>OX454526.1:136969533-138420367 GCA_949715645.1 Portevinia maculata | reverse complement strand
TCTAAAGGCGTCAAATCGCATGATCTTGGTGGCCAACTTACCGGTCCATTCCTTGAGATGAATTGTTCTCCGAAGTTTTCCCTCAAAATGGCCATAGAATCGCGAGCTGTGTGGCATGTAGCGCCATCTTGTTGAAACCACATGTCAACCAAGTTCAGTTCTTCCATTTTTGGCAACAAAAAGTTTGTTAGCATTGAACGATAGCGATCGCCATTCACCGTAACGTTGCGTCCAACAGCATCTTTGAAAAAATACGGTCCAATGATTCCACCAGCGTACAAACCACACCAAACAGTGCATTTTTTGGGATGCATGGGCAGTTCTTGAACGGCTTCTGGTTGCTCTTCACTCCAAATGCGGCAATTGTGCTTATTTACGTAGCCATTCAACCAGAAATGAGCCTCATCGCTGAACAAAATTTGTCGATAAAAAAGCGGATTTTCTGCCAACTTTTCTAGGGCCCATTCACTGAAAATTCGACGTTGTGGCAGATCGTTCGGCTTCAGTTCTTGCACGAGCTGTATTTTATACGGTTTTACACCAAGATCTTTGCGTAAAATCGTCCATGTGGTCGAATAACACAAACCCAATTGCTGCGAACGGCGACGAATCGACATTTCACGGTCTTCAGCAACACTCTCAGAAACAGACGCAATATTCTCTTCTGTACGCACTGTACGCATTCGTGTGGTTGGTTTAATGTCCAATAAAGTAAACTGAGTGCGAAACTTGGTCACAATCGCATTAATTGTTTGCTCACTTGGTCGATTATGTAGACCATAAATCGGACGTAAAGCGCGAAACACATTTCGAACCGAACACTGATTTTGGTAATAAAATTCTATGATTTGCAAGCGTTGCTCGTTAGTAAGTCTATTCACGATGAAATGTCAAAGCATACTGAGCATCTTTCTCTTTGACACCATGTCTGAAATCCCGCGTGATCTGTCAAATACTAATGCATGAAAATCCTAACCTTAAAAAAATCACCCTTTAGCATCAATGTTCCATTACAGTACACTGAAGGTCGACCGTATTCAACGGCTTCTACAACGTTTTGATACGGTAAGGTTTCGAGTTCATTTATGATAGTATTTATCTCTTCTAAGTCCAAAAGGTTGCTGTTGACTATATCATTCTTAGCCATTTGGCAGGCTCTGACTATTTCGTTCACCCCCTCTTTTAATATAAGTATCTTGTTTAATAAGTCGTGCTTAAGTTTGTCCGTCTCTCCTTTTTGTATAACATTGTTATAGTGTTCAATTACGTCGTTAATTCTTCCTGTTATTTCTCGAGTCTTGTCCAACAGTTTTTCGTTAATAATATAGGGTGATTTTTTTAAGGTTCGGATTTTCATGCATTAGTATTTGACAGATCACGCGGGATTTCAGACATGGTGTCAAAGAGAAAGATGCTCAGTATGCTTTGACATTTCATCATGAATAGACTTACTAACGAGCAACGCTTGAATTTTCAGTGAATGGGCCCTAGAAAAGTTGGCAGAAAATCCGCTTTTTTATCGACAAATTTTGTTCAGCGATGAGGCTCATTTCTGGTTGAATGGCTACGTAAATAAGCACAATTGCGGCATTTGGAGTGAAGAGCAACCAGAAGCCGTTCAAGAACTGCCCATGCATCCCAAAAAATGCACTGTTTGGTGTGGTTTGTACGCTGGTGGAATCATTGGACCGTATTTTTTCAAAGATGCTGTTGGACGCAACGTTACGGTGAATGGCGATCGCTATCGTTCAATGCTAACAAACTTTTTGTTGCCAAAAATGGAAGAACTGAACTTGGTTGACATGTGGTTTCAACAAGATGGCGCTACATGCCACACAGCTCGCGATTCTATGGCCATTTTGAGGGAAAACTTCGGAGAACAATTCATCTCAAGGAATGGACCGGTAAGTTGGCCACCAAGATCATGCGATTTGACGCCTTTAGACTATTTTTTGTGGGGCTACGTCAAGTCTAAAGTCTACACAAATAAGCCAGCAACTATTCCAGCTTTGGAAGACAACATTTCCGAAGAAATTCGGGCTATTCCGGCCGAAATGCTCGAAAAAGTTACCCAAAATTGGACTTTCCGAATGGACCACCTAAGACGCAGCCGCGGTCAACATTTAAATGAAATTATCTTCAAAAAGTAAATGTCATGGACCAATCTAACGTTTCAAATAAAGAATCGATGAGATTTTGCAAATTTTATGCGTTTTTTTTTTTAAAAAAGTTCTCAAGCTCTTAAAAAATCACCCTTTATATTGTCGGTTATTGTTTTCTACCATGTCTGTCTGTTTTTCCAAAAGGTTGTCCCAGTCAGTTGCGTCAGGTGAACCGCCTATCCATTTCCAGGCTGTTCCGATCCAATTTATTGACCTAGCCCTTCTCGTCCTGGCGTCTCTCAATTCTCCAAGACGATCTTTGATTTGATTTAAGTGATAATTTAGAACAAGTCGCATCTCTTCGTCCTCAATGTATTTGAGCATCAGTTTTTCGGTGTCTTGGACAAGTCCGTCATATTTCGTTAGGTCAATTACATGTACGAGTTTAAAGAACCCATTTGTCACCCAAGCATTTCCCTCTTTAACCGTGACAATCGGGGATTCGTAGGCGAAAATATGTAGAGTCTGCATGGGAGTGAAAAGAGCTACTAATCTGCAATATAATCAAAGTTTATTAAAAATGAAGTTACAATTTTATCTTAAAATCTAAGTAACACAATTGTGACATTTATGTCGGTTCAAGGTATTTGCAAGGACATTCTTGCTCTAATGTTTCTCTTTTTTTATTTAATTTAATTTGTGTGCCTTTTGTGTGTCTCTTTATTCTTTCTATCTTATTTATTACTTAGGATTTTTTCCTTTTTTTTCTAGATGCTCGATGAGGTAGCTCTCCATTAAATTTTCGGGGTAGTCACTCCGGATCGGAAGAATCGTATTGGTCGGCTTTGGTTTGTAAGGTTAAAATTTGCAAACAACCTACTAGGGTACGAAGAACAACACCTCCGTAATTATGGTTAGATAGTTATTTAGTGAACCGGCCCCTTGTTTCGTGAGAGCTACACTCGGAGGCATATCAGTTTCTTTTTCATACATTGTGTAATTCATATTTTTTTATTTGAGTTATTTAATATTTTTTAGGTGAGCTTTATGAATTTTTTTCCCGCTCACTGTCGTTATAGTTGCCCGATTATTTTTTGCTACGATTTCCCCCCTATACAGAGGCTTGTTTTTGCTGCCCTTAATGGCTGTGTATACTTCATCCCCTGGACAGTATTTTATCGGGACCACTCTTTTTAGGTTTAGTCTTTTGTTCCTAGCCTACATATTTCTTTTTATAAGCCCCCTAAGATCTTTGTTAATTTTAGAACGGATGTTCAACAGATTTTGGTAATTAACTCTCTGTGACCTATTGTAGAATACATCGCAGGGTTTTCTGTTGGTCACCGAGTGTACGGTGTTGTTGTACCGATCAACAGCCACGTAAACGAGTTCCTTGACTTTTAAGTCTGAGTGTTCTGCTCTAAGGCACCTGTATATCTCTATAATTGTTGAATGTACCCTCTCTATTTGGCCATTAACCTCACTTCTGTGGGACGGCGTAAGGCACAGTTTAACCCTTAAGTTTCTGATCAAATTTAAGACAATTGGGCTGAGGAAACCCCTTTTGTTGTCTGTGACCAAAACTAGAGGGACTGTAAAGTAGTGCAATATCTTAATGATTTTGGATCTTATGTAAATAGCTGATTTGTCTTTAATGTGAAAGAATTTTGAAAACTAGGAGAACTTATCCACAACAGTCAGGAATTTCTCATTTTGAATTTCCATAATGTCCATGTGTATTACCTCGCATGGATATTTGGGAACAGGTGTAGCCTGTAATTCAGTGTTTGCGGGATGCCTGTCGTATTTATTCAGATTACAAACTTCACAAGAGGAAACGAATCTTTTTATACTGGACATCATTTGTGGGAAGTAGAATTGAACAAGGATCTGTTCTTTGTTTTCTCTGGGAGCGCGGTGAGCTCTTCTATGTTGTTTCTCAATAATAGAGAACCTGCGTTCTGCGCTGGCTACATCCTCCACTACCCTCTGTGTTACCCTGCTTTTATATTTTTGGAAGCTCTCGAGGTACACATCTTGGAGCATTCCAAGGAAGTCTTCAGGAATTTTTACCCCATTGATTACATTGAAAGGTGATTGATCTCCGTTCGGAGTCGCGAGAGAGCATCTACCACAAAGTTTGATTTGCCAGATGTGTAAATCAACTCGTAGTTGTACTCTTCAATTCTGGATTTCCAGCGCTTAAGCTTCGCATTGTAATTTCTATTACTGAGTGCGAAAGTCAAGGGCTGGTGATCAGTGAATATTCTGATCTTCTTTGCACCATATAGGTAGTTCCTCAAGTTGTCAAGCACCCAAACTATGGCAAGAAGCTCCTTCTCATTTGTTGCGTAGCCCTCTTCCGTTTTGCTTAGTGAACGGGAGATAAATGAAATTGGTTTATCCTTACCGGGCTCGCCTTGGGACAGTACAGCGCTAATGGCATAATCTGAAGCATCTGTTGTTAAGTTAAAGGGTTTGTCAAAGTCGGGGAAAGCCAATACATCTGCCGAGAGTTGCGAATGCCTTAAGTCCGGCTTCATCGAGTTGAATGGGAACTTTATTAGATTGGTTGGCCCTTACCTGTGATAGCTCACCACGAGTCATGTTTGTTAGAGGTTTTGCAACTTTAGCATAATCTCTGATAAATCTTCCGTAATATGAGGTAAGTCCTAGGAAACTCTTCAACTCCTTTAGGGTGTTCGGAGGAAGAATTGCTTCAATGGCCTTTACCTTCTCTGGATTGGGAAGAATGCCTTCGCAGGTCACGAGATATCCCAAAAACTCCACGCATGTGTCTAAAAAGTGTGTTTTTTCTAGGTTGATTTTTAATCCGGCTTCATGAATTTTGGAGAAGACTATCTCTATGTCTCTTAAATGATCGTCTTCAGTCCTACCATAGATTTAGATAATAATATCATCTATATAGACATAACAATTTTTCCCGATCAACTCCTTTAGGACGTCATCTATCATTCTTTGAAATATCGCCGGGTCGTTCTTGAGTCCAAAGGGTAGTCTAACATATTCGAATTTACCGTTCATCGTAGAGAACGCGGTCTTAGGGATGTCCTTTTCCCTCATGGCTATTTGGTGAAAGCCAGAGGTCAAATCCAATGTGGTGAAGAATTTGGCATCCCCAAGGCTTGCAAGAGTGTTATTTATATCTGGAATAGGGTAAGTGTCAGAAATTGTTACAGAGTTAAGACGTTTGTAATCTATAACCATTCTGTACTGTTTTTCCCCATTTGGCTTAGGTTTCTTAGGGACAATCCATAGGGGTGAGTTATATGGGCTGCTCGATGGTCGGATGATGTTCTCCGCCAGAAGTTCGTTAACCTGCCTTTCTACCTCCTCTCGCATGCAAGCCGGGTATGGGTAACTCTTTGTGTAAATTGGTTCGTCTGTCATAGTACGTATTTCGGCCCTCACGTTGGTTTTGACCTTATCGTTGTTAACTGGACCGAATAGATCACTGAACCTGTTACAGAGAGATTCCAACCTGAGCTTAGCTGATTCAGAAAAAATTTTATTGAGTATAACCAGACTATTTACGACGTCCGAAGATTTATTTTTAAGGGGAATTCTTATATTTGGTTTAATGATTAGTTCATTATTTTCCCTATCGATGACGGCTCTCAATTCCTTTAAGGTATCGTCGCGGATTATTCCATCGAACGAATCTAGCCAGGGGAGAATGAAAAAGGTAACATCTAAATCGCAGCCAGCAAAAGAGAAGAATTTGCCGCAAATTTTATTTTCCACTAGGATCTTTCCAACAGGGCTGTAAATAAAAGGGTTTTCGGACGGGAAAATATTCTGGTGCCAGGGTTGGTTTAATGAAGTTTTTATTTGCACCAGTATCAACAAGAAAATCTAATGTTTTCCCGTCTCGTGTAGCGTACTCTATATATGTTACGCTGGAAACGAGGCGCGTCCTCGTTCGTTTCGGGAGCATCTGTCACCATATGGTGGAGTCGTTGTTGCTTCCTGCGACTACTGTCTGAGTCGGCCTTCCGTTTAACTGGGTTGTTGGGTCGATTCATGTAATTAACATTTCTCGATTGGAATGAATGGTCAACCTCCATCTTTATTGCAGGTTTCGGACCCTTCGGCGGCGGGTATTGGTTATTTTGATACCCTATATTCCAGGGGGAATACGACCGGTGCCCGAATCCGTTATTCTGAAACTTATTTGGGTTTCTTGAGGGCAGTGGGGGTCTATTTTCGGCTTTGAAGTCATAATGGACTCTAGAGGAGATATAGTGTTCTGTGCCCGTACGTGCACAGAGTTGTTTCTGAAACTTAGATTTTGCATCTCGAGGCAAGCGGAGTATGCCTATGCTGACGGCACAAATGGGATTTGGGATTATTTCCCAATTTAATTAAATTGAATACGGTTTAAATTGAGCTACTTAACAATATACTCTTACTGTATAATTAACGGCCAGTTCGTCATGTTCTTATTCCTTTTCCTTTGGAGTTGTCTGCTGCCTTGGATTGGGATGTTCAGTGTTTCACTTTTCACACAGGTTTTAGGGGTTTGATGTAATGTTTCGTGACTTAATGTCGCGACAGTTTTCTTTTCTCCTTGAGAGGATTCAATTATTTACTTTAGTAATATCGGTTTCACCGCACTTGATTTTTGATTTATTTTTTGGGTTCACTGTTCCGTTTTCCGGAAACTGCTCGGGCGCCACTTAAGGATTTTACCTTGATCAATTCGAAAAAAAATAATTATTCAAGAACCTCCCACTGGTTCGCATAGAAACACAATCATATATTTTTCCATATGTATGATTTTATTGATCAAGATTCCAAATAACACAATCATATATTCTTATATATGTATAATTTCATTGATCAAGATCACAGCTAACACGATCATATATTTTTATATACGTATAATTTCATTGATCAAGATCACAACCATATATTTTTACATATGTACAATTTTACTGAACAAGATTACGACTGCACTCTCCGACTGCCAAACTAACAATGCCAATGTTGAATTCAAAATTTAAATCCATAGCCTATAATACTTGCTGATCTGCAATTCGCATGCAGATCCACTTTATCCAGCCGGATCGTACGTCACGGTGGGAATTGCCTTCTGACGTGCACCGGATGCGCTCGTGCTTCGGTTGCACTGTTGCATGCGCTGGTTGAATGTTGGGTGAATGCCCGAATATGATAACTTGCTTCGGTTGCACTCTTACACGCGCTGGATGGAAGTTAAGGATCTTCTAGGTCCTTTTATCAAAAAAATTTAATATCTGTACGACAAGTCGTACACCACGGATATTTCTTTTGGAATGAAACAACTACTTCACCACGTTATAAAACTATGTATTGACCGTACACCACGAGCACCAAAATTAGAATGCTTTACAAATTCAAAGATACTTAAAATCTAATCTCCACGAAAGCCTGGTTCCCAGGCATTCCTGCAACGTCAGCGTCTAGTGCATTGCGCGTGCATCCGGCAGGCATCAGGTATCCGGCGCGAGTATTCGTGTGACGGGAAATATGCTGACTCATCTGGGAACATGTTCGTTCATGCTGGATCAGGTGAGGACGGAGCATATCGGATCGTGTTAACTGCCGCCCCTTTAAATATCTGCGTCCCGCAGATCACCTGTTGAACATCTGGGGTTATTGAGGTCACGGCTGGGGTCGTTGGCCTCTTGTGATGTGCGTGGCCTAGGACGTGGAGTTTGTCCTCGGCGAAAGGATAGGCGGAGCTCCGGGATGCTAACTTTACCATAAATCTTCTTCCACAACAGGGAAATTGCGGCTATTACTGTTATGATGATAAAGATTTCTGTAAGAATAGAAGAGTTAAGATTCTTTTTTAAAATGTTTATGTGCTCGATATTTTTTGTGCTCAGGTCGTGCACGTAGTCCAGGTTAGGTTTGATCCTGTTGCTTATTACGTTGGCTAGGACAGGAGGAAGTGCTTGTGGACTGGTAGCGGCTTTACCGTAGTAGATTTTGTCCTTAATTTGAACCGTATCATTCTCCAACTGGATGAGGTAGGTACCTTCTAAGGGAATAGAATAATTTTTATTTAGGATTGTTCCATTAAAGTTTGTAAGGAAAATCGTATTTTCCCCAATCCATTCGACGACTTCTTCGTTTGTTGTTCTATAGTCGCAGTGTGCGTTACCTCCTTTGAGGACCCTGGGTAGGCAAGAATCTTCTGGTAGTCTTTTTAGAACGCTGTCTTCGCACACGGATGTGTTACTTATGCTAAGACATTGTCCCTGTAGTCCGTACGTCTCGTCATGTCTAATAAGGAGTTGAGTGTGATGTAAGTCAATCTGTCTACCGTTTCTAACTGCTGCGCGGGCAATAACCTTATGATAAACCTTCGGTTCGATTTTAGGAATTGAAAGAACATATAGCATTAAGGTTCCATTGCTGTAAACTGAAGGCCGACTGTATTCAACAGCCTCGATGGCATTTTGATACGGCAATGTTTCAAGTTCATTTACGATAATATTGATTTCCTCGGAATCCAAAAGATTACTGTTGACTATTCCGTTCTTAGCCATTTGACATGCCCTTACTATTTCGTTCACCCCTTCCTTAAGGATAAGTACCTTATTCAGTAAGTCGTGTCTAAGGTCGTCTGTTCCCTCTTTCTGTACGGCATTGTTATAGCGCTCAATTATTTTGTTAAGCTTCCCCGTGATCTCTCGCGTCGTGTCGAACAATTTTTCGTTAATTGCATATTGGCGATTATTGTTCTGTTCAATATCTGATTGCTTGTCTAAAAGGTTGTCCCAGTCAGTTGCATCAGGGGAGCCAGCCAACCATTTCCAGGCGCTTCCTATCCAATTGATTGACCTAGGCCTTCTCATTCTTGCGTCGCTCAATTCGGCCATACGATTCTTAATCTGGTTCAAGTGATAACTTAGAACAAGGTGCGTCTCATTGTCGTTGATGTATTTCGCTATTGATTGTTCGGTGTTCTGTATGAGTGTGTCATATTTTGTCAAGTCTATTACGTGGATTAATCTAAAGTAACCGTTCGTCACCCAGGCGTTTCCTTCCCTAACGGTCACGACAGGTGCCTTATATGCGAAAATGTGCAGGGTATGCACGGGAACTAAGAAAGCTAGACTGCAATACAATTTTCCTTTATTAGTTAATTTAGATTATACAAATGCTTATTTGACTATGTTTTCAACATTACTTAGAATTAAGATTAGGTTAACAGTATAATTTTTAGTAAAGTAGGTTAGAAAATATAATTTTATTAAAGGTAGGCTAGGGAATCATCCCCCCTTTTTTTCCTTTTTTTTTTTTTTATTGAGTTTTTCTGTTTTTTAAGTGGCTTTTATGTATTTTTTTACCACTTGCTGTCGTTATTGTGACGCGATTGTCCTTTGCGACAATTTCCTTTTTGTATAAAGGCTTGTTTTTACCTTTTATGCATTTAACTGCGGCATATACCACATCACCCTCGCAGTACTTCTTGGGCACAGTTCTTTTTAAGTTAAGCCTCGCATTTCTCGCATCCATGTTTCGTTTAATAACCCCCCTTAGGTCCTTATTGACCTTTGACCGAATATTTAAGAGATTCTGATAATTCACCCTCTGAGACCTGTTGAAGAATACATCAGTGGGTTTTCGTTTGATAACCGAATGTATGGTGTTGTTATAGCGATCTACTGCTATGTGGACGAGTTCTTTGACCTTAAGGTCTGGGTTTTCAACCTTGAGACACCGGTAAATCTCCAATACAGTGGAGTGGACCCTTTCTATTTGCCCATTTACTTCGCTTTTGTAGGATGGGGTTAAATATAGTTTAATGCCTAAACTTTTTATAAAATTCAAAACGATTGGGCTAAGGAAACCTCTCTCGTTGTCTGTCACTAGAATTTGTGGAACCGTAAAATAATGTAAGATCTTAACTAATCTTGACCTTATATAAATGGCGGATTTCTCCTTAATATGAAAGAATTTAGAAAATTTAGAAAACTTGTCGACCACAGTTAGGAATTTTTCATTCTGGACTTCCATAATATCCATGTGTAGAATCTCACAGGGATACTTGGGGAATGGTGTCATTTGCAATTCGGGAATTATCGGGTGCCTGTCATACTTATTCGCGTTGCAGATTTCGCATACTGCGCAAAATTTCTTTATTTCAGACATCATATGGGGAAAATAGAATTTCTCTAGGATTTGCTCTTTGTTTTCCCTAGGAGCGCGATGAGCTCTTTTGTGCTCTCTTTCTATTATTAGAAGCTTGCGTTCATTATTTGCGACATCCTCAACGACTCTTTGTGTCACCCGCAGCTTGTAGTTCTCAAAATTGTCCAGATAAACTCTTTGGAGTATTCCGAGATAGTTCTCCGGGATTTTTATTCCATTTATCACATTCGGGTTAAGATTTTCCCTTAGCGCTTCAACAAGATGGTCTTGATTAATTGTTCTAGCGGAGATATAATGGCGAAGGTAGCCAGGATGTGGCTCCTCATGACAGCGTAATTCACTACCAATCTTAAAGATCAGTTGATTCCTGAAAACATTGATTGGCGCTTCTACATGCGGTATTAGGTCCGAGTTATCCTGATCGGCACTGTGTGCAGTACAGGAATCAGTATCACTAGGGGAGAGCTCACAAAGTCCCTCCTCAGCTGTATCAGTTCGTGAGCGATCTGCCCTTGGGACTCGGCCTTCACTAGCAGTGTCCGTGGCTTCATCTGGAAGTGGATTTGTCTGAGTTTCGCTAGCAGTTTCGGTGCTAGTATCTGACATGTGATTAACTTCTGTTTTAAGCCTTGAGAGAGCGTCGGCCACAAAGTTTGATTTACCAGGAGTGTAAATCAACTCGTAGTTATACTCCTCAATCCTTGCCTTCCAGCGCCTGAGCTTTGCGTTATGATTTCTATTGCTCAGTGCAAATGTTAGAGGCTGGTGGTCGGTGAAAATTTTTATTTTCTTGGCTCCATACAGATAATTTCTCAAATTATCGAGAGCCCACACAATGGCAAGCATCTCTTTCTCGTTGGTGGCGTAGTTCTCCTCTGTTCGGTTGAGGGAGCGAGAAATGTATGCGATAGGTTTTTCCTTGCCATGCTCCCCTTGGGATAGGACAGCCCCAATGGCATAATCAGAAGCATCAGTCGTCAGATTGAAGCCTTTCTCGAAGTCAGGGAATGCTAAAACATCAGCGGAAGTAAGAAGTTCCTTCAAGTTTTCGAAGGACTTCAATGCCTCTTCGTCAAGGGATATAAGAACGTTTTTCGATTGGTTGGCTTTCACATTTGAAAAGTCGCCACGCGTAATGTTAGTAAGAGGCTTTGCGATTTTGGCATAGTCCCGAATGAACTTCCGGTAGTAGGAAGTTAATCCGAGGAAGCTTTTCAGTTCCTTCAGGTTTCTTGGAGGAAGAATGTTCTCAATAGCTTTAACCTTTTTTTGGTCTGGGAGAATACCTTCCGGGGTAACCAAATACCCGAGGAATTCGACGCTAGTGGCCATAAAGTTGGTTTTCTCCAGGTTTACCTTTAGTCCTGCCTCATTGAGTTTGGAGAAAACGGTCTCGATGTCTCTCAAGTGATCCTCTTCTGATTTGCTAAAAACGATTATGTCATCGATATATACATAGCAGATCTTGCCGATTATCTCCTTGAGCACATCATCTATCATCCGCTGGAAGATAGCAGGAGCATTCTTGAGGCCGAAGGGAAGTCTCAAATATTCATACTTCCCATTCATTGTTGAGAAGGCTGTTTTCGGAATATCGCTCTCGTTCATCATGATCTGATGGAATCCTGAAGTCAGGTCGAGCGTTGTGAATAGTTTCGCTTCTCCCAGACTAGCCAGCGTACTGTTGATATCCGGAATGGGATACGTATCCGGAATCGTTACAGTGTTTAGACGCTTATAATCGATCACCATCCTATACTGCTTTTCACCGTTAGGCTTCGGTTTTTTTGGGACAACCCATATGGGAGAATTATACGGACTTTTCGAGGGACGGATGATATTTTCCGATAGGAGTTCCTTAATCTGTCGCTCGACTTCAACCCTCATACAAGCCGGGTAAGGATAGCTTTTAGCGTATATTGGTTCATCTGTGGTTGTGCGGATTCCTGCCCTAACATTAGTTTTTATTCGTTCATTCCCTACTGGACCAAACAGATTATTGAACCTGCCACAGATAGCTTCCAATCTAGGTCTCACAGATATTGAAATATCTTCATTTAAGGTAAGCATCTGATTGACCGCATTTGAAGGGCGATTTTTTAGAGCTATGATTATATTTGATTCGATGGTAAGCTTATTTTTATCCCTATCGATGACTGCCCTTAGCTGCTTAAGTGTGTCATCGCCGATTATACCATCAAATGATGTAAGGCTCGGGAGAACGAAAAACGTTATATTTAAATTGCAGCCTAGATAGTGAAAGAACTTCCCACAAATTTTGTTGGTAATGCGAATCTTCCCAGCGGGACTATTCACATAAAATGGTTTTTGGACGGGGTCAGGATGAGGAGCTAGATTGGGTCCAATAAAGTTTTTATTGGCACCGGTGTCCACTAAGAATTTCAGGATGTCCCCGTCCCGCGTAACATACTCTATATATGGTACGCTGGAAACGAGGCCCCTATCATAAAATTTTCCGGTGTTGATTCCTCATTGGAAAGATCATCGGCTTCAGCCTCGACTGGTGTCTCAGTTTCTGCGGTTGTTACGTGGTACAACCGCTGCTGCTTCCGAGGGTTATGATTGTCCGATCCTGGTTCTCGTTTAAACGGATTAGGTCGATTCATATAATCAACTTTTCTGGTTTGGACTGAGTCCACCTCCATTTTAATTGGGGGTTTTGGGGCCCATGGCCTTTGTGGCGGAGACTGCTGCTGAAAACCAGAGTTCCAGCGCGGGTATGGCCTTTGGGCAAAGTTATTTTTTGAAACGAATGGCCTACCAGTGCTTCTTGAGGGTCCTGCGATTTCCCTGAAATTGTGGTTTACGGGAGAGGTTATTGTATTCGGTGCCTTTACATGCACCGAGTTGTTCCGGAAATTTAGGTTTTGCATTTCCAGGCAAGCTGAATATGCTTCAGGCAAAGTTTTTGGCTTTTGAATAATTAAAAGTCTTGCAAGGTCCCCACTAAGCCCTCGCACGAACACGTCTAATGCGCGATTTCGATACGTTTCAACCAAGGCATTCATCGTCTCAGTGGAGTAAACTTCGGCCCTGATCTTGCTAATGATCAGAGAGAATTGATGGTTTACGGTTGCGTAAAAATCATCAACCTTTGAATTACCTTGAGTTAACTGGTTTAATTGATGTTCAAGTGTCCTGATATCCCTCTTATCAGCATAATGAAGTGAGAGAATCTTCTTCATCTCGAACCAATCATTGTCAAACATATTATAAGAGACGAGGGCAGAATCTGCCTTGCCCCTAACCTTCTGACGGATATGCTGCAGTATTGCCCTGTAAATGGGCTTACTGCGAACTATTTCATAGTCCTTCAGCACCGTCTCGACACTATGGACCCAGGAGACGTAATGTATTGGATCCCCATCGAAGGTCTGAAGTTCCTTAACGGAATCAGGAAGTTTGGAGATATCCTTCAGGTCTTGTTCACAGGTCGGTCCGCGCAATTGCTCTACCTGTTCCTCCTGTTCATTCGGACCACCTAAGGCAGATTGTTCCAAAACTAAGATGCGATTTGCTATGGCTCCTAGCCGATTATTAACTGATTGGATTGCCTCCTGTGGAGTGGATTGCTCCATCCTACCCATTCGGCTTTCCAATCCCCTAAGTTGCTCAATGACTGTATTAACTGCACCCGTGAGTTGCGTTACTGAATTTCGGAGTTCGTCCATCTTAATAGAGGGTGCTGTGGTTCAATTATTATTTAAAAAGAATTCTTTAAATTCGATATAGCGTCTAGCGACAGAGGTGGATGCCAATACAGATCTTTCACTTATTTTTTCTCTTTTCGTGTATACTCTTTAAATTTGTATACTTTTTTATATTAACTGTTGTTAATTTATTAGAAGGTTTTACTTCTTGTGTGCTCAGGATTCGTTTTTTCTTTTTAATTTCCCTAGATGCCCGCTAAGCGCTCTTCTTTAAAATTTCGGGGTAGTCACTTCGGTTTGGAAGGCTCGCATGCATCCGTTTTGGACGTTAATGCAATTAATAATATCTGCAGCGACCTACTAAGGTACGAGGATCTTCACTACGGATAATAAGGTTTAACTTATTTCTTGTGAACCGGCCCCTTTGTTCGTAAGAGTCAGCCCCTAGGCATATGTTTTTAGCTAATTTTGTCCTGAGCACTTGTTCTTTCAAATTATTTCTTCAATCATGTAGTTCTTAGACTAATGGTTAATATTTAAAATATAAAATTTTAGAATAATATTTTTGAATTTAATACACAAGTTATTCTTGTAGATACAAATTGTAATAATTCCTCATTAGACATATATATATTTCTTACTACAATCCAAAAAGCATAGCACTCATTCTTGTTCGTTGATTTGGTTGATTTTCCGTTGTCCTCTGAATGTCCTTTTAGGTATTCGCCTTTAACGCCTTTCTTTTGTCCTTTATTTTATATCACTTGGTTCATGGGACCTGTGTCTTAGCACATTCACTATGAGTTTTTTCCTCTTTTTTTTATATTTTATTTCACTATTTTTTGGGGGTGCCCGTGTTTTAAAACATTCACTTTGGGTTTTCTTTTATTTTTTTTTTCACTCCCGTTAGGGTATCCTTTCACTTTTGTTTTTAAGTAATTTACTATGTTTTACACGTTTTTACGTTTACGGGTTTTACACTGCTCGGGCGCCAGTTAAGGATCTTCTAGGTCCTTTTATCAAAAAAATTTAATATCTGTACGACAAGTCGTACACCACGGATATTTCTTTTGGAATGAAACAACTACTTCACCACGTTATAAAACTATGTATTGACCGTACACCACGAGCACCAAAATTAGAATGCTTTACAAATTCAAAGATACTTAAAATCTAATCTCCACGAAAGCCTGGTTCCCAGGCATTCCTGCAACGTCAGCGTCTAGTGCATTGCGCGTGCATCCGGCAGGCATCAGGTATCCGGCGCGAGTATTCGTGTGACGGGAAATATGCTGACTCATCTGGGAACATGTTCGTTCATGCTGGATCAGGTGAGGACGGAGCATATCGGATCGTGTTAACTTGGATGTTGGAATGTGCTAACTACAACAACAACAACAACAACAACAACAACAACAACAACAACAACAACAACAACAACAACAACAACAACAACAACAACAACAACAACAACAACAACAACAGCAACAACAACAACAACAACAACAACAACAACAACAACAACAACAACAACATCATCATCATCATCATCATCATCATCATCATCATCATCATCAACAACAACAACAACAACAACAACAACAACAACAACAACAACAACAACAACAACAACACCAACAACAACAACAACAACACCAACAACAACAACAACAACAACAACAACATCAACAACAACAACAATTGCTACAAAAAGATATCATTTGAAAAGAATCAACTTGTTTGGTATCGTTGTAGTTTTATCAAATTTGTGATCGGATTTCCGCTACAATTTACATTATACGATTAGACGGTACAGTTCGAAGGGGACACGGCCAACAATTACGAAATAGAATTCAGAGAATGGTATCGTTTGATAAACCTAAGAGCGTGGTTAGTTCTTATAATACTACGGAAATAAAACCATTAGATTCGATAGTTAAAACAGAAGTGTTTGAAAGTCCTTCATTATCAAAAGAGAGCATAGAAGACAATGATCAGAGTATACCGATAGCCTTAAGTAAAGGTTCTAGAAACATTAAGAGACCAGATAGATTTATGTTCTAGAATAAGATATATTGAAATATCTAAATTAGATAATATATTGTATAATAAAAGAAAAAAAAATATATTAAACGAGAAAACAACTTAGGGGAAAGCAGTGTAAAGTATAATGCTTAAACGTAGCCCTACGCCAGCACTGTAAAGCTGTTAGTAAGTAAGACTTAGAGTGAGTACATAGCTTTAAGTTGTTATGTAATGTTAGTTTATTAAGTGAACTTACGAAATAAAGAACATTATACATAGGTAACAAATCATAATTCCCTTGACAAACTGCTACAGTTTTTAAAAGTATCTTAAAATCTATGGAGTTTTCAGCATACTTATCAGGTTTTTTTTCAGTCAATACGTTCATATGAGAAAAATAATAAAACGTTGTAAAATAAAATAAGAAATTTACCTGAAAGTCTAACAATTTCCTGGGCAGGAAAAATGAAACCGACTTAAAAAAAAATATATGGAAAGTCAACAAAGACATCAATTTTATTTAAACGCAGTTAGAAGAAGTATTATTTCTTCTTAAATGTAAGCCCTAAATGAAGTATTGGCGGAGATATTTGTGTTAGCATTGGTCAAGGAACGCCAAGTAATTCTTTTCTTAAATTCTTGGTAAATGATGTCCACATTGGATATAACCCTCGCTGTAGAACGATTTTTTCTTAGATTTTACGCAATAATCATTTCCCAAAGTCTTGACATTTAACTTGGGAACACCTTCTAGAAGAAATTTATGGACCTATTTACCAATTTACCTCAGTCCGCTGAAATTTCAATGTTATTTTCTGATATAAAAATAAATTTAAATTTGTGTTACAGCAAAGATACAATCAGTCTAAAAGAGGGTAAAAGAGATTAGCCTTCGGTAATATAAGGCCAACCCATCCAAGGAAAACCGAATTTTTTTTAAGCAAGCCAGAAATGACTCTATACTACCAAAAGCTGAGGCAAAACTACTACGAAGTCCCACGGGAAGTAAAAAATGTTGGTCGTTTGAAAAAAAAACATTAAGAATTTGGCCTCATCTTCTATCCCGACACTTATTTACAATCCAACTGTCAGCTCTTTAGATAAAGTCAATCTCCTTGCTGCTCACTTTGCAGTTAGCTCAACGCTTCCACATTTTGCTCTAACTACCCTTGTATTCGAGTAAAATACAACATGGGACCAATCCACTTTCGCACTCGTACAGTGACTTCCGATCTCAACATACACAAATCCTCTGGTCCAGATATTATTTCCCCCTTTGTTCTGAGGAGGTGTTCTTCCACATGGCAAAACCATTGCGTTACCTTTGCTATCTATCGTATTATTAAGGGCACTTTCCGAGAAGATCGAAAACAGCATTTGTCCAGCCCATCCCTAAAAAAGGCGATTCTGCTTCTCCTTCATCTTACCGACCAATCGCACTTACTTCTTTCCAAGGTCATTTAAACGCTGATAAACCCGCACATGAAATATCTCGAATCTCGAAAACTTCTTAATGACCGGCGGTATGGTTTTCGCAGCAACAGGTCCACTGGTGATCCAACCGAAAAGTGGAACCAATCTCTTCACCAGGGTGGTGAAAGTAAGATCGTTGCTGTTGATATTTCGAAGGCATTTGACAGAGTTTGGCATCAAGCTCTTTTGTCGAAAATGTGTTCTTTGGAATCGATGATAGGTACTCTTCTTCAATGAATTAGAAATTACCTTTCCGACTATTCAATTCAAGTTGGTTTGGACGGCTTTAAGTCTGCAACCTACCAAATAAATGCTGGTGTTCCCCAAGGCTCTGTGTTGTCTCCGACTCTATTTCTGATTTTTATACCCTATTCTAAGGGTATATTAAATTTGACACATTGTAACAATACTTAATAAAATGCATTATGTACAATTAGGAACACAGCAACACTGATGTAAGCTGTGTTTCGGTTCTATATGTATGTGTAGTCAAGTATGCGTGCATCATCATTGTTTTGTAAATGTTAGCTAGGCAGTTGAAGCGGAACCTCCGACGTAATGAAACCAATTGAACAAATAACTCAAGTGCGTTTTAGTCATCTCATTACATGGTGTCAGAAGTGAACGCGATTTTGTTTAAGTGGACACTTAGGTGAAACAAAAATAGTAAAAAAAAAAAAAAAAAAAAATTTTAATTAATTACTAAAATTAGTTATCAAAACTGTTGTGCGGAGCACAAGATATCATCGAGGCAATGGAGTCGAATAATGAGGACATGCGCCCGCCTATTGCATCATTAGAGGGATCGAATCTCGCAACTGATTGGCCTCGATTCAAGCAACGCTCACACTGTTGTGTTAACAGCTTTCGAAGAATACTGTCTGCCACAGCAAAACTTGGCAATGGAATCGTTTAAATTCCACACAATTGTGCAAAAAGAGAAGCAACCTTTTGGCGAGTTTGAAACTGAACTTCGTACGCAGGCTCAGCACTGCTCATTTGAGTGCAAGAAATGCAAAACACCATATGCTGAACGTATGCTGCGTGATCGAATCATTGTTGCTGTACATGATAAATCGTTACAGCTAAAATTACTTGGCCGTAGAGAAGATTCTCTCCAGCAAGTCGACGAATTATGTAAAGCTTTTGAAGCAGCGGAAATGAACAAACGGGAACGTGAGAGGAAGCAGACGCTGAAAGCGGAGACGAATATCAACGTAGTGGAAGAAGAGCTGGCACAGTCGCACTCAGCAGAAGCAGTCCAGAAGGCAACTCCGTGTTACAATTGTGGCCATCCATTCAACGGAAAACATCGTCGATTTTGTCCGGCCCAAAACGTCGTATGCAACGAGTGTCACAAAAAAGGCCACTTTGCTCGATTTTGTCGCCAGCACAAGAGGAGAGACATGAAACCGGATCAAAGATCATCATCAGCGAAGTCAATTAAACCTGTTAATTGGAGCGACTTAGGTAATAATTATAATATAGATTTAGAGTTAGTTGATGATGCACATAGTGTTAATATTAAGACAATTAAATATAATTTAAATTCTTCTAGAATAAATTCCGATGGTAGGCGCGTTGATAGTTGGTATAAGACTTATGAAATCCAAGGAAAACCAATTAAGTTCAAGCTAGATACAGGGGCTGATGTTAGCTGTATACCTAAGCGCTTTGTTAAACATATTCCTTTCAATAAAATAACTAAAACGAAAGCTGTGTTAACTGATTACAGTTCTAATAAACTAAACTTATTAGGGACAGTAGAGCTAGGTTGTTTTGATTCAACAAAACAATTAGAACACAAGGCGCCTTTTAATATTGTTGGCGATACATACGAACCCTTGCTTGGTTTATCTGAATGCCTCTCATTCGGCTTGATTAAAAGAATAACCACTCTTCACTCCCTGCCTGTTACAAAGGAGCAATTCATTGCTCAAAACAGTAAGATATTTGAGGGCTTGGGAAAATTACCGGGCAGGTGTTCAATCACGCTGAAAGAAAACTCCGTACCTTCATTAAAGTATCGAAAACGTATTCCGTTAAGTCTAACAGCCAAGTTAAAGCGGCTGATTGCGGATATGGTTAGGCAAGACATATTGGCACCAGTTGACTATCCAACCGATTGGGTGCACAATATGCAGATAGTGGAGAAGAAAGATGGATCATTGCGCATATGCCTCGATCCTAGACCATTAAATGCATGTATAAAGCGTGAACATTTTCTAATCCCAACGTCTGAGGACATTTTAAGCCGCATGTCTGGTCAAAGTATTTTTACTGTTCTTGATTGTAGTAATGGGTTTTGGCAAATGGAGCTAGACGATAAATCATCGGATCTGACAACATTTATGACGCTATTTGGTCGTTACAGATGGAAGCGTGTTCCATTTGGCCTTAACTGCGGTCCAGAAATCTTTCAAAAGAAAATGGTCCAAATATTTGGCGACATTGAGGGTGTTGAAGTTTACTTCGACGATATTCATATCGGCGCATCTGACGAGAGCACTCAGGACTCAATCTTGTTAAAGGTAATTGAGCGAGCAGAAAAAAACGGTATCAAATTCAATAAAGAAAAAATACAATATCGTAAAAAGGAGGTGAAGTTTATGGGTCACATCATAGCTCATGGACAGATCAAACCCGATTCAAAATATATTCGTGCTATTACTGATATGCCAAAGCCTATGAACAAGTCGAATGTAATGCGATTGCTGGGTCTTTTTAAATATCTGGCCAAATTCATCCCTAACTTGTCACAGCGATCTGCAAGTCTGAGAAAATTGACAAAGAATGGTTCGGAATGGAAATGGACTGGACAACATGAAGCGGAGTTAAGTGACTTGATTAATTCAATTAGCTCAACACCTGTTCTTGCAACGTTTGACCAAAATAAGCCCATAGTAATACAAACTGATAGCTCCAAGGACGGATTAGGCAGTGTTTTATTGCAAGAAGGCCAGCCTATAGCTTACGCTTCACGTAGTTTAACTGCTACTGAACAAAAGTGGGCGCAGATTGAAAAGGAGTTACTTGCAATTGTCTTCGCATGCGAACGCTTTCATCACTTCATTTACGGCCGTGACTTTACTGTTCAATCCGATCACAAGCCGTTAGAAACATTAATAAAGCGCGAAATTGATGATGTCACGGCAAGACTTCAGCGAATGTTCTTGCAGCTGCTTAAGTACCCCCGATTAACAATTGTTTATACCCCCGGGAATCAAATGTTAGTTGCAGACTGTTTATCGCATGCAGCCTTGGCAGAAATGGACCCGGGCATGGCCGTAGCTAGGGGGGGGCATTGTGGGGCAATGCCCTACCTTGCAATCAACAATGCCCTACCTTAAAAATACTTAAAACTAAGATAAATTATAATTAAATTGTTTGTTCATAGTTTGAGATAACAAAAAATTGTAGCGATAAGTACATATCTAAACTTTTCCGAACATACCACTGTTTGTGACATTCATTTCATATTATAATAATTCTTTATTCTGTGTATAGATGGCAGTTGAAGCGCCATCACATGTAGCGAAGTTCAACAAAACGGACATTCACTGCATTCGCTGCCAGGTACGATTCTCTTTATCTTTTTTTCCGCCATCTATGAACAAATAGCACTCCTTATAAACACTTATTATATTTATAACTTATACCAAATGCCGGTTTCGTGAATGGTGAATATAAAGAGTTGGTTTACTTTTGGTCAATGTTACCCCCCTGGGCAAAGTTAGCCTGTTTGACGGTATACGGGGAAGGAATCCCCTTTTAAACTAAAATAAACATTAGCTAGAGATTGATTTTGATTGTTTGTAGTTTGGTTAAGTGAAGTGTACGGTAAAGAGTGTTTAAGAAAATCAATACAATTGTTTTTTTTATTGCTTTAAATTGAAGTTTCATTGATTTCGCGATGGATATACGGGCTTTTTTTTGGAAAAAAACGAAAAGTTGAAGAGCAAATTGACCACGAAGAACCTCACTGCTCAAAACAGGTGGAAGCACAAATTACAACCGCTACTCCTAGTTCCATGGCAACAGGTTGGTCAACACATGTTGGTAATGTTAGCTTTGGTATTCCTTCTGATATTGCACAAATTGGAGAACCAATAAAACAAGTTGTTTTAGACACATATCCAAAACAAAATAACAGGGCCTTTGTTTCCGATTGGTTCAAGCGTTATAAATGGTTGCAGTATTCTGTCGAGAAAAATGCAGCTTTTTGCTATCCATGCCAACAATTTCTACCTCATGGAAGCAAACAGACTTCGTACACTTCCACAGGATTTAGAAACTGGAAAAATGCCACTGATTCTAAAACTGGTTTTCCAAAACATGAAAAATCAATTTCTCATAGTCAAGCTATGTCGATGTGGCAGGAGAAATTACAAAGAATATCTACATCTAGCAATGTTGAAACGTTAATAAATCAAAAAGTACTAGAAAAATATAGATATTACGTGAAGTCTATCATTGAAGTAATACAATTTCTAATTGTCAACGAATTAGCTTTGCGTGGAAATTATATTTTGGAAGAAGAAAAAGAAAAAGGATTATTTCAGAATTTATTTGAATTCACATGTATGAAAGATCCAAATTTGAACGAGGTTCTCACTCATATACCACAAAACGCAACATATCGTTCACCTGAAATTCAAAATCAAATAGTTCAAGCAATGGTTCAAGCAGTACGATGTTCCATTGTCAAAGATATAAATGAATCTGACGTGAAATGGTTTACTCTAATGGAAGATGGGACGAGAGATAAAAATAACCGTGAAAATATTGCATTAGCAATACGTTACGTCAAGGATGGTGTCGTCAATGAGTCGTTGCTGATGGTTAAGACTACTGAAAACCTTGATGCAGCCACTTTCACGGAATTAACGTTAAATAGCCTTACGGAAAATAACATTGACCCCTCTTGTATGCTTAGCCAATGCTATGATGGCGCAAGTGTAATGAGCGGGAAAGTTTCAGGAGTTGCGACTAGAATAGAAAAGAAATTGGACCGAAAAATTCCTTACGTCCACTGTTATAACCATCGCTTGCACTTAATAGTCATAAGGACTATCTCAGAAATGACTTTCATTCGTTTATTTTTTGACCAATGCATCATGTTACATGAATTCTTTCATCATGGCAAAATAGCTGCCTTATATGGTGGAAAAAGGATTGGCCGACTCCACGAACAACGCTGGTCTGGACATTTGGCAGTTACAAAAGTTATATACGATAATTATTCATCGATTTTGCAGACTTTGAAAGAACTTAAAAATGGCAGATTCAACGGTGATGATGTCGCCAAGAGTATCGGTATTAAAAAAGTCATGCTTGATCTAGAATTCAGAATGGCCATGGTTGTGGCCAAAAAAATCTTATGCACGCTACAACCAGCAGACGCAGCTTTGCAAGCCCGAAGCGCAGGTTTGAAAGACGTGATAAGAATCATAAAGTGTGTCGAACATGAAATTATAAAATTTAGATCTAATCAAACGTATAAACAAATTCTGGAAGAAGCTAAGTCTTTAACAAGCGAAGACAGCGACAAATCTGAAAATAGGACACATGCCTCGAAGAGGCAAGTAAAAAAACCAAACCGGATGGATGACTATTTCACGTATGGCCCGTCCTGTTCCTCCGCCAGACAAAATATAGAAGAGAACGACGAGCCATTTAAGTCTGAGTATTTCGAAACATTGGACATACTTATTTCTGAATTAAAAAGAAGGTTTTCCGACAACAATGATCTAATCAATTCGATTGCAAGTCTAGATGAGTTGGATGTAGATAAAATGGTTCCACTGAAAATTTTGGGTAAGTTTGAAAAAATGTAATAATTAAAAATAAGTCGCCATGTTAAATTTACAATTTTAACTTATTTTTCAGGTCTGAAAATTCCATCAAAAGAAGAGGCTAATGTGGTTAAAGCTTACTTGAGTCGTAACGAGGATAAAATGGAAAACACATTGCAAGTTTTGTACAGGCAACGAGAGGCGTTCAAAGACACATATGAACTTTTTGCATCTGTTGCGACCATAGGATGTAGCACTGCAGTGTGCGAATCTACGTTTTCGACTTTAACTGCAATCAATAGACCTCAAAGGCTGTCAATGGGTCACGAGAGAATGGCTGGTATGGTATTTCTGGCCTTTGAAAAAAAAAGAACAAAATCAGTTGATCTGAACGAAGTTCTTCGCATTTTTAATAACATGGCGAATCGTAGAATTCAGCTGTTTTAAATATTTTTTTATTAGTATGTTAATTATTATAATAAGTTTGCATAAACAATATAATCTAAATGGTATTTTTGGTCGTATCTGTTTACTCGTATAACCCCACCTAACAATTAATTATTAAATCACTCTCACTCAGACGTGGACATCTACATCCAAATCTGGAAGTTCAACCATCTTGAGGATTTAATAGTTCTTAGATCCATGCTCATGCTCTGCCCCAGAAATTATTTGTCTACGAATAGCTATTGAATGCACATCACTGACCTAGAGGTCAATGATATACATGGTGATTGATTTAGGAGTCCGTGCTTCGAGGGCAGATCAATTATGATAATTTTTTTACTTCCGCCCTACCTGTAACCAATGTTGCCCTACCTCAAATTCGACTCTAGCTACAGCCCTGGACCCGGGGTATAGGGAACTCGACCATATGATTCATTCTCTAACAAGGCGAGTGTGTTTATCGAAGGATAATTATGACTTATATGTTAACACCTTAAAAAGTGATGAACAGCTGAATCGTATAGTAAATTATGTCCTCAATGGTTGGCCCTCATATCATCAATTAGATGATTTCGGTCAAGTGTTTCACAGGTTTAATTTGTTGTTTAAAGACCATAGGCTCGTCATTCCATGGCAATTGCAACCCAAAATATGCAGGTGGCTACATATTGCCATTTAGGAATTGAGAAGACGTTAGCCCGTGCACGTATGCACTACTTTTAACCAGGGATGACAGTTGATGTCACTAATCTTGTTGCAGATTGTATTGTCTGTGAACAGTTCAAACGAAATAACCAAAAAGAGCCTCTAGTCCAAAATGATGCCCCCGAATATCCATGGCAACGCGTATCCATTGACCTATTTGAGTATGCTGGTCGAGATTACATTGCGTTAATTGACGCATATTCGGGATTTATCTGTTCCGAGCGATTGTCAAACAAGAGGTCAGGTCACATTATTCATGTTTTAACAGACATATTCAATCGCTTTGGATATCCCACAGAGATCCGTGCCGACAATAGTCCATTTGGCTCGCGCGAGTTTGAACATTTTTCCAATGATTCAAATGTGGTGTTCAAATATTCTAGTCCGAATTATGCACAGAGTAATGGTTTAGCGGAAAAAGGTGTCGCAATTGCAAAAAACATATTGAAGCGTTGCTACGAGGAAAATTCAGTAGCTGAGTTCCCATATCGTGTATTGGAATACAATGCGACACCTATTGCTAGCATAAAGACAACACCTGCCCAGTTATTCTTTGGTCGTCAAATTAAAACGAAATTGCCGGTAACAAATAAATTATTACATCGCGCGGGTATTGAAGAGTCGGTCGTTCGAGGTAAAATTGATAAAAAACGGAAGAAACAAATGCAATATTACAATCGTCATGCGAAACCACTCCCGTTGTTGAATGTGGGGGATCGAATAATGTTTAAAAAAAATAATAATAACAAGGAATGGTTCTATGGAAAAATTCATCGTCGAGTTAATGATCGCTCATATGTTATTATTGATAACTTTAACAATTTGTTACGGAGCCGTCCATTGATCCTCAATGCCTTCCTAGTCCCAACTCCTGCCTCCCAATCCACAATCACCTGAAAACAAGAGTGAATCCAAGTTGCATGTCCAATTCCCATATCCTTCTCCTAGAAATAATTACTATACTAATGCTTAAATCAAAGAAACTAACAGAAATTATATACTTAAAATCCTCTCCAATTGATCGACCACTTTGATGTTTTGACAGTTTTATTTTATTGCTATCAGTTTGTCTTCGCTTTCTCCTTTCTTCCATTCTCCTTCTTTCCTTTCATCTATATGTTATTTTTCAATTTTAAATTACCCCAATGGGAAATTGGTGGTCCGATCCCAACCCATTCCCGATATCGTTTTGTGAACTGGCTGATCGTGTAGGTATATGTTTCATTTTTACGTTTATTTTTTTTGATTATTTATTGATTAGGTTAAATTATGGTTTTTATCACTAGGTTTGGTTTTATTATTTGATTGACTTGACGACTGGAAGGTGAAGTACTTCTTTCCACTTCCAGGATTAGCTGAATAAGAAGGGAAATTAGAAAAGTATGGGTGAAAGAAAAAGGAGGGAATAGGATACAAATAGAGGACAAAGAAAGAAAGAAAAGAGATGAACGGACAGGAGACTCAAAACAAAAGGAGGGGTATTTTAGACGACGAAATAAGAAAATTTCAAAGTCATCACCGTGCACCGTCACAGCTGTTGACTTTTAATCTTCATGAGCGGTCGATGCCCTCAAAGCCAATACACGACGAGAAATAATTGTGCAAATTATTCTTGGATACAAATTCGAACTCTGGTCTGGTGGATTTTGAAGGGCGAAAAGGTCAGGGAATACGGAAAAAAGTCGCTGCAGAGGTTTGGGTCGTATCTTGGCCACCACTTTTGCCCTGGTGCTCGGACCTCTGCGCCCTATTTGACCTTAGGCCTTAACGTCTTGGTGCCGTGCTGGGACAGTTTCCCGTGGAGGCTAGCGAAACCACTTTAACAGGTTTTGGTTGTACGGCCACAGAGCCGCAGCCAACCAACAAACGTGACAATATTAAACAGTGAAACATATTATATATAAAAAGACAATAAGATACAAAAAAGAACATAAAGTGCAGTGCGTAGTGTTCCGCCCCCTGGTTTGTGGCAACAACAACCACACGCACCACCAAGTGCTGAAACCTACCCCCATTAAACGCAGTGGCGTAAAGTTTAAACACTGGATTTTAGTTTAATTTTCATTTTTAATTTGTTTTGAAGCCTTTTTTTTTCTTTGATTTTTCTTGAATTCTTTTATTTGCTTTTTGGACTTTTTTTTAATCATAGTGTTAGTTTTGGTTTAATTTTAATAATAGTTTTATCCGAGATTAAGTAAGGTTAGGATACGTCTTTATTTGTGAATTCTGCCCTTGAAATAGTGCGCGTCTCCGAGGCCATATTGGCCAACATCAACTCACCGTTCTTCGTCGTGCTGGTACCAGGACAACGGGGGACCGTATAGAACCGTAAGTAGTTTTAAGTCTTTTACATATTTTTGGATTCTTAGTTTTTAAATTTTATAGCTTTAAGTGCAGAATTTTAGATTAAGTTTTTTTTGAATTTCTTTTGCGGTAGTTTTAAGTTTTTTTATATTTAATAAATTTTGGATTAGCCTGTCATGGCATTAAATTTTTTTGCGTTTGATATGCATTTAACGATGCGCGGCTAAAGTTTTTTTTGCATTTGGTGTGTGAACGGCTGTGAAGGCCGTCCTTCTATAGGTCGACAATGACATAACAGGACAATACAAACTTTGAAGACATGACGCGACGACATACGAACTTTCCACTACGTACATACTGACATAAATTGAGACTGGAGGGTTCGTCGAGGGGCTATCACTCACAACATCGGCCAGAGTGATAGCTAAGGTTGTGTCGATAGACACAAGGGTGGGCTGGCCAACCCTTGCCAATAACATCTGGCATGTTTCGGGTTCATGACGAACCCGATATCAAAGAGAGATTTAGGGAAAGTGAGTTGCGGTTAGGGTAAGATAGTTTTAGTGTAGTTTTAAGTTAGCTTAGTTATATTTTAGGGCTTAGCTTTTAATGTTAGATTAGTTAGCTTAAGCTTAGGCTAGTTAGGTTAGTTCGCGTGCTCCTTCCCTTCTCTCTCTTGGGTATCGGCCCAGGTCCTTGGACATTTTCTTTTCCTTAATTTTTGCTTTTCTATCTTTTTTGGTCCGTCCGTGGTCTACGTAGAGTAACTTCCTTCCTTTTTTTCTCTCTTTTCACAACTTTTTGGCATGGACAAAACGTTTGTTGAGCAGGTGGTATATGGTGAGGGGACAAGAACTACCCCCGTCCGACGAGCTGAGCCGAGCAACCACAAGCATGCCGCGTCCTCCTCACCTGTATCGAAGTTGCCCCTGTGGCCCGACCCTGGTTCCCAACATAACAATGGCGCCCAACGTTTTCGGCTAGGCCAGATTGCGACTCCAAGGTAATGATTTTCACTTTCGAAAGTCATCACCTTGGACTTACAACAGCCTTCGCGATTAGAATAATTTTCAGCTTTAATTTTTATACTTTTCTATCTTTCCTCTTCATGTTCAAGGACTCCTTATGCTTGTGGGTCGGAAGCAGATGGATGACGGCTATTCCAATCCTTAGGCGTATAGCCAGAGGATCTCGTGAGGTAGTCTGAAGTCTGTAAAGATCTACGAGCGGGTCAAAGTAGGCAGGCCAAATGTTAGCTGCTGCCGAAAGATCAAGGCTTTTCACCAGTTCTTTCGTGAGGCGTAAACATAGGCCTGTGGACTTTGGCCGTGTTGAAGTGTGCCCTAGAAGTCCTGCCAGCCTAGCATTTGGTTAAGCCGGATAGCGAGTTGTGGTAGGGTGGAAAGGACACTCGTTATGAAGCCGAGACACCGGTCACAATCCGACTTGACGTAGAGTCGACTTTTACGAACATTTACCTACTTATGCGGACTAACGATCTATAGAACGGTTTGCGGAGAACCGGATCAGTAGTTCACACACTCCCGCAGTTCTGCACAAAAAAATAAATAAATAAATAAAACAAATACATACATATAAGAAAAAAAAAAAAAAAAAACACATACAAATTTCTTATACATAACAAATAAACAGATAAATAATAACAACAAAATAATGAGTCACAATAGGCAAAGCGACTCGGGGGCGGTCCCTAAAAACACGCTACCACCACCGGGGAACAGCACGTCACTCCAAAGTAGAGAACTAAGAGGAAGACGACCCACTACAGGGACATCGGGGTTGGACGTTACTGACTTGACGACCTACTCCTACGACTTTCTTCAACGTAACCCGGACGACTTCACCAACCGACACACTGACATTAACAGAACCAACGAAACGGACTCGAAGGTAGCTCCCCCCGTCTCAACGATTCACGAAGAATCAGGGGACGAGCAAACATCCCTTCCAAAACGACGTAACGCCTACGATGAACCGCACAACAGAACAGAACTTACGTTTACAAAGAAAAGGGTTCCACTGGAGAGACAGGACGCCGTACAAACTCAAAACAAACCATCGCTGACACAACGAACAAACCCCATAGCAAGAACGGACAACTTAAGACAAGACAACGTATATGTAGAGGACTGTGACTTACAAGAACAGACTCAGGTAGAGAACGGACAGAGTACGAGACGAATACACCAGATGGTCTCCGTTGCTGCAAGAGAGAAGCCAGGCGAGACGATGGCCATATTCGCCGATACCATGAAAGGCATGATGGAGACCTTTCAGGACAGTCTGAAGGCCATTAATAACAGGCTCAATGACCTCGAGCTCTCTGTTGCAGCACAGCATGAGCCACCTCCACGGACTGACCGACGACAAAACGAATGACAAACTAGAGCTAATTAGGAACAAAATATTTGACAATCTAGTAAAAGCGCATGAAAAGGGATCCAAGACGTATAACACACGGAGTAGGGAGGTGCAATATAGGGTAGGACAATTAATATACAGACGAAATTTCAAGCAGAGTAACGCACTTGACAACTATAATGCAAAACTTGGTCCAAAGTTTATAAAAGGAATCATCCTGAAGAGAGTTGGGAACTCCCTATATGAAGTAGGAGACGTCAGTGGGGGAAAAGCCGGCGTATATCATGCCAAGGACCTTCATTCGTGAACAAACCACTTGACGCACTCGTGCCTGCCGTTGCTTACTAGCTTATCTGTGATACTTACGACGTGACGACCTTCTTAGATTATTTACTTATTGTAGAACATAGGTTATTTATTTATTTATAGAGTGCTTATTTATTCATATAGTTTATTTATTTATAACAGATTTTATCCATTGACTTCCATAGTTCTAAGTATTTTTATCTATTTACTGACTTTATTTACATTACTATCTGTGATATCTATCTTATGTGATGTCCTTTTATGTTATTTATTTATTTATTTTTATAGCTTATCAATTTATTATCAATTTTATTCACTTTTCTCAGTAGCTTAGTTACTTATTAACAGTTTGACCTACTTATTTTCATAGTTCATTCATTTATTTATGTATTTTTATCGGTCATCGCTGTCTTTCCACACTCTTTTACACCTCTGGAGCCTCAAGCGAACAGCCCGGTTAGCATCTGTGGATCTCAGGGAGTAGGCCCTTGCCCCACGCTGACAGATTATCTCCGGGTCGAGCCGAAAGATTACAGACTCCTTTTATTTTACGAGGTCGTTTGCCTCACGACCACTCGGCAAACGCCTTCGAGCCTGTTACGGAGCCGTCCATTGATCCTCAATGCCTTCCTAGTCCCAACTCCTGCCTCCCAATCCACAATCACCTGAAAACAAAAGACAATAATTGACTGGTAAAATATAAACAAATAATTTCAATCGAGACACATAACCTAACATAGTTTATTCCGGCGGACAAACTCCAGTCAAGAGTGAATCCAATTTGCATGTCCAATTCCCATATCCTTCTCCTAGAAATAATTACAATACTAATGCTTAAATCAAAGAAACTAACAGAAATTATATACTTAAAATCCTCTCCAATTGATCGACCACTTTGATGTTTTGACAGTTTTATTTTATTGCTATCAGTTTGTCTTCGCTTTCTCCTTTCTTCCATTCTCCTTCTTTCCTTTCATCTATATGTTACGTTTCAATTTTAAATTACCCCAATGGGAAATTGGTGGTCCGATCCCAACCCATTCCCGATATCGTTTTGTGAACTGGCTGATCGTGTAGGTATATGTTTTATTTTTACGTTTATTTTTTTTGATTATTTATTGATTAGGTTAAATTATGGTTTTTATCACTAGGTTTGGTTTTATTATTTGATTGACTTGACGACTGGAAGGTGAAGTACTTCTTTCCACTTCCAGGATTAGCTGAATAAGAAGGGAAATTAGAAAAGTATGGGTGAAAGAAAAAGGAGGGAATAGGATACAAATAGAGGACAAAGAAAGAAAGAAAAGAGATGAACGGACAGGAGACTCAAAACAAAAGGAGGGGTATTTTAGACGACGAAATAAGAAAATTTCAAAGTCATCACCGTGCACCGTCACAGCTGTTGACTTTTAATCTTCATGAGCGGTCGATGCCCTCAAAGCCAATACACGACGAGAAATAATTGTGCAAATTATTCTTGGATACAAATTCGAACTCTGGTCTGGTGGATTTTGAAGGGCGAAAAGGTCAGGGAATACGGAAAAAAGTTGCTGCAGAGGTTTGGGTCGTATCTTGGCCACCACTTTTGGGCTGGTGCTCGGACCTCTGCCCCCTATTTGACCTTGGGCCTTAACGTCTTGGTGCCGTGCTGGGACAGTTTCCCGTGGAGGCTAGCGAAACCACTTTAACAGGTTTTGGTTGTACGGCCACAGAGCCGCAGCCAACCAACAAACGTGACAATATTAAACAGTGAAACATATTATATATAAAAGGACAATAAGATACAAAAAAGAACATAAAGTGCAGTGCGTAGTGTTCCGCCCCCTGGTTTGTGGCAACAACAACCACACGCACCACCAAGTGCTGAAACCTACCCCCATTAAACGCAGTGGCGTAAAGTTTAAACACTGGATTTTAGTTTAATTTTCATTTTTAATTTGTTTTGAAGCCTTTTTTTTTTTTCTTTGATTTTTCTTGAATTCTTTTATTTGCTTTTTGGACTTTTTTTTAATCATAGTGTTAGTTTTGGTTTAATTTTAATAATAGTTTTATCCGAGATTAAGTAAGGTTAGGATACGTCTTTATTTGTGAATTCTGCCCTTGAAATAGTGCGCGTCTCCGAGGCCATATTGGCCAACATCAACTCACCGTTCTTCGTCGTGCTGGTACCAGGACAACGGGGGACCGTATAGAACCGTAAGTAGTTTTAAGTCTTTTACATATTTTTGGATTCTTAGTTTTTAAATTTTATAGCTTTAAGTGCAGAATTTTAGATTAAGTTTTTTTTGAATTTCTTTTGCGGTAGTTTTAAGTTTTTTTATATTTAATAAATTTTGGATTAGCCTGTCATGGCATTAAATTTTTTTGCGTTTGATATGCATTTAACGATGCGCGGCTAAAGTTTTTTTTGCATTTGGTGTGTGAACGGCTGTGAAGGCCGTCCTTCTATAGGTCGACAATGACATAACAGGACAATACAACCTTTGAAGACATGACGCGACGACATACGAACTTTCCACTACGTACATACTGACATAAATTGAGACTGGAGGGTTCGTCGAGGGGCTATCACTCACAACATCGGCCAGAGTGATAGCTAAGGTTGTGTCGATAGACACAAGGGTGGGCTGGCCAACCCTTGCCAATAACATCTGGCATGTTTCGGGTTCATGACGAACCCGGTATCAAAGAGAGATTTAGGGAAAGTGAGTTGCGGTTAGGGTAAGATAGTTTTAGTGTAGTTTTAAGTTAGCTTAGTTATATTTTAGGGCTTAGCTTTTAATGTTAGATTAGTTAGCTTAAGCTTAGGCTAGTTAGGTTAGTTCGCGTGCTCCTTCCCTTCTCTCTCTTGGGTATCGGCCCAGGTCCTTGGACATTTTCTTTTCCTTCATTTTTGCTTTTCTATCTTTTTTGGTCCGTCCGTGGTCTACGTAGAGTAACTTCCTTCCTTTTTTTCTCTCTTTTCACAACTTTTTGGCATGGACAAAACGTTTGTTGAGCAGGTGGTATATGGTGAGGGGACAAGAACTACCCCCGTCCGACGAGCTGAGCCGAGCAACCACAAGCATGCCGCGTCCTCCTCACCTGTATCGAAGTTGCCCCTGTGGCTCGACCCTGGTTCCCAACATAACAAATTTGTATCGTAGAAATCGTAGATTTATTTCTAGAACCACAAACAATGAACAAAAAACAGGAGACTTTTTGCTAGACGGAAATATAAACCCATACTTAAATAGTAATGTCAGCAGCCAGGCTAACTTTAATAGTAATGTCAGCAGCCAGGCTAACTTTAACCCAAGTCCGGAAATCCGACCTTCTGTCTGAATTGATCATTCAGTATCAGCAAATGAGCCTAACCGATGGCAATCTTGATCTTGATGCAAATCAGGAAAGTCCCGTTGGCCAGAGCGCCGGTCGCCCGGAAACTTTAATTTCGGCACCTTATCGAACGCGGCACGGACGGGTGGTAATTCCGCCAAAACGCTATGGGGATTAGGCTAAACAATAAAAATAAATATACACATGTAAAAAAAAAAAAAAAAGAAGCGTGTAACAATACCTAATAGAATGCATTATGTACAATTAGGAACACAGCAACACTGATGTAAGCTGTGTTTAGGTTCTATATGTATGTGTAGTCAAGTATGCGTGGCATCATCATTGTTTTGTAAATATTAGCTAGTCAGTTGAAGCGGAACCTCCGACGTAATAAAACCAATTGAACAAATAACTCAAGTGCGTTTTAGTCATCTCATTACACACATAGTTTGTAACATACCTTAATATTGCGCGTAGATCCCTAAAATTTTTAAAATCCACCCACTGACACGCCCACAATTAAATAAAACAATTTTATTGAAAAACCAAAATTTGAGCTAAAGAGCTAAACGTTATAATATATACTCTCTAGGCGGCCCTTTTCTGCTCACGTGTTAATATTTTCAAAATCCGCCTACTGACACGCCCACAATTTTTATTTTTTATTTGTTGAAAATTCAAAGTTTGAGCTAGGGAGCTGAAATTTATAGTATATACTCTCTAGGGGCCCTTTATGCTCGTGTGTTAATTTTTTTTAAATCCGCCTACTGACACGCCCACAATTAAATAAAACATTTTATTGAAAAACCAAAGTTTGAGCTAGGGAGGGTTTTTTTACAAAAGCTTCTTTTTTTTTTGATAAAATCCTTTAAATGTTATATAACAAAATATATAGAGCGTTCTTAACAATTCAACCATACTAAGACTTTTGTCACACCCACTTATGAGGGATAGGAATAAGAATAGGGTATCCAACAGTTCGCCCAAGCGGACTGTAGCCCGTCCCTATGTTTTTAATTGATCTCCTGTCTGCTAACCTTTTCACATGCGTTTCCCGATTAACGTTCCTCATCTTCGGGAGTGGAACTGGAACGGCAACGTATGTTAATTCCAAGCTTGATAGCATATTTAAGTGAGGTACAATCAATACAGTTGAATTCAATGCCTCCAATATGAAATGCGAAACCCGAATAGTGCACCATTATTCATGTATGGCACTTGCACCGCTGAAACGGAAAGACTTTCCATTCTCGGTATGTGCGTTAATTACAACCTTCGTTAGAATGACCATTCGATGTCGCCAGGAACGCTGCAAGATGTCTAGGCTTCCTTAAGCGAAATATTTCACCTCTTCTGATCTGACTACAATTTATAAAGCGTTCATTCACGCAAAGCTTGAGTACAACGCTCATATCTGGTCCTGTGCACCGATTACATATTTGGACCTACTGGACCTACATCACCCTTAAGCCTGTATTCGGGCGTACAGTAAAATTCAAGGAATCTTTCCTTAGCCGTACCACACGAATGTGGAATGCTCTACCATGATCTATTTTTCCTTCGCATTGCAATTTACAAACATTTAAAACCAACGTGTATCAGCATCTCCTCTAGCTCTCCAATATAAATTTCCATTCTGCCCGCGCTGTGTAACTATTTACATAAGGGTACTTAAAATTCTCTTTCGCATGTGCAAATTATAAACAAAAAAATAGTAAGATGAGTAAGGGTTATTTGGAATTGTCAGATTTTTCTCCGTGCAGCACTTTGTAAAGGAAAACTTGGATAAAATCCCTCCGATGACCTGATTTCCCGTCCGAGAGCACAAAGGCAACAGCACCATCTGCCTCTGTCAATAAACAATTCTTAACTTAAAGACCCATTGCGGCAGCCAGAACAAAGTTGCAATCTAATAAAAGGAGAAGACGAACAAAAAAGTACTTACGGTGATGTGGTCAGTAGCGCTAGCTGTTGCTGAATCTGTACGCCTTTTGATAAATCACTTCGCAGCTGATTGCTGCACATTCTATTCTCAGTTATTGCTCATAAATTATTCAATGAAACTAAGCCATGTTGACTTAACGGTGATGAAGCTTCAGCAACGTGCGTCGTGATGTAATATTCCAAACGTGAAATATAATGAATTTTTGCTAAAATTACGTTAATTTTCCCATTTTTCGTGTATTCTCCCCTACTTGAGTCAAAAGAAATTTAAATCCAACTGAAACTCATTCTGTTGAAACGTTATATTAATAGGCTTTAATTAATTAAAGGCAACAATCTCAGAGGGCGTGTGGCTGAGTCCTAAGTAGGTACCTTTTCTTTTCTTTTCATGCAATTTTAAGGCGCGCAATTATTTAAAAGCAACAGCCATGAATTGCTCAAATAATTTATCTCAAGACACCAGCTGCATCCCATATGATATGCAACATAGTTACAATACGTATAGAAGCGTGAAATAGGGCGTGAAATAAGTAAAATAGATGTATACCGCGCTTATAACAATTCTCGGTGGATAATTTATTGTGTACCTAATTCGATTAGTTTAGGGAACGCTTTTTTAAACTTTTCCATATACTAACGAGAAATATATTGCAATAGTTCTGAAATTTCGAAATCAAACTGGGTATGAGGTATGATATTATGACTCTACAAACGTAAACAAAATTGTGTTCCTTATTTCCGACTGCAAGGTACATTTGTCCATCAGTCACCGAGGCTCCAGTCACCATGGGTGGATGGATTTTCTTCAAACTTTGTATTTAGGGTTGGTTGGTTGGTTGATTGGAACCGGCCTTTGATGAGGATGCACTTGTGTGCCGAAGTGTAAGGTGGGTGGGTTACCCGCTTACTCAGGGAACCATTTGCTCCTCTGAATGCAGGAGCTAATCTTTGCCATGCAAGAGTTGTTGAGATCAGTTACATCATTGAAAAGGTATTCACCCAGTGAAGCCTTCTTAATGTTGGCGAGTGCAGGACAAGTGCGAAGGAGGTGAGTAGTCATTGTAGGGAAGGCCCAGCCTTTGAGCATGTCTTCCTATAGCACACTGCTCGGTGAGGGTGTTTACTTATTTGGAGATGATTACTCTTTTATGCCTCATAAGTTCGATGGACCTACATTTATTTGATGTCTGCTAGAGCAGCCTTGCGGTGTTGCTGCCTGAGACACTGTAGGGAAGGCCCAGCCTTTGAGCATGTCTTCCTATAGCACACTGCTCGGTGAGGGTGTTTACTTATTTGGAGATGATTACTCTTTTATGCCTCATAAGTTCGATGGACCTACATTTATTTGATGTCTGCTAGAGCAGCCTTGCGGTGTTGCTGCCTGAGACACTGCAGCCTTCCATCCCACGCGATCCCGGGCACGCTGCTTCCAGCTGTCAAGACCAAGCACTCTAGCAACCGCGGTGACAAAGTCTTTAAAATAAAGGTTCAGTCTTCCTTGTCGTCTCGAACCCGGAGAATGGGATTCGAAGATCCTCTTCACTGGAGGATTATTGTCCATTCGCTCAATGTGGCTGAGCCAATGTTTGTCGACCTGCTTTAGCTTTTCGGAGTACATCCGCATCTTGACACACCTCATAGAGTTCGCGGTTGTATCTTCTCCTATCTTCTCCTGTCACACCAAATATCCGACGATTTCTAAAGAACCTTATTAGTTCTCCTTTCCTGCTTATCGTCCAGCACTCGGCGCTGTAAAGCAAAATTGGCGGTATCTGAGTTTATAGAGCTAGCACGTGGTCCTCCATGTAAGGAGTTTTGAACCCATTTATTTTGCCAAACCGAAGTGGAATTCGTGGAATCAATGTTTACTCCGAGGTATGTGAACTCTTTTTTTACCTCGAAGTTGCTGCTTCAAGAGTGATGTTTTGTCCTTGTCGGTGGGCAGATGTTTGTTTGTTGAAGCTAGTACTTCGTTTTGTCCTCGTTAAGTTTAAGGCCAACCAATTAAGCCTCTTTCACGGCACACTGTGATCGGCCTATGATGTTGATGTCTTCTGCGTATCCTAGTTAGACTGATCTGTTGAAGATAGTGTCTTCTGTGTTAACCCCTGCCCTGCCAGAACATGTTTGGAATAGTGCAGAAGATCTATTTCCATACTGCACATTGCATCGCGTGTTTTCCAGCGTCTCGCGACACAACTGGAGCAGTTTTGGTGGGTTCACGAATTCAGTCATCGCCACGTAGAGCTCCCGACGATGAATTCTATCATATGCGGCTTTGAAGTCAATGAAAAGGTGTCGCCTTGAAACTAATTGGTCTGTTCCAGGATTTGTCCCAATTGTCTATTTGGCAGGCCGGAAGCCACGCCGATACGTGCCGATTAGTATGTTGCAGAACGGCTTCAGACGTTCATACAGTATGTTGGATAGGATCTCATATGCGACATTTAGCAGGGATATGACTCTTGCAAGATATGGGATCGCCGTTCTTGTAGATGAGTATATGGAGCCATCGGGCATGCTTTCTTTCACCCATACTTGTTTGATTATTTTGAGCATGCGCCTTACCGAATATCACCTACGTATTTGAAAAGCTCTGCTGATTAAGATCAGAGCCGGCAGCCCTGTTGTTCTTTAGCTTTTTTACAGTTCATCTAACCTGGGAGGTGGAACGGAATTTTTGTTGACTGGTCGTGTGTTCTCTTCTTGCCCTATCAATCTCCATTCATGATGCAGATTTAACAGCTTCTGCAAATGCTGCTTTAACACATATACTATTCTCGGTGCCTTGGTAATTAATAAGGTTTCTTTCTCTATTTCTTCCGGTCTTAAAGTCAGCAGCCAAGTGTTTGGGCTTTTATAAAACCTCCAGATCTTGTTTGGACCGCTAGACTCTTCAATCTACTTGAACTGGGAGACTGCATAATGTTTTCTTCTTTCCTCGAAGTAAAAGATTCATCCCTTCTCCTGGATTGATACTCCTTCTTGCTACAATAGTTTTGCATTACAGCGTTTGCAGATATGCAAACTAGTAACCTACGGTGCTATCGGCTACTTCTTTGCTGATGTCGCGACACCGGTTACACATATTATTGGCGTCTGTTGAAGGTAAGTGCACAGCGGGCAAATTTTCGGGCAGGCGCTCAACGTCAAACGCTGAATTTCTGTTTATATTCGGTTCGCAGCTTCTTCTCGTAAGACAGTGGAGCTCTAAATTTAGCCGCAGCAAGAAAGTGGTCCCAGTCGACATTGGCCCCTCGGAATGTGTATACGTTTCAAATTATGGATACATGCCTCGTATGGATTAGCACATCCTCGACTTAGTTGGCGATTCAACTACAAGAGCGTTTGTGTATCTGTTTGAAAATGATTATGGTACCTACGAGTATAGGTATACAACAAATTCTGTTCACAATTCAATGGAAATCGTTTAACATTATCACGTGCTACCGCACAGAACAACTGACATCTTTTAGACAAAATGTAAGTAGTTTCACAGTCTTTTTAAGAAATCTATAATTCAAAAATGTTAACCCGTTTCTTATTTCGCTCAATTTTGCGTTATACCTTTTCTTAGAATTAGAGATATTTAACAAAATTTTTATGTTATAAGTTGAAAATCCGACTTGATTTACATTTCAGAAATGAATTGCAGATATGTTCTACAGTGTTGGCATTTTTTTTTTGTTTTTTTTTTTTTATAAAAAGGAAATCCAAATCCCAGAGCACTCAGACTCGGTAACGTTCCATTGTACTACCAGGCAGAAATCCAACTTTTGGTGTAGACCCATGTGATTGGGTGGCGTATGTTGTTGTTCCCCATGGGAACCTGCACCACACGGGTCACAAGCCAACACACTAACCTCTACACCGTCGCCACCCTACAGTGTTGGCATACTCTGGGCAAGATAAAACATTTAAAAAAACATAGTCCGGTTGGGCGAACTGTTGGATACCTTATTCTTATTCCTATCCTTCATAAGTGGGCGTGACAAAAGTCTAAGTATGGTTGAAATGTTAAGAACGCTCTACATATTCTGTTATATAAAATTTAAAAGATTTTATCAAACAAAAACGAAGCTTTTGTAAAAAAAACGTTACCTAGCTTAAACTTTGGTTCTTCACTAAAATTATTTTATTTAATTGTGGGCGTGTCAGTAAGCGGATTTAAAAAAAATTAATACATGAGCATAGAGGACCCCTAGAGAGTATATATTATAAATTTCAGCTCCCTAGCTCAAACTTTGGATTTTCAAAAAAAGTTTTTTTTTGTAAATTTTGGGCGTGGCAGTAGGCGGATTTTGAAAATATTTACACATGAGCATAAAGGGCCCCCTAGAGAGTATATATTATAAATTTCATCTCCCTAGCTCAAACTTTGGATTTTCAAAAAAAGTTTTTTTTTTTAAATTGTGGGGGTGTCAGTAGGCGGATTTTGAAAATATTTACACATGAGCTTAAAGGGCCCCTAGAGAGTATATATTATAAATTTCAGCTCCCTAGCTCAAATTTTGGTTTTTCAATAAAATTGTTTTATTTTTTTTGTGGGCGTGTGTCAGTGGGCGGATTTTGAAAATTGTATATCCCGAGTAGTGTTAGGAGTCATAGATCATATTATATAATAAATTTCAGCTTTCTAGCTCAAAATTCGATTTTTTCCAAAATTTTGTTTTTTTGAGTTTGTGGGCGGATTTCAAAAATTCGTAAACTTGATTATTTCGGGACCCTAGAGAGTATATGGTTAAAATTTCAGCTCTCTAGGCCCAGTTTAAAGGCCTAATTTTTGCCGACGGACGGACGGACGGACATGGCTAGATCGACATTAGGTACTATCGATGCTGATCATAAATATAGTAACTTTTAGGGGTCTACGGGCAATATTAAGGTATGTTACAAACTATGCGTCAAAATTAATATACCCTTAGAATAGGGTATAACCAATGTTTGAAGAAATTGATTAATTTGTTAGTTCTACCCCATAGCTCTGCAGTGGCAAAACGATAGTTCTTGTAAATGAATTCTATAAAAAATAAAACGATATATAAATTGTTTTCTAACAATAGTAAATGAAAAGTTTTAAAAAGTATTAATTGGAAAAGACAATAATTATGTATACATTTATAAGGCATGTAAAGCGTAATACTTCATTTTAAGAAATTTAATTTTAGACTATGTTTTCATTAGGGCCAATAAACTCATTTAGTTGTACATTTCCAAATTCGATATAAAATTACCCCATTTGCATATAGATTCACATTTTAAAATGAGGTAAAATCAACAAAATTTGCAGGAAATGACGCTGCAAATTAGCTAGTTAAAACAAAATCGTAGGTATATTCCTAAATTGAAAACAATAGGGCTCTTCGCGAAGCTCTTGCTGAAGTTTCGAATCTCTACATCAAAAATTAATTGTATGATTGTAACCGTCGAAGGTGTTGTCGGTCGGTCAGGGTGTAGTCGTGTGGGTAGGCTCTCGTTTTCTGAAGGAAACCGAGCAGCTTTTAGCAAAATTTCAACGAAGTCTTGTTTCCCTCTCTACCACGAGTATGCGAAGCGCAGTACTCGTTGAATAGGCAGGTAAGCAAGCGTGTATGAGTGAAAGCGGAAAAAATGATACCTCAAAACAAATTTAATTTTAATAAAAACAAAATTACTGTATTGATCAAAATATCGAGTAAGAGGATCTCAAGGAAAAAAAAATGTTGGCTCAAGTGTGGTATTTTAGCTTGCGACGAAACGTCTACAAGAGGAAAATCTCAAACTCAAGTCAGCCTCATAAAATTATGTTCCTCCTTTTATACTGGTTGACAGCTTTTTTTTTTTAGTTACATAGAAATTCCAGTACGGAGCTTTTTGTTATACAGTTCTTGTAAATAATAATTTGGCAATGAGCATAATTTATGTGCTTTTTTGGACACTAATGGTCAAAAGTTTGATTTTGTAAGTTTACAATTTTTTGATGTGAAAGTTATATATGTAATTCAATTCTTCTCTTTAATTAAGTTGCTTTATAAAATTAATATATTATTCTTATAAATAATCCGTTGTTACAGTCTCCCTCTCTGGCGCTGAGATCGTCTCGGTGATGCGGCAGGTAATAGAGTGTTTTTCTTTGGTCTGCCTCGTCTTTGCAGAGTACGAATCGGCTGTTCACTGCTGAGGTCTGGTGAATTGCTGTATTTGGTTATTGATGACGTGTGATAAGTTCCCAAGGGAATAGTTGAGTTATCCCTGGCGGCAATTTGGTATGTTGCGGACCCAATTTGTTTAGTTATGACATATGGTCCGTCTCTTCTCGGCATAAATTTTGATGTAATGTTTTTTGATGTTTTGCTGAGAAAGTGGGAGGTTATTAGTACTAGGTCTCCTACATTGTAAGTAGGTTGCGGTCGTCTCTTTTTGTCAACGTATTGTTTGTTATGGTCTTGCGTCTTTTCTGTAGCTTCTTTAGCGATTTCAAGTGTCGTCGCTAGTTTTAGCAACGTAGGCGTAATTTGCGGTATGAAATTTGCATGTCCCTGTTTTTACGTTCAACTGGGTTGGATTCGGGATGATATACGTGTGTAAGAGTTTGTTGAATTCCAAGGCAGTGGGTTAGCTGTTGCATGAGTGCTGAGAAGAACTGTGGTCCATTATCGGTCAATAGGCGGCGTGGTATGCCGTAGCGTAGGAATACTTCATTCAGCAGCGTATGTGCACAAGTCTCAGCTGTTGCCTCAACTAAAGGGAATATTTCCACCCATCGGCTTGCGATGTCCTCGGCTATTAGGATCCACTGGAACCCATCCGCAGTTCTAGGCAAAGGACCAAAAAGATCGACTGAAAGTATCTCAAATCGTTGGTTACTGGAAACTGTTTGTAAAAGTCCCGTTGGCTTCATATTACTAGGCTTATATCTAAGGCAAGCAAGACAATTGCCTATGTGCTTAGTGATATCAGCTCTCATTCCAGGCCAATAATATCTTGACGAAATTCTTGCTATTGTGCGGTCGACACCGTAGTGACCTGCAGTAGCACAGTTGTGATAACTTTGTAAGATTGTCTGTCGTTCACTTACTGGTATTACAAGTTGTGCGTTTTCAGCATCGGACTCGGGTGAGTACCTGTAGAGTATGCCATCATTTCAAAGATAACCACGGGTTACCCAGTGGTTGATGTTTTCATCGTTGCTCTCGAACGATTCAATAATCAGTTTAAGCTGGTTGTCCTGAAGTTGCGCTTCACGGATCTCCTTTGGTCTTCTCGCTTTCATATCAATATGAAAGTTGCAGAGTTCACACGCGGTTTCTGAGTGCTCTTGGTATTCACAAGAAGGTCTCGATAACATTACAGCTACTACGTTTGTCCGTCCTGGGGTATACTAAATTTTGAAATTATACGGCTGGAGCTGTATTGCCCACCGTGCAAGTCTACCAGTTGGTGATTTGAGGTTCATGAGCCATTTTAAAGGTTGATGGTCGGTCATTAGCGTTACTTCACCTCCCTCTATATAACCTCGAAATTTATTAACGGCCTATACTATTGCTATAGCTTCTCGTTCTGTAGTTGAGTAATTGCGTTCAGCTGCAGTTAGTAGTCTCGAGGCGTATTCAATTGGATGTTCGTCATCCGTCTCCCCCTGGACAAGAACTGCCCCAATAGCATAATTGCTGGCATCTGTCTTGAAATGGTAAGGTTTTCCATCACATGCTTGTTGAAGGATTGGTGCGCTGGTGAGTAAGGTTTTTAATGTGTCGAACGCATTCTGTTCTTCCTTACCCCAGTTCCATAAAGCGTTCTTCTTTGTTAGATTGCTAAGAGGTTTAGATACATTAGCAAAGTTTTTGATGAATCGCCTATACCATGAACAGGTTTGCAGGAAGGATAGGACTTCTTTTGCATTAGTTGGTTTCGGTCGATTTTGTATTGATGCAATTTTGTCTGGGTCGACTTGAATACCATGGCTCGTTATACTATGTCCAAGATATTTGACGTCTGAGCAGCAAAACTTCGATTTCAATCTATTAACCTTTAATTCGAAAAACTTTAAACGGTCAAAGATTTGTTTCAGGTCGATTAAGTGTTGTTCGAAATCTCTGGAACATATTATAATGTCATCTAGGTAGACTAGAATGAACATGTCAGGAAGTCCGATTTTGAATCTGTCCATTAACCTCTGGAAAGTGGGGGTAGCATTTCGTAAGCCGAATGGCATACGTTTGAATCGAAACATCCCAAATGGAGTTATGAAACCTGTTTTGTCTAAATCCTCCTCAAATATTTTAATTTGGTAGTAACCGGATTGTAGATCAAGGGTGGTTTTTATTGATGCGTTCTTCGTAGAGTGGAGTAAGTCGTCAATTCTAGGTAACGGATACCTGTCAGCCTCATAAAATTATGTTCCTCCTTTTATACTGGTTGACAGCTTTTTTTTTTAGTTACATAGAAATTCCAGTACGTAGCTTTTTGTTATACAGTTCTTGTAAATAATAATTTGGCAATGAGCATAATTTATGTGCTTTTTTGGACACTAATGGTCAAAAGTTTGATTTTGTAAGTTTACAATTTTTTGATGTGAAAGTTATATAATTCAATTCTTCTCTTTAATTAAGTTGCTTTATAAAATTAATATATTATTCTTATAAATAATCCGTTGTTACATGATAGAATTTCATTAATTTGCAGAAATCGTACGGAAAAATAATTGCGATTGTTAGAAAATTGTAAATTTAACTGAAAACAAAAACTATGGAAGAGTAAGACTATCAAATTAAAGACAAAAAACTTGAAAAAATATGTTAAAGAAAAAAAAACAATAAAAGCAGTGCAAATGTTAACCAGTTGTGCAGCTCTTGATGTAGCAATTTGAAGGCATTTTCACTGTTGTTTTTGTATAATTTTGTTATTAATTAATTGTTTTTGTTCATTTGTATTTGGTAGTATAAAATCTATGTGTTGAAAATTGTTCAACTTAATTTTGTTCAAAAACAAACAAAGATATTATTAGGCACAACAATGCGATTCTCACGGTTTCACTTTTATTTTTTGTACACAATCCTATTCTGTAACTCGCTTTATTAAAAACTTTTTACCAAATATTCGCACAAAACTCGTCTCTTGCCATACAAATTCATCGATTTAATCATACAATTTATTAAGCCGAGGTTTTTTGTTCTCATTTGTCACTCTCGGAATGGCTACTCTATAGGAGTTTTTGACTCCTTTGCTGAGTACTGGGCTCCCCATAAATTAAATTGCCTCACCGAATTTCATGTAAGATCACGTACATTTCCTGACTCTACCTCTGTTAAATTGTCTTTAAGTTTATCCAATCATTTGCCTTTTTAATTCACTCCAAACAACATTGTACTCGGATATTCCTTTATTGTCCTACCGATCCTGAGGTTTTTTTTTAATGTACTAAAGGGATTTTTTTAGTACCTTTATCATGTATTGGCTACACAGCGCGGGCCGATGCACGTTAGTTTTAAATGTGAGTATTCCATATTCGTGTTGTACGGTTGAGGAAAGATTCTTTGATCTTTACTAGAAAAAGAAAAGCTTGTTTTCTTCCATCCAATCAGCTTAGGGTGAATGGTGCTGACATAAATTGGCAGCCTTGCGTCAGATATTTAGATATTTTTTTTTTTTTTTTTTTTTTTTTTTTTATAATTTGCTTACGCTAAAGGGATTTTTTCTGTTGTTTCAGTACCCTTATAATGCTAAGAACACAGTGTAAGCTACTTAGTATTAGAAAGAATAGAGAGATAGGAAAGAAGTGTTTGGGTGCAGTTGTAGGGTTTTTCTCCACGGGTGGTGTCTAAGTTACTTAGGGAGATTACGATTTCATGTATTCGGTATAAAGTAATGGACTTGGCCGGGATTCGAACGCACGACCTTCCATTCCGTAAGCGAATACACTACTACTGCACCATTGCCACCCGCAATGGATACCAAATTGACATTTAACCCACATATTACAAATACACTTAAAAAAGTTAGTATTGCGATAAAGACTTTGTATCCGTTTATTAATAGGAAATCGTGTTTGTCTGTAGAAAACAAAATAGTTATTCACAAGGTAATATTTCAACCTATTTTATTATATGGGTGCCAAGAATGGGGAAAATGTGCAAAGTGCCACATTATAAAATTGCAAACTTCTCAAAATAAAATCTTAAAAATGATGTTAGACCTGCCATGGTACTTTCCAACCATACAATTACATAGAAGAGGGAATGTTGAACTGATTTCTGATAGAATTCAAAAACTAGAATATACATTTTTAATGAGGTTTGATTACTCTGATAATCCTATTATATACCAATAATGTACCTGAAAATGTTTGTTTCTGATTCGCCTGGTAAAATATTTATATTTATTTATTTAATTCTAACATATTTTACATATTTAATTATTTATTTTATACTTAATTTATATATTTATTTACTTATTACCTAACCTATATGTCTATTTATTTAATTGTTAGTTATTCTATATATTATTTTTTTTTTTTTATTAATTTATATATTTATTTACTTGTTACTTAAACTATATGTCTTTTTATTTATTTATTTATTTATTCAATATATTTATTTAATTTATTTGTTTATTTGATTTATTTAATTTATTTATTTATTTAATTTATCTCTTTATTTATTTATTCATTTAATCTACTTATCTATTTATTTGTTTCCTAATATATATATATACTTATTTTTTCATTTTGTTGATAGGGATATACGTCTTTATATATATTTATTTTTCTGTTATTTGTTTAATTTTACTCTGTTTTTAACTATATAGATACACATGTTTTCAGAATTTAGAACAATTACTGTTAAATATTTATTTATTTCTATTTTTTTTTTTCTTACATTGAAGGTTTTTTTGTATGTTTCCTTCAAATTATCAATTGTACTTATTAATTTTTTTTCTTTTGTGATGTTATTATTATTTTTTCTGTAGAAATGTATGCAAATATACCAAATCTCTGTGTTGTAAAATGTGCGGTAATGAACCTATGTATAATTTTTCATACAAAATAAAAATATCTATCTATCTATCTACTCGGATATTCCTTTATTGTCCTACCGATCCTGAGGTTTTTTTTTTAATGTACTAAAGGGATTTTTTTAGTACCCCTATCATGTATTGGCTACACAGCGCGGGGCGATGCACGTTAGTTTTAAATGTGAGTATTCCATATTCGTGTTGTACGGTTGAGGAAAGATTCTTTGAACTTTACTGTACGTCCGAATACCCCTTTGCTTGGGTTTACTATTGGATTTTGGGTAGGTGCGAGGTTATGTACATACATTGATTAGAACAAATTATTTGAATTTCTTTTTTTTGCACAATTGGTGCGCCACCCTGTATATGGACAAAACTGGTTACTCAATCAGTTTTAATTTCAATTCATTTACCGCGTTCCAACAACCCTCGCTCAATTCAAGTTTAATATTTTTCTTTAATAAATCGTGTAATGGCTTAGGAATTTTGGAAAATTGAGGAACGAATTTCCTGGAGCAAGCAAAGAGTAAAATAAATGAGTGGAATTGTATAAGGTTTTTTGGTTGTGAGTATCTAGCCACAAATACCTTCTGACGTGAATTCGTTACAAAACCATTGTAACTTACGTCATAACCCAAATATTGAATGCTACTATGGCAGAACTTACGCTTTGACAGTATTAACTCTAATCTGTATTTTGCCAGCTGCTCCAGAATAGGCTTTAAAATTGATAAACGTTCATCTATCTATCAGCAACCCTTTTGCAATAAATCCTTTGAATATGAAAGTGATGAATGGCTCGAGAAACATTTTTGATACCAAACGTATTCGAATTGCCCACTTGGTGAGATTAATTGATTCATTTGAAACCTCCACTTGGTGAAACCAGCTTTAATCTAATAATGTTTAATATTTCTTTTTCCATGAATACTCTAAGCAATTTCAATAAGAGGCAAAGGGTAATTTAAAATTATCTCTTACCGTTATTTTATTCTCTGTAGTCTCTGTAGTCGACTTACGAGTTTCGCCATTTTTCTTTTTAACTAATACTATTGGTGAAGCATACGGTGAATCACTATACCTTATAATTTCCTGACCTAACAAATCATGAACAATCTTCTGCACTTCCATTTTATCCCGAAAAGACAACCTACTTGGATGAGAAAACTAAGTTTGGTCCGTAGGTAACTTTATAGACTTCTTAAATGGTTTGACGAGGAAGAAATGTTTCTTACTAGCTAACTATTCAAATAACAACTAGCTACGCAGTATATTTTCGATAGTAGATAGTGTATTCTTATCTAAATAGCAACATCCAACGAAGAGGCCAATAAAAACAGTCTACAGACCGGCCCAACGATGCTGTCAAAGCCACGTACATTTAGCTCACTACTGGTGCAGGTAAAAGAGATCAGGACAAGTGTTCACAAGGGATTATACAAAAGGTCATTTTTAAGGCTTTTTAATGATATTCTAAGTGTTTTCAAGAATCAAAATTGTCCTTTATAGATATTTATAGTGTTTTCATGGATCATGGCGGGTGGCAATGGTGCAGTAGTAGTGTGTTCGAATCCCGGCCAAGTCCATTACTTTATACCGAATACATGAAATCGTTATCTCCCTAAGTAACTTAGACACTACCCGTGGAGAAAAACCCTACAACTGCACCCAAACACATCTTTCCTATCTGTCTATTCTTTCTAATACCAAGTAGCTTACACTGTGTTCCTAGCATTATAAGGGTACTGTAACAACAGAAAAAAATCCATTTATCGTAAGCAAATTATAAAAAAAAAAAAAAAAAAATCAAAAATATGTGTGCAAGAAATTTTCGTGGTGTTGACATAATTGTAAAATTAAGGACCTTTTGTTTTAGTTCCAGGGCATAATTGAAAATTTAAGGACCTTATTTGGTTACGGTTTCGTAAAAAGGTTCTCGCAATTCGAAAAACTGTTGATGTGGAAATGTTTATTATAATTTTATAATATGTTCTGCATCAATTTTTACTTAAGGAAACTAATATTTGCAAATTTAAGGTTTTTGCATACAAATTTATTTAATTTATCACTGACAATAATGTCAAAATGGTTGCATGGGTGGGTGTATATGATAGGTGAAGTTGATAACAAACTATTTGAGTGGAAGCGTTCACACTTGAGCATGAAAATGTTTTGTTTATTACATACTCGTATATTTATACATCTATATATATATAAGAAAGTATCCGAAGCGATGTAATCCCATAACTCGAGATTGGCCGAACCGATTTTGATGATTTATACTTTGTTGGAAAGGTATTTTCTCAGTACGGGTTTTAGCAAAAAAAGGTAAAAAAATCAAAATTTCAAAATGTCTTATTTAGTTTTTTTCGATTTTTTTTTCATTTTGTATTTATTTTATTTTGGCAACAACCAAAAAAAGAATCAAATTTGAATGTAACATATCGTATCACAATTGAACTGTCAGATAGACACGCAACGTAACGCCATCTATTATCGATCAACGGAGAAGCCAATTTTGTTTCATGTGTGGTGGCGCTGTCCACGTTGACTGTGCCATTTGATTCAGTTGCGCAGTTTCTTCATTCGTTGCTGTTTCAGCATCCATATTGCACTTTTATACATAAATAAAAAACACATTAAGAGGAATATGAATCCAAAATTTTATGAGCCAAAACAAACTTTTTCATCCGTTCACCCTCTGTCAACAATAACAAACCTACATTGTGTATTGCACCCAAAGCCAAATATATGAATTATAATCAAAAATATATAATTGAAGCCGATGTGGTCATACATTGACAATAAACTTATGTTTATTTTGCCATTGCCCCTGCCTTTCATTTCATTATTATTCACAAATTCAATTTAGAATGAATTTTTCCAAAGGTAAGATTCATAATGTAAATATCTACATGATTTTACTCAGATTCAATTTGTCTTAATTTCATATTCCTAACATGTTTAATGAAAATTCTTAATCTTAATTTAATATATGTAAAAGAGAGTGACGTTAGTTACTAAGCTTATAACTCAAGAACGCCTGGACCGATTTCGATGATTCGCACCAATTCGGACTGGTCTCTGGCCAAACAAGAAGAATACCCAAGAAAATCGAAAATTCCCTAAACAAAAAATTATGAAGCAAATTCATTTTCCCATACATTTTGTATGGAGCTAATTTACGATCATCTTCATCATATTATAAAGCTGAAAAGTTTGTTTGGTTTTTGTGTTGGATAGTTCATTTGGCGAGGAAGACTTTAGGCATTATAACATCACCCTGCGCCCAGTAGGAGCGAAGCATTATTGGAAAATGTTGCAAAACGAGAAAATTATTCCTTTTTGAGAGTTTCCGCTGCGTGCGCTGCGAAGCAGGGGTGGTCAGCTAGTATGGAATTGTTCCTCTCTAAAATTGGACCCCAAACTTTGTTGGGGATTTGTTAATTCTAAGAAAAAAACCGATGGTTATCCATCGAAACTTACTTACAATAGCTCTACAACTGCTGATTCGCTAGATGCAAGCAATATGTTTGCAGATTATTTCAGTAAGTCATTTAGGGTGACCCCTCTTCACATAGATGAGCAATATTTTAGTTATCTAACTAGCTGTTCCCAAATAAGTTTTAGTAGCTTCTAATTCGACTTGGAAACAATTTTAAAATTTATTTCTTCTCTGAAGAATGATTATTCATCAGGTCCTGATGGCATTGCACCGATCGTTCTTAAAAAATGTAGTCATGCAATTGCTTCATATCTTAAATATCTGTTTGAATTGTCCATTAGTATCTACTGGTAAATTCCCTTATGTATGGAAAAGTGCTTTTATCACACCTGTATTTAAAAACAGGCGAATTTCAAAGCTTTCGTGTATCCCTAAGCTTTTTGAACAAATTGTTTGCGAAAAGTTAATATTTCTTTGTCGAAATTTAATTTTTAATGAACAGCATGGATTTGTAAGAAACAGATCCACTGTCACTAATCTGTTAAGTTTCTTGCATGATTGTTCTAATGCCTTAGAGAATAAGGACGAAATGGATTGCATAAACACTGACTTCTCTAAAGCTTTCGACTAGCTGTCCCATGAAATAATCGAGTTTAAGCTCAGGGCTTTTGGTGTCCCACCAAGTTTCATAAAATGGGTTAATTCATACCTTAGATCAAGGGTTTATCAAGTCAAATTTAGAGGATCGCTATCTGTATCTTTTACAGCTGAGTCTGGAGTTCCTCAAGGTAGTTACCTCGGACCAATTATATTCATACTAGCCATTAATGATGTTAAAGCATGTATAAATCACAGTAATATCCTGATCTACGCTGATGATATGAAAATATTTAAATCTATCACTAGTCAGCAAGATAGAATTTTTCCTCAATCTGACATTAATAGCTTCGCCAATTGGTGTGATAAAAACGGTTTATCCCTGAACCCTACTAAATGTCAACATATGACATTCTCTAGAAAAAATATACCGTCCACCTTTCAATATTCTTTGTCTCAACATATTCTTTGTAATGTTGATAATTTTAAGGATCTTGGGGTTTATTTCGATCCCAAACTGGTTTTTGCCAAACATATCAATTTTAGTGTTAATAAATCTAATTCTATGCTGGGCTTCGTAAAAAGGTGGGCGAAAGAATTTAATGACCCATACGTTACTATGTCATTGTAAAATTGTTTTGTCCGTCCGATTCTAGAGTATGCTTCACAAGTTTGGACGCCGTTCTACAACATTCATTCAAATCGAATAGAGGCCATTCAACGTAAATTTATTCGATTTGCACTCAGAGGACTTCCATGGGATGATCCTTTTAACCTTCCTCCTTACAGTCAGCGTATTAACCCTAGAAAGATAATCTACGTCTGCGAGACGTATGACGCGTGGGAAAAATGTTATATCCTTTTAACTATAAACCGCATTGGGTTGGTTGCCTAAACTAACTCAGTCGGTGGTCGGAGCTAGCCCGTAACGGTCGTGGCGCGATGGTAAGTACCTGCGGTAACAAGTTATAGCGATGCCGGACTTCTGGGGGCGTGTGTGACCTGAGCCATTCTTACATTTAATTTAATCGTATATAATTTAAAATTACTAATACTTATTAGTAGACTTATTTTAAACCGAAAAATGAAAATTTGGCAAACAATTATGACTTAATGTCAATTTTAAGGTTCCTTTAAAATATAAGTTGTTTTTTGATGATTTGTAATGGGGCTTAAGTTTTTTGTTTTCATTGTTTAAATTAATATTTATTTATACTAAATCATTAATTTATTTAACTTAATATAAACTACATAAATAAATAAAACGTTAATATTTTTTTAAAAAGTTCATGGGTTTCTTTAAATACACTACCAAAGTTCCATACGTCATAAAAAATATGATTATCTTTCTAGGGTTAAGCTACTTCAAATGTTACCCCTTTCTCAACGAAGGCTTAATAGCGATATCATTTTTTTACAGCAGCTTATATCCGGTCAAATAGATGCACCTGACTTGCTGTCATCTATTGGCTTTAATTTTCGGTGTGGTCCCCATAATTTACGTAGTGTTGATTTATTGTTTAGCCCCCATCATAGAACGAATTATGGGAGGCATGAGCCTATTAGTCGCATGAGTAGAATCTATAATATAAATGATCATTCTGATTGACTTGCATGTTAGTAAAATTAAGCTGAAAAATATTTTGCGCAATAATACCTTAATGTCTTAATTTATTTGCATGATTTGTGTTTGTGTTAGTATTTTATAGGTACATAATTATTGTATTTTTAATTGTTTTGTCCTTACTAACACCTGCACTAAATGATGAGCCTGTGGGAGCACTTTTAGTGGCGGCAAATTTCTGCTCGTGATAGTTGCTTGCTTTAAGCACTCCACGACACAGAACTGATAGTGTAAAAAAAAAAAAAAAACATAGGGACGGGCTACAGTCCGCTTGGGCGAACTGTTTTATACCCTATTCTTATTCCTATCCCTCATAAGTGGGCGTGACAAAAGTCTAAGTATGGTTGAATTGTTAAGAACGCTCTACATATTTTGTTATATAACATTTAAAGGATTTTATCAAAAAAAAACGCTCCCTAGCTCAAACTTAGGTGTTTCAATAAAATTGTTTTATTTAATTGTGGGAGTGTCAGTAGGCGGATTTAAGAAAAAAATAACACATGAGAATAAAGGGCTACTAGAGAGTATATATTATAAATTTCAGCTCCCTAGCTCAAACTTTGAATTTTCAAAAAAAAAAAAAAATAATTTTAGATCATCCTGCAATTCAACTGCCCAAGATGACGATACCCAAATTTGACGAAGATCATTTGAAATGGCAGATATTTTCGGACATCTTCCAGAAAATGATTCATGATCAGCCATTACCACCAATCCAAAAAATGTGGTATCTAAAGGCAAACGTATCAGGCGATGCAGAGCGGTTATTGCGACACCTTGAGTTAACCGAGGATAATTACCAGATAGCTTGGAGAACGCTACAGGATCGATTCAGCAACAAAAGGGCCCTCACATCAGCACTGATCCAACGACTAACCTGTTTACCCAATATAAACTCTGAGATGAAGGCAATCAGAGAGTTTCATGACGCCATTCATGAATGCCTAGCAGCACTGAAAACGCTGGGTATCGAGACAGACTCCTGGGACCCACTCCTCATCCACCTATTAATCAAAAAATTAGATCGACCAAGCCATCTTCTATACGAACAATCTCTGCGAAACGAGAACTGCAAACAGTAGATGAGTTCTTAAGGTTTTTGATATCCCGATTCGAAGCCTTAGAAGCGTTGGGAGGAAAGGACAAGGCCAAAGCAGTAAAAACCGTGGCCACCTCCAATATCGAAGGATGCAAGGTATGTGGAACTAAGGGCACCCGATGTACTACTGCGAAAAGTTCCTCAAGATGTCAGCAGCGGAAAAAGGATCAAATAGATCCAAAAACGACGGCCTTGCGTCAACTGCTTCAAAACCGACCACACTGCTAAAACATGCGCTGCACGATGTTGCACCAAATGCCCAGGGAAGCACAATACCCTGATGTCAGCAGCGGAAAAAGGATCAAATAGATCCAAAAACGACGGCCTTGCGTCAACTGCTTCAAAACCGACCACACTGCTAAAACATGCGCTGCACGATGTTGCACCAAATGCCCAGGGAAGCACAATACCCTGTTGCATCTTGAACGGGCAACCACAACGACTCCTAGCGAAGGGCTGGCTCAGGCTCCGACAACTGTAGCCACGATCCAGCAAGTAAACAACAAACAAGGTTACGTACTTCTAGCCACTGCAAGGGTGGCCATCTCCGCAAACAACGAACAACGATGTGAGGTACGAGCTATGCTGGATTCCGGCTCGCAGATAAATCTAATAACGGAGAGACACATCAAACGTCTCTCTCTCTATCACCAACACCATCCTCACTCTACATCGAAGGCATTGGCAGGAGAACACGAAGCTCAAATCAGCGAGTCAATATTGGACTACGATCAACAAGCGGAAACTTTGAATGCAGGGTGGAGGCATTCATACTTCCAAGCATTGTCTCACCTTAACCCACTCAAAATCTGAACACTACCACCTGGATTATACCGGATAATATCAAGCTAGCTGATCCAAACTTCCACCGATCGGATAAAATCGATATTCTACTGGGAGCAGAATTTTACCATCATCTGATGCGACCAGAGAAGATACAAATTAGAGACCGGATGCCAATCCCCCAAAACACCGTTTTAGGTTGGGTCGTAGCTGGGAAAATTGGAGACGTCACACCCAACACAGCAACGTGTGCGATATTCTGCGAAGCGGACTCCACGAATGAATTAATCGAAAAATTCTGGAGGATCGACGATTTCGAAACCACTCCGCGACCATTGACGTCAACAGAAAGGTACTGCGAAACACACTTCACACAAACTGTGTCGAAATCTGAAACCAACCGTTTCATCGTATGGCTACCCTTTCAAGAAAATGGGACAACTTTGGGTGACTCCAAAAAGACAGCCTTCCATCGGTACCTAGCACTTGAAAGACGACTCAGCAAAAACCAAAACCTAAAAAGGGAATACGTTAAGTTTATGGATGAATATGAATCCTGAAGCATATGGAAGAGGTCAAACCGGAAGTCATCCAAGGATCCCACTTCTTCATATTACACCATTGCATCTTGAAACCAGACAGCAGCACAACCACACTACGTGTGGTGTTCGATGCATCCGCAAAGACGTCATCTGGGTTATCGCTTAATGACATTCTTCACACAGGGCCCACAATACAAAGTGAACTATTCTCCATACTCCTTCGATTCCGACTCCACAAGTACGTTTTTACAGCCGACATCGAGAAGATGTACAGGCAGATCCTCATCCAGGAAGATGATCAAATGTACCAGCTCATCATTTGGAGAAGGCGACCAACTGATGAGATCAAGTATTACAAACTTAAAACCGTACATCATCAGCACCCTACCTGGCCACCAAATGCTTACAATATTTAGCATTCCAAAATAAGATTACACATCCAGCTGGAGCACGACTACTGATTTTTATCGATGACTGCATCAGCGGAGCAGATAGTATCCCACTGGCAAAGGAAGCCCAAGCTCAAGTCACTTCAGTGCTTCACAGCGCCGGATTCAAACTACGCAAATGGTGTGCAAACCATCCAGCATTACTTCAGGATCTCCCAGCGGAGGACCACGAAATCAGCCTTGACTTTAGCGAAACAACTCACTGCGCAATTAAAACGCTGGGTCTAATTTGGCAGCCAAAGTCGGACCAATTGTGCGGAAGAGCTCAGTTATCCGACATTTCCATACTCACGAAGCGATCAGTCAGCTCTGACATTGCACGCATCTTCGATCCACTAGGACTCTTTGGGCCTGTGGTAGTTAAAGCAAAAATATTTATGCAACAACTGTGGCACTTGAAACTGTCGTGGGACGACGAGTTGCCCGAACACCTAAGACAAGAATGGATAGCGTTTAGAAATAACCTTTCAACACTCAATCATGCCAAGGTTTCAAGGCACATGTTTAATCAAAGGACTCCAATATCCAAACAAATACATACATTTGTGGATGCATCAGAACAAGCCTATGGAGCAGCAGTTTATTTGCGGTCAACCTATAAAGATCGAACAAGTCTCGTTAGACTACTCTGCGCAAAATCACGTTTAGCTCCGGTAAAACAACAAACCCTCCCTCGACTTGAATTGTGTGCTGCGGTACTAGGGGCTGAACTCATAAATAGAGTTCGAGAAGACTTAAGATTCCAAGACACTCCAATTTTCTTCTGGACCGATTCACAAATTGTATTATCATTGATTAATTCAACTTCCTCATCGCTCCACACCTTTGTGGCAAATCGAGTGGCAAAAATTCAGGAATTATCCTTGGCACCCAAATGGCGCCACGTTCCATCATGGGAAAATCCAGCAGATCTACTATCTCGCGGAATATCAGCAGCCAGCTTTATGTCATGCAGTATGTGTGCACGGGAAAGAATCAGCATGGCCCCAACCTTTCATAAAGGAACAAGACCCACAATCCAACCTGGAAAGAAAGAGAAAACATACAGTTGGTGTAACATTGACACAAAACAGCACAGAGCAAATGATTTACCACATCAATCATCGAAATTCCTTCAAGTTCCTTCAGCATACTATTGGCTACGTTCTTCGGTTCATCGAGAGATCCAGAAAAATAGACACAAATAAGGTAAACCATACAGCACTATAACCTATGGAACTCACCGAAGCTCTCACGGTTATCATAAGGCAAGTACAAGGATATGAATTCGGGAAGGAAATCTAAGACCTCAAGAGCCACAAGGGCTTATGCAGATCTAATACACTAATCGACTTGAAGCCGCGCCCATTTCCTTCGATGCCAAACATCCCATACTGATGCCATACAACGAATCAGTAACAAAAATGCTGTTCAAAATGAAACATGACGAGCACAACCATTGTGGACCACAGACGCTCCTATCGATCCTGAGACAACAATTCTGGCCTATCAAGGGAAAGATCATGGCTCGTCACACAGTTCACAACTGCGTTAAGTGCACCAAAACTAAACCACAACTAATGAATCAAGTAATGGGAAACCTCCCAGCGGATCGCGTCGCACCAAACCGACCATTTGTGGACCGCTATGGGTGCACTATAAAATCTGAGGGAAAAAGCCGCACAAAGTGTACTTAGCAGTCTTTTGTTGCTTTACAACCAAGACCGTACATTTAGAGATTGTCACTGACCTAACAACGGAAGCCTTTATTGGAGCCCTTCGTTAATCAGCCGACGCGGACGCATTCAAACACTTTACTGCGACAATACAACCAACTTCGTGGGAGCAAGAAATCAGCTGCTCGACGCCCTCCATGTTCCAGAAGCAAAAGAGGCCATAATCAAGGCCAGCAGCGACAAAGGCATAACATTCAAGTTCGGCCCACCTCGAGCTCCTCATTTTGGCGGCTTATGGGAAGCGTCAGTGAAATCCGCAAAACACCTCCTGGTAAAAACAGTTTCACCGGCCTCGTTGACACGCGAAGAATTGGAAACAATAGTCGTCGAAATTGAAGGCATTTTGAATTCAAGTGGGGTGAGTCCACTGTCATCGAATCCAAACGACCTATCTGCATTAATACCCGGGCATTTTGTTATTGGCGAGATTTTGGTTGCTCAAGTCGATAGTGATACGGCGATGAGAGATATACTCTCTAGGGGCCCGAAATAATCAAGTTTAAGAATTTTTTAAATCCGCCCACAGACACCCACAAACTAAAAAAAAAACATAGGGACGGGCTACAGTCCGCTTGGGCGAACTGTTGGATACCCTGTTCTTATTCCTATCCCTCATAAGTGGGCGTGACAAAAGTCTAAGTATGGTTGAATTGTTAAGAACGCTCTACATATTTTGTTATATAACATTTAAAGGATTTTATCAAAAAAAAAACGCTCCGTAGCTCAAACTTGGGTGTTTCAATAAAATTGTTTTATTTAATTGTGGGCGTGTCAGCAGGCGGATTTAAAAAAAATTAACACATGAGCATAAAGGGCCCCTAGAGAGTGTATATTATAAATTTCAGCTCACTAGCTCAAACTTTGGATTTTCAAAAAAAGTTTTTTTTAATTGTGGGCGTTAGCTAGAAAGCTGAAATTTATAATATACACTCTCTAGGGGCCCTTTATGCTCATGTGTAAATATTTTCAAAATCCGCCCACTGACACGACCACAATTTAAAAAAACTTTTTTGAAAATCCAAAGTTTGAGCTAGGGAGCTGAAATTTATAATATACACTCTCTAGGGGCCCTTTATGCTCATGTAAAAATATTTTCAAAATCCGCCCACTGACACGCCCACTATTTTAAAAAAAAGTGTGAGCCACGCTGCACACACGGTATAGTTGATGTGTAAACATGTAGGCACAGTTGCGCGTTAGGTATCTAATTTGTTATCTAGCTAACGCCATAACTAAGTAACTAACGTAGTTAAATTAGCTGCGCTAAAACTACAATCGATTTGGTGATTGGCTATCATAACAACTAATTTTTGCTTTTAGATATTAGTTGCAGGTTGTGTAACTAAGCTCGTTAGTTGCGGATGACAACTAAAAGCTGGTTAGTTTTTAGCTGCCTAGGTAATAACTAATATCTAACTAAATCAAAATTTTTTAGTTTGCTATAATGGTGATAATTTATTGGGATTTATTATGCATATTGCGTTTAAAATAAAAATTGATTGAATGTCCCTTTTATTTTACATCCGATTATTTTACAAAGAGGTCCTTGGAGCCACAATAATTAAACCCGAAAAAGATATTAAGGATAGGGATTTTGTCTTTAGAAACGGCACGGTATATATGAGTTCAATGTTATTTGAATGAGGGGTGCTAGGAACAACAAATATTTTGGTAAAATATCTTTTTTTCAACTTTTAAGGACCTTTTTGTTGTTGCAAGGACCTCTTAGTCAAATAACATTGAACACAGATATACCGTGTTGATTCTAACGGCATTTTGAAAAAATAAACTTTCTTCGACTTTTAAGGACCTTTTTTGTTGTTGCAAGGACCTCTTAGTCAAATAACTTTGAACACAGATATACCGTGTGGATTCTAATGGCATTTTGGAGAAATATCCTTTTTTCTACTTTTAAGGACCTTTTTGTTGTTCCAAGGATCTGTTAGTCAAATAACATTGAAAACAATATACTGCGCGGGTTTTTAGGAGTTTTTGAAAAAAAAAATGTTCGGGCTTAGGATCTTATTTGGTTCTCAAAGGACCACTTGGTAGATAACTTTATTACAACAAAAAGTGACATTCTTAAATCGGCCATCGGTTACCAAAATACAAATCGATATTTTTCCTCTTACCTTCAACTGATGTACAACAAACTTCAAGCTATACAACCTCAATTATTCAAAACAAATCTACTTCCACACAACTTCCCGGTGTTTCGTAAGGATATAATAATCTCTAAAATTGAATATAATTAAAACTGGAAAATGTACTCGTATTACGAAATAAATAAAATAAAAAAAACAACGACACGCGGTTGTTCTCAAACGGTCACCCATCTACATACTAACCGCGCCCAACGTCGTTTAATTGCGGTGATCATGAGGTATATATGAGTTCAATGTTATTTGAATGAGGGGTGCTAGGAACAACAAATATTTTGGTAAAATATCTTTTTTTCAACTTTTAAAGACCTTTTTGTTGTTGCAAGGACCTCTTAGTCAAATAACATTGAACACAGATATACCATGTTGATTCTAACGGCATTTTGGAAAAATATCCTTTCTTTGACTTTTAAGGACATTTTTTGTTGTTGCAAGGACCTCTTAGTCAAATAACATGAAGACAGATATACCGTGTGGATTCTAATGGCATTTTGGAGAAATATCCTTTTTTCTACTTTTAAGGACCTTTTTGTTGTTCCAAGGATCTGTTAGTCAAATAACATTGAAAACAATATACTGCGCGGGTTTTTAGGAGTTTTTGAAAAAAAAAAATGTTCGGGCTTAGGATCTTATTTGGTTCTCAAAGGACCACTTGGTAGATAACCTTATTACAACAAAAAGTGACATTCTTAAATCGGCCATCGGTTACCAAAATACAAATCGATATTTTTCCTCTTACCTTCAACTGATGTACAACAAACTTCAAGCTATACAACCTCAATTATTCAAAACAAATCTACTTCCACACAACTTCCCGGTGTTTCGTAAGGATATAATAATCTCTAAAATTGAATATAATTAAAACTGGAAAATGTACTCGTATTACGAAATAAATAAAATAAAAAAAACAACGACATGCGGTTGTTCTCAAACGGTCACCCATCTACATACTAACCGCGCCCAACGTCGTTTAATTGCGGTGATCTATCGAGCACCGATTAACTCACGTGGTAATAAAATCTGACGGTGACGGGAAAATCTGACGATGATGGTGACGCTCGATATTTCCAACTAGCCCCTACCGAGAAAAAAGATATTTACACATCAACGAGAGCAAAGATGGTTAGGTTAGGTTAGGTTAGGTGGCTGTCAGCAGAAGCCGACTCACTTAGACCAATTTAGGTCCATTGTGATACCACGTATGTATTATCTACCTCAACTCTGTAGATGGGACTGGCCAACGACACGCGGTTGTTCTCAAACGGTCCCCCATCTACGTACTAACCGAGCCCGATGGTTACACATCAAAAACTTTTTTTGAAAATCCAAAGTTTGAGCTAGGAAGCTGAAAAATATAATATTATACTCTCTAGGGGCCCTTTATGTTCATGCGTAATTTTTTTTTAAATCCGCCTACTGACCCACAATTAAATAAAACAATTTTATTGGTAAACCGAAGTTTGAGCTAGGGAGCGTTTTTGATGTGTAAACAACTTTGCTCTCGTTGATGTGTAAATATCTTTTTTCTCGGTAGGGGCTAGTTGGAAATATCGAGCGTCACCGTCATCGTCAGATTTTCGCGTCACCGTCAGATTTTGGCGTCACCGTCAGGTGAGTTAATCGGTGCTCGCCAGATCAGCGCAATTAAACGATGTTGGGCGCGGTTAGTACGTAGATGGGTGACCGTTTGAGAACAACCGCGTGTCGTTGTTTTTTTTATTTTATTTATTTCGTAATACGAGTACATTTTCCAGTTTTAATTATATTCAATTTTAGAGATTATTATGTCCTTACGAAACACCGGGAAGTTGTGGGGAAGTAGATTTGTTTTGAATAATTGAGGTTGTACATATAGCTTGGAGTTTGTTGTACATCAGTTGAAGGTAAGGGTAAAAATATCGATTTGTACTTCGGTAACCGATGACCGATTTAAGAATGTCACTTTTAGTTGTAATAAGGTTATCTACCAAGTGGTACCAAATAAGATCCTTAAGGCCGAAAAAAACATTTTTTTCAAAAACTCCTAAAAACCCGCGCAGTATATTGTGTTCAATGTTATTTGACTAACAGATCCTTGGAACAACAAAAATGTCCTTAAAAGTAGAAAAAAGGATATTTTTCCAAAATGCCATTAGAATCCACACGTTATATCTATGTTCAATGTTATTTGACTAAGAGGTCCTTGCAACAACAAAAAAGGTCCTTAAAAGTCGACAAAATATTTACTGTGGCTCCAAGGACCTCTTTGTAAAATAATCTGATGTAAAATAAAAGGGACATTCAATCAATTTTTATTTTAAACGCAATATGCATAATAAATCCCAATAAATTATCACCATTATAGCAAAATAAAAAATTTTGATTTAGTTAGATATTAGTTATTACCTAGGCAGCTAAAAACTAACGAGCTTAGTTACACAACCTGCAACTAATATCTAAAGCAAAAATTAGTTGTCATTATGATAGCCAACCAACAAATCGATTGTATTTTTAGCGCAGTTAATTTAACTACGTTTTTATTTTTTTAATTTTAATCCAAATCCCAGAGCACTCAGACTCGGTAACGGTCCATTGTACTACCAAGCAGAAATCCTCCTTTTTGGTGTAGAAGCATGTGAATGGGTGGCGTATGTTGTTGAAGCCAACATACTAACCTCTACACCGTCGCCACCCTAATTTAACTACGTTAGTTACTTAGTTATGGCGTTAGCTAGATAACAAATTAGATAGCTAACGCACATCTCTGCCTACATGTTTACACATTACCTATACCGTGAGTGCAGCGTGGCTCACACATTTTTTTTACAAAAGCTTCGTTTTTTCGATAGATAGAGCGTTCTTAACTATTCAACCATACTTAGACTTTTGTCACGCCCACTTATGAGGGATAGGAATAAGAATAGGGTATCCAACAGTTCTCCCAAGCGGACTGTAGCCCGTCCCTATGTTTTTTTTTGACTTCCTTCAACTTGTCATTCCAGCAACAAAACTTATTCAATACTAAAAACAACGAAATCCTTTTTACTGTTCTATGTAAGTATTATAAGCTATCACTCAGCTTTCTACTCCGCCTAGATTAGATCATGATGTAATCTCAAATGACAAAAATCTCGAAAGCAAAAAATCTCGAAAAAACTAATTTTTAATCTAGAATTCAAAAATTTCGAATTCACAAGAATCTCGAATGGACAAAAATCTTAAAAGACCATAATATCTCGAAGAAAATCTCAAAAAAAAGAGTAAATTCGAGATTTTTTTCTTACCTATTTAAAGAGTTTAAACTTAAAGAAAACGCATTACATATTTACTTTATTCAGCAACTTATTTTTTTTAGGTAAATTAACAACAAAAAATCAATCGGCCCTAACGAAGCATCTGTCGGAACGGAAAATTCTCCGATCTGCTTAGAATCGGAGAATTTAGGCTTCGAATACCTGTTCGGAAGAATATTTCGAAGCAAAAATCCTCCGATTCTTGTCAGGGCGGAGAATTTTCCGTTCCGACGGATACCTCGCTAGGGCCAAATATTTAACAAAAAAAAACATTATAAAAAATGGTAAATAAATCCATCGATTTAGATTTTATTATTTTCTTTGTTTGTAATGATTTCATTTAATTTCATTTAAATTGTTTTTATTTGTAATCACGTTGTGATATCACACGATCCCAAACAACACTAATTTCAGGTAGATACCTTTTTTACAGTTGCATGGGCAGTTTACTAGTCAATCGTGGATGTTAGAGAGTAGTAAATAATCTAAAATTAATATATTAAATTAGCTAAATTTTCTTTCCTCTGTTGTTGTTGTTATGTTTTAAATTTAATAAATTTTTATATTCCTAATTGAAACGCAAAAACGACCGCGTTGTACCATATTATATGCTTTTTCTAAATCTGCTCCTGTTTTTTCTCATGTAACTACTTCACTTTTTTAAATAATTCTACTCCGGCCTTTTTTCAGAACTGGCATCGCTAAACCATCACTAACAAAAGGTTTAGAGAGAAAGGGGCCAATGGCAAGTAAATAAAATAAGTGGGATCCGGTACGAAGGAGTTATTGCCAAAAGATTGTTGAAAAAAGGTGTCGAAAAAACTAGTAATGACATGTGGATCCCCTATAGATATGTTATCGTAACATAGGGATGGATGAAACCCGTCAGATTGCTTTTTTTAGTTGACGAATGGGAAAAAAAAGATTTTGAGTCGCTGATAAGACTCTCTTGCGCGTTATTGAGATAACGCTGGTAGAGGTCGTTCTGGGATACTCCTAAATTACAAACGATATTAAGCTGGGTGAATATTGAAGGTATAGTTTGAAAAGTCAGAGAAGAAGTTCATTCGCAGGAAATGATTCCACAATTTATTTTTTTTGTTACGTAAAGAACGAAGTCGAAAATTATACCATGAGGGTTATGAAGAAGATATTTCATGGCAAGAAATGGAAACATAAAGTGAGATAGAATTAAAAATTCTCTTTAAAAAAAATCACTAAAAATCACTAACGATTTCAAAAATTCGTCCGACCTGACTGATAGTAATCTAGATGCCTACAAGCTCTTCCACTTTCAACAAACTCGCTTAGTAAATTATTCCAAATTGAAGGCATTGTATGACGAGTTTATGTCCGAGTACTTGGATCTTGGACACATGGCCCGTACCACTGAAGAAAGCCCAGCCCACATCACGGTTTAAACAAAGAATTCAGTACAACAATAAAGCTGATTTCCCAGAAGCATCAAAAGCTCTTTTGCATGCCTTTTATATGGACAATTGTCTTCATGGCGCCGATACATCTGAAGCTGACATCGAACTTCAATGTCATCTTCAGTAACTGCTACAACGTTAAGGGTTTGTGTTTTGAAAATGGAGCTCAAACTCAAACCATCTGCTTCTAAATATCAACGTGAAAGAAGATAAGCGTGAAGTCAGCTGTGTCTCAACTTGGACTGTGAAACAAAGGCACTTGGGATCTATTAGTTCTGTCACTGTCAAGATGATTGGATCTGGTACAAAGTCAATGTTATGTCTCTATCCGGACCGGTGACTACGAGGCAGCAGCTCTCAGACGTCGCAAAATTGTATGACCCACCCTGTATTTCTGCCCCAATCGTGATCACAGAGAAGATTATTTGTCAACAACTTTGGCAGTCTAGATGTTCCTGGGATGATCCGCTGCCCGAGCCGCATCAACAACATTGGATACAATTTTGGTAAGAGCTACCCTTAATCGAGAAGTTTAAAATCCCAAGGTGAGTTTTCTCTTTGCCAGACGCCACCAGCTATCAAGTGCAATTATTCTTTAATGCACCACAAAATAAGCAGTGAAGGTGTCCATCCTCATCGCCAAGACTAAAGTGGCCCCCTTAAAAAAAATCACGGTGCCATGTTTAGAACTCATTGGAGCCCTCCTTGCTGCGAGCTTACCGTAAGGGTACTGGACATTTTGCTGCTTTCAGTCATACAAACGTTTTGCTAGTCTGATTCCAAGACCACACGTGGATGGATTCGATCCAACCTGGACAACACAAGGTATATATCGCAAATCTAGTCCCCAAAATTCAAAAGTTGACATCGATTGAATCTTGGAATTATTCTCCTGCAAACCAACCCAGCCGATGTTGCGTCACGTGGAGTCTACCAACCTCAGTTCGATCTCAAAATCTGGTTGAATGGCCCACCATGGTTGAGTGCAGATGAGCGTGATTGGCCGAACAAAATTCCCAGTGTCGATAAAGATGTGCCAGTAACCGCACTGGTTGCCATGCTTTTCCCTGTTAAGGACACAAATCAGGCCTTGCTGCACAATTTGTTTAACAAATAATGTTTCGAACAAAGGTAAGCTATTTCCAACCAACTTGTGTTAAGCGATCCCATCCCCCCGCGGTACAGCTGCACCAAAAAACCGACGTGGTCCTGGTCATCCCAGTTACAAGGGATATGTTGATCTATTCGTATGTATCAGTACCCGGGATATCCATCTGGAGCTCATGAGCCGAATGACAACCCACACATTTCTTGCGGCGCGCGTTTCGTCCATTCTTTGCGCTATGAGGGCGCAGCTCAGATATTTACAGCGCCTGTGGGACGACATTTGTTGGTGCAAACACAGTTTTAAAAGCAGATCTTAAGGCATGTCGTCAACAGTTAGAAGCGGGTGCACCCACAGTCGCGAATCATAGCATTTTATCCCACCAGGGTCTCCCTACTTTAGGGGCATATGGGATGCCGGAATTGAAAGCATGAAACATCACTTCAAGCGCACAATCGGTGAAGCAAAATGAACGTTTGAGGAGTTTTAGATCATCCTCAAACAAATCGAAGCCGTCCCTAATTCGATGCCACTTTCAGTGTTATCTGAAGATCGTACGGACTTGGCCGCTCTCACCCCTGGACACTTCTTGGTGGGCGGTCCCATCACTGATGTTCCTGAACCATCTTTGCTTGACACCAATACTGGCAGTCTGACGAAGTGGAGACAGCTATAGCAAATGCAGCAGCACTTTTGGAAGCGTTGGAGCTGTGAATATTTGTGCGAACTCTAGGTGAGGCATAAATGGCAACGAGTAATGGCAAATCTGAAGGTTGCAGACCTAGTGCTTTTACGAGATGAGCGTTCGCCACCCACCAACTTCATGTCCGAGTTGCATTCTGTTCGAACGCAGTCGTCAATAATCAAAAGATCCACGGAAATGTTAAGAACATAGCAGCAAAGAAATCTGACAAATGTACGCAACCCCTGCAAGTATAAACTCTCTACACTGTCGTCTGTCAAACTGTTCCTGACTTATCTATGAGAATAAAAAGAAAATCGTGTTTCTAGTCGAAAGGTTATGTGTTTCTAATCTTTCTTTGTTCTCTTAAAGTTTCTTATTTGCTTTCCGTGTGATACTCCTTCTAACAAAGATTTTACTAACGTGGTATAGATGTTTATTTGAAAATTTTTTAAATAAATATTTTAAACAAAATAATAATTTTGTAAGTCCTCTGCATTATGATCACAATTAATCCCTACTGGTCCGCCCGTGGGGTTCGGAGTCACAATTTATCGCCACAATTTATTCCTCATATGTTGAAAATTTAAATTTGCTGTAAAACAACATTCGAGTAGAGGGACCCATTATTAAATGCTAACGCACATAATAGATACAATAGATGAACTTCACACAATGTACATTTGAAACTTTTTAATAACTGAACAAAATTTCAAACATTTGCCTAACATGCAAAAACTTTTCACATAAAATTATTTTATTATTCATCATTTTGAGAACGTTTCTAGTTTCGACATGAAGTTGGAAATAAACTTTAATTGGAGGTATTCGTCAATGTCCATAAAATGGTTAAGAGACTCACGTCTAGTACAGAATGCTTGTCAAAAAATACACTGCCTAAAGTATTTGGTAATCTAAAAACTGCAATGACATCTGAAATCCAAACAATTGCAATGGCTATTGGCCCGTATACGGTATACGCATATCTGTGAAGATAGATACTTAAATTGTTTTTATTTAAATGTTGAATTAAAGAAAATATATATCTCTTCGTAGACAACATAACGTCGGTTGTGGTTGTGAATTGGGAATAAAATAAATGTTAGGGGTTAACTAATTTGGTAAGGCAGCAATATTGCGAAGGAACACCACTTCACGGGTATCAATTATTCGCACTGAATGATGTTCAGCTGAGCCATTAAGAACTCAGTTGTTGGGTTGTGGCGAGCCAGCTAACAACAGTTTTTCTCGTTTCATTCTAATCGGCTTATTTTTGGTTTATATTGCCGTGAAAATGATAATCCTCCCAAAGCTTTTCACTCCATTTGAGTGCGGTGAGTGGCGGCAGGATAGTAGGTCGTGTCGCTTTGATTTCGCTTTGGCCTCTACTGGTAGTAATGAAGTCAGCGGCGTTCAGAATAACGAAATCGATGTAAACTATTGAATATTTATGAGGACATTTGTATGGATATAATTAGAAGATTTGGGAGCAATGTTGCTTTTTGGGCAGGGAGTTCAGTGCTTCGGAACGAGACCAGTCATTTGATATTCTCCGACACTTGTTAATTATTCTTATTACCTGATCGTCTTCCGAAAGACAATAATTATACAATTACTTTCTTGTCGCAAAGGTGATGAATGGAATTGGTATCTGTCAGGGGTTAAACGAGACTGACAATGCTCACGGCGGAACCTGACCGATACGGTTGACGTAAAAAACCAATGTTATTATAATGGACATGAAGTGCTTTCCCGGGCTTACCTTACCAGAGCCTTTTCTAATTATAAAGCATTACAGTCTGAGAAGCATAAGAACAGGCGGTTAATACTCCATATATTGTCTGCTTATGGGCTGACACAATATATATTGAGACAACGGAACTAGATGGTTCATGATTCTTTTCTCTAAGCATATGGCATGTAGTTCAGTGCTAAACCTTCTGTTCTTCTTCATCCTTACTTCACTATGTAACACATTGTAACGGATGCCAAACCAAACACCTAACACAACTTCATGCGATCCCATCTATTTCCGGTTGGGTGGGGTGTTCAGTCGACGAAGTGCGTGAAGGCATGCTTGTATTGTATTGTATGTGCAGTGGGGTCATCAGTAGATGACAAGCACTTAGACCTATTGGTCCATTGTACTTCAGCATAGCTGCCCGCTCGCTGGTTATTGGCGATTAGTAAGATACAGTGAGGGAGAACCTGCCAGTAGCCTTGGCAAAGCGAAGAATATTAGCAAGTTCAATGTCCCCCATCTCATCTTCGTTGACGAATTGTTTGCCTATAGTGGTGAGCCTGGTTCTGGCGAAAGCCGGACATTCACAGATGAAGTGAGATACCATTTCATCCGCCTCCAGGCAGCACTCACATAGGCCCGAGCTCCTAAAGTGGATGGTTTTGAGGTGCTCGTTAAGAGGACTGAAACCGGTGACGAGACCAATCAAGGGTCTCAAGTCTTTACTGTTTAGTCCAAGCAAAAACTTAGCTCTGCTGATTTTCGGACCGTCCCCTAGCTTCTTCGAATACCTGCATGAGACCAGGTCATGCCAGTATTCGGAATGTTGTTGGCGTAGAGCCGAATCCATTTCACGTTTGTGGACGGATGAGCAGCATCCTATAGATGGTTGTGGGCCAATGAAGGCTGTTGAAGAGCCCTTTCTGGCAAGAGCATTCGCTCTTTCATTACCATCGATACCTGTGTGCCCAGGAACCCAGGCAAGTGATACCGAGTTACATCTACCCAGGCGGTTAAGCTTGACCATGCGAAGGCATGCTTGCTTACAGCATTTAACTAGTTTGTAGAAATAGGTGGGTTCTTGCGTCCCGTACATTTTTAACTTGTCTCAATTGATGTAACTTGTTGTTAACATCCTCGTTCGGAGTGCCTAATTCTGCAGTTTTATTGTCGTTATTGGCAAGCGACCCCAAGTAGCGGTAGCCCTGTAACGGTACAGCCCCTTTAACTTGAGGCCACAGCTCACTTGGTAGCAATAATAAGATGTTGTTCATTCAACCCTTTCCATATAAATTGACGGACGCTTGGTAGCCTTACTTCACATTTGTTTTGACATAAAAACTACTTGAATTGTAAATAATTCTTGGCTCGTCTCCGCTTTCCCCTTCACCCTGTCCACTTTTTCATTCAGTCCAACACTTTCTAACGTGTGGAAGATACTCAGCTTAACTTCTATTCCTTTTTGTCTGTTTCGTATTTTACCAAAGAAGAGAGCCCATTGAATATGAATTTACTTAGCCAAAATAAATAACCCATAAAATTTATAATTTATATAATAATTCTGTCGGAATGTGTGTGCTCTACGTAGGAACACAAAAGAGGAAGTCAAATCTACGAACCCAATAATTTTCAATTTTGGGATTTGGCCACCCCCACAAGTCTTTCTCAAGTAGAATCTCACTTTCACAAATCGATGGAAAAGCTTCGTATGAACACCATTTCACTCACGTATGAACCGGGATAATAAGTCCGATGGGGAAAATAGAAAGAAATCGAATGAAGTTATAGTTGTTCGTCGGTGCATTGACCCTTAACAAACCTTAAATAAGAATAAATTAAATCGCCCCAGGTGTTTAATGCACAGTTGCAATCGATAAAAAAAAAGTTGGCAAGTGTACGATAACTCAGGCGACAAGAAAAATTAACACTTCTTTGTAGAACAGTTATTTACAAGCATTTTTTACTATGGGAGGGGGGGGGGTCTATCTCGCCCCATTAGGGCGGGAGGGGCGATTTTCTAAAAAAGATACACTTCAAATGGGAACAAAATATTTGAAAATAACGGTAATACCCTCAATTCAGTACTGCACATTTTTTTAAAGTTGGTTATATCATCCTGTTTTTCAATCAAGTGATTTCCGTTAATAGTTCTTGAAAAAACTAATTTTAAACTCAAAATTTCGGAAAAAAATGAAAACAAACAAGTTTTCAAAATTGTAAGACCACATACTAGGTTAGGTTAGGTAGGTGGGCTGGCATAGTGCCACACTCAGTTCAATAATGACCCATTGTGATGCCCATCGGGGGAGGAGGGTTGTCCCTTACTCATTTTTAACCCTGTCTATAAATAGCTGAGATTAGTTACTCACTGTGCTGTTCAATACAAACCATCCTGTGGATTTGGTGAAGTTCATTATTTGTCTATCTCGAGAGCTCGTCTAATTTTATAGATTAAAGTTCTTTGTAAGCTCTGTACAAGACATTGTTGAAATAAATAAATAAATAAAAAAATAAATAAAAAAATAAATAAAGTCGTGGAAGAAATGTCTCCCCAGGACTCTGTATCTGATGTGTTGGAGACCCGGACTATGGCACAGGAAGTGGGTAGTATTCTCCAGAGCTTCCTCGTCGCCACAGAGTTCCTCCTCCGTCATTTCTTCATATGACACCGCAGAGTGTTGTGCCCCGTTAAAATGCCTACGAGGGTAGATAGTGATGTTGTATATTTTTTCATTAGACTCTCGGTTCTGGCCTCATTGTAGGTTGGCCATAGCGTTCTTGTGGTGTGGCAAGTATCTAGTGTCGTCCATCTAAGGTTCGCCTCTCTTATTGCCTTTTTCCCTGCTTCAAGCCTGAGTGAGCAAGGCGGGATGATTACAGAGGGATCAGTTGTTCTGAAACAGCTGCCGCACCTTGTCTTGCTAATTCGTCCGCTTTCTAGTTGCCCGGAATGCATTCATGTCCCGGGACCCAGCAGAGCGATACCTTATGCTGGGTACCAAGAACCTTAAGTTCTTCGCGACAGCATTTCACAGGCTTTGATTTTATTTCTGCTGCAGACCACATACTAAGTTATTTTACTATTTTTTTGCTGTTATTATTTTTTAATCGAATACTTAAAACTAGATGGTTTTAAGCCTACTAGTTTCCGAGAAAATTGAAAATTACCAAACCTACTTTTTATTAAATTTTTATTTATTGCCCTTTTTTCCTTGACGTCAATGAATAAATAGTAATCTCCTTCTAATAAGTAGAGAACAGTAAGTTATTTGGCGTTACCTAGAATGCAAGCATTACGGTACGGTGTATAGTTTGAAATTAGTTTTTTTAAAAACTATTCATGTACATCACTTGATTTAAGAACAAGATGATAGAACCGACTTTTATCTTTAAAAAAATGTGCAGTACTTAATTGTAAGTATAACCGTTATATTGGTGTTTTAGAAAATCGCCCCTCCCGCGCAAATAGGGCGAGATAGACCCCCCCCCTGCTCCCATAGTAAAAACTGCTTGTAAATAACTGTTCTACACAAATTTGTCATTAAACTTTGTCGCCTGAGTTATCGTACTCTCCCCAAACATTTTTACTTCATTTGTCTTTAAATTTCCGCCAGCGTTACCGATGACCAACATAAAAATGTCGCCAAAGAAGTGGCCAAGTGTTTAATTAAGGGGCCAACGTGAACAGATTTTTTTAACATTGACATCTCCAAAACGTGAACATAACAGTAAAATTTGAGCAAGCTTAACTTGAAATTTGTTTTTTTGTTTTGTAAATCGATGCGTGTTGTACAGTTTTCAGTTTTATGCAAGTCAGTTCGTATGTGCTTTCGACCGAGCAATCGCGATATTAAATGGGCAAAATTGAGGTTATTACTTATCTTAAGTGTGCTTCAAAATATCAACAGCAAATCATAGATGAGGCGTTTTACTTTTAATACAATGTTCCATCAAACAAAGCCGGCACCTGGTCACTTACAGCAGCGGCGGAAATGAAATCCAAATTGATTATCATTTGGTAACACGTTTCATGACACTTCGGGTTAAAGATTGTAAAGTGTTCCTAGGAAAGGCAAATGCCCAGCAATACCGCCTTCTACTGACAAAAATTTGTAAGGTGGCAGGGACGAACAGAACAAAACAAACAAAAGTGTCTACGAAAATCAAATGGTACAATCTGGATTTAGAGAAAGGCGAAGCATTTATTGCAAATATGAAAAATGATCTCCATTACATCATCAACGAATTTGAGGATGTAGAGTGTAAAGCACAAGATATGTGGAATTCCCTACAACGACCACGCTGTGATAGTGCCACATCACTGCTAGTGGCTACAAAAGGACACTATCAATACGCCAAAGAAACGTGGTGGTGGAAAGATGAAGCTAAAACAGTGATAAGTGACAAGAAAGTGGCATTGAAAGCTTAGTCAACGTGCTCCACTAATAATGGAGATAAGAAAGCTTGTCTCGAACTGGAATACAGACTTTGCAAAAGGCTCGCAAAGAGAAACTGCGCTCAAATTCTATCGGCTGCTGATAGAAATCAGGCTATACACGAACTCCGACAAACCAGCTTGATCAGTGATACAACCATTTTCAAAATTGCCGCTCAGAGAAGGAAGAATGCCCAGAAAATCCGTTCGCCAAAGTTTATTAACAATGCTCCAGGGCTGCTCTTGTGGATGAAGAAAACATACAACACCAGTGGCAGCAGTATTGTGGAGAACTTCTAAATGAAACAATTTTCTCGGATATAATTTCCCATCATAATTCTTACATTCATTAAGCGCTCCAGTCGGTACCTGTAGGCTTTGGTCCCATTACGTAAACGAAATTAAACTTACTTATGGGTATTCCACAAGGTTCAATATTAGGGCCTTTACTATTCTGCACATTTATAAACGACCTCCCTAATGTTTGTTCACCTATATGCTGATGATGTACAAATTTACTTGTCCCGTCTGATTGATTTACAGGAAGATCTTATATGTAGGATTAATGAAGATCTTACGGCAATTAACAAGTGTTCCATTGATACTGGTCTGATATTAAATCCGGCTAAGTCTCAACTTATTGCTATATCCAAAAAGCACATTGACACTTCACTCCTGCCTCCAGTTTTTCTCTCCCAACTCCAGCTTCAGTTGGTTGAATTTGTGACCAGTCTAGGTCTTAAATTAATCGGTCACTTTCAGCCGTAAATCACACTAACTACATAGTGGTAAGAATCTATTCTGGATTACGTAGACTCTGGCCATTTTCCGACATAACACCAGTTAATACCAAACTACGACTTATAAAAACCGTACTAGTACCTTTAATCGACTTTGCAAATGTGGTCTATTGTAAGCCTGACTCGCATTCCCAACATTTTTAATGACATGGTAAGATACGTGTATGGCCTCCGGAGATACCAACACATCTCACATTACCATCAACTGGTCCGTGGATGCTCGCTAAAGCAGTTTCTTCATGCAAGATGCTGTATATTTTTGCAAAAAATTATACAAAATAAAGCGCCTCATTACGTTTTTGATAAACTTCAATTCGCCCAATCTCTCAGAACTACTAATCTTATAGTACCGGCTTTCAACTATTTGAATTCTTCACGACTCTTCCTTGTCCATGCAACCAGGCTATGGAACCCCCTTCCTACCGCCATTACAAGAATTATTGGTACAGCAAATTTTAAAACTGCAAAAAAAAAAATTATTAACTTATATTATATTTTATATTTTATCATAATTATATTAGATTGATGTATTATTATCATTATCCGTATTGTTAAGTACTACAAAAGACTGAGTCTCATTTGTACATTGGTTCCAAATAAATTGAAATTAAATTGAATGTTAAGCTAAGTTCTATTCAATCATAACAACTATGTATTACAATAATTCTAACAATTTATTTGTGAATTAAAGCAACGGACAATATTGTATCCCGAAGTTTACGTGTTTCTATGGGGGCAACTCTGGTACTGATGAGCATACCTCGGCCTCAGGTTAAAAGCTTATCAGAAACGTAATGTTGTGGCGCGTGTCCTTAAGTTTCAATGAATGGGTATTGGGTATGGCTCTGAACATGGCGAACATGAACATTTTTCGGGACTTATGTCCCACTTAAGTGGGTCATAAGTCCCGAAATCAATTAGGGCCTTATGACCCACTTAAGTGGGACATTAGTCCCGAAAAATTAATTTGGGACTTATGTCCCACTATACATTTCCTAAATATACGCCTAGAGAGAAACTAAGAAGACCACTCCAAATGCTACAACAAATAGGCAAATCGGTTTCGTTATCTCGATGTTGTTTTTGAGTATTACCTTGAAAAAAATTCAGTTAGCTTGGTACGAGCAGTTGGGAAAATTGCAAATCATGTAATTTTGTATTCTTTATTAGTCGAGTTTGCATCGTGACAAAGAAAGTAAGCCAAGCAATTAAAAAAAATGATTTAATGCCATTTCTCAGTTCTTATAGTAGACCTTCTGAAATCGATGTTCGGCGATTTCTTTATTTTTATTTGATCAAATTCTCAAAAACATCGAATTCAGAAAAGGACATAAGTGCTGAGAAAAGGTATTAAATCGATGTTTTAAAATCGCGCGATTTTATTATTTTTTTTTTGTTCAAATTCTTAAAAACATCGATTTAATACCTTTTCTCAGCACTTACATATGTCCTTTTCTGAATTCGATGTTTTTGAGAATTTGATCAAATAAAAATAAAGAAATAGAACCGAAACACTGAATTGCTGTCTTTGTTTCGAAAATCCTAGAAACATACTTTTACAGCCTGTAATCACTGTAAGATGTGTAGTTGCTGTTCACAAAGCTAAATGAAGAGGCGATTGCAAATAAAAATGAATTGTTGTGTCCTTTCTGTCGTAAAATTATAAAAAACAGTTGTTTTATTTATTTGTAAAACGACCAAGTTTTAACAGTTTGTTGAAAATGTTTGTTTAATTTGTTTCGATTGATATGACCCACTTAAGTGGGACATAAGTCCCGAAAAATGAATTCGGGACTTATGTCCCTGCGCCAACAAAAACGTATCTAGTTTTGACGTTTCTGAGGTGAGAACTAATGTAAGCAGTTCTGTTGAATTTGAGAGGGGTGTGGAATTCAATCGTGCGATTTTACTTTCATTATTATCAGGGACTGCATATTAAAATTAAATTAAGGTCATTTAAAATAAACAGTAATTAGTACAAGAAGTACGCATTTAAAATGGCTCCATCCAACATTGAGTTTGCAAGACTCTGAAAATGATATAAATGATTTTTCTGTACTTTACAAAATTTATTTTGCAAGACTGTAAAAACAACTACCTACTTTGGTTTTTTCTTCTGAAATGGAACTGAGTTTCGAAATGAATAAAGTTTTAAACTGCAGTGGGGCAATTTTTAAAAACGATTTTTACTTCCGAACAGCAGAGGCCTCTGAAATATATATGTGTGCACAATTTCAAAGTTCCAGCTTAAATGAGAACGATGTTCGAGTTAAGCTGCAGTAGGATGCGATGCAGTATTTCCATTTTTACATACGACATTCAGAAGCCCCTATACTATAGATGTGTAAATGAAAGAAGTAAGAATTAAAAATCGTTGCAGTCGGCCAATTTTTACATTCAAAAAGCATAGGCCCTTTGAATATATATTTGCCAAATTTCAATGTTCCATTCGAAAAGCAAAAACCCTTGAAAAATATTTTGAACGCTATTTCAAACTTCTAGCATAATTAAAAAAACAGTTAGAATTAGAAAACATTCAGGAGGCGCGCGGTACAGTCGGTAGATCTTCAATTCCGAAGAGCTGAAGCCATTGAAAAATTTATGTTCGAAATTTCTAGCCTATTTAGGTGCACGTTGGGAACGCTGCACTCGATCTATTCTAACACTCTCAAAACAGAAACTCTTGAAAAATATTTGTACTAAAGTTCTTACTTAATTTCAAAGGAAGTAAAGAGCGGCTCCGGGCAATAACCCCCCAATGAAATAACCCCCCAAATGAAAAATGAAATAACTCACCAAAATTGGGGAATAATTTCACTGTGAAATTATTCCCTTAATCAAAGATGAAATAAGTCCCCAAAATGGTATGAAATAAGTCCCCAAATAAGTATGAAATAAGTTCCCAAATCCTATATGGAAATCCCATAAACAGTGCAATGCATATGGGGGGGCTTGCTGTCCCCTGCAACTCCCCTGCTTGGGGTCACTGTTTGCTTTGGAGTAGGTGCGAGGTTTTATTTTATAAATTTGGGGACTTATTTCATAGTTGAATTTGGGGACTTATTTCACTATGAAATAACCCCCCCAATTTGAAGTATGAAATAAGTCCCAAAAAGCCATGATATAAATCCCCACCTGCATACAAATTTTGGGGAGTTATTTCATTATTCATTTGGGGGGTTATTTCATTGTGGGGTATTTCCTGCAGCCGTAAAGAGCCACCAAAAATAACCAATAAGAGATTGTTCTGCTCACGTATTTTTATGAGTTAATTTTTAGGTCCCAATGCGTCACAACAATTAGAAATATTTCATGTGTTTGATATTGTGACTGCGCGTGGATGACGTAGGCAAAACCAAAATGAATTCTGCATTGCGCTATTTTGTTTAGTTGTTATATGCCTACACATTTAATCACACCAAATTGTCAGTTTGAGCCTTCTGTTAGTTAAAATACCAAATACCAAAGGAATTTGCATCCCCTTGCTCCTCATGAGTAGCTCCCCTAGAACCACTACATCGCAGTAGGTTATCACGGAGCTCCCAGTAGGCCGAGAGACGACCGGCAAAACACGGTATGATTGTTCCTGGGCTTCGTGCCCTGGCAGTCACCTTAGCTAACCTAACCTAATGTTGTTTTTAAATATATGCGTTTATTTCGATTATGGTACCTACTACCTTTCTATGTATGTTTCAATGTATTTAGAGTAGCAATATAAATGTCCACAATCTCACCTAAATCTAAACCTAAAAGAATGATGAAAATTTTGTATCATTTCTTATTTGGAAACAATTCTCTATTTTATCACTAAAAGTGTTATTTTCTTTTTTGTCTTATCTTAATAAAACCTAGCTTTGTTTCGATTCATCCAGGCACATAAGAACACACACAACATTTAATCAAAATCCGCCGATCGGTCTATGAGCTTATTCGACACACGAACAACGTGTCATTTTTGTATATTTAAATAAAGGTGTATTATTTTCCACGTTCTCTTCTATGTATATTGAAAAAAGAGGAGACCGTCCAACTGGTTTCAAATATTTACTATGTCATCCGTCAAACAGAAATAAAGCTATGAGAACGACAAGATGCTAGTTTCCTTTATGTGACATTAAAACAAGTAATTCACTCAACACAAATGAATTCTTTCCTCGAAGATCCTAACTGTATCAACCTAAAGGATTCAAAATTTGCCGGCTTAAGTTTGGTGTCATTTTCAATCACCAGTGAGATTATGATGTATTATCCATTATTTGGAAGTATTTATTTACTGCTCCAACTCCAAGTAATTAAATTCCTTATGTACTCGTATATATGTTCCTATATACTTAAAAATATTTTGCCAAAGCACACTGAAGGCTGCGAATTTGTATCCTTCTTAAAAATAATTGAAATTCTCAAAACCTTATGAGATAGCAGATGAAGAGGATAAGATGCATACAAGTTCATATTCAGATATTTCTTACGCACGCTTAAGCTTAAAAAATACGTATTCCCATTTGTGGGGTGCGAGCTGTCTGTTATTGTTATTAGAGTGTGCCTTTATATCAAGGCAATTACCTTCTATAATATTCGAAGGGAAGTTAAAAATCAAAAAAAGGACGGGAAATATATCCTTAGTAAACAGGCAGTCGCCTTCGTACGCATGGTTGTTCAGGCAATGCATCATTGAATTTCTGATAGGAAATTTGAAAAAGCGTAATAATGGTGACATGACATTAAATGAGCCATGAAATGGAATCCCTGTTTAGGTAATGTTTAGGTAGGCAGGGCTCGATGTGTTCAGTTTCTTTATATAAATTTTCAGAATACATATACGTTTACATATGACACATCTATCTATTATTTTAAACGAGCGAACATTTGAATGTGAGGATTTATTGAATTAAATTCGGGTGTATCGCGTAAGTGCCTACATTTATGTAGTATATAAACCTATCTGTTTTAGTTTATTTCTAATTTGTGTGGGATTTTGAGTCAGTTATACAGACGCTAACCTACAGATAACAGTAAGAATATCACTTCACAAAACTTGGACAATAAGGCGATCGCATATCCATATTGATGCAAAAGGGCTGATGTAATGTAATATGGATAATGGCAAGCATGCCGTCAAATTGAGTGGGCCTTTCTAATGTCAATTTTAACTAAAACTGTCAGACACGCAATAAATAATCTGCTTTTAGCGCAGTCAGCCGAGCATAATACATATGTTTTATTTAACTTATATCACAGCTGGAGCGAGGCATGGTATCCCTGTATTGTACCACCGCCACCGTAGCGAGACGGCGCCAAAGCTCATGAGCTCCTCCGTTTTAGGATCTTAGACCGAACCTCCGTTTTAAAGACCAAGCCATCGCGGATGCCAGAGCGCTTGGTCTGAACAACTGGCTGCTACCAGTGCCCCCAATGACGGAGGCTGGAGAGCGTCATCGCAACCGTTATTAGGTCTTCAATCACGTTACGACTTGGGTCTTGTTGAACGTAGGTTCATCGGATTTTATATCAAAGAATAAGTCCGTATTCTCTGGGAGAATATTTTCCAGATAAAGCTCAGCAATATCGAAGACTGGAGCGATGAAACCTCGAAGCAAATTGGCAAACAGATGCAGGAGTGTTTGGGCCAGGAAACAAACACTACGAATTCTTCATTGGCCAATGAACCAGCAGGTTCAGGCAGAAATATGTTCAATAGATGCATCGAATCAATCTCGATAAAAACTACAGAAATGGCAACAAAGCAATAAGGTCTGACACTCAAGCAGCCATAAAGGCACTTATCGCCTACGTTATCAAGTCAAAATTCGTGTGGGAATGCTGCGCAGAACCATTCTGAGGGATAGAAGAACGAAACTGGAGAAAAAAACAAGAGCCAAAACCTTTCTCGACCTCCAAAGGCAGCAAGAAACTCTTAGGAAACAACAACCTAAAGAGATTCAAAGCTTGTATCAGCCTACGCAAAAATAACCTACGAATCTCAATAGGCCTTCTCACTGGGCACTGCAGACTCAAGAAGCACCTGAGGAAAATAGTTATATCAGAGTACGGACTCTGTCAAACCGTTGAGCTACAGACCACATACTGGAATCATGTGGGCCATTTTCCAACAAGAGGATTAGATTTTGGGCATCAAATAACAGACAAGGACATACAAGCCATGGACCCACAGCTCATTCTCAGATTTATCAAGGAAACTGGACTGGACGCTGTGCACTAAGGAGTGTGACCTGCCAAGGCTAAATCAGAGCAAGGCCTAGGCACGGTTCATAAAAGTATTATATTAAGAGGGAGCTCGAAAGGAGGGTACGAACTTCTCCGAGGTATAAGCACAATAGACCAAAAGGTCGCAGTGTACTATACCCTCACTATAATTATTATTATGCACCGAGCGGTCGCCATCCTAATTGTTATTCGGGTTTCTGTTAGTCAGCAACATGGTGGAGACGCGCGGCCTGGACGTGAGCGAGGCTATAAGCAGTCAGTCAACCCTCGAAAGCACCATTCCATGTTGATGAGCCCGGCCGCTCTCGAAATCTCCCTTACTCAACCTAGATATCGCACCGTTCTTCGAAAAAAACTTCCCCTTCGAGCAGCCACGAGAATGTAGGCCAGCACAAAGCCAGACCGGAACGTACTTTCCAGGTACATTACATTGTGGTAATCATCCCCAAAGATCAAGCTATGCCTTCGAATCACCTTAATCAGGCAATTGTAAATCCTGTCCAACTGAACCCCATCAAATAGAACCTTGTTGGGATAATATTTTATGTATGGGAGTTTGAAAGAACCCGAGACAAGTGCGAAGACGCTGTCTCTCAAACACCCGAATCCTTTCCATATAATGAGGCGCTATGTTAAACCACAATTGACAACCATAAGCAATGATTGACTTTATTAAGGAATCGTAGCAAGACAAGCATCTATAATTCTATATGTTTATTAAAATACAAATAATGGCCGATCCGAATACCTAGGCATCTGGCAACGCTTCTCACAGCAATAAGGCGAACGCCTTACAAAATATAAAAAATGTAAGTGGCGGATACTTGGTCGACGATATGAAATATATATGACCCAGCTTAAAAGAATGTATCTATATTGTTTAGACAAATGTGAATTTATGGTACACCTTAACATTAGCCGCGTTTCTTTGAACGGTTGGTCATAAGAACTATTACAAGAATTATGGCCAGCAGCCATACATTTCTGTTTGCAATACAAATTATTCTATGTATTTGCAGCATGTACTGCACATAAATGCAAAGCACCGCCGCTGTGGATATTATCGACAGCTATCCGCAGTATTGATGGCGATACAATGTTGTTATTGTTTAACGTGTAAATTCAAACACTGTGTCAATCCCACCCTGTGACCCCACCTCCTTGGGGTACCTGCATGATTTGGAGTAGGTAGGAGGTTGGGGTAGGTCCATGTAATGTATATAATTAAAATAATTTAATTTTTTTTAGATTTATGTCGATGTTGAAATAATGCCATATTTTCTGTTCTTCATTTTTCATAAATGCGGTCTTATGTCCATGCTTGAATGTGGTGAATTTCCAAGCTTTGTTAGAAATAAGACTCCAGTATTTTAAATGTGGCCTTATTTCGTAATGCGTTATATTGACATCAACAAAAACGGAGAGTGCCAACAGGTTCGGCTACTGTTCAAATATCATGCTTTCCAACAAATAGCGATCGTGTGATTAGTACAGGGTTCAGAAGAGAGGAGACGAGCCAATGGCAATCATGGCTACCATCAAGTTTGGTAAAATCAACAAAACTAGAATAATTCAGTTTTGTTACAGACATCGTTGGGTATAGTCGTTATGGGATCTAACCCTGAAGATTGTAATGAAGTACGACTATTATCCAGCATTGATTTTTAACTTTATTTTTTTTAATAAAATCCTTTAAAAACCTCAAACTTTTTGTTTTCGTTTCATTTATTTATTTTATTTAGAGCTATCATGATACCTCAAAACAAAAATTGTTAAAATTAAGTATCGATATTTTGTATTAATAACATTTTCAGATAACTGTAAATGCATGATAATAGGGAAATTTATAAGATTTTATTTTCTATGTTGTAATACGACTAATTGTGTCTACTAGAATCAAAAAAAAATGTATTCCACTTTTTCTAGTTTTGAGATATTCAAAAAACGCTTTTAAAGACATGGCCTTAAAGCTTCTATAACTAAATTAGTTTTTTATGTTTCTGCTTTGATCTTCAATCCTTAATGCATATCGTTTTTTCTTGGCAGCCAAAACGTATTCGAACTATTTAACAATGCATTTTGGAATAGTGCTGTTTTGAAAGTCAGGATCTGGAATAGATGCGTTTTTGAAAATTTCTCTTCGGAATAGATTGTCTTTGAAAATAAAACAGACATTATTTAGTTCAAGTTTTGTTTCTTATTTAGTCTATATTTTAAATAAATAAACAAACTAAATTAAATAAAAAATTAACAAACATATACAAAATTAAAGAAATTCATATATTTTCAAAAAACCAATATTGTAAGAGAGTTAGCATATATCTATAAAACAGCTGTTTATATTAGTTTGGAAAAAAATTAAGAATAAGTGAGAATAGTATGAACAGAAGGCTTAATTTAAATTAAATAAAATAATAATGGATAAATCTGGTTCATGGGACTCACGAATAGGGTCGCCGTCGATGTTGTCTTGTTCCTCATGTTTTTCATTGACATCTAAAATATTCTTGTAAAGCTTAAGCCAAGGCAATCATTTCCAATTACTTCCAAAATGTTTTTATAATAAACGTCGTTCAGATTTGCATCCTTAAGCTTTACTTAAGCTGGCAGTCGTTTTGGAGACATTAAAGAAAAGTGTTTGCAATTCCTTGTGTTTGGTTTTGCTTCCCCAATATCCGACTTGTAAAAAGGTTCACCCCGAACGCCAATTACGTTCAATTTATCCATTTTTTAAATGAACCTTTTTGATGCGTTGAATATAAAATGCCATGAGAAGTACCTATAACGAAGCCAAAAAGATGCAAATATATTTGCCGACTATAGTACGCAGCTTGATCAGAAACTTCAGGGCGTGTCATATTTTTCTGACAAACGAAAGACATTGTCATATCATCACTTTCCTCCTTTAAGAGGTCAAAAAATGCTTTTGCCAGTAACTTTTCGATCCAATGTTTCGTCATCAACTTAACTTTGTTTTCATCTTCTCGTTCAATTTTTAAAACTTCCTTTAGCTGAAAACATGTCGAACAAATATCTGATGAAGGGGCTTTAATTCCAAGATTACAGCGTGTGTTGAAAACCATACGAAAATAACTCAATTTAACTTGGTTGAGTTGATGAATCTGATTTAAGGCTCCAAACAATTTAGTGATCGAAAGATCTCCAGGTAGGTAGTGTCGTTTTGCAGCCCTACTCTCTTCAAGTTTCGGTCAGTATGTTCAGGCTTTTTAATGTTGCAGTAACTTAAAATAAATGCATCTTGGGCACGTTTAGATGGTATTGTATAGAAACCATTTGAAAAATATAATGCATCGGCTGTTTTCAATATTCTGTATTTATATGAATTATGAACCACCTCTATGGTTGCATGTAAGCATTATTGGCGATTGTGTTCTTTTGTACCTAGTTAAGTTTGCTATTGAAATATTAACATTTCTTTCGCGTGGATATGCAGCAAGAACAGGGGTGGAATCGGCTAAGGTGATAGTTGATAGTTGACAATCAAAATCATACCTTTACGTCCACGTAAGGTGATTATCAAATTGACAATCACCTTTTTGCCATCAATTTCATGTGACAGCTATTTAGGTGTCGCTTTCATACATTTTTGTTATTTTCATAGGTATGCACCTCTGCTTCAACTCCAAATAAATTAAATGCTTTAGTGAAAAAGGAATATATATTAAATAAATTCAAATAAAAAAGTGAAATTGGAAAATTCGTGAAGTGCAATGTTTACTTCATTAGAACTTTTCTACATAAATGAAGAAAATAATTACACAAATGCCCAACTATTAAGAAGAAAAATGAGAAATAAAGCAAATATCTTGGAACTTTCAAACCCGATGAAAGAATTCATAGAATTATAAATATTCATTGTTGATTGCTATCATTTATTATTGTGTATTTTAGATTTTTGAAAAACTTTCGCTTATCAAAAGAAGCGTTATTTGTGTTTGTTTTGGGACTGCTTGATTTACCAACTGGAGAAAGGTCAACGCATGTTCCACCCATCCTTCAATTGGCTGCAACTTAAAATCTTCTTGGGGGTGGTGGCTATCAAAGACAAGTTGGGGCTGACTGGGCTGCACCAATGGGTCAAAGTACGGTGGCTGAAATTACAGCTGTAGTCATTAAAAAAATGCAGTCAATACTTTGTCCATTTATGATAAAGTTTTTGCCTAAGGATTCAACAAAATCATATTTGAAATATAAATCATGGAAAATAAACACACATCAGCTGCTCGGAATGACAACTTTGGCAAGGAAGTGACGTTTAAAACTCTAAGTGCTGCCAATAATCAATCATTTTTAGTGATCGCTTTACGCAGAGCAAAGAGGAGTTGATAATCAAAAACGACAATCAAAAAGCGACAATCAACTATCACCTTAGCCGATTCCACCCCAGGTGATTCGATTGATTCCATGTTTAAAAAATATTCAATTTGTGTGTATCACTAATATTAATAAGATCGAAATAAAAATTTTAAATTCTTGCATAATAGTTTGACAGTAATTGATTTTCGCGCCAAATTTGGAATACATTCGTTTTGATTCACAGCCAACAAAAATATTTGAATTTGCTGTGGAATAGAGCTACTTTGATTCAAAAAGGTCTGAGGAATACGTTGGCTTTGATTCAAATAGGTCTAAGGAATACGTTAGTTTTGATTCAAACCCCAATATTCAAATCAAAATATCTCTGGAATTAGTACACTTCTGAAAGTTTCGAAGACAGTCAAAGACAGATTTTTAAAAAATGAGTTAAACTGCATCGCTAAGTCATTTTTTTCGAAAAGTGGAATACGTTGTTTTTGATTCTATTAGACACAATTCTGTTGCTTCATGTATAAAAATATTTTCTCCCACTATACGATTGTAAAACTTATTCTTGGTAATTGATGCAGAAGAAAAACAGTTGTTTAAGACAAAATATGTAGAAATTATACTTCTAAAAAATTCACCCACGCTTAGATGTTTGCCACGCTCACTTTGTGAGGGACAGGAATAGGATTAGGGAATCTAACATTTCGCCCAAGCGGAATGTAGCCTTTCCCCATGTTTTTTTACGAGTAAAGAAAGTAAAGGAGGTGGATAATGAGATTATTTGATTTGAAACCAATTCTTATCTTCTTCTCCCTCCCGGTGCGGCTATGATCAGGATTAAAGGGATAATAGCGCTCCCACTTAACTGCAACCGTACTCATTCGCCTGTGGGGTTCGAAACCAATTCTGATGATTTTCATTATGTTACCGGTAATGTATGAGATAAACCATTCTATAAAATGCCAACGCATTATATTGATTTTTAAGTCTACACATTGAATAGGCATTCTATAGAATGCTGATATACTGCTAAGCAAAGTATAAAAAAAGAGAGAATGTTAAAAAAATCAACTTGATTATTATTGTAAGCCATTGGAATTTGTTTGTTGGTTCCAACAAAATATGTCCATGCATATCATGGATTTCTATTACCTTGCATATACCCAACCATGCACTTCCCCAAATCCATTGCAATGTTTATGGGGTATTAAAGCATCAAATCCGTCAATTGTATCCTTTAAAATTGATATTTTCAAAATCGTATAACCCTTAAACTGAATAAGAGCGCCACCAGTTTTTTTTTTCAATTTTATGCTAGATTTGGTTGCCGTATATTAATAATCCGGACAATTTTTCAATATTCTCTTTTATTTGACATTTTGCTCAACATTAACTCGGCATTCTATATAATGCCATTGCAAAATGTATAATATTTATATATAATTGAAAAAATTATTATTTCATACATTGCCTAAAATTACCCGGCATTCCATACATTGTACAAATTTACGTGTTCGTATCACTCCAATGACACTCTTAATACAATGAAGGACCAAGTCTTTATGTACTCGTGCAAACCAAAAATTGTTAAATAAAATGGAAATTTTAATAGCCGAAATTTAAATAGAGGTTCTGAGACCTCTGACCCTCTCAGTCACTCGCCTTTGATGTGCTGTCTGTTTTGATAGTAAATTCGTGTTAAATTCGATTTGTTGATATTTTTCCCTCCTGTATGGGAAACGGCTGCCGTGCCTGTTTCGCTCTAATAAAAGAAACAAAGTCCAAAAATGTGTGGTTATCCGGTGAGTATATTTTGAAATTGCAACTGCCTGAGAGATGCTACGATTAGGTGTCCCATCTTTTGTGATTTAAATATAGCATATTCATGAGGACTCGCGTTTATTTTTAACATAAGCAAACATAACGCAAGTAAGAGGATACTTGACTACAATATGAAAAAATAAAATACTGTTCTGTATGAGTTTCGATTCCTTTAAACTTGTATTTCATGCTGCACCTTTCAACATCGCTGGAATAAACATTACGTAGAGCATTATTTCGTAATAAGCTCAATCGCATTTACAAAAATTAAAAAGGCAATAATCAGCGAATTTTTTACACCCGCTCCCACCCAGTCGATTTGCAAAGCAATTAAAAATTGAATGCTCCAGCATTTTTCAGGATGAACAATATGCCGTACTCGTCGCAGTTGCAGTTGGCGCGGCTTGATTGTTAACTACTAGTGAAATTTGCTTTCGCTTATAGCTCTTTCATTGGGAGCACTATAATAACTTTTGCAAAATATCATGGAAACGGATAGAGGACAAAACGGAGTTTCGTAATACTCATCGCAAGCGGATTAAATTTCAATGAGTCCTCTGGTGTTGCACAATGAAAATTAACATGATTTTCTACAATACTTGTATGATGTTTACGTCACTCTTTACTCTTGTCATCCGAAACGCGATTGCAAATATTTATGAACAACTAACACACTAATCGTGTCAAATACTTCTACGATCGAAAGCTGACGCAAGAAATACTACAAAGTCCAACGGGAATTAAAAACTTTTGGTCGTTTATTAAAAACATCAAGAATTCGGCCTAGTCATCTATCTTGACACACATTTACAATGGCATTCCAGTTGTTATATCTTTAGATAAGACCACCCTGCTTGCTGCTCATTTTGCAGCTATTTCCACGCTCCCAAATTCCCTCCCTCGCTCACAAAACTCATAGAATGGGGAACTTCGAGATATTTATTTATTTTAGTTATAGTTATTTACCCTATCGTCCTGAGGGGTATTCTCTTCACTGGCAGAACCAGCATCCTATCATTCAGAGCTCTTTCCGAGAGAATGAAAAAGAGCAATTGTCAAACCTGTCCCAAAAAGGGGAATCTTCTTCTCCCTCCTCCAACAAACCAATTGTAATGACGTCCCTTCTTTCCAAGGAAGCGCTGATTAACCGTCAGATTATCAAATATCTTGACACCGAAAAACTTCCGACCAGCAGTACGGTTTTCGCAGCAACAGGTACACTGGTGATTTGATGAAATATCTAACCGAAAAGTGAAACCAATCGCTGGGCTTGATATGGGCATTTGAAAGAGTTTATCATCAAGCTCTCTTGAATCGATGGTACTCTTCTTCAATGGATTAGAAACTACACTTCATTGTGGAGGGTGGAGGGAAATAACTTCACGGGCAATAACTTCATCTCGAGTGGGAAATAACTTCACTTTTTTTTATGAAGTTATTGCCCACTGAAGGTGAGCAATATCGGTTGACGCGTTTGGCCAAACAGCGGCAACAAACTCAAATATGGATTGATTTTTATATATATAGATAACACACTACTACTTTTTCTGAACCGGAATGAACTCAAAAGGTTAATGATTTCCAGTGCTTGTAGACTCAATTTCCATTTTCACGATACTAGCTTTATAAGAGCAAAAACTCGACAAACTAAGTACCTAATCAATTTACTGAAAGGCTTGCAGTGTTAGTAACCGTATTTTTGTTGTAATTGTAAATAATGCGCAACACCAAACCATCGCATAGCAGAGCAAAAAAAAAACTGTTGGATTGGTTATACAATGTATATTACGTGCTCTTCTGGGTAAATTCTCTTAGCTCATCAAAAAAAATATTTCAGGTGGGACATAATGACCAACATTTGTTTGGGATTTATTTCCCGATGGGATGGGAAATAAATTCCAAATCGAATTTAGGACTTATGTCCCACCCCATCGGGACATAGTTAAAAGTTATAAGTTTTTTTCAGAATGAGACTTTTTTTGCAAGTGTAACTGTTTTTTAGGTTCCGGAGCCAAATGACAAAAAACGGAACCTTTATAGATTCTACATGTCTGTCTGTCCGGGCATGTCACAGCCACTTTTTTCCGAAACTATAAGAACTATTTTTCATCAAACCCATACGTGTGGGGTATCTATGGATAGGTCTTCAAAAATGATATTGAGGTTTTTTAATATCATTTTTTCTAAACTGAATAGTTTGCGCGGAGACACTTCCAAAGTGGTAAAATGTGTAATAAGAGAATGATAAAACTAAACAAAATATATGATGTACATTACCATGCAAACTTCCACCGAAAATTGGTTTGAACGAGATCTAGTAAGTAGTTTTTTTAATACGTCATAAATCGTAAACCGCAATTTACCTTTCATTCAATCAACTCAAATATAAAAAACAACTTTTAATTTCATTAACATAAACTTTATGCATAAACCATTCAAAGTTACAATATTATATATATTATGTTATTATTTATAACATATAACACACATATATCCCACCCCATCGGGACATAAGTTACAACATTTTTGGTCGAAGATGGGATAGAAGTCTCATATTTTCGGAGGGATAATATTTAGAAAAACGTTGTGGATTTGTATTAGCCATCCAATACCTTTTTCCCACTATCCCTACAATTGTTCCTAATAATTTAGAAAATTAAACAAACAATTTTAAAATACAATAATAATGACTTACTTATGTGAGACATAAACCTGAAAAGAAAAAATTGGGACTTATGTCCCGCGCGATAATACTTATAGGCGATCGAGATATCGCGGAATCGCTTGACTCTCTTAGCCATCGTCGCAATGTCTCCTGACTATCGCTGTTTTAGATACATTTCCATCGCAAGTGCTGAAACGTAATAGCCAACCATTCCACCCTTAGAACATATCAACCACAATACCCGTTATGCCATGAGTGCACATCTGTTCACCCTCAAACCCTGTTGCTGCACAACACTCGATCGGAAAGATGCAATTGTGTGTTTGCAGGAAGCTAATTGCTCCAATGGATTAAAATAAAGCTCACGATGGAAGCCACCATCGCGAGCAATTAGCTCTAGTGCACACAACACAAAATAACAACAGAAAAAACGATACCAAACAAACAAATTATAAAAAATCACCGCACAATACAACACGATTCCACGAGAAATTACCGAGAACTGTCAAACCAACCAACATGCCTAGCACAGAAGACAGGTCGGTCTCGCTTCAACTCATGGCGACAACATGGAAGGAATGTGGTCATCACCTCTGACCAACAGACAACAATTTCCATGATGGCCGAATTGAATGTAAGCGAGATGCACATCCAACAATGCACTCTAACACCCACTCCGAAGATGTGGGGCATTGTTGCAAGAGGCGAAGGAACACACAGAACCGCGCATTGTCCTGGTGTTATTGCGACATTAGTGGTTACAACTTTACGTAAATTAAAAAAGGAGTAACATCTTGGGGGTCAATAACCTTTGCGGAAACAGCTGGAGCTGTATATAAACATTCAACAGCTTCAAGGGAAGCAAATGTAATATAGTTAAATCACTCGTCAGCCAACTGCCAGTGAATAAAGTTTATTTTAAAAACGAAAGGTTCGAGAGTTTTATTTGCCTCCATTCTATCAGTTCAACTAACTGATTTAATTGTTAGTACCTACCGCTTGCAAATCGCCTATTTGTAAGCCTAACTTATTAATTCATGCTCGCCTCAGCGCGGATTTATAAATAATAATAAAGAATACAAAAAATCTTTCCTCAGTCGTTCAACACGAATGTTAAGTGCTCTTCCCAGCTCTTTTTTTCCATTATAATATACAAACATTTAAAACCAACATGCATCGGTTTTTCATCTGTCATCCTTATCCCCATTTTCTTAATGCCCACCCAATGTGAACATATACCCATTATAAGGGTACTAAAAATCCAATTATAAAAAAAAAACTTTGGAACTAAATCAGTTTGTAATGTTAATATTGCAATTTCCGCTGAAAACAATACATGTTCTGAAGGGATTTGTCGTTCGGTTCAAAACCACCGATCGGCGATTGAACTGCATAATTATAGCATATGCATTGGTTTTGTAGAATAGAATAGAACAATTTATTTTGTTTTTCTTTGTTATGTTTAGTTTGAAAAATTCACAAAATATACATAAGTGGCATGACTGGAAATTGCAATCTTTTGAAATCAAAAGGAATATCGATCATAATCAATGGAATGCGAGGAATGAATACATTTTCTCCGAATATTTTAGAATCGTTGCTTCTATCAGACTCGGCAACAAATTCTTAACAGCAAGTCTGGTGCCATAGTGGTGGAGTCAACTGATTTGTATGACTCTGAATCTTCGGCAATTTCCGATTGAATGGTGAAATTCAATGCTTTGACATCGATATTCTTTGTGGCGAAGATTGCGCCTTCACTGAGCAAGGCGTGATTACAATGATTTCGATTTACTTCGGGAAACACGAGTTGGCAGGAATCATTCCGAACGTTTTTAACCCTGTCGTCGTTTAACCAACGACCATACCACGTCGAGTTAATCGGTTCTCGTCAGATCACCGTAATTAAACGACGTTGGGCGCGGTTAGTACGTAGATGGGGGACCGTTTGAGAACAACCGCGTGTCCGCACAATGGACCTAAATTGGTCTAAGTGTGTCGGCTTTAGCCGACAGCCACATAAACCTAAACCTAAACCTGTCGTCGTATTTGCTTTGAAAATTGTTCAGCACTTTGATCGTTTTGAAGCTGAACTCTTATATTTGTGGTCAACGAAAATATTTTCACGTTTTTCCACAACGATGATGCTTTCAGTAAAGTCCCACGGGGAATCACTGGCAACGTTTGTCTGAAGTCTCCTGCCAACAGAATCATTACACCGCCAAATATATTATTGTTGCGTCGAATATCTTGCAGTGAGGTGTTTAGTGCTTCAATTGAGTTCTTGTGCGCCATTGTAAATTCGTCCCAAACAATCAGTTTGCATTCAATCAACAGTTTTCCTATTACACTTTTGCGGGTGATGTTGCACGTTGGAGTTTCCGTTGTATTCAAATTCAACTGCAATTTGAGGGCGGAGCAATGCGGGAGCAAGTTCAACGTCACTTTGCGATCGAATCGTTGCGAGAATCAACGAAATAACGAATGTTTTTTTTCTTCCACCAGGCGCATCCAGGAAAAATATCCCACCAGTGTTGTTGTCCACTCAATGGCAACCAGTCCTTCGTTGTATATTTCGCCATTTCCGAATTATGCAATGTACTTCATACATTCGCATGTGGCAACGAAATCAGCGATTGTTTGGTCCCATTGGGAATCATTCTCCAATAAGCTCAAACGCTGACACGTCTCTCGATATGTTTGACAAAGATGACCATTAACCGTTCGTAAATCTCTGGTGTCAGGTAGTAAGGGGTTAAGTCAAAAAATCCCGTTTTCGGATTTGATGGACTTAAGTAACATCCTCTTATAGAAATTATTTTATACAAAGGGTATAAGTCAGGAAGTTTTTAAAATTGTTTGGTATCAAGGTCGTAAGTGGACTTAAGACCTTTGTATTTATACTAATTTTATATTTTGAAATAATAAAGTTGCTTTTAAGGGCTTAAGTCAGCTTATCCCTTTAGTACCAAACAGAATAGGAAAAATCTTGTCAAAAGAGAGACACATAAATCTCTCAGTGCTACTATGTATATTTAATTGTGTTGAGATGCATGTGAACAAATTAATGTTTACCCAAGCACAATTCTTAAATAATAAAAAAATAATTGAAAACTTTAAAAATACAAATTTGATGGCCATGTTGTACGCTACTCCCACTTTCAGTCACAGGCAGTTTTTTGACATTTCAGAATTTATTGAAATGAGAAAAAAATGTCGTTTATCGCAAAAGAAAGTATGTTTACACTTTACCAAGTATAACACCTGTTTATAGTGTATTTTAACCTCTATGGCACATTGTAATTGTTTAACGTTAGATACCTATTTTTTCATTCGTTGTTTGAAAAAAGTTCTCATTAAAACAACAGCGATTTTTGTTCAAATATGAGTACAAGAAGTAAATATATACTGTAACTTGCTTTAGCGCGTTCTGGAAACCATGTCGTCAGTGGTAAGTACCTATTAATTTTGCATAATGTAATAGCATTTTCTTACTATACAATAATTTTTAATTATAATTTCATAGAAACAACACAACCTATTCCTGCAGTAGGAAGGATTTGCTCACGCTAACAACAGAAGTGAGGAAGACATAAATCAAGTCCGAGCTCACATAAAATCGTTTCCCTCTTACGAAAGTCACTACACAAGACGAACAAATGATAAGAAATATCTTCCATCTAATTTGAATTTGCGGTACAATTTTTATAAAGAAGGACGGGACATTCCTGTGGGCCGAACTCTTAATGAACAAGAATTCCACGAGCTAAAACTTTCTTTCAAAAAACCGCACATAGACACCTGCTTCAAATGTGATACTCTCCAAATAAGCCTGCAAGTTGCTACAAACACAGGTGATCCGGAAGAAAAACAAAGTGGAGGAAATGACCTAAAAATTCATCAGGAGCAAGCAAATGCAGCATATGACGCAAGGAGAATTGACAAGCAAGAGGCTCAAAATAATCCCTCAGCCAAATGCTTCAGCTTCGACTTGTAGCAATGTTTGCCGACACCATTCATAGGTTCTTCGGTAGCATTCTCCAAAAGACAGCTGTGGACTTACAACTTGAATGTTCACGACCATGCTAGCGGAGAATCGATGAACTACATGTGGCATAAAGGTTAAGCTGCCAGAGGAGGCAGCGAAATTGCTTCATGTTTATACCAGGAACTGAAAAGGCTACCAGACACTTTATCTGAAGTCACGTTCTACTCCGACAGAAGTGGGGGACAGAATAAGAATAGTCATGTTGCTGCAATGTTTATACTAGCCCAAACAGAATTCGCACATTTGGTAATAAACCACAAATTTTTAGTTCCAGGACACATTCACATGGAGTGTGACATAGATCACTAAATGATTGAGAACCAAAAAAAAATGCAAACACCGGTATACCACACGCATGATTGGTATGAATTAGTACGGAGCACAGGAAAAAAAACAATTCATGATGCATGAAATGCAGCAGAATACATTTTCAGATTTTGCCGCTTTAGTGTCGCCAAAAAAAATGAGGCTGGGGAACAGTTCTCCTGTCACAATGTTCAATGGCTGCAGTATAAGGAGAAAGGATTAGTCAAGTACAAGAATTCGCTAAGCGATTCAGTCGAGTTTAAAGTTTTAAGCTGTCTAAGACAGGGAAAATCTAAAAATTTGAAAGATTCACTGAAAAGGAAATACAACCAATGGAATCCATATCCGCTGAGAAAAAACGGGGCTTGTGCTCACTACTTATCTTTGTTCCACCTCTTTATAATGATTTTTATAAACATTTGGCAACTTCGGAGGAAACACCAGATAACGACCCCGATTTGTTGGAAGACGAAAATGACTATCTAATATATAAAATTCGAGTGTCACAGTTTTAGTGTTTATACTCCTCCGAAACGGCTTGACCGATTTTGAAGAAATTTTATACGTGTATTCCGTAGGTATAAGAATAGGTTTATAACTAATTTTTATACCACTAAGTGATAATGGTGGTTTACCACAAACATTTTTTTTCTTTTTTTTACAAAATTTTTTATTTTTATTTTTTTATGATTTACCATTCAAAAATACATATAAGTCTTAATTTTCAAACTTCTACCACCAACCCCCATTTTTTAATAGCAATATTAGTACTGTAATAATTTCCAACTCTCAGTGATCGATAACTGATTTATCATTTATTAGTTTGTTTATTATTTAGTGCGTGCAAAATTTTAAGGGGAACTATTTAAAATAAAAGAGAAATATATACGTGTCTTATGATTGTGAAAGAAAGGTAAAATAATAAAAGAACGAATACATTGTCAGTATAGGTCGTATAGGTACTGTTTTCCATCATTAAGTACTTCAATTTAATCTATTTATGTGTGTAGTATGTACTATGCCAGCGAGACGCCAAGGGAACAATTTGGACCGTCAAACGAATAGAACGATATACATGCGAAATAGAAGAGCCCAAAGATCAGACGAACGAGTCCAACAAGATAATACAGATGTGCGTATGAGCATGGCACAATTTCGTGAATCACAAGAGGCACGAGCTGAACGAAATCAACAAAGACAATTGGATTGAACGGCTTACTTATCGGTACGGATCCAGATTCTAACCTGTTCCTGAAGTCAACATTTAATTCATGTTAAATAGTTAAAAATAATGCTGCAAATGGTCAACAATTCCATTCAAAATTCAAAATTCAAAATCAAAGGCCAAGTTTATCACAAAGTGGGCTCATTGCTGCCAATGCCGAATGAACCACATTATTTTTTACAAATTTACTTTATGGGCGGTGGGGACTCCGAAAACGCACTCGCCAATCACCTCTATTCACCAAATTCCAGACGCATCGTCGGCGAGCTGGATGCTCTATAGATATTTTCACCAAGCTATCTCTTTCGGAATCCCTGTCTTAAACAACAGAAACAAATTGAATGATAAAATTGCAGAAATTTGCCCAAATCGTATGGAACAATCATTGTGATTGTTAATGAACTGAATATGAAAGTGCAAACAGAAGCTATTGAAGGGTAAAAAGTAACAAATTATAGAGAAAAAACGTGAGAAAGTATGTTAAAGCCAAACAAACAATAAACTATCCTCTATCTTATTCTTATTCCCATCAGACGCCTAAAGATATAGACCATAAATTTCAGTTTCCTAGCTCAAACTTTGACTTTCCAATAAACTTGTTTTATTTAATCAGTGGGCTGATTTTAGAAATTTTATCTCCCGAGCAGTTTTATGAGTCCAAGATCATAAAAAATTTCAGCTTTCTAGCTAAAAATTCTATTTTTTCGATAAATTTGATTTTTTTTTAGTTTGAGTTTTTAGCGTGTCTGTGGGCGAATTTCAAAAATTCTTAAACTTGATTATTTCGGGGACCTGGAGAGTATATATGGTTAAAGGCTCAATTTTTGCCGACAGACGAACGGACATGGCTAGATCGACATTACTATCGATAAATATAGGGGTCAACGGCCAATAGCAAACCTCGCGTCAAAATAAGTATACCCTTAGAATAGGGTATACAAACAGTTAATATGTTGACCGAAAACCCTGTTCAATTGTATTTAGATAACTAAAATGTTTGTTTAAAAAACTTTTCAACTTATTTGCTTCCAAACAAAAATATTCTTTTGCCACAACGCGATTGTCATGGTTTCACTTTTATTTTTCGTACCGAATCTTAATATATTGTTAGATTTTTAGTATTCAAAAACGTGGTTTGGATACTCCTTCTTAGTTCCGAAACTTTTTTCTGTTAAGATTGGATTTGTTATAAACTTTTTTGGAAATAGTCGCGAAGAACGTATTTCCCGCCATGCGAATTCGCCATTGTTTTCCTTCATTTCATTCAGCTGTTGGTTTTATTTTTATGATCATTTGCCACTGACGTTGTCGTGAGGTACTCTATTGAATGAGCACAATGAATTGTTCAAATTATTCAAATCACACATGCACAAATTACAAACTGACAATCACGCTATTGTAATCAATCCTGATAAAACATCAGCTGAAGAGCACATGCGTGGATTTCATGCACCTGTTATTGACGACTTTGCTGGAATCATGGTTGCCGACCGTACAGCGACGCGACAAATCGTGATTTGAAGAAGAAATCTTGGGTTCATTGCGGATACACACCGTTCATACGACGCTCTCCAATATCCGCTAATGTTCTGAAAGGGACAAAACGTCCACAGCGCTCAATTCCTCTTTCAGTCATAGACCACATCCCCACACACTTACAATAAGTTAGTTATTTTTCATTTCTCTAGAAAAAAAATTATATGGCAAAACAACGTTTGCCGGGTCAGCTAGTCTACATATAAAAATTGAATAAGATTTCTAATACTTTACTTTATTATTTATTTGAAATAATTTAATGTTTACAAATTTTCTTAATGAATTAAACTGAATTATTAAAAAAATTTGCTTTCTTGACTTAAGTCCTTAGAAAAAAACTTAATTTGAAATGGTAACAAAGAGACAAATGGCTCTAAGGAGATAAGTCATCAGAAAATCTGGTAAGCACTTATTTTTTGGTCAACAGCCTATGATATTATTACAGATAACCGTTTTGATGATTGTTTTGCATCATTAATGTAGGAAAATGTCCAGCCGACAGGTGAAGCTTCGCTTAGTCCGTTCCGTTAGTGGGAACTACGAAAACTAATACATAAGCAGCAGACAACGATTATGTAGAGAGAGTCTAGTTCGAAAAGTCGCTAAGTGAAGTCCTCTTCTTTTGTAAACCATTTCTTTGTTCTTTGCTAGTTTTTTTCTATTTTTTTATTTTTGCTTAAACTGTTGAAATTTATAAACTAAATAATGAATTACCTAAATAAATGCTGAATTAAATCAAAGTGATAAAATCTTTTAATAGTTCTACATGGTGTCAGAAGTGGGATACGTCGCGTGTCGGTCGGCTTGTCGCGTTGAATATTTGGAAGAAAAGAATATGAGGAAAAGTGAATGCAACAACAACACACTGTCAAGCTGCAAAAAAAAAAAAAAAAAAAAAAGTGAAGCTCCCCATATAAAGAGCAAGTGTATGAAAATTTTGAAAAGTAAAAGAATGTGTTAAGTCTATGTGGCAAAAGAAGTAATCAGGATAAAAGGAAAAAAAAAAACCGTGAACATAGTACTGAAACTGAAAATTGAATATCGGAAAAGTGGTTAAGAAATATCGTAAAGTGTTAAAAGAATTAAGGAAAAGTCGGTAACGGTTAACTATATGGTGTATCGTATGTGAAGAGTCAAGAAAACCGCAAGCAAAGATCAAGCGAACAAAGGCATTTGGTGAGCCCGTTTCATTTAAATTGCATACTATTTACTTTATAAGTATATAATATTTACTTGTATGCATGACTAGTACAAGTATAATATAGCGACCCAGTCGGTTTTTTTTTTTCCGTCGAGCGACAAAGTTGCTAACATTTCCGCTGAGATATCTTCCCGTTAAATCAAATCGATTTGCATGGGAACCAGGCGTTTATCACTTTTAAGATTTTGAAATTAAATGAGTTTTCCGGCGGGCATTGAATCTTGGACCACAAAGCAATTGCAACAAGTTTTAAAACAGCGTGGTTTATCTTACCGATATAATCTAAAATCAGACTTGGTAACGCGACTCCGCATTTCATTAGAAACCGAAAGGGAACATCCAGAAGGGTCAGTTGTAAGCCACGAAGCCCAGTCCGTTACATCATCACTTGACGATTCTGATACGTCATCTGTGGTATCATCAGCTTCGGCGACATCAAACATGTCTGTAAAGGAGGAGGCTATTCAGAACAACTACCAATTTAAGGACGTCGAGGAGTCATTAGAAAAGTTTGATGGCGAATCTAAAGACGTCGAATTATGGCTTTCAGATTTTGAAAGTGTTGCGCTAGTTTGTTGTTGGAATGAGGTACAAAAATTTCTATATGCAAGGCGATTGTTATCAGGGGCAGGTAGATTAGCAGTTGAGTCAGAGTCGGGCATTTCCAGTTGGAAAAAGCTGAAGGAGTTCCTCACAAAAGAGTTTGGGAAAAAGGGCACCGATAATGTTCATAAATTGTTAGCAGATGCGAAAAGAAATATATCTGAATCGTATTTAGAATACTATTACCGGCTAAAAAAAATAGCTACAAGAGGAAAGGTTGAGGATTCGCACTTGATAGGTTACGTAATAGGGGGAATCCCAGACAATGCTATCAACAAAAGCATACTTTACCAATCGCAAACCGTAGACCAACTGAAGGTAAATTTAAAGGCATACGAGAAAATGAAGGAAGATCAGGAGAAAGAAAGAAAGAAATACGATAGATCGCAGCAAAGTACAAGCAATGTTAAAAAGCAGGACCACGTTCCCCATAGGAGGCGGTGTACAAATTGTGGAGCTACGTCTCATACTCATGGCAACTGTCCTGATAAGTCGAAGGGGATGAGGTGTTTCCACTGTAATGAGTTTGGTCACATAGCTCCAAAATGTCCCAAAAAAGCAAACGTCAGCGTCATAAGAGCAGAAGTGCCTGATTTTACAATCCAAGTAGTCGTTGGTGGAGAAAATTGTCGCGGACTTATAGACACTGGTAGCGATATTTGTATCATAAGGGAAAATCTGAAAGATAAGCTAGGTCTATTCAGTTTTGAGGAGCCAGGCATCCCGGTGGTAGGATTTGCCCAAAATAGCAAGACAACCTTAGGTGCGGTAGCTATTGATGCAGTCATCGATTTTGAGTCCTATCATTTTTTGTGCCACGTAGTCCCGAATGATTGGTTAAGTACAGATATACTTATCGGCAAGAATTTCTTTGCAAATGCTTCACTGGTAATAGAAAACGGAAAGCCTACTATTTCCAAAACTAGCAAAGATGGAACATTTTTAGCCCAGGTCAACGTAATAAATTGCGACTCCTATCCAGATAGTTTGGACAACATTTCTAATCGCGAGTTTAAGGAACAGATTTGGTCTATGGTGCAAAATTATCAACCTAAGAAGGAAGCAGATTATTTAGAGGTGGAAATGAAAATTTGCCTGGAGGACGAAACTCCAATACATCAAAGGGCTAGGAGATTGGCGCCGTTGGAGAAGAAGGTAGTACAGAGACAAATTTCGGAATGGTTGGAAGAGAGAATCATTAGGGAGAGCACGTCAGCTTATGCTAGTCCCATAGTTTTAGCCAAGAAGAAGGATGGAAGCAGCAGACTGTGTGTGGACTATAGGAAGTTGAACTCCAGAATAATTAAAGACAGGTTCCCATTACCTAATATTGAGGAAGTACTTGAAAATCTACACAAGGCTAAGGTATTTACGACGCTCGATCTGAGGAATGGATTTTTCCATGTTGGTATAGAAGAGTCGAGTAGAAAATATACTGCCTTCATTATACCGGACGGAAAATATGAATTCAACAAGGTTCCATTTGGATTATGTAACTCACCGTCAGTGTTCCAGCGATTTATAAATTCTATTTTTCGGAACATGATTCAAGAGGGTATCCTTCTCGTCTATATGGATGACCTCATTATTCCCTCTGAAAACGAAACTGAAAATATAGCGTCCCTAAGAAAAGTCTTAAGCCTGTGTAGCCGAAATGGCCTCTCGATAAAATGGAGTAAGTGCCAGTTTCTGACCAAAGTAGTACAGTTCCTAGGGCATATAGTACAAGATGGCACTATCCGACCTTCTGACGAAAAAGTTTTAGCGGTGAGGAAATTTCCTGTTCCAAAGAATGTTAGGGACGTAATGAGCTTTTTGGGTCTCACCGGATTTTTCCGAAAGTTTATATCGGGATACGTCTTGTTAGCGAAACCGCTTTCTGACTTGACAAGAAAGGAGGAGAAATTCATTTGGGAACAAAGGCAGGAACACTCTTTCCAAACTCTGAAAAAAAAGTTATGCGAAGAGCCGGTGCTGAGGCTTTTTGATCCATCACGCCCTACGCAGTTGCATACAGATGCCAGCAAAGCAGGATATGGAGCGGTTTTACTGCAGAAAGGAGATGATGATTGTTTGCATCCAGTATTCTTTCTTAGTTTCAAAACGTTACCCGCGGAGAAGAATTACTCGAGCTACGAATTGGAGGTGCTTGCTGTAGTACGAGCTCTTAAAAAGCTGCGCGTTTACCTGTTAGGGTTAAAGTTTGAAATTTTTACAGACTGCAAGGCTTTTCAGCTAACCATGGCCAAAAGGGAGCTAAACAGCAGGGTAGCAAATTGGGCGCTACAGTTGCAGGAATATAATTGTTCAGTGCATCATCGGTCGGGGCGTTCCATGCAACATGTTGACGCACTTAGTCGGTACCCGAATGTTTTGGTGATCGAAGATGGTGTTACAGAGTCGATTAGAAAAGCACAGGCGAATGACGATTTTTGCAAAGTTATTTTGCAAGTTCTACAAACATCGGAGTTCGAAGATTACGTATTGCGGAACGGCGCCATTTATAAGTATGTAGAGGGGGACTACCGTATAGTGGTGCCGAAAGTAATTCAACGACAAGTTGTTCAAAAGGTACATGAACAAGGTCATTTTAATAATCGCAAGGTTGAGGCGTTACTTCAACGAGACTACTACATACCTAAATTATCAAAAGTAGTGGAAGCGGTTTCCAATAGTTGTATAAGCTGCATTCTTACCTCAAGAAAGGTCGGGAAAAAGGAGGGATTGCTGAGTCCAATTGATAAGATGGATATTCCTCTTCATACATTTCATCTGGACCACATAGGGCCGTTACCCTCGACTGCCAAGAGCTACAAATTTTTATTAACGGTCGTTGACGCCTTCAGTAAATTCACCTGGATATATCCCGTCAAGAGTACCGGAACAGAGGAGGTTTTGAAGAAGCTGGAGGTTCAAGCTGATGTTTTTGGAAATCCGCACCGGATGATTACGGATAAGGGAGCTGCTTTTACCTCAAATCAATTCAAAGAGTACTGCGAAGCACGTAATATCTACCATCATCTAGTAACAACAGGGGTACCCAGAGGAAATGGACAGGTCGAACGTCTGAACAAAATCGTGATTGAAGTCATTTCGAAGCTCTCTGTGGAGGACCCTCTAAAATGGTATCAGCATGTAAGTCGTACTCAACGAATCCTGAATTCTACAATCTCGCGGTCTACAAAAAGAACACCATTTTTACTACTCACTGGCGTGCCAATGTTTACCACGGAAGATTTAAAATTAGCCGAGTTACTTGAGGAGGAGATCCGCCTAGACTTTGAACAGAACCGCCAAGAAATTAGACATCAAGCGAAGCTGGAGATCCTAAAAGTGCAAGAGGAAAACAAGAAGGGGTACAATCGTGGCAGAAAAGAACCTACCAAATACAAAATTGGCGATCTCGTAGCCATCCAACGGACGCAGTTTGGGACAGGGCTCAAGCTATACCCTAAGTTTCTAGGACCATACGAGATATCGAAGACAAAGCGTAATGACAGGTATGAAGTCCGTAAAGTGGGGGAGCATGAGGGCCCACATCATACATCGACGTCAGCCGATTATATCAAGCCGTGGAAGATCTATAATTCTGATGTTGACGACGCGGATGAAGACGAATATGCTGAAGACCGCCGTTCGCCCGAGCCGGTCGAAAACCAGAATGGCCGAGTGTAGGAAAATGTCCAGCCGACAGGTGAAGCTTCGCTTAGTCCGTTCCGTTAGTTGGAACTACGAAAACTAATACATAAGCAGCAGACAACGATTATGTAGAGAGAGTCTAGTTCGAAAAGTCGCTAAGTGAAGTCCTCTTCTTTTGTAAACCATTTCTTTGTTCTTTGCTAGTTTTTTTCTATTTTTTTATTTTTGATTAAACTGTTGAAATTTATAAACTAAATAATGAATTACCTAAATAAATGCTGAATTAAATCAAAGTGATAAAATCTTTTAATAGTTCTACATTAATTTTTGGAAAATAGAATGTCTAAAATGTTCAATCTTCAATCTCGTTTTATGGAAAACTACTATTTCTGACTTAACCCCTTTCTACCTGGCACTAGAGAAATGTGTAAATGATTTTGGGCCATCTACGTTAATCAACAGCAAGCGCAAGTAGAAACATTCAACATTCGATGGATGTAAATGTGTCCAAGCGCATCAGTTAGGAACACACCTGACGAATTCGCAACTGGAACTCCTTCTTTGCGACTCTGAAATTTTTTCGTTGACTGATTCCAAGTGTAATATTTGGGCATACAACAATGTAGCGGCAAATGGGTCAGCTGCACACATCTCAAAATAACTTGTAAACGCGGTTTTCGGTGGTCTGACCGCACTTTGCGCGGCAGTTGCTTAGGTTAAATACACGCGTTGACCATTTTCCAAATGAACCGCTAAGTGGACAACTGGAAGATGTTGTTCGTGTATTGCCAAGGAGAATAAACGCCACAGCGCCTCATTGGTGTTCACACGGCCCATATGGTATTGGTAGACTTCATCATTTGCATTTCCCGAACCAACTCTAAACACTGCCATGTCGCTGCATAAATATTTAACTGATTTGGCAGAATGACAACTCTCAACGTTTACGTGTGCCTGTGCATTACAATGGACAATGCGGCACAACGAACTCGTTTCCGATCTTAACCCTTTCGATTCTGACGATTAACTGTCACTTTCAGAACGATTGTCCGGCTGTTAATGGCCTTTGATTGCGTCGATAAACTGGATATCCATCTGATCCCGTTACTGTTTCAGTTACTATTGGACGTGGGTATCGTATCGTGCATTTTCCATCAACCATGCGGGTGGCAATGGTGCAGTAGTAGTGTATTCGCTTACGGAATGGAAGGTCGTGCGTTCGAATCCCGGCCAAGTCCATTACTTTATACCGAATACATGAAATCGTAATCTCCCTAAGTAACTTAGACACCACCCGTGGAGAAAAAATCTGCAACTGCACCCAAACACTTCTTTCCTATCTCTCTATTCTTTCTAATACCAAGTAGCTTACACTGTGTTCTTAGCATTATAAGGGTACTGAAACAACAGAAAAAAATCCCTTTAGCGTAAGCAAATTATAAAAAAAAAAAAAAAAAAATGTTGACTTAGGATTCAATGCGCCATACGGTCCATGCACTATCTGCGTTCAGCAGATCTCGCAAGTACATAGATGCAGTCGTCGCATCGTAGATTTGCTTGGTTAAATTTAATGAACAGTAGTCGCTCACTCTCAACTTTGACATACATATAGACCGCATATTGTTGAAATAAATGATATTCTCATCATTCCGACGATGCATTCGATTGGCCTGAAATGCGAAATCGAACAGTTGGAGGATCAAGTGTTAATTAACGTTTTACCTGTAATCGGACAGTCAATCAATCAAATTGCCCCTGCCAATGAATTATGGGGTACTGCAGAGCGTCATATCTCATATGATCTATGCGTTTCGGATATTCTTTCTAACGGCCCAACGGTTCTTCGCTGCAGGGCAATATCTCGGCTGTGTGCTTGATCGCCAACAACCAATGCTTGAATATCTGCAGAAGTTGGAGCATTGGATCGATGTGAATTTTCTTCGGCTGGATCCCTATTAGGTTTGAAGTAAAATCTGCGAACGTGTCAGTCCATTTTCTATATCACCGTTTTAAACATCGTAATCAAAGCGTTGTTTGCATTAAAGAATTGTTGCAATTGTCGAATGATGTTTTGCGTCACTCCTGTTTGCCGACGAAATGAAGTTCACCTGCTGATATTGGTGTGCGTCCTCGTTTACTGGCAAAAATAAACCCATCCGATGGTAAATTCGGCCTTGGATCTGTGAACCCGAATTGTGCAGTGTAGAACACCTTGGCATTGTTAGAACAGGTGTGCATGATGTTTAAAAGAAAAAAATAACTTGCAAGTCGGCATGAAACCAGTTTCTTGAATGATTTGTGTGCCCAACGAAGTCATACGGAAACAGTTGTTGTATATTGTCGAATGGTCTTGAGAAAATCATGCGATCAAACAACGATTTCAATGGCTCCGGAGGTGTATGTAAGGGAACCAATTTCATTATACCCTATTCTAAGGGTATATTAATTTTGACGCATAGTTTGTAACATACTTTAATATTGCCCGTAGACCCCTTAAAGTTACTATATTTATGATCAGCATGGATAGTAATGTCGATCCAGCCATGTCCGTCCGTCCGTCCGTCCATCCGTCTGTCGGCAAAAATTAGGCCTTTAAACTGGACCTAGAGAGTTGAAATTTTAACCGTATACTCTCTAGGGTCCCGAAATAATCAAGTTTACGAATTTTAGAAATCCGCCCACAGACACGCCCACAAACTCAAAAAAAAACGAATTTTGAGCTAGAAAGCTGAACTTTTTTATATATGATCTATGACTCCTAAAACTACTCGGGATAAACAATTTTCAAAATCCGCCCACTGACACGCCTACAAATAAATAAAACAATTTTTTTGAAAATCCAAAGTTTGAGGTAGGGAGCTGAAATTTATAATATATACTCTATATAGGCCCTTTATGCTCATGTGTAAATATTTTCAAAATCCGCCCACTGCCACGCCCACAATAATTTTTTATATTTTTTGAAAATTCAAAGTTTGAGTTAGGGAGCTGAAATTTATAATATATACTCTCTAGGGGCCCTTTATTCTCATGTGTTAAGTTTTTTTTAAATCCGCCTACTGACACGCCCACAATTAAATAAAACAATTTTATTGAAACACCCAAGTTTGAGCTAGGGAGCGTTTTTTTTAATAAAATCCTTTAAATGTTATATAACAAAATATGTAGAGCGTTCTTAACAATTCAACCATACTTAGACTTTTGTCACGCCCACTTATGAGGGATAGGAATAAGAATAGGGTATCCAACAGTTCGCCCAAGCGGACTGTAGCCCGTCCCTATGTTTTTACTCTGCCATTCGCACAGCAAAGGCCGGCGTTTCGCCTTTGAATTTTAGTGCGTTGCAATGTTCCATCATCGCTCCAATATCGAAAATCGCATCATCACCGTAGTTTTCTATTTGTTCATACCGAAATGCCAGACGTTCGTATGTCAGCAACGATGTGCGTCTTGTCACTCTTCGATTTGAACTTGTTTGCTCTCTCCCAGCAGCAGTTCGATTTGACGAAGTTCTTATTAGATTCACTCTCAAATTACTCGAATGTTGATCTGGCCCTATGCGATGTCCCATTCTGTCGACTTCTTTATGTACCTCCTTCTTCAGTTTGGCTTCGTTGATATATTTCTTGTTGTCTTGCTTGCTTTGTTCGTCGGCTAATGTTGCGCGCATTATTAATGGCATTTTCAAAAAATCAATAAAAATTACTTTTCAATCTCTAAAATTTACTTCTAAATAACTTTTTTGACCGCGTTTAAACTTTTTATATTTAATTTTTACCTTAAATCAACGTAATACATTAACCTCCATTTTTTGATTCACTCAATTCACTCAATTCACTTTTATAATACAAATCAACCGTCAGATGTTGACACCACCAACGCGACCTTAATTCTCGATTCACTCAATTCACTTTTTAAGTGTGTAAAATGCAAAAAATGCGAATAAATCGATTTTCCGGAATTTTCTTTCTGCCTAAACCTGAAATACAACAATATTAACAAAACAAAAAAGAATCATGAAAATCGGCCTACCGTTTATGGAGTTATAATGTCATCGAGCTTCAACCCGAAGGAATTATATATAGAGACGATAAACATAGGGAAGGGCTACAGTCCTCTTAGCCGAACTATTGGGAACCCTATTCCTGTTCCTATGCCTCATAAAGTGGACGTGGCAAAAGTTTAAGTATCGGTGAATAGTTAAGAATGCTCAATAAAAAAAACCGTTTTAAAATTGGGCGTGGCAAACAACTGTGTAACAAAAATTTTTCAAAACGACGTTATCTACATAATTTGAACCATATAGGACTTCCATTTAAAATAATTTCCTCAATTAAACGGTTTTATATATAACAGTGTGCGTGTCAGTAGGAGGATTTTAAAAATGACATAAGAACATAAAGGGCCCCTAGAGAGTATATTTATACCAAATTTCAGCTTCCTAGTTCAAACTTTGATTTTTCTATAAGACTTTTTTTTTAAATTTTTAATAATCTTTCGACATGAGCATAAAGAGATTGTGGGCGTGTCAGTGAGCTGATTCCAAAAAATTTTAGATTGATTATTTTGGGCCCCTAGATTGTTTATGATTTAAATTTCACGGATATGGGTAGATTGACATTTTTATCGATGCTGATCATGAATATAGGTAGCAACTTTTAGGGGACTACGGGCAATATTAAGGAATGTTACAAACTATGAGTCAAAATTAATATACCCTTAGAAAAGCGTATAAAAAGATAATGTATTGAACAGACACACTGCTCACCACTGCAAAGATCAGCGACATACTCCCAAATATTCAGCGCACCCGATTTAAACTATCAATATTTATTAATTATAACTCATTCTTTGTGCGTGAACTGTGTACTTTTTTTTGATATGATTGAAATGAATGTTCAACTGAAATGCCCACCAAACATCAGGTAATCAACTCATTTTCATTTTTTTAAGCTATGCGTCTAATTCTAATGAGTTGAGTACGCAAAATAATATTAAATTTCTCAAAACTAGCTTTAAGCCATTCATGCAGACTTCTAGTATTCAAAATCCAACAGTTCGCCCAAGCGGAGTGTAGCCTTTCTTTATATTTTTCATTATTGTTCATTTTCAAACCGTATTAATTGTTGTTGTGCAGGTGTCAAAAACAGTGTTCACATTTCAAATACGATGAATAAACTACTTATAATTGAAATTATCTTGGAAACCGCTTGCAAATTTTGTTTATTATGGAATTATGGGTAATCGGAATAAATTGGATAAAAAATACCATTCAATGTAATTGGCCAAGGAAAAAATATATTTACTTACATAAATATGGAATGTTGACATTTTCCTTAAAAATTTGACATATTTGTACTTTAAATTATTTTTTTCACTTCTTATTGTTATATTAGTTCAACATGAAAACTGAAATCAGGAAACTAGTTCGGCCATAACGGAACATGCCATGATTTAGTTAAAATATCACATCACAGTTTAAAATGTTAGCCAAATTCAACCATCACATTTACTGCATTTAACTTGTCATTCAAAATGCTTTATTAAAAGCTGCAGGACACACAAGGGAAAAGTCATAGCAGCGTTGGGTAGGAATAATAACTTCACTTTCCTAACGATACCCATGGCTATGGCAGACATCCAACAACCACTGCAAACATAATAAATTAATACTTGGCATTCATTAAAAGTAAGACCCATACCTACGATAGTAATATCTACACACGTTTGCTCATGGGTTCATACGAATTCCCAATTCATTAATGACTACCAAAAAAAACTCCAGTATTCAATACAATACTCAAGTAAAGCTATATTCATCCACTTCACAAACTTGATCATGAGGTTGCATTGTGTTCCAAAGTAATTACATTTCAGTCGAATGTTGCAAATCAAAGAAAGGTATGCGCGTTTATGGTCAAAATATTGTTGACTTACATTTAGGAATCTCCAAAGGAAACTTCTCGGTCCCGACACTAGCGATTGTTTCATGTTTTCGACTCTTTTCTTCGTTATTATTTTTAGGATTGAATCTATGCATCATGTCCACATCAAAAGAACGTCTGCGAACTGCTGCTCCAAACAAGCGCCAAAGAACTACAAACTAAACTAGGAAATGAAATCATATCCCACCGTTTACAAGTTTATTTTCCTTTTTTGGGTGAAATACCATCGTGTGGGGACTGTCGTCAACTTTTTTCCTAGCTCGTAAGAGAAAAGGGTATTTTCTGTTTCATTTTAATAACCAAGGACATAACTCATTTTTCAGTGGCGTTCCCTGCGGTATTCATTCTGTTTATTTTATGTAGACAGTTTGCCCGCCGAGGATAAGCCAATTTCTGATGGATGGTCAACATTTCCACAGAACCGTGTACTCGCGTAGTTGCCTCCACACCATGCAAAACCCATGTCTATTTTCATATTCCGTCACTTCGCTATGAAAGAAAAAATGGCAATGATAACAACTATGCAACTATCCTTGGTCTAGCCAGGGATATGAAACAAAAATTAATCAATAATTGCTTCGTGATGAAAGTGACTTTAAATTATAAATTAATTTAAACGGAAGGCAATGCAAATTGAAGATTTTCTACAGTTGCCATGTCATGGGGAATTAAGTTAAAACACTTATTAGCATTTTATGAAATTTTTGTTACACTAAAAACGAAACTATCAAGTAATGAAAACAAATTTCCTCGGAAAGCTCTGGTTCGATACGCTTCTTCTTTTTTTGTTCTTTACTTATATACTTATATGATTAATGGTCCTTTTAAAACTGGCGAATCCATTTGACAGCTCGTTTGTATGCTAATTATGGTGGTCGGGAACAAATTATTCTAAACAAAATTCAGTTTATCATTATTTCAATCCGAAGAGTGGTTACTTTATTTTTTTTCTCTATTTAGCATTCTTTTACAGACCGCAACCCTTTGTTCACTAGACACAAAAGCATACGAAGATAACTGAAAAAGAGACAGGTGACATAATGACATTTCAGAAGAATTTAATAAAATGCTAAATAAACAAATGTAGATGCTACAAATACAAACCGCTTGGACGGGATTATTTGATTATTTGATTATTTGATACCATAAGTCATAACAAAATATTATATATCTTTGCCTATCCCAAAAAGGGGCGTTAACTTGATTTAAGTCTTCTCAATTTGTAGTACTACCTAAGCAGAGCAAAATGATTGATAACTAGCTTTTAACGCATATTTCAACCGTCAAATTTAGGCTTACCAACACAATTACACTTTTGGATGTTTCAATTGGTTGGCCAGAAAACAATGTTATTTAGGTGTTCCTGAGGGGGATTGAATCACGAATCTCCGCTCAGAAGCCCAACGCGTTAACCACTGCTACTTATCCCCTGCACCTGGTTGTTGTCTACAAAGACAATATTAAAAAGCAATTTAATTATGCATTTTCGTGGAAAATATGACTTATGTTGCTGACGCTTGCCATTGGACAAAAACTCAGAAACACAAATGTACCGATGTAGTTTACAAAATTGATTGCATGGGCAACGATGATGAAAGCTGCAATCTTTGCTACATCGGCACAACCAAACAGTTCCTATCCCAACGGATTTCTAATCACCGTTCAGACGTTAAATCCAACAGCGGTAATAAAACAGCACTCGCCAGCCATACTATCGCCGCTAACCACAAACCAGACTTCGACAACGCTACCATCCTTCAGACGGAGAGGCATACCTCAAAACGGTATACACTCGAGACTTTACACATAATGAACAACAGGAATAACATGAACAGAAAACAGGACATCCAAAATATTTCTGCTATATATAGCTCCATAGTCCAAACCAAGAAACACTAATAGACTAAGCTTCAACTGAAGCGTTTAACTCACAACACTTGTATTTTTTAAATTTTACTAAATAGTATTCTTTTGTTTTACGTTACAACACTGAATTTGTACCCAATAAGTAAGTTTCATTGTACACGTACGTTTCCATATTTGTATTTATGTTATTTCTTCATATATTTTTAATAAAAAACCCCTGTGGAAGGCAGCAATCCCTGCCGAAACGTCCGGACAATACAATGAAATAAACTGTTTCATTAAACATTCATATGACCAAAAAAGCCGACGGGAAAAATACAATTTCCTTTATCACACATATACGTCAAATTGGTCAAGCAATTTACATACTATTCTTGTCAATCGCATTTTTGCAATTGACTGCGATCGACAAAATCCTTTAGAATCATTCGTTCACAATAGCACACATTGAAAATAGTCAATTATCAATTTTCGATTGACACTCGCAATAGGGGTGTATGTTATTGGGCACGAAAAATCCGAAATCTGAAATGGAAAGCGAAACTAATATTAATAAATATAAGTGACACCAAACTGTTGTGTTGTGGGATCATAAGTGTTGTTCGGGCACGAACTAGGACCACGGTAAGGTCGTCGCACTAAATATGACCTACATTATTTCTTCCCCAGACCGCTAACGCAATCATCATCGTGCCATCCAACCCACCACCAGTCCGTCATCCAATACTTCATTTACGGCACAAGTATGCACATTCCATTTCTCGCAATGGATGTATACATTGTCGCCTAATACATTGTCGCCTATCACCGAAGTCAGCCACATTCCTCACGATCACATATCGACACAAGAGTCGATGTGTTTATTATTTTAATTCCCACACAGCATTGCGACCCGATACTGCACGTCGTCGATGGGGCGACCGGTGGCAGTGGGCAATCTGTTGGATACCTAAACCACCACACTGCAGGCACACAGATATTCAATTCTGACAATATCTACGACATGCCAGAGCCACGAGTGTTGATGGTGATTGCGGCGATCGGCACCCTTATCGTGTTGGGCAAGGCATGGACGTGGGCGCAGTTGCTGGACACCCTACACCTCTGGGACTTGATGTAAGTTCTGATGACGCGGCGCTTGTGGACGTGCAACTTGGTGGTTGGATGGGAATATTCTACTGGAGAATATTGGTAGTCATATTTTCATCGTCACGCGCAGCGGTCTCCGACGTAAACGGTCTCCACCATTATAAATCCAAGTCGATACAAATAAAGTGAAAGCAAACTAAATTAAATAAATTCTTGGTCTTTTCTTCGCCGGTTGTTAGTAATCTTTTCTTGGTGCAAGTCCCCTTGTTTCTTCTTACAGGTTCACGCTCACTTTACTCTGCAGTTCGGAAGTCTAAATCCCCGACATTTTGGTGCCTCCTGTGAAGAAGTGAATTTTGTAACGAAGTAAATGTTGTTGTGTGGCAACCGTTGCCTTTTACTCCAGTGTTTGACCCTGTGCGTGTGTGTGGCTGCCGTGGCACTTGGAATCGCTCTTGGTGCGATTGGCTTCTTCGTGATTGAAGCTTTGTGATCCTCTGTGTCCCAAAGTGCACCCCCTGAACTCAGTGGCCTCCTACGGCAAATTACAAGTGCATCCCCTGAACTAAGTGGCCTTCTACGGCAAGTCATAAGTGGACCCTTGCGTCACCCCTCACTAACTGAACAAACAATGGCAGACCTTAACCGTCGCTCCGCTGCGTGCACCGCGATCAAGCGGATTTACGAGCGAGTCGCGGCATCGGACGTACACAATCTGGACGAATTCCAGATCGTCCAAGAGAGAAGAGCTCTCGACGCCCAATACCACAGATTCAACGTCGCGCATGACGCTCTGATTGGCGAGACACTCAACGGCGACATGAAGATGCACGACGACTTGATGGCGGTCGTCGAGGAGCAGTACAAGACCATCCAGGTAGCGCTCGATATTAGACTTGCGCACCTGCACGCATCGGCGAATGCCTTCGCCCACCACCACACTTCCCATGGGGAGAACACCCTGACAAATCAGGAGACCGGTCCACCGAGAGTCGAGATGAGACTCGAATCTATCCAGATTCCGACGTTCGATGGACACCTGCACAACTGGCTCGCGTTCAAGGACGCCTTTGAGACATTGGTACACCGAGCCGAATTGCCACCCGCGTACAAGTTGCAGAAGCTACGCGCATCCGTCCTCCCGGGAAATGTGGGGATGGTAGGCAATATTTACTCGGGTGGTTACGAGGAGCTCTGGGCAGAGCTGAAAGAGCGCTATGACAATCCGCGCCTTCTAGCGGAAACACATGTCTCACGCCTCTATAATATGCGAGCCGCATCTGAGGAGACCTCGGCAGCTCTGCTTCGCATAGTGGACACGGTCCAGGAGTCGTTACGCGCACTACGCGTCATGAACCAGCCCGTCGAACCCTGGGATGATATTGATTGATATTTGGTTAGGGTATATTACACTGCGACCTATTGGTCTATTGTGTCCCCTTGCTTGTGCCTCGGAGAGGTGCATGCCCTCGTTCAGAGTCCTCTCTAGATACTTCTTTGTGAAGCGTGTCGAGGTATTGCTATTTATCCTTGGCAGGTCACACTCCTTAGAGCACAGCGTCCAGTCCAGTTTCTTTGATGAATCTGAGAATGAGCTGTGGGTCCATGGTTTGTATGTCCTTGTCTGTTATTTGGTGCCTGCCCAAATGTTTCATCCTTTTGTGGGTCAGTGCCCCACAGGAGTTTCGGCGGTTTCACTGCAGAAGGCCTGTTAGGATTCTTAGGTTGTTTTTGTTAAGGCCGATACAAACTTTGAATCTCTTTTGGTTGTAATTTCCTAAGAATTTCTTTGCTTGCCTCAGACCTTGGAGGTTGAGAAAGGTTTTGGCCTTTGTTTCTTCCTCCAGTCTCCTGACCTCTTCGCGTATAGTGTGTTCTCCTATCCCGCAGAATGGTTCAGGTCCTATGAAGGGTTCCTCTGCCCCTTTTTTTGCCAGAGAGTCCGCTGCCTCATTGCCGGTAATGCCAACATGGCCAGGCACCCAGCAGATGGAGATTCTTGCCTAGTCTATTCAGTCCTTGTAGGCATTCCCACACGAGTTTTGACTTGATAACGTAGGCCTCAAGAGCCTTTATAGCTGCTTGGCTGTCAGACATTATTGCTTTGTTGCAATTTCTATAGTTTTTCTCGAGGTTGATTCGAACGCACCTGTCTATGGCACATATTTCTGCCTGGAAGATGCTGGTACATTTGCCCATGGATTCGTAGTGCTTAGTTCCCGGCCCAAACACTCCTGCACCAGTTCCCTCCTCAGTCCTCGAGCCGTGTTTGTGTGTGGTTGCTCAGTCCATAAGTTATGGATTCGTTGCTCCAGTTCTCCTTATTGCTGATCTTTATCTGGAAATTCTTCTCGAAGTTGAATTTCCTGATGCTGTCGTCCCTAGGTATGCCAAGAAGTGGGAGTTTTTTGAGTAAGTCACCGTGTTCTTTCGAACCGATGCATTTCCCTCTCCCAATTCCCTCCTTTGCCATCCTAAGGATTGTTTTTTACTGCCTCGTTCGTCACCATGATGTGTAGAGGAGTCAGTTCCAATAACACCTCCATGGCTGCGGTTGGGCAGCTACGCATTGCTCCAGTAATGCATAGGCACGCCAGTCTTTGCACTTTGCCGAGTGTCTCTCGCGTTGTGACTAGGCTGGTTCGTTTCGCCCATGCTACCGCTCCGTATGTGATCATTGGTCTCACGATTGCAGTGTACATCCATCGCAGGATGCTTGGGCTGCATCCCCATGCCTTCCCCGCTAGGCTCCTACATATCATGAGAGCGCGGGTGGCCTTCTTGGATATCTCCTCTGTATGTTTTCACTGAGGAGTTTACTATCTAGATGGAGTCCTAGATATTTTACTTCTTTGACTGGTATCAGTATCGTGCCTGATAGGTTTATGTCCTTAAGTCTTTGAAGTTGTCTTTTCCTTGTGAATGGTACTATCGTTGTTTTCGCCGGATTGATGTTAAGTCCGACATTATGGCACCATTCCTTGGTTACTTTAAGCCCCTTTTGTATGATGTCTCCAAGGGTTTCTTCGAACTTTCCCCTGGCAATCAATACAATGTCATCGGCGTACGCCTGACAGTTGATGCCATGGTTGGTTAATTTTTCCAGCAGTTCGTCTACAACTAGGCTCCACATTAAGGGTGATAGTACCCCTCCTTGTGGACATCCTCTCGTTGTGTTTACTCTGATGGTTCCAGATGGTGTTTGAGTCTCTGCTGATCTAGTGCTCAGCAGCTCACACATCCAGTTGGATACTGTACTGTTAACTCCTTTCCTATCCAGGGATCGTTTGATCGCATCATGTGAGGTGTTGTCAAATGCTCCCTCTATGTCTAGGAAAGCGCACAGTACTATTTCTTTTGCCTCCAGGGCACTTCGAATTATCTCCGTCAGCTGATATAGGGCGGTCTCTGTTGATCTGCCCGCTCTGTATGCATGCTGACGATTATGTAAGGGGGATGTGTTCAGAACATCTTCCCTTAAATAGTTGTCTACAGCCTTTTCTGTCATCTTCAGAAGAAATGACGTAAGGCTGATGGGTCTGTACGATTTTGGCTTTTGGTATAAACACAACCCTTGCTCGTCTCCATTGCATTGGTATGTGGCCCAAGGCAATACTGCTCCTTGTTATCTTTAGCAGGTGTGGTATTAGTACCCTTTGCCCTTCTTGAAGAAGGGCGGGTATAATGCCGTCCACTCCGGCAGATTTGAAAGGCTGAAAGGAATTTATTGCCCATTTCAGCCGTCGCTCAGAACAGATGGTTGATGTTGTTTTCCAGTCTTCCCTCCGAGGTCTGATTGAAGTGGTATTGATTCCTGGCTCACTACTAGGCGAGCTGCCAGGAAAGTGAGTTTCTAGAAGCAATAGTGCCCTTTGATCCTCATCTTCCGTGAACTCGCCATCTGGTTTCTTCAGAGACATCGGCACCCCTCCTGACTTCGCAAGAGCTTTGTGTAGCCTTGCCGCAGTAGGGGTGCTGGTGATTGTCTCACAGAATTTTCTGAAGCTATTTCTTTTAGCTTTTCTTATTTCCTTATTATATGTAGTAAGGGCCATTTGGTAGCTTTGCCATTCTCCGCTGCGCTTTGCTTTATTAAAAAGCTTCCGCACCTCAGATCTTAATTTTGACAAGTTATTGCTCCACCATGGCGTCTGTTTCCTGCCCCGTTCTCTACTTAGAGGACAGCTTTCTTCGAACGCAGTGATGATGGCGTTTGTTATGCCTTCCACTGCGCTCTCTAGCTCTAAGGGGTGTCCCGGAGCCTTCCTTAGACTAAGGCGCCCCAGTTTGCTCTCTAGAGCAGTTCTATAAGTTTCCCAATTGGTTTTCCTTGGGTTTCTTACTGGATTTCTCGTGATACTTGTGCTGTCCAGGTCGAATACTATTATTCGATGGTCAGACAATGACGGCTCACTAGATACTATCCAGTTACTAATTAATTTACTTACGCTTGGGCTACCAAGCGTGAGGCGAGTACTTCCTCCCTGACACTAGTTACAAAAGTGGGGGTATTTCCCACGTTTATAATATCAAGTGACGAACTCATAATAAATTCTAGTAGGTACTCACCCCTGGTGTTGCTGTCGGTGCTCCCCCATATGATGTTGTGGGCATTTGCATCACACCCTATAAGGAGCGTGTTGGAACACTGGGATGCGCTCACGGTTCCTCTGGTGGTGGCCAGACTCCCTAAGGTGACACAACAGAGATGGTGCATGCATTGCCCATCCAAGGAGATCCCGACCCTGGCGAGCCTCTTGGCATTCCTGACCCAGCGGGCTCACAGTCTGTCGACCGAAATAGTTCTTCCGTCGACCTCATCCCGGGCAGAGCCACGGGGACAGCGGCAGACCAGGACTCACGTCGCAACCCCCAATGAGAATCAGTGCGTACACTGTCAAGGACAACACTGGCTGTATCAATGCCCACAATTTGAGCGCATGGACCTCAACCAACGCCTCCGCGCTACGCGGGCTACGGAGGTGTGTTTCAACTGCCTGCAGCCCGGACACAGTGCTGCACGCTGCCCATCGACTGCGTCCTGCCGGCATTGTAGGCGTCGACACCATACCCTCCTGTGTAAAGGGAAGTCCGCAGCACAGCCGCAGCAGCGAAGGGAATCAGACGATCAGCCTTCCAACCCTGGACCATCGAACTGGCAGTACCACCAGAACCGGAATCCGCCGAAGACGTCGAGACCCATCGACATCTTACTTGGCGCTGATGTATGGGGCCTCCTCGTGCAAGACGAGGTCGTCCATGGACAACACAACGAACCGCACGCACAGCGGACTCACTTAGGGTGGGTCGTATTTGGTCCAGCTGCACTGGCGCAGCATCGAGGCCCAATCCGGGCCCTTCATACGCAGCTTCCATCGGAGGCCACTCCTGACCTAACGTTAGAGGAACTAGTGAGGAACTTCTGGAAACTGGAAGAAGTTTCACTGGACGAGACACGCGAAGACGAGTGCAGCCGCCACTACGCTGCCACTCACACTCGCACGCCGGAGGGGCGATACATGGTCCAAACCCCTTTCCGGCACGACGCCCCAGCACTAGGCGACTCCTACCGAGCCGCCTTACAACAGTTCTACAGCTTGGAGCGGCGCCTCCAAGGTAACACCGAGTTGCAAGACAGGTACCTCGCCTTCATGAGGGAGTACGAATCGATTGGGCACATGGAGCGGGTCGGTCAACATGGCGACCACCCCGGGTGCTACTACATCCCACACCACGCGGTTATCAGCAAATTCTGTGTGGTGTTCAACGCTTCCGCAAAGACCACTTCTGCAGTCTCACTCAACGACGTCCAGCTAGTCGGTCCCACCATCCAAGACTCACTGGTCAATGTGATCTTCCGGTTCCGACGCTACAGTGTCGCTCTTACCGCCGACGTGGAGAAGATGTTCCGCCAAGTATTGGTAGCTCCTGAACATCGAAACTACCAGCGGATTCTCTGGCGAGAATCCCCATCTGACGAGCTGACCGTTTACCGCCTGACGACGGTTACCTACGGTATGGCATCCAGCCCATACACCTCAGTGCGTTCCATGGTGCAGTGCGCCAAGACAAACATCAGGCGCTCCCGGACCCGGAGCGCGCCCGAGCCGCCAAAGACACAATCGAGAGGGCTTTCTACGTGGACGATCTCCTCACGAGCTGCAACATCAACACTGCCCTTCTGGCTGGACACTTTCAGTTGCGCAAATGGAACTCCAACAGCGCACAGGTAATTGAATTGGCCACTAACTCTCCTTCTTCTTCTTCTTCCACAGAGCTTGTCTTTGAGTGCCCAACGGCAACAGTCCTTGGCCTACGCTGGGATCCAGCAGCAGACGAGCTCTTCTTCCTGGTGGAATTAGAATCTTCAGGGCCCCCTCCCACTAAACGGCGGGTCCTGAGCGAAGTGGCGAAACTCTTTGACCCTACTGGTCTCTTGGCTCCAGTGGTCATCATTGGCAAGATGTTCATCCAGACGCTCTGGACTGCAGGCATCACATGGGATGCCCCACTCCCGGCAGAACTTCACACTACTTGGACCACCTTTCGAGACGGGCTCTTGGCACTCAACCGAGTCAGAGTCCCCAGGTACTTGGGCATGCACACTCAGCATGTCACCACCCTCCATGGTTTCTGCGATGCCAGCTCAAGAGCATACGCAGCGGTCATCTACCTAAGGACCGCATATGATGACGACCGGGTGCAGGTCTCCTTGCTGACCGCCCGGACTAAGGTCGCCCCGCTCAAGGGGGCTACCATCCCACGGCTCGAACTCTGTGCTGCACACTTACTTGCACTCACCTTGGAGAACGTCCGAGACGCCCTCGGAATCCGAGCCGCACCATATTACCTCTGGTCCGATTCCAGCATCGTGCTGTGCTGGTTGAGGAAAGAACCCAGCACTCTTAAGCCGTATGTCGTTAACTGAGTGCGGCAGATCCAGGAACTGACACCGCCAGAGCGTTGGCATCATGTTCGATCCGCCCAGAATCCAGCTGATTGCGCGAGCCGAGGACTTGGGGCTTCTGCTCTGCTGCAACATACTTTGTGGTGGCAGGATCCGACATGGTTGGCTACTGGACCGCTACCTCCACGCCCAACCGGGCAGCTCCAGGCCGATGACTTGGTCCAGATCCAGACGGAGCTCAAGACATCCGTCTTCACTGGTGTTGCCGTCCCAATACCCCAGTTGACAACCAGGCGTCACGACGGGGCTATCATACCAGACCCTTCGGGTAGGGGCTAGAATTTACCCGAGGTAGGCATGCCTGTCGTAAGAGGCGACTAAAATCCAACCTCCGTATACTGAGCGTATAGTGTATACAAAAAATGCAATGAACAAAACGAAACGATTAATTACCCCAGGTGGCAGTCCAGCTCTACTGGAAAATCCACCCTCTTCGGAGGTCGGCTCTACGGATTCTGGGGAGAGCCGCTTATTGCAATCCATTGACCTTTTATTAAAAGTTCAAGGGTATCTCGATCACCTCCATCAAGATCGAATAACCCCGGGAAAAGAAGTCCGCCGGGAGCGCCAGCGCGTGAAAAACAGGACTCAGTGAAAAATACAACCTTTGAGGAAGAAAATAAAGCACTCCGAATCAAGCTTAAGGAAATGGATCTACTCTATCAAGATCTTAAGAAAGAGATAGATCTGTTAAAAGAAGAAAATAAGGTCCTAAGGAACACTTATTTGCAGAAAGAACGCGAATGTACTCCTCCACGCCTAGCTAGTCCGGAATACCACACCGACGAAGAAGAGCTAGCACGCGAAACGAATCGGGTCCCTAAGAAAAGACCTACTAAAAAAAGGAGAGCTGGTTCTTCGCCCGAAGTCGAGTCCCCAAAAGAACAAAAGCGTAAAGTACCGCAAGAAAAACAACTCAAAGCGCAAATTCGCGCACCGCCTCCAATAAATGTCGTTGGTGTAACGGAGTATAATAAGTTGCACAGCCTCCTTAAAGGAACGTTAAAATCGAAATTTAAGGTCACATCTTTGAGGAATAATGCGTGGAAAATTAACGTTGATAACCACGAAGACTACCGGGCAATTTCTCACAAGTTAAATGCCGAGAAGTTCCAGTGGTATACTTTCGAAATAAAGTCTGAAAGGCCACATCGTGTTGTAGCAAGGGGACTCCACCCCTCATGCACCAAAGAAGAGGTTATTAACGACCTCCAAGCCAAAGGGTTTAAAATTCTTGATGCCGTTAATATCATCAAGAAAGAGAAGCAACAAACGGAAGAAGATAGGGATATCCTGGTAAGGCGTGGACTTCCGCTCTTTATGCTTACCTTCGATAGGTCTGATAACATCGAAGATATATACCGAATTAAATCTATAGTAAATATTGTGGTAAAAATCGAGCCTATGCGTAGAAATTCGAAAATAATTCCACAGTGCAAACGTTGCCAAGAATTTAATCATACGCAAATGTATTGCAAAAAAGAGCCGCGATGTGTGAAATGCGCCGGAAATCACTTTTCCCAAGACTGTAGAGGAAATAAACAATCCTCCGCTACCTGTGCTAATTGTAAGGGAAAGCACCCGGCAAATTATAGAGGTTGTGAAGTAGCTAAGGAGTTGCAAAAACGGAGAGATGCGTTCCTCAAGCCTCAAAATAGGAATACAAAACCGTTAGCCAAGCCGAAGTCTAAGACTGCTCAGGAGGTAGTAGGCAATACAAAACCTCCGGTTCAAGAGCGCAAAAATGTCAGAGAAAGAGAGACAACAGAAAAGCCCTCAACCTCTGTTGACAAAAGAAACGCTATTGATAAGTTACCATCAGGAAAGCCATCAAATAGTGGCCCTCGGACAGCCAGAGTGCAGACCTACGCTCAGGCCGCGACATTCGAAGGAGCAAAAAACGTTGAAATTTCGCCGGACCCTGTTTCTCTCGTTTTCTCAGTTATTCTCGAGAAACTTGAAGAACAAAGCAAAATAAATAAAATTATTCTCGATCGGCTGGTTAAGCTATAATAATTCATGGAAAACGCGCACTTCAAATACAACATGAATGAAAAACCAATGTTAAAAATATGCACTTGGAATGCAAACGGACTTTTGCAAAAACTTGACGTATTGGAAATATTCATACGTGAGAAAGATCTTGACATTTGCTTGATATCTGAAACTCACGCAAAAAAGGGATCGAATTTAAAAATAAAAGGATATAATGATTTCCACGCTTGTCACCCTTCGGGAAACGCGAGAGGTGGATCATCATTGTTTATTAAAGACTGCATTGAACAATACGAAGACCTGAAGATAGAGCTTGAAACTATGCAACTGTGCACGATTCGAGTAAAAAATAGTCAGCGTACTCTTAGAATTTCATCTATCTACTGTCCACCGCGTTCCGCGCTTGAAAAAAGTGATTACACGAACTTGCTTAAATCGCTCAAACCAAATCTCATTATTGGCGGCGATTTTAATGCGAAACACACGTTCTGGGGTTCTAGATACATCTCGCGAAAAGGTAGAATGCTCTATGGGGCAGGTATGGAGTACAGATGCGATTTCCACTCGACGGGCAAACCGACCTACTGGCCAACTGATACTTCAAAAATACCTGATCTGATTGATTTTTTCGTCGTGAAAGGAATAACTACCAACCACATTAAAATTGAAGAGAGCTTTGATCTGTCATCTGATCATTCACCGGTTATTTTAACATTGAGCGTAAAACTAGCCAATAACCTAGAGCCAGCGAGATTAACTGGTAGATCAACTAACTGGGAAGGCCTTAGGAACGAAATTGAAGAGAATGTTGAACTGAGCGTCCCACTTACGACACCCTATGAACTTGAGGCTGAAGTTGATCGCTTCGTTGAGATCGTACAGCTCGCCTCCTGGAATAATACGCCTAATCCAAGAAAAACGCCGGCTAAATACGGCTTACGATATCCTCAAGAAATAAAAGAATTGGTCAACGAAAAAAGGAAGGCGCGTAAAAAATGGCAACAGAGTCGCGCTCCGCAACATAAAGCACATTTGAATTATTTGTGCAATTTGTTGAAGACAGCTATTAAGGATTTTAAAAATCGGGCGATAGGTTCCTACCTTGAAAATTTAACAGCGAAAAAAGATTCCAATTATTCACTTTGGAAAGCTATAAAAGGCACCAAAAGGCCTAAAATCCCCGCGCCGCCAATTAAAATAAATCAAAATGAATGGGCAAGGGAAGATAAGGAAAAAGCGGACGTTTTTGCCGCCCATCTAGAAGAAACCTTTAAACCGTACGATGGTCAAGCGGTCCACGACAATATTAATAGGACGGAATTACTACCTGACAATTTAACACTCACAAGTGCAACGCTAAGGGAACTAAAACTTGAAATCGAATCTCTAAAACCTAAGAAAGATCCTGGTTATGATTTGATCACTGGAGAAGTTCTCAAAGTCCTACCAAGAAAAGCATTAATTAAGCTTCTTCAGATTATAAATGCGGCACTCAGACTAAAACACGTGCCGAGCCAATGGAAAGTTGCGGAGGTCATAATGGTTTTAAAACCAGGAAAACCGCCAAATGAAGTAAAATCATATAGACCAATTTCCCTCCTTCCAGTGATATCCAAGGTTTTCGAGAGAATACTATTAAGGCGAATACAACCGGTTATAGAAGAAAATAATCTTATCCCTGACCACCAGTTTGGGTTCAGAACCAAGCATTCGACGATTGACCAAGTGCATAGAATTACTGACGTAATCGAGAAAGCATTTGAAGAAAAAAAGATATGCTCAAGCGTATTCCTTGACGTCTCACAAGCCTTTGATAAGGTGTGGCACGACGGCTTAAAATTTAAATTACGACAAGTTCTTCCCGTATGCCTATATGATATTCTAGAATCATATCTCGGGAATAGACTCTTCCGTGTTAGAAATGGGAACGAATACTCGGAGCTCAAAGAAATTTTGGCCGGCGTACCGCAAGGTAGCGTCCTCGGGCCGCTTCTCTATCTCTTATATACACGCGATATACCAAGAGAAGATGAAACTACCCTTGCTACGTTCGCCGACGACACCGCTATCCTTGCAGTAGGTAATACAATTGAAGAAACGACTGCAAAACTACAAATCGCACTGAATAAGGTAAATGAATGGACGAGGGACTGGCGGATCGCCCTCAACGAAACTAAATCTGTTCACGTGAATTTCACGTATAAGAAAACTAATGACTTGCCAATTTTCCTAAACATGTCCCGAATACCCTTTGCAAACGAGGCCAAATACCTGGGAATGACTCTCGACGCAAAGCTAAAATGGAGTTCGCACGTGAAAATGAAACGTAAAGAACTCGATATCAAATATAGAGAAATGTACTGGTTACTCGGAAAACATTCCCAGCTCAGTACCGAGAACAAACTGCTTTTATACAAGCAAGTGCTAAAGCCGGTGTGGACCTATGGTATACAACTTTGGGGTTGTACCAAGAAAACAAATGCCAATATTTTACAAACTTTTCAAAATAAAGTGCTTAGAGAAATTGTACAAGCACCATGGTATATTAGAAACGACGATATCCACAGGGATCTCGGAATTCCAACAATCGAAGCTGAAACTAGAAGCTTCGCGAGAAAGCATAGAAACCGACTAATCGGACATACCAACAATACAGTCCGACAAATCTTGGATGAGAGCAATTTATTGCGCCGACTACAAAGAACGAAACCGTTCGACTTGGCAAGATAAGATTAACCGCGCCTAAATTGCGGAACATGCAGGATCTTTCATTGGAAAGTAACCTGTCAAAAGTTATTATTTCGTGATAGAAAAATTGCTTGATAAGTTATATCTTAGTTGCAGTACCCATCAATCTATCGAAGGGAGGTGTTTTTAGTCAGTAAAAATCCGACACTACTATGAGCACGCGCTTGCTATTCTCATAGTGTCTTTGGAAGATCTTCACCTACCCTCTTACAAAAAAAAAAAAAAAAAAAAATGGCGGAACGCTACAGCACTCTCCCACGGCTACTACACACGGTAGCCTATCTCTACCGGTGGCGAAAGACGTCTCACCACCTTCTAAGGAAACCAGTGGTTGGAGCGGATGAGCTCGACCACGCGCTCGATCGCCTGATTATCTTGGAACAGGCACAGACATTCCCCACCGAGATCCAGCAGCTGCGGAATAGATCCCCACTGCCCAGCAACAGTTCGGTACTCTCACTGAACCCATTCCTAGACGCCCGGGGTATTCTTCGAGTCGGAGGGCGACTCACGAATGCCTCACTCCCCGACGAGCAACGATTCCCAATCGTGCTACCCAAGGCCAGCGCTTTGGTCACCCTACTGGTCCGTCACGCGCACCAGGTGACCCTACACGGCGGGGTGCAATTGATGCTACAGATGTTGCGGCAGAAATATTGGATCCTCCAAGGTCGACAGGTGGTACGGACTGTACTACACCAGTGCGTGATATGCCGAAGACACCGCGGCGCGGTAATTCGGCAGCAGATGGCCCCCCTCCCCAGTCGGCGAGTCAACGCAGCCCGACCTTTCTTGGCATCAGGCGTTGATTACTGTGGTCCTTTCACGCTTCGAGTTGGTACCAAGCGCTCCCGCACCACGGCCAAGAGCTATTTGGCAATCTTCGTTTGCATGGCCACGAAGGCAGTGCATCTTGAAGTCATCGAGGACCTATCATCCCAGGCATTCATGGATGCCTTCACTCGATTCACCAGCAGGCGTGGACCCTGCCCCGACCTCTACAGCGACAACGGCACGGCATTTGTGGGCGCTAACCGTTACATGCAGGCAGACTTGGCTGCATTTCAATCTGCACACAATCAGCAAGCCATGGCTCACGCGGGGACAAGATGGCACTTCATAACTCCGGCTGCTTCGCATCAAGGTGGTTTATGGGAAGCCGCCGTGAAGTCCGCCAAACATCATTTGAAACAGCTGGTGGGTACCCAGTCCCTCTGGTATCACCAGATTCACACACTGGCGACGCGCATTGAGGCGTTTCTCAACTCTCGTCCGCTGGTCCCACTCCACGACGACCCAGATGATAAACTGGCTCTGACCCCCGGGGATTTCCTGATCGGAGCCCCACTCATCGCGGTTCCAGAACCCCAGGTCGCCGATGTACCACTCAATTGGCTCAAGCAGTATCAGTGGATACGAAAGATCCATCAAGACTTTTGGCAGAGATGGAGCGACGAATACCTGGTGACACTCCAAACGCGAAGCAAATGGGAGCAACGCGAACCGAACCTTCAGGTGGGTGATATTGTCATCATCCGGCAGGAGAACTTGCCTCCTACACATTGGCGACTTGGCCGCGTAAAGGCCATCCACCCGGGCAGTGATGGACTGATCCGCAATGCCACACTACATACCAGAGCCGGCGAATGCCATCGGCCTGTCCAGAAACTTTGCCGTCTAGTGGAGACGGGCTAGGAAGACAGCGTTTCGAACCAATTGGTTCGACCGGGCAGGATGTTCGGGCACGAACCAGGACCACGGTAAGGTCGTCGCACTAAATATGACCTACATTATTTCTTCCCCAGACCGCTAACGCAATCATCATCGTGCCATCTAACCCACCACCAGTCCGTCATCCAATACTTCATTTACTGCACAAGTATGCACATTCCATTTCTCGCAATGGATGTATACATTGTCGCCTAATACATTGTCGCCTATCACCGAAGTCAGCCACATTCCTCACGATCACATATCGACACAAGAGTCGATGTGTTTATTGTTTTTATTCCCACACAGCATTGCGACCCGATACTGCACGTCGTCGATGGGGCGACCGGTGGCAGTGGGCAATCTGTTGGATACCTAAACCACCACACTGCAGGCACACAGATATTCAATTCTGAGAATATCTACGACATGCCAGAGCCACGAGTGTTGATGGTGATTGCGGCGATCGGCACCCTTATCGTGTTGGGCAGATGGGTAGCCAAGGCATGGACGTGGGCGCAGTTGCTGGACACCCTACACCTCTGGGACTTGATGTAAGTTCTGATGACGCGGTGCTTGTGGACGTGCAACTTGGTGGTTGGATGGGAATATTGTACTGGAGAATATTGGTAGTCATATTTTCATCGTCACGCGCAGCGGTCTCCGACATAAACGGTCTCCACCATTATAAATCCAAGTCGATACAAATAAAGTGAAAGCAAACTAAAAAATAAACTCTTGGTCTTTTCTTCGCCGGTTGTTGGTAATCTTTTCTTGGTGCAAGTCCCCTTGTTTCTTCTTACAGGTTCACGCTCACTTTACTCTGCAGTTCGGAAGTCTAAATCCCCGACAAGTGTATTATCACAAGGATATCAAATCGGTCAAGCTACTTCTAAAAAAAAATTACACAATTACTAATCGGTCCATTTTTAACAAATATAGCTAGATAGTTTTATGAATTTCCGAAAAAAATTGCTTTTTGTCAGAAAATTGCTTTCTCAGCTTTTCCCAAGAAACTCGATTTGCTTCTCTTTAAAACACTAACAATATCTCAAAAATGGATGGAGTGAGTTCAAATTCGATATATTACCTGATATTATTATTTAGTACAAATTTGCATACTCAGATTTTTGGAATATTTTTATATCATTTTTTCTTATAATATCTTCAAAAATTTTGAAAAACATCAGTTTTCTTAAAAACGGTTCTTTTGGTTTTGATTGTTTTTGGTATTTCCAATCTTCTTCTGCCTTGATGACAGTGAGGCTACGATCAGAATTAATTGGAGCATAAACCTTTCCCTTAACTGCTTCCATACTGTTCCGCCTGTGGGGTTCGCCGATTCGACCTCAGAAAATAAAGGCAGCACAGATTCTGAATCAATTCGTCGCTGAGGACAATCAAATGCTGGTGTTGCTGCATCTGCGTCAACCAGGAGTTTTTAGGCCTGTCGTTTTTTTGCATTTGTATTGGAACGTTGATGGATGTTGTCTTTTTGGCAGTGTTCAGAGGATCTCTCCTTTGAACATGACAGTACCAACTGAGTCTGTCGCGTTCAATTTTCTTCGACATATCCCCTTTAACGTGAAGGCTTCCTCGGATCGTGGAACTTTTTATTTGATCAATCTTTGTTACTCTTGCTGGCGAGCGAAGCATCTTCATCTTCGCTGCCGTTAATTCGCCCTCAATCTTTTTGTACGCCAGTTCAACATTGCGAACCCTATGTGAGAGCCGGCGCACAACTGCGGTGAATTTTTCAATTCAAAATTCGATCCGGTTTCGATTCGTTGCAGGGGCGTTTGATACTTGCTAATGATGGCTCCATCGTCAGCAAAGAATAAGTGATGAAATTGGGGATCCGTCACATTTCCTTAAAGCAGATATTTAAGGACTGTAATAAATATCAAGGTATCTAAGATGCTTCCCTGGCGAACACCGACTTTGATTGCGAACTGATCTGTGACGCAAACGGAGCATCTCATTCTTGTCTTTACTCTCTCATATATGTCTGCGATAATACGATCTGGGGCAGCCGAGATACCAACAATAGAGGTGACTCGTTATTAGAGTATTTATATAGCAACAACCTCGTCTTTCTAACAAAGGAAATAGTCCCACTTTTAGAAATTCAATAAGAGAAGAGGTCCTAGACCTCACTATCATGTCATAGAGGGGTGGCATGTGCCTGGCGAGGCATCTCTATCGGATCATATGCACATCCGATTCGAGATAAGATGCAATGCCGAACACGCGTCAGTCCGTTATGACAACAGACTGACTAATTGGAGAACTTACCGCGAAAATCTAGCGGTCAGATCTGACATGCTACCAGAAGCACCATCAACAACAAATGATGCAGATGCTGCGCAATGTCAAATATTATGATATTATTCTTGTTTCATTCAAAAGTAGTAGCAAGGTTAAGCGAACTGTGGTTAAAAGGTGCGTACCATGGGGAAACGATAACCTTGAGTCTATTCGAAAGAGAGTGAGAAAGGTTTTTAACAAAGCCAAACGCACCGGCACATGGGAACAATATAAATCCGTGCTGACCATGTACAACTTAGAGTTGCGCAGATCCAATAGAGCCTCATGGCGTGCAAACTACGAGAATATCGAAAAACTTCCAGAGATGGCACGCCTCCAAAGGGCTCTGACAAAGGATCAAGCAAAAAGCATGGGATTGCTAATCATATCAGATGGTTCAATCACACGCGACCGGGAAGAACCGCTGAAAACTTTGTTTCAATTCCAAGAAACCTCAGCAGAATTAATTGTTTATCCGTAACACTTTTTACTCCGGATAAAGTTAAATGGGCAATTAACTCATTTAAACCATTCAAGGCATCAGGAACAGACTGTATTTTTCCAGCCCTCATTCAAAATGGAATAGAATTTTTATTACCATCCATGATTGCCTTATTTAGGTTCAACTTCAACTGGGGGTATATACCAGTTACCTGGAGGGAGGTAAACGTAGTATTCATACCAAAACCGGGAAACAAGCCGAGCGAATTACCTAAATCATATCGCCAGATTCGCTGGACATCGTTTTTTTCTGAAACGAATGGAAAGGATTATTGGCATACACATTAGAGAATGCATATCAAAAAGCATGCCTCTGCACATATGCGTGCCAAAAGGGCAAATCTACGGAAGGCGCTCTGTTAAGACCAACTACAGAGATAAAAAACGCGTACCGTTGCAAAGAGATCGCACTTTGTGCCTTTCTGGACATAGAGGGTGCTTTTGACAACACTGGATATGAATCCATAGAAACATAGACAAAGCAACTATTTCCGATGCCGGAAAGACGCTAAATAACTGCCTCGTCAGGAATGAAGACGGCTGTTACTGATACTGAGTCAGTAACAGCCGTAAGGGGCTGCCCACAAGGTAGAAGGGGGAGTACTTTCACCCCTTTTGTGGTCATTGGTCATCGATGACCTGCTACACAAGATGAGCAAATTTTGCTACACTACAATTGGGTTCGCCGATGATATTGTCATCATAGTCAGGGGCAAAGACTCAATTGGAGTCACATCAAAAATGAAAAATGCTGTAAAGACAGCCATAGATTGGTGCATCAAGGAAAATCTTTCCATAAATCCCAGTAAAGCCGTCAATAAAGGGAGGAAATTGGACCTAGGCCTTATCACAATAAACGACACGGTCGTAGAGTATTCCGACGAAGTCAAGTATCTTGGAGTAATCCTAGACAAGAGACTTAACTGGAACTCTCACATTAATATAACAAAATCACTAAAGCTAATAGAGCTTTATGGGTCTGTCATATATATATATATGGCAGAAGCTGGAGAATCTCTTCAAAGATCGTCCAGTGGATCTACACTGTGATGATAAGACCCATTATAACATACGCCTCCATAGTATGGTGGAGAAAATCCACACAAAAGCTCGCAATAGAGAAGCTCTAAAAGGTACAACGGCTTGTGTGCCTTGGTATCTCCGCAGCCATGCGAACCTGTTCAACAGCTGCCATAGAGGCAATAACAGGAATTACACCCCTCCACATATACATTCAAAAAGTGGCAATCCGCAGTGCAATAAGTCTAATACAGTTAAATGAGATAAGTCTTAACGATCATCCGGAACGTAAGACCCTTTTCGATGAACTGCCAGAACTTAACATGAACTGCGCGGTCACAGACCGCATTCAAAAAACACTATGCTTCAACAAACGGTTCTTCACGGAGATCCCCAAGAGAGAAGCATGGGTTAGTAATAACCCACCTAACAGCCACAACGGCATAACGTGGTATACGGATGGTTCTAAAATGGAAACGGGGGTAGGAGCGGGAATATACGGACCACGCAAACGCTTCACGATACCCATGGGAAAAAGTTCCAGCGTATTTCAAGCAGAGCTCTAGCCACATTAATTTATCTGGCATAAAAGGTGCAACCATCCATATATTCACGGATAGTCAAGCAGCTATAAACGCCCTTAGCTCGTATACCATTGACTCCAAACTTAACTTAAGAAACAAAACCAAATTATGGTGGGTTCCGGGTCATGTCGGGGTAGAAGGTAACGAAAAGGCCGACGAACTGGCCAGAAAACGTCCAGAAACACCTTTCATAGGTCCCGAACCTTTCTGCTGCACCACTCCTAGATCAGCAGCAACGACAGCAATAAAAAGCTGGGAACATAGAAAATGTATCTATCTTTGGTAAAGCATCCCAGGGCTAAGACAGGCCGATCGAGCCATTCGGTCCTTTAATCAAAATGCCAGCAAATGGCTAAACCTAAGCAGGCATGAAATCAAAAACTTAGTAGGTTACCTTACTGGTCACCATGGTTTAAGATATCATCTGCACAAAATGAGAATAGGAGACTCTCCTGAGTGCCGACTCTGTCTTGAAGAGGACGAGTCAGCTGAACACATTTTATGTGAATGTCCACTGTCCAGCCCTTAATGGAATTAGAAAAAAGATCTTTTTCAGGGAACAAATGAGCACCGAGGACGTAAAGAATTCTTCTACTGGTAAAATTGTCCGCTTTACGCGGAAAGTGGAAATTCTACTAGTTTAAACTTTTGTGGCCCATACGGTACAAAAGATCTTTTTAGGTTATAGGTAAAATTTTTTCCATCATGATCCTTATACGAGTACTTTGGATTGCATCGTACTGGTCTTTAGATAGCCGTATAATTTTCTGTAATCGGCAATCTAATACCCGCTCAACGATTTTCATGGTGTGTGACATCTGCGTCACATGTCACAGTCTCGCGAATCGCCTTTTCCTTTGTACAAACGAAGAAGAAGACTTTTCTAGTGGTTAGGCATTGGATCGCCTCTCCTCAGCTTAGATAACAGAATCATGTGCCATTTTGACCCGATGTCGCCCATGTTTTTCCAGAACTCAGAGGGTATCTCGTCCGGCCCAACTGCTTTTCGTTTTTTGGAGTCTTTGACCGACTTCCTAATTTCTCCGACAGTATTGTCGTGTACATATTCTTTGAAGAAAAGGCTCTCGGTACATATATCTTTCAATTTAATGTCCTTCACTGTACTGCTACCTCCTGTGAAACAAGTTTTTCTTAAAAGTATCTCGAATTTTTTTTTGTGTGAAAAGTTGTATTTTATAAATTTTTGGAAGTTTTATTACCATATGTAATTGTATTAGGTATTTGTTTTTGGCAACAAAAGTTACAACCAAATATAATTGAATTATAATTGGTAGTAAGAGTTGCAACCGAAATATAATTGGCACTACAGCTAACATCCGCTGAATTTTGAGGATGTTGTTCTTTTGTATCATTTAATAATTTCAAATATAATCGGTACACAGTGAGCGGTGGTAATGATTGGGTGCAAATAAATATCCCATCGCAAAATGCTCGATTAGTAATTTATTGTCTCCAGATTGGAAAGTTTTGTTGTTGTTGTTTTTGTTACGAAGTCGATACGCTTCATACACTCTCCTAAAATAAATTTAATGAAAAATACCTATTTTAGGATGAACTAACTTTTGCAACGGGGTCCGAGTTTGTCGTTAATAACATCTTTGACGTTAGGCAAAAAGGTCTTAAGTCAAAAAATTGCATTTTGGGTTTTTGATTGGGTTTAACTCAATTTTTTTTTCTCTTTCGTTTGGTATTAAAGACCTAAGTCTAGAACAACTGCTTCCCATCGTATTAATTTAGTCTTTAGGCAATAAGTCAGAAAAATGCGTATGTGGTTTGGTATTAACGTCTTAAGTTCATTTAAGTCTTTGTGACCGATGTCTCTGAAACATTAAAGACCCTTCTAAGGACTTAAGCCAACTTAAGTCTTTTATACCGAACGAAATAATCAAATAGGTGAATAGCGTAGATATACTTATGTATATTTTAATTTTTTTTCGTTACTACATATCTAGAAAAATATTCAAAAAACGAAACAAGAAAGAAAAGAAATATATACGGCTATTGCATTTCCTGTCTAATCTAGTTAGTAACATAGCGCTTTTGTTTTGTTAATGAGTTTTAATTGAATATATCTCAGTATGTAGAAACTCTTTGGTTCTCTGAATTCGATTGACATTATTATTTGATTATAACAACAATAATGAAGTGTTGTGCATTATAATGAATGAAAGGAGTAAATATGCTGCTGAAAAAACAGCTTCACCTGAGTCTTCGCCAGCTCCATCGTTACCTGCTGATAATATGCCAAACATTTTCGATTCCGATGACAGCGTTATGGATTAGGATTTTGTCCCAGAAGATGAAACCAGTGATAGCGAAATGAATGAACTTGTTCAACTCAAGTAAATGAAGGGACTGTAGTTAAGAACATGGAAAATAATTGGAAGAAGTGGTCCGGGCGCTTAGGGAAAGACGAATTAAACACATTCATAGCGGCAAAAGTTACGTGAGTGAAGGCGGAAAAGTTGTTCAAGCAAAGGAATTCCAAAATTTAAGCAATGCAGGAAAAAAATGCAGTTCTTTCCTTAACCCTAGAAAGATAATATTCGTCTGCGAGACGTATGATGCGCGAAAAAAATGTTATATCCTTTTAACTATAAACCGCATTGGGTTGGTTGCTTAAACTAACTGAGTCGGTGGTCGGAGCTTGCCCGCAACGGTCGTGGCGCGACGGTAAGTACCTGCGGTAACAAGTTATAGCTATGCCGCACTTCTGGGGGCGGGTGTCACGTGTGCCATTCTTACATTTTATTTAATCGTATATAATTTAAAATTACTAAGAATTTTTAGTAGACTTATTTTAAACCGAAAAATGAAAATTTGGCAACTATTATGACTTAATGTCAATTTTAAGGGTCCTTTAAAATATAAGTTGATTTTTGTTGATTTGTAATGGGGTTTAAGTTTTTTGTTTTTATTGTTTAAATTAATATTTATTTATACTAAATCATTGATTTATTTCTTTTAATATGAACTACATAAATAAATAAAACGTTAATATTTTTTTAAAAGTTCATGGGTTTCATTAAGTACACTACCAAAGTGCCATACGTCTCTGAGACGTATGATTATTTTTTACGTCATAAAAAATATGATTATCTTTCTAGGGTTAAAGAGGACATTAGGAAAGTTATTTTTGAGGAGTACTGGTCGCTTGGAACCCACGACAAAGGGTATCCTTCATTGCAAATCTCGTAAATGTAACAGGTTTTCGCAAAAGAAAAGCTTGAATTGGCAGGAAAGTAACTTATGAATACTTTTTTGAAGTAAACGGTGCAAGAGTTTCTGTGTGCAAGGGTTTCTTCAGCAGAACTTTAGATAAAAAAGACAGGTTCATAGATATCAAACGCCGTCAAAAAAAATATGCTTAACACATCCGGCATTACAGTGGACGACCAAAGAGGTAAAAAATCTTCGTAAAACAAAAAGTCTGAAGAGGAGCTTAATGAAATCCTGGCTCACATAAAATCTTTGCCAAGCTATGAAAGTCATTATACCAGACGTAAAAAGGAGACCTTCCTATTTAAACTTGCGCATTATATACGACTTAAAAAGCCAAAAGTGGACACCTGCTACCTGCTACAATGGCGACACCCTTCACATGCGCGTTCAAGTTGCTGCTAATCAGGAAGAAAAACAAAAAGCAGAAAACGATATCTAAATATACCAGAAGCAGGCTAATGCAGCATATGATGAAAAAAAGCTGATAAGCTAGAACACAAGACAGCGCGAGTTACAGCACAGCTACACGTATGCAGCTCCCACAACCGTTGTCCAACAAACCCAAGCCACACAACCAACATTTCATTGTCGTCATCTTCCACAATAATCTCATCAACAGTGCAGAATCAAAGAGCGTCTACAACTCCCAAAACAGCTTGACAACGAAACCAAGCCAAGCGACCGACACGTTACCATCATTCTCGGTCATCATCATCAGTGGAAAATTACAAGAGCGTCTACAAGTCAAAACAACAGCAGCTTGGTAACAAAACCAAGCCACCATTCTCTACACTGGAATATCTGCAAATCTCCAATAAAAATAAAAAGTAACAACATAGATTTTGATTGAATAAAAATTATAAGAAGAGTCAGTCGAAGTTGAGCTGCCAATAAAAACATACTTAACCATTGTACTTTTTGTTTTAATAGTAGAATAGTAATTCAAACATATAATTGGCGCAGTCGAAATCAGAGATGCTAAAAAGTCTAGAATAAATTTGTGAATTGAAAAGTAGCTTTTGGAAAACTAGATTCATAAAGCATAGACGCACACTTCAAGTGAATATTGGAGTGGTAGATGTTAATCTTTTGGCTGAAACGAACCAACGTGCTGTAAGGTGGATCACAACAATTTGGCGGAGATTCATAAAGCATAGCCGCACACTTCAAGTGAATATTGGAGTGGTAGATGTTAATCTTTTGGCTGAAAAGAACCACGTGCTGTTAAGTGGATGACAACGATTTGGCGGAAATCTATTGAAGAATTGTTAGTTCTCTTATATTGTCTTGGCAAGGTGAGTCCTATTTTGTTGTTTTATTATAAGTTGGTTTCCCTATGCCATTCATTAAAAAACAAAAGCGTGATAAATACAAAGTGAGCTACTCTAGTTATGAAAGAAAAAGTTTAATTTGTAAATTAAAAAATATAGTAAAGGGAGTTTCCAACGATACAATTTCCAGTCTTGTTTTCAAGAAAGACAATAGTAACCAATTCCAAAATTCATTTTTTTTTCCTTCTAATAATAATCAAACAATGCAACAAAATAATAATGCTGAATTTGCGATGGATGTTTTTAACTCGCTCAGAATCCCTGATGCAGTTAAAGACTTACCAAGTTTTGATGGTAATCCGCGGCTTCTGCATGATTTTCTGAGTAATGTAGAAGAAATTTTAAGTTTCATGCCAAATCTTAATTCAAGTTGCTATCAAAAAATCATAATTCGGGCAATTCGTAATAAAATTATTGGCGAAGCCAACGAAGTACTAAACATGTATGGTACACCGGTAATTTGGGAAGAGATTAAACAAAATTTAGTTGTTCACTACTCCGATAAGAGGAATGAAACAAGTTTAATTCGAGATCTCCATCAGCTTAGACAAAATGAAAGTACAGTCGACATTTTCTATTCAAAAATTATAGACATTTTATCAGCTATGATAAACCACGATAAAGTACATGAGCAGGACAACAATGTTATAGTTGCAAAACAAAAATTATATGAAGAGATGTGTCTCAATACCTTTCTTTCGGGTCTTAGAGAACCTTTAGGATCAACGATAAGAGCTATGAGGCCGATAAAGTTATCTGAAGCCTTAAACTTCTGTCTGCAGGAACAAAATTGTTTATATTTTCGAGATTCACATTATATGCAACAATCTTCTTTAGATAGAAGATGTATAGGAAATAGAACAGTAAACAATAGCTACCGAAATAGACATGCAAATAACAATAATAATTATAGTTTGCAATCAAATCCGAATCCACCAGCTTTAAACTTCCAAAATTTTAGCAGACCAAATTTTGTCAACAATAACGCTCAAAACGCAACATTATATCAACCTCCCAATAATAACAACCAACCCTTTTTCAATACACGCGATAGTTACAAGCCTCGTTCAAATATAAGAACAATTCCACCTGCTGAACCAATGGAAATTTCTAGTGGGAACACTAGTAGAAACACTTTTCAAAACAGAAACATTTTACAAAATCAAAGATCAGGCCAATTGTATAATATAGAAGGTACAAATCCACCGGTTAATGGTTCAATAAACACAAACAATTTTAGCGTTCAAGAGCCACAAAGCTATTACCAAAACTTGGAGTTTGAACCTTCAACACATCCAATTTCGCAAAGTGAAATAGATGACACAAATTTTCTTTCACTTGCCTCGGAGACTCAATAGGTTATCTTAATACTAAAACTAAAAATAAGTCTAATTCATTACCTTACATAACAATAGAAAGTCTAAATAATGACAAGCTCAAATTTCTAATAGATACTGGCAGTAACAAGTCCTTTATAAGTCCAGGCATTTTAAAAACTATCAAAGTACAAACAATAAATCCCATAGTAATAAAAACCATATTTGAAAGTAAAATTATTAATCAAATGATAACTTTGAACGGTTTACGGGAATTTAAAACAGACAAACAACTTTCATTTTTACTTTTCAAGTTCCATAACTACTTTGATGGACTTATTGGAACAGATATATTAAAAGACTTAGAATTCAAAATAGATCTAAAAAATTTTACTTTAGAAAACCAAAATATTAGAATAATGCTAAACACTAAATACAATTTGATATCAGAAACCTTTTCGGTCCCAGGATTAAGCAAAATGGTCTGTAGGCTTCCGGTTGACGTTGAGGTTGGCGACATCCATATAAAACCTACACAAATAAAAAAACACCTCACCATCTCTGAGGGTTTTTATCGCGCTAGTGACTGGTATTCTTTTATAGAGGTCAACAATTTATCAGACATTTCAGATACGTTTACTGTAGAACAGCCAATAAAGTCACAACAAATCAAACCAAACAACATCGAAGAGTTTCATAATTTTTCTATTTATGGCCCTGGAAATATAAAAAATTTTAACATACATGATTTGATCCGTGTTGGACATTTAAATTCAGAAGAACAAAATGCAATTAAATCCCTCTGCCAAAAATATGAGCATATCTTCTTTAGGGAAGGTGACAATTTAACATTCTCCAGTCAAATTAAACACCAGATTAAGACTACAGACGAAATACCGACTTATACAAAGTCGTACCGATATCCTCACATTCTTAAAGGCGAAATTCAGAATCAAATTTCAAAAATGCTTGAAGAAGGAATCATACGCCCCAGTTTTTCTCCATGGTCCTCCCCAATTTGGATAGTACCCAAAAAAAAGGATTCTAGCGGTAAAGAAAAGTGGCGGTTGGTTATAGATTACCGGAAATTAAATCAAAAAACCGTGGATGATAAGTATCCAATACCAAATGTCTCGGATATTTTGGATAAACTTGGAAGATCAATGTACTTTAGTACATTGGATCTTGCATCAGGTTTCCACCAAATTCAAGTCAATGAGAACGACATTCCAAAAACAGCTTTTTCGGTTAACCATGGTCATTACGAGTTCGGCCGAATGCCGTTCGGCTTAAAAAACGCTCCGTCAACCTTTCAACGGGTTATGGACAACGTTCTGCATGACTTACAGGGAAAGGTGTGTTTCGTTTATATGGACGACATCATAGTCTATTCCACGTCGCTCCAAGAGCATATAAATAACTTGGAAAAGGTATTTAAGAAACTTGAACTAGCAAATTTTAAAATTCAGTTGGATAAATCCGAATTCCTTCACAAGGAGGTATCATTTCTAGGACACCTGGTAACATCTGACGGTGTTAAACCTAATCCGCAGAAAATCCATGCAATAAAAGAATTTCCTATCCCAAAGACTCCAAAACAAATAAAATCATTTTTGGGTCTTCTGGGGTACTATAGAAAATTCATAAAGGATTTTGCCAATTTGACTAAGCCGATGGCTGAATGCCTTCGAAAAGGTAATAGCATTATTTTAAATTCAAGGTACATCACTTGTTTTGAGACTTGCAAAAACATATTGTGCAATGATCCGATATTGCAGTACCCGGATTTCAATAAGCCATTCAACCTTACTACGGATGCGAGTAAAGTTGCTATTGGCGCTGTGCTATCACAGGGGCTAGTTGGGTCGGATAAACCGGTTTGCTATGCAAGCCGTACCTTATCCAAATCAGAACAAAACTATAGCACCATTGAACGAGAGCTCTTGGCTGTAGTTTGGGCTGCAAGATATTTCAGGCCATACCTTTATGGCAGAAAATTTTGCATCATTACGGACCGTAAGCCTTTAACCTGGCTCTTTTCATTAAAAGAGCCAAGTTCAAAATTAGTACGCTGGCGATTGTATTTAGAAGAGTTCGATTATGTCATTAGCTATAAAAAGGGCAAAACTAATTTAAATGCGGATGCATTGTCTCGTATTGAAATTAATACAAACGAAATTAGTGAAACGCGAAACCTTGATTCAATTTCAACAGACAATAACATCGATGGATATGAATGTGTGGACACTGTTCATTCTGCTCAAGAGAATTCAGATGATGGTATCCCTATTTCAGAAAGACCTATTAACGAATTTTCGAATCAAGTTATATTGCTCGAAAATCCGAATCGAACAAAACTACAGTGTAGGTTCAAAATTCTGTTTAGACGTAAAAAGAGACACCACATTGAATACAACATGTTTAACGAAAAAGTCGTAAGTGAAATCCTTAAAAATTTTGCAAATACTAAAAGACTCACTGCTATATTGACTGACGACAAAACGTTTAAGATAGTTCAATCTGTGTACACAAAGTACTTTAACAACTCAATGTTAAAACTAGTGAGGAGCAATACTCTTTTGCAAGATATCACTGAGCCTGATGAGCAGGAAAAATTAGTTCGAAAATACCATCAAAACTCAAACCACAGAGGAATTAACGAAAGCCTCGAACATCTTAAGAGAAGTTTCTATTTTCCAATGTTGAATGTTACAACTCAAATAATAAATAATTGCGAAATCTGCCAACGGTATAAATATGAACGTCTACGACAACCGTTAAAGTACGAATTAACTGAAACACCTACAAAACCTTTAGAAATCATACATTTAGATATTTACGCTATTCATAAGGAACATTTTCTAACCGTATTAGATAAATTCAGTAAATTTGCAGCTGTTTATTTAATACCGTCTAGAAATTCCATCAGCCTAATCAAATCAATGAAACATTTTTTCTCCCACCACGGAGTTCCACGGAAAATAGTAACTGATAATGGCAGCGAATTTTTGTCAACGCTTTTTAAAGATTTTCTCAAAATATATGAAATAGAACAACATCCCATATGTGCAAAAAGTTCGAATGGCAATTCACCAGTAGAGCGGCTTCATTCCACCCTCACTGAATTAATAAGGATTATTAAATCCGAATCTCAAAATAAGCCTATTTCTGAAGTAGTCGATGAAGCTGTTATAACATACAATAGTTCAATACATTCAGTTACCAAAATGTCCCCTTTTGAGCTTGTGAACGGGCACAGGATTCAAAGTAACCTGTTCCCACTCGCTGAGAATCCGAAAACAGAACAAGACTATATAAAAGAACATGCAAAAAATTACGAATTTTTAAGAAAATTAGCTCATAAAAGAAGTTTAGCGTATAAAACGAATATAATTGAAAAACGTAATGAAGTTCGACATAACCCACCTCAATTTGATACAAACGAAACCATATTTGAACAGGATGACAGGCGAAATAAACTTGCTGCTAGATTTGTAAAACACAAAGTTATGCAAAATAACAAAATAACCGTTGACACCAGCAAACGTAAAGTACATAAACAAAAAATTAGAAAACGTCGAAAATTTGCGATTAAGCCCTGAAATATGAATGTATGTATGTAATTATTATACTAAGCGTATACAAATGAATTTTGATATTGGTTAATTTAATGATACAGATACATATAATGAAAAATTATGTACATACGTACAACTTTTATAATTTAAATATTCTGAAGAATTACTGAATAATTATTATTGCGTACAAAAAGTGAAAACAAAATTGTTCAATTGATATCGTTGGATTTTTGTTCTACTTTAAAACTCACATACATTCTTATACATCAAATCAAATATATTGGTAGACAGTATTCAAACTAGTGTAGCAACATACTTTAATCCCACATCCCGAACCCCACCCACATCCTCTTCCTAAACCGACAAAATAGTGAAAACAGAATAGGATAAATCATAATAGGACAATTTGGAGACTTGCACGAACCATTGACTCAAAGCTAAACAACATGAATACGGATACACTCATATGCATCAAATTTGCACTCCGTTCAAACACGCTTACCTATGGCCTTCAGTTCCATCAATCCAATCTAAGGATGGAGGAGTTACAGCACAGCTACACGTATGCAGCTCCCACAACCGTTGTCCAACAAACCCAAGCCACACAACCAACATTTCATTGTCGTCATCTTCCACAATAATCTCATCAACAGTGCAGAATCAAAGAGCGTCTACAACTCCCAAAACAGCTTGACAACGAAACCAAGCCAAGCGACCGACACGTTACCATCATTCTCGGTCATCATCATCAGTGGAAAATTACAAGAGCGTCTACAAGTCAAAACAGCAGCAGCTTGGTAACAAAACCAAGCCACCATTCTCTACACTGGAATATCTGCAAATCTCCAATAAAAATAAAAAGTAACAACATAGATTTTGATTGAATAAAAATTATAAGAAGAGTCAGTCGAAGTTGAGCTGCCAATAAAAACATACTTAACCATTGTACTTTTTGTTTTAATAGTAGAATAGTAATTCAATAGAAATGCATCACCTTCGATCTTCAGCAATGCTCGCCAATACCATTTGTTCGATCTTCGGTAGCATTTTATAAAAGGCACCTATGGACCTATAACCTTACTGCTCACGATAATGCCACTAGATATTCAACGCACTAGAAGTGGCATGAAGCTTAGCTGCTAGAGGTGGAAATGAAATAGCTTTCTGCCTATATGTTCATATATTTTTTTTTTTTATAATCTGCACGCACTAAAGGTATTTTTGGGACCCTATAATGTAATAGCTACACAGCGCGGGCGTTAAGAAAATTAGGGTGAGAGGAAGGTAAGAAGAACCTACCTGATTGCATTTCTGAGGTGAAATTTTACTCAGACACATGCGGGGGACAAAATAAAAATAGTCATACAGAACTTCTAAAGTTGCTCGGACACCACTTTCTTGTTGGTGGTGACTTCAATGCTAAACATACCCACTGGGGATTTAGGTTAACAACAACAAAAGGAAGAAGGCTTTATCAAGCAGGTCGCAAATCCAACTGCGAATTCTTATACTCTGGATCGCCAATACTGGCCATCTGATCCTAATAAAATACCAGACCTAGTTGACTTTTTTGTAGCAAAAGGTATTAAACGAAGCCATTTAAGTGTTGAAGGAAATTACGACCTATTGTCAGATCATACTCCGGTGATCTTGTCACTCAGTCAAACGGAAGTGCAAGGAAAAAGTTATCCTAAGCTTGTAAACAAAAGAACGAACTGGATTCAATTAAGGGAAAGTTAGAAAGTTTTATAAACCTAAGATCTCCTATGGAAACAAGAGAGCAAATTGATCATGAAGTGGAACAATTCATTGCTGATGTACATCAGGCGGCAGAGGAAAGCACTCTACCTAATTTGAACAGGAGGCAGCCTGAAATAAAATACCCCGCCGTGATAAGGGAGCTGATATTAGAAAAAAGAAGGGCTCGTAGAAAATGGCAAACCACGAGGTTCCCAGGCGATAAGGCTGTGTTCAACCGCCTTAACAATGATCTTAAAAAAGGAATCTATGAATTTAAAAATGAGTCACTTAGTAGATTTCTACACGACGGATGCGTCCACCGACTACTCCTTGTGGAAAGCAGCTAAGCGTCTAAAAAGACCTCAGTTTCAAAACCCGCACTTGAGAGCTCAAGACGGTAAATGTATCGGAAACCCGAAACAAAAAGCTGATCTGTTCCCAGGACATCTATCGAACGTTTTCAAACCATTCTCGACAAGTACAGCTACTGAAAATCTTGAGTTTGTTGATAAAAGGGATGAAGCTGAAATCGCCCTTGTCACGCTCAAAGAAGTACGAAGCATGTGTCAACACCAGTTGCCAAATAAAAAAGCACCAGGTTACGACTTAATAACTGTCCAGGTCTTGAAAGAAATGCCATTAATAGCCTTAAAAAAACTACAATTTATAATCAACGCATGTCTAATGACCCGATATGTCCCACATCATTGGAAAATTGCTGAAGTAATTGTAATACCAAAGCAAGGAAAACCACCAACAGAAGTAACTTCTTATAGACCGATATCCCTTATACCAATTATGGCTACGGTTTTCTATAAATTACTCCTGAAAAGGCTTAGCAAAATCATCGAAGAAAGAAATCTAACCCCGAATCATCCGTATGGGTTTAGAATTACATAAACATTCCACGAGAGACCAAGTACACCGAATTACGGATATAGTGGAAAAAGCACTGGAAGAAAGACAAGTCTGTTCGGCAATATTTTTAGATGTTACTCAAGCCTTTGACAAGGTTTGGCATAAGGGACTTGAGTATAAACTGCATAGGGATTTACCTAGTCAGTATTACGAAATACTGAAATCCTATATTTCAGATCGACTCTTCCGAGTCCGAAACGAACAAGAATATTCGGAACTGAAGAAAATTGAGGCAGGTGTTCCACAGGGAAGTGTCTTAGGACCTACCCTATATCTGTTGTATACCAGGGATATTCCTGTGGGCAACAATGTCATGATGGCTACTTTTGCAGATGACACTGCAATATTAGCACGTGATAAATGCACTGCGAAGGCGACAGTCAATAGAGTAAGTGATTGGACGCAGCAATGGCGTATCAAACTCAATCAGTCAAAGTCAACTCACATAAACTTCACAAATAAAAAGATAAATAATCTTCCGATATTCATTAACAATCAAATTGTAGCCTATGCCAATACAGCAAAGTACCTTGGCATGCCCTTGGACGTAAAGCTAAAATGGAAAGAGCACATCAAAAAGAAAATAGAAGAACTTAACTTTAAATATAGAAAAATGTACTGGTTACTAGGAAGAATCTCAGATATGTCTGTCCAGAACAAAATCTTGCTGTATAAGCAGGTATTGAAGCCTGTCTGGACGTACGGCATCCAATTATGGGGCTGCACAAAGAAATCAAACATTCAAACCATTTTTTTTTTTTTTTTTTTTAAAGGAAACCCAAATCCCAGAGCACTCAGACTCGGTAACGGTCCATTGTACTACCAGGCAGAAATCCTTCTTTTGGTGTAGAGGCATGTGAATGGGTGGCGTATGTTGTTGTTCCCCGTGGGGATTGAACCTGCACCGCACGGGTCACAAGCCAACACACTAACCTCTACACCGTCGCCACCCTTCAAACCATACAGACATTCCAAAACAAAGGCCTTCGTGGAATAATAAATGCCCCTTGGTATATAAGAAATAGCGATTTGCACCGTGACCTTCAAGTAGATATGCAGCCTTATTGCGAAGATCAATCGACATATTGATAATTGACTATTTCCAATGTGTGCTATTGTGGACGAAGGATTCATTTGGTATTTTTGTCAATCGCATTTTTTTAATTGACTGCGATTGACAAAATCCTTTAGAATCGTTCGTTCACAATAGCACATATTGAAAATAGTCAATTATCAACTGTCGATTGATCTTCGCAATAAGGCTAATGGTGACGGAAGTGGTTAGAAAGCACGCTGTGTCCCACAATCAGCGACTGCAAAATCACATCAACTCCGTGGTAGAAACCGTCTTAAATGTACGAGACAATATCCGGAGATTGAGAAGAACCAAGCCTCACGAGATAATGGTCTAAAAGCTATGGAAAGTACTTAAAATTTTAAACTTTCCACAACGTGATTTTAAATATAAGAAAGGAAAATCATTTGTCGATCTTACATAGATCGGTCCTGATTAAGGAGGTGTTTTTTTTTCTTTTTTTTTCTCGAGATTTTTCACCTCCGTTACACTTTCGTAAGGGCACAGAACATGGACTGTGCTCCAGCCGAGCCTAACTCACTTTATTTTTACTGGGGTAGGTAACGCCGAACAACTGGCGTGTGTAATAGGATGGGTCGATTTTATATGGGGAAAATAAAAGTTATTTGATCATATTGTAATAGTAATATTATGTTGTGTATGGTCCAAACAAATAATAATTGCCCAAAACAAGTGCAATTAAATCATATCTTTAGCCCGCGCATGTGCTTTGAAGTTTCGGAGATTTTTGAAAAAACAACATTTGGTTAAAATTAAATATTAATCAAAAATTTAAAAATAATTCATAAACAATAACATAGAACACAAATTTGGTAATGGAAATCATAAATATGATGTACGAGTATGTTAGATTTTTTGATTATTTTCCGGCGAACTCTGAAATAGAAAATTGAACAAAAAGAGATACGACCGATCGCTTCTGTTTAAAGACAAAAGAAAAAGATTTATTCGCATGAAGAGAAACGTCAAGTTAATACAAAAGAAGAATGTAATAGATTCATTGCTAGAGAAGTTACTTTAAGAAATGATTTTAAAAAAGCAAATTAATAGATAATAAGGATGATAGATTTTCTTAACAATGTAAACAAGAAATCATTTTTTTTATATTTTAGGCAAGGAATCGCGTTTACTCTCAAATCGAGGCATTAGTTTTCTGGATGCAAGTTTCGCTTCTCTTGAATTTTTATCGCATACGGTCATAGATGCTTCCTAACTATTTTAACAGAACGTTCGACTGCCTGCGTGTGACATGATAGCTTTAAAAGAATTAGATTATCGTCGCCCTGAGAACTTATAACATCGTTTATTTCTTGATAAGTAATGTGTCGAAGAATATTATGTCAATATAGCTTTCAGCATCGAAATTAATAAGCGGCACTTCAAACACACGAGGCTGCTTTCCTGTATGAGGTGAATTTCGTGCTTTTAGTATCCTTCTGGCAGCAAGTTCCCTGACTGTTTTACTTTGATCAGACAACATCGACAGAAGCAAATTCTCTGGATGATCAAAATAGGCATTTCGTTGAATTACGGGATCTATTCAACTCTGCTGGCAGATATGGGGAACTTTTAATTAACATCCACAAATTCTTAGATCCATCTTTACAAGTAGGATTTGTTTTTATGCCAAACCATACTGGAGGGTGGAGGGTATACTTTAACACAATATTCAGCTAATAGTTGTAAGTTATTTGATGGAGTTAGAGAAGAAATATAGAGCAATATTCTATTAGCTTTTGTCAACCATCAGGCACGGGAGATGTTGCCTGGTGACCTGTCAGCCAAATCATTAGAAAATTGTCCACTTATTACTGACTTCGTTATTTCATAGAGGTATTTCTAGTCGGTATTTGATCATCAAACTGAATTTGTGGCAGTACACTTTCTATTTTTTCATAATTTGTTGTTCTTAATTTCTCGCAATTTTCTAATAATTTGCCAATTCGTCGCCTGAGAATTGTTTTGTTCCATACGCCACTTTTGTCGTTTTTGAGTTAGGAACGGATTCAATGGTAAATTTGTATGCTCTTTTTAAATCTGTGATTCGATTTGCTCTTAGTCTTTCCAATCCCGAGATATCGAACATCGACTTTGTCCCATATCCACCAAAATCAACAGTTTGTAGAATTGTTTTGTGCCATAAACCATTTTTTGGCGTTTGAGACAAATTTTCCATATAATTTATCGCAATTTTTTTGTGAGAATTGTTTTTTTCCACGTGCACTCGTGTTAAAGAAAGTATGTGTAACACTGATCGCAAACAAAATTTTAGTATTGGTTTGTTCCACCTCCATTACAGTTGTGTAGATAATAATCGATATTATGAAGATATGAATTCGGTGCGGTGATGAATAGTGCTGCAAGCGCAAAACCTAGTTGCAGACGTACGAGCAGTAAATCATTGAATGACTACTTTTTTTTTTTTAATAAATTGCCCTTATTTATAAGAGATACACTTCGTATTTCACGTTACATCAAAAAAGTTAAAGACTGGTTGTTTACGTTAAACTATGAAAGTTTTTAATCCTTTGTTAAAATTATTATTTTTTCTCAACACACAATTACACAATATACTATTAATAATGAATTTGTTATTTATTATTGCATATGGTTTCAATAGATGTGTTTAATGAACCTTAGCTGCACAGATAAGTACAGAAGAAATGAGAAAAGTACAAGATTTGGTGTTCCATGAGTAAAAAACTTGCCGCAAAGTGTTCTACATTCTGTCAATTTGTGTTCCATGAAGCTGTGCAGATCAGTTTAGCACAAGTTTTTCTGTACCTAGTTTTGAGGTAGGGCAAGTGAGTGAAATGTGCCGGATTTGAAAATTCAAATTGTACCTATACCAACTGATTTATTTGTTTTTCATTAGATATCGTATTTCTTAGTTTAATGTTACAAATGTTCGCATACTTATTAAAAAAATTGAAAGAATAACATGGAACAAGTTCAAATTGTGATCAAATCGACATCAGGCCAAACATTGACTGTGCAATGCTCACTCAAAACCCGAAATTCACTAGAAAACAAAGAGGATTATCTATTTGAAATTTCGCAGCTGAGAGGATAACATTATGACTCGAAGCTGTACTTTTCTGATCTGATTTGATCTGGCATTTTTCACTCACTGGTTTAATGCTAAACACTTTGAATAATTTTCTTATTTTATTGTATTTTTTGAATAAAAACTTTGTTTACAAAAATGATGAAATCGATTTTTCTTTTCAAATTGTAGCATCCAACTCCATGCTTTTTTGCCTTTCATATATTTTGGATGAAAATTGCTTTGTGCCATATCCATTTTTTTGTGTTCCACGTGTATGAAAAAAAAATCAATTTCAAAATGTAGGAGGTGGGACACAACTCAAAAAAGGAGACTTTTACGTTAATTAACGTGGCTTCTTAACGGTTTGGCAAAACACTTTGGAAATTGGTAGGTGAACTCTTTATAAGACTAACTTCAAATTAAAAAATTAAAAAAAAATCGTATCACACAGTTTCGGAGTACCAAGTACGCAAACCTTTAAATGCGTTTTTCTCGAAAAAGTGCCAATGGCGTATGGAACAAAACAATTCTTAGGCGACGAACTGGACCAGCATGTCAGGATGGACCAGTGGTATCCCCATCTAATTTGTTACCTTCCTATACCCGCGCGTTGGTCTGTCAGACCACTAATTTAAATTTTCGTAATTTTTTCAATAAAGGAGATTGCTTATCGCAATGAGCTTACTGGTAGCTTCATGATTCGTCGCGTACATTCAGCATGGCGCGAACGCTTATGCCCAAATCGCGTGGGTCAGTACACGGCATCAATCGGTCGTTTCTTTTGGTGCATGTAATTACGAAATGCTCCGACTGCTGTTGTGAGACGTCTGTGGAAAATTAGTTTTTATAACTTTTTGTCTAATGTTGTAATCCTTAAGGTATATTTTGATATATTTTCAGTTTGTTTTCAAAAATTAAGTTTTTATAAAATTTGCATTACTCGTCAGAAAAACTGACTATTTTCAGAGGCTGTAATAAAAAGCTGTTAGTCACTAATTAAAGCAAATATTTTCCCTATATTTTATTTAATACTTTTAAGCAATTCCATTAGTAGATATTCATACAAATTTATTTTGGCTAATGCTTTCGTAAAAATATAAGACAAATACACTCTAGAAATTTCGGTCCCAGGGACCGTACGCGGGTATATGTGCTATTTTTTTTTGGCGCGGGTATAGGAGCGTTAAAAAGATGACTCGATGGGAATTCGTTCAAATGTAGCATACAAATGATCCACTGTAAGGGGCGCTGTGTTTGATACATTGATACAAGTACATTATGTAACTGTCACATTTGTTACATTATGTTGTTTTTGTCATTTTGTTTGAACTTACCTGCAAAAATTCTTAAAGCAATTGGGTGATGTGATTTTCTTTGGTTGGGGAAAGCTAATATTAAATATTGCGACTAGAGGAATATTAATGTAGCGAATGATTGTCGCACTAAGGACAAAGTAGAACAATCGCAATATTATATAATGGAAAAGGCTTAAAACAGATTTCAACTACCATCTCAAAACTTTACAAAAGAGACATTTTATTTAAGAATAGGGACATTAAAGCTCTATGCCACTTAAAAGCAACACAATGATATAAGTTTATCTTCCAAACTTATTGTTCTACTGGCTTAGGATGTCATTGCATTAAAATACTATTTTACATGTTCTTATCAAAATAAAGTCGCGATGCGCGGGCTCTTACACTGAAAATAATTGAATAATATCTTATGTGTGTGCAAATGAGATAAGAACACAACATAATTTCACTATTACAAATGGATTTGACGAACAAAAAAATCGACCCACCCTAGTGTGTAATTCGATATAAAAAAAAATGTGGTGGCAAAGTTTTTTAATTGCTCAAGTTAAGTTCCCAAATTTAATCATAAACCACAAGTTCCCTCTTCCGGTTCATACCCATATTGATTGCGACGTGGACTATTCCATGTTTAAAAAAAAAACACCTGTTTACCACCCCCGCGATTGGTACCAGATTGTACGAACAACAGGCCTAAAAAAGAAGTTCTAGGTACACGAAATGCGGCAAGCAGAATTCTTTGATACTTTTAATTGAATGAGCATTTAAAAATTACAATTTGAAAACTCAAATACAAATATCTTTGTAAGAGATTTTGCTTCATTTCAAATAATTGACGACAATATTCTGAATTGAACTAAAAAACAAAAGCAATATTGTCGGTGAGAAATTATAAAAAAAATTAAAAACAAGTAACATTTATTAATGAAAAAAAAAAACAATTTGTGATACCCACCACCAAATGGGAAAAAAGAAAAGAGGAAGGAAACGCCAACGTGGCGATATCCGGCCTCGTCGTCAAAATTAAATTAAAGCAAGTATCTGCTAAAAACGTAAAAAGTTGGCAAGCCCATCACAATCACCTATTCCATGGCCGAATATAACGGCCACAGCGACAGCATCAATAACAACAGCAATGACAACACCAGCAACAAAAAACCTACAAAACCGTCATCAGCAGCAACTACTATGTATAAAAGGCACAGAATCAACAATTCCAACTCCTCCCATGCCATCTACTTCGACAAACCCGTCACGGGTCGTAATGCCACCCATCATCTGCTAAAAACTGAATGTAGCCGACCTGATCAAACACCTGACTGTATTACAGATTAATTTCAACGTTCACAATATTAATAGTAGTAGGTACATCTTTTACCACAACTACCAAGAAGAAACATAACGAAATCCGTGATTTCCTGCAAACAGTAAAGACGGAGTATATAACACATATCTGTAAGGAGGAGAAGATGACCCCTTTGGTTCTGGCATTACACAGTGGAAAATTCGATCACGTTGCCAGCAACTGTGGTAGAAAGTACCGGTGTGTGAAGTGCAAGATCAAGCACCTACCTGGAAACTGCCCACATAGTACCGACAACAAGAAGGACGACGCTGAATTTAACGCTTACTTCCAGTAAATCGGACACCAAGCTTTCTACGAGGGATGTCTCAAATTCAAAGAGAAAATTGCCGAGAAACTCAAAAACTCGCAAAAGAGGAAGGAACAACGTCAGTTCGCCGTCAACTCAGCATCGAAAGCGATCAAAGCTGGACTGAGATTTGCAGATGTCGCAGCATTAGAAAGGACTGTGAAACCACAAGGCAAGTTGGCAACGAAACCAGTCGTCACCATGCCAGCAGCGGAACCAGTTTTCGCCAACAAGCCTACCAATAAGCCTGCACCATCAACAACATCAAGAAACACCGTTCCTTCCGGTAAGACTTTGTCTCATATCTACAGAGAGATTTTTCGGCACTGACCTTTTAACCCTGAACTACTCATATGTTCCCAAAAAATTCGGTCAGTATCTTAACATATAATGTAAATTCTCTCTTTTCCACAACCAAACGAAATTCCTTAAGCTAATTTATTATGTCTATGAAACCCGGAAACTGTTGCAGGAAAAAAGATTGAACCCAAATAAAAGATAAAACGAGAAGATAAAACAAGTAATCGAAGTGGGACAGGGATCATCATCAGAAATACCTTTAAAAGCGAGAAGGTACAAACACCAGGTCTGACCAGCATGGAAACAACAGAGAACATCTTGCACGATTTAAAAATCAACCAAAACATGAAGGGGACTTTAACGACAGACACAAACTTTGAGAGACGACGAAATCTGACCAAAAGCGACACTCCAAAGTGTTGATTTCAGAACCACTTAAGACCTTTTCAAGAACACCATCAATGCTGGACTTTTTATTTGATTCTTCGAACTTCGTAAACATCCTACGAGACTTTCGGAGTTACGAGTACTCCTGCCTTACGCATATATGTGATTCTGATTATCCGGCTGTGGAACTTCGGATTTGACTGTATTTGACCAAATAATAATGGGGGAAGATCCTGCACCAGAGCTGCACATTAGATTCAATCGGATCAACTGGAACTAATAGAATCGGACATCGAAGCCAACATTATGCTGCCAGCAATAGATGAACCTCAGCAGCAACGAGATTAACAGGGTCATCAACCAGTTTGAGGTCAACGCAGCTGTAGACCGACAGAAAACAACTTGAACCAGCAAATACAGTTAAGGTCACCTACCTTAGCAAATCCAAGTGATATATGCGCGCAGGCAATGGCCGCGCAAAATGCTACAGAGGATACGGCGAGTACAGAAGTGTGTATATCCAACTCGAATACACCAACATCATGTATCGTCGAGCTCTAAAGTACTTCAGGGAGAACGAATCCAGGCAGAGGCTGGAAGATATAAAACCAGGCCCCGAAGCCTTCAAGAAAATCAACTCGCTGGTTGGAAAAGTGAGGTCAATGCCTGTAGCCATTGGATACAGCCAACAAAGCAATTGAGAATTCAGCAGATGACCCAACAAGCGACGAAGTCTTCACCAACACAGAGGAGGTTGGTGACATTATCCATAACAGTAACTCAAAGAAGTCAGCTTATCAAATTTTGAACTTTTTGGTTATCCTTCTGTTTACTATCATTTTCAAAAACCGAAATTGTGGAAAGTAGCTAAAGTTTTGCCAGTGCCCAAGAAGACGGACAAAACAAATGTCCATGGAAACAGACCAATAGCTGTCCTGTGTTGCGTGAGTAAAATTCTAGAATCATTGATGCTGCGAAAGATAAACCACCTGTGTGTGGAGTGAGGCATTATCCCAACATATCAATTTGGATTCATAGCAAGAGACTCTACGATACACCCCTTTTTTAAATAAAAAGGAAATCCAAATCCCAGAGCAATCAGACTCGGTAACGATCCATTGTACTACCAGGCAGAAATCCTTCTTTTGGTGTATAGGTTGGAGAAACAATGTGCTACCCTCTAAACCATCGCCACCACTACGATATATCCCCTACCGAATCTTCTACGTCACCATCTTAAAAATCTAACCTTAACTAAATCTTAAACTAAATACTGCTAGGTTGTTGGTGAGGAGTAGAAAAGGACAGTTTTAAGGGGGGAGGAAGTGCAGCGGTAAAAATCAAAGAAGAGGGAAGAACAATTGACGTTTTGCAACATGCGGGAGATCGGCTCGTTAAGGCCATAAGACGTACGACGGGTGGGAAGGTAAAAAAGTGTTTAAGGCATTATAATTCAGAAGAGAAGAACAATCGATGGAGCCAATGAAAAGGAGATGTATAAGTACAATGTCAGCGACATCGCTTCTTTTCCTAGGGTCTGAAGTTTATTAAATTAAGGCGTTCGTGATAGGGTGGTAGGATAAGGTGATTATTCCACGGGAGCCCACGAAGAGAAAAAAGGAGAAATGGACGTTGACTGCTTTCAATTCTAGAAATGTGGACCCAGTAGTATGGTGACCACACTTGGCTAGCGTACTCTAGAATGGGGCAGACGTAGGTTATGTAAAGGGATTTGGTCACGTGGGAATTGGGGAATTCTTTAGACCATATATATTTGCAGTACAGGGAGGATATTTACCTTTCATCCTAACCAATATTGATGTATGTATGTGCGTACGTACGTATGTACGTATGTGTTTATTCGAATAACTCAGAACTGATTAAGTTTCCAGCGAAATCAGTCCAGCCGTTTCTTGTTAGTAAAGAAATAACTAAAAAAAACTAGCTGAATTTTTAAATTGATGATTTGTACTATTTATTAACTTCCCAGTGGAAGTTGTTGTAATGGGGCCGATTTTGTGAAGCGCCCATTTTGACATATCTCCACGTTTCAAGGTCACCAGAAACCAAATCCATCGTTTTTATAGAGATGCCTGTGTGTTTGTATGTACATATGTACGTATGTGCGTTCGGAATTATCTTTCGCCACGATTATCTCAAGAACCGAAGATGATATTGACATGGGTCCGGGTTTATTCGAAGCAGAATTATGTAACTCAGAACTGATTACATTTCCAGCGAAATCGGTTCAGCCGTTTTTTGTTAGTAAATAAATAACTAACATATAGGCAAACTAGCTGAATTTTGAAATTGATGATTTGTACTATTTAATATTATTATTATTATTATTATTATTATTATTATAAATATTATTATAACAGCTAGGGAAAGAAATGTTGGTAGCCACCACACCCCTAAAAGTGATAAAAAAGAGGCCCCGGAAGCAGGGCCACCTCTAAAAACAGATGTACCCAGGGGCGGAGGTGGTGGCTGGGTAAGAAAGTCTGGTAGCTGTGGAGACTTAGACAGAGTAAGAGGAGGAAGAAGAGGAAGAAGAGGAAGAGGAAATCTTCCCGGACACAATTGGTTATAACTTCGCATATTGATATATATAACAGTTATATTTACTTAATTTTGCAGCAGCCTAAAAAGATAAATTTACATGGCGAAAACTCAAAACCAAGTGAAAAATATAAACGGCAAGACTTTCGATGGCTTCGGAGGAGAAAGGATCAATTTGTCACGTATAACAACATTTCGGTTGAGCTCTTAAAAACGAGAATCATCCGATTTTCAACATCATTCTCGCTTATTTTACACTTTTCCTAACATTAACTCGGCATTCTATAAAATCATTTCATACCTTGCCGATAACATATAAACAGATTTAACTGAATTTATATTTTAAGCAAACACATTTCCCATTCCGATTTCTTATATGAATTATATCTTTGTAAATATATACACTTTAAGTCTATATACAAAGATTATATCTAATCACGAAGCTTTTTTAGATAACTCACCCAATTTCGAGCTGTTTAATAAAAAGGTATTGCGTATTTTAATATCTAAAAAAAGTAGTAGTTTTGAATGTCGGACATGCATCCGTTGCGATTTTAAATTTCTCTTAAAACACTGATTAAGCAATATAGAGCAACACTGCCACGAATAGAGAACATTCTATTGATACCTATTTCCCAATAAATTTTCTTTAAATCAATAACACGTTTTATGGTGGAATCGTATTCTGTGTTGAATAGCAAAATTCAGCAACATCCTGTCCCATAGAAATGAAAAACCACCCTGGGGATGCAAATTGATGGACTGAGGTATTTTTTGTCTGCTTACTTTTTGGTTAAAGTTGCAATTGTAGATACACTGCATTGGGTCATAAATCTGTATGCAGCAAAGTGCCAGCATCGGACTATAGCTGAAACCGAACGGTAATAAAATTTAAAAAAACAAAAAATATACATATATTATATATCTATATATGTATTTACATTATGCGATATTTGATGAACATTTGCTCAATTATTACAAGATTTTTTACAAAGGGATATGAACATTCTCATTTGTGTTAATGTAGGTATGCATCTATACACTTTCTATAGTACTGAAGCATCAAGCGACTGCGAATTTTTTGTTTCTTAACAATTTCAAAAAAGTGGTCTGGGTGCTACCCGCAAGGTCCACACGACTAACTTCCCAGTGGGATCAATATGGTTAAGAATTATTTAATATAAAAAAAATCCTCTTTAATATTGTTCATGAAAACTAAATGTTGTTAATAACAGCGAAGTGCGATATATATTAATGCAACCATTGTTATGAACACGGAGACCTGTGAATTTACATATATGTATACACGAAATAACGGAGCACTATGTAGGTAATAATGATTTGCTCAATGACAAATGACAATAAATAGTACCTACAAATAAAGGAAAATTATTTAAGTTATTTATTTACTAACAAAGAACGGCTGGACCGATTTCGCTGGAAACTTAATCAGTTCTGAGTTACGTAATTACGTTTCGAATAAACCCGCTTGTCAATATCATCTTTGGTTCTCCAGATAATCGTTGCGAAAGATAATTCCGAGCACATATACGTACATAGGCACATACGTACATACACACGGACAGATATCTCTATAAAAACGTTGAAGTTTAATTCTGGTGACCTTGAAAGGTTTTATTTTTTCTTTTTTTTTACATAAAACTCTGTAATATTTTTTATTAACAGAAATAAATAAATAGCACTCTTCATAAATGCTTTAAAATGGGAACACAAAAAAGGAAATGCAGTCTATAGACGCCAGTATTGGGATAAAATTTGTCCAATAATTTATTTATCCTCACTGCAATTTTCGAGTCTCACTTCATCCGCTCTACCCGCTGTTTCTGGTTATTCTCCTTGACATTCAAGTGTGCTGGTCCTGTTTGTTAAATTTGAATAACCTTTTCTTTCGGCTTGTCTTCAACGGCTGGCTTTGGAATGCTTACGGTCAAAACTCCGTCCGACGAAAGAGTAGAGATGACCTTTTCCGAATCGTAGCTCTTTGGTAGGGCCTAACGGCGAACAAAGTGCCTAGAGATGAAACCATGCTCATCCTCACGCTCCTCGTGTTTACCTTCAACAACTACGGCATCGTCCAATACTTTTACGGATAGTTCGCTGGGATTAAATTGCTGAACATCCATACAAACTTGAAATCCGTCTTTACCCACATTGGCGACTGCTGAAGCTGATCCCTTTTGGTTCTTCAATCGACGTTCGCCCATACGTTCAACCGCGGAAAGTGGTAGGCAACAGATACTGGGGCGTTGGTAACGGTGAATGTGATGCGGGTTCACACCAAGCCCAAAGTCACCCCCACTATAATAAGGGACAAAGCCAGATTTTCCAATTCATCAGCAACATTTAGAAGTAATTGCAAAGCTGACATTTTTATGACGTGGAGATATGTCGAAATCCGCGATTCACAAAATCGGCCCCATTACAAGAAATTCCACTGGGAAGTTACTAAAACATTTATTTACACGAATAAATGGGTCTAAATGGCTCACGGTCAAGGTTCTCATTTCCAAACTGATGAGAAGCGATCCAATGTCTAAGCAGTGAAAGGAAAATTATTTGTTTCCTTTGTACAAAGGAAAATGCGATACGCCCGATTGCGATAATTACCGTTCTATCAAGCTGATATCAGACACCATGAAGATCGTTGAGCGGATATTACATAGACAATTGCGGAAAATAAAACGGCTATCTACTGACAAGTGCAGGTTTGTCGCAGGTAAAACAAACACAGATGGAATCCACAGTATAGGGATAATGATGGAAAAATATCGTGATGGGATTCCAGAAACCTACGAATAGATGATGATGGACATGTATATGAGGTAGTGAAGACAAGAATAAGATGCCCGCTGTACACCTGGGGATCCTATTAAGTCCTTTGTTATTTTGTACAGTTCTTGATTATTTGGTTGATGTCACGAACTATAAAGAGCATCGATAGAGCCATCTTATAGAGGATGTATGGACGGATATTTTGGATGGAATGGGTATCGTTAAGGATTTTTCAACAGGGACGCTACAAAAGTAGAGCGACAGGGACAGCAAACGACTCTGAATTTCTTGCCGCTCTTTTCACATTTATCTTCAGTAAGGTTTGCCATTTCATGATGGAAAGATATACGAGCCAACAACCAGTCGAAATTATTAAAATTTACTACCGAATTTCGGAGTCAGTGGCCTCAACGTTAAGAGCGCTACGTCCAATTTATGGTCGCCATAATCGTCCTAGCAGATCAACAATTGAGCGTCTAGTGGAAAAATTCGAATCCACAAGCACAGTACAAAATGTTCCCGTGCCAGTGAGACAAAGAAGTGCCCGTAGTGTCGAGAATATTGCTGCCGCTGAGGCTTCAGTTGAAGAAAGCCCAAATGTGTCTCTCACACGTCGTTCCCAAGCGTTGGGCATCTCTGTGATGTCGTTGTGGCGACTTTTGCACCCCAATTGGATTATATGGACTTGGAGGACATGTGGTTCCAACAGGACGGCGCCACAAGCCACACAGCGAATGCCACAATCAATTTATTGGAAACCTAGTTTGTTATCTCACGAAATGGTCCAGTCGCTTGGCCGCCTAGGTCTTGCGATTTGACGCCGTTAGACTATTTCCTGTGGGGCTACGTCAAGTCTATGGTCTATGCCAACAAGCCAGCGACGATTGATGAACTTCGTACGAATATCGAACGTGAAATCGTGCAGTATCGGCCGATTTATGCTTAAAAATCGTGGAAAATTAGGTTCAGCGTCTGGACTTCTGCAAGCGCGGGTGGCAACAGGTGCAGTAGTAGTGTATTCGCTTACTGAATGGAAGGTCGTGCGTTCGAATCCCGGCCAAGTCCATTACTTTATATCGAATACATGAAATCGTAATCTCCCTAAGCATCTTAGACACCACCCGTGGAGAAAAGCCCTACAACTGCACCCAAACACTACTTTCCTATCTCTCTATTCTTTCTAATAGTAAGTAGCACCCTAAAGCATGCAATCAAATGCGATAGTGCTGCTTGCTGTTAAACACAAATGCTTACGCTGTGTTACGCACTATAAGGGTACTGTAACAACAGAAAATATTTTTTATTAACAGAAATAAATAAATAGCACTCTTCATAAATGCTTTAAAATGGGAACACAAAAAAGGAAATGCAGTCTATAGACGCCAGTATTGGGATAAAAGTTGTCCAATAATTTATTTATCCTCACTGCAATTTTCGAGTCTCACTTCATCCGCTCTACCATCAACCGGCTGTTCCTGGTTATTCTCCTTGACATTCAAGTGTGCTGGTCCTGTTTGTTAAATTTGAATAACCTTTTCTTTCGGCTTGTCTTCAACGGCTGGCTTTGGAATGGTTACGGTCAAAACTCCGTCCGACGAAAGAGTAGAGATGACTTTTCCGAATCGTAGCTCTTTGGTAGGGCCTAACGGCGAACAAAGTGCCTAGAGATGAAACTTCACGCTCCTCGTGTTTACCTTCAACAACTACGGCATCGTCCAATACTTTTACGGATAGTTCGCTGGGATTAAATTGCTGAACATCCATACAAACTTGAAATCCGTCTTTACCCACATTGGCGACTGCTGAAGCTGATCCCTTTTGGTTCTTCAATCGACGTTCGCCCATACGTTCAACCGCGGAAAGTGGTAGACAACAGATACTGGGGCGTTGGTAACGGTGAATGTGATGCGGGTTCACACCAAGCCCAAAGTCACCCCCACTATAATAAGGGACAAAGCCAGATTTTCCAATTCATCAGCAACATTTAGAAGTAATTGCAAAGCTGACATTTTTATGACGTGGAGATATGTCGAAATCCGCGATTCACAAAATCGGCCCCATTACAAGAAATTCCACTGGGAAGTTAATAAACATTTATTTACACGAATAAATGGGTCTAAATGGCTCACGGTCAAGGTTCTCATTTCCAAACTGATGAGAAGCGATCCAATGTCTAAGCAGTGAAAGGAAAATTATTTGTTTCCTTTGTACAAAGGAAAAGGCGATACGCCCGATTGCGATAATTACCGTTCTATCAAGCTGATATCAGACACCATGAAGATCGTTGAGCGGATATTACATAGACAATTGCGGAAAATAAAACGGCTATCTACTGACAAAGGCAGGTTTGTCGCAGGTAAAACAAACACAGATGGAATCCACAGTATAGGGATAATGATGGAAAAATATCGTGATGGGATTCCAGAAACCTACGAATAGATGATGATGGACATGTATATGAGGTAGTGAAGACAAGAATAAGATGTCCGCTGTACACCTGGGGATCCTATTAAGTCCTTTGTTATTTTGTACAGTTCTTGATTATTTTGTTGATGTCACGAACTATAAAGAGCATCGATAGAGCCATCTTATAGAGGATGTATGGACGGATATTTTGGATGGAATGGCTATCGTAAAGGGTTTTTCAACAGGGACGCTACAAAAGTAGAGCGACAGGGACAGCAAACGACTCTGAATTTCTTGCCGCTCTTTTCACATTTATCTTCAGTAAGGTTTGCCATTTCATGATGGAAAGATATACGAGCCAACAACCAGTCGAAATTATTAAAATTTACTACCAAAATTCGGAGTCAGTGGCCTCAACGTTAAGAGCGCTACGTCCAATTTATGGTCGCCATAATCGTCCTAGCAGATCAACAATTGAGCGTCTAGTGGAAAAATTTGAATCCACAAGCACAGTACAAAATGTTCCCGTGCCAGTGAGACAAAGAAGTGCCCGTAGTGTCGAGAATATTGCTGCCGCTGAGGCTTCAGTTGAAGAAAGCCCAAATGTGTCTCTCACACGTCGTTCCCAAGCGTTGGGCATCTCTGTGATGTCGTTGTGGCGACTTTTGCACCCCAATTGGATTATATGGACTTGGAGGACATGTGGTTCCAACAGCGAATGCCACAATCAATTTATTGGAAACCAAGTTTGTTATCTCACGAAATGGTCCAGTCGCTTGGCCGCCTAGGTCTTGCGATTTGACGCCGTTAGACTATTTCCTGTGGGGCTACGTCAAGTCTATGGTCTATGCCAACAAGCCAGCGACGATTGATGAACTTCGTACGAATATCGAACGTGAAATCGTGCAGTATCGGCCGATTTATGCTTAAAAATCGTGGAAAATTAGGTTCAGCGTCTGGACTTCTGCAAGCGCGGGTGGCAACAGGTGCAGTAGTAGTGTATTCGCTTACTGAATGGAAGGTCGTGCGTTCGAATCCCGGCCAAGTCCATTACTTTATATCGAATACATGAAATCGTAATCTCCCTAAGCATCTTAGACACCACCCGTGGAGAAAAACCCTACAACTGCACCCAAACACTACTTTCCTATCTCTCTATTCTTTCTAATAGTAAGTAGCACCCTAAAGCATGCAATCAAATGCGATAGTGCTGCTTGCTGTTAAACACAAATGCTTACGCTGTGTTACGCACTATAAGGGTACTGTAACAACAGAAAAAATCCCTTATAACCCAATTATAAAAAAAAAAAAAAGCGTGCCCGTGGTGGCCATGCAAAAGAAATCGAGTTCCATACATAATGACATCGAGCGTACTTTCACAGGAATAAAGAATTTCATCGATATCCAAAACCGTTTTTGTTTTATTTAAAAAAAAAACTTTTGTAGCGCTCTTATTGAAAAAAACCCTTTATAAGTCAGAAAACACAGAATACATTTGCCGCCGGTTCTCTGATCCAATACGACTTTTTTCATACATTTATGTGAATGGAAAAGTGATTACCAAGTGCGAAAAGTTCAAATGTCTTGGATCAATGATCAATAGCAAAGCAACTTATGATGATGACATTAATCATAGCGTAATAGGGTAGATGAAGTGCCGGGAAAACTCAGTCATATTCTTGATCGACAAATGTCCCCTAAGCTGAAAGGAAAGCTCTACACCACAGTTGTGCGCCAAGCGCTCATATACGGTTTACAATGTTGAACAGCGTGCAAAATGTATGAGGGCAAATCAACGACGACTGAGATAAGGATGCTTCGCATGACAGCAGAAGTAACAAAGTAACGCGACCGGCTCAGTTGGCACTCTCATGTTCAAATTAGAGATCCTGTCAACCCCGTCAAAAATACAATATCATTAAATGTTCCTATACAATCGCGAAAAAGAGCCAGGCCTTAAAACTCCTGGATCACACAAATGCAACAACACCAGCATGATGGGCCTCAATGATGAAGCGATTCGAGATCGTGAGACCACAGACAATTTACTGACCACAACGAACTGGAGGTAAGGATGCTGAAGTCAGAGATCCGAATCCTGAAGCAGCTGATGAAAGAAAATTAGAAAATCTGTAAGTCTGTATTGGGGCAATAAAATTCGGGTTATGAAAACCTGTAGTAGTAATATGTTCCCACAGATAAATAAGTTGTTCATGAGGAAGGATCAAAAAGCACACAGCACAAAAGGTACAGAGAGAGAGAAACAGATTTGTGACGCACACATACACAAAATTTCCTCCACTCAAAGCTGGGAAAATCCAACGATCCAGCTTCAATCGAACATTTTACTTTTTTTGAATTGTATAAAATTTATGGATTAATGCGTCGGCATTAATTGCACAGACAAAGATGACGGGATGGATGTCGTTAAATGCGAGACTGATAACTTAGGCCGCACGAAAAAGTTGCTCCGCTCAATTCAGGTGTCCATCACCCTTAAAGACAATCTTAAGGACTGGGAACAATTATATAATACCGTAAATGGTCCTCGAAAAAGAACATCATTGCCGGAGCAGCTCAAGGATCGATCTTGTGATCTGTTCTTTGGAATATATCCTACGATGGAATACTTCGCATGGAGGTGCCAGAGGATACCTTCCTGCTATGGTATGCAGACGACATCGCTGTGGTAATTACGTCTTAAAACGGCGGTAGTGTAAAAAGGAAGCTGAACCAGGCAATAAGACGTGTAAACTCTTGGATGGATGCGCATGGGCTCAGCGTGGCAATGGAAAAAAACAGACATAGCCCTTCTAAAGAGAAAGAGGATTCTGACCCAGTTTCTCACCGGACACGGTTATTTTAACGCTTTCCTCCATAGACAGAGGACGCATTGACACCATCTTCTCCTGCAGTAGGCTGGGAGGCCTGTGACGGGATCTGGAAGAGCATTGGCCTCATCACTCCAGATAACATCGACGGGAAGATGCTGGCATGCGACCAGACCTAGAGCCTAGTCTGCTTTTTTGTATAAAACATTATCCGGGCAAAAATGCACAAAACACGAACGGCTTAGGCCACAGACCACTTAAAAGACGGCGTCCTCTTACGGCCATACAAAAAAATCGGCTACACCCTGATGTAATACAATGTGAAGGCATCGCACTAGCGGCCACTTACCAAACAAAGTATGAAGCAATTAAAACACCACATGTATTGTAAAGTGATCGCACTAGCGACCACTTATCCAACAATGTGTCTAAATATTAAAAATCATTTAATAGGTGCGTTTCTTTGGGAAATATATACGCGGTTGCCCAAAAGATCGATCCCCAGCAACATAGGCAGCAGCGTTTTTGTTTTCAAATGCTGGCACTAATATGTCAACCATGCTGAACCAGTGATGGAATAAATAGTACTGACACAGATAAAAAAGTACGTAAATATTTTATTAAAACCAAAAAAAAATAATTAAAAACTTATTAATAAGATAAAAAGCAAACCAAGTATTAGGGTTAAAAAGAACTTTAGAACACAAGTTCACCTAAATATTTTTCGTTTTCCTTAGGCGAGAATGATTGGAATTCAGTATGTACTGCTTTATTCTGCTCTATGACTTGAGTAGTTCAGTTCTTACGGATTGTTTTTAAGAACCTATGAACCTATGAGGTTCAGAACATGTATAGTATAGAATTTGTTTGGCATCACTTTCAACGGACTAAAATTAATATTTTTGAATTTAAGGATTTTCAATATAAATTTCTTAAAAAACTCTCTGACAAATGTCAGAAAAGTCAAATTTGCATTTAAATTCTTAGAACCGTAAAATAGTTCGCATTCGGCTCCGTACTTTTTGCCATAAAAAATCACGTATTGTAAAAACTCAACTGTTAATATATATGTTGCCTTATTTAAAAGTAAAAATAAAATTCAACTTTTAAAACGTTGAGAAAATAGCACTGAATATTGAGAAATGGTACTATCGTACATGGAAATTTAGGACAACTGTACACCTTTTTCCAACCGTGATGCTGACATAAGCTGTCAAAAACAACATTGAACAGATTGTGATCAGGGTTGTGACTTTACTGCAATTACTACTGCTTTTTTTCGAAAAATAAATCGACTGCCTTTAAATAAAATCTACCGCACTGTTGGTCTTACGAAAAAAAATCATGCAATATGTATGTGTAATCCACAAAATATTTTTTTATTTCTATCACTGAATGCAGTCAGACCCATTCTTCCTAATGAAATCCAACTATTACCTAATTATAATGTTCATAGCTACTTCTTTCGGCAATTGGCTATATTTTGATGGCAAGCGACCAGAGTATATCCATATAATGAGTAGGGATACTCTCTCTACATATGCATTTCCTACTACTACAAAGCAAAATGCTGAAAAAACCTACAATATGTGGAAGGAGGTCAAAGGATGTGTTTTAACGCTTATGGTACACAGTATATTTTGCCTGTTTCACTACATGCGGCATGACGAATGATTGTGGGCTTTTTCATATTGCTTTTTTAAAGGCGTATCGACTTGATCCTCGTTGTGTGTATCTTTTCACTTCGTGCAGTGCTACCTGCTTTGCTCTTTTTAAAATGGTTTATGCCTGGTTTTTCTGATTATTTTTTTACTTTTTACACATAATTATGAACCTCTTCAATTATACTTGTCAAAAATATGAAAATAAATGCTTCTTCTTTGCTTTGATTTCGCTAAAAATAATGCAATCCGGTGTTCAGCCTAGTAACAATAAAAATGATTTGAATCATTAGCTGTGTTTTATTATCCATGCGGATCTGGATCTGGATCAATTTAATACGTAAAACAAAAACAACACAGGATCTTGCTATTTATCGGGATCATTAATCGTGATCCAAAATGTAATTACAAAACTCACTACCTGTTTTTTCGTGGCGTTGCTTATTTAAATTATAGGAAATTATAGGAACACAATAATATTGCCAGACCAAAATATGAAACACTATTAATAACACAAAAAATCAATTAGCATATTTTCATATTCGAATAATTTACCACTGCGACTTTTGAGACGTTTTGCTTCGTAATATAATACACACAAATTAATGGAAATATTAGCAGTACAATACTGTTAATATGTTGCATATTTGAACATAACATTTGAACATAGTTTCTAAAAAAAAATATTGAGTGCAAAATGTATGTTGATTTGTATTCAAATGGCAACACCCCCGCCACAACAAGCGATCATATTGTGACGTCACATTGTACCCTATATTTGCAATATGGCTGAGTGCCAATCAAAACTTGAAATACCTGGTATCGTCTGTTATGTGTTAAAAACAACTGTTGCCACAACTTGCCACTGATGATCCAGATCGTTTTATTATCAGATCGGATTCGTATCAAGATCATTGGGATAATAAAACGCGGCTATTATTTGCTAGTTTTTATGGTTGTTGGTCACACTGGTTTTGCAATTGGTTGGGAAGTGCGGTGCGTTTTTTCATAATGTATTTTTGAAGGCGTATTGACTTAAATTCTTGTCAGTCGTGCGAAACAAGTGAAGAAAACGCAATACTGTTAGTTCTCAGAGCAAACAAATCGTGTTTTTTAAAAGATAAAGTTCAACTGTTTTTTTTAATTAAAAAAAATTGTAAGAACAAATGGGAAACATACTTTAAAGTATTTGGCTGCGGTCGAGAGGAAAAACAAATTGTCTGGAAAATGCCTTCGAGATTTACGCAACTGAGCGGGAAATAACAAGTAACTGACTCCATTTCAATTCATTTGTTCGTTTTAAAGACCCTTTTCAGCAAAGTGCGCGGAGGAAAATCATGGAAACTGCGAGCCAACTGTGAATTTAGAGCTTGCTAGATTAAAATGCAATAACAATAACTCAAAAAGAAGGACAATGTGAAAAACATTTTCAAACCCGACTCTGACTACTGTTGATTTTAGTACCGAAAATGCGTTTTATTATTTTGCAGGCTTCATTTAAAAAAAAAAACGTCAAAAACACAGGTGTGAGCTGAAATTAAGTCAGAAACCTAGTGTTTCCTCCATATTCACAGATTTCAAAGAAACTCTTCTCAAGAGTTTTTAGAAGCGATAGAGAGCCTGGAGCAACAATTTATTTCTCGTTTTCCCAATTTGTACTTTTTTAATAATTTTGAAATGAAAATGTATAATTATATATTATATATTAAAGAATGAATTTGATTACTTTTGCTGTAAAATCAAAACAAAGAACTATTAGAAATTAGACGAAAAATTATGACATGAATATATATGAATTTTTGTTTTGTTCTGTTTTTGTTATGTTTTAAAGAAAAAATAATGTTTATTTTATTATTTTAAATTATTTATGTGTATTATGTTATGTCTTCCTTATATTTTGAAAATATAAAAATCTACTGCGAAACAGTTGAATCTACTCCGTTTTTTTCAAATGTACTGCGGACATTTTTTCAAAAAGTTCCATCCCTGATTGTGATGAAAAACGTTTAGATACGAAGTTTCGGAAGCATTATATTTGCAGCATGTATCCACCGCAGCCACTGCTGTGGATGTTATCCCCAGTGGTGTTGGCGATACAATGTTATTGTTGTTTAACGTGTAAATTCGAGCACTGCTGGGGAAACATTTCCCAAAGAAACACACCTAATTGTTCACTTCGTAACTCGGACCCTACCAAATAAACCAAATAAACCATAATGTGTCTCATGCCGATTAAGAGGTCAACGATCAAACATACAAATGTATGTACTCGAGTAATCAAATATTTACACATGAGCTTAAAGGGCCCCTAGAGAGTATATATTATAAATTTCAGCTCCCTAGCTCAAATTTTGGTTTTTAAATAAAATTGTTTTATTTAATTGTGGGAGTGTCAGTGGGCGGATTTTGAAAATTTTATCTCCCGAGTAGTTTTAGGAGTCATAGATCATATATAAAAAATTTCAGCTTTCTAGCTCAAAACTCGATTTTTTCGAAAAATTTGTTTTTTTGAGTTTGTGGGCGGATTTCAAAAATTCGTAAGCTTGCTTATTTCGGGACCCTAGAGAGTATATGGTTAAAATTTCAGCTCTCTAGGCCCAGTTTAAAGGCCTAATTTTTGCCGACAGACGAACATGGATAGATTGACATTACTATCGATGCTGATCATAAATATAGTAACTTTTAGGGGTCTACGGGCAATATTAAGGTATGTTACAAACTATGCGTCAAAATTAATATACCCTTAGAATAGGGTATAAACAATAAATTTTGGGGGTTCCCCATACTTAGAACTGGAACTCAAAAATGTTTTTTTCATCAAACCCATACGTGTGGGGTATCTATGGATAGGTCTTCAAAAATGATATTGAGGTTTCTAATATCATTTTTTTCTACACTGAACAGCTTGCGCGAGAGACACTTCCAAAATGGTAAAATGTGTGTCCCCTCCCTGTAACTTCTAAAATAAGAGAATGATAAAACAAAAAAAATATATGATGTACATTACCATGCAAACTTCCACCGATAATTGGTTTGAACGAGATCTAGTAAGTAGTTTTATTTTAATACGTCATAAATCGTAAACCGCAATTTACCTTTCATTCAATCAACTCAAATATAAAAAAAAAACATTTAATTTCATAAACATAAACCTTAAGCGTAAACCGTTCAAACTTACAACGAACTACAAGAACTTTTATATGATGTTACTTTCTGCTACGGAACACTTCATGGGCGAGTCCGACTCGCACTTGGCCGCTTTTTTCAAATGCATTTGGGGCTATGTTTGAACTTGTAAATTTCAAGCATGTTTTAGCCACATTAATTCTCACTAATTTCCCTAGTCTAATAAGATTGTTTTTCACAGGAAACCGACGGATGAGCTGTTAATAATGTCCCACTGCTGCTTCATCAAATCTACGTCAGGGGAATACAGTACAATATTCCAACCTGATCGGCAGACACGTTGGCCGTTATCACGACATACGTACGGATCTTTTTGGTATGCTTTGGAAATCCACTTGTCTTTGAATTCCACGTGGAACAAGAAAGCATAAAAAACACCATAACTCAATCTTCAACGCATCATACCCCAAATCACCAGACATCCTTTTATTATCATCATTATCACCAGTATTTTCGCAAACTCCATGCGGCGACAAGTTTATGGATATAACCAGAAAAATCTCTGCAAGCATCCAGATCACCTATAATCTAAATATAGCTCTCCCAAGAACAAGCAACAAGTGAAAAAGTGATTAAGTGAATTGTGTTTCCGAATCTTTTATTTCGAGGTAACCTTATTTTTCGCCTAAACCCTTAGTTTTAACACCTGAAAAAAATCAAAAAAAAAAAAATATATCGGAACCCATTTTGCTAAAGCTACCTAAATTCTAAGTCCATTTTGCTAAAGTCTATAATATTTTATCTAAAGTCTAAATCAGTTTGCTATACCTACATATTCTACCTTAATTCTAATTCATTTCGCTAATAAGTAAATAATAAAATTCGTGCCTTCCAAAACCAAATTATAATTTTTGACCAACCGTAATACCTACATAAATAACATATAAAAAGTCTTAGAAGTGATTTTATGAACTAAACAATTTTTAGAAAACAAAAAAAAGCATCTACAGAAGCGGAACTTTGTGCACAAATTTCAACGCTGGATTATTAAAGTGAGTACAAACAAAACAATCATTTTCTCCAACATTTCTTTGGCTTATCACATATTTTTATTATTGTTTTACCTAAATTCTAAATTTATACTAAAATTTATACTAGTATACTAATGAATTATCCTACACTCGCGTAAACAACCTTACAGTCATAAAGCTTGAATGAATAAATTCTTAAAATTAAATTAAAATGTTGAGAAATACCTAATAATTTGAATTATTATATGTGTGTACGGATTTCTCAGTTACATTCGAAGCAAAATTGATTAATTAAATAAAAGAATCATGTACTAGATAACCCAAAATTGTTGAAATGAGTCTTTATTGAAGTGTGAGCGGAATGAGTAAGGGACGATCCCAACAGATGTTGAGGAGGGCTCCGTCATGGAGCATTGGCAGCGGCCATTTCCATGGGGAGGGCTCCTCGGGGTAAACAAACAGCGAACCCCTCACCATTGCTAATAAGATTTCATTTTCATTCTTTTTCACTTGCGTTTTCTTGACTTTTACATTCATTCCTCTTCGCGTTTCATTTGGATGTGAACATAACTACTCCTTCGATGTGTAAGGACATTTTGTTTCCCTCTTTCGGCAATTTATATATATTCTTCAATTTATTCCCTATTGCTATTATTTCTCTTCTTCTGGCACGATAATTTTGATAACAAAGGATAGCAAGCATTGCTGCTCCCACCCCACCGTCGAGCAAACGCCGTGCAACCGCAAGCGTGCCAAGACCTGCTTCGTGCTGAATATCATAACAGCCGATCTTCGTTTGCTTTTGCCTTTTGGGCAAATACCTACACCCTCCAATGTTTCACATATCAAATTTGAGTAAAACATTACGCATGGGTTTTAATAGATTAGGAGAATCATAAAAACATATTTTTTTTTTCATTATTGAGAATTGTAAAAGGATTTTCTTCTGTAACACCTAATATTTGGTAAGTTTTCCTTTTGTTCCTTGTTCACAAACTATAGCGCACACTTTCAGACCAAGTTCTTGGCAAATTGTCAACTATATTCTAAAATAAATTTCAGGTTCACCCCTTTGGCAGAGTTTGCTGAAACAAAATAATTTAAAATACTTCTCCAGCTATCAATGTTTACCATGAAACGAGAAGCCCAACGATAAAATGTGGATACGTGGGGAAGTCTAAAACAAAATTTATTTCTGAGAAATTTATAAATGTTTTAAGATCTGTAAAAAATGTTTTGGGAAAGTTCTGTTGAGGCAACATTATATTTTTTGGCCTTGGACAGCCCAAAAAATATACCACAAACAATTTTTAAATGCTCTGAAATATCAAGTAGCTATGTACTTGAATCTGCGATGATAAACTAGTTGATATTTTGCTAGTTCGTAGAGCGTTATGAGTTTTAGTTCTAGAGCTAAGTTTTCTTCTTATTTTTTTTTTCAGTTCAGAATTTGCTTTGTCCTCTTGTGCGCATTTTTCTTATAATTTATTGCATCTCACGCAAGAACTATTTGAACTGTTAGAGGTCCCTCTCCGTTTTGTTAGCAAAGATGAAAGATTTTCTAAACTTAAGTCTAAATTTAAATTATAATTTAGATTTAAGGAGGGAACAGCGTCCCTTTAAAAATTTGTCTGTCAAATAATTCCGAATAAAAATGATTTCACAAACAAAATATTTCCCTTCGCTCTTAAACAACAAATTACTCAAAATTTCATTTGAAGAAGATGCAAAAATGTTCAGATCGGGGAAATGTCTTCAATTTTACTTTTTTTACAAACCGAACAAGAAACGCCAGTCTTCCTTTTACGTGTATCACACATTGCTAAATTTTTAAAAAGTATACCGCTGAAAAAAATAGCTCAATCATAAACCAAAACCAGCCAAATCCCTCGAAAGTTGACGGCGACGGCGAATGAAAATGCAATTGAAAAATAAAATCGAACAAAAGTGACATTGGTGTCGTTCTCAAAATATATACATATTGATATGTACGATGCATCCTTAATAAATATATAAACACAAATACACCATACTGTAGCGATCCAGATAAACATCAGCGACACAATCAGTAACTCGTATATGTTCGTTTGCAGGATCGATTGAGACGTAAAACAAAACGAAGGGTTGCAGCAAAACGAAATATGAAAAAAATGTGTATACATATATCGAAGTTACAACACACTGGAGGATGGTTGATATCCACGACTATACAACTTAAAATCGTTTCATACCAATTGATGCAACAACCCTTAGGTTTGAGAATTTTATTGTCGGTGAAAAAGTGGAAATTTTTTTTATTCTGCATACGAAATCTATGTAACTTTATTATCTGTGCTATTAGTCTGCGGAGAGAGGTTTATTGGTCAAGTCGGTCGGAATGATACCTTACCTCAAAAGAATTTTTTGCCACCTGGGTAAAAGTTGGGACCTCAGGCATAGGGCCTTTTCTAACCTGTTTGGCCGCAGGTTAAGACGGAAGGTGATCCTCACATCTAACTCGCATGATGTCTGGCCTGTCTTTTTGAATAAGAGTACTATCTCTATCTACGTCTCTCCGGAAGGCACTTTTGAAACGTCTGTTTTGTAGTCCGATTACCCTTAGAAAGCCATATTGTTTTTAGATATACAGCCCGATCAGGGTCTTCCCAATGGAGCAGCATCCCGATTTTTCGGGAATCACGCTGCAGTTACCAACGAGGGTCAACCCACACCAGGGAATTGGTGTTCTGCTTTGGATTTTTGTTTGCTAAAAAGCACAACTCATAGGTCTTCTGTTTTCTTAGAAAAACGAGCAAATTTCATAAAAGTGGTTTATCTTTCTGTCAGTACAATGGAGTGCTCTAGTATAGAAAGTCCCGCACCCAAAAAAAAAAAATACATAGGTAATGGTTATTTCATCACCGATTTTCTTCAAAATTGAAATACGATTTTAATCATTTTTGAAATATAAATTAATTGAGGTGAGCGTACGAAAATGGCGTACTCAGTTTTAGCGAACAAAATCAAATAAGGGTATTTTACAAAAATGCTAATATGTCAAACAGGGGTTCAGTTAGTTTGAAGACAAATTACAGACAGACTCATACTATATGTTGAGCACGAATTTGTATATACATAATATATACAAATTTTCCAAATATTTTTTTATAACTTTTTTTTGTAAATGATTGAATTTTTGAAAATGTCTTTGTTCTGAACAACGGGCTTAGCAATTTTGATCTTTTTAAATGTCTTAAATACTTGAGTTGAGTATCAGAAGATCGTTCAGTTTTTCTCCAACATACTCGATTAACTGTACTTTGGGAAACCAACAATGTCTCAAAAACGGGCGTTACGTTGTTAAAAGAAGTTTGACATATTAATAGATACAAATATGTAGAAGAAATCTGCTAGCTCAGATTTAGAAATATTTTTTCTCAACTTTATTATAACATTTCTTATAACAGTTGCTAAAATTTTGAACAACATCACATTATTGACAACGGCTCTAATGACGTAGATGATTTTTGAAGCTTTTAATACTTGGAGCAATTGTAAAAACATGGGATACTCAGATTCGCAAAAGGCTCGAATAACGGTACATTAGAAAAATGGGTTTATGCTGGTGGAGAGATTTCAAAAAATTTGACAATTAAGCCATTTTGGCCCAAATTCGCATACTAAGTTTCTCAAAGAAAAATAAAATTATAAAGTATAAATTCATATAATGTTTCTACAATTTTTAAAAATTGCACTTTTCTCCAAAACGGCTTTAAGGATATTAACCTCTGTGCGTTTATTAAATACTTGGAGAAAATGTAGGAAAATGGCATAGGAACCCACCTTTTACCAAGAGACTTAACCAACGGTAATTTCAAAACGCGGTTATATTTCAACAATGGGTAACGTGATTTCTTTGCTTCAAATAAAAACATTCAGATCGAAAGCCATTATGACAAATCAAAAACTGTTCAAAAGATCAAAATCACAGAGTCAATCAACTTTGTGTCTACTTCAACCGGAAATCAGGCCTTATTTTAGTAAGTTTTATGAAAAAAATCTATGCCTTGACGTTACAAAATTTAAAGTGTTACATTTATTACGTGTAGTAGGCACTGTTTCACTAGAGACGATGCGGATTAAATAACAACACGTCCGTTTACTTCGAATGCGATCATAAAACTGACGCTCTCTTTATTCTTATTCTTAATCTTACACGTGTATGACTAGATGTGTATATAATGTAGGTACATGAATATAAATATGGTTTGACAGTGAGTTGCATGCTTAACTCTTACAATAATTACTACAATTCGTCCATCCTGACCATTAAGATCACCTGATCTTGCAAATTTACAATCAATCATTCGCTTTACTCTTGCTCAGCCATGGTTTCATATTGCCGACCGCCCATACTCCTTGGTAAGGTATTCGCGACTGTTGAAAACCGTCAACATCTTTAAGTAGTTATCTGTCGTTGTGTGGGACTTTTTCAATCTGGTAGGGTCCTCTAAATTTTGGTATCAGCTTTTTAGACGCCCCCGGGTGCGAGTCAAATTTTTTTATCATAGCGTAGTCTCCTACATTATATTTCGTGGGCTTGCACTGTTTTTTATCTACGTATCGTTTGTTGTATGCCTGCGACTTCTTTTGTTCTAAAGCTGCTTTGCTACGTGTCTTCACCAGGTCGCGTACATTTCTCGATTCTAGCTCTGTTAGACTTTCCTTAAGCTCATCCGACCACTTGCCTTTCTGATTAACTCCAAACAACATTACACTCGGATGTTCTTTTATAGTCCTACCCACCGTGTTATTGAGTGTATGTTCGACTACCTCTAATTCGTGATCCCAAAATACCCCTTCTTCTGGTGTAACTAACTTGGCTATCATTGGTCCTAAGCTCCTGTTAACTATCTCTACTTGTCCGTTCGCTTATGGGGAACCCGTCGCAACCTTTATGTGTTGAACACCTTCTTCAGACAAAAAATCCTTGAACTCTGCAGAGGTAAAGGAACTACCTCTATCTGATATAACATACTTCGGTCTACTATATGCCCTAAAATAGTTCGTTAATGCTTTATTTACCTCTTTTGTATTTGTAGTTTTGGTCGGGTAGAGTCTCACGAATTTTGTAAAAGCATCTATTACCACTAGTATATACTTTTTATCCGCCCTTGAATTGTCTATTGAACCATAATGATCTACATGTACTACTACGAACGGTTTTTCTTCTTTAGGTATGTTGTGAATGAAACCCTCTTCACGACCCTATTTAGCCGAAAAAACAATACACTTCAAACAGTTTTTTATGTGCGATCCTATCTTCTCTCTCATTTTGGGAAACCAGTAACTTTTTGACACTAATTCTAACACCTTATCTGTTCCTACATGACCTACTTCGTCATGATATTTATACAAAACATGACTTGATATATATATATAAATTATGGTTCGATCGTTCTAACAACTCTTTGATCTTCATTATATTTCCGTCTTTTGCTTGGCATACTATCAGGTTTTCCCCGAAAGTATTCCTTTCGATCGTCAGAATATTTGTCGATCTACTTAAAGCGTCGACGTGTTGCATGCGAGTACCTGCCCTGTGTGCTAGAGTGTAATCAAAATTTTGTAGTTCTAACGCCCATCTGGCAATTCTAGTTCTGAGTTCTTTCTTGTTTAGCGTTAGGGTCAATGAATTACAATCAGTTACGATCTTGAACTGTTTACCCTGTAAATATACCCTAAAACGTTTTAAAGCGCTTATTATTGCCAGCGCCTCTAACTCAAAACTATGCAACTTTGCTTCGTAATCTGTCGCTCGCTGTGAAAAATAAAAGATCGGATGCAACTTTCCGTCTTGATTTCTTTGTAGCAGAATGGCTCCAAAAGCCTGTGCACTTGCGTCGCAATGAAGTTCTGTTTCGTCCTTTGGACTATACAGTGCCAAGACCGGAGCTTCTATCAATTTGTTTTTCAAGTTTTCGAAGGCCTCTAACTGTTTGTCACCAAACTTGAATTCCCTATCTTTTTTGTAAGGTCGTACAGTGGTTTTGCTATGGTCGAAAAATCTCTAACGAATCTACGGAAATAAGAACACAAACCCAAGAAACTTTGTACCGCATGAGTTTTTTGTGGAACCGGAAATTTTTTTATGGCTTCGATACCCCTATCATCTGCCTGTATACCCGCTCCCATAATCGTAAAACCTAAATATTTTATATTCTTCTGTAGAAACTTGCATTTATCTATCCGTAGTTCCAATCTATTGTCTACCATCCTCCTCCAAACTTCAGAGAGTATTCTAAAATAGTCTTCGTACGTCGTCGTAGCTATCATTATATCGTCTAGGTAAACTATAACTTCATCGTTCCTTATCATGTCTGCAAATATCTTGTTAATGTGTCTCTGAAAAGTTGACGGCGCGTTTTTCAAACCAAACGGCATTCTCAGAAATTCGTATTGCCCTAAAGGTGTTATGAACGACGTATATTTTACGGCGTCTTCATGCATGTAAACGTGAAAAAACCCATTCTTGAAGTCTAGCTTAGAAAAAATGGTCTTATCTGTCTAGCAAATCGTCGATCACCGGTATCGGGTAAGTATCTTTTGCAGTCGCTTTATTTAACGTACGAAAATCTATGCACATCCTAAGATCACCTGTCTTTTTCTTTACCAATACTATCGGCGACACGTATTCAGATTCACTTTCTCTAATATACCCTTTACCGACATATTCGTCTAGCAATGAAATAAGTTCGTTTTTTTCGGCATACGACAAACGACGCGGTCGACAATGAAACGGTTTCACATCATTCAGCGTTAAATTCATTTTAGTTGTAACTACCGGTTCCGTAGCGCGATCGGCAAACAAATAACTCGACTTATACAATGTTTTAAGTTTTTCTTTATGAACATAACATACGTCTTCACCAACTTCTAGATCCAATTCTGAACTATCATTATCTTTACAGTCGATTAACATGAGCTGTTTTCCAAAATGTTCACTATCATTTTCTATTCCCTTTCAGCAAGTTATATTATTTTCTAATTTTGAAACTAGTTTAAATTTTCCACTTTTTAGGAAATCCCTCCCCAAGATTGCCTCATAACTCGTCGATCCATCGTCTATTACCATAAGATTTACTCTTATTCCAACTTTTTTCTAAAAAAAACTACGCACGACAACATTCCATATATTTTAAGCAAACTTTTATTTAAACCGAAATATTTGCTTTTTCTCTTACACTTAGATATAGATATATTAGTCGGTATACACGATCTTCTAACTATACTTATCGGACTTCAGGAGTCTATGAGGCAGTCTAAGGGAATACTATCACTATCAATTGTAAACATAAAATACAAACGTCTTACGTAATCACTGGACATGTCATCTTCTGACAACTGATGTACTGCTGACTTCCTCATCCATTCTTCTTCGTCCATTTTCAATCCAGTCGCCAGTCTCACTTTGTCGTAGAAATATTCACTGAAAGTTTCGCTCACTTTCCACTTTCGGTTTTCGAATCTTTTTCTCATCTCCATCTTGTTTTGTTTTGTACCAAAAACTTCTTTTAAACCCTCTGTCAGGTTATCTACATATGTCGTCTTTTAAAAAATTAGGTTGTGCGTACAACCATTCTTGAGCCTTGCCTCTCATTTTGCTCACAAAAAGTGTGTGTACATTTTTTTTCTCCACACCGTACACCTCGACATTTCTTAACTGTGCCAGCCACACATCAACACTTGTCGTTCCACTAAATTCCGGCAACATCTTCCACAATCCAATTTGTTGCGCCACGTTAAACTCTCCTGTCGTACCGCCCGATCGTTTTTCACCATCTTCTGCACTAGTTTCTTTTCTATCATTTGATTTTGCGATCCGCAACAGTTCATTTTCTCTCATCATGACGTTTTTCTTATCTCCAGCTGCAGTGTCTAGCGACTGTTTTTCGACCTCTTTTTGCAGTCGTACGCCTTCTGCCTCTTGTTCTGCGTCGCCGTTACTTGGATGTTCTCCTCGCACATCTGCTGCTATAAATTCGTTTGAATTCAATACTGTTTCTTTTATTACGAAGAGAATAAGAAAAAAAATTCGCGGTTTCTGAACAAGCGGCGACAAAAAAAAATTTTCGCGGTGACTGAACAAGCGGCGACACAACCAACTTTGCGGTAAACACACAATCTGTAATACCAATTTTATTTTGCACTCAATTTCACTTGTGGCAAGGTATTACTTTATTTGTTCTTTTTTTTTGTAATCCCACTTCTGAGTAATTTGTAGTAGGCACTGTTTCTCTAGAGACGATGCGGATTAAATAACAGCACGTCCGTTTACTTCGAATGCGATCATAAAACTGACGTTCTCTTTATTCTTGTTCTTAATCTTACACGTGTATGACTAGATGTGTATATAATGTAGGTACATGAATATAAATATGGTTTGACAGTGAATTGCATGCTTAACTCTTACAATAATTACTACATACGTGCAAAGATTTTTAAATTTTATGTCATAAGATTTCGATCAATGTCGAGCACATGTCTTTCCTATAAATATTTACATATGTTTATTAAACATCATTATGCATGTTGTGCATATTCATATGTCATAACCCCACAATATGAGTGATCTTAACCATTTTCAGCCCTCGCTGAAAGGTATAAAATTAAATTTCAAGATGTTTTTTAACATACCCTTCCCAATCACAAATGCAATAAAGACAAATCAAATATAGCTATCTACATGTAATTGACATTGTTACGATTATTTTTTTCAAAAAAATTTATACCAGGGGTATATGTGTTGTCACCACTCACGAGTGAGTGCGAACTTATTTCCAATTCAAATGTTCCTTCAGATTTTAAGAATAACAAAAGAAATGTTTGTTCAGCCTATTGTACGGCTATGACTGATAGTCAAAAATTAATATATATATATGTAGTCAACTATTACTAGTATGACTATATATATTTGTGGAGTATCACCCAGATGTGGTGGTTTGGGATTACCACAAACACATCAAATCCATACTCGATTTTAAAAAATTTTATACCAGGGGTATATGTGTTGTCGCCACTCACGAGTGAGTGTGAACTTATTTCCAACTCAAATGTTCCTTCAGATTTGAAGAATAACAAAAGAAATGTTTGTTCAGCCTATTGTATGGCTATGACTGATAGTCAAAAATTAATATATATAGTCAGCTATTACTAGTATGACTATATATATTTGTGGAGTTTCACCCAGATGTGGTGGTTTGGATTATTGGATTATTTTGGATTATTTTTTTCCTTATTTTACGAGTATAGAGAGAAATGTGATTCGAAACTAATTATTGTTATAAAAGCGAAAAAGTTATCGAACGGCACAGTTTATTTTTTACTGCAATCTTGTGATTGAAAATAAAAATTAAAATACATAGTTTGCAATCACAAGAGTAGCAATTTAAAAAAAAGTTTAAATTTCAATTCGCACACATTTATGGCTCAGCATATCAGTGCCCATAACACTAAATATTATTCCGTCTGTTAAATTACGTACTCCATGCTAACCTTCCATCTTCATACATTAAAAATATGTATAAATATTATTCAAAATACAAAATCAAAAACTGTCAAGAAACATCAGTGTACACAATTAATTTAATGTCGGTAAGTATTGCCTGAATCTGAAACAGGATTGAAGAACAATAATGTGAAAATGATTTAAATTAAAAATGCATTCGTTCGTTAATTGACCAACATATTTCGATTTCCATCGAATTTAGACATCCTATTTCCTTTGAATCGAATTAAGAATTTATCAACTAAATTGTTTCAAGTCGAGATTACAATTTTATGAAACAACACAACTGAAATTAAAGTTTTTGCCAAAAGGACTTATTTGCAATCTGACCTTGAATACCTATTATTTAAATGGAGATTTTCTAAACCCATTTTATGTTGAATAAACCGTGCTGGTGCTATGTGATATACGTAAATAAATTAGCTTGTGTCCTGTCGCATTTGTCTGCTTACAAACAATGTTTCAATGCCAATTAATTAAGCAGCCTACTAATTAAACTGACGGGGCGGACGGCATTTGGTTTTCACTTCAGCGACGACCAAATGCAAACTAATCACAAAATAAACTTATCATGTCCTTGCTTAACTATAAAGCAAGTTATGGGAAGGGATGTTTACTTGACATCCAATATTGGATGTCGTTAGACGCTTTGTTTGAGCTTCAATTCTTATCAATTTTTATAGGACTAATTAAGAACTACTAACCCCCAAAGAAAACATTTTTTTTGCAGGTAGTTACGCGAAAACCCTGAAAATTGTTTTGCCTTAGCGTACATTCGTAAACAAATAAAGCACAAATTAACTAAAATGTGGATTCAAATTTGATCCAAGAATTCAAACTTCTTATGAATAAAAAATGATTACCCAAGCAATAGCTAATTTTCGATTTTCTGTAGTTAATGGATTAATTCGCTTTTTAGTATAGGTAACTACCTGCAAATGGCTGCATATCTATATCCTATGTATTTGGTTGAAAGAATCACTAAAAAATGCTGTCAGTTATATTTCAACTTAATTACTCATAAACCTACCGACTTCGGTGAATTAGTAAATTGCATGTTTATCAACGTCAATTAAATTCAAAAAATGTTTATTGATAAGATTTTTCAGTTAACTCATTGATTAAAAATAATTCTCCATTAATTTTTTAATACGTCTGATAGTTTTAACTTTTTCGGATACTTTAGTATTTTGATCGTTTTTGAAGCATAAAATAATAAAGGTGAATAACTTTGCTTTAGAAAACCGTTAATATCTTAAAAATATAGATATAAACATTTGAAACAAATCTGCATAGGTACATACATACACCGATTTTCGGAACGTTTTTTTTTGCGTGAGCTATTTTCTTAAATTTTTAAATAACTACTTTTCTTACTCAGATTTTTGCAAAAGTTCAATAAGGGAACATTAGAAAAAAGGCTATATCTCAAAACCGTTGAGGTGATTTTAAAGAAATTTGATATTCTAGCTAATACCTACTACTCTGCCCACACATAGACGAGCTAAGATAAGAATATCACTGCAGCGCACCCCATAAAACAACGCTTTTCATTTAAAATGGTCTCTAGGGAGAAATCACATCTTGGCAATGTAATCAATAATGTGAGTTTAGCGACACATTTCATATCTTGAAACTGTCCCGCAAGTGTGCATACAACTCCTTGGATTGACGCCGTAAAAGATCGAACCATTAACAATAATGGGAGCATGCACTTGTCGAAATCGTAAACAATTTGGACAGACCTTAAAGCTCCTGGATCACATAAATACAAAACCACCAGCATTTGATTGGCATCAGTTATTAAACGATCCCAAACCAGGAAACATGCACAAGCCCATATTCATTTACGTCGAACCGACGAACCCCACGAGAAGAAGACTACTTTTTTGAACACAAGAGTCGCACACGATTTGCTAAAGATACTCCGAATAAAAATAGGATGGGCCAGCTGTAGAAGTCGTCGAAGGGTGGTGGTTCTACGTTGCTACAAATACTTCGGGTATTAACACCAACAAGTAACCTGCAGGGAGGGAAACCGAAAGGGCATTGGAATCTTTTACAACTGCAAAGAGCAAGGCCACAAAAAAGGGACTGTCAACAAAGAGCAAAGTGTGTAATGGGCAGAAATTCGTTTCCCGGTATTTCGACCAGTACGAAGTTATGTCTTGCTAGTAATTTACTGCATACTTTTGGGCCAATAAATATTAACATTAAAAAAATTGGTTACCTCCTCTGCCGCTGTGCTCAAAATAAATTCAATTTGGCCACTCCATGTAAGTACCCAGAGTGACCATGGCGCTCACACTAGCAAAGTTAGTAAGAGTCACCTAACCACCAACCCAAGTGCCTGTAAACTAATTTAGGTTTTTTTTTCTAAAGCCGACTTTCATTGGCAGCTCAATGGTGGAGACAACAGACTCAACCTAATTAGCCGAAACAATACATGGTGGAGACCTCTGAACTCACGCCTCCACCACAGGAAAGTTGTCTCTCCATGTTCACCACGCGAATGAAGTGCCCATGTACCAAGCACAGCTTGAGTGCACTCGCCATCTGGTGTATTAGCTTGATTTGTTGGTAGAGAGGGGGAGGGGACGAATGAATTGTGGATGGTCGGTAGATTTAGGGATTAGCGAGTGCAAAACATAGGGCATGCGGGATTAAATCGGTACCTTGTTTATGAACTAATTTCGTTCGTAAATAAAACAAGGTACCGAAAGATACGGCGCGGCTTGGTATATAAAAAGGGTGATGCGCGTCGGTTGAAGAGAAGTTGAATTTTACAAGTGGCCGAGGACGGTGAAATAGTTAATATTAAATTAGTAAATATTTTTTTTGGCAAGTGCCGTATAAAGTTAATATTAAAACAGTGACTAGAGAAAATAAAACAGTGACGAGAAAAATAAAACAGTGACTAGAGAAAATAAAACAGTGACTAGACAAATAAAAAAAAAAAACCCAAATATGTATATATTTTTTTTTGTGGCGAAAAGTACCAAGTTTTTTTTTGGCATATTAGTTTATGTTCTTCAAACTCGAACCATACGGCTTACGTATAGGCTTCAAGACACGGACATACGTGAGGGTGCGGGTATTTGAAGGGCCCCGGGACCAATACGAGGAATATCACCTCAGGCACGAGGACTGTCTAAAAGTCCGGGATTTCCTCAACGCTCCGCGAAAAAAAAAAAAATTGAACGCTTAGAGTTATATATATTAAATAATGTCGTATTTGCCCATGATTGTGTATATGTGGGTGCCGCCTCCGCAACCAGCCGAACCAGCAGCAGCAGGAGCAGAAGCAGTTCCCGAGTACAACAAAAATTTAAGTACCCTAGATTAAGTTTGTTTTTATAATATTATATTTAAGGCATACAATAAATATACCTTTTAAATACTTTTCTTACATTTAACTTAAGATATCTTATACTTACTCTAACTTACCGTTAAATTTAATAGAATTAACTTTACCTGTACTTACCTGAAAAATTAATAAACTTAAAATTACTTTCCTTTAACTTTAGATACCTTTAAGCTAGTTACAAATAAATTAAGTTAACTTAAAATTACATTACATTATAATTACTTACCTTTAAATTTAGATACCTTTAAAGTAGTTATAAATAAATTAAGTGAACATTATAATTATTTACCTTAAAATTACATACATTTAAATTTAGTTACATTAAATGGAATTACATTTTAAAATACTTAACGTTAAAATTAAAATACATTAAAATAATGTACTGTTAAATTCTACTTACCGTTAAAAATTGAATTACATACTTTAAAAATACATACCTTTAGACTCTAAACACAATTACTCCCCTTGTATCAATTACAAGACATATATATATATATATACCCCACGTGAATAATTTCAAAAGGTACGAGTAAGTCGAAGAAAAATTAGCACAAAAAAATTAAATTTCGAAAGTTTACTTGAAATTATTTCGTGCATTGCATAACTGCTTATCAAACCAAGAAGTTGAGCAATTCAAACCAATTTTGTTATAGGTACCTTAAGTCATTTAAATTGAATGTAACAATAAGCTCATGCATAATAAAAGTGTTTTCGAAAGAAACCTTTTTGGCAGATGCAAATACAATATCTTAAATAAATTTAAAATATTATTAATTCACAAATATTTTGTCATAAATAAAAAATAAATAAAAAAAGTAAATTAAATAAATTAAATAATTAAAATTAAAAACTCTTTATTTTATATAGTATACAAGAAATAATATTTAATTATGTTAAAGACAAAATATTCTATTTGAAAGTGTTTCCATTGAAAAATGTGAAAAGTTTTACTAAACTCATTTTTTTCTTATTTATATTCTAGGGCTATTCTACGATTTTTTTATTAAACTCTGCAAGAACTCTTTCGTAAAAGTCAGGCCTACTCTTAATACGACGGAAGCAACAGTTATCGGAAGTGTTAAAAATAAACTGCTTAAGTTACAAATTTGCGGGAATGTTTCACGTAATATGTATTTCGTTTCTTAAATAGTTATGAAGTGCTAAAACGTCAAGTTGTCGAAGAGAAGAAGTTGTATTCAAAACTTTAAGTTAATTTTTCAAAGCTGTAAAATCAAAAATTCCAGAAAAAAATTTATTAAAGAAGATATTTTTTCATCTGGATTGGAAATCAAGAAACCTTTCTTCAATTCCATCCTCCGATAGGTACCGAAGAACAGCACTTAGTTGTTCCCTATGGCTCACGTCTGGTGTTTCGTCTATCATAATGGATATCTACAAATCGCGTTTTACTAATTTGTATTTTAATTTCTGATTTTAAAACTGCTGCGATACTACGTATCAAATCGTTTTGTATATCACTTGATAGACCGGAACAAATGGGAGTTTGTTCACTTGAATACTGTTCTAAATGATTGTCCATTAACGTGTCATACTTAGATAAGTATGATATTGTTTCAATATAATTGCCACGATTATCGGAATCTGATTTTTCATTGTGCCCTCGGAATGCCTGCTCTTGTTTCCCTAAAAGAACTACTGTATCTATAAAACGCTCCATTAACATTCGATTCCTTTCATCTTTTTTGTTGTGGGCCATAAAGGCGTAATAAAGGATGGGCAAATGAGACGAACCGATAACCTCGGAAAGTCCTGTTATCTGGTGGAAAGATAACAAAAAGTTTAAGTTGCGATCTGGCATAGCAAGAAGATATTTGTCACCTCCCCCAGCCAGTGTTCCTAGTGAACAATTGGTTAGTGGTACCAAGTTGCTGTTCATTAAATATAACGCATCTATGTTTATGTTTAAGTATTATGTAAATAAGTATTGAATAAAAATGACAAAAAAAGTAATATTTAATGTTTTTTATGTACCTAATCTTACATCCGCATCCGCGGATGTGAGCCTTTTAATATCCGCATCCGCATCCGCATCCACATCCGCGGATGTCAAAACTTCTGCATCCGCAACATCCCTGATATAAATTCATAAAATAAGTCGGAAGGAAGCGGGTTATTTTTTTTTGTTCTATACCAATATTTTTCATTCAAAGAGAACTATTTTTTTTTGCAAGCAGAATGCAGAAACCTACCTAAACGTCAACCAACCTGCCTTATACATGTTGGTTCATCAGCGCAGCGATTGAGAGATACACACAAATTTTCAAATAAGTCGGAGGAAATCGAGTTATTTTCATCCTAATGAAACCTACCTCAAGCAACATTGACATGCGCCGCGCACTACGCAACATGTATGACTCATCAGCTCAGACTCAGTGTCAGACCAGGATACATAAAAATTCACCAAAAAATAAGTCGAAGAAAATCGGGTTATTTTCACCCCAGAATCCTAACGGAGTGAAGAGCGTTCGTCCGAGTCGTACGAACTATGTGCTCATTGGTGGCATAGGGACAAATTTCGCATAAGTTCTCGTTTCAGATTCACCCCACCGGAAGATAGATCTATCGTCGTTGGAGTTGGTAACGGCAGTAGCCGATTTTAACAAACTGGTAAAGTACGAGTACTATACGACAAGGGTAGTGTATTTTTTTTTTTTATATACGAGTATAACTAGTATTTTTGTCTAACTAAAGAATATGAATAAATAAATTCATTTATACTGACAACTTGAAAAGAAAAATAATGGTGTAGTATTCTCATTGGTTGGTGGGACGACCCATATAAGTATGGAATGTGGTCATCAAAGGTTGGGATGGCAAGGGATTCGACCATCTGAATCCCCAGCAAGTGTGTGTGGTTGGTTTTCCTTTCCTCTTTCTTTCTCTTTTTCTTACAGATCTCTCTTCTTTATTTCTTTTTTTGCACGATAAAGTTTGTGTGTGTCAAGATGCTGCTAAAGAACCCCCCCCCCCCCCCCCCCCCGGACTGAAGCAGCTGGAGAATAAATATCGTGCGCATTTCGACCATGGTCCCTAACATCCTGCCATAAACCAGGGCAGCGACACGTACAAAATGGCGCCCATTTAAAGGCAACATCCGTACGACAAAATCCTCGTCAGGACACAGGTCGCAAACGACACATAACAAGTGCTGCTTATGTGCAGTTTTAAATACCATATCACAAGCGCTAGACTAGTGCCCATTATCAGGTTGATGTCAAGTGTTCAGAGAGGCACTTGAAAGTCGAAGAAAATAGGTGCTCAGTGACCAGAATCCTCCAAGGAAATCTTCGCAGGAGTCGAACGGCTGATAACCTCCTCACGAAACTCCGAAGTGAACTGGAGCGCAGACTCGCTAGGAACAGCTGCTTTCTGGACTTCAGACATAAGGACAGTTCCTATAAAAAGCCAAGGGGGAGAAAGAGGTTTTGCATGGGTGAAATATGTGGAACTAACGATAATCAGCTGCTACTTCAGCCTGAAAGAAAGTATAAGCTAGTTCCAAAGTAAAGTGAACAGACTGGAGGACTTCATATAGGAGAACGACTTGGAAATCCTGGCTGCCAAAGATATCAACCCCTGAGCACAGGAGTTGGGAATGCTCACGAGCAAGGCAAATACCACACCTACCTTCAGGAGATTCGGGCAGGTCGGCGCGATTCCGGATGTAACCTTCGCAACAGAGTTGAGCTCCGCAAGGAATGAAAACTGGAGAGGGGGCAATGGTGCGATGGCAGTGTATTCACTAAGTGATTGGCAGGTCGTGCGTTCGAATCCCGACCAGGGCCATGATTTTTATAAATTGAATACACACAACAAAAACTGATCTCCCTAAAGCAATTTAGGCGCCACCTGTTGAGAAAAAAAATCCCATCGCACCAAACTTCTTTTCTATCCTTCTATTCTTTCAGTAAGTAGCACCCAAAAATAGGCAATGATTTGCTGGGAGCTACTTGCGCAACAAACTAAATGCCTGCGCTGTGGTTTTACCATTATAAGGGTACTGTGTCACTACAGAAAAAATAAATCCCTTTAGCGCACGCAAATTATAAAAAAAAAAAAAATTAAAACTGGAGAGTTATAGAAGAATATATTGCAGTGACCACAAAATACATCGTCTTCGACCTATTAAGCGAGCAACGAGTTCCCAACTGAAACCGAAGCCGGCTCAACGAGGAGCTGCTCAAGACTGCGATCAAAGAAGTAGAAACCGCTGCCCTGACACAGAAAGTACTGCACACATAAAGGCTGAAGGAACAATGTAACTTATACGTCGTGCATCCGACGCCGCGATGCTTTAATGCAGATGTAGGCATTCAGTCTACTGGTGGAACGACGCGATAGCCGAACTTCGAAGAAGATGCCTTCACCGCAGACGGAAAGTAACTAGGGAAAGGAGAAGGCACACGGTGCCTACGGACAACACAATAGCAGAATTATTAAGGACGATGAGATCCGACCCCAAGAGGGCGATCAATAAGAGCAAAAAGCAGAAGTGAGAGGATCGGCGCAGCGACTTCAACAGTAACCCCTGTGGATTAGTAAAGTTGAGAACCCAGATAGTATGCCCCGTCCTCAGCCAAGATAAAATTGGAGCATATAGTAGACACACTCTTCCCAACTTATCCTGTCTGGCCACCCGAAATCCCGGTCTTACGACAGAAAACTCCCCCCTTTAGGTTAGGTTAGGTTTAGGTGGCTGTAGGCAGAAGCCGACACATTTAGACCAATTTAGGTCCACGTATGTATTATCTACTTCAACTTTGTAGATGGGACTGGCCAACGACACGCGATTGTTCTCAAGCGTACTAACCGCGCCCAACGTCGTTTAATCGCGGTGATATGACGACAACCGATTAACTCCCCCCTTTAGCGAAGAAGAATAGATTGTAGCGCGAAATCACTGCAGAATCGAAAGTGCCACTGGAACATACGAGTATCTTACGACGGCGTTCTTCGTATGAATATTTCCGAAGACACCTTCCTGGTGGGGTACGCAGATGACATCGCCGCGGTAGTAACGATATCTTGGATCTTGTATAAAAATCCATCGCAAGTTGCGCACGTGTCTAGTTTGGGAGCTTTGAATTTTAAATTCAGTGTTTTAAATATTTCTGAACATTTGGTAAGGCTTACTGGATAACAAACAACATCACTATATATGAATATATTTTTCGGATGTGTGGCGACAGCCGTAATGGCTTTCATACGATGGGAACTTGTTTATGTGGTTGCGTATACTTCCTCTTCTTGATCCAGCGTTAATTTGTTCACAGGAATCCCCCTACCCCGACAATTCTTAAACGGTTCGCTTGGACTTGAAACTTTTTTGGCTATTACGTTTTTAATGAAACTTTCCGAATCAGAAAAACATATACCTAGTTAAATATTGTCGGCAAACAGTATATTATATGTTATAAAATCAGGGTCTTTTATAGAATCATCGGAATTTTCCCATTCTGGCAAATTATCAAAATTTATATTCACTGATGGAGATATTGCGTTTCCATCCATTGTTGAACTCATTTGATTATTTATAAAAACACAAGGGACAGCACAAGGAAACAACACAATGAATAATAAAGTTCGTTTAAAAACACAGGAAACACAACACTAAAGTCTAGTTTAGACAACACTTATTCTTTATTTAAATATGGAAAACCGAACTAAAGTATATTGAAGAAACATTTTTTTTTAAACTATTTTTACGGAAGAGCAACCAAACTCGAGATTAGATTTTCACGAACCGAATTACGGCTTTGTATAAACACTTTTAGTATGTACTATCATCACCGCATTTTTTATTTTGGCCTCAACTTGTCAGATGGCGTTTTGAATTGAGCTAAAATATTTGTGTCTTAACTTTTGCTTTTACCTTCATTTAAAATACACACTTTGAAAACGAAGAAAGAAAACCAAATAAACTGCTTTGTCTCTCATTATCGAAAATTTCATAATTTCATTCCCATGTATGTATTTTTTTTTCTTTGTAAGAAGGAGCATAGGCATTTTTGTGGTTTCGCAGCACAGGTAGCATGTATACTGTGCAAGTAGCAGAGGTTGATTATGGAATCCAAGTAAGTTAATTTGTATGGATAATGGATCTCGCATTATCGACTCTCTGGCCATGCCATATGATTTTCATTTTTATTTATTATGCTGTGTAACATCCGAATACTTTTTCATGATTTGCATTGTTGCGTCGTTTCGGCAAGTAGTATGTCCGATGAGAGGGAGGTGATGGAAAAATAAGAAATCTGGCTTCGTCGCCTGAAAAGTTTGAAAAGAAAAATTTAATACAATTTGATTTCGATAGTTTTCATCAAATGAGAAATTATGAGTTTATCGAACTCTCACTGTTTTGACTATATCTTTTCGAAAAAAGTACCGATTTCTATCTTTTTTTTGTAATTGATTAAAAAATATTCGATCTAATTTATAAAGCAATGACATATTTATTTTGTGTCAGTATTGTGCCATGCCGCTCCAACACTTCTTGGTCAATAGGTTACCTATACGATGAAAATTTAGTAAGAATTTTCGTTGTTTTGCGTGGAGCTAATTTGCTAAACTCGACGAACGACACATTTTATAGGAGTATTGCGCAAGTTTATTTATCTTTTATCAAAATATGACATTTTTGCTATATATATATTATAGTCCATGCACCTTTTCAATTAAGCATTGATGAAGGTCACTTGTTGTTATTTTGTTTGCTTAATGAAGGTTGCTTGATTGTTTCTCTTTTGCATTACCGATGTTCTATCAATAGATATACGTGTTTTTATTCACCGATGTTTCCCCAGACGGGGAGGAGCGGATAGCGAATTTCAAAAAGGAAAAAAAAAACTCAAGTCTGTTTTCTTCCGCATCACCCAAATGGTAAATAGGTAAAAATGGCGGCGAAATTATATTGTTTAGTATTATTTTGATAAGACCCATTATAACATACGCCTCCATTGTATGGTGGACAAAATCCACATAAAAGGTCGCAATAGAGAAGCTCAAAAAGGTACAACGGCTTTTTTTTTTTTTATAATAAGCGCGCACTAAAGGGATTTGTTGTGACCCTTATAATGTATTTAGCTACACAGCGCGGGCGTTAAGGAAATTAGGGTGAGAAGAAAAGGAGAGATGCCGATGCACGTTGGTTTTGAATGTCTGTAGGTTATAATGTGTAGGAAAAATGGAGCGGGAAGAGCATTCCACATTCGTGTTGTACGGCTGAGGAAAGATTCTTTGAACTTCACTGTACGTCCGAACACAGGCTTGAGGGTGAACTGATGAGCATTCCTTGCATGGCGGGTATTGCGGTTGAAATGTAAAAAAAAATAAAAAAAAATCTTAACACACATGTAACTGTAGTCGATTGTGTAGGCGAAAACATCAGCAGCAAAAATTCCAACAACAAAAGTAGCAGCAAGGGGAACAGCATTTATTTAAACGATTCACTTACAAAGTATACGCAGGCTCTCTTTTTCAAGGCGAAAGAAGCTAAACAACATAATCGCGCTAAATATGTCTGGATCAAAGACAACAAAATTTTAATGAGAAAGGTTGAGGGTGGAAGAGTCATTTCAATAAGATCGTTTAACGATCTTGTACTTATATAGTACAGTTTGTTAATTAACTTCTGAAAATGAATGATGAAAATAATTTAATCGATGACTTTTCCACACTTGATCTTAGTTTTTCTAATTGTGATAATCTGTTTACTAATAGTTCCTATTGCGATAACAAACTTTTCATTGTCCACCAGAATGTCAGCAGTTTAAGAGAAAACTTCTCATATCTAGTCACTCACCTTGACTCTTTTGTGTGCATCCCAGATTTTGTGTTTGTCTCCGAAATATGAATTTATAATTTTGAAATTGAAGATTACTCACTGCCCGGGTTCAAGTTTTTTGCTAATACTCGTACCAATGAAAATTACGCTGCAGGAGGTGTTGGTTGCTTCGTGAAAGATGATTATAAGATTTTAGATGTAGTTTGTGTTAACTTTTTGAGTGCCGATGTTTTAAAGGTTTCCATTGAAATTAACCGTGAAGAATATGTTTTTTTATGTGTCTATCGACTTCATATGTTTAATGTTTTGACGTATTTGAAAGAATTTGCTGGTCTCTTGGTAAAAGAAAAATCAAATAATTTAATTATTATTGGAGATTTTAATCTTAATATTCTAGATAATAGTGAAATGGTTTCGAATTACTTGGCCCTGCTATCTTCGTATGGCCTAGCATGTTACATCAATGAGCCCACTAGGAGTGTTTCGGGTAGTTGCCTAGATCATATCTATGGACGCTTCAAACGCGTCTCGTGCAGTAGCTGTGATAAGCGCGTTCTCAACCTCATGATCACAGATCACTCTATGACAGTGCTCTTGGTAGACATGGCAATTAACTTGAATAGTAATAATCCTAATTCAGCCGATAGAGTGATGAAAATCGACTTCAGTATGCTAAAAGACACTCTTTTCTATGAAATTTGGGAAGATGTTTACTCGTGTAGAGATGCTTCTATTTCATACACACTTTTTATCGACTTATTCAAGAAACATATCCTTAGCAGCTCATCTGAATCATCTTCTAAACAGCGCGTAACAAAGCTTAAACCTTGGATTTCGAGGTACTTGCTGAATAAGGTAAGAGTTAAAAACAAACTAAGGTTCAAATGTTATAGGGACCCTTGCAATCTGAGTTTAAGAAGTAAATATTCTAAATTGTGCGCTGAACTTAAAAGGGAGATTCCGATTTGCCGAGATACCTACTATCGTAATCAACTAAATTCTGCTAAGGGTAACCTAAGAAGTGAATGGAAAATAGTAAATAGCCTGCTTAATAAAAGTTCTTCTTCTAGAAAACCGTCGGTTATTCGTGTGGATGACTGCGAAGTTTCAGACAAACTTGTCATTGCACATGCTTTCAACTCCTACTTCACAAATTTAGCCAGCAGTTCACAGGCGTGCGTCGTCCTATCGCAATGTAGTTTGTGTTCGCGTATTAGTAGCTCTGTTAAAGTGATGAACGATAACAGCTTTGTTTTTGATCCAATAACTCCTTTTGAGGTATTAAAAGTAATTGGCTCCTTAAAAAATTCCAACACACCTGGAGCTGATGGTGTTTCGGTCTTGGTTGTAAAAAAGGTTGCATGTTTCATAGTGGAAGTTTTAGCTGATATTTTTAATTGCTGTGTATTTGAGGGGGTCTTTCCAGAAGCCTTCAAATGTGCTGATGTTGTTCCCTTATTTAAGAAAGGTTCTCCTATTGAAATATGCAATTACAGACCCATATCACTTCTCCCTGTTTTCAGCAAAATCTTTGAAAAACTTATGAAAAAGCGGATAGTAAGCTTTCTGAGTAAAAGTAAATTCTTTAACGAAAATCAATTTGGCTTTCAGAAAGGCAAGTCAACTGAAGATGCACTTCTTCAATTTTGTAGCCAAATAATGTCGAACCTTGATTCGAAAAAGTGCACGGCTGGGTTATTTATAGATATTACCAAAGCTTTTGATATTGTCGATCACAAAATTTTGCTGCGTAAGCTAGAAAAAGCTGGTTTTCGTGGCTTCATTCTTGACTGGTGTGGATCATACTTAAAAAATAGGTCCCAAGTAGTGAAGATAGACCAGATAAGGAGCAGGATTAGATTCTTTAATTTGGGTGTACCCCAAGGCTCGGTTTTAGGCCCAATTTTGTTTCTTATTTATATCAATTCGCTGTTTGCACTTAATTTTAGAGGCTCACCAACTGCTTTTGCAGATGATATAGGTTATTCTTATGGCTTGAATAGTCCTCTAGATCTAGTCTCTGACATAAACTGGGATTTAAATCTATTAAGAACCTGGTTTGCTGAACATAATCTGGTATTAAGCTCCAAAACTAAAATCATGTTCTTCAGTTTATCATCCATAAACAATTTGGATGCAAATGTTTCATATCACGCACCTGAATGCTTAAAATATAAACTTCTAAATTGCTACTGCAGGTCCAGCTCTTGTTTCTTTGATGATGTTAGCTGTAGTGATAATTGCTTCCTAATCGAAAAAGTTGATGAATTTAAATACCTGGGGCTCACCATAGACGCTAGAATGAGCTTTTCTAATCATTCAGAAACTTTGAGGAAGTATTTTCGCTACACACTTAGACATTTTTTTTACTTGCAACAAATTTGCTCTACAATGCTCCTAAAAACAATCTATTATGGTATTTTTCATTCCAAACTGCAGTATGGAATCGCATGTTGGGGAGGTGCTTATCTAAACAAAATTCAACCATTATTAATTCTGCAAAAATATATGTTACGGAAAATATGCCGCAAACCTAGTAGACATCCTAGTTTTCCATTGTTCTGTGAACAGAAAATTCTTCCAATTCGTCATATATACTGTTTTAAGGTGCTAAATTTTTTTTTTCGAAGTCCGGGAATCGTAATTATCGGTTAATTTCAAACTTCAATTTACGTGGAAACTTTTCAAACATGGTGTCTGTACCAAGTTTTCGTACTATCGCATATCAAAATTTTTATACTATATCCTCATACCGTCTATATAATTTGTTACCTCATTCAATAAGGATGATTTCAACGTCTGGAATGCCTATAAACCTTGTAAAACACTGGATTTTCAATTTTAACTTTGATAATTTGGAATCCTTTCTTTCAGACATTCTGGTTTAAATTTTAATTCCAATGAATTATGTATATAATATATGTATTTATTAATTTTTCGCACTTATAAACATAGCATTTGTATTTCTAAAAAGTAATTCGCTTCGAGTTATTCCATTTGTGTTTTTATGTTCTTACTCATTTTTTATATTTTTATATATTATTTTTGAATTCTGTTCTGTTAATTTTCATTTTCTAATTGGATACTTTGAAAATACTATATAGGGTCACCCCACCCAAAACCAAATTTGTGAAATTTTTAATATCTCTTTGATGTGACATTCAACACTATTTTTTGTACTTAGTGCATGAAAATATAGAATGTCTCTAATTTTCTTAAATTCTATACTTAGTACTTATAAACATTTTCGTATTTGTGAACCTTGAATTTTGTACTGAATTTAAAGAAATAAATTATATCTATCTATCTAAAAAAAAAAAAAAAAAAAAAAAATTAGGGCAGGAATGCAACTGGCTATTTCGTTTGAGCACTTATGGTGGAAATAACGATAAAATAACGACAGGCAGGAGACATTACGACGATGACTAAGAGAGTCAATCGATCTCTCGGTCGCCAATGAGTTTTATCGCGCGTTTTTGGATCCTGTCTAGTAGCTCCAAATAAGTTATTGGTGCACCGGACCAGATATGGGCGTTGCACTCGAGTTTCGGGCGAATAAACGCCTTATAAATTGTAGCCAGATCAGAAGGGGTGAAATATTTCTTACAACGCTTAAGGAAGCCTAGACATTTCGCGGCGTTCTTGGCGACATCGAATATGTGGTCATTAAAAACGAAGGTTGTCATTAACACACATACCGAGAATGGAAAGTCTTTCGGTTTCAGCGATGTAAGTGCCATTCATGGATAATGGCAGTGTGTGTGGGTTTTGCTTTAATGACAGGAGACAGCATTGAGTTTTGGAAGCATTAAATTCCACTCTATTGGTTTTACCCCACTGAGTTATGCTGTTAAGATCGGAATTTAATGAGCTTAACATACGTTGCCGTTCCAGTTCCACACCCGAAGATGAGGGGCGTGACCCAAGAAACGAATATGAGAAGCTGAGGGTACTGTCATCAGCAAAGGAATGGATTGGATTAGAAGTAACACACAGGAGATAATTTATAAAAATGAGAAAGAGAGTCGGGGACAGAACAGAGCCTTGGGGGACACCAGCATTTATTTGGTGAGTTGCAGACTTAAAACCGTCCAAAACAACTTGAATTGAACGGTCCGAAAGGTAATTTCTAATCCATTGAAGAAGAGTATCACCGATTCCAAATGCACGCATTTTCGACAAGAGAGCTTGATGCCAAACTCTGTCAAATGCCTTTGAAATATCAAGCGCAACAATCTTACTTTCACCACCTTGATGAAGAGATTGGTTCCACTTTTCGGTTAGATATGTCATCAAATCACCAGTGGACTTGTTGCTGCGAAAACCATACTGCCGGTCATTAAGGAGTTTTCGCGATTCAAGATATTTCATTAGCTGACGGTTTATCAGCGTTTCCATGACCTTAGAAAGAAGGGACGTAAGTGCAATTGGTCGGTAGGAGGAGGGAGAAGAAGATTTGCCTTTTTTTGCTACAGGCTGGACAAATGCTGTTTTCCATCTTCCCGGGAAGAGTCCTGAAGAATAGGACAGATGGAAAGCTTACGCAATGGTTTTGCCAGCGAGGAAGAACACCTCTTCAGAACGATAGGGGAAATACCATCCGGACCAGCGGATTTGTGAACGTCAAGATCTTGAAGTACTCTAGCCAGTGTACGAGTGCGAAAGTGGATTGGTCCCATGGAGAATTCTACGCGCTCGTGTACAGGAGGTGACAAAGCACAATCTGGAAGCGTTGAGCTGACTGCAAAGTGAGCAGCAAGAAGATTGGCCTTATCTGTAGAGCTGACAGCTGGAGTGTCGTTGTAAATGAGTGTCGGGATAGATGACGAGACCGAATTCTTGATGTTTTTAACAAATGACCAAAAGTTTTTACTACCAGTGGGACTTTGTAGTATTTTTTGCCTCAACTTTTGGTCATAGCAGAATTTGACACGATTAATGTGGGCATTGCAGTCATTTCTGGCTCGTTTGAACTTTTTACGCCTTTCCTCAGATGGGTTGGCTTTGAATAGCCGAAAACTTACCTCTTTTAGCCTGATAGCCTCTTTGCAGCTCGAGTCATACCACGCGTTAACCTTGCGTTTGATACTTTTAATCCTGTTAGGGATAAAAGACTTCATACCCAGGTGAATTATGTTTGTGATCATATCAGCAGCAGCATCCACGTCGCTGTCGAGGAAGCACAGCGACCAGTTAAAACTCTTAAAGAAACCGTTTAGTTTTTCCCAATTGGCTTTCTCGTACTGCCATACGGTTCTTTTAGGAGTTTGTTCTTTAACTATGTGGTTGGAGTATGAGAAATTTGCTGATATGATACAATGGTCTGACGAACCTAGAGGCGATAATACGTTCAAAGCGTATTTATCGTGGTGAGAGGTAAGAAACAAGTCCAGTGTGTTGGCGGTTTGGCTGCTAATGTCCCGTATTCGTGTCGGCTCATTTACAAGCTGAGTCAGGTTATTTACCTCAGCGAAGATCTCGACGTACCTTCCTTCGGGTGTTGTCTGGCCAGAATGTCGAAGCCAGCTTGAATTGTGTATATTGAAATCGCCCGCAATAACGATTTCAGATCGAGGGTGAAGGGTCACAATTCTTGTAATAGAATCAGACAGAGCATCAAACTCATTATAAGTTGAATGTCTATCCAAGTTGGGGCTTCTGTAAATAAAACAGTAGTGGATTAATTGCCTACGGACATGGAATTTTAGCCAAATGAAATTAAATTCTGGGTTGGCGCATTGGCCATATTGGGGCTGAAGTTGATAGGCTACGTCACTACGTATATAGACGGCGATACCGCGATGGGGAAAGAATAATGGCACTAAGTTATACCCAGGTAGACTAAACTCTGTTAAATCAGAGCCAACGCTAACCTGGGTTTCACTAAGTGTCAAAACAGCTGGTTTGTTGTGAAAAACATGGGCGTATAATGAAAAAAAATTTTTCCTCAACCCACGAATGTTGCTGACGTCTATAACGAAATTCCTACACATTACAAAAAACAAACATAAAAAAAACACAACTCCGACGCTAACTAAGCATATGCCGTGAATTGAAAATATGCGTTAGATTTCCAAAACAATTTACCACAGGTGTTATGCCCGTACGGTAATTTGTTTTGGTCCACCAACAATAACAGGCTTGCGTGCCTTGGTATCTCCGGAGCCATGCGAACCTGTCCAACGGCTGCCATAGAGGCAATAACAGGTATTACACCTCTCCACATATACATTCAAAAAGTGGCGATCCGCAGTGCAATAAGTCAAATACAGTTAAACGAGATAAGTCTTAATGATCATCCGGAACTTAAGACCCTTCTTGATGAACTGCCAGAACTCAACATGAACTGCGCGGTCACAGACCGCATTCATAAAACACTATGCTTCAATAAGCGGTTCTCCACGGAGATCCCCAAGAGAGAAGCATGGGTTAGTAATAACCCACCTAACAGCCACAACGGCATAAAGTGGTATACGGATGGTTCTAAATTGGAAGCGGCGATAGGAGCGGGAATATACGGACCAAACAAACACTTTACGATACCCATGGGAAAAAGTCTCAGCGTATTTCAAGCAGAGCTCCACGCCATTCAAGAATGCGCTAGTCACATAAATTTATCTGGTATAAAAGGTGCAACCATCCATATATTCACGGATAGTCAAGCAGCTATAAACGCCCTTAGCTCGCATACGATTGACTCCAAATCAGTCATGTACTGCTTCAATTCCCTACATGCACTCGGAACAAGTAACAAGACCAAGCTATGGTGGGTTCCGGGTCATGTCGGGGTGGAAGGTAACGAAAAGGCCGACGAACACCCGGAAAGTGGAAACTCTACTAGTCTAAATTTTTCTGGCCCATACGGCACAAAAGATCTTTTTAGGTCGAAGTGTCCCCCTATTTTATCTCCTTGGCGAGCAAGAATTCTTAAAAAAAAAAAATATTTTGTCAACTCCGCTTGTCCCGGTAAAACATAAAAACCAATTGTATTAACATTCATTTAACCATTAATATTTCTTATATCCGTCTAAACCTCTTGTATGTGAGACACAGCGGTAGTTAAAATTGAAAACAAAAGAGGAACACGAGCAGAGTGTCCTCAGTTACTATAAGTAGATATACTCTGGCATACACCTCCTTGCAATATGACATGACCTACCCCAAACTTCCATCAAAACCAACAAATAATATACCATATTTGTATGTATGTAATAGATAAGTGAAAATCATGACGATATACCCTTATATATGAGGGTAAGGAGTTCCGTAGTCTTACAGCGTGAATAAAAAACAAGAGCGAAGAATTGAGAAAATTGCAGCGATGGGGTATTAAATTGGTTGTTCGGGTCGAGTGAGTAAAATTAATCCTGTTATACAAATAAGACGGACTTTGATTGGTAATAATTTTATGTAAGAATATACAGTTACTGGTGTTGATTACTGATGCAAATCCAAGATGCAGCCAAGACTAGTAGTTGACTGTACAGCTTTAATTTTACTACTATGTATTTAGATTTAAATCAGGTAAAAGATTGAAGTTAAATTTTTTCTTGACTACTGAAATGATCTGCTATTTCGATGGGCTTAAGAGCAATTAATGCGGGTGGCAATGGTGCAGTAGTAGTGTATTCGCTTACGGAATGGAAGGTCGTGCGTTCGAATCCCGGCCAAGTACATTACTTTATATCGAATTCATGAAATCGTAATCTCCCTAAGTAACTTAGACACCACCCGTGGAGAAAAACCCTACAACTGCACCCAAACACTTCTTTCCTATCTGTTGACGATTAACATTAACATTAACGTCACCCTGTCTGAAGAAAGTACTAAACGCACTTACAAAAATAAATTATTTCCCAAAGGGATTTTTCTCATTATGTACATAATACAAATGTCAAAATCATATTGTATAAAAACGCAAGCCGAAAATGAAATTAAATGCATTCTTTATAACGTTTTGAAAGCGGGTGTTTTATTATACAGTTTTTTACAGTTTTCTATTAGTTCATAGCCGAACATTTTGGTCCATTCGCGCCGAATCTAAAGTTTTTTTTTCATAATTTAAATTGTAAAAACGAGTGTTTGCCTTTGCCCGGTGTTGTTGTTGTGCTTTTACTTATATTGCACTGAATTTGGAATCTGCGAATTTTCTGGACATTCTGAGGAGACCTGGATTTGTGCTGTTTGTGCTGGAATTTTATTGTGTGCTGCAATCATCAGCCCCGTTACGCTGCCTGAATTTCATTTTGACTGGGAACAAGCGGTGGACTTTGGACTCTCCAGTGGAACTTCAACATTTTACAAGTAAGTGCATTTTTTCTTACTTTTTTGCTGTTCTTGGGTTACAAATAAAATAAAATTAAATAAAAAAAAATATGAGGGCATGCAAATTGAATCGAGTACTTACCCAGCTCGAAAAGGACATCGTCAACTTTTCCAAAAGAGGCGCAACTACGCGGACTGCTAATTATTTATCAGGCCGTTTGGCGCTTTTAGAAAAGGCAATGGAGTCGGCATCGGATATTTATGAAAAATGCATAAGTGAACTTGGTGATGAAGAGCAGGAAGATAAATTTCATGAAATCGAGGGAATCTATGAAAAATATCGTGAGTCATACTTTGATTATAGGGGTGATTTACTCGACGCCATGGACAAGGTCAGGATGAAGGTCAATGACAACGAAGACTCTTTTAAAACGGAATCAAGTCAACAAAACGCATCTCATAATGCAGACATACGTCTGAAAAATATCCCAGTTCCAGTCTTTTCGGGGAGTTACGAGTCATGGCGAGGTTTTCGGGATTTGTTCATTTCCTTAGTTCATCATAATGCTTCCTTATCCGAAATCCAGAAGATGCACTACCTTAAAACGAGTGTGTCCGGCGAAGCTGAAAAGCTTTTGGCTCACTTAGTCATTGCGAACGGAAACTATATCAAGGCATGGGCTATATTGCAGGATAGGTACGATCATCAGCGTTTCCTCGTCAATACCCAACTCAAGTGTTTATTCAGCCAAGCAGTTATAACTCAAGAGAGAGCTGATTCTATCAAGGAGCTATTGGACACGTCAACAGAGGTGATACATAGCTTGGAAAATTTAAAGGTGCCTGTTGAACATTGGGACGTATTGCTGGTTTACATCCTGTTGCAGAAATTACCCGCAAAGACGCAACAGCTTTGGGAAGAGAAGCTGGGAGCCAAAGAAAACAGCAAGGAGTTGCCAACGTTTTTGGAATTTTCTCAGTTTCTGGAAACAAGGTTCCGTACATTAGAAGCCGTGAACTACCAGCAGGGACGGACACCACCTGAATCATCGAAAAAGGTACCACAGCGAAACTCTTTCCATGCTCATGCCAACGCCTCCAAGTTCACTTGTAAAATCTGCAACAAGGGTCAGCATGCGATTCGTAAATGCAATCGTTTTCTGAAAATGAACATTACTGATAGGTGTCAAAACGTAAACAAGTTAGGTTTATGTGGTAATTGCTTAGCTTACAGTCATACTTCCAATCAATGTCCAAGTAACCGTAGGTGCTATTATTGCCAACAGCCTCATCATTCACTGTTGCATTATACATTAAGTAATGCTTCTCATTTACCCAATAATATTTCGCACTCTCATCCTCCAAATTCATTCAATGCACCTGAAAATACACCTCATATTAATTCACAGCAACCAAATCGGCAAACTCAAACCAATGTTACCTCGACGATTAACGCCAATGCTCCGAACTTCCGACCCGCTAATGCACAACCTTCAACTAGTACTTCTTCGGCCAATTCATATCACGCCGTACACCACATAAGCACTCAAGTACTGTTAGCCACAGCTATCGTCAAGGTACGAGCATTGACAGGAGAAATCTGTTCACTTCGAGCACTATTGGACTCAGGCTCTGAAGCAACATTCATAACCGAGTCAGCAGTTCAAACTCTACGATTAAGGCCAAGATCGACTCACGTTGAAGTGTCCGGGTTAGGGTTGGTCAACAGTGGCACTTGTAAAAAGGTCGTCAACATTGCGATTTCATCTCGTCAATCTGACTTCGAAATGACCACAAATGCTTTCGTGTTTAAGTCACTGTCTGGGCATCTCCCGGCCCGAGTCCTCTCCGTGGGCGATTGGAAACATCTCGACGGGTTACTTCTTGCTGATCCTTCATTCCATAGGCCAGCCAAGATTGATCTTTTACTAGGCAGCGAGGTTTTAGCAGATATTTTGTTGCCCGAACTAATAAGGCCACATGACAGTTCCATGCCGGTGATTCAAAATACCAAACTAGGTTGGATTTTATTTGGAAGAGCCCCGTCTGAGCCACAACCCATTAGGACGTTTCTCCAAACGACTGACATCGATGCCCAGCTACGCAAATTTTGGGAACTTGAGGAGACACCGTTCCAACACTACGAAACATCCAGCGACATAGAATGCGAAGAGCATTTTGTACGAAATGTAAGGCGTCTGTCTGATGGGCGTTTCCAAGTGGCATTGCCATTCAAGGGAAATGTATTTCCTGTTTTAGGTAGGTCACGGGAGGGTGCTTTTCAACGCTTTCGGTCACTAGAAAGGCGTCTCGCTAGCAACAATCAGTTGCGAGAGCAATACTCCGCTTGTATAGAGGAATATCGGCAATTGGGTCATATGTCGGAAGTTGAAGAAAACTCAATTAACAACTCCGCACATTACTTTTTACCTCACCACGCAGTGTTTAAGGAGGGCAGTTCATCGACCAAGCTACGCGTTGTTTTTGATGCTTCTTTTCGGACAACGGATGGAGCTTCGTTAAACGACCACCTGATGACAGGTCCGGCTCTTCAGCGCAACGTAATTGATGTAACTCTTCGGTGGAGGCTTTATCGGTTCACCTTCTCAGCTGATGTCGAAAAAATGTACCGGCAGATTTGGGTGACAAAGCAGGACTCCAACTATCAGCTCATATTCTGGCGGAAACACGAATCAGATCCATTGAAGGTATTTCGTCTGAAAACAGTGACGTTTGGAACCGCTGCGGCACCATATCTCGCCATCAGGACGATGATGGAAGTTGCGAGGGAGGCCGAGGAGACGTACCCAAGAGCGGCAAAGATGATCCGAACTGAAATGTATGTGGATGATCTGTTTTCCGGCGCAGACACTATCGAAGAAGCTGCAATGAAAAGAAAAGAGGTTAACGCAGTATTAGACGGAGCAGGCTTTAAATTAAGGAAATGGACATCCAACGCAGAAGAACTTCTCCAAGGGATTCCCATTCAAGATCGCGAGTCTTCACTTGCATTACCCTCGGAAGGATCAGACAACATCAAAATTTTAGGCATCCAATGGCTTCCCAGTGCTGACAGCTTCTGTTTTCAGTTCACCTCTCCGGTCGCTCCAAAGCCAACAAAGAGGTTCATTTTATCGACGATCGCCCGACTGTTTGACCCCATGGGATGGATCTCGCCCTGCATTCTGAAAGCAAAACTCTTTATGCAGCTACTCTGGATCAACAAATTATCTTGGGATGAGCCGATTGAGATGAAAATGCTGGAAGAGTGGGATACGTTTTACACTGACTTACACTTCATCAACGAAATACGCGTACCAAGGTGGGTTCAAACAGTCGGAAGCTCAAAACGCATCGAGTTGCATGGTTTTAGTGATGCATCGGAGAAGGCGTATGGAGAAACGGTGTACTTACGGACAGAAGACGATCAGGGTAAAGTCCACATGAACCTTCTGATTTCCAAGACTAAAGTCGCACCCATAGCAGCAGTCAGTCTTCCTCGCTTGGAATTATGCGGTGCGGTGATGCTGGCCAAACTACTTCACCACGTAGCAGAAGTCATGGAGCTAAAGGATGTCATTCAGTATGCGTGGACAGACTCGATGATCACTCTGTCCTGGATTACCGCTCCAGCCTCAAGATGGGAAACATTCATCCGGAACCGAATCGGGGAAATTCAGCGTCTTACTCAGACGGATATGTGGAAACACGTACCATCCCAACAGAATCCTGCAGATTTGGCCTCACGAGGAATGCTACCATCAGCATTAGTTGGGAATAATCTCTGGTGGAAAGGACCATCATTCCTTCAATCGGCATGGGACTTCCAACTCCCGAGTCAGCCGTCTAATCCGACAACAGATGAAGGAAGAAGAAAGGCAAAGGTCTATCGGGCTGAAGTATCGAACGATGCAGTTATGGCTAACCCGGCTTATTAGAATATTGGCTTGGTGCAAGCGCTTCACCAACAATTCAAGGAAGAGACGAGCTGACAGGATTTTGGAACCATTACGATCAACGGAGCTTTACATCGCTGCGAAAAAGGTTGCCCTATGTGCCCAAAGGGAAATGTTTGCCGAGGGTATCAAGTCAAGAGGTATGGGATGTCTTAATCCATTTGTGGATGCTGAAGGCATTCTTCGAGTTGGCGGAAGGCTCAAGCACGCTAACATCCCATACGATCAAACGCACCCTATAATTCTGGAACCGAGTCACCATTTCACCGAACTGGTTATCCGCGATTCCCATGAAAGGACACTACACGGAGGAATGCAGCTGATGATGACGTTAATTAGGAATAAATATTGGATTTTTCAAATAAAAAGAGCAGTTAAAAAGTTCATTCACAGCTGCACTATTTGCTTCAGGTTTAGGTGTAAACCGTCCCATCAACTAATGGGACAGCTACCAGCCCCTCGAGTCGAGATATCAAAGCCTTTCTCACACACAGGGGTCGACTACGCAGGACCAATCAACATTCGAGCGTGGAGAGGTCGTGGAGCCAAATGCCACAAAGGGTACCTAGCCATTTTTATATGCCTAGCAACCAAGGCAATTCACCTGGAAGCAGTAAGCGACCTAACCACCCAGGCATTTTTAGCCGCCTTCCGAAGATTTGCTGCGCGAAGAGGAGTCTGTGGACAAATCTATAGCGACTGTGGCACAAATTTTGTGGGAGCAGATGCGGAACTGCATCGCCTTATGCAAAGGGCTGTGCACGACTGGAAGGAGATTGCTGAAGTATTAGCTTCAGAAGGAACATCGTGGAACTTCATTCCACCGGCTTCTCCCCACTTCGGAGGATTGTGGGAAGCAGGAGTGAAGAGTGTAAAGTTTCACTTCAAAAGGATTGTTGGGAACGGGACACTCACTTATGAGGAACTCGCCAGGCTTCTAACGCAAATCGAAGCGTGTTTAAATTCGAGGCCTCTTTGCCCCCTAACTGAAAATTTCGATGATTTCGAACCATTAACTCCAGCACACTTTCTAATAGGAACAAATATCTTCACAATCCCTGAACCAGATCTTTCGCTAGGGAAGCAGAACTATGTCGACAGATGGAAGGCAATTCAGTCGCACTTACAAACTTTTTGGAAGCAGTGGAAACAGGAATATCTTACTCGCTTGCAGCAACGACCGAAATGGTTAAAACCACAGATTCAACTGAAGGTTGGAGATCTAGTGCTGCTAAAGGACGAACGACTCCCACCAGCAAAATGGAGCCTAGGCCGTATTCAGGAAACCTACCCCGGAACAGACAACATCACACGAGTAGTAAAATTAAAAACACAACATGGAGAATTACGGCGCCCTATCACTAAACTTTGTCCACTACCAACGAACACACCAGAACCACTAACAATTCATCAGTCTTAAACACAAAGAAAAGAAACCCTAAACAACCCAACAGTTCCGACTCGTATCAATTCAGCTAATGCATATTAAACATTGCTTCATACCCAATAGCAGTTAAATAATACTCAAATCACAACCCCGCAACAAATACTAATCACTCGCACTAATCATACTTAACACTATTTTATACGCATTGGCAACACTCGCACTCATTTCATTTTCACAAAAAAAAAAAATACTGTCATACTAATAATCATACAATACAATACAGTCCACATATATACACACATACACCCATTGCGCGTGCTCAGCTCAAGCTGTATAATATGCACCAGCTTTGTTGTAGCAAACCCTATCGTGCAAATCAATCGAAGAAATTTCATTCATCACTGCACACACACACACACATGCACACAACAACGCGTTTGTCAACAAAATTGTTTACCCACACGAACCCCAACTCACAATACATAATTTTAAAACAAATAAATCAATTAATAATTTACTCACCCGAATTACTGGATCAACCCGTCAATTTAATATATGAAGTAAACTCACAAAAAATAAACAATCGAATTAATCCACGCACAAAATAGTTTCGTTCACCGATGACTTACGAGTTACGACACTGAGCATCACCAACAACAACACTGTACTCTAGCGTCTAGCTGAACTCATCGCGATCAACAACAACAGAGCAGCGGAAAACGGAAAAGAAGAGCATAGAATATGATAGCGACCCATTGACTGCATGTTTATGCAAGGCTACGACAACGGGAACTTGTGTAGTATTAACTGCAGGAGTAATTTGCATTTGTTTGTCATTGTTGTCTTTCGTTGTTTGGTTTTTATTGTAATTGTTAACAAACGTTACTAATCACTCGTCTCTTTTCATGTATTGAAACGCATGGACATTTTTATGCATATAATCTTGAGAAAGTCACTTACACCGCAGCAGCATAGGAAAAACTACAGTGGGGCAAAGGAGTACTGAAACCTGGAAGAAGACAATTTGATGATCTACGTTCATCGGTGGGGGGAGAATGTTGACGATTAACATTAACATTAACGTCACCCTGTCTGAAGAAAGTACTAAACGCACTTACAAAAATAAATTATTTCCCAAAGGGATTTTTCTCATTATGTACATAATACAAATGTCAAAATCATATTGTATAAAAACGCAAGCCGAAAATGAAATTAAATGCATTCTTTATAACGTTTTGAAAGCGGGTGTTTTATTATACAGTTTTTTACAGTTTTCTATTAGTTCATAGCCGAACACTATCTCTCTATTCTTTCTAATAGCAAGTAGCACCGAAAAGCATGCAATGAAATACGATATTGCCAGGTGCTGCTTGCAGTTAAAACACAAATGCCTACGCTGTGTTCTTAGCATTATAAGGGTACCGTAACAACAGAAAAAAATTCCTTTAGCAAATTATAAAAAAAAAAAAAAAAATCCATTTCCAACTGACCAAGTATAATATGCGTTTCAAATCTTCATTAATGAGAAAAGCGACTTCATTAAGGTTGAATAAGGTTTCGCTAGGTGTATTTGAACGCCGTCTGCATATAAATGTACTGAAGCATGTCTGCACACTGTCGGGATTTCATTTATAAACATGCAGAAGAGAATTGGTACCAATATTGAGCCCTGTGGCACACCATGTTTAATTTCCATTAACGATGAACATAACAACTATCACCCGAAATAGCCCGTTGCGACGTATCGGAAAGGAAGCTACTTCTTTGTCCTATCACTGAATGCGAAATTGTGTTTAAGCTCCAACACAGAAATTTATGATTTACTTTATCTAAGGCTTTCGAGAAATGCAGCAGACAAAGAAATGACACATAACCCCTATCAAAATCCAATCTTATTTCTTCCAGCAGATTGAACATGGCTGTGGAACAGCTGTGATTAGTTCTGAAACATGATTGCTGAGAACACAGTAACTTAATGATGGATAGGTGCTTTACAATTTGTTTTGCTATTATTTTCTCGAAAGCCTAAGCTAAGCAAGGTAAAATGCTGATCGATCTGTAATCGGAAGGAGATATTCGAATGTCTTTCTTATCGATAGGCAGATCTTTTGCATTTTTCCAGACATGAGGAAAACAAACAACACAATTTTATGTTTATGATACTCGCTCATGGAACTCTTCCCCTCTTGGCGTAAGAAGACCTTGTTTTGTAGACCGTTTTAGTGTATCTCTTTTTTCCTACTTGGTTAGTAATTCTATGTAGGTTCTAGGGCTTTTTAACCTTGCTGCTTAAACTGTAAAACTTTCCGTTTTTCTTTTTCTCTTTTGTCCTTTTTAATGTAAGCATTTTGTATACAATTTAATCTCTATATAAACCAAAACCAACTTATTAAATTATATTAAATTAAATTAAATTAAATTGTAATAAATAATTTATTAATGAACACATTTACATCATAATTTATACTTATTGTAATCTTTGTAAATGATTTAAACGTAATAAAATATCAATTGCACTTTGGTTATAGGTATGCGTTGTTATGTTAGGTAATATTTGATTTATTTGTTTATGAACTATGTGCCCCTTATGGGGATACTTCAATGAAAAAAAAGCATCTAATATTCCACCTCCCGGGTGACACGCAAGAGGAGAAGACTTGCGTTTTTTTTTACAGTCAAACATGGATAAAACTTCGTATACTGTGTACAAACATAGTGAAACGACTTTATCTACATACTTTGCGAAGAATAGGACTTTCATTTACGATAATTCCTTCAATAAAAGGTTTTTTGTTTTAAGCAGCGGGAGTATCAGTAGGCGGATTTTAAAAATTCTAAATATGGGCATTAATTGCGTCTAGAGAGTATAATATATTATAAGTTTCAGTTTCCTAGTTCAAACTTATATTCAACATTTCAGCTTTCTAGCTCAAAAATTGGTTCTTTTGAAATTGTGGGAATGTGAGCGGGCGGATTTTAAAAATTCTTTGTTTTTATTATTTAGGGCCCCTAGAGAGTAGGTATATTTTTAAAATGTCAGCTTTCTAGCTCGAGCTTAAAGGCCTTAATTTGTCCGACTATGGATGGACGGACGGACGGATGGATATAGTAGATACACATTACTATCGATGCTCGAACAGGAAAAAACGGAGGAAGAAGACCTCAAGCACTCCTGTCGGTGGAACTGCGCGCGCACCTTCTGCGTGCCCTTCCACTAGAACACTTCCAGCTGATGTATTTCCAATGATTGGATTTACTCAGATTAACCTTCAACACTCCAAGGCTGCTACTGCACTCATCAGTAAGAAGCTTTCTGTGTTGAATACAAAAGCCCACATAACATCCATACAGGAGCCATGGGAGTGGAAAAATCGCATCTGTGGCCTTGGAGGTGTTCGTGGCACTACGATACTCTGTGACGAGCGGTCCGAGAGACCAAGGGCTTGTCTTGCTGTGTCGAACCTTTTCTCAGCGACTAAGCTTGGACAATTTTGTGGCCAAGATTTGGTTGCTGCAGCCATTAGCTACGAAACGAATGGAAGTTGGAAGACCTTCAGCTTATCTCCCCTAGATTCGGTAGTGCCTCCACCACCGAGGGCAATTGCTGAACTCATTGACTATTGCGACACCAGGAAGATGGGCCTAGTTATATACTGTGATGCCAATGCTCAAAACACTGTTTGGGGCAGCAGCAAATGCAACATGCGAGGAAACCATCTCCTGGATTTCATTCTATCATCTGATCTTACTATCAACAATGTTGGCTCGCAACCAACTTTTGTGACGTCAAGAAGACAGGAAGTGATCGACCTAACTTTATCAAATAGATACTTTAAGGCGGTTACTAACTGGAGGGTCTCTTCGGAGGTGTCCCTCTCAGACCATAGATATATCGAATTCCAAATCGGATGCGAAGCCATCACTCTGCAGGAGAGGAGGAATCCGAGAAAAACCAACTGGATAAGCTTCAGGGAGGAATTAGGGAAAACTCTCAAAACTCCAACCAAACTCAGGACGAGACAAAAGGTAGAGGAAGCTGTTCAAGACCTGAATAGTGCCATTACTAGCTGTTTTGAACTGACGTGCCCAGTAAGCAAACCCCCTGGCAGAACACCGGTTCCCTGGTGGAGCTCGGAACTGCAAAGAATTCGTAGAGAAGCTAGAAAGCTTCTAAATAGGTCACTCAAGACTGATTTGGAGACAGACTGGAATCTCTACCGATCGAAGCAGAAGGAATATAAGAGGCTAATTCGGGTATCGAAAAGTGCTTCTTATAAGAATTTCTGCGAAAAGATTGAAAAGCTGGGTGAAACTAGTAGGTTGGTTAAAGTTCTGAAAAAGGGCAAACCAGCCAAACTGGACTCACTTAGAAAACTTGATGGCACCTTCACTGAGACGAAAGCGGAAACTCTTAGTTATCTGCTGGAGTCTCACTTTCCAGGTAACCAGATTACAATTGGTTCACAACCAGCCCCGATTACCGAGACTATGAGTGAGCCAAGACAAACAACTCGACGTAGCTGATATATTGCGAAGGCCGTGGTGACGGACGAGGCCATTAAATACGCATTTCCGTCTTTTGACGGCTTCAAGTCGCCTGGTACGGACGGAATATACCCAGCCATGCTGCAACAATGTACAAACCAGCTGCTACCGACTATGAAGAAAATCTTCACCGCTGTCCTAGCACTGGCATACATTCCAATACCCTGGCGTACAGTTAGAGTGGCATTCATACCAAAAATTGGCAGAAGTGACTACTCGCTCGCCAAGAGCTTCAGACCAATCAGTCTGACTTCTTTCTTGCTGAAAAGCTTGGAAAGGCTGGTCGAGCTTCACGTGCGCAAAGGTGCTTTGCGATTGCACCCACTATCTCCGATGCAACATGCCTATCAACGCGGAAAATCCTGCGAGACTGCGCTCCAAAATCTAGTTGGTAGAATTGAAGGCGCGCTTAACAGAAAAGAATACGCGATGGGCATTTTCATCGATATTGAGGGTGCTTTTGACAATGCGACTTTTGATACCATGTGCAGCTCCGCCAGACAACACGGAGTAGACGAACCATTGGTGTTGTGGATTAAAGCAATGCTAATGAATAGAACGTTGGTTGCGGATGCGGATTGTGGCCGCTATGTTATGGCGGGGGTAAACAGAGGCTGCCCGCAAGGCGGCGTCATGTCTCCACTGCTGTGGTGTATGCTGGTCGACTCTCTGTTGAACGCACTCAACAGTTCTAATATTTACGCTCAGGCGTACGCGGATGATGTTGCCGTGCTTTCTGTTGGATCATGCCTAGCGACTGTATGCGCCAAGGCGCAGGCGGCCCTTGACGTGATCGACGAATGGTGCACTAGGAATGGGCTCTCGGTCAATCCTCTTAAAACTGAGGTTGTTCTCTTTACGAGAAGGAGGAAGCTGGTCGGGTTGACTCAGCCAGTGCTAAAAGGCGTCACAATCCAACTCTCCAATGAAGCAAAGTATCTGGGAGTCATCCTGGATAGCAAACTTCTTTGGTCCAAACATGTTGAGCTGAAGACTGCCAAGGCGCTGTCTATTTTCTGGCAGTGCAAAGGCATTTTCGGCAAGACATGGGGCTTATCACCGAAAAGAGTCCTATGGATCTATACGGCTATGATAAGACCATTTATAGCATACGCATCGGTTGTTTGGTGGAATAAGCTTTCACGTAAATACGTCACTGCTGCTTTTGCCAAACTCCAAAGGCAGGTATGTCTCGGCTGCACGGGGGCCTTCCCCAGCACGCCTGGCTCCGGCCTAGATGCACTATTGAACCTTCCGCCCCTTGATGTTTACATCATGGGATGTACAATCAAGGCTATCTCACATCTTACAAGAGGTGGCTTTTGGTATAACTCGCACTGGAGTTTTGATGAACTTGCGCAACGGTTGTCCTTCGACTCCTGTCTTATGGATATGCCGTCTGATGCGATGACACCGGAACTTCGGCTAAAGCGCAAATACGAGGTCGACTTTCCTCGCGTCCAGGACTGGCTCTGGCCGGACTCTGAACCTGGAAGGGAATGCAGTCGAATCTTTACGGATGGCTCCAAAACCGATCAAGGATCTGGTGCTGGTGTCTTCGTGGAGAGCGATAGCGTTAGACTTTACTTTCCGTTAGGCAAACATGCGTCTGTCTTCCAAACAGAGACTTATGCTATCCTAATGGCCATGGACTATGTTACGAGGAACAGGTAGATGGGGCGAAGTATCTGCGTCTGTAGCGACAGTCAGGCTGCGCTTAAGGCCTTATTCAAACCCTTAACTACCTCCAAAATAGTACGTGAATGCAAGATATCTCTGAATTCGGTCGGAAGGCTGAATTCACTTAAACTTGTCTGGGTCCCGGGTCATAACGGGATCATGGGAAACGAGATCTCCGATGAACTTGCTAGACAAGGCTCAGAGGGGGACCTCTCAGGACCTGAACCAGCGATCTGTCTGCCTGCGTCCTCGGTCAGGGCTTCCATTGACGGTTGGGTTTCCTATGAACACAATCGCCGTTGGCATGACTCTCCAGGGTGCAGACAGACTAAGCAAATGCTCCCCGACGTCTGTGGGAAATCCAAGGCATTCTTGTTGTCTCTCAACAGAAAAGACTGCAGACAGACTACTGGCGTTCTAACGGGACACTACGCTTTTGCCAAACACCTTAAGGTGCTAGGCCTAAGGGAGACCACCAACTGCGAAGCCTGTGGAGCAAGCGACGACACTGCGGAACATTTCCTCTGTGATTGTGCTGCTTTTGCTCGTATCAGGTGGCAGGTATTTGGTGCGGATATGGTGAGTGCTGTAAGCCTAAGCTCCTTATCATTGAAGCGCCTTCTCGTTTTTCTTAGAAAAACGAGTAAATTCCCACAGTAAAATGTGGTGTGTCTGCCTGGCAGTACAATGGACCAGTATTGAGTCTGAGTGCTCCAGTGCAGAAAGTTTCACACATCCCGACAAAAAAAAAAAAAAAAAAAAAAAAAAACTATCGATGCTGATCACGAATATATTACAAAAATTACTGTAAAACGACAGGTGACCTGCCTCAATATTAACGCAGGTGATCGATTCCCTTATAGATAAGTATACCTATCCAACAACTATTTCTTTGAAAAATAGCTGATGCAACACAAATTAAATATTTCTGAATCAAATACTGAAGAAATGATAGAAATCGGTGCATTTTTGGACGAGATACAGCAAAAATAGCAAAAGTCTTAAAAACCATAATCTCATAATTAATTGTTTGATGAAAAATACAAAAATCAGCTTTTGTTCAATTTTCCTTTAAAAAAATGTTTCCTTTCCCCTTCCATCATCTCCCTCTCATCATACATACTATTTGCCGAAGCGACCGACGCAACAATGCAAATCTTCAAGAAGTATTTTCTCTAACAAAATTCCATACAATTCTTATTTTTGATACAAATCGATACAAAATACCTTTTTGAAAACCAAATAAACTGTTGCCTCTGTTTCCTAGACAACAGTTTATATGGTTCTCTTCTTTTAGTTTTCCTTTACTTTAAAGTTTATACACATATTTTTGACGGTGATAAACAATGACGCCAACATTTTTAATGGCAACTCTGTCGAGGTCGACGTTTTTAAATTCGTGTTGATAATAATACTATAAAGTATATATACAAAGCTAACATCAATCTCTTTACGTCATAAACACTGGACAAATTCCTATTGGTTATCGTTTCTCTCCAATCTTAACAATGAGTAATCCAAGGAATACCTCCATTAACCGAGCCATAACCAAACGAAAGAAAGTAAATAAAAATATTGTTACCCGATCTCAGAATGCGTATGACTTACATCAGACAAATAGTCAACGGAATTCAGCCCGTTCGACACTCTACCGTATCGATTGTTGACAATTCAATTATATGTAACTCCAAACATATCTCTACAGAAGATCAATGGTTTTATTGATTTTGAAAATCACATGCAAAGTGGTTCACGGATAAAATACTTCTAAAATGTTCCCACAGAATTGCAGCAAATATTCTGCCTTTTCACAGATACCTCTTCATTCATGATCATGAATAAACATAATACAGCTAAGCTTAACGAGCTGTAAGCGAACTGGAAATTCACCGTCTTTGTAGTACGAGTATCTTAGAGTCAACACGTAACAGTTTATATTCTTTTTGAATATTTTGTGTAAAGCGGTCCCTAGACGCTCAATATTATTGTGCAAAATATTGTACAATATTATTTGCTAGGCCCCCAGACGGTTCAATATTTTATACAATAATTTAGTTGGCAGCTGATACTTGTGTAGACAACATGTTGAGTGATACTGAAATTTGTTGTGTGGCCATTGCCCTTGCTGTTTGCTTAAAAAAGAAGGAGTTCGCAAAGAAATGATTTTTTGGATTAATTGCTGTTTATCAGCTTCCGGATATCTTTGTCTGTATTTGGAAAGCAATTTTTCATATTGTTCATTTTTTTTATTTCGGTTACTATAGTCCTTGCTCTTAATATCCCACAAAGCCGGTAGAGTTTCAAACACTTCGATACACTCTAAAATAAATTTTCTCTCATCCTCCCTTGCTGGTGACATTTTCGCTGAAATAACTGAATAACCGTAGGTATGAGAATAGGTTTGTTACTAATTTTTATACCAGTAAGTGATAATGGTGGTCTACCACAAACATTTTTGTTTCTTTTTTTGGAACAAAATTTTTTATTTTTATTTTTTTATGATTTACCATTCAAAAATTCATATAACCCTTAATTTTCAAACTTCTACCACCAACCCCCATTTTTTAATAGCAATATAATCTTCAACTCTCAGTGATCGATAACTGATTTATCATTTATTAGTTTGTTTATTATTCAGTGCGTGGAAAATCTTAAGCGGAACTTTCTTATCGATAGGCAGAAATTTTGCATTTTTCCAGATATGAGGAAAACAAACAACACAATTTTATGTTTATGATACTCGCTTATGGAACTCTTCCCCTCTTGGCGTAAGAAGACCTTGTTTTGTAGACCGTTTTAGTGTATCTCTTTTTTCCTACTTGGTTAGTAATTCAATGTAGGTTCTATTGCTTTTTAACCTTGCTGCTTAAACTGTAAAACTTTCCGTTTTTCTTTTTCTCTTTTGTCCTTTTTAATGTAAGCATTTTGTATACAATTTAATCTCTATATAAACCAAAACCAACTTATTAAATTATATTAAATTAAATTAAATTAAATTGTAATAAATAATTTATTAATGAACACATTTACATCATAATTTATACTTATTGTAATCTTTGTAAATGATTTAAACGTAATAAAATATCAATTGCACTTTGGTTATAGGTATGCGTTGTTATGTTATGTAATATTTGATTTATTTGTTTATGAACTATGTGCCCCTTATGGGGATACCTCACTGAAAAAAACGCATCTAATATTCCACCTCCCGGGTGACACGCAAGAGGAGAAGACTTGCGTTTTTTTTACAGTCAGACATGGATAAAACTTCGTATACTGTGTACAAACATAGTGAAACGACTTTATCTACATACTTTGCGAAAAATAGGACTTTCATTTACGATAATTCCTTCCGTCATAAACACTGGACAAATTCCTATTTTTTTATCGTTTCTCTCCAATCTTAACAATGAGTAATCCAAGGAATACCTCCATTAACCGAGCCATAACCAAACGAAAGAAAGTAAATAAAAATATTGTTACCCGATCTCAGAATGCGTATGACTTACATCAGACAAATAGTCAACGGAATTCAGCCCGTTCGACACTCTACCGTATCGATTGTTGACAATTCAATTATATGTAACTCCAAACATATCTCAACAGAAGATCTATGGTTTTATTGATTTTGAAAATCACATGCAAAGTGGTTCACGGATAAAATACTTCTAAAATGTTCCCACAGAATTGCAGCAAATATTCTGCCTCTTCACAGATGCCTCTTCATTCATGATCATGAATAAACATAATACAGCTAAGCTTAACGAGCTGTAAGCGAACTGGAAATTCACCGTCTTTGTAGTACGAGTATCTTAGAGTCAACACGTAACAGTTTATATTCTTTTTGAATATTTTGTGTAAAGCGGTCCCTAGACGCTCAATATTATTCTGCAAAATATTGTACAATATTATTTGCTAGGCCCCCAGACGGTTCAATATTTTATACAATAATTTAGTTGGCAGCTGATACTTGTGTAGACAACATGTTGAGTGATACTGAAATTTGTTGTGTGGCCATTGCCCTTGCTGTTTGCTTAAAAAAGAAGGAGTTCGCAAAGAAATGATTTTTTGGATTAATTGCTGTTTATCAGCTTCCGGATATCTTTGTCTGTATTTGGAAAGCAATTTTTCATATTTTTCATTTTTTTTATTTCGGTTACTATAGTCCTTGCTCTTAATATCCCACAAAGCCGGTAGAGTTTCAAACACTTCGATACACTCTAAAATAAATTTTCTCTCATTCTCTCTTGCTGGTGACATTTTCACTGAAATAACTTGCGGAGGTGTTTACTCTTCGACACTTGAAAATTAAATAAACAAATATTGTGCAATTGTACCCACAGACGATATAATATTTTATATTGTGCAATAAATATCAAAAGGGTTTTGATTTTCCTCAATATATTGGACAACCTTGCAATATTATCCATAGACGGACAATAATATTGAGCGTCTAGGGACCGCTTAATAAGTAAACATTATCAAAAAATAAAAAATAAATTTATCTAATATATACAATTCTTGTGTCACAGTTTTACTGTTTATACTCCTCCGAAACGGCTTGACCGATTTTGATGAAAATGTATATGTATATTCCGTAGGTATGAGAATAGGTTTATAACTAATTTTTATACCAGTAAGTGATAATGGTGGTCTACCACAAACATTTTTGTTTCTTTTTTTGGAACAAAATTTTTTATTTTTATTTTTTTATGATTTACCATTCAAAAATTCATATAACCCTTAATTTTCAAACTTCTACCACCAACCCCCATTTTTTAATAGCAATATAATCTTCAACTCTCAGTGATCGATAACTGATTTATCATTTATTAGTTTGTTTATTATTCAGTGCGTGGAAAATCTTAAGCGGAACTTTCTTATCGATAGGCAGAAATTTTGCATTTTTCCAGATATGAGGAAAACAAACAACACAATTTTATGTTTATGATACTCGCTTATGGAACTCTTCCCCTCTTGGCGTAAGAAGACCTTGTTTTGTAGACCGTTTTAGTGTATCTCTTTTTTCCTACTTGGTTAGTAATTCAATGTAGGTTCTAGGGCTTTTTAACCTTGCTGCTTAAACTGTAAAACTTTCCGTTTTTCTTTTTCTCTTTTGTCCTTTTTAATGTAAGCATTTTGTATACAATTTAATCTCTATATAAACCAAAACCAACTTATTAAATTATATTAAATTAAATTAAATTAAATTGTAATAAATAATTTGTTAATGAACACATTTACATTTTTAGTGTATCTCTTTTTTCCTACTTGGTTACTATTTTAATGTAGGTTCTAGGGCTTTTTAACCTTGCTGCTTAAACTGTAAAACTTTCCGTTTTTCTTTTTCTCTTTTGTCCTTTTTAATGTAAGCATTTTGTATACAATTTAATCTCTATATAAACCAAAACCAACTTATTAAATTATATTAAATTAAATTAAATTAAATTGTAATAAATAATTTATTAATGAACACATTTACATCATAATTTATACTTATTGTAATCTTTGTAAATGATTTAAACGTAATAAAATATCAATTGCACTTTGGTTATAGGTATGCGTTGTTATGTTATGTAATATTTGATTTATTTGTTTATGAACTATGTGCCCCTTATGGGGATACCTCAATGAAAAAAACGCATCTAATATTCCACCTCCCGGGTGACACGCAAGAGGAGAAGACTTGCGTTTTTTTTACAGTCAGACATGGATAAAACTTCGTATACTGTGTACAAACATAGTGAAACGACTTTATCTACATACTTTGCGAAGAATAGGACTTTCATTTACGATAATTCCTTCCGTCATAAACACTGGACAAATTCCTATTTTTTTATCGTTTCTCTCCAATCTTAACAATGAGTAATCCAAGGAATACCTCCATTAACCGAGCCATAACCAAACGAAAGAAAGTAAATAAAAATATTGTTACCCGATCTCAGAATGCGTATGACTTACATCAGACAAATAGTCAACGGAATTCAGCCCGTTCGACACTCTACCGTATCGATTGTTGACAATTCAATTATATGTAACTCCAAACATATCTCAACAGAAGATCTATGGTTTTATTGATTTTGAAAATCACATGCAAAGTGGTTCACGGATAAAATACTTCTAAAATGTTCCCACAGAATTGCAGCAAATATTCTGCCTCTTCACAGATGCCCGTTCATTCATGATCATGAATAAACATAATACAGCTAAGCTTAACGAGCTGTAAGCGAACTGGAAATTCACCGTCTTTGTAGTACGAGTATCTTAGAGTCAACACGTAACAGTTTATATTCTTTTTGAATATTTTGTGTAAAGCGGTCCCTAGACGCTCAATATTATTCTGCAAAATATTGTACAATATTATTTGCTAGGCCCCCAGACGGTTCAATATTTTATACAATAATTTAGTTGGCAGCTGATACTTGTGTAGACAACATGTTGAGTGATACTGAAATTTGTTGTGTGGCCATTGCCCTTGCTGTTTGCTTAAAAAAGAAGGAGTTCGCAAAGAAATGATTTTTTGGATTAATTGCTGTTTATCAGCTTCCGGATATCTTTGTCTGTATTTGGAAAGCAATTTTTCATATTTTTCATTTTTTTTATTTCGGTTACTATAGTCCTTGCTCTTAATATCCCACAAAGCCGGTAGAGTTTCAAACACTTCGATACACTCTAAAATAAATTTTCTCTCATTCTCTCTTGCTGGTGACATTTTCACTGAAATAACTTGCGGAGGTGTTTACTCTTCGACACTTGAAAATTAAATAAACAAATATTGTGCAATTGTACCCACAGACGATATAATATTTTATATTGTGCAATAAATATCAAAAGGGTTTTGATTTTCCTCAATATATTGGACAACCTTGCAATATTATCCATAGACGGACAATAATATTGAGCGTCCAGGGACCGCTTAATAAGTAAACATTATCAAAAAATAAAAAATAAATTTATCTAATATATACAATTCTTGTGTCACAGTTTTACTGTTTATACTCCTCCGAAACGGCTTGACCGATTTTGATGAAAATGTATATGTATATTCCGTAGGTATGAGAATAGGTTTATAACTAATTTTTATACCAGTAAGTGATAATGGTGGTCTACCACAAACATTTTTGTTTCTTTTTTTGGAACAAAATTTTTTATTTTTATTTTTTTATGATTTACCATTCAAAAATTCATATAACCCTTAATTTTCAAACTTCTACCACCAACCCCCATTTTTTAATAGCAATATAATCTTCAACTCTCAGTGATCGATAACTGATTTATCATTTATTAGTTTGTTTATTATTCAGTGCGTGGAAAATCTTAAGCGGAACTTTCTTATCGATAGGCAGAAATTTTGCATTTTTCCAGATATGAGGAAAACAAACAACACAATTTTATGTTTATGATACTCGCTTATGGAACTCTTCCCCTCTTGGCGTAAGAAGACCTTGTTTTGTAGACCGTTTTAGTGTATCTCTTTTTTCCTACTTGGTTAGTAATTCAATGTAGGTTCTAGGGCTTTTTAACCTTGCTGCTTAAACTGTAAAACTTTCCGTTTTTCTTTTTCTCTTTTGTCCTTTTTAATGTAAGCATTTTGTATACAATTTAATCTCTATATAAACCAAAACCAACTTATTAAATTATATTAAATTAAATTAAATTAAATTGTAATAAATAATTTGTTAATGAACACATTTACATTTTTAGTGTATCTCTTTTTTCCTACTTGGTTACTATTTTAATGTAGGTTCTAGGGCTTTTTAACCTTGCTGCTTAAACTGTAAAACTTTCCGTTTTTCTTTTTCTCTTTTGTCCTTTTTAATGTAAGCATTTTGTATACTCGTACAATTTAATCTCTATATAAACCAAAACCAACTTATTAAATTATATTAAATTAAATTAAATTAAATTGTAATAAATAATTTATTAATGAACACATTTACATCATAATTTATACTTATTGTAATCTTTGTAAATGATTTAAACGTAATAAAATATCAATTGCACTTTGGTTATAGGTATGCGTTGTTATGTTAGGTAATATTCGATTTATTTGTTTATGAACTATGTGCCCCTTATGGGGATACCTCAATGAAAAAAACGCATCTAATATTCCACCTTCCGGGTGACACGCAAGAGGAGAAGACTTACGTTTTTTTTTACAGTCAAACATGGATAAAACTTCGTATACTGTGTACAAACATAGTGAAACGACTTTATCTACATACTTTGCGAAGAATAGGACTTTCATTTACGATAATTCCTTCAATAAAAGGTTTTTTGTTTTAAGCAGCGGGAGTGTCAGTAGGCGGATTTTAAAAATTCTAAATATGGGCATTAAGGGCGTCTAGAGAGTATAATATATGTTATATCGGAACCCACTTGTGCGCATCTAGATTTTAAATTCAATAAGTAAACATTTTGCCATACTTTCAATGTACACAAAAAGATGCTATGACAAAGAATAATTGTAGTCAACACTTTTTGTCCTAATCAATGTTTATGTTTTAAAGATCCATCGCTTCAATGTTTAAAATATGAGCAGGAAATGTGACTCAGCACTTTTTGCCTTTAGCAACTGGTGCGAGAATATCCGCAGTCAAAATGCTGCGTTAGCAATTAAGCAATATAAAAGGGGATCGATGTATCTCAAGTTGTTAAGTCTTAAGTCTACCATACCAACAGTCACTTCGTATAGCGGAAGATTTCCCCCCACCAAGGGTAAGGGATCTGAAGCTTTGACTTCAATAAAAAGTTATTAAAATTAAATAAAGTCTTTTATTTGATGTCGCTCTCTGACGAGAGCGCAAATATATTTTTTATTAACTTAAAACACTTAAACAAAATTGGCGCAGTCGGTAGGATTGCACAAATCGTGTAATCCTTGCAAAAATCTACCGTTCCGTTTAAATAGTGAAGTAAATTTCAAAAATAAGTTTTTTCTGCGAAAAAGATTAAAACAAATCTTTGAGTCTACGACTAAACACGGTGCTGTGAATAAATAAAAATAAATTAATACAAAATTGATTAAGATATTTTAAAAAAAAAAAAAAAAAAGTTTTGAAAGTGAATAAACCGTACTCACATTGACGGGTAAAACATTTTTAAATAAATTCAGTGAAAAGATCGAAGATCCAACAAATCTATTCAGTGAATAAAAACGGATTAATTAGTGGTTCACCCCAATGCACATGGTAATACCACAAAACTCATAGAGAGAAATTAATCAACCTCATAGACTAAGTTAAAGAAGAAAAGGGCAGCTTCAGAGCTCCAACAAATAGCATAAAATAAATGTTCAAGAGATTGCAGAAGAAGAAGATAATTAACCCAGAAAGCAGATACACTGACGAAGAGGAATCTAGTTCAACAGAAGAAGAAGACCTACATCTACTAGAAATTCGAAACAGAAGTATACCTGAATATTGTAAGAATAATTTTGAAAATAAAAAAATTAAATTACTAGAAAATAAAATTGATAATTTAAATCTTAGTTTGGGCAATAATATTTTAGACAATTAAAGTAAAAATAAAAATATTGACAACATTTTATTGACAAAATTTGAAGAAAATAATCATAAGTTTAATCAAAGTAAATTAAGTATAGAAAACTATCAGAAAACCAAAATGGCTACATCCCAAGTAAATAATACACCCAAAAAAAGCTTAACGCTTAATCCATTAAAATATATTGAGAAACTTAATACGTTTGATGGTCGCACTGAAGATCTTTACACATTCCTCACAAATGTAGATGGAATAATACCAACTCTTAACGAGTATGATAATCAAAGCCAACTGATGTGTATAAATATTTTAAAATCCAAATTTATTGGAAAAGCAAAAAGATGCATTGAGATTCACTCCCACTTACAAAATTGGTTAGAAATCAGACATATGCTAATTAATAATTTCGGAGGATTCAAGAACAGCCTACAATTGTACGAAGATCTAAGACAGATCAGTTTCAGAGGTAACGTTTTAAATTTCTATAACGACATACAAAAAACTTTGTGCGATTTGAACCAAAAATCGGTTCAAGAAAATAAAGTCCATGAAGTGAACAATAATAATCTCACAGCCTTAAATATTTTTAAAGAGAAATTGCCGGTACATATGCGAACAATTCTTTTCGCCCTCAAACCAATGAGTTTGCAGGAAGCCCTACACGAGCTCACAGAAGCAGGATTTGTTGAATCAAACTCTTTTGAAGAAAGACAGCCAAGGCAAAACTTCAGCAATAATGTTAAGAACTTTCAACCTAAAATGTTTGTCCCACAGAATCATCAAAATAATTTTAGACCCCAAAATTTCCAAGCATTTGGCCAAAATAGAAACAACCCTAACAACAATTTTAGACCAAATAATTTTCGACCACCATTCAATCATTTTCAAAACAGAGCTCCTTTCCAAAATAATTACAATACAGATAGGAACTATAACCAAAACAACTCTAGAACACAGCCTATGGACATAGATCCAAGTAGTAGTCAATTGAGACGTAACCCAACACCGGTTAACAGACAAGTTAATTACAACAGAGGAAATCACTCTAACAATCCTGCGGGATATAATGAAAATAATAGTAGTAATACTGAAAGGAATTTAGAAACAAATAACGAAACTCACGAGAATCAAAAATTTTCAGTTACAAGCCTCGGAAATAAATCCGGACTTCCCTATCTCAGAATAGAGAAAAACGGCAAAATTATACGTATGCTCATAGATACTGGAGCAACAAATAGTATCATTAATAAAATAGACGTTCCACCCCAATACATACAAACTAGAAAGCAACCGTTAAAAATTAACACAGTAGGAAACCCTGTCGTAGTGACAGAAGAAGCATTATTTCCCAAAGAAAAATTCGCCTATAAAGTAAAAGAAAACTGTCTTTTCCATATATTGAATTTTAGTCCAAATTACAATGGGATAATCGGTAATAATATTCTATTACCTAATAATAGTAAATTAGATTATGCAACCAAGACATTAACACTGAATGACATAAAAATTCCAATATTTTTTGATTTAATTGACGAACAAGACTACATGATGGAAGTTCATCACTTAAGCGGCTTAACGCCAAATGACACTATCTTCGACGAGTTTGAACAAAAAAATACTGAACACATGAATATTGAAGAAAAAAGAATTCTCTCTAAAACCCTAAAAGAATATCAAGATGTATTCTTTCATAAAGGTGACGACCTAACATTTACATCACACGTCAAACACAAACTTACTGTCTCAGACAATTCCCCAATTTTCACCCGGATATACCGCTATCCCGAGGTACATAAAAATGAAGTCAATAATCAGATCCAAGATCTTTTGGATCAAGGGATAATCAAACACTCGAGTTCACCATATAATGCTCCGATATGGGTCGTACCCAAGAAAATGGACAAGATGGGAAATAAAGAGTGGCGTATAGTTATTGACTATCGCAAATTGAACAAGGTTACCAAAGAGGATAAATTTCCAATTCCTCTAATTGAAGATATACTCGACAAGATGGGTCGAGCCAATTATTTTTCTACTTTGGATTTAACAAAAGGTTTTTACCAAATTGAAATAGATCCACAAGATCGTGAGAAGACAGCCTTCTCCACACTTTCAGGACATTATGAATGGATCAGAATGCCATTTGGTCTCAAGAATGCTCCTGCTACATTTCAACGCATGATGAACGAAGTCCTAAGTGACTACATTGGTAAATTATGCTATGTTTACCTTGACGATATCATCATCTTTTCTTCATCACTACAAGAACATATTCAACATTTGAAACTAATCTTCAAGAGACTTCGACAAGTCAATCTTAAAGTTTCTTTGAATAAATGTGATTTTCTAAAGAAAGAATCCGAATTTCTCGGACATATAATTACACCAGAAGGTATCAAACCCAATCCGTCAAAAATTCAAGCAATAAAAGATTTTCAAATTCCCACCTCCATAAAAGAAATACAATCCTTCCTAGGTTTAACTGGATATTATAGAAAATTCATCCAGGATTATGCTAAAATAATCAAACCTATGACGTTATAACTAAAAAAGGATTCAAAAATAGATATAAAGAACGAACAATATGCTGACGCGTTCAACAAACTAAAAGTAGCAATGACAGATATGTTAATTAACAAACACCCAGACTTTAGTAAAGAATTTATATTAACAACCGATGCAAGCAATTTTGCAATAGGTGCAGTATTGTCCCAATCTCACGGACCACTTTCATTTGCATCCAGGACACTTAATAAACACGAGTGCAACTACAGCACTATAGAGAAAGAACTCCTAGCAATCGTTTGGGCAACCAAACAATTTCGTCATTACCTATATGGTAGACGTTTTAAAATTTTAACAGATCATAGGCCGCTAGTTTGGCTACATAATCTGAAAGAGCCTAATTCTAACTACAACGTTGGAAAATAAAGCTCGAAGAATATGATGTTGATATTGAGTACCTGCAAGGCAAAGAAAATAAAGTTGCCGATGCTCTATCAAGAATCAAGATTTCACCTGAAATTAACGCTTTAGAAGAAGACTTAGCGAGTACACAACACAGTGTCGAATCAGATAGTACAGACCTAATTCCAATAACAGAAAAACCCCTTAACATGTTTAAACGTCAGATAATCATCAAAACAACTAATGAAGATTCTCAGGAAATATCCTTTCCGTATATAGGTAAAAGATTAATAACAATTACGAGAAAAAATTTTACGACCAAAGACTTTGATCTAATAATATCAGAATGTGATATAAATTGCACAAATGCAATATTCATAAATAACGACGATTTACCTTTGAACAAATATGCGAATGACGACGAATTATTTCTTAAATTTCAAACCCATTGGAAACAACACCATAATAAACAGAAATTATATAGAAGCATATCTAACCTAATAAATTTACATCCTCCAGAAACTGAGGAAACAATTAATAAAATCCATATAAAATTTAATCATATTGGTATTGAAAAAACATACCTTGAAGTCATTAGAAAATTTTACGCACCTAGTTTACGTGAAACTATTAATAAAGTATTGAACAATTGCGAAATGTGTAATTTCAAAATAGAAAGGAATCCAATAAAACTACCTTATGAAAAAACGCCCACGCCCTCAGGCCCTCATGAACACTACCATATGGACATTTGGCCCATACCAAGAAATGGTAGCTACCTAACATGTATTGACAAATTTTCAAAATTTATAGCCCTTGAACGTTTAGAAACAAAGAATCAAGCCGATGTGCTAACCGCTATAACTAAGATATTTATTTATCTAGGTAAACCAAAAATCTTAACGACCGACAATGATAAATGTTTTTTATCTTACACAGTTAAACAATATCTCAAAGACAACGAGATAGTAACTCACATTACTACGCCATATCGACACACAGGCAACTCAGATATAGAGCGTTTGCACTCCACTCTCAACGAGAACATAAGATTATTTGAAAAGCAAAAGCCAAGCTTAGTCGATAACGTGACACGAACAATAGAGGTTCACAACAATACGATCCACTTAACTACTAGAGAAAAACCGAGTGACATACATTTCGGACGCATAGACAATAAAACAATATTTAATAGAATCGAAAGCACAAAAAATAAAGTTTTAGCTAGAGTGAATAAAGATAGAAAAGATACCGATATAAATCCTAATTTTACCAAAATTTATAATCCTACATATTTCGATAAATTAAAAACAAAGCATAGGAAAGTAAAAGTGATTGAAATCGATAAAAATAAAATAACTATTAAACCAAACAGAGACTTACAAAAATTACACAAAGACCAGTTTCGAAAGAAGAAGAAAAAATTTAAAAATGATAAAATTAAAATTGGCATCGATACTAGTTCTATGGCAGTTAACACTGGCCTATAGCCAAGAAATACAAATAACTAATTACAACCACGGTAACGGTTTTACCATTATACAACTACAACAGATACAAATAATAGAAAACTATACTAAAATACTTCATATTATAAATTAAACTAAGTACGAAACAAATTTAGAAATACTAGAAGAACATATACAACTTTTACCTGAACCAAACATTGAAATTATTAATTTAATGAGACATACAAGAAAAGAATTTGAAACTATAATACCACATAACAGACAGAAAAGAGGACTTATTAATATTTTAGGTACAGGCATGAAATTTTTATCCGGAACTATGGACGACGATGATAGGCAAGAAATAGAAGAAAGGCTAAAATTAATAGAAACAAATACACATAATGTAATAGAAAACTCAAATTTACAAATACAGATAAACAATCATTTTAATGAACAAATTGCGTTAGTAACTAACATGTTTAATAACAAAACTAAGAAACTTACCGAACATATAGAAAAATCTATTCGCATTCAACACGATTTAGAAAGGGATCTTAACAAATTGAAATTAGAAATAGAAATTAAAGACAATATAAAATATTTGATAAATGACATCGACAAAATTAAAGACATAATTTTAGCATCGAGACTAGGAATCCTAAGCAAAGACATATTTTCAGAAACAGAAATTGATAAAAATAATATTACAATTGAAAAACTTTCAGAAATCAAATTAGAACTTGCTTTGTATAAAAACTCTATTATTTTTATAATTGAATTGCCAAACTTTACAAACGAATTATACAAACAAATACATATTCAACCCATACCAAACTTAGAAGATAGTCAGCAATTAGAGATAACTAATAAAATATATTTGACTAAAGATCAAGCAATTTACAATAATACAAATATTAAAAAATATTTATCAAAAATAAATGATAACTGCTTACAGAATCTATTTAAAAAACAAATGAATTGTAAACTAATAAAAAATGTAAACCAAGAAATATTAGAAATAGGAAATAATAATCTTGTGTTAATTAATGTAAAATTACAAGAAATAAATCAAAATTGTAATAATCAAAACATTACTGTTAAAGGTAACTACCTAATTAAGTTCGAAAATTGTAAAATTGAAATAAATAATAAAATGTACGAAAGAAAAAATTATAAACACGAACCTTTAATACCAAATGTAATTGAGAATATTAATTATACCAAATCAAAAGATATAACTTTTCAAGAATTACATTACCAAAATATACAAAACTTAAAAGAAATTGAAGAACTGAAATACAAGCACAAACATACTAGTTTAACTATGTACATGATAATTTTAATCATTATACTTGTCATAATCCTTTATACATATTTAAAATGTAAAAATAAGAAGATAATAAACAATGTAAATCTTCCAAAGGTCACTTTCCGACCATTAGAAGACTCTAAAGGGGGAGGTGTTATATCGGAACCCACTTGTGCGCATCTAGATTTTAAATTCAATAAGTAAACATTTTGCCATACTTTCAATGTACACAAAAAGATGCTATGACAAAGAATAATTGTAGTCAACACTTTTTGTCCTAATCAATGTTTATGTTTTAAAGATCCATCGCTTCAATGTTTAAAATATGAGCAGGAAATGTGACTCAGCACTTTTTGCCTTTAGCAACTGGTGCGAGAATATCCGCAGTCAAAATGCTGCGTTAGCAATTAAGCAATATAAAAGGGGATCGATGTATCTCAAGTTGTTAAGTCTTAAGTCTACCATACCAACAGTCACTTCGTATAGCGGAAGATTTCCCCCCACCAAGGGTAAGGGATCTGAAGCTTTGACTTCAATAAAAAGTTATTAAAATTAAATAAAGTCTTTTATTTGATGTAGCTCTCTGACGAGAGCGCAAATATATTTTTTATTAACTTAAAACACTTAAACAAAATTTATATTATAAGTTTCAGTTTCCTAGTTCAAACATATATTCAACATTTCAGCTTTCTAGCTCAAAAATTGGTTCTTTTGAAATTGTGGGCATGTCAGTGGGCGGATTTTAAAAATGCTTAGTTTTTATTATTTCGGGCCCCTAGAGAGTAGGTATATTTTTAAAATGTCAGCTTTCTAGCTCGAGCTTAAAGGCCTTAATTTTTGCCGACTATGGATGGACGGACGGACGGATGGATATAGTAGATACACATTACTATCGATGCTGATCACGAATATATTACAAAAAATACTGTAAAACGACAGGTGACCTGCCTCAATATTAACGCACGTGATCGATTCCCTTATAGATAAGTATACCTATCCAACGACTATTTCTTTGAAAAATAGCTGATGCAACACAAATTAAATATTTCTGAATCAAATACTGAAGAAATGATAGAAATCGGTGCATTTTTGGACGAGATACAGCAAAAATAGCAAAAGTCTTAAAAACCATAATCTCATAATTAATTGTTTGATGAAAAATACAAAAATCAGCTTTTGTTCAATTTTCCTTTAAAAAAATGTTTCCTTTCCCCTTCCATTATCTCCCTCTCATTATACATACTATTTGCCGAAGCGACCGACGCAACAATGCAAATCTTCAAGAAGTATTTTCTCTAACAAAATTCCATACAATTCTTATTTTTGATATAAATCGATACAAAATACCTTTTTGAAAAAAAGACAACCAAATAAACTGTTGCCTCTGTTTCCTAGACAACAGTTTATTTGGTTCTCTTCTTTTAGTTTTCCTTTACTTTAAAGTTTATACACATATTTTTGACGGTGATAAACAATGACGCCAACATTTTTAATGGCAACTCTGTCGAGGTCGACGTTTTTAAATTCGTGTTGATAATAATACTATAAAGTATATATACAAAGCTAACATCAATCTCTTTACGTCATAAACACTGGACAAATTCCTATTGGTTATCGTTTCTCTCCAATCTTAACAATGAGTAATCCAAGGAATACCTCCATTAACCGAGCCATAACCAAACGAAAAAAAGTAAATAAAAATATTGTTACCCGATCTCAGAATGCGTATGACTTACATCAGACAAATAGTCAACGGAATTCAGCCCGTTCGACACTCTACCGTATCGATTGTTGACAATTCAATTATATGTAACTCCAAACATATCTCAACAGAAGATCTATGGTTTTATTGATTTTGAAAATCACATGCAAAGTGGTTCACGGATAAAATACTTCTAAAATGTTCCCACAGAATTGCAGCAAATATTCTGCCTCTTCACAGATGCCTCTTCATTCATGATCATGAATAAACATAATACAGCTAAGCTTAACGAGCTGTAAGCGAACTGGAAATTCACCGTCTTTGTAGTACGAGTATCTTAGAGTCAACACGTAACAGTTTATATTCTTTTTGAATATTTTGTGTAAAGCGGTCCCTAGACGCTCAATATTATTCTGCAAAATATTGTACAATATTATTTGCTAGGCCCCCAGACGGTTCAATATTTTATACAATAATTTAGTTGGCAGCTGATACTTGTGTAGACAACATGTTGAGTGATACTGAAATTTGTTGTGTGGCCATTGCCCTTGCTGTTTGCTTAAAAAAGAAGGAGTTCGCAAAGAAATGATTTTTTGTATTAATTGCTGTTTATCAGCTTCCGGATATCTTTGTCTGTATTTGGAAAGCAATTTTTCATATTTTTCATTTTTTTTATTTCGGTTACTATAGTCCTTGCTCTTAATATCCCACAAAGCCGGTAGAGTTTCAAACACTTCGATACACTCTAAAATAAATTTTCTCTCATTCTCTCTTGCTGGTGACATTTTCACTGAAATAACTTGCGGAGGTGTTTACTCTTTGACACTTGAAAATTAAATAAACAAATATTGTGCAATTGTACCCACAGACGATATAATATTTTATATTGTGCAATAAATATCAAAAGGGTTTTGATTTTCCTCAATATATTGGACAACCTTGCAATATTATCCATAGACGGACAATAATATTGAGCGTCTAGGGACCGCTTAATAAGTAAACATTATCAAAAAATAAAAAATAAATTTATCTAATATATACAATTCATGTGTCACAGTTTTACTGTTTATACTCCTCCGAAACGGCTTGACCGATTTTGATGAAAATGTATATGTATATTCCGTAGGTATGAGAATAGGTTTATAACTAATTTTTATACCAGTAAGTGATAATGGTGGTCTACCACAAACATTTTTGTTTCTTTTTTTGGAACAAAATTTTTTATTTTTATTTTTTTATGATTTACCATTCAAAAATTCATATAACCCTTAATTTTCAAACTTCTACCACCAACCCCCATTTTTTAATAGCAATATAATCTTCAACTCTCAGTGATCGATAACTGATTTATCATTTATTAGTTTGTTTATTATTCAGTGCGTGGAAAATCTTAAGCGGAACTTTCTTATCGATAGGCAGAAATTTTGCATTTTTCCAGATATGAGGAAAACAAACAACACAATTTTATGTTTATGATACTCGCTTATGGAACTCTTCCCCTCTTGGCGTAAGAACCCCTTGTTTTGTAGACCGTTTTAGTGTATCTCTTTTTTCCTACTTGCTTAGTAATTCAATGTAGGTTCTAGGGCTTTTTAACCTTGCTGCTTAAACTGTAAAACTTTCCGTTTTTCTTTTTCTCTTTTGTCCTTTTTAATGTAAGCATTTTGTATACAATTTAATCTCTATATAAACCAAAACCAACTTATTAAATTATATTAAATTAAATTAAATTAAATTGTAATAAATAATTTATTAATGAACACATTTACATTTTTAGTGTATCTCTTTTTTCCTACTTGGTTAGTAATTCAATGTAGGTTCTAGGGCTTTTTAACCTTGCTGCTTAAACTGTAAAACTTTCCGTTTTTCTTTTTCTCTTTTGTCCTTTTTAATGTAAGAATTTTGTATACTCGTACAATTCAATCTCTATATAAACCAAAACCAACTTATTAAATTATATTAAATTAAATTAAATTAAATTGTAATAAATAATTTATTAATGAACACATTTACATCATAATTTATACTTATTGTAATCTTTGTAAATGATTTAAACGTAATAAAATATCAATTGCACTTTGGTTATAGGTATGCGTTGTTATGTTAGGTAATATTTGATTTATTTGTTTATGAACTATGTGCCCCTTATGGGGATACCTCAATGAAAAAAACGCATCTAATATTCCACCTCCCGGGTGACACGCAAGAGGAGAAGACTTACGTTTTTTTTAAAGTCAAACATGGATAAAACTTCGTATACTGTGTACAAACATAGTGAAACGACTTTATCTACATACTTTGCGAAGAATAGGACTTTCATTTACGATAATTCCTTCAATAAAAGGTTTTTTGTTTTAAGTAGCGGGAGTGTCAGTAGGCGGATTTTAAAAATTCTAAATATGGGCATTAAGGGCGTCTAGAGAGTATAATATATTATAAGTTTCAGTTTCCTAGTTCAAACATATATTCAACATTTCAGCTTTCTAGCTCAAAAATTGGTTCTTTTGAAATTGTGGGCATGTCAGTGGGCGGATTTTAAAAATGCTTAGTTTTTATTATTTCGGGCCCCTAGAGAGTAGGTATATCTTTAAAATGTCAGCTTTCTAGCTCGAGCTTAAAGGCCTTAATTTTTGCTGATTATGGATGGACGGACGGACGGATGGATATAGTAGATACACATTACTATCGATGCTGATCACGAATATATTACAAAAAATTTGTAAAACGACAGGTGACCTGCCTCAATATTAACGCAGGTGATCGATTCCCTTATAGATAAGGATACCTATCCAACAACTATTTCTTTGAAAAATAGGTGATGCAACACAAATTAAATATTTCTGAATCAAATACTGAAGAAATGATAGAAATCGGTGCATTTTTGGACGAGATACAGCAAAAATAGCAAAAGTCTTAAAAACCATAATCTCATAATTAATTGTTTGATGAAAAATACAAAAATCAGCTTTTGTTTAATTTTCCTTTAAAAAAATGTTTCCTTTCCCCTTCCATCATCTCCCTCTCATCATACATACTATTTGCCGAAGCGACCGACGCAACAATGCAAATCTTCAAGAAGTATTTTCTCTAACAAAATTCCATACAATTCTTATTTTTGATACAAATCGATACAAAATACCTTTTTGAAAAAAAGACAACCAAATAAACTGTTGCCTCTGTTTCCTAGACAACAGTTTATTTGGTTCTCTTCTTTTAGTTTTCCTTTACTTTAAAGTTTATACACATATTTTTGACGGTGATAAACAATGACGCCAACATTTTTAATGGCAACTCTGTCGAGGTCGACGTTTTTAAATTCGTGTTGATAATAATACTATAAAGTATATATACAAAGCTAACATCAATCTCTTTACGTCATAAACACTGGACAAATTCCTATTGGTTATCGTTTCTCTCCAATCTTAACAATGAGTAATCCAAGGAATACCTCCATTAACCGAGCCATAACCAAACGAAAAAAAGTAAATAAAAATATTGTTACCCGATCTCAGAATGCGTATGACTTACATCAGACAAATAGTCAACGGAATTCAGCCCGTTCGACACTCTACCGTATCGATTGTTGACAATTCAATTATATGTAACTCCAAACATATCTCAACAGAAGATCTATGGTTTTATTGATTTTGAAAATCACATGCAAAGTGGTTCACGGATAAAATACTTCTAAAATGTTCCCACAGAATTGCAGCAAATATTCTGCCTCTTCACAGATGCCTCTTCATTCATGATCATGAATAAACATAATACAGCTAAGCTTAACGAGCTGTAAGCGAACTGGAAATTCACCGTCTTTGTAGTACGAGTATCTTAGAGTCAACACGTAACAGTTTATATTCTTTTTGAATATTTTGTGTAAAGCGGTCCCTAGACGCTCAATATTATTCTGCAAAATATTGTACAATATTATTTGCTAGGCCCCCAGACGGTTCAATATTTTATACAATAATTTAGTTGGCAGCTGATACTTGTGTAGACAACATGTTGAGTGATACTGAAATTTGTTGTGTGGCCATTGCCCTTGCTGTTTGCTTAAAAAAGAAGGAGTTCGCAAAGAAATGATTTTTTGGATTAATTGCTGTTTATCAGCTTCCGTATATCTTTGTCTGTATTTGGAAAGCAATTTTTCATATTTTTAATTTTTTTTATTTCGGTTACTATAGTCCTTGCTCTTAATATCCCACAAAGCCGGTAGAGTTTCAAACACTTCGATACACTCTAAAATAAATTTTCTCTCATTCTCTCTTGCTGGTGACATTTTCACTGAAATAACTTGCGGAGGTGTTTACTCTTCGACACTTGAAAATTAAATAAACAAATATTGTGCAATTGTACCCACAGACGATATAATATTTTATATTGTGCAATAAATATCAAAAGGGTTTTGATTTTCCTCAATATATTGGACAACCTTGCAATATTATCCATAGACGGACAATAATATTGAGCGTCTAGGGACCGCTTAATAAGTAAACATTATCAAAAAATAAAAAATAAATTTATCTAATATATACAATTCATGTGTCACAGTTTTACTGTTTATACTCCTCCGAAACGGCTTGACCGATTTTGATGAAAATGTATATGTATATTCCGTAGGTATGAGAATAGGTTTATAACTAATTTTTATACCAGTAAGTGATAATGGTGGTCTACCACAAACATTTTTGTTTCTTTTTTTGGAACAAAATTTTTTATTTTTATTTTTTTATGATTTACCATTCAAAAATTCATATAACCCTTAATTTTCAAACTTCTACCACCAACCCCCATTTTTTAATAGCAATATAATCTTCAACTCTCAGTGATCGATAACTGATTTATCATTTATTAGTTTGTTTATTATTCAGTGCGTGGAAAATCTTAAGCGGAACTTTCTTATCGATAGGCAGAAATTTTGCATTTTTCCAGATATGAGGAAAACAAACAACACAATTTTATGTTTATGATACTCGCTTATGGAACTCTTCCCCTCTTGGCGTAAGAAGACCTTGTTTTGTAGACCGTTTTAGTGTATCTCTTTTTTCCTACTTGGTTAGTAATTCAATGTAGGTTCTAGGGCTTTTTAACCTTGCTGCTTAAACTGTAAAACTTTCCGTTTTTCTTTTTCTCTTTTGTCCTTTTTAATGTAAGCATTTTGTATACAATTTAATCTCTATATAAACCAAAACCAACTTATTAAATTATATTAAATTAAATTAAATTAAATTGTAATAAATAATTTATTAATGAACACATTTACATTTTTAGTGTATCTCTTTTTTCCTACTTGGTTAGTAATTCAATGTAGGTTCTAAGGCTTTTTAACCTTGCTGCTTAAACTGTAAAACTTTCCGTTTTTCTTTTTCTCTTTTGTCCTTTTTAATGTAAGAATTTTGTATACTCGTACAATTTAATCTCTATATAAACCAAAACCAACTTATTAAATTATATTAAATTAAATTAAATTAAATTGTAATAAATAATTTATTAATGAACACATTTACATCATAATTTATACTTATTGTAATCTTTGTAAATGATTTAAACGTAATAAAATATCAATTGCACTTTGGTTATAGGTATGCGTTGTTATGTTAGGTAATATTTGATTTATTTGTTTATGAACTATGTGCCCCTTATGGGGATACCTCAATGAAAAAAACGCATCTAATATTCCACCTCCCGGGTGACACGCAAGAGGAGAAGACTTACGTTTTTTTTAAAGTCAAACATGGATAAAACTTCGTATACTGTGTACAAACATAGTGAAACGACTTTATCTACATACTTTGCGAAGAATAGGACTTTCATTTACGATAATTCCTTCAATAAAAGGTTTTTTGTTTTAAGTAGCGGGAGTGTCAGTAGGCGGATTTTAAAAATTCTAAATATGGGCATTAAGGGCGTCTAGAGAGTATAATATATTATAAGTTTCAGTTTCCTAGTTCAAACATATATTCAACATTTCAGCTTTCTAGCTCAAAAATTGGTTCTTTTGAAATTGTGGGCATGTCAGTGGGCGGATTTTAAAAATGCTTAGTTTTTATTATTTCGGGCCCCTAGAAAGTATGTATATCTTTAAAATGTCAGCTTTCTAGCTCGAGCTTAAAGGCCTTAATTTTTGCTGATTATGGATGGACGGACGGACGGATGGATATAGTAGATACACATTACTATCGATGCTGATCACGAATATATTACAAAAAATTTGTAAAACGACAGGTGACCTGCCTCAATATTAACGCAGGTGATCGATTCCCTTATAGATAAGGATACCTATCCAACAACTATTTCTTTGAAAAATAGCTGATGCAACACAAATTAAATATTTCTGAATCAAATACTGAAGAAATGATAGAAATCGGTGCATTTTTGGACGAGATACAGCAAAAATAGCAAAAGTCTTAAAAACCATAATCTCATAATTAATTGTTTGATGAAAAATACAAAAATCAGCTTTTGTTCAATTTTCCTTTAAAAAAATGTTTCCTTTCCCCTTCCATCATCTCCCTCTCATCATACATACTATTTGCCGAAGCGACCGACGCAACAATGCAAATCTTCAAGAAGTATTTTCTCTAACAAAATTCCATACAATTCTTATTTTTGATACAAATCGATACAAAATACCTTTTTGAAAAAAAGACAACCAAATAAACTGTTGCCTCTGTTTCCTAGACAACAGTTTATTTGGTTCTCTTCTTTTAGTTTTCCTTTACTTTAAAGTTTATACACATATTTTTGACGGTGATAAACAATGACGCCAACATTTTTAATGGCAACTCTGTCGAGGTCGACGTTTTTAAATTCGTGTTGATAATAATACTATAAAGTATATATACAAAGCTAACATCAATCTCTTTACGTCATAAACCCTGGACAAATTCCTATTGGTTATCGTTTCTCTCCAATCTTAACAATGAGTAATCCAAGGAATACCTCCATTAACCGAGCCATAACCAAACGAAAGAAAGTAAATAAAAATATTGTTACCCGATCTCAGAATGCGTATGACTTACATCAGACAAATAGTCAACGGAATTCAGCCCGTTCGACACTCTACCGTATCGATTGTTGACAATTCAATTATATGTAACTCCAAACATATCTCAACAGAAGATCTATGGTTTTATTGATTTTGAAAATCACATGCAAAGTGGTTCACGGATAAAATACTTCTAAAATGTTCCCACAGAATTGCAGCAAATATTCTGCCTCTTCACAGATGCCTCTTCATTCATGATCATGAATAAACATAATACAGCTAAGCTTAACGAGCTGTAAGCGAACTGGAAATTCACCGTCTTTGTAGTATCTTAGAGTCAATACGTAACAGTTTATATTCTTTTTGAATATTTTGTGTAAAGCGGTCCCTAGACGCTCAATATTATTGTGCAAAATATTGTACAATATTATTTGCTAGGCCCCCAGACGGTTCAATATTTTATACAATAATTTAGTTGGCAGCTGATACTTGTGTAGACAACATGTTGAGTGATACTGAAATTTGTTGTGTGGCCATTGCCCTTGCTGTTTGCTTAAAAAAGAAGGAGTTCGCAAAGAAATGATTTTTTGTATTAATTGCTGTTTATCAGCTTCCGGATATCTTTGTCTGTATTTGGAAAGCAATTTTTCATATTTTTCATTTTTTTATTTCGGTTACTATAGTCCTTGCTCTTAATATCCCACAAAGCCGGTAGAGTTTCAAACACTTCGATACACTCTAAAATAAATTTTCTCTCATTCTCTCTTGCTGGTGACATTTTCACTGAAATAACTTGCGGAGGTGTTTACTCTTCGACACTTGAAAATTAAATAAACAAATATTGTGCAATTGTACCCACAGACGATATAATATTTTATATTGTGCAATAAATATCAAAAGGGTTTTGATTTTCCTCAATATATTGGACAACCCTGCAATATTATCCATAGACGGACAATAATATTTAGCGTCTAGGGACCGCTTAATAAGTAAACATTATCAAAAAATAAAAAATAAATTTATCTAATATATACAATTCTTGTGTCACAGTTTTACTGTTTATACTCCTCCGAAACGGCTTGACCGATTTTGATGAAAATGTATATGTATATTCCGTAGGTATGAGAAGAGGTTTATAACTAATTTTTATACCAGTAAGTGATAATGGTGGTCTACCACAAACATTTTTGTTTCTTTTTTTGGAACAAAATTTTTTATTTTTATTTTTTTATGATTTACCATTCAAAAATTCATATAACCCTTAATTTTCAAACTTCTACCACCAACCCCCATTTTTTAATAGCAATATAATCTTCAACTCTCAGTGATCGATAACTGATTTATCATTTATTAGTTTGTTTATTATTCAGTGCATGCAAAATCTTAAGGGGAACAATTTAAAATAAAAGAGAAATATATACGTGTCTTATGATTGTGAAAGGGCCAGCAAGACGCAAATGGAACAATTTGGACCGTCAAACGAATAGAACGACATACATGCGAAATAGAAGAGCCCAAAGATCAGACGAACGAGTCCAAAAAGATAATGCAGATGTGCGTATGAGCATGGCACATTTTCGTGAATCACAATCACAAGATTTAACATTTAATTCATGTTTCCAAATGACATCGTTCGGAGCAACAGAAATAGTTAAAAATAATGCTGCAAATGGTCAACAATTCCATTCAAAATTCAAAATCAAAGGCCAAGTTTATCACAAAGTGGGCTCATTGCTGCCAATGCCGAATTAACCACATAATTTTTTACAAATTTACTTTATGGGCGGTGGGGACTCCGAAAACGCACTAGCCAATCGCGTGGATGCACGTTGCGGCTACAATAACCTCAATTCACCATATGCCAGACACATCTTCGGCGAGCTGGATGCCCTATAGACATTTTCACTAAGCTATCTCTTTCTGAAGTGCGGAATCCCTGTCTTAAACAACAGAAACAAATTGAATGATAAAATTGCAGAAATTTGCACAAATCGTATAAAATAATCATTGTGATTGTTAATGAACTGAATATGAAAGTGCAAACAGAAGCTATTGAAGGGTAAAAAGTAACGAATTATAGAGAAACAACGTCAGAAAGTAGGTTAAAGCAAAACAAACAATAAACTATCCTCTATCCTATTCTTATTAACATCAGACACCTAAAGAGTCTATATCATAAATTTCAGTTTCCTAGCTCAAACTTTGACTTTCCAATAAAATTGTTTTATTTAATTGTGGGCGTGGGCTGATTTTAGAAATTTTATCTCCCGAGCAGTTTTATGAGTCAAAGATCATAAAAAATTTCAGCTTTCTAGCTAAAAATTCGATTTTTTCGATAAATTTGATTTTTTTTTAGTTTGAGTTTTTAGCGTGTCTGTGGGCGGATTTCAAAAATTCTTAAACTTGATTATTTCGGGGACCTGGAGAGTTTATATGGTTAAAGGCTCAATTTTTGCCGACAGACGAACGGACATGGCTAGATCGACATTACTATCGATAAATATACGGGCAATATCAAACTTCGCGTCAAAATTAGTATACCCTTAGAATAGGGTATGAAAACAGTTAATATGTTGACCGAAAACCCTGTTCAATTGTATTTAGATATCTAAAATGTTTGTTTAGAAAACTTTTCAACTTATTTGCTTCCAAACAAAAATATTTTTTTGCCACAACGCGATTGACATGGTTTCACTTTTATTTTTCGTACAGAATCTTAATATATTGTTAGATTTTTTCTATTCCAAAACGTGGTTTGGATACTCCTTCTTAGTTCAGAAACTTTTTTTTTGTTAGAATTGGATTTGTTATAACCTTTTTTGGAAATATTCGCAAAGAACGTATTTCCCGAATTCGCCATTGTTTTCCTTCATTTCATTCAGCTGTTGGTTTTTTTTTGTGTTCATTTGCCACTGACGTTGTAGTGAGGTACTCTATTGAATGAGCACAATGAATTGTTCAAATTATTCAAATCACACATGCACAAATTACAAACTGACAATCACGCTATTGTCATCAATCCTGATAAAACACCAGCTGGAGAGCACATGCGTGGATTTCATGCACATGTTATTGACGACTTTGCTGGAATCATGGTTGGCGATCGTACAGCGACGCGACAAATCGTGATTTGAAGAAGAAATAATAATGCTTATTTTGAAATTCGAATGAATAGTCAAGTCGTTCGAATGTCTATTTTCGTTCGAATTATACCGGTTTTCCTCAAATAAATTTTCTATTCGATCGAATCTCAAAATACAAATTCTTCTAATTCGACAAACTATCGTTCGAATTCGAATGTCAAAATCAGCATGAATAATCTTGAGTTCATTGCTGATACACACCGTTCATACGACGCTCTCCAATATCCGCTAATGTTCTGAAAGGGACAAAACGTCCACAGCGCTCAATTCCTCTTTCAGTCATAGACCACATCCCCATACACTTACAATAAGTTAGTTATTTTTCTTTTCCCTACGAAAATATTCACTAGAAATAATTTATATGGCAAAACAACGTTTGCCGGGTCAGCTAGTAATTATATGTAATTGTAACGTAGTGACCAATAACAAAATACATTAAACTGATTTTGCGCTAAAACATGTTTTACATCATTCATATTGGTTCGAAATTTAAATTAACCGATCAGCTGCAATTGCCCCTGAGCTTTAATCGTTCGGATAGAGGGCCCACCATTTTTACAATAAATTAGAATTACCCACACGCTCGCTCTTTTTCATCTAGGCAGTCAGCGTGAAAGGGTGTACAAATTTCTCAAGCCCGGAAAGTCGATTTTCAAAAACAGGAGATTTTATCCGCAGGTAAGATTGGAATCCACCAATGGAATCTGCCCACATAACCTTCTGCCACTACAACTTCGATTGGACCAAAAGCGTATGTGTACATACCTACATAAAAATGCAGAAACACATTTCCAAAATCCACTCGGAAAACAAAAAAAAAACGTCCACAAATTTTTTATTGTGATTTGATAATCATATGAATTCTCGATCAAAATAACATCGCCCTAGCTACAACGCTGTGTGTTAAGCTCAGTGCCGCGCATCTGTAACCCACCACCACCTATTACAACCGCACCTACCTATTCAGGATAGCGTCTACGACTTCAGTCAACTGGGAAAACTCCAAGAACAACCTTAAGAACTTCAAAAGGGAAGTAAAGAGGGCACAGTGCGATGCATGTAAGCTTTTCTTTGAAAACATAGAAAAATCAAGTGACTCCAACAGGCTCCGTAAAATTCTCTCAAAATCTAAATAAATGCTCAGTTTCATATAAACCCACACGGGGTATGGACTTCAACCATCGAGGAGACCCTGCGTCTAATGCTGCACGCCCACTTAACAGGCAACAAAGTAGATATTAATCTTCCTACTATACATACACCATTACAGGGCCCAAATGGTACCGGAATGCATCGTTGACATCCGCTGGTGTGGGCGGTTAACCGTTTTGTTCCTTACAAATCACCGGGACTAGATGGAGTGGCACCGATAGAGCTACAGAAGGGTATCAAAACTTTAAGGCCCTGGCTCTTGTCGATTTTCAATAGCTGCCTCTAATTCAGCTACACTCCCATAACTTGGAAAAGAGGTAAAGTGGTCTTTATACCCAAATGCGGCAAAGCATCAAACTGTTTTCCTAAGGACTTCAGAAAATCAGTCTTACTTCATTTCTCCTAAAAACATTGGAGAGACTAGTAGTAAACTACATTCCTTCTAACCTGAAAACCAACTCCCTTGCATTCCTTAATGGTTTTTAGTGAAAACAATGCACTCTATAATTAGTCTTATCGAAAATCGCTGTGTAACAAAGAATACACGATGATATCGTTTCTAGATATAGAAGCAGCTTTCAACAATTTTCTGATAGAACCCGTCACAAACGCACTCCACAAACATGCTGCACTGCAGGCTGATCCAGGTGGAGCTCCTCAGATGTTTGACCAGGAGGTCAGTTTACAGGGCCACACCACAAGGGCGAGTGCTTTCATCAGTACACTGAATCTTAGTAGTAAACGAGATAATTTCGGAAATGGGGAGATCGGTTACAATATTTCAGGCGGAAGTCATCGCCATCCCTGAAGCAGCATGCAGACTCTCTATAATCCAGATAGACAGTAAAACTATCGTGATCTGCATAGAGAGTCGGGCAGCAATAAAAGCCCTAGAAACACCAACAACAAGATCTAAGTTGGTAAAACAATGTCGCGAATCTCTAAATGAGACAGATGAAACATTTCTCTGTGCTGTGTCACCAGACATAGTGACATTCCAGGCAACTTCAAGACCGACAGTTAGCCAGAAAATGAACCACACCAGTCCTCTCTAAAACAGAGAAGCACCGGCCCTGCCCATTAAATCGTTAAAGTTAAAACTCTCAGAAAATGCACTGGTAGAAGCCAACAATAGATATATTCTCATCAGCACATGTTCGTCCGCCAAACAGATATAGACAAAATCAGATACAAAAAGAACATCCAATCTCCTGTCCATAAGCAGGAAAAATATAAGCTCTTTAGTAGGATATATTACTGGCCATTGTCCTCCGGGCAGACACACCACAAGAATTGGATCACCCTCCAACAATTTCTGCAGAAGCTGTAGAAGCGTTAAGGAAGAAGCACTAGCCAATACAAAGAAACAAATTTTTGGCAGCTATTTCTTTGAAGATCAAGCGATCTAAGCGAGACAGATGTCTACTGCATAAGCGAATTCGTCACAAAATCCAAATAGTTAAGCTAACTTGAGATCACTCCAGGAAGCTCTCCCTCCGCTGCGCAGTGAATCCGGATCAGTGGGTTTAAGCTGATAACAGTCACCCCATTGGGATCCTAACACATGGTTCTGCAGCGGGACTGAGCTCGACTGCACTAGTCACTTCATGCAACTATACTAGCCCCACACCGGTCCCTCGCCAGGGATTTTGAGCGACATTCTGGGACTCGACCGATATCAGTCATCCAACCTGTACTGCTTCCAAAGAAAGATGACTGCTTGAGATTAGAACTGCAACAGTCAGTTCAACTGCAACAGTCAGTTCAACCCGTACTCCACTCTCTAACTTCTCTTCTCGGAGCTTAATCCACAAAATCAGCACCTCACAGAATTCATTCAGGGTTTTCCAGCAAGCCGAGCGAACGAAAAAGTAGGCATGGTAGAAAACTTTGTATAGAGGAATGGTTAAAAATGACTTTATCTACGTAGGTACTTTGCGAAGAATACCACTTTTATTTCCAATGATTTCTTCAATAGTACATTTTTTTTTTTAAATAGTGGACGTGTTAGTGGATCTTTGAACTTGAGCATTTTGAGCGCCAGGTTCGTGCGCTTTGTTGTTCGATTTTCGATTTCGATACATTGTTTTTTTTTTTTAAATTGTGTCAGTGGGCGGATTTTAAAAATGCTTACACTTTATTATTTTGGACTTCTAGGGAGTACACGTTCCAATGGACAAACAATTCAAACAAAATTGACGGAAGCATCTTAACTGCAGAGCGTTATCACACAAAAAAGCATTTCAATTGTAACATTAATTTTTTTTATATAAGTCTTTTATTGTAGCTAAATTTATAAAAAAAAAAATTCTAATTTCTAGATTGCACAATTTACAGACAAATGATATTTTCTACCTTACTACTGAAAAAATTAAATATTATAACAAAAATTATAACATTTATACATGGGCATGGGTGCCCCTGCCTATTATGCCCCATTTATTTAGTTATTTTCTATTTCTATTTTTATATTCTTTTTTTTAAACGACACACTTTTTTAGATGGTTCGCACTTACAAAAGAAAAACAAATCATCAAAAATGGCGCGCAGATAATTTACGGCGAGCTGTTGAAGCTGTAAAAACAAACAAAATGAGCTTTAACGCAGCTTCCGTAAATTATGAAATTCCCCGAAGCACCTTACAAAGTTTTTTAAAAAAAGCCGAATTAAACCCCGGAGTTTCTCTTCCTGCTGAAGCAGTTGTAAATTTATTCATTGCAAGCGATCCGTTGATGTTACCTTTGGATGCGAATAACTCACCCACTGTCTCCCACCAGAATTCAAGATCTATGGATGTTCAACCTTCAACATCATCATTTAAAAATTATTCACCATCTCAAATCATCTCCATTCCAAAAGCACCAGGAAAAAAAGAGTTTCTAAACGCAGAGGGAAAATAGCTGTTATAACTGAATCGCCGTACAAGGCTGAACTTGAGGCTGAAACTCCAAAGTTCAATTCTGCCTCAAAGAAAAAAGAAAAGCTCGTCGCAAAAATAAAAAAAAATAAAATAGAATTTTCGGAAAGCGAAGAAGATGAAGAATGCCTTTATTGTGGGCATTTATATTCTGAATCAACAGAAGGGTGGGTGTCTTGCAGCGCCTGTGGAAAGTGGCCCATTACTCTTGTGCCGGCGAGGAGTATGCAGATGATGAATCGAGCCACATTTGCACACGTTGCACTCAGCATTAGCTCAATGCCCACCGTTCCTTACCTTTGTCTATTATGCCCCATGCATGGGGCAAAATGGGCTAATCAAGCAATTTTTTAAAGTTAATACAGATTGAAGAATTTTTAAGTTTATTTATTTTATATATTTTAAATTCATGTAGTTAATGTTCTTTTAACGAATTAAATTGTTTGGGAGACGATAAACATGTTTTTGGTGTTTTTTTTTAACAAACCTAAAGGGGCCCGTTATGCCCCGCCTTCCCCTATATCACAGTAATGTATATAATTTAAACACAACACCTTAAGTTGTTAAATTTAAAATTAAGTTATTATTTGAGCAACTGCACAAAACTTTATATCGATCATATAATTTTGAAATTCGAATTTCAACTTTTTCAATTTTTGCCTCATCATGGAGATCCTCCGTAGAATAGTGCCAGTGAAGATTAAGCATCATTTTTAAAATTTTATTTTGCATAATTTGGAGCCTGCGAATATGACTTTTTGCACATGTTCCCCAGATGGGCGAACCATATACCATTATGCTTTGGAATATTACTTTGAATAATATCAATTTGTTTTCAACACTCAATTTGGACCTTCCATTTATAAATGGATATAGGATTTTGATCGCCATGTTAAGTTTATTGAGTGTTTCTTGAATATGCAAACTAAAAGTCAAAGTTTTGTCTAGGTGTACCCCAAGATACTTGGCACTCGATTTCCATTCAGTTTGAACCCCATTCAACTTTAGTCTATTGCTTGGAAAGTAACAGCCTTTTCTTTCTCTAGTGAAAAAGAGAGCCTGTGTCCTGGAAGCATTCCATTTTATTTTCCAATCATCGCAATATGATTTGACTAAATTCAAAGCAGATTGCAGATTGGTTTCAATTAAGGAACCAATTGAATCTGTTGAGTAAATGCAGGTGTCATCCGCAAAAATTGCGGTTTTACAGTTATGGAGTTTCGGAAAATCATATGTGTATATAATATACAATAACGGTCCAAGAACGGATTCTTTGGGTACACTTGCAACGATTTCAATTTTATCGGAATACCAATTATTTAGAGAATCTTTGAATGTGCGTTTTGTAATGAAGGACGAAATCATTTTTACTATGTAAAGTGGGAAATTTAAAACAAAGAGTTTGTGAATGAGTCCTTCGTGCCATACCGAGTCAAACGCTTTTTCAACATCAAGAAGGACCATTGCCGTACTTTTACCTATTGTAAGATTATTTTTAATATCTTTTGTTATCCTTTCGACCTGGTGAACAGTACTATGATGTCTTCCACATAATATCAAACTGATCAACATGTTGTAATGTTTTTGTTTTCTATACCCCATTCTAAGGGTATATTAATTTTGACGCATAGTTTGTAACATACCTTAATATTTCCCGTAGACCCCTAAAAGTTACTATATTTATGATCAGCATCGATAGTAATGTCGATCTAGCCATGTCCGTCCGTCCGTCTGTCCGTCGGCAAAAATTAGGCCTTTAAACTGGACCTAGAGAGCTGAAATTTTAACCATATACTCTCTAGGGTCCCGAAATAATCAAGTTTACGAATTTTTGAAATCCGACCACAAACTAAAAAAAAAAAATTTTGGAAAAAATCGAATTTTGAGCTAGAAAGCTGAAATTTTTTATATAAGATCTATGACTCCTAAAACTGCTGGGGATAAAATTTTAAAAATCCGCCCACTGAAACGCCCACAAATAAATAAAACATTTTTTTTGAAAATCCAAAGTTTGATCTAGGGAGCTGAAATTTATAATATATACTATCTATGGGCCCTTTATGCTCATGTGTAAATATTTTCAAAATCCGCCCACTTACACGCTCACAATAATTTTTTTATTTTTTTTTTTAAATTCAAAGTTTGAGCTAGGGAGCTGAAATTTATAATATATACTCTCTAGGGGCCCTTTATGCTCATGTGTTATTTTTTTTAAATCCGCCTACTGACACGCCCACAATTAAATAAAACAATTTTATTGAAACACCCGAGTTTGAGCTAGGGAGCGTTTTTTTTGATAAAATCCTTTAAATGTTATATAACAAAATATGTAGAGCGTTCTTAACAATTCAACCATACTTAGGCTTTTGTCACGCCCACTTATGAGGGATAGGAATAAGAATAGGGTATCCAACAGTTCGTCCAAGCGGACTGTAGCCCGTCCCTATGTTTATTAATTTTTCTAAGCACTTATTTAAAGAAGCAAGAAATTTTTGCCCGGATTAGGGATTGGGATAACTTTTGCCATGAGTGCCGTCAAATCGTTCACCCTCTCTCCAACTCATTCTGCCCAACGAATGGTTGGCAAATGTAGAACAAATTAAAGAAATACAAACAAGCAGATTGAATTGCATGTAAACTCGTATACGCTCTTAGAAAAATGTTGGCATGTTCATTAAAATTCGATTAACCATTCATTTTTACCATGCGGCTTGTGGCTTCAACGGCGAAGTGCGTAGTGTGCTTCCCTGAGAAGACGATGGTTAAGGTTAAGGAGGAGGAAAAGGGTTTTTCAAAAACAATGAATGGATAATAGACCAGCACCACGAAAAAATTAGTCTAATGATCGGTTGTGGCGATCCGTGAAACGCGCTGTAACTGCAGCCTTCCACTTCACGGTACATCCAAACAATTCAATATTAAACATATAATTATCTCAAGGAGAAATTTAATTTTGCAACTCTGTTGATGTAGAATTATTTGTTATAACTGTAGAATATGGTTGTTCTGCATTAATTATAACTTTAGGCAATTAATATTTCCAAATGAAAAGTTTTTTCATACAAATCACATCAACTTATCTTGTTCAACTGTTTTTACTGCAACTCTTCTGATCGAAATAAAAATGTAATACATAATTACAATTATTGATATACATAATTTAGTATGAAGGTACGTGAATGTACTATATACATTTTGCAATCGATTTTCAGTCTTTATACGTGTTCGAAATTGTATACCCGGAAACTTTTACCACCTGTGAGTAGGTACATATTTTCCAACAGGTCATAAAATTAAAGGGTAAATAAGAAACGACCGTTGGAATTTCGCAAGATCAAATGATGAACTAATTGAAAAGCGTATACAAACATTGGGACGGGCTACAGTCCGCTTGGGCGAACTGTTGGATACCCTATTCTTATTCCTATCCCTCATAAGTGGGCGTGACAAAAGTCTAAGTATGGTTGAATTGTTAAGAACGCTCTACATATTTTGTTATATAACATTTAAAGGATTTTATCGAAAAAAACCTCTAGCTCAAACTTGGGTGTTTCAATAAAATTGTTTTATTTAATTGTGGGCGTGTCATTAGGCGGATATAAAAAAATAACACATGAGCATAAAGGGCCCCTAGAGAGTATATACTTATTATAAATTTCCGCTCCCTAGCTCAAACTTTGAATTTTCAAAAAAGGTTTTTTTTAAATTGTGGGCGTGTCAGTGGACGGATTTAAAAAAAATTAACACATGAGCATAAAGGGCCCCTAGAAAGTATATATTATAAATTTCAGCTCCCTAGCTCAAACTTTGAATTTTCAAAAAAGTTTTTTTTAAATTGTGGGCGTGTCAGTGGGCGGATTTTGAAAATATTTACACATGAGCATAAGGGGCCCCGTAGAGAGTACATCTTATAAATTTCAGCTCCCTAGCTCAAATTTTGGTTTTTGAATAAAATTGTTTTATTTATTTGTGGGCGGATTTTGAAAATTGTATATCCCGATCAGTTTTAGGAGTCATAGATCATATTAAAAAAAATTCAGCTTTCTAGCTAAAAAAAATTTTTGTTTTTTTTGAGTTTGTGGGCGTGTCTGTGGGCGGATTTCAAAAATTCGTAAACTTGATTATTTCGGGACCCTAGAGAGTATATGGTTAAAATTTCAGCTCTCTAGGCCCAGTTTAAAGGCCTAATTTTTGCCGACGGACGGACGGACGGACATGGCTAGATCGACATTACTATCGATGCTGATCATAAATATAGTAACTTTTAGGGGTCTACGGGCAATATTAAGGTACTCGTATGTTACAAACTATTTTTTTTTTTTTTTTTTTTTTTATAATAAGCGCGCACTAAAGGGATTTGTTCGGACCCTTACAATGTATTAGCTACACAGCGAAGGCGTTAAGGAAATTAGGGTGAGAGGAAAAGGAGAGATGCCGATGCACGTTGGTTTTGAATGGCTGTAGGTTATAATGTGTAGGAAAAATGGAGCGGGGAAGAGCGTTCCATTCGTGTTGTACGGCTGAGGAAAGATTCTTTGAACTTCACTGTACGTCCGAACACAGGCTTGAGGGTGAACTGATGAGCTTTCCTTGCATGGCGGGTATTGCGGTTGAAATGTTCAAGGGGAGGAATGCAACTGGCTATTTCTTTTGAGCACTTATGGTGGAAATAACGATAAAATAACGACAGGCAGGAGACATTACAACGATGACTAAGAGAGTTAATCGATCTCGCGATGTCTCGGTCGCCAATGAGTTTTATCGCTCGTTTTTGGATCCTGTCAAGTAGCTCCAAATAAGTTATTTTTGCACCGGACCAGATATAAGCATTGTACTCGAGTTTCGGGCGAATAAACGCCTTATACATTGTAGACAGATCAGATCGGTTTCAGCGATTTAAGTGCCATTCATAGATAATGGCAGTGTGTGTGGGTTTTACTTTAATGACAGGAGACAGCATTGAGTTTTGGAAGCATTAAATTCCACTCTATTGGTTTTACCCCACTGAGTTATGCTGTTAAGATCGGAATTTAATGAGCTTAACATACGTTGCCGTTCCAGTTCCACACCCGAAGATGAGGGGCGTGACCCAAGAAACGAATATGAGAAGCTGAGGGTACTGTCATCAGCAAAGGAATGGATTGGATTAGAAGTAACAGACAGGAGATCATTTATAAAAATGAGAAAGAGAGTCGGGGACAGAACAGAGCCTTGGGGGACACCAGCATTTATTTGGTGAGTTGCAGACTTGAAACCGTCCAAAACAACTTGAATTGAACGGCCCGAAAGGTAATTTCTAATCCATTGAAGAAGAGTATCATCGACTCCAAATGCACGCATTTTCGACAAGAGAGCTTGATGCCAAACTCTGTCAAATGCCTTTGAAATATCAAGCGCAACGATCTTACTTTCACCACGTTGATGAAGAGATTGGTTCCACTTTTCGGTTAGATATGTCATCAAATCACCAGTGGACCTGTTGCTACGAAAACCATACTGCCGGTCATTAAGAAATTTTCGCGATTCAAGATATTTCATTAGCTGACGGTTTATCAGCGTTTCCATGAACTTAGAAAGAAGGGATATAAGTGCAATTGGTCGGTAGGAGGAGGGAGAAGAAGATTCGCCTTTTTTTGGTACAGGCTAGACAAATGCTATTTTCCATCTTCCCGGAAAGAGTCCTGAAGAATAGGACAGATGGAAAAGCTTGCGCAATGGTTCTGCCAGCGAAGAAGAACACCTCTTCAGAACGATAGGGGAAATACCATCTGGACCAGCGGATTTGTCAAAATTAATATACCCTTAGAATAGGGTATAATGATGCGCACTAGGATGAGGCCATTGCGAATATTTCGTTGCAGGAGTTCACATCAGCGATTTTTTTCAAGTTTTCTTAAGAATATTTAAAAAAATCGTTGAAAAGAACTGTTTTTATTTAGTTAAAAAAGAAATGGGTTCCGAAAAGACTTGGAGGAAAAAAATAGATGCTTTCAAGGAGTTAGGACTCTCAGGCCAGGAGGCTAGATAAAAGCAAAATGTTTGTAAACAGTTATCTTGCGGATCCACAACACTATGTTAAAAATCCAAAAGGACGCACGGCAGAAGCAACAACATTGCCAAGAAAGCGGGTTATTCTACGGCTTGCCTCAAATTCTACTCTATCAGTGACTAAAATAAGGGTCAATAGCAGAGTATCAGCCAGCATAGCAACGGCCCGAAGAATATTACGAAAAAGTGGTACTATACAGAGAAGAAAACTTTAAAAGAAAGCTGTTTTGAGGCATGTATACAAGGAGCATCGAATGAATTGCAAGAGAACATGTAGCTTGGGGCAGTGAATGGAAACGTGTTGTCTTTTCGGATGAAACAAATTTAACCTTGACGGCCCCGATGGTTACAACTTTTATTTCCATGATCTAAGAAGGGAGGACCTCAGTTTCGCAAGAAATCACAGCCGTACATCAGGTGTAATGGTGTGGGGAGCTATTACCCACTTTGACACAATCGAGTTGGAGTTTTTGTCCACAACAATGAACGGAAACAACTACAAATGTTTGCTGGAACGGTCATTTCCAAAAGTGAAAAACATTTTCGGAACCCTGTCTCGGATATTCCAACAAGACAATGCCCCTATCCACACTTCCAGAGTTGTTCAATCAGAAGAATTAAAACTTTTGCCATGGACGCCCTATTCACCGGACTTAAACATAATCGAAAATGTTTGGGGATGGTTATCTCGTAAAGTGTATGAAGGCGGCAGACAATTTGAAGATAAGGACACTTTATTCGTGAAACGTGATGCCCGGGCCCAAATTCCTCTTAATTTAAAAAAAAAAACTGTATGATTCTATTCCAAACCGTCTTATAGAGGTCGAATCGAAAATGGCGGTCATACTCATTATTAATATAGAAAAACATAATAAATTAATGTTTTAAAACCATAAAATGTAAAAATTTTATTATTTTTTTCCTTTTTTCGAAGATTTTGCATGTGGCCTCATCCTAGTGCCGCATCTTTTTATACACTTTTCAAGTAGTTCATTGTTTGACCTTGGGAAATTCCAGCGGTTGTTTCTTATTTACCCTTTAATTTCATGACTTACTTTTGGGAAAATATGTATCTGTTCCCAGGTAGTAAAAGTTTCTGGGTATACAATTTTCAACAGGCTTAAAACCGGAAAATCTATTGGAAAATATATTTCCTCATCCTTGTGATCGCCAGTGTATGTAACACCACCAGCATTTGAATGGTGATCCAAAATCGGGAGCCTGCCTATATTAATTAAAGTCGAACCGCAGTGCGGTAACACCATAGGCGGACGAGTTGAAATTCAGTAAAGTGGGAGGGTAAGGATCCATTAAATCCTGATCGTAGTTTCGCCGTGAAGGAACGAGAAATGTATCGTTTTCCAATACGTTGTAAAAATGGTCTGTCTCTGGTGCAATAATGAATTAAGTGCAAAGCTCCGATTTGTTGTCCGCTTTCACACCTCTCCAAAAGTTAATTTAATATCGCTTTCTATTTGGGCACATCAGATTTTGCTGGTGCAGGGAAATAACTTCACGGGCAATAACTTCACATGGGCAATAACTTTACCTCGAGTGGGCAATAACTTCACTTTTTTTTGTGAAGTTATTGCAAACAATAGGTGAGCAATATCTTCACTTTTTTGTGGGAAATAAATTCTCTTAACATTTTATGATAAATCAAGAACCGTACCTCGCACCTACTCCAAATCAAACAGTGACCCCAAGCATGGGGATTGCAGGGGGGCAGCATGCCCTCCCATAGGTATTGAACTGTTTATGAAATCTACTTGCGATTTCGCAACTAATCCCATAAACAGTGGAATGCACATGGGGCGGCATGCTGCCCACCTGCAACCCCCCTGCTTGGCGTCACTGTTTGATTTGGAGTGGGTGCAAGGGTAACTGTTATAATACTCGTAGACAAATTCTCAAATTATAGGTGGGAAATAACTTCACAAAATTTACGGTGAAGTTATTGCTCACCATCAGTGGGTTATTGCACACTCGAGGTGAAGTTATAGTCCATGTGAAGTTATTGCCCGTGAAGTTATTTCCCTGCACCGATTTTGCTCTCAGTTTTCAAATTTTTCATGCCCAATGCAATGCAAACAAGATTGTTTTTTCTTCGTAATTAGGAGAGAAACAAATATTTTAGATATCTAATTTTTATTTTCCCCAGAACAAAAAAGAAACACACCTGTTTTATTGTTAAATCGTTATATTTTCCACACATACAAGAATTCACAGAAAACTTTTTTTTTGTAGAATAATTTTATTTTCCACAGAAGCAAGCAAAACAGAAATTTTCAATTTATAAATAATTCTATTTTAAACAAAATCAAGCAATCAGACACTAGGTTACTGCTCCTTATGTAATTTATTTTCCACAGAAGCATGCAAACACAAATAATGTGGGTATGTACTCGTAGTTTGATGCTATTATTTTCTCTTCCAAAGGAGCAAGCAAAAACACAGATATTTTATTGTTTTTTTTTTTTTTAACAGAAGCAGAGATACACATGCATATATAAAATATTATTGTTGAATAATTTACTTTCAAAATAAGCAAACTAAAGCACTTTATTCCATTGTTAAATTATTTCATTTTCAACAGCACCAACATGAAATGAAATAAATAGCACTGTGACAAATGTCAAATGGTTTAGTGTTAGGGCAAGTAAATGTTGATTCGAAATTGAGATTTGCAGAATTGCTCTAAATCTGATAAAAGCGAAAATTGATCTCAGAGCAAAAAAGTGCTATAAATTTGAAAAAGGTTACTTATGCTTATTCTGTCCAATGAAAAACCGACTAACAAGAACGGGACAAGTAATTTAAAGTCCACATTAAATTGTGCAAAGTTAAAGATACCTTATTCTTAGCACCTGCCAAGATATCTGTATACCCGCTTTTATATAGAACAAGCAAACTTTGGAACTCGCTTCCGAGAGACAACTTCCGGAAGAAAACAATAATATCAATAAGAGTAGAAGCAGCACTTATGTGAAATCAGGTAAAGAATAATTCGTTTGTAGGTAATTGATTTCCTTAATTATTTGCTTGTAACACACTTTTTGTACCATTGGCCTTAAGATCATTGACAGTGGCGAAAATAAAGTAAATATATATTCTGTACGTGTAAAATAAGCATAATTTGTTTAGGACTATGCAAATGTTAAAGAATTTTTATAAAATGTATTAAAGAATATTATTTTTGCTCATTAAATTTTGATTTTACTTTGGTTCATTTGTAGTTTAAAGCCTAAAATGAAAACGAAAATACGGTGATGCAAAAAACTGGACGCAATTTTCCATTTGCATTACACAGACGTTCACTGATCCGCACAAGGGAAACATTATCTCGCGTGGACATTGACATTTTTTTTTGTTTTAAACAATTTGCTTTATATTTATAAGCCTGCAGATGGCCAGCGAGTGCATGTCCCTACATTAATTGTGTTTGTGCTTTGTGCTTTTTAAATTAACCTCATAAAATGCAGAGTCAATGTAGCTTGTACTTGTTCCTAGGTTGAATGAGCCAGTATGTAGTGGCAGTTATATTCCATTGCAGATACACTTTTTGGTCACAAATTGCAAACAAAATGCGAGGATAAAAAAGTTGATTCCGAATTCCGAATCAGGATCTATCCTATGGGTGGCGTTGCATATATGTTCATCTGAGTGTGTTCAATATTTGATTGATGTTTTTATCTGAAATATATTCACCATTTGTTTCCCATTCAAAGTAATCTTTTGGTTCAACAATACTAGGAAAGTGCAACTAGTATGGCAAGACATGGGACGGTTCCAATAACAGAATTAGTGTGAAGCTTAAATTTGTAGTACCTTTCACTCTTATTGAAAAGGAGATTTAAATGAACGGGACCCCTAATTTAAGCTCCACATAAAATTTGTTATTAGTAAGGCCCATTTAATTTTTATGATTTGCGAAACAACATACAGCTGTTTTATGCACGTTCAGATGATGCGCACCAGCATCAACATAACAAAATAACGGCACCTACAGGGGGTTTAACTTAGCTATTTCAATCATTTGTGTGTGCGAAGCTATGTTTTTGGCACGAATGGAAGAACCTACACTTTAACTCCGAATCGGAATAGCAAGTTCTTTTGAAAAATTTGATTGAAAAACACTTTTGGACAGGATGTTTCTTTAATTTTTTATAGCATATGCGTTCGAACTAGAGAACTTCTGTTATTTTATATTTATTTAATATATCGTACATTCTGAGCTATCTTTTAGCTTTCGTCTTCATCTAGACGCCAAGCTAACATATGCAAAGGCAACTGTCCGTTTGTGCGACTGTTGATACCCTACCCACATTCTTATCCCCCAAAGTGGTCGTGGCATTAGGTTGTGGCAAAAAACGTTCCCAACTTACAGTCTAAAAAAAAACTTGAAGTCTAACAACTTGAATAAAACATTCATAAGAATCTCTAAGCTCTTGAAAACTCTCACAAAGTAACTACTAAAAAAATACTTAAATAAAATAAAATACTTTTTGCTTTTATTTTTTTATTTTTCTTTTGCTTTTATTTCTTATCTTATTTTTATTGTTTTTTTCTCATTTCCTTTTCCATTTTTGTCTTTTGGAATTTGTATTTTTAAATATGTATCCATCTAAACTTTTTATTTTTTAAAAATTGAACAAGTGCCTACTTAATTTTCTACCTGTATATCTACATACATTATAAATTTAAAATTGTTATAGAATATTTTTTCACTGAAACTTGCACTACTTAATAAGATATTGTATCTTACTGTGTAAGGTTATTAAATAAAGATTTGAATTTGAATTTGAAAAAAAATTAGATCTCGTAGTCACGCTAACCTCTGAACAAATTTCAGAAAGTTTCCATATAAGAGTCCTGGTGAAAGTCCTATAAAAAATAAATGAAAAACACAATTATTTATGCACGGTATAATTGTATTTCAAATTCAAGTAAAAAACATCTCTTTAATAATACAAAATAAAAAAGGAAATTTTTACTATACGTATATTCAAAAAAAAAATAGTTCATTTAAGGTACTCGTACCAAGCTATATAAAATTATACTCAGCATTCATAGAAAAATATAAGGAAAGCTACAATCCGCTTGGGCGAACTGTTGGATACCCTTTTCCAATTCGTACAAAGTGGGTGTGACAAAAATGTCAGTATGGGTGAACTATTAAGAAGCATATTGTCTATATATATTTGTATAAATAACTGTTTTTTACTTTTTTAAGGATTTTTAACTATTTTAAACTATATTTTTTGGTACATTTAAGGGGATTGAAAAAACTCAATGGATGAAGGAATTGCTTCATATGGAAAATGTTGAATCTGGAAGAAAGTATTTATCCCAATTTATTAGCTAGTGCTAAGCTCTGCAAAATGTTTACCTTTTAAATAAATATTTTTTTTGGAAGATTAAAACAAGTGTTTTGTTTTTTAAGAAAGCGACCTAGATATTGAAAAAGTTTAAATAACAGACTTTTTTTTGATATATTTTCTTAAATCTGATAATGACCCCAGGCATAAGTACTTCTACCATTATTCGCGATTATATCGCTCGGTATCAGTATAGCTTACAGCTAACTTATTTAAATGTTGTGTATAAATATTGTGGAATTTACTTCTAGTTACAAACATTGACCTATAAATATTTTTTTATTAACTGAGCATTTATGGTAATGTCTTGTTTGTTATCCATTCTTTTACCCCTTTGGTATTTTTGACAACCTCAGCGTTATCTACGCAGAATAAATACTTTTTTGCTCTTAATCCTAAAAATCAAGCATTTTGCGGGAATGGATTTCATCATTAGAGACCTTGGCTTTGACTTGACTTTGAAATTCATTTTTTTATTCATTGATAAATATCTACTTACATACTAGACAAAAATGATTAAACCTAACTAAAAATTAACAGGATACTTATTCTTATTTATTAGTCCTTATGCGAACGCTCTAAACTTAACTATATCTTAGAATTATTGCCTTTCGGCCTACGAACTATTTTACGAACTAATCTTACATATATATTCCTCGAGAAAATTTACTAAAACTCGGTTTCATTATTGAGATTTTATATAAAACAAATTACAAACTACCTATTCTACTTACTTAAACTACTTAACGTATTCTAACTATAATTAGGATTCTGAGCACTCGTTGCCTTGCGCAACAAGTGGTCAAAATCCCAATTGCTTTCCGAGCGCCTGGCAGTCGTCAACGTGCACACGCACCGCCGTGATCCGACTGAAGCCTTACAGCGTCAGTCAACTCCCAGAAGCACCACCACACGTTGGCGAGCCCGGCCTCTCCCAAAAACGCCCTAGCTGACTTAATCTAACTTATAAGCTAAGAGGAAGTTACCTAGAATAACGCACCGTCCTGGGAGGGCATGTTGACCCCTCCCCCCTCAACAAGCCACCAAAATTCGGCGAATTGCTTTTCCGTGTCGAATCTATCCCTCTCCGATATTGCGGTACTAAAACGGAGGAGCTCATGAGCAATGGCGACGTCCCCGTCATGGAGGAGCCGCTTATCTCTCGCGCTGCGGTAGCGATGGTATAAGACCGGAATACCATCCCTCGTCTGTACCAGCCCTTTTGCATCAATATGGATAAATGCCTCTGGCGGGATAAAGCCAGACCGGAGCGTACTCTCAATGTACATTTCATTGGGGTAGTAAGCCCCAAATATCAGACTATTGTCGCTGGCCATCGCCCTTGCAACGTGCCTTCGAGTGACCTTAATGAGGAAATTGTCAATCCTATTCAACTGAGCCCCATCGTATAGGACCTTGTTGGGATAGTATTTTATATAGTTGGATTCAGGCGTTCGGAACAATCGGAGACAGGTCCTAAGACATTGTCTCTCCAAAACCCGAATCGTTTCCATATAACTAGGCGCTATATTAAACCACAATGGACATCCATAAGCGATGATCGGCCTTATAAGGGCCACGTAGCAAATGACCTTCACTCTGGAGTCAAGTTGACTGCTATGAAACAGTCTCCTTGTCAGAGCATAAGCCCTCTTGGCCCCAGCAAGACAAGCAACTATATGTCTATCGAAATATAGATACTGGTCAAGCCAGATACCTAGATATCTAACTACGCTTCTCACCGCCAATGGCTGCCCATCCTGTCCAATAATGGCCAATTTCTTCCAGTTTTTTCTGGTATCCCTAGAGGCCCCAGCCAATGGAGCTCTGAACAAGATTGTTTCCGTCTTCTGAAAGTTGATTTTCAACTTCCAGTCGTCGCAATATCGCTTAATTTGATCGAAGTCACGCTGCAAAAGTATATTAATGACCTCGATTTTAGAACCTGATCTGTATGCCACCAAATCGTCGGCATACGCTATAGCATGTCTGAGTGAACCCACCAGATCACTCGTGTAAATGTTAAACAGGATCGGAGAATTGACCGCCCCCTGCTGTAAACCGTTTTTAATTTGAAAGACTCTGCTCGAAGTCACGTTTCCACATTTGACAACGAACTTCTTTCCCATAAGCATATTATAAATTACATATAGCAAAGGTTTGTGCATCCCCCACCTGGTCAACTTGTAGAAAAGTCCCTCTAACCATACGGTGTCGAAAGCCTTCTCAAAATCAACCAGACAAGCACCCGTGCATTGGTTCTTGCATTTATTCCACTGAATGTCGGAAACCAGTTTCGACGCGGCATGAATAGTGTCATGCCTCGCCCTGAAACCAAACTGGTTGTCCGGGATTATGTTATTGTCCTCGACCCACTTTAACAGGGCTCTATTGACAACCTTTTCAAAGACCTTGATAATATTCGGAAGTAAGCTAATTGACCGGAGATTGGCAGGGTTCGTCCTATCTTTACATTTTTTCGGGATAGGGTGTACCACAGCTACCTTCCAATGCGCCGGATAATGTGCATTATTCAGCGCATTGTTAAACAGCGTGGTGAAAATATCTACAGCCTCCAAAGGCAGGTGTCTCAATACGACGTTTGGGACACCATCCATCCCCGCCGACTTTTTATTCTTTAGTAACTCGAAGATGCACAGAAGATCATTCCTCGACACGAACAAGTGCGATGCATCTCGGCCATTGGCGACAACTGCATTAGCATGGTTTTCATCAGTGAACACGGGGAAACCGTTATTCTCAGATCGCCAATTCTCAAGTTCGGTGCGCAGATAGAAATGGCTCACCAGAGCCCTATTCTCAATGTCGTGGTTACGGCGAACAGGATTGTTCACCGTATACACGGCCTCGAAACAAGCGCCCAGCAAATCCACTTTCTCCTGTGGGTCCTCGACCACGAAAAAATCTTCGTTTGAAGCGACACTTTCTGGACTTATTCCAGCAGTCAGTACTGTCTGTCTGTTCTCTGCTGTCTGGGAGATTCGAACACAAGGAATATTATTGTGATCTTTCCTCCTGAACAACTTATTTATCTGTGGGAACATATTCGGACTACAGGTTTTAATAGCCCGAATTTTATTGCCCCAATACAGACTTACAGATTTTCTGTAATTTTCTTTTATCAGCTGTTTCAGGATTCGGATCTCTGACTTCAGCATCCTTACCTCCGGGTCGTCGCGATCAGTAAATTGCCTGTACAGCCGTTTAAGCCTCGAGAGCAGTCTACTTTTCTGTTGGTATAGTGCGTCGATTGTAGGGTTTCTGTACTTTTCTGTCTGGTCGTCGTCGGAACGTCCTACCCGAGGAATAGTTCGTTCCATAGTTCGTTTGATGGCGTCGTTCATTTGCAATAAATGCCGATCAATGTCATCATTTGTCATGTTACTGTTTGTCGGTGGGTCGATCCCACTCGAACGTAAATCTCGCTTTAAAAATCTGGAGAAGCGCGACCATTGTGCCCTCCGATAATCGAATGAACACACTGCTTCGTACTCCTCCAGCAGCGTTTGCTCGTTCGGGATCCGTATTGCGGCGGCGAGTCCGTAGTGGTCACTATCGTACTCAAACGCACGCAAACAGTTCCGCGTGTTTTGATCTATGTTCGTCAGTTGAAGTCTTGCGTCCGTTAAGGCCAAGTCCAGGAAAGCACCGCTTCTTGGAAAAGAAGGGATATCCGTCGCGTACAACTCGAGGTTGTACTCAATCATATTGAGGCGCCACCAGTCGTGAAACTGGTTGCCCCTGGGATTTGCAGTAACATTTCCCCATGCCGCATGTTTGGCATTAATATCTCCGGCCAAGAAGTAATAATTCTCCTCCGAGTTCAGCTGCAGACCACGAAAAAGTGTCTCGAGCTCTGTCATAAATTGGTTTGGTGGAGGTGCAGCAGGTGCGTAAAGCGACACCACATACATTCTCCTCCGGCTATGGAGAGGAATGCATATGATGCATGCCTCCAACAACTGGAACCTACGTACGTCCCCGCTATATATAACCCTATGGCGCATGCCTTTTCGAATTAAGATTCCAACCCCACCTCCTTGAGTGGAGCGAGGCCGGTCTCTTCTTATTACATGATAGTCTTTGTATCCCAATTTGTGCTTCTGATTTAGCTTAGTTTCGCTAACCAAAAGCACATCCGGGTTTTCGGTTTTCAACAAATTGGCAAGTGACGTTCTTTTCTCGATCCTGACTAGTGAATTAACATTCACAGCAAGGATCTTTAAGTTTCCCTCATCCAGCGCAGCCATTAGATTTATGGCACACCAGACCCCACAAACAGCTCCGAATAGTTATCTATTGTTCATTTAATTGTTTCTGGAACTTATCGATCTTTCCGTGCAGAGACAGAAGGATCGATTTTAAGTCCAGATCCACCTCTGGTGCCTTTTGGGCTACCTTTGGTTGGTTTGATGTCATGTGGGCTTGACCCGGTCCAGCTGCCATTTGGGCAAAGGACACGTTGGGTGCCACAAAATTTGCGAACGAGCGACTCCTCTGACGCCTATCATCTTCAGACTGCTGTTTGCGGGCCTGGACTCGTTTTTTCAACTCCTGGTACTTTGGACAACCCCTGAAGTTGGCGGGATGCCCAGAGTTCCTACAGAGCACACAGGAGAGTACACTCCGATCTTCGACTCTCTCCTTACCTAGAGAGCATTCACCATGTATGTGGTCCTTATCGCACTTCACGCATCTAAACTGCATGTTGCAGTTAGCTGCGGCGTGCCCGAACCTTTGGCAGCGCATACATTGAAGTATGCGATCTGACCTCTTTATTTTCTCCCACCTTACAGCATGGTAGTACAGGTAGCGGATATTTCGCAGCCTGTCAATTTTGCTGTCAGGAGTGAGCTGAACCAGGAAGACTGGTAAGTGACGGTTACCACCCCTTGCCACAGCCGAGGAAAACGGCTTGACCCCCACGAACTTGAGGTCATCGCTTTCAAAGTTCTTTAGCTCTCTTTCGAACTCCTCCGTTTTTATTGAGGGATCAATTCCCTTTAATACAACGGATTTTAGCTTTTGCTCTCTTGGGGTGTACGTAAAGTACTCGGTCTTAACCTCTCCCAAGGCGGTGCACAATAATTATATGTTTATTGGCCGATAGAATTTTAACATGAAAGTTCTTTGTTATAAGCCTACATAACCTTATACTATCACTTATGTCGAAATTACTCACATTAATCGGTGGAATTTTGTTCTTCCTTGCTGGTTTCTGCTGCTGTTGCTGCTTTGACTGCTGTTGCTGATTTGGCTGCAGTTGCTGCTTTTGCTGCTGCTGTTGCTGCTTTTGTTGGTTCTGTTGCTGTTGTCGTTGTTGTTGCTTCTGTTGATGTTGTTGCTGGATTTGCTCCCTCAGCACTATTTGTTGTTGCTGCTGCTGTACTTTTTTCAGCCTCAACTGCTCACGTTTGTCAAGGAGCTCTTTGATGAGTTGGTCAAGCTGAGCCTCCTCATCATCTTCCTCTCTATCCTCCATTTGGATGACATTGCTATCATCGTCGTCGACCGGTAGGTCCCTGAAGGAGTTTCCCTCTCCGACGTACCGGCCCGCTCGCACTTCAGCTTCGTAAGAGCTGGTGTTATCCGTGTCATCATCGGTACCAGCCATCGATGATTCCACATTAGGGCCTGCCAGGTTCGCCCTTCTCTTCGCAGAAAGATTCGGCTTCGGATTAAGCTTCCGTCGCCTCTTCTCCACCTTTCGAAACTCCTCCTTCTCTACTTCTGTAGCTGGGTTTTCAGCTGCTGCTACTGACTTTGTTGGTGCTGGTATTGCCTGCGAGAACACTCGCCTAGGCAACGACCGACCCGTTGTTGTTGCTGCAATTGGTGCCATTTTAGAAGCATGTGCAGCTACTGCCCTTGGCATACACACTGCTGCTGCTGCTGTTTTCGTTGCTGTTGTTGCTGATGTTATTGCTGCTGCTGTTGTTGCTGATTTTGTGTTTCTTGCTGCTGTTGTTGTTACTGCTGTTAAAACTTTTTTAGCCGGCCCGCGTGTTTGAACCACGCGTTGCGATGGCACATCCACACCCGTAAGCGAAACCACCGTTTTTACGGGGTCCATCGCCTGACACTTGCGGAAAAGAAAAAAAAAAAAAAAAAGTAATGGTATTGGCTGGAATCGAACCCACAACTCCGACGTCAGAGACCACTATCTTCTGCACTGAGCCTCGCTCTACTTAAACAAATTACTATCACTTTTTTCATTTATAATCGCAAGGGATTCTTCCGTCACTAACTAGCCGACCTATCTCATTAAGAGTTGCGGAACGACTGATCATTAGAGACCAATTACTTAAGCATTGTTTTGCGAAAAATTGTGCGGGTTAGTTGCGGGATATTCTAATGTATCAAATCTAGGATTGGAACAGTCAATAACATCGTTGTTATATACTCGTATATCAGTGTAGAAATCATCAGTCTTGATAGAATATATAAACGAGCCTGTATCCGCATAATTAAGACGAATTGAAGCATTAAACATTGGTTGCATAAAGTCATAATGAAAGTCATACATTGACCAGTTGGGTAGTTCGAGAACTGTAAAACCAGTAGTTTTTCGTTCAAGGATGGATTAAAAGACTGCATAAGTGCATACACCACAAATGGAAGGTTTTGCTTTTTGGTATAATTGCAAAATTCCAAATGATTATTTCCTTATTCCGGCATCAGACTCATCAACTTGCTACTTTCACTTGTACGCTTCATCAGTTTTGTTTCATTGGAAAAGCATAGTAAGCATCCATTGCAGAGATGTATTGGGTGTATGTTCATGGTAACGCTACTTCTTATTAAACGCGAGAGATTCTTTATGATGACATAGTGTTCCTCATCACGTTCAAAAGAGATACACAACAGTAGGTTGATGTGTATGGTAATTAGGACCAACAATATTGACAGCGGTTTTTAAATCTGACAATTCATAACCAAAAACATTAACAGGGTTAATTTTTTCAAATATTTGCACACATGTTGCTTAAGCTCAACGTGACCATCAACTTAAATAATTTCGGCAGTAAGATCAGCAATTTTAAAAAAAGATGGTCTTCTTAAATTTGATACAACGCTTGTTTTAAGAGCTGCTATCATAGACCATTTTGAAGCAGTATACATCAAGATTTTGAAAGTTTAAAAAGCATGCTTGTTTTCTTTAGCCGATGCATGGTTATAAATTATATTGAGATTCACGAATAGCTTGATATTTTTTGATATTAACTTCGATTCTTAAAAATGTTTGCAAGGATTAGCCATTATCCCCCCTTGGTATAATCGAAGACTACGATCGTTACGCAACAAGAGAAACAAATTATGGTTAGTTTTCCTTCGAAACAAGTCTTTTACTGACTATTCCAACTATATCGGCTCATACCTTCAATTCACACAGCCTTATAACTCAAAGATATGTTAACAATGCGCAAGCCAATCTTATAAGCGACCCTAAATCTTTTTTCCGATTCGTTAACTACAAGAAAAAATCCGACCGCTACCCCCCATCCCTCTCTTACGAAAACATATCTTTGAGTCATCCACAAACCATTGCTAATTTGTCTGCCACATTTTTCAAGAAATCTTTTGCCGACAACTCCTTTGTACCAGATCATTCGTATAGCAACTACCAACTCGAGTACTCCACTGGTCCTTTTCTCTCTCAAACTTTTGAACCTTCTGTAATTGAAAATAAGTTGCAAAAACTTAATGATGAATATTCACCTGGCCCAGATGGTATTCCCGCTATTTTTCTTAAGAAGTATTCCCTCGTGCTCTCCTACCCCCTTTCTCGCCTTTTTAAACTCTCGATGTCTCAAGGCGACTTTCCCCACATATGAAAGTCCTCCTTCATAACGCCGATTCATAAAAAGGGATTAAAGAGTGAAGTTACTTATTATTAGCCAAACTTTCCCATATACCCAAACTCCTGGAAAGCATTTTGTACGAATCCTTAAGCTTTCAATGCAAGTATTTAATTTCCTAAAACCAACAGGGCTTTCTAAAAGGTAGACCAACCACCACTTACCTCGTTGAATTCGCGTCCTCTGCGCTAACAGCCTTAGAAAGTGGTAAAGAAGTAGATGTTATGGCAAAACCTCTGGTGTACCACAAGGCAGTCACCTAAGTCCACTTCTCTTCATCTTAACTAATGGGTTTTTCATTAAGGGAGCTCGGACTTTTTTTTAAATAAAACAAAAACGGATTAAGATATCTAAAAAAAAACTTATTATGCGTTCAAGGACATTTAGTGGCAATTATGTATGAAATTTAATTTCCTTCGCATGACCACCACGCCCACGTTTGCAAAAGTCCAATCGTTGAATCCAATTTTCCGCGACTTTTTCACATAAATTGACCGGAATCGCAGCAATTTCACGTTCAATATTTGCTCTTAGCTCTTGTAACGTCGCCGGTTTATTGGTATAGACTAATGACTTCACATAGCCCAAAGGAAAATAGTCTAAAGGCGTTAAATCGCACGATGGAGGCGGCCAATCGACTGGTCTTTTTCTTTAAATAACGCGTTCACTGAATTTGCTTTTCAATAAATCGATTGTGACGTGTGTTGTGTGGCTACTGGCACCGTCTTGTTGAAACCACATATCGTCTAGGTCTATTCCGTCCAATTCGTGCCAAAAATTAGCAGTTAGCATGGTGCGATAGCGATTTCCATTCACAGTAACCTGGCGATTTGCATCATCAACGAAAAAATATGGCCCAATGGCACCACCAGCATGTAAACCGCACCAAACAGTAATTTTTTGGGGATGTTATGGTGCATTTCTTTATCTCACTGGCACTGGAACATTGTTTAACGAAAATGTTGATTCAAATTTTTGCACTAGACGTCGAATTGTTGATTCGGCAGGTAAATGATGGCGTCGATAAAATGGTCGTAATGCTCTTAAAGTTGCGGTGATAGAACTCGAAATTTGGTAATAAATTTGAATAACTTGCAATCGTTGTTCAAGTGTGTACTTCTCCATTATGATTTGCCAACTAAATACGAGTATAAATGTCAAAAAAACATGAAAAAATATGGCGTGGTTTACCGTTCCTATCGAAAACAAGTCCGAGCGTCCGTATTGAAAAACTCGTTATAAACGACCTGGAAAAAGTTATTAAACACTCCTCTATCTATCTCTATGCCGATGACACCAAATTTTTCAAACATATATCTTCATCACAAGACTCCTGCTGTTATATTATGCTGGCACTTTATTATGTTCGGATTTATTACACTTTATTTATTATGCTGGCACTTTTCACTTTCCCGGCACGCTTGCACTAATCACTTTCTTTCCACGCTATCTTTAGGTAGCTGGCTCAAAGATCTGGCTCGACATGGACCAAAATGTATCTTATTGACCTTTAACGTGGAAAGAATAAATAAAAAACACCAACAACTTTTGGTTTGGGAAAAAGAGCTGTGCTCAGAAAAAACCCATGTTTATTCCTCGCTAGCTGTAAGTGGACTAACTACTCAAGAGAGGTACAGTCGTACGCGCAGTAGTACGACGATACCCCTTTCTATGTATTGGTATATATTACATAATGAATGGTTTGTTGCATACATGTGAATGCTTGGTTGTGATGAACTCGTATGTCAATACGATACAATATCGGTATTTAGTGAACACAAAATATTTTATATATCACGATGAAATTAGTTGATTGACTAGCGGATTGTTGGAGATATTACATCTTAGTTTGAATGTATCATTTAGCTTGTATATCCTGGAGGAGATCAATTCAACATTAGCTCTACCATATAAATCTTTTGTAGAATAATACCAGGGAAGATTAAGCATCATTTTTAATATTTTATTTTGGGATATTTGAAGCTTTCCAATATGGCTCTTAGCACAATTACCCCACACTATACAACCGTACAGTAAGATAGATTGGAATATCGTCTTATGAATTATTATTTTATTATCATATGAAAGTAATGATTTCCTGTTTATAAACGGATAAAGCATTCGTATGGCTATATTTACTTTATTAGTTGTTTCTAAAACGTGTCTGTTAAATGTAAGTTTTTGATCGAAGTGTATGCCCAGGTACTTAACAAATGGTTTCCATGCTATTAAGTGGCCATTTCATCTTAATTGATCAGCTGGAAGAAAGCAATGCTTTCTTTTTCTGGTGAAAAAGATAGCTTGGATTTTTTCTGCGTTCAGCTTTATTTTCCATTTGGAGAGATAACATTGCATTTATTTGTTACGAATATCCCCTGTTATGTTACGAATCGAATATCATTAAACGAACTTAGCTCTGATCACAATCCGGTATATTGCGTCTTTTACGTTCAGGTGAAACAAAAATGCAGTACATTTCAGACTTAAAATATGCTAACTGGACATGCTTTCGTTTTGAAATTAAGTCAAAACTTCAAAGCATTCCCTTGAATATCGATGGGATCATAAATAAAGAAAACGTCGACGACCTAGTAAGTGACTAGTAAGTGACTTCTCTTCAAAATGCAATGGTAGTGTTGGATAAACTTTTTCACAGAGGGAAAATAAAACTTAATGAAGCGAAAACGCAAGCCATCTTTTTCACGCGAAAACGAAAGTCTTGTTTTCTCCAAAGCAGCCCGTTGCAGTTCCAGAATGGAAATTATATACACTCGACATCGACAGCAAATAAACCGGGCCACCCGCTACGTTCAAACGCTGATTCGCCTTTTTTTAAAGAATAAAACATACAACTAAAAAAGTGCGTTATATGTTGAATAAAATCAATGGAAACTCATTGGAATTATTCAATTAATTTAGTGTTTATTTAAGGTTATACAAAAAAGAGTCGTTTTCGAGGTGTGGTAATAAATGTAATCATAAAATAAAAAAAAAATCTATCCAATAAAAAAGAAAAATTTCTTTGCACCGAAGATCTGCTAATTTGAAGTCTTCGAGCGACCTCACGTTGCGCAACGCCTGCTTGAAGTAGTGCTACAGCTTGAGCTGCTTCTTGAGGTGTCGTATCCATTATTAACAATGTAAAAAAAATCAGAAATACACGCGGCTGTGTAAACACTGGACTAAATATACATAAATTATAAAAGACACTGACTGACCACATTGTAGAAAAAAATAACGGTAATCGCGAAAGCTAGACAAAACAAAGCAAATCGTTAGCATTGTGTTTCTTACTTGATTACAATGTGAGTTAACGGTACTTAAGAATAAATTTAAAATCATTTTAATTGAGATGAAAAGCACTTTCTGTAGGCACCACTTTTTTAGTTGTATGTGTTATACTTTTAAAGAAAATCGAATCACAGCTTGAACGTAGCGGGTGGCCTGGTTTATTTGCTGTCGAGTGTAGATTGGCAGCCCTCTGTAGGTTAGGTTAGGTTTAGGTGGCTGTCGACACACTTAGACCAATTTAGGTCCATTGTGATACCACGTATAATTATCTACCTCAACTCTGTAGATGGGACTGGCCAACGACACGCGGTTGTTCTCAAACGGTCCCCCATCTACGTACTAACCGCGCCCAACGTCGTTTAATTTCGGTGATCTGGCGAGAACCGATTAATTCGACGTGGTATGATCGTTGGTTGGCAGCCCTCTGTAAAATAGCTTGGGATTTATTTAGACTCTAAACTCACATTTAAGGACCACATAAACAAGATAGCAATAAAAATGTTGTACCCATTCATAAGTAGGCAATGCCTACTATCCACCGACAACAAAATTATCTTGCACGAAGTAATCTTCCACGCAATCTTGCTATATGGGAGTCAGGTGTGGGCGTGGGGCGACTCTGCAATATGTCATATAAAAAAATTGCAAGTGTCCCAAAGCAAATTGTTGAAAATGATGATAAACTTACCTCGGCACCACTCAACCCTTGATATTTACTAAAGAGCGAATGTTGAATTGATTGCTAATAGAATCGATAAACTAAATATAGCGTTCAAAACAAGATGCAGCTTTGCTGACAATCCCCTGGTAAATAATTTGAATACCCCGAGTTGAGCACTTCATCGCTTCAATGTACCTATTTTTTGTTTTTTATATATGTTATGTTAGGTGTTATTTAAATATTAAATTATTTACTTTCTGTCTATTAACTTATTGGTTTATGTACGTACAACGTGTTAAAACTTACATTTTTTTACTTAAAGTAAATCAATAACTTTGTTTGTAACTATTTATTGCTCTTCACTCTATCGTAAGGTTAAATCTATCACTAGTCAGCAAGATAGAATTTTTCTTCAATCTGACATTAATAGCTCGCCAATTGGTGTGATAAAAACGGTTTATCCCTGAACCCTACCAAATGTCAACATATGACATTCTCTAGAAAGAATATACCTTCCACCTTTCAATATTCTTTGTCTCAACATATTCTTTGTAATGTTGATAATTTTAAGGATCTTGGGGTTTATTTCGATCCCAAACTGGTTTTTGCCAAGCATATCAATTTTATTGTTAATAAATCTAATTCTATGCTGGGCTTCGTAAAAAGGTAAGCGAAAGAATTTAATGACCCATACGTTACTATGTCATTGTACAATTGTTTTGTCCGTCCGATTCTAGAATATGCTTCACAAGTTTGGACGCCGTTCTAAAACATTCATTCAAATCGAATAGAGGCCATTCAACGTAAATTTATTCGATTTGCACTTAAAGGACTTCCATGGATGATCCTTTTAACCTTCCTCCTTACAGTCAGCGTATTAAGCTTCTTCAAATGTTACCCCTTTCTCAACGAAGGCTTAATAGCGATATCATTTTTTTACAGCAGCTTCTATCCGGTCAAATAGATGCACCTGACTTGCTGTCATCTATTGGCTTTAATTTTCGGTGTGGTCCCCATAATTTACGTAGTGTTGATTTATTGTTTAGCCCCCATCATAGAACGAATTATGGGAGGCATGAGCCTATTAGTCGCATGAGTAGAATATATAATATAAATGATCATGTGATTGACTTGCATGTTAGTAAAATTTAGCTGAAAAATATTTTGCGTGATAATACCTTAATGTCATAATTTATTTGCATCATTTGTGTTTGTGTTAGTATTTTATAGGTACATAATTATTGTATTTTTAATTGTTTTGTCCTTACTAACACCTGCACTAAATGATGAGCCTGTGGGAGCACTGTTAGTGCCGTCAAATTTCTGCTCGTGATAGTTTAGTAGCTTAAAGCACTCCACGACATGGAACTGAAAGTGTATTAAAAAAAAAAAAAAAAGGTCTGTAAGAGTTTAAATTAAAGTAATATCACGGAGTTGCCTATAACGTGTTTCCCCCCTTTTTTTGCTATTATACGTTGCATAGATATGCCAACACTATATATATTTGGGCAGGGGGCAATACATAGAAGTGCACAATACAAAAATTATCCACATATATAACACACATTATGAATTACAGCTGGTAAAATGAAGCGAATTGGATGAAATTACAACAACAACAACATTGCTGTGTGAGGCAGCCAATCGGAACGGACAATTTTTATATCATAAAGTTACTTGAAAATGCTTGAAGTTACTTGAAAATGCTTGAAGTTACTTGAAAATGCTTGGAGTTACTTGAAGGTACCTGAAAATGCTTGAAGTTACTTTAAGTTACTTGAAAATGCTTGAAAACTTGAAGTTACTTGATAATGCTTGAACATACTTGAAATTATTTGGACATGTTTGAAGTTACTTGAAAATGCTTGAAGTTACTTGAAAAAGCCGGAAAAATTTTATATCATGTGAAATCAGAGAATGCAATGTCGAAAAATGGCATTCTCCGATTAATATGTATAACAGTCGACTTTGTTTTATTTTTCAACTTATAGAATAAATTGGTCGAATTTCGACCATGGGGCGACCCCTACTTATATTTATTATTTGGTATTTTTTTTCTTTTGCGCTTCTTTTAGACCATCCGCCATAATTAATGTATTTTTTGAATTCGCCTTAAACTTTAAATATTTGAATTTAACGTTACCTCTCTCTCAAGACTTTGTATAAATACCCTTGCCAAAATAAAGCTTTAAACAATTGTATTCAAAACCCTTAGGAGAAACACTCTCGTTTTATTCGTCGTCGTTTCGCTCGCTAAATAACCATCCCTTTGTCGACCTCGATACGTCATTGAAATCGTGGTATTTCGCAACTATTCGCAACCGTTGAAAATCGTTCAACGCATCAGCCAGGATTTTTCTATCCTTCGATAAAAAAGGAATCAATAGATATCCCCGGTTAATGGTCTAGAATCGGTCTGACCGTTCATTTTGGCGCCCAACGTGGTTAAAGGTTAATGGTCTAGAATCGGTCTGACCGTTCATTTTGGCACCCAACGTGGTTAAAGTGATTATACACCCATTTACCTTTCAAAAGACATAAAGTGCACCATAGTGAAAAACAAACAAAAAAAAAAACTATCAAAAAAAAAATCATTAAGTGCACAATAAAATATTGTTCAAAATCGCGTCGCGCTTTCGGTTTCGCGAGTGCATAGTGTAGGTGAAGGCGGAGAGCCAACCCGAAGATCCAGGAGAAGCAGTCAAAAGAATACCCAGGAGGAATACCAGGCTGCAGATCAACAAGGAAATAACGTGGGAGATAAGTATAACATCTCTCACCCAGGTATGTCCGACTATAAGTCTAATTATTCAAATGTGTGATAGTCAATGAAATAACACGCCGCCACAAACGAAATTAAATTCCGAGAAAGTGGAACATCATTATCTTTGTACACCAAATAAACATAATGAAGACCTGCATGCTGCATGAACATTTAAAGCTATATATTTATGATCAACATTTGTCGCTATTGTTGTATCTATCAAATCGTCAGTTATGGTAAAATAATAATCATTTTCGCTGATCATTGGAAATCTCCGCAAATTCATACTAAGCTATCGCTGGTACAAGGTTAGGTTAGGTTTATGTGGCTGTCGGCAGAAGCCGACACACTTAGACCAATTTAGGTCCATTGTGATACCACGTATATTATCTACCTCAACTCTGTAGATGGGACTGGCCAACGACACGCGGTTGTTCTCAAACGGTCCCCCATCTACGTACTAACCGCGCCCAACGTCGTTTAATTACGGTGATCTGACGAGAACCGATTAACTCGACGTGGTATGGTCGTTGGTTCCGCTGGTACAAACTCGATAGAATCCACAAAAAGAGTTAAATTAAGTTACACCCTTGTAGCCAATAAAACACACACACACCGAATAAAAGCTTTCGCCCAAAAATTTGAATTCTAATTTTTTTCGTAGTCGCTTTTTACTTTCGTTCGCTCGTACTCTCGCATGCTGTACCACCCACAATCCACAACTCGCAATCACCGCATACCTACTTGATTTCAGTGCATCGATCTTCATTTCGCCCACACCTCATCGCTCATCGGAGTTTTCGTCGTCGTCGTCGTCGCGGGAGACCTTGCTGCATGATCATTGCACTGAAAGAAAGTTCTTTTTTTTTTGGAAATTCATCATCATTGGAATTCATCTGTCGTTTTTGCCAATTGTCTAATAAATTACAGCCAACTTGTATGACATTCATAGCCACAACCATTGTTTGTTGAAAAAAACTAGTTTTAGGACTAACTCGTCGCTCTCTTCAGTTAGTGGGATAATTGTCGCATTTAGAGATTGTTTTCATCTTTCATTTACCTTGGACTGTTTCGTTTGTTCACTTCTGAAAATAGTACGTTGAAATTAGGTGTCGTCAGCTAAAACTTCTCTTTGGTCATTGAGTTCGTTTGAATTCGCTTTAATAAAATCGAAATTCAGTCGACACTGCTTTACTTTTTATAACGTTCACATTCGCCAGTCAGGATGGCAAATGAACCGACTATAGACGAATTAAAACAGCAACGGGCCTCCACTAAAGGTAGCATATCTCGGATAAAGAATATGGTGGAGTCCAATGCAAACACATTCACGTCGACCGAACTGGAGTGTCGTCTAGGTATTCTGGAGTCCTACTTCAAACAAATCTTAGTATGCCAGACTAAAATACAAGGTGGCGCAAAAATAACCTTCCGATGTTTTTTGGCTGTAATTTAAAAAAAAAATGAAAAACTTTGATTCTTCTTGTGGTTTATTTTTATTTGGTCTTTTAATTTTTTTTACATCAAGTCGAGAATATGATGCCATGTAAATGGCCGCCGGCCGCCACAGTTGATTGTCATTTGAGCCCTTTTTATGGCATTTTCCATCACTTTGGCCAAAACTTCCGGCGATAGGTCCTCACATTGTTGACGGATATTGTCTTTAAGAGCTGCAAGAGTGTGAGGCTTGTTGACATAAACCCGCGACTTCAAAAAGCCCCACAAAAAGAAGTCTGGAGCGGTCAAATCAGGCGATCTTGCTGGCCATAGCCAAAACGGGAGATTAGGCGCCCGGGAAATGCATCCTTCAGCATATCGGTTGTGGCACATGCAGTGTGTGCCATTGCACCGTCCTGTTGGAACCACATGTTTTCCAATCCCAATTCATGAAGTTGCGGCAAAAAGAACTCCTTGATCATTGCTCTGTATCGCTCACCATTCACAGTAACCGTTTGGGCCGCGACGTCTTCGAAGAAAAAAGGTCCGATGACTCCTCCAGCGAAAACAGCACACCATACAGTGACTTTGAGCGGGCGTAATGGCTCTTCGTGGGTTACACGCGGATTTTCAGTGCCCCAGAAGCGTAAATTTTGCTTATTTACGTACCCGCTAAGATGGAAATGGGCCTCATCACTCATGATTATTTTTGATGAAAAATCATCTTCCTCTTGGTGGTGATTAAGGATGGCTTGAGCGTATGTTAGTCGCGATTGGCGGTCAGCAGCTAACGACTGATACCCATTTGCGTGGCACGTCGTCTGGTCGATGACATCTTCGGTTACAGCAGCAATATTCTCTGCAGAACGGCTACTCCGGGGTCTGCCACGCCTGGCAGCATCTCGTGTTGTGCCAGTCTCTTCGAGGCGAGCGGCTAAACGTCGCAGTGTTTCACCAGTAGGCGTTGGACGGGTAGGAAATCTGCGACGAAATTCACGTTGTGCCAAAGTCACCGACCGATTATTGCTCAAATAAATAGTCACCAATATTCCGCGTTCTGGAGCAGTGTAGCGTAACATTGTTTATTAGCGTGTATTTCGCATGTTTTTACTACACAAATGTCAAAACAGAACTGACATTAGGGGCCAATCGCGAAATTTATAGCATTTTCTGATAGGAGGATTACTTTTGCGCCACCTTGTAGAAGGCTTGGTACCCACTGATAACTGTCGCAGTGGAATAGAAGAGCTATACATTATTGCCAAAACAAGCATTCTTTCACTGTTGGGAACTGGGAGGCGCGGCAGTGCTGCAGACATGACGTTAAATATTCCGCATTCAATCAGTCATCTTCCTAAACAACGATTGCCTAGGTTTGGGAGGTACTCTGATTACAAGAATTTTATAAATTCTTTCAACAATCTTGTGGATAATGATCTGAGCTTAGCTAAAATAGAAAAGTTTAATTATTTGCTGTCATGCTTGAGCGATCAAGCTCTTGGTACAGTCAAGGCTTTCCAAGTCACAGAGGAAAACTAGTCAAAAGCACTCTTAAGGCTTAAAGAGCGCTATGACAATTGTTTGGGAATAACCAAAAGCAATAATGTTTATTTGCTATGAAAATTGAAGGACCAGCACTTGGACAGAAACGACGAAGAATCGAAATCAAAAGCCAAGACGAAATCTCAAATGGTTTATTATAATGCGGTGATACTTAGCTGATGTGTTCTGTTTGACGGTCAAAATCCAAGAGAGCGAGAAATAATTTTGCACACAGATTGTTAACTCATACGGGAATTCTAAACAAAATATAGTCTCTGCAATGCTTGAAGGTTCGGGCTGCGACCATCGTGGGCGTTGTTGTAAAGATGTTAAGTACTTCATACTCCAGCGCTTCCAGTAGCCCTGTATTTTTTATTGCAACAATTGCCAACAAGACAGACGATTTTGGACGATTTCAAGCGATGGTTCGGGTACAGCTGAATACGATTCACCTATAATTAAATGAGCTAGCGTTAATGGATCTAAATCATTGTCAGAGGTTTGACATAGAGGACGACAATTAAGGATGGCTTCAATTTGGGTAAGAAGAGTGTACAGTTGTTCAAATGTAAGAACATCAGAACCAATAACGCGTTTGAGATGCTGCTTAACCAACTTCACCCCTGCCTCCTACAAACCACCGAAATGTGGTGCTGATGGGGGAATGAAGTGCCAGGTGATACCAAGGGATTCAGCTACTAAAGCGTTGTGCGATTCAGACAATGTAATTTTATGCATTTCGGACAACTGTTTGGCAGAACCGCGAAAATTTGTTCCATTGTCTGAGTACATGTGCGATGGCTTCCCACGACGAGCGATGAAACGGCGAAGAGCTGCGAGAAACGCGTCCGTAGTGAGATCACTCACTAACTCCAAGTGTATGGCTTTTGAGACAAGGCACACAAATAATGTACCCTTTAGTTTGAAAGGTTTTCCGCCCGACGCATGTTTTAATAATGATAGGACCAGCATAGTTGCATCCACAATGTAAGAATGGCCTACTCGCTTTAATCCGTTGCGGTGGAAGATTGCCCATGATTTGTGTCGTTGTAGCTTTCCTTCGGCGGAAACACTTAATGCAGTCATAAGTTATCTTTCGAAGCAGATTCCTGCAGCCCATGATCCAGATCTCCTGACGGATCAAAACGAATAGTGATGATACACCAGGATGTAGCATGCGTTGATGAAAGTCAATGGCGATGAGTTGCGTAATCGAGTGTCCCTTGGGTAAGATGATCGGGTGTTTGACGCTAAACGAGAGGTCTGCTGCTTGGATCCTTCCTCCCACGCGCAGAATCTGTTAATCGTCTAAAAAGGGAGAAAGATTAGCGATTGTCGAACTTTTACCGAAATGACCATGCTTCTGGTAATACAAAATATTATCTCCAAAGTACAGATTCTGTACCCATTTAATAAGGTTGCGTTTAGAGTTGTATATTTCCTGAGGGTACAGTTGAGGTGCTCTTTCGTGCGATCGTTTACGACATTTTGAAATGAACCGACAGACAAAGCCGACGATTCTTACCAGCCGCTTTCATGAGGATACACGAGTTAATAGTATATGAAATGGATGTTCCACATTTACATATAAACAGGATGGCTGGAGTTGTTTTTTCTCTTCCTGATTAGAGTCTGGGTGTTCCTCCAAATTGCGTTCGATAGGCTAATCCTTTTCACTTTTTCCCAACCAATGAGGGCCTGTCCACCAGATTGGGTGCTGAACTAAAGCCGATGGTACAATACCGCGCGAAGCACAGTCCGCAGGGTTCTGATCAGACCTGATGTGGAACCATCTATTCCTAGGAATGGTATTAAGGATTTCAGAGTTTCGATTACCCACGAAGATATCCCACCGACGAGGAGGAGACGAAAGCCAAGAGAGGACAAACTGAGAGTCACACCAAGCGAAGATGTTTGGAAACGTAGTGTTCAAAGACTTTTGCACAGCTACGAGTAATCGGGCAAGCAAAAGTGCCCCACATAACTCAAGGCGAGGGATACTCAGCTGTTTAATTGGTGCAACTCGACTCTTTGCTGCGACAATGTTGGTTTGGATCGATCCGTTGGGTAGAATTTGCCGGGAATATATGACGGCGGCATACGCGGAGACCTAGGCATCAGCAAAACCATGCAATTGGAATGATGCACCCGCTATGCCTATGCACCGAGGTATGTTGATTATTGTAAGTTCCGGGAGCTGCTGACGATGCTTACCCTATTGTGTTACAATGGAGTCTGGCAGAGGATCGTCCCAGTTTAGGTTCCGATGCCACAATTCCTGAAGAATTATCTTTAACTGCACGACCGAGGGAGCGAGGAAACCGAGGGGATCAAAAATGCGAGCAACTTCACGAAGAATTTGGCGCTTTGTGACAGACTCGTTTGAAGTCAGATTCAAGCGAAAGGAGAAGCAATCTGTTTTGGAGTTCCAGTACAACCTCAGTACTTTAACCCAAGAATCTGCCTCACTATCTAACGATATGAGTTCACTTTGAATGATTTCTTCGTCTTCTTGCAGAAGTTCTTTACAATTGCTCTGCCACTTGCTTAGTTTAAAGCTACCTTTTGAAAGCAGATCGATTAAACACCTTTTCTTAAACATTGCGCCCGTGAGAGTGTCCCCACCTGACACAACGTCGTCAACATAAAAGTCATTGAGAAGTATTTCTGCGGCGATACTCTTCACGATAATCGATTGCCAACTGTTGTAATACGCGTACCGAAAGATAAGGAGCGCAGGATGTCCCATAAGTAACCGTACATAATCGAAAATGTTCTATGAATCGGATTCTGATTTTCGCCAGACGATCCTTTGGTAATCAGTATCTTCTTCTGATATCGAGGTCTGGCGAGACATTTTAATAATATCCGCTGTGAATACATATTTGTGACGACGAAATCTCAAGCAGACCGAGAAGGTTTCGTTGGATAGGTGGACCAATTAACAGCCTACATCTTTGAACGAACCGTCGAACACAACACGAAGCTTCGTTGTTGCGCTGTCCGGCTTAAGAACCGCGTGGTGTGGCAAGTAGAATACGTTAGGTTTGGAAATTTCCGACGTTGGTATCTTACGCATGTGCCCTAGCGACACGTACTCTTCCAAGAACTTTGAATAAGACTGAGCGAGTGTATTATTTTTGGAGAATTTCCTTTCCATTGCCGAAAGTCGAGAAATAGCACCTCTAAGAGTATTACCGAACATGGGTTGATTTTTAAACGGAAGTTTAACAATGTATTTGCCATCTTCATCCCTTCGATGAGTTTGAACGAAATGTTCTTCAATGGCCTTATCTTCCTTTGAAATAATTGATTTAAGGTCGATTTCCTCAATTGTCCAGAAGGCCTTCAATGTCGAATCAATGTCGATGATTGAGTGATGCGACTTGATGTTTCGCTCCACGCGCGGGTTCAATTGTCCAGCCAATACCCAACCGAAGATTGTCTTTTGGGCAATTGGTTTACCGTTTGAGCCGTGTATGATTCTACCTTGAATTATTTCCCATACCTTATCCGCCCCGAGTAAAAAGTCCACCGCACCAGGTTTGTTGAATGAAGGATCAGCTAAGTTCAGATTTGAAATATAATTCCAATCCTTTATATCGAACGACACAGAAGGCATCACTGAGGTTATGTTTGATAAAATGAAGGTATACCGAGATACTAACCGAATCAAACCGAGAAGCGATGACCATTTTAGCTAGTCCTCTGGATGTCCCCGCACAGGTTGCACCAATCCCATTTATTGGGATGCGAGCATTGGTTCGTCTAAGACCAAGTCTTTGAATACAAGATTCGGTGACGAAAGAAACCTGTGATCCAGAATCTATCAGGAAGCGAACTAGTTGATACTTTCCTTGGTTATCGAGAACTTTACCCACCGCTGTAGGTAGTAACGTTTGTGGCAAACACTGAGCGTGGTTGATGGTGTGGTTTGTGACAATATGAGTTGGATGCGACAACGATGAAGACGAAGGTGAATTAGAGTCAGGCGATTGATTCGTGTTTTCTAGCAGATTGTTATTTGATTTGGCTGTAGAGGAATGCACGAGAGTATGATGCCTGGAATTGCAGTTTTTGCAGCGAAATTTCAACTGACATCGAGCTGAATTGTGACAATTTAAACAAAGTCTTTTGGACTTTACAAAGTCCCTCTTCGTCCCTATATCCATTGCTAGGAATTCTGCGCACTGCGGAAGCGAGTGCACCAAGTTACATTTTGGGCACTGATTTGGCGTTGAGACGTGCATACTCTTGAAAGCTGAAGGCTTCTTGACAGATTCACGAATATTTAATCTACAAGATTCTAGAGCTTCACAGCGTCGTTCAAGAAAGGTTAGAAACTGCGTTATAGTGGTGTATTCTAAGTCTACACTATCAGCTGACCAAGCCTGTCGAGTATCTGGATTCACTCTGCTAACTAACAGGGATCTCTTTCTAAAGAATTAAGAGAGTTGAGACCACGTACGACCTCATCGGGGCAGTCCGATATCTTTCGAAGTGTTCTTACGTTTGAACTCTGAAGCGAAGGCAGTTGCATAAACGTTTCCAAAAGACTGTTGATAATATACCGTGACCGATCGAACCTCCTTTCAAGTCTTTCCCATGCCTGTTCATATGTGGCATCAGACAATGGAATATGGGTTAGCAAATTAAGGTCATCACCCCGAAGAGATGAGCGAAGAAAATGAAATTTTTGCGTTGGTGACAAGTTTGCATTATTGTGAACTGAGCTCTCAAACATGTCCCGAAATAACGGCCAATCACGATAATTTCCCGAAAAGCATTTTATGTGAATTTTCGGAAATTGGTCGATGAAGTGCGTATGTGTTTTAGATGTATCAAACTGTCGCTGTCCAGATGCTTCTGGATTAAGCAATGGGTTGACTTGAGGTCCGGTCGGTTCTTGTTTCTTTCGGTCCCGAATCGAAGAAAGTAAGACCGATTTTATAACGAGGTACTTTGACTCGAACTCCTCAAAGTCATTTTCTGGGTCGGAATAGTTCTCATCATCCGCTAGAGCATACGGCTGTTTTTGCGAAGTATCGAATTTTACCCACAACTCGACGAGTTTTTCTAACCTTACTTCGAGAGCCTCTACGGTTACAATTTCGGTAATCTTTTCCCTAAAGGTTCCCAACTTAGTAAGCGATCCAAATTACTGCGAATCGAACGCAAAACCGAAAGACTAGGATCTTGGTACATCCTGAAAGAGTTTTTTTGTTGCTAAGGGTCGATGAATCTCTAACTCAAATGTCTATAAACCACTGGGTAAACGCGCGAGTTACATATCCCACGGCACACGTGCCCCAACCCCGGTCATCAACACCGGCAGCCAGTCAGCACTTTCCCACATATTCATTCCTAAAGATCCTATTTCAATTAATTCTTTTTATTCATCAGCAATTTAATTTCAAATTCCAATTCCTTTTATTTTTGTCAATCAAACTTAGTCAGCAATTAAATTATATAAAAATGTAAACGTGTAGATTAAGTTCTGAGTTTTAGTCAATAAAGCAGCACTAAGCTGGTCGAGAAAGAAAATTGTTTTTTTAAATTTCCCGACACTTGCAACCATAACTGGCGCAGTCGTATGGAACGAGTTTGAGTTTATCGAGGGTTTATCGAATTCAACTCGGAAAAGAACTTTAAGAATACAAGTGTAACGTGGAAGGTCGGTAATAGTTTCGAAGGTTTATCGAAAAAACGGCTATCAAGAAAAATCAACCTATCACAGTTCAGTGCAAGGGATAAAATCATTTTCGAAGCAAATCGAATATCGTAAAATTAATAAATATCAGTGTCACAGTCATTTATCGACATATCTAAGTGCAAGGTACGTGTGCTACTCAGAACCAGCAACAGCCTGAAGGAGACCATCTCAACACATCTCAACAGCATAAGAACAACATGAAATTCTATGTTACGTAAGTCAAAATAGCGAATTTCACCCTATGTTTAAAATCCCAAAAATTAAGAATAATCCCTATCCAATCCAAAAGAGGAAACCGGACAGCTCCAATAATTTAAGTTTAGAAATAAGTGCAGGTAATAATATTGAGAAAATAAATTTAAATATTGAAAAATCTGAAAGTTTAGCTGAAAATAATAACAATCCCTTAGATAGCGATATTAATTTAAATAGTGAAACTTATTTAAATAGTAAAATTAATAATGAAATGAATAATGAACAATCAAGAAATTGATGCAACAGCATCATCCGCCGCTGCTTCAGCATCAATCAATCTTCTGAACTCACTCAGAGTCCCAGATATAGTCAGGGATATTCCAACTTTCGATGGAAATCCAAGACTTCTATTTGAATTCATAAAAAAACGTCGAAGAGATATTGTCTCTTCTCAATGGAATTGATGGCACGAACTTATGCAGGGTCATACTCCGAGCCATAAGAAATAAAGTTGTTGGTCCAGCCAACGAAGTCCTAATCGTATATGGAACCACGTTATCTTGGGTCTCTATTAAGGAGAACCTCATAAGTCACTACTCGGACAAACGAAACGAGACGTCCCTCATTCGCGACCTTCACAACTTAAGACAATATAACAAATCTTTGGAAAAATTCTATAGTGAAGTTATAGAAATTCAAGCAGCTATGAATAATCATGTACAGATACACGAAAAAGACGTTAACGTAATAATCGCAAAGAATAATTTATACCAGGAAATGTGCTTAAATACTTTCCTTACAGGACTTAGGGAACCCCTTGGTTCCATAGTGAGGGCAATGAAGCCTTCAACCCTATCAGAAGCCTTTGCCTATTGCACAAAGGAACAAAACATATCATATATGAAACACGAACCGTTATATTTTCAACAACAAAGAAAACTGTTGTCTCCTCTTTACCAACCCAATTCACAACCTCAGATCTTTCTAGGAACTCACAGCAAAACCAAAACCAAACATATTACCCTTTTAGCAATCAACTAAGACAGAATTCCCCAATACCAAACCACACCTTTAACTCTAGACCAGGGCAACAAATGTATAACTCTACTAACTTTTTCAACCCACAAGCAAGTCAAAACCAACAAATCCCCTTCAAACATTTAGGCCCCATGACAGGACAAGGTTATCCCTATTTCAACAGACCCCTTCAAACAAACCCCCGTTCCGCCCAATTCTTGAATAGACCCGCGCCCGAACCTATGGAGGCAAGTACCACTTACCACAAACTTCAATCCCCAACACAACACAATTTTAGTCAACAAAACACCAGAACACCCAGCAACTTGTTCAAGCAAGCAGGTCCTTCCAGAGAACTTCATAATATCAACGTCGAACACACAGGAACGTCAATACATCCCGAATATGAATACACGAATGAACACGATTTCAAAACGGACCTTGAGAGCAAAAACCCGTATCAGAATCTAGACCAGTACTATAATGAACAATTTCAACAAAACCCCGAGACGTCCCTAGAAACGAACCATCCAGAGGACATCGGAAATTTTCACGATCCAGCCTCTGGGAGCCAATCGGATATATAATCGTCAATAAGCATGGAAATATTCTACCATACGTAAATATTTCGTCACCATTTGGAAGACCACTCAGATTCTTAATAGGCACTGGTGCGTCTTCATCCTTCATTAATCCCGAGTTTGCTGACCCCCAATTTCAAACTCCCATTAACAATACAGTTATAAAGACAATTTTTAAAGAACATACAGTTAATAGAGCGATAATTTTTCCCTCCTTTTCAGAATTCCAAACACATGGTACATGTATTTAGTATTTAGGTTCCATGGATACTTTGATGGTCTTATCGGCTTAGATATTTTGACCCAAATTAAAGCAAAGATGGACTTAGAGAAACAAAAATTGACTACAGAAAATTCTACTATTCCCCTACTTTTCAAGCCAAATTCCACATCATCACAGTATAATATTCCCCCATACTCAAAAATGACCTGTCGCCTCCCCGTAAGCATACGAAATGGTGATATTTTCATAAGACCAACTGAAATTATACCATGCGTTTCCGTCTCAGAGGGAATATACACCGCCAAAGATTGGTATAGCATCCTTGAAGTAACTAATACTTCAAACAGAGAACCAACCATTTTTTTTGGAGCAACCTATGAAAGTCTGTCCGTTTTCAAATACCGAATTTTGAGAAGTCAATATAACGGAAACTTGTTTACAACCGCATGACGACAAAACCCCCGATAACGATTTGGTTAACTCATTGAAACTCAACCACCTGAACTCCGAAGAAAAGAGATCAACAATTAAATTGTGCAAACAGTTCGAAGATATTTTTTTTCAAAAAAGCCAACCTCTTACTTTCACTACCGCTGTTAAACATAAAATACTAACCAATGACGACGTTCCTATATATACCAGGTCATACAGATACCCATACGTACATAAATTGTAAGTTCAAAGACAGATACAAGAGCTGCTCAGACAAAGAATAATTCTTCCAAGCCATTCACCCTGGAGTTCCCCGGTATGGGTAGTCCCGAAAGGAAAGGACATACCCACGAAAAAGTGGCGACTTGTTATTGATTTTCGTCGCTTAAATGAAAAAACAATAAGCGACAAATATCCACTCCCGAACATAACGGAGATCCTGGATAAGCTGGGGAAATGCATGTATTTCTCCACGCTAGATTTAGCAAGTGGGTTCCACCAAATAGAAATGGACCCAAAAGATATACCTAAAACGGGATTTACAGTAGAAGGAGGTCACTTCGAGTTCGTGCGAATGCCGTTCGGTCTCAAAAATGCTCCATCAACCTTTCAATGAGTGATGGACCATGTACTAAGTGGTCTTGTAGAAAAAGTTTGTTTGGTATATTTAGATGACATAGTCATCTTTTCAACTTCCCTCCAGGAGCATCTTGAAAACCTGAAGAAAGAATTTAATTTTAAAGTACAAATAGATAAAACCGAATTCCTTCACAAGGAAACAGCATTTCTTGGACATATAATCTCCAGGGACGGAGTAAAACCTAATCCCGACAAGATTAAAGCTGTCAAAAATTTCCCAATTCCAAAGACGCAAAAAGAAATAAAATCGTTTCTGGGCCTCCTTGGATATTACCGCAAGTTCATTAAAGACTTTGCAAAGTTAACAAAACCACTGACAGAATGCCTGAAGAAAGGGAAATCAATAACGCTTGACAAAAAATACGTCACAGCTTTCGAAACGTGTAAAGATCTCTTGATTAACGACCCGATTCTCCAATACCCCGATTTCTCCCGACCATTCGTACTCACTACGGATGCAAGTAACTACGCAATAGGTGCAGTGCTATCTCAAGGCACCATAGGTAGCGACAAACCAATCTGCTATGCTAGTAGAACCCTAACTGATTCAGAGTGTAGCTACTCTACCATTCAAAAGGAACTTTTAGCGATTGTTTGGGCAACGAAATATTTCCGCCCTACCTGTTTGGTCACAAATTCAAAATCGTAACCGATCACAGACCATTGCAATGGATGATGAATCTTAGAGATCCGATTTCAAAACTAGTTAGATGGCGGCTCAAACTAGAAGAATTCGACTATGAAATCATTTACAAAAAAGGAACACTAAATCTGAACGCTGACGCACTCAGCAGAATAAAAACAGAAAATCAGAACGAGAAAGTTGAATTAAATATAAACGAGGCTAACCAAACAAACCCCAATTCTAGTGGATCCACAATCCACTCTGCACTCGAAAACATGAACGACCACATATATATATCTGAACCTCTCTTAAATGAATTTAGCATTCAGCTCATACTTAAAAGAAACGAGAGGGACAAGCCAATTCGATTACAAATGCCATTTAAAAATAAACAAAGACGAACTATAGAAAAACAAAGTTTTTCGAAGAACGATATTATTTCCATTTTCAAAAATTATGTACCTCCAAATAAATATTGTGCTATCTACACTGACGACGATACATTCAGGATCGTCCAAGGTGTCTACTCAGATCACTTTTCAAATAACAAAGCTTTCAAAGTAATTCGTTGTACAGACATTTTAAAGGATATACTCGAGAACGACGATCAAGATAAACTGATTAACGAATACCATTTGAAAAATAATCACAGGGGTATAAACGAGACACTTTTGCACCTAAAGCGCGAATTCTTTTTCCCATTTATGAAAAACAAAATCACCAAGGTCATAAATAATTGCGAATTGTGCCAAAAAACTTAAATACGATAGGAAACCTCAAAAAATAGAATTCCAAATCCCGGAAAATCCCGAAAAGCCCCTAGATATCATACATATTGACATCTATAGTACTAATAACCAAAAAATCCTCACGATTATAGATAAATTCTCTAAATTCGCAGCAGCATACACAGTTGCAGCCAGAAATAGTCTCACAGTAATAAAATCCCTTCTTCATTTCATGAGCCTCCACGGCATTCCCAACAAAATCGTTTCAGACCAAGGCGCAGAATTTACCTCTTCGATGTTCAAAGACTTCGTCAAGCAATACAATATAAACCAACATGTAACATCGCTACAACAATCAAGTAGCAATTCTCCCGTTGAAAGGCTTCACTCCACGCTAACTGAAACATACAGAATTATTTTTACGAAACACAAGGACAGAGATCACGACGACATACTCCTTGAAACTTTGGTAACCAATAACAACTCCATCCATTCTGCTACAAAATTAACGCCCTACGAACTTTTTTACGGTAGAACCTGCAAATTCAAGAATATAAAATATAGTAACGTACACGACTATCTCAACAGGTTAAATGAGTTTCAAGCAGGATTATTCCCATCCATTAAAGACAAGACAGGAAACCAGATAGAGAAAAATTTGAACAAACTAAATTAGAACAGGGAAAAATCATGTAGTATAAAGCCAGGATCATTTATTTATAGAAAAGAAAATAGAAGAAACAAATTAACCCCAAGATTCAGTAAACATAAAATTAAAAATAATAGAAAAATTACGGTCCTTACTACTAACAATCAAAAACTTCATAAATCAAAAGTTAAAAGAGACGTAAATTTCAGGTTCACAACTCTCACCTTACTAATAACGATGACCACGGAACAGACAATCGAAGTACACGACCTGACGAACAATCACGGACTTCTGACATTGAAACTAGGAACGGGCAGGATAATTAAAACATACAAAAGCCTAATCCACATCATAAGGCTAGAAAAATACCAGGAAAATGTAAACCCTATAGGCAACTCTTTGACAATATTCAATAAAATTGACCGCTTTAACGACTCCCTTAAATTCATTATGATTAAATACGAACAGTTGCAAAACAAACTCCAAACACTAACACCTAACTTCAGACAAAAAAGAGGACTTATTAACGGTTTAGGAACAGTCATAAAGAGTATAACAGGAAATTTGGACGCTGACGACGCCCTAGACATAAACAAAAAAATAGAAGTGCTATCGCAAAGACAAAATGATATCGAGACCCAGGAAGATGACCAGGTTAGGCTTAACAAACAAATGATAGAAAGATTTGATAATATAACAAATCACATAAACGTACAACAGAAGATCATTGAAAACTATTTAATTAATACCGATAAAACACTAGGAAACAGGATCAGATCAGAAGAAAACTCAATCAGATATATTCAATATTTAAATCAAATAAACTTCAATATAGAACTTCTAAATAACTATTTGACCAATATCGCGGAATCTATAATTCTTGCAAAATTAAATATCATTTCAAAACATATTTTAAACCCTGACGAATTGACATTAATCTACAGTTCCTTAAAGAATCAGTCTGTAGAAATCAACTCAAACGAAAACATATACGAGTTATTGGAGCATCAGGCGTACTAAAATCATTCAGATATAATATTTAATATACAAATTCCTTCCCTAAAAAATGAAACATTTTCCTTTTTCCATTTATTACCCATCCCAGTTAAAAATAAATTACTTCATATTAAACCCTTCTGTATCCTTAACCAAAATGAAATTCAATGTTTTGACAATAAATGTGAACAAATAGAAAAAACGTTCTACTGTAAAGATGGAACGAGCCGAATATCCAGCACGGAAACAAGCTGCATTGCCAGCTTAATGAACAACGAACCGGCACGATGTAAAACTTCAGATGTAAACCAGGAACAACAAATATACCAGCCAGAACCTAACTACGAGTACTTTCTGTTCATAAACAGCCAGGAGACGGAAATAACATCAACATGCGGCCCCAAAGCCCAAAGTCTGAAGGGTACATTCATCATTCACTTCTCAAACTGCAGTGTCAACGTCAACCAAGTGACATTGATACGAAAGCACGAACAGAGTTTACTTTGAAGACATTCACATTTATCCCACTTCGATCAACAAATTGAACATATCTTCCATTCAAACAGTCAACCTCCAGTCGTTACAAAACTCCCACTTCGAAAACAAAGAATTAATACGTCATCTGGAAAGACACACCCACAAACATATAATCCTGAACTACACCATCATCTCGACCATATCAACGCTAATCGGACTCGTCTTCATAATACACATCATACAACAATATAAAAAGGTCAAGAAACCCTCAGCACCACCCGACAACAACGGTCAACATACTCCAGCACTAAACTTAATGCTAGCTCCGGCAAAAGAAGCATACAGCCTCTTTGACCGTAGCTCTCTCCAGGGGGGGAGGAGTTACATACCCCACGGCACACGTGCCCCAAACCGGGTCATCAACACCGGTAGCCAGTCAGCACTTTCCCACATATTCATTCCTAAAGATCCTATTTCAATTAATTCTTTTTATTCATCAGCAATTTAATTCCTATTTCAATTAATTCTTTTTATTCATCAGCAATTTAATTTCAAATTCCAATTCCTTTTATTTTTGTCAATCAAACTTAGTCAGCAATTAAATTATATAAAAATGTAAACGTGTAGATTAAGTTCTGAGTTTTAGTCAATAAAGCAGCACTGAGCTGGTCGGGAAAGAAAATTGTTTTTTTTTTTAAATTTCCCGACACTTGCAACCATAACTCGCGCGAATTATTTAGATATGTTTGAAGCAGTTTATGTATGAGGGATTATTGTTCGTGGGTTATATGCCAAATTTGTAAACCCACGTGCGAACTGTGATTTAGGTTACCAAGCAAATTATTTTTTCATCACTAAGTTATATTGATGCAAATCAAAATTCATGCGGCTTTTAAACAAATTACACGCGAGCACCAACGAAATTGTCAATAAACCGAAATGAAAAGGTACGAGTACTCACTCCTTAGCTGCAAAATGTTATTTAAATTAATCACCGAAAAGAATTGATTTATCATATGAATTCAAGTAAGGTACAGCGAATGATGCAACGATGATAATCCAATGATATCCAAATCCGGCTCGATTCGGACCAATGTTTGGGAATAACCAAAAGCAATAATGTTTATTTGCTATGAAAATTGAAGGACCAGCACTTGGACAGAAACGACGAAGAATCGAAATCAAAAGCCAAGACGAAATCTCAAATGGTTTATTATAATGCGGTGATACTTAGCTGATGTGTTCCGTTTGACGGTCAAAATCCAAGAGAGCGAGAAACAATTTTGCACACAGATTGTTAACTCATACGGGAATTCTAAACAAAATATAGTCTCTGCAATGCTATATGAGTATATACTTGTACAGTTATCAAAGTTAGTTATTTAATGAGAGCAAGAGCAAAGCAGTAATCAATTAAGTACATAGTGACTGCTAACATGAATAGCGTATGAACATAAGGTTTGGCAAAATTGAACAATTAAATCATATTAAACAGTTACTATAAGGACTACGAATCAGAGTTGCACAAAAGTTAGCTTAACCAATAGCTAAAAAGCTACAACTAAATTAGCTGTAGTTTCTTTGAACGTACATAACTAAACCATAATTTTAGTTGTAGTTGCCACAAATTTTGAACCTAAATTAGTTATTAGTTGCGAAGTGTAACTAAGCGTGTTTAGTTGTGAAAAATTAGTTACCAGAGTGTAACTAACAATAATTAGCTTTAGTTTTAGCTTTTTAGCTATCGATTAAACACAACTAATAATTTTTTTCAAACAATTTAATCCGAAAAGGCTTACAGGAACAGGAGCGATTCTTTTATTTCGTTATACATTTTCTAGTTTTAATTATGTTTAATTTTAGAGATTATTATGTCCTTACGAAACACGGGGAAAAATAGTGTGGAAGTAGATTTGTCTTCGATAAGTTTTGAATAATTGAGGTTGTATAGCTTGAAGTTTGTTGTACATCAGTTGAAGGTAAGAGGTAACCGATGGCCGATTGAAGAATGCCACTTTTAGTTGTCATAAGGTTATTTACCAAGAGGTCCTTGGAGCACCAAATAAGGTCCTTAAACCCGATTTTTTTTTTTTTCAAAAACTCCAAGAAAACCGCGCCTTATATCTATCTGTGTTCAATGTTATTTGACTAAGAGGTCCTTGTAATAAACAAAAAAGGTCCTTGAAAATCGAAAAAGGGATATTATTCCAAAATATCATTTGAGCAACACGGTATGTCTCTGTTCAGTGTTATTTGACTAAGAGGTCCTTCCAACAACAAAGAAGGTCCTTAAAACTTGGAAAAAGGATATTTTTCCAAAATATCATTTGAATCCATACGGTATATCTGTGTTCAATGTTATTTGACTAAGAGGTCCTTGCAACAACAAAAAAGGTCCTTAAAATTTGAAAAAAGGATATTTTTCATATCCCTTTTTCGATTTTCAAGGACCTTTTTTGTTTGTTGCAAGGACCTCTTAGTCAAATAACATTAAACACAGAATGATATAGCGTGTTGTTCCTAAAGACATTTTGGGAAAATACAATTTTTTCGGGTTTAAAGGACCTTTATTGTGCTCCAAGGACCTCTTTGTAAAATAACCTGATGTAAAATAGAAGGGACATTCAATGAATTTTTATTTTAAACGCAATATGCATAATAAATCCCAATAAATTATCACCATTATAGCAAAAGAAAACATTTTGATTTAGTTATTAGTTATTACCTAGACAGCTAAAAAGCTACAGCTGTCATCCGCAACTAACTTTGGCAACCTAACGAGCTTAGTTACACAACCTGCAACTAATAGCTAATAGCTAAAATTAGTTGTCATTATGATAGCTAACCACCAAATCGATTGCATTTTTAGCGCAGCTAATTTAACGACGTTAGTTACTTATACTTAGTTATGGCGTTAGCTAGACAACAAATTAGGTAGCTAACGTGCAACTGTGCTACGAATTGAATATGAATTTATGATATTAGATCTAAGCTATAAGTTCCAAAGGAAAAATAAACCAAAGAATTTTTAAAATATTTCCGAACAACAATGATTGCCTCATCTTTCTGGAATATATCTCCGAGTTAATCGAATTACCCAAGGTTCCGAAAGCATCTCCTGCTTTATTAAGGAGTTTGGTCGACAACATTTCTGCGTTATTTAGTTCATTACTCTCAATAGGATCGTTTGAGAATATATGTAATGCCATAGTTATACATATTGCCATGTCGAAGGTTGATACGGATACCCAATCCAAGTGGGACGAACAACTGGACTACAGGAAGCTACCTGAGTGGAGCGAGTGTGCAAGTGTCCTTAGCAAACGGTGCCAGTACCTGGAAGCAAGGGATAGTAAGCAGCTTCGATCAGAGCCCGTCCACAAATGGTCCATCAATCCAAAGTCGTCATCTTCCAATCAACGATCTCAAACTTCACTATCTGTGCATCAACGATCTTGTTTCTTTTGTCACAACAATAATCACTCAATTACAAGTTGTTTAAGTTTCAATAAGCTATCAGTTATGGAACGATTTTCGAATGCTAAGAGACTAGGGCTTTGCTTGGATTGTGCATGAAAAGGTCACAGCGTTTCCAAATGTCCCTCGACTTACAGGTGTAAGGTGTGCAAACAATCACACCATAGTCTTTTGAATAGACCCCAACCAACAAACACTTCTTCTCGAAGTGAGGATGCACCATCTACATCTGCTGCGGTGCATTCTGCCTCGGAAAAGGACCACGCCCCTGCGGCACAAGTTATTTTGGCAACGGCACTGGTGCTAGTCAAAGATTCTTCAGGAGGTTTTCAGTTGGGTAGGGCTCTGCTTGATTCCGGGTCACAAGTCAACTTTGTAAACGAGAAGTTTGCAAATTCGCTCTGTCTCAAGACACAAAGGAAGAACGTTGACATCGTGGGAATAGGTGTGTCCGAAACCAAAATTAAACATCAAAGCAGATCCACAATTCGCTCCAGATACGGCGATTTCGAGGTTTCTTTGGAATTTTTAGTCGCACCATTCATCACAGGGTATCAGCCGGAAGCAGCTCTTTACACCATAGGTTGGAATCTTCCTGGAAATATAGAGCTCGCGGATGAGCGCTCCAATCAGCCTTCGCGTATCGATTTGCTGTTAGGTGCTGAAGCGTTCTTCGATTTGCTGCAAGAAGGTCAGATCAAACTTGGTGAAGGACTTCCAATGTTACAACGAACTAAGCTAGGCTGGATTGTATCAGGAAGATACAAAGCTCAACTTCGCGAAAAGAAGAAATTCTGCTTCAAAGTAAAGGAGGATTCGCTGAATCAATACGTCGAGAAGTTCTGGGAACTGGAAGAACTCCAAGAACATCGGTCAAAATGGTCAGAGGAGCAGAAGGACTGTCAGTCGCACTTCAAGGACAACATCGAAATTCTACCGAATGGTCGGCTAATGGTTCAGTTACCTCTAAAAATGGCTCCCATCTGCCTTGGAGTGTCCTAAGATATTGCCTTCAGAAGGTTTTTGTCACTCGAGCGTAGGTTATCTAAAAATGCTTCGTTGAAAGTTCAGTACGTTGATTTCTTGAAAGCATATGAATCGCTAGGCCACATGTCTCTTGTCACAAACCCAAATCTTGAAATAACCCATTACTATTTGCCGCATCAATGCGTTATTAGACCTGATAGCGCTTCTACGAAACTCCGCGTTGTATTCGACGTATCTTGTTGTACTTCGTCACAGATCTCCTTAAACGGGATCCTTATGGTCGGTCCTACGATACAGGACGAACTTCTTATACTTTTGCCCCGGTTTCGACTTTATCGATACGCCCTGACTGCAGACATCGTAAAGATGTATCGACAAGTATTAGTACACCCATCGCAAAGGAGATTGCAGTTCATTTTATGGCGAGAAAATTCTCAAACTCCAGTACAAACGTACCAATTAAATACCATAACATACGGTACGTCATTGGCGCCGTTCTTAGCGATCCGTTGCCTTCAGTACTTGGCTAAGAAAAATCAAGAGCAACTGAGCCTTGGTGCTTCGGTTTTAAAGTCGGACTTTCACGTCGACGACATGTTGACCGGAGCGGACGACATCGAAATGCTTACACAAAAACGAAAGGAAGTCGTTGCAATTCTGAATTCGGCTGGGTTCGAGCTATCGAAATGGAACAGTAACCATCTTAATTTCGTCAAGGCAGCTAAAGAACAAGAGATTAGAGTGACTGAATCCAATTAGGGATTGCTTGGAATCCTCTCACCGATGAATTTAGCTTTTCCTACAAGTCCAATCGAAACTATCCCAAATACACAAAAAGATCCATTCTCTCTCCTTCATCTTCGCTCTTCGACCCAATGGGCTTGTTAAGTCCCATTATTATCCAAGCAAAAATCATTCTGCAAAGGTTATGGATCGAGAAAGTGGATTGGGATGCATCCATCCCACAAACCATTGACATTGATTGGCGACGGTTTATTGAGGACCTGCACTCACTGCAAAATCTTTCGGTTCCTCGATACGTGTTTATGAAAGATAAAAGAAGCTCCAAATACATGGTTTGGCAGACGCATCCATGGAGGCATATGGCTGCTGCATATACCTGAGAACCACAGATTCTTCAGGATCTGTAGGAATACAACTTTTAGTCGCTAAATCGAGGGTAGCGCCTGCCAAACAGAAGCAACTCCCTCGCTTAGAGCTCTGCGCAACCCATCTTTTAGCAAAACTTTGGGTAAAAATTCAACCAATGTTCGGTAACAATGACACAGGAGCTTTCTTCTGGACAGATTCCGCAATTGTTTTGCACTGGATATCAACGCACTGCTCAAAATTAAATACGTTCGTGGGAAATAGGGTAGCAGAAATCCAGGAAAAAACGAGGCATGTCCGTTGGAGACATGTGCCAACACACGACAATCCGGCAGATGTGGTCTCTCGAGGATGCACGGTAGAAGAACTGAAGAAGTCAATCTGGTTCACGGGACCAACTTTCCTACGTCAATGTGAACGAAATTGGCCATCCACTGTAGGGATACATCTTTCTCCATATGAATCGACGTTGGAGATAAGAAAAACAGTTTTGAGCTGTCAACAACAGAAACGAAACTATCTTCATACACCAAAACTATTCGAATTTTTGCGTACGTCTAGCGGTTTCTTAGCCTCGTAAGAAATGCAGCGTCTTCACATGACAAATATCTAACGGTTGAGGAATTAGATAATGCTCTACATAGAATTGTTTACTTGATTCAAATCGAAACATTTGCTAATCAATCAAAACGAAATCAAAACTAAAAGGATCCATAAAGTGGTTAAGTCCTTTTCTGCAAGAACAAAATGGCCTCCTTCTGTTGAAAGTGGGAGGTCGATTAAAGCGCGCTAACATTCCAGAAGAATGTAAACACCCTCTTCTACTTCCCAAGAACTCTAGTTTCACTAGAAATCTGGTTCGACACCTGCACATTTCGAACTACCATGCCGGTCCAAAATCTCTTGTTGCGCTCACGAGACAATGATTCTGGATAACCAACATTCGGGAGCTGGCACGCCGGACGGTTCGACAGTGTCCTCATTGTGTCAGATATCGTCCAAAATTGTTTGAGCAGCTGATGGGAGATTTGCCTGCTGAAAGGTTGACTCCATCTCGTCCCTTCATTTGCTGTGGGGTGGATTTTTGCGGTCCCATATACAGACATTTTAAAATTCGTGGCAAAGTACCGTATAAAACCTATGTTGCAGTCTTTGTTTGTTTTTCGTCAAAGGCAGTCCACTTGGAGGCTGTGTCGGATCTGTCAGCCGATGCTTTCATAGCAGCTTTGAAAAGGATGATAGGTCGTCGTGGGCTCCCCCGAGATATTCATTGCGATAACGCAACAAATTTCGTTGGCCCTCAATCCAAATTAGTAGAATTGCGCGAAATGTTGTTTAAAAAAGTCAATCAACAATCAATTATTAACTTTTGTACTAATGCCACAATAAACTTTCATTTTATACCCCCCAGGGCTCCCCACTTCGGTGGGATTTGGGAGGCAGCTGTTAAAGTCGCAAAGGGCCATCTGTACCGCAGCTTGGGAGGTGCTAAGCTAACATTTGAGGAGTTGTCGACTGCACTGGTAGAAATTGAAGCAGTTATGAACTCAAGGCCCATTACCCAGATGTCAGCAGATAGTAACGACTTCGAAGCACTCACTCCAGTACACTTGCTTATTGGGTCATCGTTGAAGGCAGTTCCTGAGCCAGCAGTGGAAGTTGCGGAAATCACTAATGCCACATTCAAAGATGGCGACGAATAAATGCCGTCAAAACTCACTTTTGGAAACGGTGGACAACAGAGTACGTCCATGAACTTCAAGATCGTTCAAAGTGGACATCATCCAGTCCAAATGTTGCGGTTGGAAGCCTAGTCATCGTGCACGAAGACCACTTACCCCCGCAGAAGTGGCTTATTGGGAGAATCACAAAAGTCATTGTAAAATTCTTAAACCAGAATTTTGTTCATGATAAATTAAACTCATTCACTTCCAAAACGTTATAAAATCTTTCTTTATTTTTCGTACGAGTCGCTTGAAGGTTGACCATAGAATCCCGGTCATAGCAACTTTTAAGTAGAAGGAAAAGTAAGGAATGGGTGTGGTGAATTAGCCTTAAGGGGAAAGTTTACAATACTCGTATATTATAAGTAACATTCTTTATAATCAAGATAGGCGGGAAATTTAAAAATTCGCTGATACATTGGTGAAAAGTTGTGATGGCATTGGCGGAAACATTCTGGCCCTATTGATGTGCTCTGCCATTAATCCAAGGCAAGCGGTGCTATCTTGGTTATAGGACGTCGAAATCTTCCACTGCCAGTCTTCAAATCGACCACTCTAACGTTTTTGTCATCTTCTTTCACCACTCCTTCCACCCTCGCGAATCGCCATTTGTAGGGAGGTAGGTTTTCGTCCTTCAGAATAACTACAGCACCTTCCTTAATATTTTGACTGTTAGTGAACCATTTGGACCTTTGTTGAAGACTTCGAATGTAGTCAGTTGACCATCTCTTCCAGAACTGCTGCTTCAGAGCTGTGATTCTTTGCCACCTGTTAAGATATGAAATTTTATTAGTAATTTTTTCTGGTTCCGGAAACGAATTTATAGGCGCCCCAATCAAAAAATGCCCTGGGGTAAGAGCGCTGACATCATCAGCAAGTGCAGTGCTGAGCTCTTCAAACGTCAAAAGGGCTCTTTCGAAGGTCTTCTTCAGCAACGTCTTTACTGATTTAACTGCTGCCTCCCAGATGCCTCCGAAATGAGGCGCACGGGGCGGTATAAACTTGAAATCGATGCCTTTATCTGCAACAAACTCAAGAATTGTATTTTTAGTAAGTTCTTTATAAAAAGTATCTCTAAATTCAACTAATTTAGTTTTTGCGCCAACAAAATTGGTTGCATTGTCGCAATAAATTTTTGATGGACCCCTACGTCCGATAAGTCTCTTAAGTGCGGCTATAAAAGCTTCAGAACTAAGGTCAGATACAAGTTCTAGATGAACTGCCTCTGTGGTAAAACAATCAAATACGGATATATAAGATTTGTATGGCTGTTTCCTCTATTCTTCCAAGAAGTTAGTATCGGACCGCAAAAATCCACACCACAAATAGAGAAGGGTCTTCCTGGAATCAGACGATCCTTTGGTAGATTTCCCATGACTTGATGAAGCAACACAGGTTTGAACCTCATACAATGGACGCACTTCTTTACAACGTGTCTAACCAATTTCCTTGCGTTGATTATCCAAAACCTATAACGGACGAAGTTCAAAAGTGCTTGGGGACTTGCGTGATAATTTTTGATGTACAGATGTCGAACGTACTTCAACACCAAAGAACTTTGCGCTGGCAAGAGAATTGGAAATTTTGTGCTAAACGCTAGGTCTGAGTTTCTGATACGTCCACCTACACGAAGCAAGGGTTTATTAGGAATGACGTCTAAAAACGGAGATAATTTCGCTATGGCTTTTGAGGACAAATTTTCTTTCCCAGCACTTATTTCTGCGATTTCTGTTGAAAAACTTTCCTGTTGGATGCACCATACGACGGTCATCATTGCTTCGTCCAGCTCCTCTGCAGATAATGGTAGTCCGTGAACCTCCCCTTTTCCTCTTGCTAATTTGCAAAAACGAAGAATATATCCCACAACTCGAATAACCTTTGCAAAGCGGCTGTGTTTATTTATGGTTTCCATAAATGTGACGTCTACCACAGCACACACGAAGACATTTTTCAAATTTCTATCAAATTTGGGGCACTCAGGCCACTCCTCAGGCGGATTCTTCAAGAATTCAAGACCATTGAACCAGATTGACGAATTAAGTTCTGTAACCAGACTTCCCCGAGAAATAAGATCCGCAGGATTATTTTCAGATTTAACGTATCTCCAACAGACATTTTCCTTTAAGCTCTGAGTATCGCTGACCCTATTTGCCACAAATGTGTCGTTCAAATTCGATTGCGACGCAAGCCAATACATTACAATTTCGGAGTCGACCCAAAAGTATATGTCTTTGAATTCCTTTGTCAATGACTCTTTCACCTTTTGCCACAAGTTTTGTCAGCAACTGAGCACCACAAAGCTCTAGACGAGGCAGAGATTGTGTTTTGGTCGGGGAGACTCTTGACTTGGCCGTAATCAATCTGACAGATATATTTCCAGAATCGTCACTGCATCTAGCATAAAGACAGCATCCATAAGCATTGATCGACGCGTCGAAAATCCATGTATTTGAATGCCTCTTAGTCTTGGTCGGTAGATGAATCGTGGAATGCTAATGCAATTAAGGTTGCGAAGATCTGCCATGTATCCTTTCCAACAACTATCCAGTTCATCCGGCAACGGATCGTCCCAACCCAATCCAGCAGCCCACAGTTCCTTGAGGAACATCTTTGCCGTAATAATAATTGGCCCAAGCAAGCCTAACGGAGCAAATAACCTACTAGAAGAGGAAAAAATAGAACGCTTTGTGGAAGAAGATGGTGAAAACACGTCCTTATAAAAGAAGTTGAATACATCCTCCTTTGGGTTCCATTCAAGTCCCAGCGTTTTAGTAGTCCCAGTTTCGTCCGGCTTAATCTGAACGTTGGTATTTTCTATAGCTGAATTTAAATTGGTATTGGAATGCCGTTTATGCAACTTTAGATGAGCTGATTCTAGAAGATTAGTCACTTCCGCTTGGATATTCTGCAGTTCTTCAACAGATCCAGCGCCAGTAAGCAGATCAACAACGTAAAAATCTCTGAGGATAATATTGCTTCCGAGCGGATGTGTCCTTTCGCTCCTAAGACCGATTTCCTTAAGACTAAGCGTAGCTAAAATTGGTGCCGCTGCAGTTCCGTAAGTGACGGTGTTTAGACAATAGGTCTGAAGCCTCTTTGACGAGTCAAATCTCCAAAGTATCAGGTGAAACCGTCGGTCATTGGGGTCAATTTCAATTTGCCTATACATTTTTTGTATGTCTCCAGTCAAGACATATTGATGGCTCCGAAAACGCAAAACTATCGAATACATTTCCTCCTGTACATTCGCTCCTACCATCAGCAAATTGTTGAGAGAAAGGTTAGAAGTAGTCTGGCACGATGCATCAAAGACTACTCTTAGTTTCGTCGACGAACTATCAGGACGGAGAACGCACTGATGTGGCATGAAATAATGGGGTTCACTTAGATTTATGTGCTCAAGTAGCGGCATATGTCCTAGTTTTAGGTTTTCCTCCATGAACCCTGAATATTGCTTTTTCAGTTCTACATTTCTATCCAACCTACGCTCCAACGCAAAGAATCTTTTCTTGGCTATGTCCAAAGAGCAACCTAACTGATTTGGGCTATCCTTGAACAGTAATCTTAGGGAAAATCTGCCATTTGATAGAATTTGAAGATTTTTCTTAAAGTGCTGTTCACAACTATCTTGCTCAGGGGTCAGCTGCGGTTTACCAACTATTTCTACCATAGTCCAAAATCTTTCCACGATTTTTCTAGATTGGAACACGAAGAATCCGAAACCCTTTGCACTAAATTGCAGCTCCTGGTTCTCTTTCCAACACAAGGACATGCGACTAGCCATCCGAGTACAGTTCTATGCAACACTGACAAATTTGGACCTAATTTTATTTTTCTATTACCCATTACCTCAAAGAAGAGCTCTGCTCCCAATAGCATATCGATTGTATGCGGCTTAAAAAATAATGGATCAGCCAAATCCAAATCCTTTGGAATATTCCAACCACCTGTTAACAGTTCTTGTTGAGTATGGAACTCAGTTATTGATCGCATAATTCCAAACTCGACATTCCTTTCATAGCTATTATATCTGGATCGTAGCGACATATTAGTCTGAGAATCGAAGGTTTTACCTATTGTACTAGTACTAACACCGCTAATATTTACTTGACAACGACTTGGTTTTAGTTGCAAACTATTTGCCAACGCATAGGTCATCAAATTTAATTGAGATCCGGAGTCAAGAAGGACTCTAGCTAGCACGAATTCACCTGCCCGATTCTTCACATTAACCACAACTGTCGCTAAAATGACTTGTGACTCCGTGTCCTCTACAGTTGAATTCAACAAGGAAGTTAGTGGTATTCCCGAAGTTCCTGCAGCTGATTGAGGGGCTGAAGGAGATGAAGTATCATCCTGAGCTTGGGGATTGGCAAACCTTTGTAAAAGTTGATGGTGCGGCTCCGAGCAGACACTGCATCTTATGGCGGAACAGTTGCATACTCCATGACCTTTGTTGAGGCAATTTATGCAAAGTGGCATGCGCTTTGCTTGCTTATACCGATCGTAAACACGCAAGTTTTTATATTTATTACAATCTACAATGACATGATTCGACATTTTGCAAAAGTAACATGTTGTTTTTGTCATAGATAGCGAAATATGTGATGACCTCTTTTGGCCGGATTTAAAATGGTGCTCTGTCTTACCTGGTCCTCCTTGAAAAAGTTTAGCCTCCTTACTTTCCAGAAACTGGCAATGCTTATTAAGAGACTCTGAGCAAGTTTCCCAATTCGGCAATGTCGAATAGTCTAGGGACTCATTCCATTTGTTTTGCGTTTCTGTGTCTACCTTGGACATGACTAAATGAATCAAAATTGCGTGGCAAATCTCTTCATAACTACCTAGCGATTTGAGAGAGTCCAAAAGTGCAGAAACATCGTTGACTACGTCTCTTAATTGAGATGATGAAACACCTTTCATTTTGGGTAGATCGAACAGCGTTGAGATATGCTCGAAAAAGATCAAACACATGTTGTCATATCTCTTCTCAAGCCGCTTAAGTGCTTTAGGGTAATTTTGCTCAGTGACTTGAAATGCCTTGATTGTTCCAATTGCCTTGTCACTCAAGCAGGAAATTAAATGATTAAATTTTTCGATAGGCGCTAATGAACTGTCGTTGTGAACTAATGTTTTGAAAACTCCAATAAAGTTTTTATAATCTGAATAGCATCCAGAAAATGTTGGTAAACGTTGAAGAGGCAAGTGGGATGAGGACGGCGAGTTAGTTCCTAACGAAGTGTCTGCACCTGTCATACTGCCTTTACTATTTTTTCCCATCAGCGACAAAATTCTAGACTTCGTGATACAATATAATTCCTCAATCTCACAACGCCCATTATCAGAAGGAACTGATTCTTCTATTCGTGTTTGATAACTAAGAGCTTGTTTAAAGTAAGATTCTAAAATCCCTAAGCGGCATTCCAGCTCCGTCATATTTTGGATTCGAGAGATGCTTCCCTTAGTTGACGCACGATTTATTTTCAAGGTCTCATGTGTTTTTGAATTTGAAATCTCAGACGATTGTAATGTTGACATAATTCAAATTAAATTAAACGCGTTTATATAAATTTAAATTCAAAACGAGATCAAATATCTCATGCAAGTTTTATGCCAAGCGGCTGACTCACACTATTACAATCCGTAATATTTGTTGAGTTTTTAATTGCTGCGAAATGCTGCACTCACACAATTATTGCAATGGTGATAGGAATTGTAGTTAAATCCAGCGACACACAAATTGCAAGGTGCACTGTTTTTTCAATTAAATGAATAAATTGTTTGCATTGATAAGCAAATTCTGAAAGCATGGATTGTTTAAGATGAATTGTCGAAGATTCAAATCTATGGCAAAATGGAAGCTAGCTATCAATTATGTTCCCCTTCTTACGTCTATGCACCAGCAATCATTTGATTGACTCCCACGGCGATTATGCGAAGAGCTTTGAAATAAGATGCACGATGACGAAGATGATTTCCCAAGCCTAATGAGCAGCAACAGCGACGACCACGACCACGAGGATCGAGCCCAATACCAGTAGAGCTTTTGAGACAAATCTCTTCAGAAGTCAGCAACAGCGACGACGACGAAACGATGATCGAACCAAAGACGAAGAGAGCTTTCGAGACAACTCTCTTAAGAAGTCAGCAACAGCGACGACGACGACGACGAAAATGACGTTCGAACCAAAGACAAAGAGAGCTTTCGAGGCAATCCCTTTGGTAACTTATGTACTTCTGTACAATGTGACGTAAGAAAACATTAGACAATAACGCCTGCAGTAACAAATTCATACGATGTGTGACGTCAATTCCGCATAATTTGCTTGCAACTGTCTGTTGCTCGCAGTGACCTGAGCGCAGCTTACTTATTGGAGGGCAAAACCACTGAGAATTTCTCCGCGAAATAAGAGAAAGAAAGTTCTACAGCTTTGCGCCTCCACGAGAGATTAATTTTTTTTTTTTTTTTTTAATTGATCAAAGTTAAAGATTGATTTTATCTATCTGCGGCGAATCGCATTAAATTAATGAATCTCTCTTTTCGATGATTCCAACATTGATAATGGATGGATGAGAAGCGAATGAGTTTCGATCTTAATTTGCAGGATCAGGGAATTAATGGTGAAAGTGCGAACTAATGTCGAGCGGCGAGTAATGGCAATGATGAATAGGGGTCATACGACTTATTGGCGCAAATATATTTCGAATATACTGTATTGATAAACTAAATTAAACGCTACAGACTCACCAATTTAATTGCCGAATTGTGCAGACTTCCTTTGATGCAATTTCAGCTTCTGAATATTCCGCTTCTTAACCGAACGCGAACCCGAGCACTTTCATTGTCTATATTCTTTTTACTGTCTATATTTAATTCACTGGGACTCTAATGTCCTGTCACGGTCGCCATGTAAAATTCTTAAACTTGAATTTTATTCATGATAAATTAAACTCATTCACTTCCAAAACGTTATAAAATCTTTCTTTATTTTTCGTACGAGTCGCTTGAAGGTTGACCATAGAATCCCGGTCATAGCAACTTTTAAGTAGAAGGAAAAGTAAGGAATGGGTGTGGTGAATTAGCCTTAGGGGGAAAGTTTACAATATATTATAAGTAACATTATTTATAATCAAGATAAGCGGGAAATTTAAAAATTGGATGTTACATTGGTGAAAAGTATGATGGCATTGGCGGAAACAGTCATCCAAGGTCCAGATGGTCGCTGATGTAAAAACGCCACGAGGAGAGTTCAGACGACCCATTCGCAAACTTGCAGCGATACCGTCTTGAAAGTCAGTCCTTTCAAAGGAGGCGGAATGTTGGGCAGAATTATCCTCATATCAGCATCATCGCATCGTCATCATCATCACATCGTCATCTTCATCACATCGTCATCATCATCACATCGATATCATCATCCTTAACATAGATCATCATTTCACTATTGTACATAATATACATATTGTTCTAATAACATGTAAACTTATCTCTTCATTCAATATTCAAATCTTGCGCTTCTTTTAGACCATCCGCCATAATTAATGTATTTTTTGAATTCGCCTAAAACTTTAAATATTTGAATTTACCGTTACCTCTCTCTCAAGAATTTGTATAAATACCCTTGCCAAAATAAAGCTTTTAACAATTGTATTCAAAACCCTTAGGGGAAACACTCTCGTTTTATTCGTCGTCGTTTCGCTCGCTAAATAGCCATCCCTTTGTCGACCTCGATGCGTCATTGAAATCGTGGTCTTTCGCAACTATTCGCAACCGTTGAAAATCGTTCAACGCATCAGCCAGGATCTTTCTATCCTTCGATAAAAAAGGAATCAATAGAGATCCCCGGTTGATGGTCTAGAATCGGTCTGACCGTTCACATTACTTCCGTATTATTTTATTATTAATTTTTTTTTTGTCGGGGTGTGTGAGACTTTCTGCACTGGAGCACTCAGACTCAATACCGGTCCATTGTACTACCAGGCAGACACACCAAATTTTACTGTGGGAATTTACTCGTTTTTCTAAGAAAAATGAGAAGGCGCTTCAATGATAAGGGGCTTAGGTTTACAGCACTCACCATGTCCGCACCAAATACCTGCCACCTGATACGAGCAAAAGCAGGACAATCACAGAGGAAATGTTCCGCAGTGTCGTCGCTTTCTCAACAGGCTTCGCAGTTGGTGGTATCGCTTAGGCCTAGCACCTTAAGGTGCTTGGCAAAAACGTAGTGTCCCGTAAGAATGCCAGTGTTGTGTCTGCAATCTTTTCTGTTGAGAGACAACAAGATTGCCGCGGATTTCCCACAGACGTCGGGGAGAATTAGCTTAGTCTGTCTGCACCCTGGAGAGTCATGCCAGCGGCGATTGTGTTCATAGGAAACCCAACCGTCAATGGAAGCCCTGAGCGAGGACGCAGGCAGACAGATCGCTGGTTCAGGTCCTTAGAAGTCCCCCTCTGAGCCTTGTCTAGCAAGTTCATCGGAGATCTCATTTCCCGGGACCCCCGTATGACCCGGAACCCAGACAAGTTTAAGTGAATTCAACCTTCCGACAGAATTCAGAGATATCTTGCATTCACGTACTATTTTGGAGCTAGTTAAGGGTTTGAGTAAGGCCTTAAGCGCAGCCTGACTGTCGCTACAGACGCAGATACTTCGCCCCCTCCACCTGTTCCTCGTAACATAGTCCATGGCCATTAGGATAGCATAAGTCTCTGTTTGGAAGACTGACGCATATTTGCCTAACGGAAAAAGAAGTCTAACGTTTTCGCTCTCCACGAAGCCACCAGCACCAGATCATTGATCGGTTTTGGAGCCATCCGTGAAGATTCGACTGCATTCCCTTCCAGGTTCAGAGTCCGTCCAGAGTCAGTCCTGAACGCGGGAAAAGTTGATCTCGTAATTACGCCTTAGCCGAAGTTCAGGTGTCATCGCATCAGACGGCATATCCATAAGACAGGAGTCGAAGGACAACCGTTGCGCAAGTTCATCAAAACTCCGGTGCGAATTATACCAAAAGCCACCTCTTCTTAGACGAGAGATAGCTTTGATTGTACAGCCCATGATGTAAACATCAAGGGGCGGGAGGTTCAATAGTGCATCTAGGCCGGAGCGAGGCGTGCTGGGGAAGGCCCCCGTGCAGCCGAGACATACCTGCCTTTGGAGTTTGGCAAAAGCAGCAGTAACGTATTTACGTGAAAGCTTATTCCACCAAATAACCGATGCGTATGCTATAAATGGTCTTATCATAGCCGTATAAATCCATAGGTCTCTTTTTGTTGATAAGCCCGATTGTTGAAAATATTTTGTGCTTAAATTAATAATTATTGTAAATGTCGGCGGCTTGGACTTTAAGCGAACAGAGAGACAAATAAACATACCTAAAGTCAAATGTGTCATTCTCACACTTCAGAAAATACCACGTTCATGCAATTCTTTGTAAATTGACATAAGTTTGTACATTCTTTTAAATTGTATTTAACAATGTTTCTTTTAGAGAATAAAGAATCTCATCTATTTTCCATACAATATTGGACGTCTTTTTAATAGCGGATTCGTTATATTCCAAACGGCAGCACGGGGCTCAATTGCAGCCAGCAACAATTTTATTCTTCTTTTTGCGGAATATTTCTATTCGCAAAAAGTCTTGCCGCCTGATTAGCATTTGGACATCACATCGTTATCGTTGGATAGTGGAATTTTCCTGCAAGAGATTTGCAGCCTGTTTACTGTTCCTTGCGCAATTTTCGAGTCAACGAGTGCCGTTGGTTTGCACACACGTACAGCTGCTTGCGGAAATTTTGCCAGCAAGCTTTTTTGTCTACAGTTAGTAGTTACAGCTATTGACAGTATTGTTGCCGCCTAGAAGTTGCAGTCAGTAAATAATTTTCTGTCGCCGAATCTATGCCAAGTCGTATGACTTTATTGTGCCTGACTGGAACTACAAAAATAAACGTTTGCTATTTTGCCTGGGTTTATTTATCAAGAGTTGATTTGATAATCGATCTCAATTTTGCCGCCAGCATAAATCCCACGTTTGACGCCGTCGTCCATTCCGAACGACACGCAACCTAGGAGAAGTGCCCGCCACTGCCAAAAGATATCTGATTCCAAAGCAGCGGACGGTCTCACAAGATTGGACACTGTATTGGAAAGGGATTCGTCAACTGAAGAAATTGAAAGTGACCCAGAAATGGACGAAACAATCGTCGACGTAACGACGCTGATACAACTGCTACGTGAGCAGCTGCAGACAGCCAAAGCCAATGCTACCTCAGAAAAACAGCAACGAATTCGCTTGCAAGAACAGCTCATCAATCAGCAAACGATCACTGCAATTTCCACCTCTGCGCCTGCGTCCATTCCCGTAGTTTCTTCGTCCATTTCCGTAGTTTCTTCGTCCATTCCCGTTGTTTCTTCTGCGATCCACCAAATGCCAGTACATTAAATGCCAGTGAGTTTGTGTCAAAGCACCGACATACTTTCATACACGGCAACAGCTCCTGTAATGTGCACCAGTGCCAGCGAAACGCAACTCATGCCGTACTCATGGTTTGCACCGACGTCCCTTTCACCGCAAATTTCGTTTCCAGTAACTGCGAACGTAAGTACATTTCCTAGCTATTCGTCGTATGCCCAGCCGCCGCCGCAATCGCAGGTAACGCAGTCGATAGGTATGAGTACGCCGGAGGTAAACCCAAGTTCCTCGCACGTCCATAGAATGTCAACGTTTTTACCACCCTTGAGCTCTATTCCACTCTACGGTCAGTCAACGTATTTTCCCCCACCGCGATTTGATACATAGCCGTCACACGGGGTAATTCAGTCGACGTCGCATGGTGGAAGAAAGCTCCAAGATTTACCAGAATTCACTGGAAAGCCAGAGCAATGGCCCATGTTCTGCACTGCCTTCAGAGAATCGACGTCAATGTTCAACTATTCAACAGTTGAAAATATATTTCGCCTACAAAAGTGTGTTAAGGGCGAAGCTAAAGAGGTGGTCGAGGCATTGTTGATTCATCCGAACAATGTAGACCAAGTGATGGCAGCTTTGGAGTTTCGATTCGGTCGACCGGAATGCCTTTTACGCAGTCAACTGGCGAAGGTGAGGGACATCGCGCCTATTTCGGAAAGGAAGCTAGAGATGCTTATCCTGTTCTCAACAAGGGTTCAGAACTTCTCTACGTTTTTGGAGTTCAGTAGCTTACACCAGCACTTGGCCAACCCGACACTCATGGATGAACTCGTAGGCAACCTGCCGATGAGTAAGCGTTTGGAGTGGAAGCAAATAAGTGTTTATATAATGCCATATTCCACTCTGAAACATTTTGACGAGTGTCTTAGTGGTATCGCCAGACTAGTCTGTTTAGTCACAACAAATTCTCTTCAAGTGCCAACCAGTTTTGAGAGCAGGCCAAAGCCAAGGAATGAATGTTCTTCACGCGAAGAAGCAGTCTAAACCAGCAGATGCCGTCAGCAGTGATTTATGCCGCCACTGCAAAGGAAAGTCGCACCCAGTAGCCAGTTGCAGCGCCTATACAAATCTGGAGGTCTAAAAGAGGTGGGAATTGGTAAAAAAGAACCGCCTGTGCTTCTGTTGCCTAAAATGTGGTCATTCTGTACGCCTTTGCAAGTCACGCAGGACGTGTGGAGTTGGTGGATGCACCAAAGTACACAATCCAGCACTCCATGAAGCTCCGGAGCTGAAAGTACCAACTACATCCACTGATGAGAACGTAAGCGAAGAACCCAAGAAAACCTTGCATAGCTGCGATGCAAACGCCAGCTCTAAGATCCTGTTTCTCGTTCTGCCGGTAAAGCTGTACAATGCTGATATCATGGTGAAAACATATGCGCTCCTAGATGAAGGTTCATCTATTTCCATAATGAGCGTAGACCTAGCCGGACAGCTTAAGTTAGAGGGCGAAACGAGATCTCTAAATTTGCAATGGCTTGGAAAGGAGACCTTTACGGAACAGTCGCTAGTTGTGGATTTGCAGATTAGTGCCGACAAGGATAATGCTGAAAAGTACCAAATGACTGGGGTTCAAACCGTCAGTGAGTTAGACTTGCCGACTCAGACACTCACAGACGCTGATGTACAGCAGTTGTTTCAGCAGCGAAGTATCCCTTCATTCGCCGAGTATACCAACGCAAAGCCACAGTTGTTGATCGGCCTTGATAATTGCCCTTTGGGGGCGCCTTTGCGCACAGTCGAGCACACAGATGTGAAGCCAATTATAACAGAAATCAAGCTTGGCTGGGTTATTTACGGCAGGACTTCGTCTGAGATAGTCGAGGTTGGTGATTATGCCTCAATACTACATGTCAACCAGATGCACCTAGAAGATGATCTACGCCTGCACCTTATGGTAGAAGAGTACTTCAGCTTGGAGAATTTTGGAGTGAAAAAACCGTCGAAACAATTAGTGTCAGCCGCCGACAAAAGAGCACTACAAATTCTCTCTGAAACCACCAAGCAAATTGGAGCCCATTACCAGACGGGTCTGTTATGGAAGGAAGATGCTGAAGAAAATGTTCCACCAGGTTTTGATACAATCGGAGGATCAACACTCGCAACGATTCCTGTGGAGAGAAGATGAAAGCATGCCTATCGATATTTATGTCATGCAATCTACGACATTTGGTGCCAGCTGTTCGCCGTGTTCGGCTAACTTCGTTAAAAATCTTAACGCCATGAGATTTGAGAACGATCATCCAAGGGCGGTGAAGGCGATAGTTGATCACCACTACGTGGACGACTACGTGGACAGTTTTAGTAGTGTAGCCGAAGCAGTCAACGTCACTCAAGCTTTCTTTAAAATCCATAAGAGTGCAGGTTTTGAACTCTGCAATTTTGCGTCGAGCTCCAAGGAGGTGTTAAGAGGCATTTCTCAGTTAAAGGCCGACGAACAGCAGAAGAGAATGGTCGACATGAATATGGATGCCACATTGGAAAAGGTTCTTGGAATGTACTGGGAACCCATCGAAGACGTCTTCACATTCAAATTGAAGTTCCCTCGTGTTAGCCAGGATGTTATGTCGGGACGTAGGTGCGCTACTAAAAGAGAGTTCCTAAGCATCGCAATGTCTATGTTTGACCCGTTCGGAATGATTGCCAACTTTGTGATACATATCAAGTTGTTGTCGATAGCGGAACTGAATGAGGCAGATATAAAGTTGTGCCGCCAAGCCCAGAGAGATGTCTTCAGTCATGAACTTTCCCGCCTTAGTGAGGACTTACCAATCGAAAAGACCAGTTCAGTTTTCAAGTTGACACCGTACTTAGCAGCCTATGGTCTACTCCGAGTATACGGTCGTATAGACTCCGCCAAGACCATACCGTTTGCCGCCAAATGCCCGATCATCCTGCCGAAGAAACATCCACTTACGAAGTTGATCGTTGATCATTATCACCGCCTGATGCATCACCAAAACGATGACACGATTGCCAACGAGCTACGACACAAGTATTGGGTGCCGAGCGTTCGCTCTGCCGTCAAGAAAGCAAAAACGCAGTGCTCATATTGCCACATCCGAGCTGCAGTGCCATTGCCACCTTTGATGGAACAGTTGCCCACGGATCGTCTCAACCCGTTTGTACGACCGTTTACATATACGGGCCTTGATTATTTCGGACCAGTCTACGTCACTATCGGTCGTCGGAAGGAGAAACGATGGATTGCCCTATTTACTTGTATACGAGCCATCCACCTCGAAGTTGCAACTGATTTGTCGACGGATGCTTGCATTTTGTGCCTCCACAACTTCGTTAATAGGAGAGGAGTTCCGCGACGAATTAGAAGTGACAATGGCACTAACTTCATTGGTGCGAAAAAGGAGCTGCTGACTGCTGAAATTTTTGACAACGAGGCTTTGAAGACGCAACTTTGTTCGAGAGGGATCGAATGGGTCTTCAACTGTCCCTTGAATCAGCATGCAGGAGGATGTTGCGAGAGACTCGTTCGCTCCGTAAAGAGAGTCTTGTCGTACACACTCAACGAAATAGCGCCAAAACATGAAACGTTGCTGAGTAGTTTGTTGGAAGCCGAGAACATCATCAACAGGTTCGAAAAGGTTCGAGCTCTCACCATAGGAGACTTGGTACTTATTTGCGAAGCAGACTTACCACGAAGCCAATGGAAGAAAGGACGAATTATTAAAGTGTTTCCTGGAGTGGATGGTCAAGTTCGTTCGGCTGAGGTTAAAACCGCAACAGGAATCCTTCGGAGGCCAGCAGTGAAGCTTGCAGTGTTGGACGTTGGTGAGGCGTTGGAGAGTCCATGTGCCTCACGGTGGAGTGTTGAAAATATTTTGTGCTTAAATTAATAATTATTGTAAATGTCGGCGGCTTGGACTTTTAAGCGAACAGAGAGACATCAAAATGGAAATAAACATACCTAAAGTCAAATGTGTCATTCTGACACTTCAGAAAATAACACGTTCATGCGATTCTTTGTAAATTGACATTTGAAAATTGAAAGCCCAAGCCGCCGAACGTGTTGCCAAAAAGAGTAAGTTTGTACATTCTTTTAAATTGTATTTAACAATGTTTCTTTTAGAGAATAAACGATCTCGTCTATTTTCCATACAATATTGGACGTCTTTTTAATAGCGGATTCGTTATATTCCAAACGGCAGCACGGGGCTCAATTGCAGCCAGCAACACCCATGTCTTGCCAAAAATGCCTTTGCACTGCCAGAAAACAGACAGCGCCTTGGCAGTCTTCAGCTCAACATGTTTGGACCAAAGAAGTTTGCTATCCAGGATGACTCCCAAATACTTTGCTTCATTTGAGAGTTGGATTGTGACTCCTTTTAGCACTGGCTGAGTCAACTCGACCAGCTTCCTCCTTCTCGTAAAGAGAACAACCTCGGTTATAAGACGATTGACCGAGAGCCCATTTCTAGTGCACCATTCGTCGATCACGTCAAGGGCCGCCTGCGCCTTGGCGCATACAGTCGCTAGGCATGATCCAACAGAAACCACGGCAACATCATCCGCGTACGCCTGAGCGTATACATTAGAACTGTTGAGTGCGTTCAACAGAGAGTCGACCAGCATACACCACAGCAGTGGAGACAGAACGCCGCCTTGCGGGCAGCCTCTGTTTACCCCCGCCATAACATAGCGGCCACAATCCGCATCCGCGACCAACGTTCTATTTATTAGCATTGCTTTAATCTACAACACCAGTGGTTCGTCTACGCCGTGTTGTCTGACGGAGTTGCACATGCTATCAAAAGTCGCATTGTCAAAAGCACCCTCAATATCTATGAAAATGCCCATCGCGTATTCTTTTCTGTCAAGCGCGCCCTCGATTCTACCAACCAGATTTTGGAGCGCAGTCTCGCAGGATTTTCCGCGTTGATAGGCATGTTGCATCTGAGATAGTGGGTGCAATCGCAAAGCACTTTTGCGCACGTGAAGCTCGACCATCCTTTCCAAGCTTTTCAGCAAGAAGGAAGTCAGACTGATTGGTCTGAAGCTCTTGGCGAGCGAGTAGTCACTTCTGCCAATTTTTGGTATAAATGCCACTCTAACTGTACGCCAGGGTGTTGGAATGTATGCCAGTGCTAGGACAGCGATGAAGATTTTCTTCATAGTCGGTAGCAACTGGTTTGTACATTGCTGCAGCATGGCTGGGTATATTCCGTCCGTACCAGGTGACTTGAAGCCGTCAAAAGACGCAAAAGCATATTTAATGGCCTCGTCCGTCACTACGGCCTTCGCAATATACCAGCTACGCCGAGTTGTTTGTCTTGGCTCACTCATAGTCTCGGTAATCGGGGCTGGTTGTGAACCAATTGTAATCTGGTTACCCGGAAAGTGAGACTCCAGCAGATGACTAAGAGTTTCCGCTTTCGCCTCAGTGAAGGTGCCATCAAGTTTTCTAAGTGAGTCCAGTTTGGCTGGTTTGCCCTTTTTCAGAACTTTAACCAACCTACTAGTTTCACCCAGTGTTTCAATCAATGATTGGTCTGAAGCTCTTGGCGAGCGAGTAGTCACTTCTGCCAATTTTTGGTATAAATGCCACTCTAACTGTACGCCAGGGTGTTGGAATGTATGCCAGTGCTAGGACAGCGATGAAGATTTTCTTCATAGTCGGTAGCAACTGGTTTGTACATTGCTGCAGCATGGCTGGGTATATTCCGTCCGTACCAGGTGACTTGAAGCCGTCAAAAGACGCAAAAGCATATTTAATGGCCTCGTCCGTCACTACGGCCTTCGCAATATACCAGCTACGCCGAGTTGTTTGTCTTGGCTCACTCATAGTCTCGGTAATCGGGGCTGGTTGTGAACCAATTGTAATCTGGTTACCCGGAAAGTGAGACTCCAGCAGATGACTAAGAGTTTCCGCTTTCGCCTCAGTGAAGGTGCCATCAAGTTTTCTAAGTGAGTCCAGTTTGGCTGGTTTGCCCTTTTTCAGAACTTTAACCAACCTACTAGTTTCACCCAGTGTTTCAATCTTTTCGCAGAAATTCCTATAAGAAGCACTTTTCGATACCCGAATTAGCCTCTTCTATTCCTTCTGCTTCGATCGGTAGCGATTCCAGTCTGTCTCCAAATCAGTCTTGAGTGACCTTTTTAGAAGTTTTCTAGCTTCTCTTCGGATTCTTTGCAGTTCCGAGTTATTATTAGTTATTTACTTACTTGTTTATTTATTTATTAATCCATGTATTTATTATTTATTTATTTATTTTATACATATACTCGTATACACACAATTTTTTTTTTCTCTCCTCAATTATATTGAAGGTTTTTGTTCGTATTTTCCTTCAAACTGATGTATATTTCTCAGAAAAATTTCCTTCACAAAAATATAAATAATTTTTAGAAGAAAGACATAATGGCAGGTGGCATGGTGCGATGGTAAAGTATTCGCAAAGTGATTGGCAGGTCGTGTATTCGAGTCCCGACCAGAGCCATCCTTTGTAAAATTGAATACACACAACATAATCTCCCTTAAGCAATTAAGGCGCCACCTGTGGAGAAAAAACCCTATCGTACCAAAAAACTTCTTTCCTATCCTCCTATTCTTTCAGTAGGAAGAAGTACCCAAAAACAGGCAATGAATCATTTGCTGGGTGCTGCTTGCAGCAACGAAAATGCCTGCGCTGTAGCAACATTATCAATTACAGAAAAATAAAAAATCCCTTTAGCGCACGCTAATTATAAAAAAAAACTCGGTAAAATCTGCGGTAGCAAATACATAATAATGTAAATGATTCAAACAAAATAAATTTATCTATCTATCTCTTTAAATATTTATTTATTATTTCTTCTTAATAGTGATCATATAAATGTATACAACTATATACAACTATACCTTCTTTCTGCATTAAAAATAAATAAATATTAGGCACTAATATCCCGTACAGGGCCTAAAACTTATCTTCTCCAACCAGTTTTTTGAAGTGGAAGGGACCTACAATTTTAAGCCGAATCTGAACAGCACATTTGTCAAGCTTCTCATGACAATTGATACTCTTGGATGTTTGCCAGACATGATAATCTTCCTCCTCAACAGCTCTGATCAGTCATCGGCGCTATTGTTTTGCAAGAAACGTTACCATATTGACAATTAGAAAATTATTTATTTTTAAATCGCTCAGATTTCCTGTTGGAGACTGAAAAAATAATAAAATGGCAGTGACAAAACAGCTAAGCAGAATGTCGGTGTGTGTGACCATGTTTAACCCATGTGCGAATGCATAACATGTTTATTCTTATATGAATTTGTTCCACTTCACCAACCACTGTTTGTTGTACATTCGTACTTACTCAGCACACCCCCCGATTGATCACCTACCTTGTCGTGGTGGTGGGGCTTAAGTACTTCCCTCTCTGTTGTTAATCGACAAAGAGGGGGGTGGACAACTAAAAGGGATCAAATCCAAGGTAAGGTACGACGCGCCGAGACCTGCATGGCTGAGGGAGTGCTCAGTCGCTAGCGCAAACTCTGGACACCTGGGGACCTCCAGTTTTAACCCTAATTCCCCTTATATGCATACAGGGGGTGAGTGCAGATGGACCTTCCTTCCCCCTTACTCGTGGGACCTACAATGAACAATTCAAACAAAACAAACAAACAAAACAAAACAAAAGAGACTAAGGTGGCAGGCACCACTGACTCTAGAAAAACCGATCCCCAAACAGAACAACAACAACTGACGGAGGAAGAAGAAAACCTTCTTCTGAATCCATTTGCCAATCTTGGAGTACGGGATGGAGAAAGCGTTGGAACAGATGCTGCCATAGAGGGCATGAACCTTGATGTCAGCGACAGCTGTTCCGTCGCTAGCTCTAACCTCTCTTTATTGTCCACCTCCTCCAGACGGAAAGAACTAACAAACTGCAGGGCAACAGTAAAGAGACTAGGGACGAAAAGATGGGAAGAACTGACAGAGACTGACCGCAAACGGCTTCATAACGCACGTGCGTATCTGCAGGAACAGCGTCTAACGGAGAATGAACCTACTGCTCGTACACCGGCGGAAGCTAATCCTGGGGATAACACTAGCGATAGTAAATTGATGGGGCCACCTTCCTCCCAGATTGGCAAAGTCCATCCAGGGGAAAGGTCGACCACACCAATCACTCTGCCAAAGGATGCCACCGAGGAGCCACCAAACCTTTCGATCAGACGTTGCATCGAGCCCCTTGCTCGTACGGGTCTAGAGAAGGGGGAGGTGCTCCCTGCTCCTAACATTAACAACAAAACGGACACGGAGACTGATCGGGTACAGGAACCGACCCCGGGACGACCAGACTCACCGGCCAGGCGTTGCATCGAGCCTCTTGCTCGTACGGGCCTGGAAGGAGAGAAGATGGTCACTGGGGAGGTAGGGGAGAGGAAACTGCAGCTGGAGAACATCCAGAGCCTCAGCTCCACTTGCAATCTGGATGCAGGTTCCCTTCACCAACCAGGCAACTGCAGCCGTGACGTCAATAACTCGACAATGGACAGTTGCCAAACAGTCGTGGAGACACAGCCGTCCAATCCCGGACGGGACACCCAAGGAGCCTTAGACTCTAAAGTCCCCAGCAAACCCAAGCCAAAGAAGACTCTAGGGGAGCATGAGATCCTGCGCAGGCAAAGGCGTAACGCGCTCAGGATCGTCCGAAGAATGGGTAGCAAAATTCCGAAAGCCTTAACGGAGAAGGAAAAGCTATCCCTCGACAAGGCTAAAGAACGACTGAAGACCATACCCGACAACCCAACGGAGAAGAGCAAACGTTTGCCCAGCTCTAGGACAATTCCCAAAAGACCGGCTGGGAAAGGGAAAGAAAGCCCTTTGCTCTCCACCCCAATCGCAGCCAGACTTAGGAACCCTGTAATTGGCACGAGAGAGGATACTCAATCCAAACTCTACCCGATTGCGAGCACGTCCAAAAGAGCTAGGCAAAACGACACGCTTTCCCCAATCTCTCAAACTAATGTTAGGAAGAAAGCCAAGGTCTCTTTACCAACCGCAGTTGGCCAACAAGTAGCCGTAGTAGACTACGGAAATCCTGTAAGGAAGTTGACAGAGGACCAATGGCGACTCATTGAACTTCGAATCCTAGATGAGGTGAACGAGGCCATCCTAAAAAACAAGGAACCCCTCCCGCTTTTTGCACCCTCAATACCACCCAAGGATTCAAACTCATGACCTGTGAGGAAGAACACACCCTCACATGGCTCAAGGAGTTTATTGCCAGGACGAAAGCTCCATGGCCAAACGCCGACCTTCGTCTGATTGAAAAAAAAGAGATCGTACGGATAACAAGACCTAAAGCCAAACTTGTTGTACGAGGGCCTCATATCCCTAAGGACCGTATCGAGAGATACTTACGATCCCTAAATACCGATCAGCTGAGCCACGCTTGGGAAGTGATCGAGATGGGAGAATACCATGAATCAGGCACGGAAGTGATAGTGTTGCTTAGTCACAAATCTATTCCGTTGTTGAAGAAGATCGACTTTAAAGTACGCGTCGGCATAAACCGATGCAAGCTTAGGCTTATCGCGAACAAAGTCAACAAAACCAACAAGGATGGGGAGTCAAAAAACCGTGATGAAGGTAATACAAATAAACCTTCATCACAGTAAGGCGGCCAGCGCCAACCTAATCTACCTCATGGAGGATAGGAAAATAGACCTAGCCCTTATTCAAGAACCCTGGGTAGCAGGGGGCAGAATAAGGGGTTTAAACTCGAAGGGACTTGTCCTGTTTAAAACAGTGCAGACAGATCCAAATAGTAAGATCAGAACTTGTATAGTAGCTAGGAAACAGATTAACCTCTTTCTTCTATCTACCTACAGTGATAACGACTACGTGACGGTAAAACTTGAGCGCAACGGGCTCCCTCCGCTGATTCTAACATCATGCTATATGTCCTATGATGCAACGGAAGGACCACCGTCACATCTGACCCACCTTCTTGTTCAACGTGCTACACGGGAAAAATGGGACCTGGTGATGGGATGTAATGCTAACTCCCACCATGCCCTATGGGGTAGCTCAAATACAAATACAAGGGGTGAGTCACTTTTTGAATTTCTTATAGATCATAACTTACTTATAGCTAATAGGGTTTCAGAACCAACTTTTGTTATTAGAAATAGGCAAGAAGTAATCGATGTTACAATATTAAGTAACTCCAATACAATCACAATAGATCAGTGGAAGGTATTAAAGGAGGAAACATTCTCTGACCACAAAATCATTGAATTACTGATACCAGACACGAACGATCCCCCAATATCATATATGAACCATAGAAAAACTAACTGGGACCTTTTCAATATGGAAGTGGGAAAGAACTTAAGAACTCTCCAGACAGATGCTGCGTATGCACCAGAGAGTACAGACACGAATGCCGAGATTCTAGGAAAAATCCTAGGTAAAGCGCTTGAAAAATCTTTCCCCCTACAAACGAGGAGTAAAAGAAAATCGACTCATCCATGGTGGACAAAAGAACTGTACGACATTAAGAAAGAAACTAGAAAACTTTTTAATGTAGCAAAACGTACAAGATCCGACCATGACTGGGAAACCTACAAATCCAGTCAAAGAAAGTTCAAAGCAGTAACGCAACAAGCAAAGCGATCTTCGTGGAAATCCTTCTGTAGTAAAATGGAAAGCACCGCGGAATCAGCTAGGCTCAGGAAACTACTTGCTAAGGAACCAGTAGCCTTGGGATCTCTCAAGGGCCCCAACGGCAACTGGACAGAATCCTGCAATGAAACACTCAAGCTCCTCCTTGAGACTCACTTTCCGGGATGCATTAATGAGCATAACAATCCGGAAGAAGAGCACTACACGGAGCACATAACAACAGCGGAGATTATAAAGGAAGAAAGGATAAAATGGGCCATTAATTCCTTCTCTCCATATAAATCTCCGGGTATTGACGGCATTTTCCCTATGATGCTACAAAGATGTGAAGAACATATAACCCCACATCTGAGGAACCTCTTCCTAAGTAGCCTAAAATGGGGATATGTACCCAAAGTTTGGCGAGAAGTTAAAGTGGTTTTCATACCCAAAGCTGGGAAACCTAGTCACACTACCGCCAAAGACTTTAGGCCAATCAGTTTAACCTCTTTTGTTTTAAAAACTTTTGAGAGACTGATGGACATTTATATTCGTAGCAAACTGAGTCCAGAGGTCTTATCCCCAGCTCAGCATGCATATACGAAAGGTAAAGGTGTAGAGACAGCACTCCACAGTGTCGTAAGCACCATAGAAAAGACACTAAGGGACAAGGAATATACTCTAGCCGCCTTCTTGGACATTGAAGGTGCCTTCAACAATGTCCAAGGGGAAGCGGTAGAAAGAGCCCTAGTAAACCTAAATGTGGAGAATACCATAATTAAATGGATAATGTGCATGCTTAAAAGAAGATGCATCTACTCAGAGTTATGTGGTGAAATAATTAAGGTGTCAGCATCTAGAGGAACCCCTCAAGGCGGTCCTGTCACACCTTCTTTGGGTACTCGTTTTAAACGAGATTCTGATTGAACTTAGACTTATTGGAGTCAAGGCAGTAGCATATGCTGACGACTTAGCACTGCTAGCGACAGGAAAATTCCCATCCGCTCTAAGTGAACAAATACAGAACGCATTATCTATGGTTGGTAACTGGACCAGAACCTGCGGACTTGCGGTTAACCCACAAAAGACAGAACTGGTCCTCTTCACCAATAAAAGGATTATACCGCAATTCAATCCGCCAACTATTGAGGGTACTCCACTACAAACATCAGAATACGCAAAGTATCTTTGCGTGATTCTGGATAGAAAATTAAACTGGAGCCTCAATATAAAAGAACGAGCAAAGAAGGCAACGATAGCCTTATACGCCTGCAATAGAATCTTCGGCAAAACCTGGGGACCTAGTCCCAAAATTATCATGTGGTTGTATACGGCGGTAGTTAGACCGATACTCACATACGGTAATTAAGTCTGGTGGCAGGGGTTGTGTAAGGCCACCAACCTTAAGACTATGACTAGAGTCCAAAGAATTGCCTGTATTGGCACTACTGGTGCTATGAGAACCACCCCTACAGCGGGGTTGGAGGTAATTCTCAATCTTAAACCCCTAGATCTTTTCGTACAAGAATCTGCAGCACCGGCGTTGGTGCATGTTTCTACTCAGAAACGCTCGGAATATCTGGCTCGATCAGACACCCCGACTACAGCAGCGTCTTCCAAGCTGAGGTTCTGGCGGTGACAACAGCCGCTAAGCAGGCTGCAATGACGGCAATACCACAGGCTGATATTACCTTCTTCATTGACAGCCAAGCGGCAATAAAATCGATTTCCGCCACAGAAATAAAATCGAGGCTTGTAAGAAGCTGTCGCGAAGAGCTGCGGGCAAAAGACCAAGAGAATCCTTCAAATGAACAAGAATTCTTTGTCCTCTCTCACAGGTGTTATCACCGGACACAACATGCTGGGCTAAAATGCAAAGAAATTAAATCTCAGCACAGATGAACTCTGCAGAGGATGTGGGGACGAGGAGGTGAATGAGGATACCCCGCATTTCCTCTGTCACTGCCCTGCACTCTGTCATATCAGAAACAATATCCTGGGCAGATATTTCTTCCAGGATTTAGAAGAACTCTCCGGCAAGTCTGTGAATGACTTGCGCAAGTTCATCAACGCATCGGGATGGTTTGTAAACCCGCTAAGTTTTTCATAGGTTTTTCATTGGTTCCTGATAAGGGAAGCGTAACCTCCAGAGCATCACAAAGGGTCTACATTGACCTAAGTGTGACGGGCGCAGGATTCTCTTGCCCCGTCAGCCCAGTAACCTAACCTAACCTAACCTACTCAGCACACCCGAATTCTCTAGATAGATTTTTCCCCGTTCCGCTTAATTCGTTTTTTCAATGTGCGTCCAAAACGACCCCCAAGCAAAGCTACGTTTGGGAACAATAATTGTTTTTGAATATTTTCGCATATGATAAAAAAAATTGTTTTAGATTTACGGTTGCTTACCTTCTAGATGGATTAGAAATCTGAGAGATAGTGATAGGGATTTGAACTAAAAAAAAGTTTGCACCCACATTTTGCACCCCTTAAAGGACGAATTTCTAAAAATCGTATATTATGTAACGTCTTGGGCATATAGCCTTAATAGTAAACGCAGGGCCGTGATTATTCGGTTTTTTCAACCTCTTTTTATAGAGTCAGGTAACTGCGTTTTAGTTTTTCTTCTTCTTTTATTATTATTGATTCTGTTTCTATTATTTATGTCCATCTTGATGGACACAACCGTTGATCGGATTTGTCCATGTCAATGGACACCTTAAACTTTAAGAAACAAATAATATTTATATTTGTTATTATAGTTTATAAACTTGTTGTCAATGAATAAGCTATAGTGATGAAAAATCTACAATATGCCAATAAAAATCACTTTCCTTACCAATTCCTTTAAATTAAGCTTTACGATAATACCAGTTAAAAATGATGTCCATCGCTAAAGACAAGGGGTCTGAAAATGCTAAAATCAGTTAGGTCTGACCCAAGCGCAAAGGGACCATTCCCTTGAGCTCCACAAGCCGCCTCATGGTGCATTTATTTATTGCAAAAAACATGTTAGCTATCTCTCGTCGAATCTTAGCAGAACTCTTCATATCCCGGTCTGGCCATATATCATTGCTAATATTCTTTCGCTAGCTACCACGATACTCTGTGGAAGAAGAATCTGGCAACATGAATAACATGGAACTTGTTACCTCTCGGCACTAGGAAGCTTTGTCATTTGGATGAATTTAGTGCAGTTCTAAAGTTGTTACATTTATAAAAAAAATTGGGAGGAAGTGTGGTGGTGTCCGAGCGAGTCCGGATTTTGAATCCGAAAGTTTGGTGGTGTCCGAGAAAGTTCGGATTTTGAAACCGAAATCCTCCTCTAGAGATTGTTTTGGGAAAACCGAAACTTATATTAGTAAGTAACATTCCAAATTTATACAGTGCCGCTCACTTGAATGGCACCCCCTTTTGCTTCGAGTTTAAAGCTCAATATCTTCTAAAGTAATAAGAAAAATAATTCGTTTTTTTTTTTTGCATTTCAAGTTTATTATATTTTCCAAGTAAAAGAGAAGGAATGGTATCAAAAGTTACAGTGGTATTTTTTGTACACATTTCGAAGCGATGTGACACAAAATATTAACATCAAATTTTGTCTCACTTGAATAGCACCTCCCCATAAAAAAATAATTTAACGATTGTTTCAGACTTTTAAACTAAGATAAATTATAGGCAACATAATTTAGATTCATTTTATGAATAAAACAAAAAAAATAGTAATGGGTGCTTCCGCCTTGGTTAAAAATAACCTCATACATCCTATTGGGCAGAGAATCGTACAATTTCTTGATATAACCAAGTGAAATGGAGGCCCAGCTACATTTAATTGCTTCAATAAGTTCTTCTTTATTGGAGTATTGCTTGCCTGATTCGTACACTTTTCGAGAAAGCCATCCCCAAGCATTTTCGATGATGTTTATGTCTGGCGAGTATGGTGACCAATCCAACAATGAGACGTTTTGACGTTGTTCGAATTGTTTTACCACTCTGGCATTGTGGATAGGTGCGTTAGGTTAGGTTAGGTCAGGTGGCTGCGAGGTCGTGAGCCCAGGTACACTTAGGCCGTAATTTCGGCCCGTTGTGATACCACAAAAAAGGGTGGAGGGGGTGTTCTGCCGGTCGTCGCTCGGCCTACTGGGTTCTCCGTGATTGCCTCCTGTGAGGTAGTGGTTTTATGGGGGAAGATACTCCTGAAGGTGTCAGGGTGTGCAGCATGGCTGTGTTTCGCATGGGTTGCGATGTGTTAGAGTGACTAGTGCAGAGGCGACTTTCGCCCGACATCCGAACCAAGGGTTGCGATCGAGATGAGGTGATTGGTGACGTGAAATAAAACCAAACGAAATAAGGCCGAATTCCCAAAATTTGGCTTTATTTTGTTTTCCAAAGTGAAATTAAACCAAATTTTTAGTTTGGCTTTATTTCGTTACTGAAAACGAAACAACACCAATTTGGCATTATTTCGTTTACATTATTTAACAAAACTGTGACCCCAAATTCGGAAAGTATTGAACATTTTCTTTACGAAGTTGTAATGTTCATGAAAAGCTATGCTGAGAATTTTGTCACTTTCACTATCACTGTATTATGTCACTTTCACAAAGCGTCATAAGGCCAAATCCGGAAAGTGACATAAAGCCAAATTTTCGAAACCGTACCTCGCACCTACCTACTCCAAATCAAACTGTTCAGTAATACACAAGTCCGTATAGGTTGACAGTTTATTCAAGACTGACTTTATTTAATAATCCATAGTTATAGACTTACATTACTAAGCATAGAGTATATAAGGAATAGAGTATATAAGGAATACACATGTGTGTTACGTTAAGAAGCTTACAAACTAATTACAACATCTCCTTTATAATAGCAACTATAATTATCCAGCAAATACAAACTAAAAACATTTTAATTCCTTGGTAGCTTAAATTAATTTGATATAAATCTATTAGGTGGAACCACAGTTCTTCCAGAGCGAGTTGTGTAATGTGAGATCGCGTTGTTAAGATTAACGTCTGCTGAAGCTGTTGGTTTCAATGGACTTGTTGAAGGACTAGCTAGGGTTTCTGTTTTTATCGGTTGATTTTGTCTATCTACTTCATAATCTTCACCATTTTCATCGGTTATTTCACTAGTTCCTGAATTGGTATAAGTTTGAGCATATGTCTTAGGTGATTGTAAAATATGCTGCCGGTTTCGGCGGTATTCCGAGCCATCATTGTCTTTGATTATATATGAACGTGGTTCTTCAGTTACCTCCTTGATAATACCAGGGTACCAGATAGAATTAGGGTGTTTCTTATAAAACACGTGTTCCCCCACACTTAAAGTTGGCAATGTTTTTGAAGTTTTATCATATCTTAATTTTGTTTTATTTATGGCCTCTTTAATTTTACGATTATATAGTTTATTGTTTATGAGGAATGGTTTTAGGTTTTGTTGTAATATTGGAATCTTGGTTCTTAGTCTCCTCGACATTGACAGTTCTGATGGTGAATATGCATTCATTTTTGGTGTTACTCTGTAATGTAAAAGAGCAGTGTATGGGTCAGTTTTAGATTCCTGACATTTAATTAATAATTTCTTTACAGTTTGTACCGATTTTTCAGCTAACCCGTTAGATCTCGGCAAGTAGGGACTAGAAGTGGTGTGGTCAATTCCCCAGTCAGTACAAAACTGTTTAAATATTAGTGAATTAAAAGGTGGACCATTATCACTAATTAGAGTCTGTGGTATCCCATGTCTAGCGAAAATGGATTTTAAATGAGTAACGACAATATGACTTGAGTATCCTTTATTTAATAATGCAATTTCTATATATTTTGAGTAATAGTCAACCACAATCAAATATGTCTGCTTATTGAACTCAAAGAAATCGATCCCAACTTTCAGCCATGGTATCATTGGATAAGAATGTGGCTGCAGTGGCTCTTTCCTATTACTGGGACGGTGACGAATACACACATCACAATTATTTACAACATTGGCTATGTCATTATTAATGTTCGGCCAGAAAACAAGTGACCTAGCCAGACTTGTACATCGTTGGATGCCCATATGACCTTCATGTATACTCCTCAGAATATCTGATCGCAACGCATGAGGGATGACAATGCGGTTTGACTTAAAAACGATGTCATCAATGATATGAATTTCATCTCTGAAGGTAAAGTAAGGCATCACTTTATTGTCTACCTGTTTCTTAGATTCAGGCCATCCATTTTTGATGTACTCCTTCAATTTGCAAAGTGATTCATCCTTGCTAGCGAAATCTTTGATTTGCGCTAACTTCGTAGCTGAAACCGTGAGACTAGACTTAATCATATTGCAGTGAATTTCAACCTCTTTGTCAAATTTTGTTAAAGTTGTATGTGGGAGTGGAGCTCTAGACAAGGTATCCGCAACAAACATTTCTTTGCCAGGCTTGTACGATACTCTTAGGTCATATGTTTGTAGTTTTAACATAAACCTTTGCAATCTTGCAGGAACTTTGTACAACTGTTTTTCAAACAGCGGAACCAGTGGTTTATGATCCGTTTCGACTAAAATAGTTTTACCATACACAAATTGATGGAAGCGTGTGCAGCCAAATAAGATGGCGAAAAGCTCTTTCTCTATTTGTGCATAATTTCTTTGACTGGCAGTTAACGTAGCAGACCCGTATGCTATTGGGTTTCTATCGTGAAAAATTACTGCACCTACCGCATTTTTTGAAGCATCCACTGATAAGGTTATGGGTTTGTTTATATCATAATAAGTTAAGACAGGAGTTGTGCATATTAATTTCTTTAAATTTCTGAATTCTTCCTCATGTCTTTCAGACCAGTGCCATTCCACATCGCGTTTTAATAACTCTCTTAGGTGTGAATTTTTACTGGAAAGATCTTTTATAAACGAAGACAAATAGTTGACCATGCCTAAGAATCTTTGCAGCTCTGCAACACTGTTAGGTCGAGGTAGTGCACATATTGCTTTAATTTTAGACGGGTCTGCATGCATCCCAATGCCATTAAATATGTGTCCAATAAATTTTATTTCTTTCTGACAAATTTTCGATTTAGCTCTATTAAATTTTAATCGTACTTCTTGAGCCCTATTTAAAACCTTTTCTAAAATTGTATCATGCTCTTTTTTACTCTTGGCAAAAATTAAAAAATCGTCAATATAAATTATGATATTTGGAATGTCCCCGAACAGCTTTATCATTTCCGCGTGAAAAATTTCTGGAGCCGCATTTATCCCAAAAGGTAGTCTTAAAAATCGAAATCTACCAAACGGTGTAATAAAAGTGCATAATTTTGATGACTCATCATCTAAGGGAACCATCCAAAAACCTGAATTAGCATCTAATGAACTAAAAAATTTCGCTCCAGTCAAACGAGATTGACATTCATCAACGCTAGTAAATGGGAAATGTGGACGGAACAATGCCTTGTTAAGGTGTCTTGGATCTAAGCAGATACGCATTTGACCACTCGGTTTTCTTACAATAACAATTGAACTAACCCAGGGGGTTGGCTCCTCTATACGGCTAATAACCTGCATTGATTCCATGCGCTCCAGCTCGACTTTTAGTTCGTCTCTTAATTTAAATGGTATTTTGCGTGGGCTTTCAACAACTGGAAGAACTGATGGGTCTACCTTAAGATTACATTTGTTTTTAAGACACCCTAATCCTTCAAATACATCTTGATATTTCCTTAAAATTAAATTAGAATCGCATGCACTTACATCTAAATTATTACTTAACTAATTACCCATAGTATTAATTCTCTTAATCAAATTTAATGATAAGCACGTAGGAAGACCCAGAATGGGCTTGCAGGCGATCGAGACGATGTAAAAACTGATGTCAGACGATTGTTGTTTGTAACGACAATTGATGGTACATTCTCCAAGTAAAGGCAGTGGTTCTTCACTAACGCTGAGTAACTTTATCGAAGTTGGCTTGATGATATTAACGTCCAATTGTAATGTATTAAATTGCTGAAGTGACATAATGTTGGCTGCCGCTCCAGTATCAAGCTGACAAATTAGTATTTTTGTATTGACTGACAGACTGACATTCCACATATGATGTGTCTCACTCTCAGCTTCTTCATTACTTACAACTCCAATAAAAAGTGTTGTTTCGTTCTCCTGATCAATATCATTGTCTGTCTCATGTGTTATATCAATGTTTCGTATGTAGTTTATTTTATTTTGTCTACACATACTTGCGAAGTGGTTCGGTCGATGACAAAGAAAGCATGTTGCACCTAATGCTGGACACTTATATTTGTGGACTTGTCCACATTTACCACATTTGTTTTGCACGTTAGAAGAAGATGACTGTACTTTTTTGTAGTGGTGAGCAGTCGAAGATGATGACGGAAGATTTTGTCGATTGGCGTTAGCAGTTGGTACAGCGTAGTGTGACAGTTGTTGATTTGGTGACCGAAAGCTTTTGAATCGATCAACTTGTCCTTTTCTAACATTGCCGATGATGCAATTGCTCGCTTCCTCACCTTCCTGTTGTAACTCCCGTGACTGTCCTCGGATGACCTCTAAAATTTTAGCTGTTTCGATTATTTTGTCAAGCTTCTTGTCTTCCTCGTTTAGTAGCCTCTCTCGGATGAAATTAAAGTTATTATGCAGACCGCAGATAAATAAATCCCTTACAAGTTCATCCTTCAGGTCCTTAAAGTCGCACGTCAAGCTGAGATTTTTAAGTGCGGTGACAAACTCATCAATGGACTCTTCTGCTTTTTGGCGCCTTGTAAAAAAATTGTGTCGCTCTATGATGATATTGACTTTAGGAAGAAAATAATTATCGAACAGTTTGATAAGCGCCGAAAGATTTATTTTATCAGTTTCGATGGCGAAAGACTTGAATATTTCCAATGCTTCTGTCCCCATTAAATGCAACAGTAACGCGACTTTGCGCTCCTCTCCGGCCGCTTCAAGATTAGTTGCCAATAGGTAAATCTTGAATTGGTTGAGCCAGTTTTTCCAGGCAGCAGGCAAATTGGAATTTTTAAAATTTAATTGCGGAATATTTATTATTCCCTGATAGGTTTCCATTTTCGCGGTATTATTATTTCCTTTGATCGACGGCGGTTTTTCGTGTGGGTCACTTTCAATATGAGAAACAAATTAAATCAAGCATCCCACTTCTGACACCAGTAATACACAAGTCCGTATAGGTTGACAGTTTATTCAAGACTGACTTTATTTAATAATCCATAGTTATAGACTTACATTACTAAGCATAGAGTATATAAGGAATAGAGTATATAAGGAATACACATGTGTGTTACGTTAAGAAGCTTACAAACTAATTACAACACAAACACTGACCCCAAGCAGGGGGGTTGCAGACATATAGACATTGTACTGTTTATGCAATCTACTTTCGATTTCGCAACTAATCCCATAAACAGTGCAATGTATATGGACTGCAACCCCCCTGCTAGGGGTCACTGTTTGATTTGGGGTAGGTGCGAGGGCAAATTGTTGAAAGCAGCACCAAGCGAAAGTGTAATCTAGCCAAATTGGCCTTGTGACGCTTTTCCAATGTGTCATAATACCAAATCCTAAAATTTGACCTTATGTCACTTTCACAATGCGACATAAGGCCAAATTTCAAAATTTGGGCTTATGACGCTTGGGGTTATGTCACTTCACCGTTTTACCGTTAAGTCTCATAACATAATTGTAAGCAAACAAATCGATAATAGTTGCACATTTGCGCACAACAAAGTGGTTTGGTCTTATTTCCATTTGTTTTTTGGTATTATTTCGTTTTGCATGACGAAATAAAGCCAAATTGGCTCTATTTCGCTTTCGAAAGCGAAATGATGCCAAATTTGGAATTTGGCCTTATTTCGTTTGGTTTTATTTCACGTCACCGAGGTGATTGATGTAATCAAACCACAGGTCGAACTCAAATTCTGCGTCACGGAGGGAGGCTATTGCCTCCTGATCACCGGGGGAGGGAAGAGTCTTTTGAGATGACTGTTACAATCGAACCTCAAACTGCTCTTCACTCTCTTTGCGGGCAATACCGTGCCAGGGAGACCGATAGAGTCAATCCCGAGCAAGCTATTACATTTCTTGGAGGGGGGTCGGGGTGTACCGGCTGCACAGTCAAGTAGTTGGTTACAAAACTGTGATAGAGGGTGTGACTGAAGGTGGTGCAACCCTGCTGCACGCATCGCGGGGGGGTGCGGCTTGTGGCGACTGTTGCAGTACGAGCCTCAAGTTACACCATTCCGCGGAAAGGGAGCAGGGATGGGCGGCCTTGATAGTCGATTTGGAATTATGACGACTGAGTTCGCGGGTATGTGGTGCAGGTTTTGAGTCATGGGTGAGAAGCAGAGTGTGGTGACTGTTACAATCTAACCTCAACGCTGTTCTCGTTTTGTCTGCATAGCGGGAAGGCAGCAAGGCCGGGGGACACCGTTTCAGTCGATCCGCCGGGTTACTGTCTCGCCCTCGGAGTTTAGTTCTGACTGAAGTGACTGATACAATCAAACTTCAGTGAGATCTCTTTTCCTTTGTAGGGGAATCGGTTTGTGGTGATCTGCGGGAGGGGAGCGGGAGGGGCTCAAGTCATCGTCCAATCCGTCCTCCTTCAGTTTAACCATTTGGACCTAGTGACGAATCTGCTGATGCAGCCGATATCTGTCTCACTGAGATCACTTAGATCATCGAGGAAATAGTTGCCGAGGATTTGTTTCCTTGAATTGGCTAGTGCGGGGCAGTTGCACAGGAGATGAGTGGTGGTTTCTTCCTCTTCGACGTCTCTACAGCTTCTGCAGAAGTCGTTTGAGGGAGCTCCCAATCTGATGGCATGTCTGCCTAAAAGGCAGTAGCCAGTGATGGCTCCGATTACAGAGCTGAAATTTTTCCTGCTGATGGAGAGAAGTTTGGATGTTCTCTTCGCTTCGTATTTGGTCCAAATTTGCCTTGAGGACACACATGTACTGATGCTATTCCACCTGTTGTTTGCTTCTATTAACGCATTATCTAGAAGTTTGAGTTTCAGTGTCTGAATAGGTACCGCCGGTGACTCTCTGTTGTGAGAGAGTTCTTGTGCGGAACCCCGTCTGGCTAACTCGTCCGCCTTGCAGTTGCCTGGAATATCACTGTGACCGGGTACCCAGCACAGGGAAGTGTTACATCTGACCGAGATCTCGTTAAGAGGTTCGCGGTATTGTTTTACCAACTTGGATCTTATTGTTGGTGATTCTAAGGCTTTAATCGCTGCCTGGCTGTCTATGTAGATCACGATAGTTTTTCCATCTATCGGGCTCATAGAGAGTCTGCGTGCTGCTTCGCGGATAGCCGTGACTTCTGCCTGAAATACACTACAGTGGTCAGGCAGTCATAGTACGACGTTGAGCGCAGGGTTGTCTGAAAACACGCCCACCCCCGTGCCGTCGGCTGTCTTTGACCCGTCAGTGTATATTTCTATGGCGTTATTGTTTACAATACGACCGTCTTCCCAGCTGGCTCGGTCGCGGATGGCCGTCTTGTATTTATTACTGAAATCTAGTGTTGGGATTAGGTAATCCGTATTGTTGGGATTCTTGTGGGCAGTTATGATGTTACTGTGCCCGATGTGTGAACTTTGCCACGAATTGGATTCTCTTGATCTCAGGGCCGCCTTAGTGGCCACCAGCTTCCCATAGATATCAATGGGGAGGAGGTTTAAAATAGTCGTTAAGGCTACCGTTGGTGTGGATCTTAAGGCTCCTGTGATGCATATGCAGGCTGCCCTCTGGATTCGTTTTAGGGCGCTTGCGTGGCATTGCTTCGACATTGCAGGCCACCATGCTATGATACCGTAAGTGAGGATAGGCCTGACGACCGCCGTGTACAGCCAGTATGTTATCTTAGGCTGTAGACCCCATCTGGAGCCTAAGGCCTTTTTACAGGTGTAAATGGCAATCGTAGCCTTCCTTATGCGGTCTTGGATGTTTGGTTTAAGACTGAGTTTGTTATCCAGGATCGTTCCCAGGTATTTAGCTTGGCTGGAAAATTTTAGTCTTTCGTTGTTGAGCGTAGGTGGCGTTATCTCCTGAACCTTAATTTTCCTTGTAAATAAAACCAGTTTGGTTTTCGATGGGTTAACATTGAGCCCGACCTTAATAGACCAGGAGGATAGTTTCCTGAGAGCCGATTCCATTAGTTCTCTGATCGTGTGGGGGAATTTCCCCGTTATGGCAATGGCAATGTCGTCCGCGTAGGCCGTCACTTTGCATCCGTGCTCCTCTAGGTTGGATATGATCTCGTTGACTACTAAGATCCATAGTAGCGGTGAGAGCACTCCTCCTTGTGGTGTGCCCCTGTACACTGACCTCCTGGTCAGACAGCTGCCAAGCTCCGCCTGGATCAGCCTGCTGTCCAGCATGTTCTTTATCCAGGTGCAGAGGCAGTTATCCACCTTAGTCTGAGGAGTGCGTTCGTGACGGCTTCTGTATTGACATTGTTGAAAGCCCCTTTTATATCCAGAACGGATACCATCGTGCATTCTTTTTGTTATAGCAATTTTTCGATAGTGCTGACTAGCGAATGAAGTGCTGTTTCTACTGAAAAACCTTTTCGGTAGGCGTGTTGACACCTCGAAAGGGAATTGTTTTCCAGGTTTGAGCGTATGTAGTAATCTACAAGTCTTTATAACGTTTTCAGGAGGAATGAAGTTAGACTGATAGGTCTGAAGTCTTTTGGAGAACAGTGTGAAGCTTTACCGCATTTTTGTATAAAGATCACTTTTACCGTTTTCCAAACTGTGGGCGTGAAGCTGAGTTTTAGGCAGCTGTTGAAAATCACCAGTAGCCAGGGTGTGAGAGTCTCGATACTCTTCTGTAGCTCTATGGGTGTGATTCCATCTAGCCCAGGTGATTTATATGGGAGGAAGCTGTTAATCGCCCACGCTAGTTTGCGATTGTCAGCAATATGCTCCGGAACCATTTGGACCCTGTGATGGTGCTGTGTAGGGTGATTTACCTCTACTTTGTTGCCTGGGAAGTGGGTATCCAGTAGTAGGCCTAAGGTCTCCTCGCTGGTTGAGGTCCACACTCCTGCTTGGCTTTGTATGACGCTAGGTATTTGTGGAGATTTTGAGAGGATCTTACGCAGCCGACTGGAGTCGCTTGTTTTTTCTATGTTCTCACAGAAAGATTTCTACCACTCTCGCTGTGTGGTCTTAACTTCCTTTTTGTAGTTTTTAAGACTGTCTTTATAACTATCCCAGTCAGCTGGGTTTTTTGAAGACTTGGCCTTGTTAAACTTACTCCTGCTATCTCTGCGCAGAGAAGCTATCGTGGAGGTCCACCACGGGGGTTTACCTCCTTCTTTGTGTCTGCTGGTGGGGCAGGCCTTATTAAAGGCCTTGTTCATTGCAGACGTTACTGCGTTCACCATTTCATCTAATTCTTCCGGTGAATTAGGCTGTCCGATTTGGAGGCTGTCTAGTTTCTTTTTGAGTAAAGAATTATAGACCTGCCAATTTGTGTTTTTTTGGTTCTTAAACACTTTCGTTGGGGGGGTCTCAAATTTTAGATTGAAAAGTATGTAGCGGTGGTCCGAGATTGAGACTTCACTAGATACTTTCCAATTTTCTATAACTATATCAGGTGAACAGGTGGTCAGTGTCAAGTCAATGACTTCCTGCCTGATTCTGTTTATAAAAGTGGGTTCAGACCCCATGTTACACACTACGAGGTTAGTTTCAATAATATATTCAAAGAGTAACGCAACTCTTTTATTAATGTCACTGCTGCCCCATATGGTGTGGTGCGCGTTTGCGTCAGCACCTACCACCAGTGGGGTGTTACTAGCAGCCGCTGTCTGTGCCGTCCTGCGTATCGTATTTGATGGAACCTCTCCCGTGTCGTCATATGGGAGATACGCTGATGATATCCACAGCGGTCCCTTGTCGGCTCGATCTAACCCCACGCAAGTGAAGTCAGGGTCGCTGTAATTCGGAAGAAGGAAAGCTTTAATATTATTCTTTGCTAGGATGCAAGTTCTGGGTTTACCTGAATTTCTTGCATAGAACAAGGAATAGTTTTTTGCTCTGAGTCCAGATATGCGGTCGCTGTTTGTGACCCATGGCTCCTGGATAAGGGCGATATCTTCCCCACCTTTTTCCAGGCGGAGAAGTAGATTAGCCGAAGCTATTTTGGAGTGGTGAAGGTTAATCTGCACTAGTCAGAGCATCATCGATGACTAGTACAGGCGTCTCTATAATTGTGGTGTCCTCGTCCTCTGATTCAGATGATGGTTCTCCACTGTTTTGCTCTTGAGGGAGCAGATCTTGTGATGAAGCAGCCCCCGAGGTAGAGGGTTGTTCATCTACTTTGCTTCCAGCCGTGTCTGTTTCCAGAGAAGAAGTTTCGGGCGCAGCCTCTAAGCCAAGGCTACTTAGCGAGGATACCATGCCTGCGAGTAGTCTCTCGTCCTTCTCATGGATTTTTAGGACCAGAGTGTCCATGCCGTAGAATATTTTGAATCCCTTTTTATTAAGGAGCTCAACTGATTCCTGGTTGAGGAGGAAGGATATGAGTCTTCCCCTCTCTTCCGGTTCATCGGCCTTTATGATGCTCCAATTCTCTGTTGGAAGATCGCGATTTTGTCTCTTGATAAGCCGGAGAATCTCGTCCGACTTATCTGGTCCTGGGGGTACCCAAGTGCGAGCTCTTGGGCGGACCGGAATGTCGCTCCAGCGAGCGACACTCAGCTTGGCATTGACCCAGAGATTTGTTAGTCTCGGGATCGCTACCTTCAAAAAGTCAGCCGACATCTGGTCGGAGCACCTCACTAATTTGGCGCCGTTGAGGTACCACCCGTTGTCTGTGAAGGTGGGAAGTAGTGCCGAGGGGTCTCTGTCGCTAAAGGCGAGAATATCAACAGTCAGTTCTCGCCACTAATTCTCCCCTCATCATTCCTCCAGTCGCAGATGCCGAAGACCAAATTGTCCTTCGCTACCTCGTTGAAGGGTCTGAGCGCTGATTCAGCGCTCTTTGCCTTCTTCGGGGTTTTGGAGGTATCGTCCTGTGATCTAGGACGTTTAGACGCAAAGTCCTTTTTATTAGCAGATGAGCAGCTCAGTTTTTTGTTGTTGTTGTTGTTGTTTGGTGCGGATTGGGGGGGGTCCTCCTGTTACAGAAGGGGCCTTCCCCGTTCTATTAGTTTGTGCACCGTGTTTGAGGGTAGGTCTCCCGTATTCAGGAGTCACTTCCCTTTTTCAAGTGCCCAACGCTAACGTGGTTTCGCCTAAGCCATGTGCGGCTGGAGGAGGACGACCCCTTGTCTCAGGATGATCGGACTTCTCCGCCAGCATGTCTCTAGCCCATCGTACCGTGTCCCTGTCTTTGTTGTCCCATGTATCCTCTGATTTTCCGAGGATGCGGTTGAGCTGGAACCTAGCTAAGCGGGTCAATTTATGTTTGTTGGAACTGGGTGCACCTCTTTTACGTGCGGGCTTCCGACTGCAGGTGGCCGTTTCGGCGATTGTCGGGCCCACCGCATCAGAGTTCATTGTTTTGACGGGTGCAGTCTCGGAATCCGAGTAATTCACGGATTCTGTGCTGTCATTGACTCTGTATTTAAGTCGGTCGTCAGTCCCGTCCTTTATCGCTACGTCTTGTGTTCGTAAGCCAGCTCTTGAAGTTTCTGCTGAGTCTTGTTGTTCTGTTTTTTCGTTACTTAGTTTTGTTTTTGTTTGGTTTTTGTTCATTTTGAAAGATTTTGAGTCCCACGAGTAAGCCGGTGAGAAAAGGTTCACCCCAGCATTGCCGGTTCTACTGGGGTAAGGCTGAATACCCCTGCCAGGGCACCTGAAGCCGCTCGTTAGCGGTTGATAAAACCCTCAACCTTTCGTCCCTGGGCACGGTTTTACATTGCGCTCGCTCCACCACTAGAATTGGGTTGACTACTCTTTAGCTTCGGAGGCCTCCTCCGGAGACCTTACAGCATGCGAAGCCCTACTGCAATCGCTCTCCGGTATCAACGGGGTCTTACTAAGCATCTCCACCACGACAAGGCAACTTCTACGACAAAACACCAAACAATTCAGTTATAGAAGGTAAAGCATTCTCAAATACGCCGATGTATGATTGTGCATTCATACGAGGAGTCAAGTACTGCAAATCCAAAGTGCCATAAAACGTTATGGCTCCCCAGACAATAACTTCGCCCACTAGGCTGTGCAGTCGATCCAATTGATGTTCCTCCTTGCGCAAATCATGAAAATAATAATTAAAACCGTCAGAACCCTCTAAGTTAAACTTTTTTTCATCAGAGAAAACAACACTGTACCATTGCTCCATGTCATGTGAGCACGGCAAAAACTAAGGTGTTGCTCTTTGCGATAAAGGTTAAGAGGTGATTTTTTCTTCAGCTTTAATCTTTTTAAGTGTTTAGCTTTTGAAATAATCCCCTTCACTGTTGACACACTTGCCTTAACGCCACTTTATACTTTTATTTTGGCGGCAGAGTCGTGCAAATTTGACGCGAATCGCAGAATAGCTCTTTTTCCAGCGGCACTTACTGATCGCCCTTTCATATTCAAGTGAACCAAAATAAGACTACTTTTTTTGTAGTAATTTTAAACAACATAACAAAAACTATTTAACAGGACATTTCCAATGCATGAATTTGCTGAGATAGAGTGCTTGAATAGATTTAAAAAATATCAAAATATTGAACCGTTGCATATTCAGAGAGTCGAATTATTTTTAATTTCATTATACATAATGGGGTGCCGCATTCAGGTGAGCGGCACTGCATATTGTTAGGGACATATAATTTTTTTTTATTGATTAGTTTAATTATTTAAAACAAACATTGAAACAGTAAGTGCACAAGATGCAATGTGCGAATAAGGGATTGCTTATTTAGGTCGCTTAGCCAATTATAAAGAAGGCATTTACTTTTATCAGGTTTTTAGGGCTAAAACAATAGCTGGTTGCAAAAAAAACAAGATTCGGTTTCGGTTAAGTAAAACCTCGGCCCAAACCGAAACTCCACAATATTGGACAAAACTTGCTGAATCCGAACATTGAGTCGGACGCTTAAGTGCCGTTAGGTACATTGATACATATCCATTATGCTGTCAATAGAAACTGTCCGATATTGGAATCAATTAAATTTGTTTATTGTATTTTCTCACGCCTTTCACTGAAATTGTGGTTGTATTCTCTGGGTGGTATATACATATATTTTTAAATATTCATTAACCACTTCCCTAACTCGTTATAAGAACTGCTCGCTGTCATTTATTATACCCTATTCTAAGGGTATATTAATTTTGATGCATAGTTTGTAACATACCTTAATATTGCCCGTAGACCCCTAAAAGTTACTAAATTTATGATCAGCATCGATAGTAATGTCGATCTAGCCATGTCCGTCCGTCCGCCCGCAAAAATTAGGAATTTAAACTGGACCTAGAGAGCTGAAATTTTAACCATATACTCTCAAGGGCCCCGAAATAATCAAGTTTACGAATTTTTAAAATCCGCCCACTGACACGCCCACAAATAAATAAAACAATTTTTTTGAAAATCCAAAGTTTGAGCTAGGGAGCTGAAATTTATAATATATACTCTCTAGGGGCCCTTTATTCTCATGTGCTAATTTTTTTTAAATTCGCCTACTGACACGCCCACAATTAAATAGAACAATTTTATTGAAACACCCAAGTTTGAGCTAGGGAGGGTTTTTTTTTGATAAAATCCTTTAAATGTTATATAACGAAATATGTAGAGCGTTTTTAACAATTCAACCATACTTAGACTTTTGTCACGCCCACTTATGAGGGATAGGAATAAGAATAGGGTATCCAACAGTTCGCCCAAGCGGACTGTAGCCCGTCCCTATGTTTTTTTCTTAAAATCGATTTTACTTGAAATTAGCTCGCAATAAATGTCAACAACTTCTTACCCACCTCGTTATTAATGACCGCGTTTTTGTTTCTATTACAGTCACGGCCGTAACAGCCAACGAATTAAAACAATTAATTACAATCAATGACACTTGATACATATTATAATACCAACAAAGTACAATCAACTTCGTTTCGTTAAAGCCTAGTCGTCCGTATGATTTATATATACTTTTCACTAATTAATTTCATCATTTCGTAAATAAGTGGTTCGTCAAAAATGGGGATTAATTACACAAGGTGTTTCCAAGTTAAATGTCAAGACTTTTGAAAATAAAAATGATTCTTGTGTATAATATAGAAAAAAATAGTTCTATATCCAGGGTGTATCTCCAATAAGAACATCATTTACCGAGCGTTTATGAATAGCCTTTCTTTGGTGTACTTTGACCCATGCTGATTATCTATGGTAATACAAGTTGGCGCAAAAAAAACCTTCCGATGTTTTTTGGCTGTAATTAAAAAAAAAATGAAAAACTTTGATTCTTCTTGTGGATTATTTTTATTTGGTCTTTTAATTTTTTTTACATCAAGTCGAGAATATGATGTCATGTAAATGGCCGCCGCCACAGTTGATTGTCATTTGAGCCCTTTTTATGGCATTTTCCATCACTTTGGCCAAAACTTCCGGCGATAGGTCCTCACATTGTTGACGGATATTGTCTTTAAGAGCTGCAAGAGTGTGAGGCTTGTTGACATAAACCCGCGACTTCAAAAAGCCCCACAAAAAGAAGTCTGGAGCGGTCAAATCAGGCGATCTTGCTGGCCAGTGCAAATCGCCAAAACGGGAGATTAGGCGCCCGGGAAATGCATCCTTCAGCATATCGGTTGTGGCACGTGCAGTGTGTGCCATTGCACCGTCCTGTTGGAACCACATGTTTTCCAATCACAATTCATGAAGTTGCGGCAAAAAGAACTCGTTGATCATTGCTCTGTAGCGCTCACCATTCACAGTAACCGTTTGGGCCGCGACGTCTTCGAAGAAAAAAGGTCCGATGACTCCTCCAGCGAAAACAGCACACCATACAGTGACTTTGAGCGGGTGTAATGGCTCTTCGTGGGTTACACGCGGATTTTCAGTGCCCCAGAAGCTTAAATTTTGCTTATTTACGTACCCGCTAAGATGGAAATGGGCCTCATCACTCATGATTATTTTTGATGAAAAATCATCTTCCTCTTGGTGGTGATTAAGGATGGCTTGAGCGTATGTTAGACGCGATTGGCGGTCAGCAGCTAACAGCTGATGCACCGTCTGGACTTTGTACGTAAACATCTTCAAATCTTGAACCAAAATTTGCTGTAAAGACCGTCGACTGATACCCATTTGCGTGGCACGTCGTCTGGTCGATGTCGACGGCGCTTCCATGACATCTTCGGCTACAGCAGCAATATTCTCTGCAGAACGGATACTCCGGGGTCTGCCACGCCTGGCAGCATCTCGTGTTGTGCCAGTCTCTTCGAGGCGAGCGGCTAAACGTCGCAGTGTTTCACCAGTAGGCGTTGGACGGGTAGGAAATCTGCGACGAAATTCACGTTGTGCCAAAGTCACCGACCGATTATTGCTCAAATAAATAGTCACCAATATTCCGCGTTCTGGAGCAGTGTAGCGTAACATTGTTTATTAACGTGTATTTCGTATTTAACCGGGAAATACCCCGGATTGGAAGAATAACTGCCCATCCAGATATGGAAACGTTGCTAAAAACGAATCATTCGGTCATCGTGATGCTTTGTGTGTACTTTAGTAGCTAAAAATGAAGCGAAGTGCGGTGAATGGTTTCTGGACTCTGGGGCATGCGACCATACGGTTTTTCGACTAGACTGGTTTACCGTTTATGAACCGTTTGATTATCCACAGTACGTACGAGTTGGGAATGAAACTATAAGTTTAGTCGGTTATGGGATCACTATTCTTTCATTTAATAACATGGACTGGTTGCCAAAACATTATGACTAATGTGTTTTATGTGGGCTACATCCATATCAATTTATTTTTGTCAAATGCAGCGGTGGACAAGAACTTACATTTAGTATCAAATAAAGCAAGGTGTGGATGTGTGTTGTGGCAGTTGGAGTGCGCCAGGTGTCCTTATTTAAGATGAAATTTCCAGTTAGCAAACCTTTGATCGCAAGTGTCATTGCTTAGCTCGAACATATTAAAATTTGGCACGAGATGTTAGGGCAACAAAATTACAATTATGTTCAGAGTATTCTAAGACAGCGTGGGATAGCTTTTATAGATAAAAGCAGTTTTCTTTTGGGACGCATATATTTAGGAAAACTAAATACATTTCAGTTAGAGAATAGTGCTAACAGGGCAAACTCGATGGATGAACTTGTCCATTCGGATTTATGCGGTCCTATGGCATACTCCTTTTGGTGGGTCAAAGTATTTTCTTCTATTCAAGGATGATTTCGCGCGCTACAGGGTGGTCTACTTCATTAAGGATAAAACAGGTGTGTTAGATTCTCTCACTGCCTTCATTAATAAAATAGAAACGGAGGCAGGATCAAGATTGAAAACGATTCAACGGACAATGGACTGGAGTTCGTAAATGTTGGTGTGAAATCGTTGCTCGAGAAAAAATGTGTTCCGCATTGAACTTCGGTACCTTATACATCCCAGCAGAACGGCAGGGTAGAGAGGGAGATATCATGGAAGCTGCAAGAACTCTGATACACGCACGAGCACTTCGGCACCGACAGATGCTCTAGGAAAAAGTTCAGTAAGTTTTTGGAATCAAACAATGCAAAAGATAAGTGTTCAGGATATATTTATATTCGGGACTGAATGTTACGAAATTATACCTTCGCAAAAAAGTCCCAGCTAGGAATTTTTGTTGGTTATCCAGAAAATACGAAAGGATATAGAATCTTCTTTTCTGGAAGCAATAAAATCGAGGTAAATCGTGGTGTAATATTCAAGAATATGTTCGTTTCAGATCAAAGAAATGTTTGAGTTGTTATAAATAATGAAAACATTCATCACGAAATACCTGAAAAAGAACGGGAATGGAATCAATTAAAAAGGAGACCGCAACTGAAGAACAACGAGCAGTCCCAAGGTAAACTTACATCGACGGACGTTGAACACATCAGTATGTGTTTGAGAAGTGATCGAAATGAGAAAGCTGAATCTGCCGTGGGCTACCTGGAGAATGAGACGTTTGTTGCGTCGGTTTTTGAATCGGAAGTTGCTATGCGTGAAGAAATAGATGCTCTCAATAAAAATGCAATTTGGGATCACTTTTACTTACTACTGGAAAAAATGTTGTTGACAACAGGTGGGTTTATAAAACTAAAAATCCAAGTGCCAAAAGCCAAAGAACCCGAAAGGTTTAAAGCTAGATTAGTTGCAAGAGGTTTTTTTCAACAGTACTATACAGTGAAACTTTCAGCCCTGTTGCCAAATTCGCTTCAATTAGAGCTATACTTGCGATTGCAGCCAGTAAAAGGTTATAATTTGCTATAATTTATTCATTCGCTTAGTACAAGCACACAATATCTTACAAACTAAATAACAATAAAATAATAAAATCTTAAAGCTAAGGTGAGGAAAGAGATAAGGGTATGAAGTGAAAGAGGGAGATTAAGATTGGAGAGCTAGTTTGAGAGAAGATTTTGAGAGGTTTAGATCAAAAATGTTGGAGTTGGTTACTTTTCGAATTATTCTAGTAATTGGTTCATTTTGGCCGTACTCGGTACGATGGAAAGGGACACAGAAGAGAGGAATGGTTCTCAAATGACGATTACTAGTATTGGGTTTGAATTTATTAAGAAGACCTTCGCTATCAATGACTCCATTCAAAAGCTGATGGGCAAAGAGTATGTCGGCATTATCACGACGTCTACTAAGAGTTTGTAAATTTATTAATTTTCTTTCGTAAGGTGGAAGATTATATGGGTCATTCCAACAAAGGTATCGCAAGGAAAAGCGAATGAATCTTCGTTGAACGGCTTCAATACGATGACTATGAACATGGTGGTAGGAAGACCATACTACGGAGGCGTACTCAAGAAGAGGTTTAACAAAAGTGACATACAGAGACTTAGTGACATAGGGATTGGAGAATTCTTTCGACCATCGTTTAACGAAACCTAGAGTTGAGTTAGCTCTGTTAATGATATTATCATAGTGAGATCGAAAATTGAGTTCGCTATCGCATAAAACACCTAAATCACGAATGGAAGTGACAATTGCAACTGGTTCATTCTCAAAAAAATATTGACGTTGTGGTAAGGGAGGGCGTTTTCGGGAGTAGGTAATGGCTTGGCATTTATTCACATTAAGTTCGAGAAAGTTGTGTTGGCACCAAGTAAAGAAATTGTTTAGGTCAGCTTGAAGTAGTCGAAAATCGGCCATGCATTTAATATGTTTAGAAATACGCATGTCGTTACGACGAACGTTATTGACTGGACGGAGAAAGAGCCATTCGTACTTAGTTGGTATCTCGACTTTGAAGGATCGCGCTCTTTTTGGTAAAGGTTGAACAGATACATCTGAAATACCGAATTTCTTATTGAAAAACAACTGCAACTGAGACATATTAACTCCTTTTGAAGTGCATTTCAGAAATAAATACGATGAGGAATTTTCATTCGAATGTCTCAAACGCGTTAGACGGTTTTCCCATTCCAGATGTGTCCATAGTATCCCAAATTTTGAGGTAGAAGAGTTGTTGTTGGCATTCTGGGTGGGAGAATCCAGGTTTTGCGGTTCAGAGTAAAACGATTTGTTTTTTACGATATTATTTGAAGTTGATGCGATTGTACAGTTGGATGATGTTTGCTGAGTAATAGTTGGTAATTGTGGTGGGGGAGCATGAGAGGATGAAGAATTGTTGTCAATGTTAATTTGCTCGAAGGAGGTGTCCAGGTCTTGAAATTCTATGTGAAGCGATTTGTTGTTGTTATTGATTGGCGGGAGCTTAGGTAAGCTATTTTGGTTAGGTAAACGTCTCAACTCTTCGGATATATTAGAAATGGCAATACGGGTGGCAGTGGATTCCTTTATTAACACATCAGCAAGCGTTAACGAGTCACTGACAATTTTATCATGTGAGGTTGAATAGTCTATACCGATTGATTTTACCGCATTAGTTTGTAGATTCAATGTTGCTTCAATCCTTGACAATGTGTCACGCAGTGAGTTTATTGCTTCGGTGTTTGTAGGTAATTTTTGCAAGGAGTTTGTGGCGGCAATAGCGTTGTTAATTTTTATAAATTGTGTGTCTAGGTGGTTTGGGACCATATTAATATTATCGACGCATTCTGAAAATTTGTTGATGGCCTGTTTAGATAGATTTTCGATGTTAGAAAGTTGTTTTGTAAAGATGTAGTGATGATTTTCAAGACTTCTTGTTGTGGATTCATTATTCTCGGCAATAAGCTGACTTATTGAAGAAGAACTACTGCGAATCATATTTTTTAATTCTGAGATGGAGTCGGAAAGTTGTTCTAAACGCTTATTGTTACATTTAATTGCAAGCTTAATATGTGATAGCGTAATGGTCCTGCAGTCAGCACAGAAATAATGAAAATTAACAGAGTATTCAGCCAAACAAGCTTTAGCTTTTCTGCTTAAGCCAGTACACACAGGGTGAAAAACTTTACCACAAATACCCTTACAAGTTACCCACTCATTAGTCTTTCGATTCTTCATTACTGCATTGGGGTACTTTATCCATTACTTAAACGTTATTTGTGAGATAGGCAAAGAAAAATTGAAAACTTTTAACTTTTTCTTTTGTTATTTTTTTTTTTTTGGTTCTCAATGTACTGGAATAATATTAATATTTCCTTATCCAATGCATAAACCGTAATGCCGCATTTACGAAAAGCTTATTTTGTTGGAAGTTGACAGTAGTTGACAATTGATGTGATGACAGATCGGATTGTTATGATGATAGAGATTATGTAAATGAACAAAAACCAAACAAATTGAGGTGTATGTAGTATCAAATGATGGATTGCTTGGCAGAACACTACTAAAGAGAACTCACCTAGAAGGTAAGATTGAAAGCAAATGTGGATTAATTTAGTTGTTAGAGATGAGCATTTGCAATTCAATCAAAGTCAACAGCACGGCAAGAGGTTAATGTTGATTATATGGCCAGCGAGAAGGGAACGGCAAAACAAATTAACGGGGGTAAAGAGAAATTGAGAGAGTTGAAGTAAATAGGTATTCTTTTCGCAGAGCGATTTATAGTTTTCTTTTAAGTTTGATTAAGATTCACTTTAACAGCCGCAGTAAAAGATAATATTTAATGAAAAGAAAAAAGTTTGGCAAGGAAAATTAACTGATAAAGATGAAAGTCACGGGTTAAACTTGTTAAAAGTATTAAAATGCACGAGCGAGAAATAAGTAATGCGACACTCTCAGCTTTATAGCTACTAGTTAGGTTATACTTAAAGCAATTTGACGGGATGACTGCATTTGTCAATGGCGACTTGAAGCATGAGGTATCTACACATTCGACATCAAAAAGGTTTTGAGGATGGAACTGATCGTGCTTGCAAGCTTAAGAAGAGCCTTTACGTCTTAAGGCAAGAATCAAGGTGCTGGAATATCAAGCTTACCAAGTACCTGTGTCGGTTAACTAAATCAACGGAAGCGGCTCCATGGGTTTTTGTTGGGAGAAATGTCATAATCGCAAATAACTTCGATGATGAAACAGTGGCAGGAAGCAGTGAGAACAGTTTATCAGGTTAGAAATAGATCGACCGTCATACGGATCAATTCATCTTGCGCAGCATAGTTACGTTGATAAAATGTTGACAAGGTTTAATATGGTAAATGCTAATCTGTGACAACACCAGCAGAAAAATCAAACTTCAAGGTAACCCCAACGTGGGGGTCAGAGAAGCTGATATTTTCATACAGGGAAGCCGTTTGCAGCTTTATGTATCTGGCTATTGGAAGCAGACCCGATATTGCTTTTGCTCTAGTAGTAGTAAGTCGTCGATTGGACATGCCGACTTGTCAGGATTCAACCGCTGTTAATTGTGTCAGTGACGCGGACTATGCTGGTGATACTGAAACAAGGCGCTCTACAAGTAGAGGAAGCTGAGTACATGGCTGGTGCGCAGGCAACTAAAGAAATTATCTGACTAAGGCGTTTAAGCACATCGAGGTAAAATTTCATTTTATTCAGGAGAAGTTTGCAGGAGTTTTCGAACGTTCCTACAATCGGACTGATGATCAACTCGCGGATATATTTACAAAACCTTTACCAATAGTTAGATTCTAATTATTAAGGAAGCAAATAGGTGTAAATTAATTTTCCTATGTACCTGTTTTTACTCGTAACATACAATTATTGAGATACTGAATTAAAATGCATGTAAACTTTTGATAGATGAATTAATGTTTTCTTCTAAATATCAATGAAAGTGGGAGTGTTGAATGTCTTTATTCAATATAAAAGTAAATAGCTATAGCTAGTATGTACTTGGTTTCCGCCAGTTCGTTTACCGTCTCACTCATCTCTCTATGTTACAGTGTAGAAATATAAACATGCATGTGATGCTTGCGGGTGGCAATAGTGCGATTGTAGTGTGTTCACTAACTGATTGGCAGGTCACATTACGTCATTGCGGGTGCTGCTTACTGTTCAACAAAAAATGTTTGCGCTGTGTTCCAACGTTATAAGGGTATACAGTATACTGCATATGTACAGAAAAAACAAAACCCCTTTAGCGTAAGCAAATTTATAAAAAAAAAATGTGATGCTCGAGGCGTAGCTCAGAAGGCGGTTAGGAAAATAGGTAAAATAACTTGCCATAATCCTCCTGGTATACTGCTTTTCAAAAGTTGTCGCTGGTGCCTGGTCCTGGGGATTCTTGAAAACTACCCCTCTAGATGCGATCTTCCTTGGGTTGCTCAGGAGTGGGGACATCGTTAAAATTAATTACAGAGGTTTAAAATATTGAAATAATACACTTGGGCATTTTATGTGACACTTTCCTCAATATTGATATATTTTGTGATCGCGAAACGTCAATTGAGAAACGTGAGGGTAAGTCCAGAGTCGGCCGAAAGTTCGGTAGTCATTGGAGACCTGCAGTAAGAGCAGTAGCGGGACCATTTCAGCGCACTAATGTAACGACTACATAGTGTACCGAACACGACAGGGTCCATCTAAATGTGCGAATGTACGTGAATAATTGTGGAAGGAACAGCGGTGGATTGTCTAGTAAAAATTGTCATAGCGGGACTAATATCCAGTGGGAATTCAGCAGAAGGCAGGATTTCAGTAGGCCGTATACATAATTCAGAAAAGTAGAGTGATTTTTATCTCCGTGATTAGGGTTAAGGTTATACGGATCTTGGTAGGATGGTGCTCCGTCAAATTCTGGGAAAATACGGGACACGTGACTCCAAACAGATAAATTACCGCACGCCAAAGGTGCTGGAAATTAACACTAAGCATCCTGTAATAAAGAGTATAATGAAATCTTATGCTGAAAGTGGTGAAAACCCAACATTGGAGGACATGGTTCACTTATTGTTTTACCAAGCTTGCATCGTGGAAGGCGAAGAGATGGATGACGCAAGCAGCTTTGCTAAGAGACTGAATAATTTGCTTGGCAAGATTTCTGTATAATGCTATTTTTAGCTTAGCTTAGCTGCTAGTTAGGAGGTAAAACATGTTTGGTTCCAATTTTAGAGACTTTGTATCACAAGATACAACTTCACAGGGCCAATCAAATTCTGAAAGATTAATCAAAAGTTGGCATGGTTTTGAATCACAAAAGTAAGTATACACCTATGTGAGTTTAACAAAAGTCTTAAGAAAATATTTTATTGTCTTTGAACCATTATCCAACCTACCTCGTGCTTGTTGTTTGACATTTGTACAGTTGCACAAACGCAAAAATAACGGAATAATTCGCTTTCGTTTGAGAGGAGAATGATTTTTTTATGACGAAATGCCGAGAAGCGTTACAAAAGTAAGTATACATTCATGTTATTTGAAGACAAAACGCGGATCAGTTAGCCCGTGTTGCATAAATCTGTTATTTTTTAGTTAAATTGTTTTAAAAATCTCTAAGGTGAGAAAACATTTAGAGTTTGGAGAATTTAGTTTAACGGCTTTTTATGAATCGACTATAAATGGCACCGCGTGGAAAAGAAGTCTCAAATGACCTTGAAAATTTAATGATAAAATATTACAGTGAAGGAAAATCAATTCGCGCAGTCACGGGGTTAATTGATAAAAGCCCTGCAACGGTACAAAAATTTTTAGAAAGAAATAGAACCTACGGTAAAATAGAAAATCGAGCTAGAAGTGGACGTCCTCGTATCTTTACTGAAATGAAAAAGAGGATTATTGTTCGAAAAGTAAGGAATGATCCTAAAAAAAGTGCTCCAAAACTACAATCAGAGATCGCCGAAGAAACAGGAAAGCAATGCAATCCCCAAACGATTTGCCGTGTCTTGCATAATGCCGGATATAACGGTCGATCCATTAGGAAAAAGCCTTTCATCAGCAGTGTGAATCGTAAAAAGCGAGTTGAGTTCGCCAGAAATCATGTTACGTCTGATATTGCTTTTTGGAACACTGTTATATTTACAGATGAAAGCAAATTCAATATTTATGGTTCAGATGGGCTCATCAAGGTTTGGAGAAAACCAAATATGGAGTTAAATCCGGAAAATTTAGCTGGAACCGTAAAACATGGTGGTGGCACCGTAATGGTTTGGGGGTGTATGGCGGCATCTGGAGTCGGTAATTTGGTGTTTATAGAAGGAAATATGAATCGTTTTTATTATTTGAATATTCTCAAAAACAATCTTCACTAAAGTGCGCAGAAATTGAGATTGGAGGGATCATTCGTCTTTCAACAAGATAATGACCCTAAGCATAGTTTTCACATAGTTAGAGAATGGTTGTTATACCATGCTCGCAACCAGCTTAAAACACCACCCCAATCACCACATTTGAATGCTATAGAGCATTTGTGGGATCACCTCGAACGCCAAATAAGAAAACATGATATTCAAACAAAAAATCAACTTAAGGCCATTATTCAAGAAGAATGGGACAAAATAGGCCCCAGCTTGACCCAAAATCTTGTCAATTCAATGTCATCCAGGATAAGGGCTGTGATTAAGTCTAAGGGGTATCCTACTAGGTAGTAATCTCATTGCTTATTTTTTTATCTTATCTTATTTTGTTTTTTTCTTTAATTTGTATACTTACTTTTGTAACGCATTTATTTATGAATTTTGCTTAATTTTAATATCTTTCTTACTTTGTTTTATTATTTTGTTTCTTGCTATTACTTATTACGTAAAGTGCTTATTAGAGTTAATTAAAAAAAATATACGACTTCTTTGATTTAAATTAAATCGGGTGTTTGTTTTCGTTAATTAAACTTCTTACGTCGTGCTGTATACTTACTTTTGTGATTAAGTGTACATAGTTTGATTTTTCCTTCCTTTCGGGAATTTGACTATCCGGTGCTACTCCAACAGTAATTCCTTTCTTCTTTTGTCAGTAACAAAGTACCTACCGTTCAATAATACGAGGGCGGGTCAATAAGTCCGTGACTTTTTGAATTTCTGACCTCTTTACTGAAACGGCAACACTGCTCCTGTCAACAGGCATCTGTCAGTTGACTCCTGTCAAAATTTAAACTTGCTGCGTCAGTTAGTTTGTGTTTGACAGCTATTTTTATCAGACTACTCACAAATTTGAGGAGAAAATGGAAAAAGTGAATTTCGTGTGCTTATTAAGCATTATTTCTTGCGAAAAAAAAAACCATTACCGAGACCAAGGCTAAGCTTGAAAAATACTATGGGGACTCTGCACCATCGATTTCAATGGTAAAAAAGTGGTTTACTGAATTTCGTTGTGGCCGTACAAGCACTGAAGATGCCGAACGTCCTGGACGCCCAGTTGAGGTCTCTACACCCGAAACAATCGAAAAAATTCACGATATGGTGTTGGCCGACCGAAGATTGAAAGTGCGAGAGATTGTGGAAGCCGTAGGGATCTCGAATGGCTCAGTGGTTTCAATTTTGAATGATCACTTGGGCATGAGAAAGCTTTCCGCAAGATGGGTGCCGCGTTTGCTCACAGTCGACCACAAACGCAATCGTGTAACAACTTCACAGGAAGGTTTGGCGTTGTTTAATCGCAATATGGAGGAGTTTTTGCGCCGTTTTGTAACCGTGGAGCAAACATGGATCCATCACAACACACCAGAGACCAAACAACAGTCAAAACAGTGGGTTTCTAAGGGTGAATCGGCGCCAAAGAAGGCCAAGGTGGGTTTGTCAGCCAATAAAGTTATGGCGACTGTTTTTTGGGATGCACGCGGGATAATCCACATTGACTACCTTCAAAAGGGAAGAACAATCAATGGGAAATATTATGCCAACTTATTGGACCGATTCAATGACGATTTGAAAAAAAACCGACCTCATTTGGCCAAGAAAAAAGTTCTTTTCCACCAAGACAATGCAAGGGTGCACACATGTGCAGTTGCCATGGCAAAAAACCATGAATTGGGCTATGAATTGCTCACTCATCCACCCTATTCTCCAGATTTGGCTCCGAGCGACTACTTCTTGTTCCCAAACCTGATGAAATGGCTTGGTGGGAAAAGATTTGACTCCAATGATGAAGTCATCTCGCAAATAAAGGCCTATTTTGAGGACCTCGACAAATCATTTTTTTTGGAAGGGATAAAAAAATTGGAGAAGCGTTGGACAAAGTTTATAGAGCTCAAGGGAGACTACGTTGAAAAATAAAATTATTTTTTTATCAAAAAATCTGTGTTTTATTCCAAAAGTCACGGACTTATTGACCCGCCCTCGTATTTGCCGTGTTCCACCAGGGCATTTATAACGTTATGAAAAAAAGCGGTTCTTCTTTTTCTTTTTATGCTCTATTCTAAGGGTATACCTATTAATTTTGACTCATAGTTTGTAGCATACCTTAATATTGCTCGTAGACACCTAATACACAATATTGGCAATTATTTTGGTGTTTACAAATTGCTTTTCTGAAAAAAGTATAAGCACCTGTCGGTTTTGGATCACTTCGTCACTGAGGCCAATCAAGTTCTGGTATTTTGTAAAAGCTAGGAGTTACTAGGTCTGTATCTTTTCCGCGATTGAATAGAATCGTTGATTGCTAATACCTATTTGACCAGGTTTGTATAGGATCTCTTCCTTAAACTTTACAATACCAATTGGAGTTACCAAAACAAATATTGTTTTGATAATAATTATTATGTTGTTAACAATAAATTGTCAGCCAGACAAAAAAGAGTTTTCTAACTACCGGGTGGGCCATCAGCGTTTTTAAGAGCGATAAATTATTTGCATGTGGCCTTTGTATATAGACTTTATAGTATGTATTGTCATAACGGCAAGTTTTTTATTTTAAATTCAAGTTGGTAGATGGCGTTTTGAAGGTTTGTGTCTTAAATTTTGCTGTCACCATTTTTTTACATACTTTGAAAACGAAGAAAGAAAACCAAATAAACTGCTTTATCTCTCTTTATCGAACCTTTCATAATTGCATTCCCATGTATGTTGTATTTTGTATACCCTATTCTAAGGGAATATTAATTTTGACGCATAGTTTGTAACATACCTTAATATTGCCCGTAGACCCCTAAAAGTTACTATATTTATGATCAGCATCGATAGTAATGTCGATCTAGCAATGTCCGTCCGTCCGTCCGTCCGTTCTTCTGTCGGCAAAAATTAGGCCTTTAAACTGGACCTAGAGAGCTGAAATTTTAACCATATACTCTCTAGGGTCCCGAAATAATCAAGTTTACGAATTTTTGAAATCCGCCCACAGACACGCCCACAAACTCAAAAAAAACAAAATTTTGGAAAAAATCGAATTTTGAGCTAGAAAGCTGAAATTTTTTATATATGATCTATGACTCCTAAAACTGACACGCCCACAAATAAATAAAAGAATTTTTTTGAAAATCCAAAGTTTGAGCTAGCGAGCTGAAATTTATAATATATACTCTCTGTTAGGCCGAAAAGAGAAAACGAAAACTTTATTATTTTAATAGATTCCTTTATTTCGACCTCGACGGTTCAAGCCAAAAAACTCCCTCTCCTCAAAAACCCTCCGTTTTTATATACATTCCGTGGACTGTAGTAGATTATTTCGTTAAATAGAATAGAAGAAGTAATAATAATTGTAATACGGAGTACTTATGGTTAGGCTTTAATTACAATGATGTTTTCTTTTGGATTACGTTTCTGATTGAACATGCCGCCGCCTCTGAAAGATCGAAGATTCTTTAAGAAATGTCTTCGAATGGCAAGGGCGCCACCTTGTGGACTGCTCTGGATATAACCCCGTTCTTAGTTTTGATGCCTACAACACGAATATGGCCATCCCTTCCCTTTGTAGTGTTTAAAATACGTCCAAGAAGCCATTTCTGTGGAGGTAGATTGTCGTCCGAAATGAGAACCATCATACCAGGCTTGACGTCCGCAGATGTCGTGTTCCATTTATAGCGATGCTGTAGTTGGACGATATATTCACGAGACCATCGCTTCCAAAAGTGTTGACGAATTGCATTGAGTTGTTGCCAACGATCGAGACGGGATACATTAGTGATGTTAGGCTCGACGAACGAAGTCAACGGACCGCCGACTATAAAGTGCCCTGGCGTCAGCACCTGTTCATCGCTCGGATCCGTAGTTAATGGCGTCAGTGGTCTTGAGTTAAGGATGGCTTCAATTTCAGCAGCGACCGTTGAAAGCTCTTCGAAAGTAAAGGTGTGCGAGCTGCACGTTCTGATGAATAGACCCTTCGCTGACTTCACCGCTGACTCCCATAACCCGCCGAAGTGAGGCGAACGAGGTGGTATATGGTGAAACTCGATGTTATCCTCTGCGCAGATTCTCTGTATCGATGATTGAGTATGATCATTGTAGAACTGGTTTCGTAGGTCTGCTAATTCATTTCTAGCTCCCACAAAATTTGTGGCGTTGTCGCAATAAAGGTGACGACAAATGCCACGACGAGCGATAAATCTTCTTAGTGCAGCCAAAAATCCATTTGATGATAAATCTGACATTATCTCCAGATGTACGGCCTTTGTTGTGAAGCACACGAAGACAGCCATGTACGACTTAGTGGTGCGAGACCCTCGACTCCGTACTGATGTTATAAATGGACCACAAAAGTCTACCCCCGACGTTAAAAATGGTTGCGCTATACACACCCTAGACGCTGGAAGATCTCCCATGATCTGCTCTCGAAACCTTGGCCGCATTCGAAAACATCGAAGACAATCGTGAACTACACTTGTCGCCATACTCCGTGCATCGATAATCCAGAACATCTGCCTCGAAATTGACACCAACGCTTGAGCTCCTGCATGATAATTCTTAGTATGCAAATGATTAAGATAGCCACGAACAAATGGATGTGATTTTGGCAGGAGTATCGGGTGCTTGGCGTCATACGGCAACTCTGAATGTTCTAATCTTCCACCCACGCGTATTAAAAAAGGAACCACAGACTCAGGTTTATGAAATGGATTTAGTTTCCTAATGCGGCTTTTCGAACTGACAGACTCGTTTTTTAATTGTAGACTGGCCATTTCGTCTCGGAACCTATTTTGTTGAATGCAAAATACTATTTTTAATAGAACGGCTTCATACTCACTAACTTCAAGGTCGCCCGATAGCAATTCCTTGGTTCGATGCTTGGTTGAATACTTTCGTTTAAAGTTTTCGATGAATCTGTTGCAGTAGGTGAAAACTCTGACAGTTTGCCTGTAATTATTTACGAATTTAAGCTGTTCAACTAAATCTTCCACTCCGCTGTCACGTTTGTTGGTGGGTACTCCAAGTAATACCGCATTAGTCTTTCTTCGGTCAAGACCACCTTTGGATGCCCGCTTTGTTGTTGCAGGCCAATGACCAGGGGGACGGTATAAAAAATCAGGACCCTTGAACCAGATGGATTGAACCAAATTTGAAACCATTGCTCCCCTAGATATGATGTCTGCAGGGTTCGGTTTGCTATCGACATGCCTCCATGTCGCACCAGCCGCAGCCGTTAATTCTTGGATTATGGACACCCGATTGGCGACGAAGGTATTCCAAGACGAAGGATGGTCGGCAAGCCAATCCAGCACCACTTCTGAGTCCGTCCATAAACCAATTTTATCAAAGAGAATTTCATAGGCATCCAATACTCGACGGAGCAACCTTGCCAGAAGCAGCGAAGCGCACAGTTCCAGCCTTGGTAATGTTTGCGTGGATACAGGTGCTACCTTTGATTTTGCACTTAACAGATGAACAGATACGTTTCCCAGCAAATCAACAATGCGAACGTAAAGACAGCAACCAAATGCTCTGAGAGAAGCATCCGAAAACCCATGCAACTCACAACTAACAGCATCAGTGGAAAATATGTATCTTGGAATACGCACCCTTGTAAGTTCCCAAAGTTGAGAACGATACCTAATCCACTCCTCCTTCAGGTCATCAGAAATATCTTCATCCCAGCCAACTCTCGCTATCCAGAGCCGCTGAAGAAATATTTTTCCCAGCACGATGACTGGATTCACTAACCCCAAGGGATCGAACAATCGGGCTATGTCTGATAAAACAGTTCTTTTTGTAACAGCGACACTCTGCACACTTCCCAATGGATTCACGAATTGCAACACATCCTTTGAGGGCTCCCAGACTATACCTAGAGCTTTAATGACATCGTTATCATTTATTCTCAGCATTGTCTCTCGATCTGATGCTGGAATCGTGTCCATCAGCTTCGCCTCGTTGGAATACCACTTCTTTAGCTCAAGTCCAGCGCTCTTCAAGATGGATTCAGTCTGACGCCGGATGTTCTTGGCATCGTCCAATGTGTCCTCTCCTGAGATAAGATCATCGATATAAAAGTCTCGTTTGATAACTGCAGATCCAATTGGAAATTGTGTTTCATGTTTCTCAGCTAGGTACAACAAACAGCGAGTGGCATGGTAGGGTGCTGATGATGTCCCATACGTCACTGTGGTTAATCGAAAGACTCGAATGTCCGCATTCGTATCTTCTCGCCACAAAATTCCTTGAAAGTTCGCATCAGTAGGCCGAACCAAAATTTGCCTATACATCTTTGGTACATCTGCGGTCAAAGCGATTTTATGGGAACGAAAGCGAAGTGATATTGAATATAGATCTTGCTGTACTGTTGGACCTGCCATCAGGATATCATTGAGGGATATATTTGACGATGTTCGACAGGACGCATCGAACACAACCCTCAATTTGGTCGAAGAACTCTCTGGACGCAAAACGAACTGATGGGGTATATAGTATCGAATGGAGGAGATTTCTTCAGGTGGCACAGCTTCCATATGTCCCAACGACTCGTAGTCCCGCATGAACAAAATATATTGTTGTTTGATTTCCGGCAACTTTGCTATTCGCCTTTCCAAAGATAGGAATCTTTTCTCCGCAATTCTTCTTGAGTCACCTAGCACTTTGGGATCCTCTTTGAAAGGCAGTTGTACAACAAGTCTGCCGTCGGCCCTTTGCTGAATTGTGTTGCAAAATGTGTTTTCACAGGCCATCTGCTCTTCAGTTCAGTTAGGTGTCTCTGTGTGGACCTCTTCCATTGACAAAAACCGTTGAAACATATCATCGAGTGAGTTATCCGTCGACGTATTTAGGTGATTGTATCCGTGATCACGTGAAACCAAATTGCAAACTCGACGAGGGGCACTATGATGTGGGTTGAACTTTCCGACAACGATCCAACCAAACATTGTGTTTTTTAATAGCGGCCGCTCATCTCCCAATTTTATTTGGCCATCAGCCAAAAGTTCAAAAAATACATCAGCTCCTACGAGCATATCGATGCGTTGAGGCCTGTTGAAATTGGGATCAGCGAGCCTTATATCAGACGGAATATACCAATCATCTACATTTATGCGAACTTTGAGTTGTTTCGATGTTATGGAAGATAAGATACAGAAGTCCAAGTTTATTTCGAAGTCACTCAGCCTTGATGTCAACGAAGCGAATGTCTTTTGACGAGCTGGAAGGTTTATATTTCCGATCCCACTTAATTCTCCATTGAAATTGATGCGCTTCAACCGCAGCCTTTGAGTCAAATGCTCTGAAATCAAATTAAGCTGAGAGCCTGAATCCATAAGAATACGGGCGGGTATGTATTCGCCAGTTGCCGTTTTCACATTCACTATTGCGGTGGCCAGAAATACATGACTACCTAAACCACCGTGCGTGTTGAGAGAATGTAATGCAACCGATGTTGCATGCGCCTGTGCGTTTAGATCCATTGAGCCTTGGTCTTGATTTGAAGAAGGCCATTGATTTGCTGTTGGCGATGGGGTTGGAGAAGCGACCTGAAATCGATGCAGTAACGAATGATGTGGTTCGCTACAGACTCTACACTTTGATGACATGCATTCCTTAACCGAATGTCCGAATTGCAAACAATTTATGCAGAGTCCAAGTCGCTTTACTGTTTGAAATCGTTGATAGACTTTGAGCTTGATGAATTTGTTGCAATCCGAAATCTTATGTTGCGATACATTGCAGAATGCGCATCGGAACTCAGTAACAGCTAATGTAGTTCGAATTTTATTTCTTGCTTCTGTGGAAGAGGGATACGATTTAGTCGATGCTGACGAAGTTGACTTACCCCGTGGCTCTCCGATGTCGAGATGCTGACTCCGTCGGTTAAGAAATGAAGAGCATTCGCTCCACGTTGGCAGCTTCTCTAACTGCAATGATTCTTCCCATTTCTTGTAAGTTTCAGCATCCAATTTGAGAGACGTAGTATAGATTAACAATGCGTTTACAATATCGGTATCAGTTCCCAAGGATCTTAACGCACCTAGATGTCCATCAACGCAGTCAACAAAACGACGAAGCTGAGCTCCCGAATTTTTCGATACCGTTGGAAGGTGATACAGTCCTCGAATGTGCGCCTGGAACACTATGCACTTGTTATCATACCGTTTTTTTAGCAAGTCCAATGCCTTTGCATAATTGTCCTCGGTGACATCCAGAGATTTAATTGCCAACTTGGCTTCTCCTTTAAGGCATTCGTCAACAAGCAATTGGAACTTTCTTATTGTTGGAATTGGCTTCGAGTCGATTGTGGCCTTGAACTGTTGAATGAAGGTGTTGTAGTCTGTATATTCCCCTGCAAATGTTGGCGGCTTCAATTTGGGAAGATCGTCGCTGACCGAAGAGTGCGTTGTATCAGGCTTAGTTGAGATTTGTTTTAAATTTGCAATGCGAGTCAGAATTTTCGATTTAAGAGAACAATACAAGTCTTCAATACTTGCCCTGTACTCTTCTTCAGCTGGGTCTCCAGGAAGAAGTGTATCGATAGCATCTTGGGTTGTCAGAAAATTCGAAAAGTATCCTTCTAACAATTCAAGACGGCAATTGAGGTCGGTGGCATTTAGTTTATTATCGTCTTCATCGATAATTTTCCCAACTCGAGTTATATAACCTTTTCTCGATGCACGGGATGCTTTTAATTGTTCAATGGCAGTCATTTTAGATTATTTTAACAACGATGAATTTTTGACGTTTTGCGTATATTACTACTGTCGCACTCTTTGCTAGTAAAAAGAGTGTACAATAGTGTTTCGAGATGTGTTTTTTGTATGTGTGTATTACTACTGTCGCACTCTTCTGCAAGGAAAGAGCGTACAATAGTGTCTCGTGGCGACGATGACGATAGCTTGGTAGCAAGAAAGGGTGAGGGTGTTCCAATGAGGCTATATTTGTATGAATGTATTTTGCGAATGCGATCAGGCAATGCGATGATAACTGCTGCGCTTTTTGTGGAAGGGAGAATGCAACACTGTACTGAGGAAAATTCGATGACGGTGATAGTGGCGTGATGAATTGTTCATATATATGTATACTATTTATATCTTATATGGGTATTATACATATATATTCAATATTCACGTAGGGAGAATATAATATACGAGTAATGATTTTGATATTATAACGACGAAAGTGTGCGATCACTTTAAATGAATTAAAGGCTTATATGCGAATAAGTCTCAATATTTAACCGAAGAATTTGTGTGATCAATTATTTCCGATTATATACACGGACAAAAATTGTACAAAATATTTAATTATTGACGAATCGAGTCTTATCTAAATTTCCGGTGAAAAGGACCAAATGTTAGGCCGAAAAGAGAAAACGAATTTGAAAAATTAAAAAAGCACGACAACTTTATTATTTTAATAGATTCCTTTATTTCGACCTCGACGGTTCAAGCCAAAAAACTCCCTCTCCTCAAAAACCCTCCGTTTTTATATACATTCCGTGAACTGTAGTAAATTATTTCGTTAAATAGAATAGAAGAAGTAATAATAATTGTAATAGGGAGTACTTATGGTTAGGCTTTAATTACAATGATGTTTTCTTTTGGATTACGTTTCTGATTGAACACTCTCTATGGGCCCTTTATGCTCATGTGTAAATATTTTCAAAATCCGCCCACTGACACGCCCACAATTATTTTTTTTTTTTTTTGGAAAATTCAAAGTTTGAGCTAGGGAGCTGAGATTTATAATATATACTCGTACTCTCTAGGGGCCCTTTATTCTCATGTGTTAATTTTTTTTAAATCCGCCTACTGACACGCCCACAATTAAATAAAACAATTTTATTGAAGCACCCAATTTTGAGCTAGGGAGCGTTTTCTTTGATAAAATCCTTTAAATGTTATATAACAAAATATGTAGAGCGTTCTTAACAATTCAACCATACTTAGACTTTTGTCACGCCCACTCATGAGAGATAGGAATAAGAATAGGGTATCCAACAGTTCGCCCAAGCGGACTGTAGCCCGTCCTTATATTTTTTTTTTTTTGTAAGAAGGAGCATAGGCGTTTTTGTTGTTTAGCAGCACAGGTAGCATGTAGGATTTGCAAGTAAGTTAATTTGCATGGAAAATGGATCTCGCATTATCGACTCTCTGGGCATGCCATATGATTTTCATTCTCATGGAAGTGTAAGTATGTATTTATTTGTCTGTGTAATAGCCGAATACTTTTGATGATTTGCAATGTTGCCTTCGCTTCGGCAAGTAGTATGTTTGATGAGAGGGAGATGATGGAAACATAAGAAATCTGGCTTCTTCGCCTGCGAGTAGAATGTATGATGGAAGGGGCGATTCGTTTGAAAGGAAAAAATCAAGAGATATTATGATTTTGTCGCCTTTTAAACTCTCACTGTTTCGGCTATATCTTGTCGCAAAAGGTACCGATTTCTATGATTTTTTTTTTGTAATTGATTTAGAAATATTCGATCAAATTTATAAAGCAATGACATAATTTATTTCTTGTCAGTATTGTGCCATGCCGCACTACCACTTCTTGTTCTATATGTACCTGAACGATAAATAATTATATGGATAGTAAGAATTTTCGTTGTTTTGCGTGGAGCTAGATTGCTAAATTCGATGAACTACATATTTTATAGGAGTATTGCACAAGTTTATTTATCTATAATCAACATGTGAAATTTTTGGTAGGTATATATATTTTAAAGTCCATGTACCTTTTCAATGAAGCATTGAGGAAGGTCACTTGTTGGTATTTTTTGCTTAATGGAGGCTGCTTGCTTGTTTCTCTTTTGCATTAAACATGTTCTAACATTAGATATACTTCGAGGCATTAAGAACGTCACTACAAAGATTATGCTGGCTATTGTGTCTCCTGACGGTTCAAGTTGGGTATGACTTTCATTAGTATAGTTTCATTCATTTCACTTATTTCGAGAAATATTGCATTTACAATGACACATTAAGATTTGAATCTCTTATAATATCTAGAATTTAATTACATAATTTTGCTGTTACAAAAAAATAAATAATAGATTTATTAGAGAATATATTATTATAATATCAGAATCATATACAAAAAGAGAAAAAAAAAGTTTTGATTAGAGAAGTGCAAAAATAGTTTCCTCTTAAAGGCTGATGCTGCAGAAATTGTTTGCAATTCATAAGGAAGTAAATTCCACAAACGAATCGCAGATACATAAAATGAGCGTTCTGCTATGTTGCGTGAGCGACGCGGTAATATTAATTTCAAACCCCTTTGTGAGCGTGCAAAATGTAGGAATTCACTGAGATAATTATAGTGCCGGTATATTCATAGTTTTAATTGAAATCCCCGTTGCGACTATTGGATATCAGAAAGAGTTGACCTGCTTTTTGTATTCATATTGGTCTAATTTTATTCGTGAAAGGATAAGTTGTGCATATGAATATTTTTATAATATATAAATCCTATTTCTTTTATAGTATAGTACATTGTCTGATAGTTATTACACTGGACTACTATGTTGCTACTATGTTACCTACAGCTTTATATATAAACTTTCTAGTAGTATCAAAATTGTATACAGACTCTATAGTCTGTATACGACGATACGCCATCTGTGCCCTCCGGGCCAAAACAAATGGTGAAAGTTTATGCACATTATGTGGGTTTATTTTTGTTTTCGTCCAATCTCCTGAATGGGTAACTGAGAATGAAGATCATTCAGGTAGTGACTACCGATGCCGATGGTGGCTGATGTTTGACGTAGCGGACATTCTTATCGGGTAGATTTATCGTATTTTATTTTATTTTATTTTATTTGTTGGCTCTGATGGAAGTATCAGCAGAATATTTTTATTTTGTTTTGCGCAAATAGCTGATTTTTTGTTCTCCTTCATGCTCGTGACTAGGTATATGAGAAGTAACATGATACAGGTTAGGCTGGAGTGAATATGTCAAAAAAAAAAAAAAAAAAAAAATTTGTTTGTTCCTGTGTTATTAATTGGTGACCCTATATTAGGACATCATTTATGCGAAAAAAATAAGAACCTATGACTTTATCTTCAGGTGGCGCAGACGACTTGAATTTTAAAAAATTAATACCTAATATTTACAAATTCTGCCCTCAAATCAGAGTTATTTTAAATCAGAAACTTATGATTTTACTTTCAGTTGCCGGCCTACAGGCCTACAATTTAATTCTTCCTTCAATTCAGAGTAATATTTAATATTTTTTCAAGTAATGTGTTAGAAATTAGAAGTCTAGTTGTGCGTATTAAACTATTTTAATATTTATACCTTTAGCTAAGTTACTCGTTTCACCACTTTCATAAACATTTCTTAAAATAATAAAATCCTTTGCCATTGACTTATTAAAATGCCTAAAACTCGTACAAATTTTCGTTGCCCTGGTTTTGGTGATCCACAAAAGCTGAATGATAATATGTTGCCAGCTTATTTTGATATAATTAAACATTATTTGTGGATAAGAAATGATTTAATTGCATCAAATAATGGAAAAGACCCCGCAATCAAGGAGATAAGTGAAATAGTATCTAATGACGTCGAAAATATGTGGAAAAAAGTTTCACTTCCTACCATCAGTCATCAACAAGTTGTTGCAAGGTTGATTTCGTACTATAATAAGTATAAGAGTACGAAGAAATTACGCAATGAAACATAAAAGTAGGAGTTTAATCAAGATTCTCTGCAAAAGCTGTTTGATATTGCAACTTGTAAATGTATTATAAGAGAATTGTGTAAATGTGAGACCAAAGTACCCATTGCAGAAGAACCCTTTTTAAAAGTTCAACGAAATTCTCGTAAAATGTATATTGGATCTGTTGATCAGGTGGCAACCAAAGCGTTGCATCGTAATGATCTTAGGAAACGAAAATACCAAAAAATTTTGAAAACTACGGCTGATAGTCCAAGCACTTCTACTGCTGTTACAGCTGTGGAATGTTTGTCTGACTTTGCTTCTACTGATACTGAAGTCGATGAATTTTGCCAGTTAAAATCCTGAAAAAAAAAGAAAAAAACTCTTCAAATGAGAAACAAACTCCAGAAGTTGGCTACAGCTTGTGATAGAACCGGGGTTTCTGATAGATCGGCAGCTTTCATAGTAAATGCTGCTTTATTGGATTTAAGTAGTGAAAATTCATCGAAAGTAATAGATCGCAGTAAATTATGACGAGAGCGTCAAAAAGTCCGTCTAGGTTTACAATGTGAAGCTGCGGGCTTTAGAAAACCTATATCCTCACTTTATTTTGACGGCCGTAATGATAAAACTCTATTCATCGCTAAGACTGACAACATATCACATCGAGAGACTGTTACTGAAGAACATATCTCACTTATATCGGAGCCAGCTTCAGAGTATATGGGACATCTTTCAATTGATTCGGGAAAAGCAGTTACTATCGAAAGAAGCATAGTTGACCTTCTGGAAAAACACTTTGAATTTCATACGTCTTTGGTAGCAATTGGGTGTGATGGCACTGCTGTAAATACAGGACATAAAAACGGCGTCATTGTATTGTTAGAAAAACATTTCGGCCGTCCTTTACAATAGTTTATGTGCTTATTACATGCAAATGAGCTACCACTTCGTCATCTGTTTGCAAGTCTCGATGGAACCACAACCGGCCCCAATAGTTTTTCCGGAAGCATTGGGAAATTGCTTGAAAAGTGCCTGAACTTCAAAGTGGTGAAGTTTGAAGCAGTATATGCAGAACTTATGGATGTGGATGCTGACTCTTTAAGCACAGATCAAAAATATTTGCATCAAATGTGCTCAGCAATTTCTAGAGGTTCAATTTTGTCCGCTTTAGGTAGCAAGGATCCAGGTAAGCTGGCACATTCGCGATGGTTAACTTGTTAACTGTGACTTAACAGGATTCTTCGGTTATATGTTGTCACAGAAAATCCTTCGAAAACCTCAAAGAACTTGTCATATTCATTGTGAAAGTCTACGCATCACCAACCTGGTTTGACATAAAAACGAAGCCATTATGTAAATATGGTCCGATTCACATTTTCAACATGCTTAAAAGATCATTGTACTTGCGGGATGACCTTAAGAATATCGTTATAAGAACTATCCAAGGAAATTCATTCTTCGTACACCCAGAAAATTTGTTGCTAGCTAAGTTGCAAGACGACCAATCACACATAAGAGAACTAGCTCTCCGAAGATTAATAAATGTAAGACAACTGAAAAATGGCGGTCAAGTTCGTGAGTTTCAACTACCTAAACTAAAAATAGATGCATCTAATTACTACGACTACTAGACTGGTCGAAGGAAAAAGTAACCGAACCACCGATGACAGTGAACTATAGAGATACAGAAATATCGAACATGATTTCTTCAAAGGACAATTTAATGTTTTTGCAGAAGTTCCCTTGCCACACACAAGCAGTAGAACGATGCGTTAAGCTTGTAACCGAAGCTTGATTATCTGTTTGTGGACAAGAGGCATACATTAGAGCAAAGAACAAATCCAGGCAAGAATTACCTATTTTTGAAACAAAATCGTAATATTTCAACCGTACCGAAAGTCCAACAACTTGTGATGGAAACAATTAAACTTATTTCAGATTCTATTTACTGTTCTGTTATCTATTTATACCTACAATATACATTTAATAAAAACAAAAAACAAATATTTTAATGCATTTTATTTCGACCGTTTTGAGATACCTTTTTTCGCTTATACTTCAAAGTTCAAGTCTAGTGCGCCACCTGAAGATGTTGACGTAGAAGACTGAAATTTTTAATTTAAACATTTAAGAACATGGGTCAACAATTTTTAACACAGGAAAAAAAAAATATTGAAAAAAAAAATTTAGCTCCACTCTAATACAGGTAGCGTTGGTGGTTGACTGTAGGTCGGAAAGGTGAAGGAATTATTATCGGGTAGACTTATGCCATATTATTTGTTTGCTCTGATGGAAGTTTGGGGTAGGTTATGTTTTCTGGGTATTTAATACAATTGGTATGTGTGCGTATGATCGTTGAAGGAGAGTCGCGGTGAGGATTCTCAAATGATTTTCTTTATAATTCATATTTGCAAGTGAAAAATGGATATTCATATTTACAGGCAGGGGCGATGGTGGGTAAAGAAAGGTGGGAGAATTGTCATCGAGTAGATTGATGGTATATTATTTGTTGGCTTCGATGAAAGTTTGGAGTAGGTTATGGCATATTGCAATTAGACGTCACCTGTAACTTGTTTCTTTGTATTCAATACAATTGGTGTCTTTGTTCACATCGGTGAAGGAGATTCGCATTTCAGCAATGAGGATTCCGAAATGGTTTATAAACCATATTTGCATGTGAAAAAATATTAATTGAGGCAGAGATAAAAAAAAATAAGACAAGTTATAGCGTGTTCCCAGCTACATTGCGAACGATCCTTAAGGGTTTCGACTTTAAAAAGAAAATCGTGTATATTTTCGGACTCGTCAAATGCAATTGGCCACTTTTAAATCTTACAAACTGAACTTACTGAAGAAGTTTGATGACTTATTGGTTTTGCTTGTCTGCGTTGGGTCGAAAACGAAGCGTTATTTAAAAAATGTTCGAAGTCAGAACGAGCGTTCGAAGGTATCGTAGGATTCACATTGGGAGTATTTAAATTCAAATTGTCCAATCTTCCAACTAAGGTATCTCTAGTAGACTGCATTACACAAATGAAAACTCGTTGGTTTGCCTCGAGTATTCGTGAACAGGTGGAGGATGTTCATTAATATCTCGTCGCTCATTATTGTTATCACTATTATGGTTACTTGCCTGACCCGATTCCATTGCTGCAGGAGGGTTATCTACCAGTTGTTGTAAAATCTCATCCTGGCTTAAGCCTACACTAGCCCCAGTTGGAATACGACTAACTATTGGCCTGGATTCCATTGCTCCTGAACGGGGAGTTATATTTCCAAAAGTGGACGAATTTCTCAAATTACTTGATCTTCCTCTAGAACGTGTATTTGGAACTCTATTATCCATAATACGAAATTTCGGACTTTTAACCCAATTCCTGCCACGCTGTGACTGTAAGTCACTATTTTATTTTAAACTAATATACATTTTTTTTTTAATTTTTTAACGCAAAATCAGTGCAATGTATTTTATTATTGGTCACAACGTTACTGTTATATAAAATGTTTGTTTTTTTTATGTTTCGATATTGTTTACGTATTACATAAAATATTTAAAAATAACATAATAATAAAATGCTACGTAGTGACTCTAAGACACTTCAACGACTTTAAATTTATAGTTTGTTTAGAGCTAAATATATGGAACTGTATATTGTTTATTCATGTAAGAATTTGATCTCTTGCAAAATAGAATATTTACTGTAAGAAGAACGTGAAGGTCGTGAAAGTGGTAACAAAACTGCTGAATTATTCATAGAACAAGATGGAACTTCAATACCACCAAACTAGCAAGGCCGACCTTCAGCTCGTAAAACATCCGAGGCAAAGTAAATGAAGTTGTGTTACTCGCTTTAAAACACATTGATCGTCCTGTGGATGCATTTACGCTGTTTTTTACTGACGTAGTAGAACTTATTGTAAAATACACTAACTTAGACGGAATGACCACAGTAAGCAACAAATGGAAGATGACCGATATGGTGGAAATTCGAGCTTTCATAGGAATATTCATCGATGCTGGATTACGCGGGCAAGGTGGCACGTCCTATGAAGAATTTTGGAATCGGAAGTCCATTTTACTGTTACTGCTGCCCTTATGAAAAAGGACGATCTTCTAAACAATACTGTGGTATTTGTCAGAAACCCGTGTGTAATGAGCATTCACAGAAAACTTTTGTTTGCCTTACATGTCAAAATAAATAGGTAAATAAGTTAAATAATAGATCCCTAAATTATTTGTATTTAATTTCCTTTTTTCCAATAAAATAAATGAATTCTCTATGTATTTTGTATTAGTGTCTCCAACTCACTCCCTGGCAGCTAACCTTAGTCAAATGACATGGCAGTAATAGGGTTAAATAAAACTTAAAAGTTTTTAGCTTCCAATATCTTTTAATTAATCTGTGTTACAAAAAAATTAATACATGCATAATTTGGGGTCAGCGCGGTCGGTGCTAAATTCCATATTAAATTAGATAAGATTAGACACAATATGCTTAAGAGCAAGATATCTATCTTGGTAAACAGACGGACTGTGCAAGTCAATGCACACAATACGAACAAGACTGTATATAATTGGCAACTATAGGTAACATAGTAGCAACATAGTCCAGTCTAAGAACTACCAGACAATGGACTATACTATAAAAGAACTAGGATTTATATATTATAAAAATCTTCATATGCACAACTTGTCCTTTCACGAATAAAATTAGACCAATATGAATACACAAAACAGTTCAACTCTTTCTGATATTCAATAGTCACAACGCGGATGAAAATACCATATGCCATACTCAACTTGAACCGCCAAGAGACGCAATACAACACTCTTCAATTGCTGCAGCTTAGTTCTAGAGTTAGCCAGCATAATCTTTGTAGTGACGTTCTTAATGCCTCGAAGTATATCTAATGTTAGAACATGTTTAATGCAAAAAAGAAACAATCAAGCAACCTCCATTAAGCAAAAAATAGCAACAAGTGACCTTCCTCAATGCTTCATTGAAAAGGTACATGGACTTTAAAATATATAGGTACCAGCAATTTCACATGTTGATTAAAGATAAATAAACTTGCGCAATACTCCTATAAAATATGTCGTTCATCGAATTTAGTAATCTAGCTCCACGCAAAACAACGAAAATTCTTACTATCCATATAAATATTCATCTTATAGGTGCCTATTGAACAAGAAGTGGTGGTGCGGCATGGCACAATACTGACAACAAAAAATTATGTCTTTGCTTTATAAATTCGATCGAATATTTCTAAATCAATTACATAAAAAATTATAGAAATTGGTACGTTTTGTGACAAAATATAGCCGAAACAGTCAGAGTCCAAAATGCGACAAAATCATAATACCTCATTTGCTGAAAAATACCGAAATCAAATTTTATTCAATTTTTCCTTTCAAATGAATCGCCTCTTCCATCATTTCTACTCGCAGACGAAGAAGTCAGATTTATTATTTTTCCATCTTCTCCCTCTCATCAAACATACTACTTGCCGAAGCGAAGGCAACATTGCAAATCATCAATAACACAGAAAAATAAATACATATACTTATCGTCGCTGCTTAAGAAAACCGGCATAACTCGAAAAATTGAATTTTTCAGGGGAGCAGTTTAAAGGTTCTGAGCCTGAACATTTTTTTATAATTTTATTTTTTTCAAATGTTTAGCATTATTTTATTCAAAAGTCGCATTTTATTTGGCTATTTCGATATATTGTTAAGGGAAAAATAAAAATTAAAATAGCAAAAATCTATGGTAAGCTTGCAAATTTTATTAATTTTGCTACCCCTTCTAACTTGTGTCACTTTTCCGAAAAAAATTCACGATGAAAAGTTAATCTTTTTTTTATAATTTCGGAGTTAATTCATCATAGAGCAAGGAAAACCCTCATTTAACTTTGAGAAACTTAAAAATCAAACAGTTCTTGGAACTTTTTACTCAAGGTACTAATTTTATTTACTTAGAGATGATATACTATTGAAAATAAATCTAATTTTTGTACTTTTTGTAACAAAAAGCTCAGTTGCTTTGTTTCCACAGTCTTTTTAAGAACTGATTTTTCAAATAATTAAATTTTGATATTTTGTATGTCAGCTATAAAAATAAACGTTTACTTCAGTCTTAGATTATTAGTTTTATAATAGATTGGAAATGAAACTTATTTAAGTTAGATCCGCATTCACAAGTTCTTATAAAATTCAATGTAATACTGTGGGATAAGATTATTCTCAAGTAGGGTAATCAGTCCTTTCTTTTTTTTTTATCCCCAATGGGCAATTTACCTGTGCATAATACAGTAAGTTTTTCGTTGGTATTTTTACTTATTCAACAACACCTTATCTCAATTTTTGAAAAAGATTCCTCAGTAAAGGATTTTTAAAATTTTTTTTATTTGGATTTGCCTTTTCAAATCTTATAACTCGTAGCTCAGCTACTTTAACGCTGTGTTTTCCGAAAATTCCTTCAGGTTCCAGGTTTTTTATATTAAGAAAATCGCTGAAGCTCATTTCAGTTACATTGTAAGGTCTTCCAGTTTTTTTTTGCACTACGAATAAGGGCATAGTACTGTTCTGGTTTGTAAATTGGTCCACCTCTTAATGAACGACTTATGTGCCCTTCGATTACTGAGTGAACGGAATCCCCTTCATTTTGTGTATGACCCTTGACCAAGAATTTATGCGTTATACTATTTATGAAGTTGTAATTATTTACGGCATTCGATATAATGCGAACATTTATTTTAAAGAAAAGTGGCATAAGTCATTAAAATGTCAATGAAAAAAGCAAAAATTCCACATTTATCAAGAAGAGTGGCATAATTCATTTTAATAGAAGAAAAAATTTATGAAAGTGCACTTACCTTATAAAGAAAACCGACCCAACTACAAATAGTATACTTTTTAACAAACTTTGGAAACAATTTAAGCGCACAACCAAAAATTTGTCACTTTTCCACACAAAACATCGGTCCGTTCTCTTTCAACATTTGGCAGTTATTGAGTTATGCCCATTTTCCAAATAAATACACAACGAAATAAAACGAAGTGAAAATTTGCACATTATCCCCCTAGCGGTATTCTGAAGCATTATAGTTATGCCGATTTTACAGAAATGTAGAGAATTTTTTTCTGAGTTTGCTGGTATAATAAACTAAAAAATCAAGTTTTTCGAGTTATGCCGGTTTTCTTAAACAGCGACGTTATACTTACACTTCCATACAATTGAAAATCATATGGCATGACCAGAGAATCGATAATGAGAGATCCATTATCCATACAAATTAACTTACTTGCAAAACCTACATGCTACCTGTGCTGCTAAACAACAAAAATGCCTATGCTCCTTCTTACAAAGAAAAAAAAATACAACATACATGGGAATGCAATTATGAAAGGTTCGATAAAGAGAGATAAAGCAGTTTACTTGTGTGTAAAAAAAAATGGTGTGAGCAGAATTGAAGACACAAACCTTTCAAACGCCATCTACCAACGTGAGGCTAAAATAAAAAAAATCGCTGTTATGATAATACTAGCCGCGTTTTATTATCCCAATGATCTTTATACGGATCCGATCTGATAATAAAACGATCTGGATCATCAGTGGCAAGTTGTGGCAACAGTTGTTTTTAACACATAACAGACGATACCAGGTATTTCAAGTTTCGATTGGCACTCAGCTATTTTGCAAATATATGGTACAATGTGACGTCACAATATGATCGCTTGTTGTGTCGGGGGTGTTGCCATTTGAATACAAATCAACATACATTTTGCACTCAATATTTTTTTTTTTCAGAAACTATGTTCAAATATGCAACATATTAACAGTATTGTACTGCTAATATTTCCATTAATTTTTGTGTATTATATTACGAAGCAAAACGTCTCAAAAGTCGCAGTGGTAAATTATTCGAATTTGAAAATATGCTAATTGATTTTTTGTATTATTAATAGTGTTTCATATTTTGGTCTGGCAGTATTATTGTGTTCCTATAATTTCCTATAATTTAAATAAGCAACGCCACGAAAAAACAGGTAGTGACTTTTGTAATTACATTTTGGATCACGATTAATAGCCTCGTTTTTTTAGAGGCGTTTTATTATCCCAATGATCTTGATACGGATTCGATCTGATAATAAATCGATCTGGATCATCAGTGGCAAATTGTGGCAACAGTTGTTTTTAACACATAACAGACGATACCAGGTATTGCAAGTTTCGATTGGCACTCAGCCATATTGCAAATATAGGGTACAATGTGACGTCACAATATGATCGCTTGTTGTGACGGGGGTGTTGCCATTTGAATACAAATCAACATACATTTTGCACTCAATATTTTTTTTCAGAAACTATGTTCAAATGTTATGTTCAAATATGCAACATATTAACAGTATTGTACTGCTAATATTTCCATTAATTTTTGTGTATTATATTACGAAGCAAAACGTCTCAAAAGTCGCAGTGGTAAATTATTCGAATATGCAAATATGCTAATTGATTTTTTGTGTTATTAATAGTGTTTCATATTTTGGTCTGGCAATATTATTGTGTTCCTATAATTTCCTATAATTTAAATAAGCAACGCCACGAAAAAAACAGGTAGTGAGTTTTGTAATTACATTTTGGATCACGATTAATGATCCCGATAAATAGCAAGATCCTGTGTTGTTTTTGTTTTACGTATTAAATTGATCCAGATCCAGATCCGCATGGATAATAAAATGATCCCGATAAATAGCAAGATCCTGTGTTGTTTTTGTTTTACGCATTAAATTGATCCAGATCCAGATCCGCATGGATAATAAAACACAGCTACTATAAAGTCTATATACAAAGGTATCACTTCGTGAATTCGACGACTACACCACCATACGACGTAAATACTGCATTAAAAAAAAGCTATGTCCATACTAGCATATTGAAGAACCTATTCTACACCTTCCATTATCTTCCATTCTCGTTAATATGAGGAGGAATATGACATATAAGAATGAAGATCATTCATGTAGCGACTACCGATGGTGTACTGTTGCTTAAACATCGATTGTTTCCATTTCCGATAGTATCGATAGTTTTGGAAAAAAACTATCGATACTATCGATACTATCGATATTTTTACCAAATGAATTACACACATTTTTAAAAAGCCTTAAAAAGATTTTTCTATTTAAAAATCTATGGAATAATAAAAATCTGATAAAAATCTTAATATTTTAATTTATAACTACGTAATTAACTAAAATATCGAAATTATACCAATTTAGCTCTCATGAGTGTCGAGAAATATAGTTTGCAATATCCTTTTTGTATGAGAGGTACCACACCCCTTTGTCCAATCCCGCCCACATTTTTTAAAATGCTTCCTATGTAGTAGCCTATGTCCTTTTTCCGGTCGCAGACTATCTCTCTGCCAAATTTTATTACGATTGGTTAAGGGGTTTAGTCGTAAAAAGATAACAAACAGACAGACAGGCAGATTTACTTTCGCATTTATAATATTAGTAGGCATGGATTAAAAGCAATTGGAAATGTATCATTTCAATATTGTTAGCTTGTATTTTAAAATATATTTTTGAAAAGAAAAAAAATTATTTTGTTATAGAAATGTATCTATTAAAAAGATTTGTATTGTAAGTACATATCTTTGGTTTCAGTTATTCACATGTTTGATCTTTTGTAGCTCGTGACAAAGAGAACCATAGTCTAAATGTCAGGATTTTATTATAAAATATTAATGATGAAAAAGACCTGAAAAAAATATAAATTTTTGCTTTTAAAGCTAATCAGTAAAAATTCAAATGTATTTTATTTTAATTCATTTTATTTAAAAAGAAATAACAAAAAAAATAGTATTCATAAATAGATAATTATGTAATATGTATATAAAAAAAAAACTAAAATGCATTCAATGCAAAAACAAAACCAAACTATTATCACAACCCTTTCATTGAAGTTATTTCATATTATTTGAAAAGATCAAAGCTATGTTTTAAAGTATATACAAACAACTAAAATGCATTCAATGCATGAACTTCATTCAAGTCTTTTTAGTTAACATTAGAAAATAACATGTTATTTGAAAAGATCAAAGTTATGTTTTAAAAACAGAATGTTATTTAAATGTTTTACTTTAAGTTAGTTTCGCTTTTGAGTCATCAGTTGACCTGCCTTTGAAAATATCTTTTCGCATGGTACGGAAGTAGCAGGAATTCCTGAATATTTAAACGCAATTTCTCGCAGCAAATTTTCAGATTTTTCCCAAAAGGTAATTGAACAATCTGATCTGTTCAACAAAGGTTTCTCCAAATACTGTCGAATGTCAATTATGGAATCGCTCGTAGGTGTTACCATCCTCTCTTGTTGTCTACCGTTGTTTGGGAAAAACAGCAGTTCGTCTATTTTCGATTGTCCAGACCCAGAAGAACCAGACGTGGATGGTTGCGGTGGTGTCACATCATCATCTTCAATAATTGTACCTTGCGTGGCATTGAACGCAATAAATGCTGCGTACTCTTTTTGTAGCACCTGGACGGCATAATCCGCTTCTTGAGGCGTTCTGAAGCCTTTTTTTTTAAATTTGGGGTCAGTAAGTGTTGACAATATGAGCGGTATCCTGGTGTAATACGGCTTTAATCGCTTGTTTACCGACTCTGTTAAAGTCTTAAGCACATCCTTGGCTTCAAGCGTCTGAATTATCACCTCTAGGGCTATTAATTTTGCGGAGATTCCTCGTATAAGAGGTATAATAAGGGAACATGTTACGAATTTGTCTCCCGATATGGTGGTGGTGGCGATTTCGAAGCATTCAAGAAGCTGTAATATTTCTTCTATTACCTGAAAATTTTCGGCGGTCAATGCAGCTGGAGCTTTTTGACTCTGACTAATTGCTATAGCCAGCTCACCCCGAACTTCAGATAATCGTTTAAGCATTTAGTACGAGCTGTTCCACCGAGTTTCGACTTCTTGTATAAGTTTTAGCTCGCTTTTGTTATTTTGTTTTTGAATACTTTTTAAATTATCACTTGCTACGGTGCTACTCCGGAAAAACGTGACAATGGTCTTGGCTTTGCATAAAATTGCGGAAAATGAATTAACTTTAAAACAGTCTTGGACAACTAGGTTGAGTGTATGTGCAAAGCAAGGTAAATGTCGAATCTTTAAAAGCTCCGCTGTTTTGACCATGCTTTGAGCGTTGTCCGTCACCATTGCCACCACTTTATCACGAATATTAAAATCAGAAAGTATATCATTTATAGCCTAATTAAAATAAAATTTCAAATTTCAAGGTACATATACATGCATATTTCATATTTTATTTTACCTTTGACATTGCTTCAGATGTATGACGACCTTCGATTCTTGAAACCTATAACAAAGGTGATTTCAGCTGTCCCCGATGCACAAAGTGACAAGTGACTGCGAGAATGCCTTCATTCCCGACACTTGTCCACATATCGGTAGTGATTGAACAACATTTTATTTCACTAAGCATTACTTTAAATTTTTGTTCGATCTCCTTGCACTGTAAGGGTATGAATGTCGTCTTCAAGACCGATCTGTCAGGCAATTCATACTTGCCGTTCAATCGAAAAAAAAAGTTTTTAAACCCTACATGATCGGAAGTTCGGAATGGCATAAAATCTCTGACAATCATTTGAGCATACAGTTTATCTAATTCTTTTTTTTCGTTAGAATTAGTGTCATAGACTATGCTCCTGTCCAAATAAGTCTTGAGTGAACCAACGTTCGTCTTCCTCCTTTTTGGACTTTCTGGTAAGTTTCTGGTTTCTGATTCTGGTGCAGGTGCGGTGGTGATGACTGATGGTGATGACGATGATGACTCTTTTAGTTGGATTGGATGTTTGCGCTTTAAATTTTCACTCAAATTCGTCGTGTTTCCAGAATGCTTGTAATCCTTATTGCAAATGGAACATTTTACAAATTTTGTGTCACCAGCACCGACCGGCTTGAAGAAAAGCCACACTGCCGATTTTTTCCTTAAAGTTGACATAGGTACCCGATTGCCTAGAAACATATTTAAGAAATACATAACTCCAGCAAGCCACACATACACAATTATTAAAATGAAAACTATACCAAACCAGAAGCCAACTGCTAAAACACTTTAAACGCGCGCAACAACGAAAGAGAATGACAGCAAGCAAACAATATTACTATTCTGTGGTTCCCCCAACCAAAAATCACAGATTACAATGATGAGACGTAAAGGTTTCCAATAGATTTCCAGTATTTTGCATGAATTCAAAGAGAAAGATCCGTTTTCCCACAGTCAAGGCTAATGATGTGCAAGAGTGAGACCACAAGCCTAACAGTTGAATTTAAGCTGCTATGACTTTTTTATGGAGATTGTTGTAGAAGTTGAAAATTGAACAGTGGCTGCGTTCAGAAAGATAGCACTGTGGTAAAATAATTTGGAATTTTTTAAACTATCGATAGTTTACGATAGTTTTTTTTAGAACTATCGATGGCGCGATAGTTACTATCGATAGACTATCGATGTTTAAGCAACACTACGATGGTGGCTGATGTTTGATGTAGCATCATTCTCATCGGGTAGACTTATCGTATTTTATGTGTTGGCTCTGATGGAAGTATCAGCAGAATATTTTTATTTGGTTTTTCACAAACAGCTGATTTTTTGTTCTCCTTCATGACGAGGTATATTAGAAGGAAGACGGCACAGGTAACGTTGGTGGTTGACGGTAGGGCGGAAAGGTGAAGAAATTATTATCGGGTAGACTTATGCCATATTATTTGTTTGCTCTGATGGAAGTTTGGGGTAGGTTATGTTTCATGGTATTTAATACAATTGGTATGTAAGTTATCGCGTTATAATCGCGGTGAAGGAAAAAAATAAACACAAGTCTCTGATTTGAACAACTGAACAGCTTTATTTAATTGATTCTTTATTTTATAGCTTAAATCTAATTACAATGAATTTTTTGATGTGTTGCAATAGGTGACACAGTTATTGATTACAATGCAAATTGGTGTGTTGCAACAGGTAACAATTAAAATGTATTGAAGTCTATGCGGATTAACAGAATGAAATAATGATGTGTAGGCGGATTTACAAACATGAATTTAAACATAGGGCAATGACATTGTGTCGTAATTAAATTTGTTTGCTTAAGCAATTCTACGCGGAAGGGAAGATTGTATGGGGATGGCATGTGATAGGGAATGCGGAAATGTTGTGTTAACTCCCCCCTTCTTAAGTATCTACGTCCCGTGGATCAAAAATTAAGTTTTATGGGATCGAGACGTGAAATCGTAAAGGGTTTTTCATGGACTTTATTTTGGTGCTTATTTTTTTAGCCACAAAAATAGTGCTATGTTAAGTAAGAGTCCTACCAGCAAGATAGTAATATCGGATCCTACTGATATTAAATTAGTTGATGAAAGGTGAGATAGTCGTCTTACGTTGTCCAGGTGTAGTTTGTGGAGATATTGGAGATCTAATTTTATATCGCCTTCCGTAAGGTTACTTTGTAACAACGGGGGTAGGATTTGGTGGGTTTTACTTTCCCAATTTTAATATTTAACGTTATCAAGCTCAATTGTTTCATTATAAAAGTTTATGATAAATGTGCCGTTTAGGCTTTTAGTTGTACTACCATAAGAAAGGTTTCCGAGATAATTTGTAAGAAATATAGTTCCTTTATTCAATAATTCTACTACGGGTTTGCTTTGAAACTGATAGTCGCACGTTGCCTCTTCACCATTCAGTACCTTAATAATGCAGTGGGTTGGGGAAAGTTTCTGGAGCTGACTCCTTTTGCAAATTGTAGTACCTTGAATAACGGGGCACTTATCTTTGATACCAAATTTCTCTGATTGTGATAAGAATAGATTAGAAAAGCTTAAATACATTCTTTTGTTTTCCCTTACTGTTGATCGGATTAATATATTGTTGTAAAGAGTCTCTTCTGTTTGGGGTAAGCATATTACGTATAGAAGCATCGAATCTTTTACTAGCATCATGGGTTCGGCATACTCGATGGCTTCAAGTTCATTTTTAAAGGGTAGCGTTTCTATTTTTGATATGATTTCGGCGATTTCCGCCTTATTCAACAAGGTTGCGTGCACAATACCTTTCTTTGCAAGTTGTCCTGCCATTATTATTTGTTCGATTTCGTCCTTAAGAATTCCTAGTTTGTTAAAAGTTATCTGTCCATACCTTAGAGTGTCATTAGCGTTAATTTCTTTCGTGATTTTATTGTATCCGCTGATTAGATTGTTTGTGGCTTTAGTTAAATATTGGTTTATATGATACTGTCTATTGCTATTGTCTACTAAGTCATTATGCATACTAGCATATTGAAGAACCTATTCTACACCTTCCATTATCTTCCATTCTCGTTAATATGAGGAGGAATATGACATATAAGAATGAAGACCATTCAGGTAGCGACTACCGATGGTGTAATGTTGCTTAAACATCGATTGTTTCCATTTCCGATAGTATCGATAGTTTTGGAAAAAAACTATCGATACTATCGATACTATCGATATTTTTACCAAATGAATTACACACATTTTTAAAAAGCCTTAAAAAGATTTTTCTATTTAAAAATCTATGGAATAATAAAAATCTGATAAAAATCTTAATATTTTAATTTATAACTACGTAATTAACTAAAATATCGAAATTATACCAATTTAGCTCTCATGAGTGTCGAGAAATATAGTTTGCAATATCCTTTTTGTATGAGAGGTACCACACCCCTTTGTCCAATCCCGCCCACATTTTTTAAAATGCTTCCTATGTAGTAGCCTATGTCCTTTTTCCGGTTGCAGACTATCTCTCTGCCAAATTTTATTACGATTGGTTCAGGGGTTTAGTCGTAAAAAGATAACAAACAGACAGACAGGCAGATTTACTTTCGCATTTATAATATTAGTAGGCATGGATTAAAAGCAATTGGAAATGTATCATTTCAATATTGTTAGCTTGTATTTTAAAATATATTTTTGAAAAGAAAAAAAATTATTTTGTTATAGAAATGTATCTATTAAAAAGATTTGTATTGTAAGTACATATCTTTGGTTTCAGTTATTCACATGTTTGATCTTTTGTAGCTCGTGACAAAGAGAACCATAGTCTAAATGTCAAGATTTTATTATAAAATATTAATGATGAAAAAGACCTGAAAAAAATATAAATTTTTGCTTTTAAAGCTAATCAGTAAAAATTCAAATGTATTTTATTTTAATTCATTTTATTTAAAAAGAAATAACAAAAAAAAATAGTATTCATAAATAGATAATTATGTAATATGTATATAAAAAAAAAACTAAAATGCATTCAATGCAAAAACAAAACCAAAATATTATCACAACCCTTTCATTGAAGTTATTTCATATTATTTGAAAAGATCAAAGCTATGTTTTAAAGTATATACAAACAACTAAAATGCATTCAATGCAAGAACTTCATTCAAGTCTTTTTAGTTAACATTAGAAAAAAACATGTTATTTGAAAAGATCAAAGTTATGTTTTAAAAACAGAATGTTATTTAAATGTTTTACTTTAAGTTAGTTTCGCTTTTGAGTCATCAGTTGACCTGCCTTTGAAAATATCTTTTCGCATGGTACGGAAGTAGCAGGAATTCCTGAATATTTAAACGCAATTTCTCGCAGCAAATTTTCAGATTTTTCCCAAAAGGTAATTGAACAATCTGATCTGTTCAACAAAGGTTTCTCCAAATACTGTCGAATGTCAATTATGGAATCGCTCGTAGGTGTTACCATCCTCTCTTGTTGTCTACCGTTGTTTGGGAAAAACAGCAGTTCGTCTATTTTCGATTGTCCAGACCCAGAAGAACCAGACGTGGATGGTTGCGGTGGTGTCACATCATCATCTTCAATAATTGTACCTTGCGTGGCATTGAACGCAATAAATGCTGCGTACTCTTTTTGTAGCACCTGGACGGCATAATCCGCTTCTTGAGGCGTTCTGAAGCCTTTTTTTTTAAATTTGGGGTCAGTAAGTGTTGACAATATGAGCGGTATCCTGGTGTAATACGGCTTTAATCGCTTGTTTACCGACTCTGTTAAAGTCTTAAGCACATCCTTGGCTTCAAGCGTCTGAATTATCACCTCTAGGGCTATTAATTTTGCGGAGATTCCTCGTATAAGAGGTATAATAAGGGAACATGTTACGAATTTGTCTCCCGATATGGTGGTGGTGGCGATTTCGAAGCATTCAAGAAGCTGTAATATTTCTTCTATTACCTGAAAATTTTCGGCGGTCAATGCAGCTGGAGCTTTTTGACTCTGACTAATTGCTATAGCCAGCTCACCCCGAACTTCAGATAATCGTTTAAGCATTTAGTACGAGCTGTTCCACCGAGTTTCGACTTCTTGTATAAGTTTTAGCTCGCTTTTGTTATTTTGTTTTTGAATACTTTTTAAATTATCACTTGCTACGGTGCTACTCCGGAAAAACGTGACAATGGTCTTGGCTTTGCATAAAATTGCGGAAAATGAATTAACTTTAAAACAGTCTTGGACAACTAGGTTGAGTGTATGTGCAAAGCAAGGTAAATGTCGAATCTTTAAAAGCTCCGCTGTTTTGACCATGCTTTGAGCGTTGTCCGTCACCATTGCCACCACTTTATCACGAATATTAAAATCAGAAAGTATATCATTTATAGCCTAATTAAAATAAAATTTCAAATTTCAAGGTACATATACATGCATATTTCATATTTTATTTTACCTTTGACATTGCTTCAGATGTATGACGACCTTCGATTCTTGAAACCTATAACAAAGGTGATTTCAGCTGTCCCCGATGCACAAAGTGACAAGTGACTGCGAGAATGCCTTCATTCCCGACACTTGTCCACATATCGGTAGTGATTGAACAACATTTTATTTCACTAAGCATTACTTTAAATTTTTGTTCGATCTCCTTGCACTGTAAGGGTATGAATGTCGTCTTCAAGACCGATCTGTCAGGCAATTCATACTTGCCGTTCAATCGAAAAAAAAAGTTTTTAAACCCTACATGATCGGAAGTTCGGAATGGCATAAAATCTCTGACAATCATTTGAGCATACAGTTTATCTAATTCTTTTTTTTCGTTAGAATTAGTGTCATAGACTATGCTCCTGTCCAAATAAGTCTTGAGTGAACCAACGTTCGTCTTCCTCCTTTTTGGACTTTCTGGTAAGTTTCTGGTTTCTGATTCTGGTGCAGGTGCGGTGGTGATGACTGATGGTGATGACGATGATGACTCTTTTAGTTGGATTGGATGTTTGCGCTTTAAATTTTCACTCAAATTCGTCGTGTTTCCAGAATGCTTGTAATCCTTATTGCAAATGGAACATTTTACAAATTTTGTGTCACCAGCACCGACCGGCTTGAAGAAAAGCCACACTGCCGATTTTTTCCTTAAAGTTGACATAGGTACCCGATTGCCTAGAAACATATTTAAGAAATACATAACTCCAGCAAGCCACACATACACAATTATTAAAATGAAAACTATACCAAACCAGAAGCCAACTGCTAAAACACTTTAAACGCGCGCAACAACGAAAGAGAATGACAGCAAGCAAACAATATTACTATTCTGTGGTTCCCCCAACCAAAAATCACAGATTACAATGATGAGACGTAAAGGTTTCCAATAGATTTCCAGTATTTTACATGAATTCAAAGAGAAAGATCCGTTTTCCCACAGTCAAGGCTAATGATGTGCAAGAGTGAGACCACAAGCCTAACAGTTGAATTTAAGCTGCTATGACTTTTTTATGGAGATTGTTGTAGAAGTTGAAAATTGAACAGTGGCTGCGTTCAGAAAGATAGCACTGTGGTAAAATAATTTGGAATTTTTTAAACTATCGATAGTTTACGATAGTTTTTTTTAGAACTATCGATGGCGCGATAGTTACTATCGATAGACTATCGATGTTTAAGCAACACTACGATGGTGGCTGATGTTTGATGTAGCATCATTCTCATCGGGTAGACTTATCGTATTTTATGTGTTGGCTCTGATGGAAGTATCAGCAGAATATTTTTATTTGGTTTTTCACAAACAGCTGATTTTTTGTTCTCCTTCATGACGAGGTATATTAGAAGGAAGACGGCACAGGTAACGTTGGTGGTTGACGGTAGGGCGGAAAGGTGAAGAAATTATTATCGGGTAGACTTATGCCATATTATTTGTTTGCTCTGATGGAAGTTTGGGGTAGGTTATGTTTCATGGTATTTAATACAATTGGTATGTAAGTTATCGCGTTATAATCGCGGTGAAGGAAAAAAATAAACACAAGTCTCTGATTTGAACAACTGAACAGCTTTATTTAATTGATTCTTTATTTTATAGCTTAAATCTAATTACAATGAATTTTTTGATGTGTTGCAATAGGTGACACAGTTATTGATTACAATGCAAATTGGTGTGTTGCAACAGGTAACAATTAAAATGTATTGAAGTCTATGAGGATTAACAGAATGAAATAATGATGTGTAGGCGGATTTACAAACATGAATTTAAACATAGGGCAATGACATTGTGTCGTAATTAAATTTGTTTGCTTAAGCAATTCTACGCGGAAGGGAAGATTGTATGGGGATGGCATGTGATAGGGAATGCGGAAATGTTGTGTTAACTCCCCCCTTCTTAAGTATCTACGTCCCGTGGATCAAAAATTAAGTTTTATGGGATCGAGACGTGAAATCGTAAAGGGTTTTTCATGGACTTTATTTTGGTGCTTATTTTTTTAGCCACAAAAATAGTGCTATGTTAAGTAAGAGTCCTACCAGCAAGATAGTAATATCGGATCCTACTGATATTAAATTAGTTGATGAAAGGTGAGATAGTCGTCTTACGTTGTCCAGGTGTAGTTTGTGGAGATATTGGAGATCTAATTTTATATCGCCTTCCGTAAGGTTACTTTGTAACAACGGGGGTAGGATTTGGTGGGTTTTACTTTCCCAATTTTAATATTTAACGTTATCAAGCTCAATTGTTTCATTATAAAAGTTTATGATAAATGTGCCGTTTAGGCTTTTAGTTGTACTACCATAAGAAAGGTTTCCGAGATAATTTGTAAGAAATATAGTTCCTTTATTCAATAATTCTACTACGGGTTTGCTTTGAAACTGATAGTCGCACGTTGCCTCTTCACCATTCAGTACCTTAATAATGCAGTGGGTTGGGGAAAGTTTCTGGAGCTGACTCCTTTTGCAAATTGTAGTACCTTGAATAACGGGGCACTTATCTTTGATACCAAATTTCTCTGATTGTGATAAGAATAGATTAGAAAAGCTTAAATACATTCTTTTGTTTTCCCTTACTGTTGATCGGATTAATATATTGTTGTAAAGAGTCTCTTCTGTTTGGGGTAAGCATATTACGTATAGAAGCATCGAATCTTTTACTAGCATCATGGGTTCGGCATACTCGATGGCTTCAAGTTCATTTTTAAAGGGTAGCGTTTCTATTTTTGATATGATTTCGGCGATTTCCGCCTTATTCAACAAGGTTGCGTGCACAATACCTTTCCTTGCAAGTTGTCCTGCCATTATTATTTGTTCGATTTCGTCCTTAAGAATTCCTAGTTTGTTAAAAGTTATCTGTCCATACCTTAGAGTGTCATTAGCGTTAATTTCTTTCGTGATTTTATTGTATCCGCTGATTAGATTGTTTGTGGCTTTAGTTAAATATTGGTTTATATGATACTGTCTATTGCTATTGTCTACTAAGTCATTATGCTTTGCGAGTATATTGTCCCAATCTGTAACGTCCGGATTTCCTGCCAACCACTTCCAAACGGATCCTATCCAGTTGATCGATCTTTTTGGTTTCGTTGGTTTTGTTTCTTGGAGTTGTTCTAATAGGTTCTCTATTTTTGAAACTTGATGTTCTAGTTGGGGTGTTACGGGGCTTGCTTTGCTTACTTCGTGCATGTTTAACTTAATGTTGGTTAGGATTTTCGTGTAGTCGGCCAAATTTATTGAGTGAATAATTTTGAAGTTTCCATTTGCGATTTTTCCATCTCTTTGCTTGATCGCAACTATCGGGTTGTTGTATCCGTAAGTGTCGACGGCGGCTTCCGGCGGAAATTTCGTTTTTTAAATCTGTGTTGACTATGTCTTTAAAATCTTCGAGGTTCTGGTAGTTGATCCTTTGAGATCTTCCGAAAAATACATCAACAGGCTTCCTTTTTGTAACAGAGTGGACAGTATTATTGTATCTATCCGCTGCGATGTTGACAATTTCTTTTATTGAATAGTCAGGGTACTCCCGTTGGAGACATCTAATCATTTCGATAATGGTGGAATGTACTCTTTCCACGGTTCCGTTGACCCCGTTTTTTTGTGGCGGGGCGAGATAGACGGTTATTCCTAGTCCTTGTATATAGTTAAGGATTATTGGGCTAATGAAGCTTCCTTCATTGTCCATGACTAACATTTTTGGGACAGTGAAAAAATGTAATAATTTAATTACTTTGTCTCGAACATGTAAAACTGACTTATTTCTAATGCGGAAAAATTTAGTAAATTTTGAGAACTTGTCTATACAGGTTACGAATTTTTCTCGCTTGATTTCTATAATGTCTATGTGTAGGATCTCTGTTGGGTATGATGGTATCGGTGTGAGTTGAAGTTCGGGTTTCTGGGGATGTCGATCATATTTGTTAGAACAACATTTATGTTGCAAGAATCTGTGTAATTTTTGATTAGTTTTGTCATTTGTGGAAAGTAGTATCTTTCCAAAATGTGTTCTTTGTTTTCTTTATGGTTTCTATGAGCTCGCTTATGCTCGTCTTTGATTATCTTTAGCTTATTTTCTTCATTGGAAATATCAGTACCTATTCTTTGTGTGATTCTAATTTTTATTCGATTAAAAAATGTCTTATATACTTCTTGTAGTAATGGAATATATTTTTCTGGAATTTTAATACCGTTTGGTATGTTGGGATTAAGTTTTTCTTTTAGTATTTTTACCAAATTGTCTTTATCAAATGATTGTAATCTTATATAATTTCTGTGGAATTTTGGGTGTGGGTTCTCATAGCAGGACATTTCGTTTCCTTCTGAAAAAATTATCTGATTTCTAAAGACGTTGATTGGTGCTTCGCAATGCGGTATTAGATCAGAGCTGTCTTCTGCGGCACTATGTTGCGTTCAAGAGGACGAGGTTAGAACGTTAAGTTCGGTTGGCAGTCTCGAAAGAGCGTCTGCCACAACGTTTGTTATGCCGGGTTTATATATTAATGAATAATTGAATTCCTCAATCCTTGCTTTCCATCTTTTGAGTTTCGCATTGTTGTTGCGGTTACTCAAGGCGAAGGTAAGAGGCTGGTGGTCTGTTAGGATTTTAATGTTTCTAGCGCCATACAAGTATGTCCTTAGTTTGTCGAGGGACCATACTATTGCGAGTAACTCTTTCTCAATTATTACTGAGTAGTTTTCTTCGGCTTTAGACAAGGATCTGGATATAAATGTGATAGGTCTATCTTTATTGATTTCACCTTGTGAAAGGACGGCTACGATCGCATGGTTAGAGGCGTCTGTGGTTAATAGGAATGGTTTGTCGAAGTTTGGGAAAATTAAAATATCTGAGGACGTAAGCATCTCCTTCAAATCGCTAAATGCTTTAAGTGCCTGTTCGTCAAGATTTATTTCGGTTTTCTTAGATTGGTTTGCTTTTATTTGAGCATTTGTTCCTCTGGTTAGGTTTGTCAAGGGCTTTGCAATTTTTGCGAAGTCTCTTATGAATTTCCTATAATATGAGGCTAAACCCAAAAAGCTTTTCAATTCCTTAAGGTTTTGCGGTGGTGGAATTCGGTTAATTGCTTCGACTTTCTCGGGGTCTGGGCGAATTCCGTTTTGTGTTACTATGTAGCCTAAGAAATTGACTTGTGTTCTAAAAAATTTCGTTTTTTCTATGTTAACTCTCAAGTTACTCGTAGCATTTTCTAATAAGGAAAGTACTTCATCCAGATTTTTTATATGATCTTCCTTATCTTTTCCTAGGACTATGATGTCGTCAATGTAGACGTAACAGGTTTTGCCTATCAGTGGTTTAAGGACTTCATTAATCATCCTTTGGAAGATGGCGGGGGCGTTCTTGAGGCCGAACGGGAGCCGAGTAAATTCATACTTCCCGTTTGCGGTGGAGAAGGCCGTTTTTGGTATGTCGCTGGTTTTCATTTTAATTTGGTGAAACCCAGACGTCAGGTCGATAGTTGTAAAAAATTTGCATTCGCCAAGACTTGCCAATGTGTTGGTAATGTCTGGAATGGGGTATGCGTCTGGAATTGTGACTGCATTAAGACGTTTAAAGTCTATAACTAGTCTATATTGTCTTTCTCCCGTCGAATTGGCCTTCTTTGGAACAATCCAAAGAGGGGAATTATATGGGCTTTTTGATGGCCTTATAATACCATCTGCAAGCATTTTCTCAACTTGATGCTCTACTTCTGACCTTAGGTTAGCTGGATAGGGGTATGATTTAGTGTAAATTGGTTCGGATGTTGTGGTTTTTATTACCGCACGGACGCTTGTATCGATTGTTCCGCTATCAGAAATGGGACCGAAAAGTTTATTATGTTTAACTAGAATGTGTTGAATTTCGCTGTTGGCGTCAGTGTCTGTTTGGACGGTATTGACCTGCTTGGAATGTTTCGCTTTTAACTCTATTTTAATATTTGGGCTTATGTATAAGATACTATTTTACCTGTCGATTACGGCTTCCAATTTCCTCAAGGTGTCGTCTCCTATTATTCCGTCGAACGACTTTAGACCAGGAAGGACAAAGAAATCTATTATATTATTATTGCCTAGGCTTTTGAAAAATGGGCCACTTGTTTTGTGGGTGATCTCGAGTTGTCCTGCTGCTGATTGGATTTTGAATGGTGTACTGATAGGCTTGCAATTTGCTGCGATTTGGCTCGACACACAGTTTTTATTTGCTCCTGTGTCGATGAGGAATTTTAGAACTTTACCGTCTCTAGTAACATACTCTAAGTATGGTATGCTAGAGAGGCTTCTGTCATAAAATTTACTTCGTCTATTTCGTCTATACCTTCTTCTTCGTGATCTTCTTCGTATGTTTGGTAGGTATCTTCATCATGGTCGATTTGTTCTGGTTCATCTACAGTGTTTGTAACAAAAAGCCGTTGCTGTTTTCGGGGTAAGTTCAATGACTCATTCGTTCTTCTGGGAATGGGGTTATTTGTGGGTCGATTCATATAATTTATTCGATTTGTTTGAACGGATTGGTCAGTCTCCATTGGCTGAGGTGGTTTTGGCTGTGTTGGCCTTGGGGGTGGGTTTTTATATTGGATGGGGTGGTATTCGGTACGTTGGGGTGTATTATAGATAAGATTCTGTTCGTAAGGAGGCAACTGCCTAGTTGGCATCCTAGCCCTTTGCTGGTATCTATTTGTGAATATTTGATTTATAGGTGCTGAAATAGTGTTACCTATACTTCTGTTATGGATAGGAAGGTTCCTGAAATTGAGGTTCTGAAACTCGAGGCATGACGTGTATGCCTCCGGCAATGTCTTGGGTTTCTGGATGATAAGCATTCTAGAGACGTCACCATTTAATCCTCTGATGAATATATCTAAGGCCCTATTCCTATAATTCTCGGTTAGAGCACAAATGGTTTCTTCCGAATGATCTTCGGTTTTAAGTTTGTTTATTAGTAAGGAAAGCTGATGGTTGACCCTAGCATAGAACTCGTCTATGCTTTGTCTTTGCTGGCTCATTGTATTGAGCTCATGTTCTAGAGTGCACACGTCGCGTTTGTCTGCGTAATGTAAAGACAGACATTGCTTGATCTTCGACCAATCGTCATCAAAGATGTTGTAGGATATCAGTGCTGTATCAGCTGGACCTCTGACTTTTTGTCTAATGTGTTGGATTATTGCCCTATAAATTGGTTTGGACTTGACAATTTCGTAGTCCTTTAAGATGGACTCCACGGTGTGTATCCAAGAGATGCATTGTACGGGATTTCCGTCAAAAACTTGCAAATCTTTAACACAATCAGGAAGTCTCCTGATTTCTTGGAGATCCTCCTCCGTTTGAGGGGTGGGGAGTATTTGAGTGGGAGTTTTTGGGGGGCTAACTCTACATTCAATTTGCTGTAGGCGATTGTTTATTAATTTAATTTTCTCCATTTGAGCATTAACTGCACCCGTTAATTGGGTTATTACTTCTTTTATTTGTTCCATTTTATAATAGGGATGTGTATTAAGTGGGTGATATAAATACTCGTACTATACTTTTCTGGTAGTCAAATAATATAATTTGTATTAAAAAAAAATTCGTATGTTTATCTTAAATACTATGATTATTATTTATCTAAGAGAATGCACTATGATGGCTTACAGTATGATGAGGAGCTGCATTGGGGGGGTCCGTAGGTTCCCTTTTGGCTTTCGGCTTACTCGTGGTACGGGTTCCGCCACAGTTGACTCGGTACAGTTGAATCCAAATTGTTCCTTGACCGTGTTCTTATGTGAACGGTGTATTTAGTGAGGCACTTTTTGTGAGATGTAGTGTGTTTTTTTTCCTTTAAGTCGTGTTCTTATGTGAACGACTTGAGTTGGTATTCACTTCACAATTTTAGTTTTGGTATGCACGATTTAACTAGGTACACGGAGAAGAATAGTACAAGCGCCTGAAGATGAAACTAAGTTTCGAAACGCGTAGCGCAAAAATTAAAAAAATATAAATAACGAACAAAACTTAAGTTGTGATATAATTTGATAATAAAATAATAGTATAAAAAATAAGTCTATCTTTTTACTATAACTTCACTCATCAGGTACACGCAATTTGAACTCGGTACGCGTAATTTAAACTAGGTACGCACAATTTAACTTGTTTGTGATATTGTTTGTTATTTCCCCGGATATTTTTATCGGTTTTTTTGTTTGCTAGGGCGCCAGTTATCGCGTTATAATCGCGGTGAAGGAAAAAAATAAACACAAGTCTCTGATTTGAACAACTGAACAGCTTTATTTAATTGATTCTTTATTTTATAGCTTAAATCTAATTACAATGAATTTTTTGATGTGTTGCAATAGGTGACACAGTTATTGATTACAATGCAAATTGGTGTGTTGCAACAGGTAACAATTAAAATGTATTGAAATCTATGCGGATTAACAGAATGAAATAATGATGTGTAGGCGGATTTACAAACATGAATTTAAACATAGGGCAATGACATTGTGTCGTAATTAAATTTGTTTGCTTAAGCAATTCTACGCGGAAGGGAAGATTGTATGGGGATAGCATGTGATAGGGAATGGGGAAATGTTGTGTTAACTTGTATGTGTATGATCATTGAAGGAGATTCGCATTTCACCGGTGAGGATTCTCAAATGATTTTCTTTATAATTATTCATATTTGCAAGTGAAAAATGGATATACATATTTAAAGGTAGGGGCGATGGTGGATAAAGAAAGGTGGGAGAATTGTCGTCGGGTAGTTGATGGTATATTATTTGTTGGCTTTGATGAATGTTTGGGGTAGGTTATGGCATTTTGCAATTAGACCATCACAGTCACCTGTAACTTGTTGTCTTTGTATTTATTACAATTGGTGTGTATGTTCATATCGGTGAAGGAGATTCGCATTTTAGCACTGAGGATTCCCAAATGATTTATAAACCATATTTGCATGTGAACAAATATTAATTGAGGCAGAGATAAAAAAAGACAAGTTATAGTGTGTTCCCAGCTACATTGCGAATGATCCTTAAGGGTTTCCACTTTAAAAGAAAATCGTGGATCTTTTCGAACCCGTAAAATGAAATTTGCCACTTTTCAACTTACTGAAGAACTTTGTTGACTTATTGGTGGTGTTTTTCTGCGTTGGGTCGAAAACGAAGCGTTATTTAAAAAATGTTCGAAGTCAAAACGAGCGTTCGAAGGTCTCGTCGGATTCACATTGGGAGTATTTAAATTCAAATTGTCCAATCTTCCAACTAAGGTATCTCTAAAAGACTGCGTTTTACGAATGAAAACTCGTAACTGCCTCGAGTATTCGTTGAAATGCTGACGTGATACTCGTAACTCTACTGTCTGTGGCCTCTTCCTGAACAGGTCGTCGCTCATTATTATCATCACTATTGTGGTTACTTGCCTGACCGGATTGCATTGCTGCAGGAGGGTAATCTTCCAGTTATGGTGAAATCTGATCCTGGTTTAAGCCTACAATAGACCCAGGTGGACTACGAAAAACTATTGGTCTGTCATCCATTGGTCCTGAGCGGGGAGTTGCATTTCTAAAACTAGACGAATTTCTCATATTACTTACTCTTCCTCTAGAACGTGTATTTGGAACTCTATTAATCATTATAGAAACTTTCGGATTTTAAATATAAATTCAAAACTTTCAACTTTCAATATCTTTTAATAAACCTCAAATGAAAAAAAATTAATACATGCATAATTTGGGGTCAGCGCGGTCGGTGCTAAATATGATATTAAATTAGATAAGATGAGATAAAATATGCTTAAGAGCAAGATATCTATCTAACTTATGGACTGAGCAACCACACAACAAAGTGGTACACGGACAGCTCGAGGACCGTGGAGGGAACTGGTGCAGGAGTGTTTGGGCCAGGAACTAAGCACTACGAATCTGTTATGCGATGACACCGTGCTTCCTCTTATTAGGAGGGAAGAGTGTCAAGCGGATAGTAAAAAGACTTGGTTTATTCAATTGTATGATATTTATTGTTTTAACTAAAAGCCCGCCGTCCACGCGTCGCTGCGACTATTAGTTTTAGTTCTGATTTTACTCTGCCTTATTCCTAAAATTCCTAGTCCTTTTATACTACTCTGCATAGTTCATTTTTGTTCATTTGTCCCCTCTCACACGACCCTTTTGTCTATTTCCCAATCACGCTGATGTATTCATAAATCAATTTCCGTATACACAGAATACCATATTTAAATGTCGCAATGTGTCATTCACACTTGTCCTAGAGAAGCGTACCGCATTGTCCAGAAAATGCATATCCATGTTCAATGTCGCAACATGTCATTAGTACTTGCTCTGGATGTGCATAGTGCTGATCTCAGCACTTGTGCATTGCATTTCTGTCCGGAGTTTCCTTGTGACTGTTTTACGTCACTGAGATTTGGGTATTCCCATTACTCATAGTATTTAATGGGTTCTCTGGCGACAGTGAATATGAAACATGATACGTTCGGCTAGCGATCGTCGGCATTGACCCATTTTATGGTTTTGCAGCTGTGTATACATTAATTTGAATGCCAGCGCGAAAGGAAATGCTGATGTGGGTACAATTGGAAAAACGCAGTGTGAAAGAGAATGGAATGAGTGTAGTGATCGTATATTATAATAGAAGGGATGTTATGTAGCGCAAGTACTACAAATCCATGAGCAAATGTACCAGCATCTTCCAGGCAGAAATATGTGCCATAGACATGTGCGTTCGAATCATCCTCGAGAAAAACTACAGGAATTGCAACATAGCAATAATGTCTGACAGCCAAGCAGCCATAAAGGCTCTTGACGCCTACGTCATCAAGTCAAAACACGTGTGGGAATGCCTACACGGACTGAATAGACTAGGCAAGAATAACAGAATTTCCATCTACTGGGTACCTGGCCATGTTGGCATTACAGCCAAAGAGGCAGCGGAATCTCTGGCAAGAAAAGGGGCAGAGGAACCCTTCATAGGACCTGAATCGTTCTGTGGGATAGGAGAACACACTCTACGCGAAGAGTTCAGGAGACTGGAGGAAGAAACAAGGGCTAAAACCTTTCTCAACCTCCAAGGTCTGAGGCAAGCAAAGAAACTCTTAGGAAGCTATAACCAAAAGAGATTCAAAGCTTGTATCAGCCTTAACAAAAACAACCTAAGAATCCCAACAGGCCTCCTCACGGGCACTGCAGACTCAAGGAGCACCTGAGAAAAATGAGCATATCAGGGGACGGGCTCCGCAGATTCTTCAGTGAAACCGCCGAAACTCCAGACCACATACTGAAATCCTGTGGGGCCCTGGCCCACAAAAGGATGAGATATTTGGTTAGGCACCAAATAACACAAAAGGACATACAAACCATGGACTTCTCAGATTCATCAAAGAAACTGGACTGGACTCTGTGCTCTAAGGAGTGTGACCTGCCAAGTATAAATCAGAGCAATACCTCGACACGCTTCACAAAGAAGTATCTAGAGAGGACTCTGAAAGAGGACATGAACCTCTGCGAGGCACAAGCAGGGGGACACAATAAACCAATAGGTCGCAGTGTAATATACCCTAACTAAATATTATTAAATATTAAGATATCTAACTTGGTAAACAGACGGACTGTGCAAATCAATGCACACAATACGAACAAGACTGTATATAATTGGCAACTATAGGTAACATAGTAGCAACATAGTAGCAACATAGTCCAGTGTAATAACTAGCAGACAATGGACTAGGTATCCTATAAAAGAATTAGGATTTATATATTATTAAAATATTTATATGCACAACTTATCCTTTCACGAATAAAATTAGACTAATATGAATATAAAACATATGGACGGGCTACAGTCCGCTTGGGCGAACTGTTGGATACCCTATTCTTATTCCTATCCCTCATAAGTGGTGTGACAAAAGTCTAAGTATGGTTGAATTGTTAAGAACGCTCTACATATTTTGTTATATAACATTTAAAGGAATTTATCAAAAAAAGCGCTCCCTAGCTCAAACTTGGGTGTTCCAATAAAATTGTTTTATTTAATTGTGGGCGTGTCAGTAGGCGGATTTAAAAAAAATATTCACATTAGCATAAGGGGCCCCTAGAGAGTATATATTATAAATTTCAGCTCCCTAGCTCACTTTGAATTCTCAAAAAAAAAAAATAATAATAATTGTGGCACGCCCAGTGGGCGGATTTTGAAAATATTTACACATGAGCATAAAGGGCCCATAGAGAGTATATATTTTAAATTTCAGCTCCCTAGCTCAAACTTTGGATTTTCAAAAAAATTGTTTTATTTATTTGTGGGCGTGTCAGTGGGCGGATTTTGAAAATTTTTTATCCCGAGCAGTTTTAGGGGTCATAGATCATATATAAAAAATTTCAGCTTTTTAGCTCAAAATTCGATTTTTTCCAAAATTTTGTATTTTTGACTTTGTGGGCGTGTCTGTGGGCGGATTTCAAAAATTCGTAAACTTGATTATTTCGGGACCCTATAGAGTATATGGTTAAAATTTCAGCTCTCTAGGTCCAGTTTAAAGGCCTAATTTTTGCCGACGGACGGACGGACGGACGGACGGACGGACGGACGGACGGACGGACATGGCTAGATCGACATTACTATCGATGCTGATCATAAATATAGTAACTTTTAGGGGTCTACGGGCAATATTAAGGTATGTTACAAACTATGCGTCAAAATTAATATACCCCTAGAATAGGATATAAAAACAGTTCAACTCTTTCTGATATCCAATAGTCACAACGCGGATTACAATTAAAACTATGAATATACCGGGACTATACTAATGAAAGTCATACTCAACTTGAACCGCCAAGAGACACAATAGAACACTCTACAATTGCTGCAGCTTAGCTAAAAGCTCTAGAGTTAGCCAGCATAATCTTTGTAGTGACGTTCTTAACGCCTCGAAGTATATCTAATGTTAGAACATGTTTAATGCAAAAGAGAAACAAGCAAGCAAACTCCACGCAAAATAACGAAAATTCTTACTATCCATATAAATATTCATCGTATAGGTACATATTGACCAAGAAGTCGTGGTGCGGCATGGCACAATACTGACAAAAATTATGTCATTGCTTTATAAATTAGATCGAATATTTCTAAATCAGTTACAAAAAAAAAGATAGAAATCGGTACCTTTTGCGACAAGATATAGCCGAAACAGTGAGAGTCTAAAATGCGACAAATTCCTAATATCTCAATTGATGAAAAATACCGAAATCAAATTTTATTCAATTTTTCCTTTCAAACGAATCATACTCTACTCGCAGACGAAGAAGTCAGATTTCTCATTTTTCCATCATCTCCCTCTCATCAAACATAATACTTGCCGAAGCGAAGGCAACATTGGAAATCATCAAAAGTATTCGGCTGTTACACAGAAAAATAAATAGGTACATGCTTACACTTCCATAAGAATGAAAATCATGTGGCATGACCACAGAGTAGATAATGCGAGATCCTGCATTCTGCCTGTGCTGCGCTCCCTATGCTCCTTCTTACAAAGAAAAATAAATAGGTACTAACATAATATCAAAATATTTCGTTAAGGAGAGACAGCAAAATTTAAGACGCAAATCTTCAAACGACACCATATTTGTTGCCGACTCGATCGAAGTCGAGGTTTTCAAAATCGTGTTGATGATAGTACTATAGAGTGTACATGTACATACAAAGCCTATAGTTGTCAATTATATACAGGGGCCCTACCATGAAATTCTATTCTAAAGATAAACTGTTCGAATTCGCAGAATCGCAACTCTGTAATTCTATTAGTAAGTTCTGAAAACGAAAATCGAACATCTCTAGTGGTGCCAACTTATTTTGTGTACTTTCGCGTATTTGTGGAACTACCGAATTCGAAAGTTAATGTCAGAATCGTTCAAATTTGCTCTAATTCATTCGATATCAAATGTGTTTGCGAGGAAGAGGTAAGGGAATTTGTCTGCATCAAAAATGTAAGTAAATAAAAATATTAATTTATTAATTGCATTTAAATTAATTACTCAACCACTAACTTTACTTTTTATGAATAGGCAATCAACGAAAATAGTAAACACCAAGCCTTCACAATTCGAAATGCTGGTCAATTATATGAAAACTAATCGAGACTTATCCAAGGGATATATTAGAAGTCCAGAAGCGAGACAAAAATCTCATCAAATGTGGACAAAATTATCCGAAAACCTTAACGCTGAGGGTCCACCGTAGCGTGACATTAAAGGATGGAAGAAAGTAAGAATGTTCAAGTTAACCATTAGCTCATTATTAATTTCATGTTTCGTTTTGTAGGTGTGGGCAGATTTTAAGAATACCACCAAGGGAAAGCTGAGGTCAAATAAGGCCAATTTATCGGGAACCGGTGGCGGTCCGTCCAAGCAAAAACTTCTTACGCCATTAGAGACGGAGGTGGTTGAATTGCTTGACCTTGTACAAGCCGTCGATTGAATGCCGGGAAGTACTAGCTACGGGGTGGCCAATAACAGCACGAACAGTGAAGTTCCTGATTCCAGAGGGTTGAGTATAAAAAGAAAAGTGATTTGGAAAAAAGTAAAACTCGAGTAGCAAAATTGCAACTTAAGAGGGAGATTCTTAAAATGCGCCAAGAAATAAATGGCATATCCTAAGAATGTTGTGGTACATAGATACAACTTGGTTGAAGTAGTTTGTATTGTAGAGATACATATCTACTTTCTTTATCTTTAATAATTTAATTTTCAAAGACTGAATTACATAATCTTTAATAATTTAATTTTCAAAGACCTTTTTTTTTATTATTACTTTATGTTTATGTTAATGAAAAAATAAATGTTTAATTTATGCATTTAACAAATCATTTCATATATTATCTCTGGTTCGTTTAGCTAGATTCGAATATTGCTCGTTGTTCAATGAATGTTGTTGCAAGTTTACAGGATTTACATCATCCGAAAAATTTTCTTGGGTTGGTTCAGGTAATGCAACTCTGAATTTTATACACAAATTGTGGAGTACACAACAAACGTTTACAATCTGTGCGACCTTCTCAGGCGAATAATGAAGCTCCCTTGCCACCAAGAGACATCGGAACCTTGCCTTTAGGACACCAAAAACGCGCTCAATTGTTGATCTTGAAATCGAATGTTTTTCGTTGAATTTGCATTCAGGGGATCCTTCGGCTGCCGTTCTGTATGGTGTCATAATCCAAGGCTCCAAGGGATATCCAGAATCTCCTATGAAAAGTTTTGAATAGTTTTAGATATGTATTTTAATATGAAACTATTGTCTAACTTGCCTAATACCCATGACGTCGTTTCCCCATTTTCAAAACCACGCTGAAGGTAAGCTCTTTCAGCACTAAGAGCCCATATGTGGGAATCATGAGATGCGCCTCCATATCGTGCATTAACCGATCTTATGATCATGTTGTTGTCAAATATCTAAAAAAAAAACAGTATTTTAGAATGAAGATGTCTTTTATAATACATATATACTATATGGACTATTTTTACTTACCACCATGGCATTAATGCTGTGTTTGAGTTTTCTGTTAAAGAAAAGGTGCTCGTTCGTGAGCGGGCGAATCATTTGAATATGCGTTCCATCTACAACCCCAATTATACCAGGAATTCGCGAATTTTGCCAAAAATAATGTTTTGACTTTCTTTTTTCTTCGTCATTCATTTCAAAATTTATAAGCAGCGGGCACATGACTCTTTCGATTGAAGCCAAAACATCTGCAAGTATGTTTGACATAGTTTGCTGTGCAAGTCCAGCATGCTTGTCACCACCGATTTGGTTTTGGTAACCTACTGTTGCCAAAAACTTCAATGTTGCTGATAGCTTCATCATATTTGGAACAGAATTTTGTCTTTTGCGAATACACATATCCGATGATATGTTGTTAAGTAAAAACATGAAACTCTCTTTACAAAGACGATAGTTTTTAACAAAACTGAAATCAAAATATTATATTTGATTAAAATCACGATCGAATACTTTATTATGTGAAAATGAAAACCTTGGGCCCTACCATGAAATTCTATTCTAAAGTGAAACTGTTCGAATTCGCAGAATCGCAACTCTGTAATTCTATTAGTAAGTTCTGAAAACGAAAATCGAACATCTCTAGTGGTGCCAACTTATTTTGTGTACTTTCGCGTATTTGTGGAACTACCGAATTCGAAAGTTAATGTCAGAATCGTTCGAATTTGCTCTAATTCATTCGATATCAAATGTGTTTGCGAGGAAGAGGTAAGGGAATTTGTCTGCATCAAAAATGTAAGTAAATAAAAATATTAATTTATTAATTGCATTTAAATTAATTACTCAACCACTAACTTTACTTTTTATGAATAGGCAATCAACGAAAATAGTAAACACCAAGCCTTCACAATTCGAAATGCTGGTCAATTATATGAAAACTAATCGAGACTTATCCAAGGGATATATTAGAAGTCCAGAAGCGAGACAAAAATCTCATAAAATGTGGACAAAATTATCCGAAAACCTTAACGCTGAGGGTCCACCGCAGCGTGACATTAAAGGATGGAAGAAAGTAAGAATATTCAAGTTAACCATTAGGTTATTATTAATTTCATGTTGCGTTTTGTAGGTGTGGGCGGATTTTAAGAATACCACCAAGGGAAAGCTGAGCAAGGCAAATTTATCGGGAACCGGTGGCGGTCCGTCCAAGCAAAAATTTCTTAATCCATTAGAGACGGATAATCAGATTTGGAACAGAATTTTGCCTTTTGCGAATACACATATCCGATGATATGTTGTTAAGTAAAAACATGAAACTCTCTTTACAAAGACGATAGTTTTTAACAAAACTGAAATCAAAATATTATATTTGATTGAAATCACGTTCGAATACTTTATTATGTGAAAATGAAAACCTTTTCTCGCTAAGCTCCATCACGTTAGAGGTGTCTCTAATTCTTCTTCGTTCAATTTGCTCATTTCGTTCCTGATTTTCTTGTAAATCAAACCAAATTGCAACGCTGTCCATTTTTGTAATTATTCTTTTGACTATTTTTGTTGTTTTTCCGTAAATATGAAGTTTTGTTTGTTTTTTTTTAAGGATTGAGTATTGTCAAACAGCGCGAGGCTCGTTCGAAAGTCGAAAATTTTTGGAAAAAAAGTTGGTATTACTGGCATCCGATTCCATTTTCATAGATAGTTCCATTTCAAAGTAGAATCGAAAATAACTTTCGAATAGAGTGGAAATTAGAATCGAATACTGTGGTAGGGCCCCTGTCCATAGATACCCCACAGGTATGGGTTTGATGAAAAAAAAATTTGACTTTCAGTTGTATGGGGAACCCCAAAAAATTATTGTTTTTTTTCTATTTTTAGACAGACAGACAGACGAACAGACAGACATGACGAATCTATAAGGGTTTCATTTTTTGCCATTTAGCTACGGAACCCTAATAAAAAACATAGGGACGGGCTACAGTCCGCTTGATCGAACTGTTCGATACCCTATTCTTATTCCTATCCCTCATAAGTGGGCGTGACAAAAGTCCAAGTATGATTGAATTGTTAAGAACGCTCTACATATTTTGTTATATAACATTTAAAGGATTTTATCGAAAAAACGCTCCCTAGCTCAAACTTGGGTGTTTCAATAAAATTGTTTTATTTAGTTGTGGGAGTGTCAGTAGGCGGATTTAAAAACAATTATCACATGAGCATAAAGGGCCCCTAGAGAGTTTATATTATAAATTTCCGCTCACTAGCTACAACTTTGAACTTTCAAAAAAGTTTTTTTTTAAATTGTGGGCGTGTCAGTGGGCGGATTTTAAAAATAGTTACACATGAGCATAAAGGGCCCCCTAGAGAGTATATATTATAAATTTCGGCTCCCTAGCTCAAACTTTGGATTTTCAAAAAAAAAAAAATTAAATTGTGGGCGTGCCAGTAGGCGGGTTTGGAAAATATTTACACATGAGCTTAAAGGATCCTTAGAGAGTATATATTATAAATTTCAGCTCTCTAACTCAAATTTTGGTTTTTCAATAAAATTGTTTTATTTATTGTCAGTGGGCGGATTTTGAAAATTTTGTATCCCGACCAGTTTTAGGAGTCATAGATCATATAAAAAAAATTTCAGCTTTCTAGCTCAAAATTCGATTTTTTCCAAAATTTTGTTTTTTTGAGTTTGTGGGCGTGTCTGCGGATTTCAAAAATTCGTAAACTTGATTATTTCGGAACCGTAGAGAGTATATGGTTAAAATTTCAGCTCTCTAGGCCCAGTTAAAAGGCCTAATTTTTGCCGACGTACGGACGGACGGACGGACATGGCTAGATCGACATTACTATCGATGCTGATCATAAATGTAGTAACTTTTAGGGGTCTACGGGCAATATTAAGGTATGTTACAAACTATGCGTCAAAATTAATATACCCTTAGAATAGGGTATAACAAGTTACAGGTGACTGTAATGGTCTAATTGCAAAATGCCATAACCTATTCCAAACTTCAATCAAAGCCAACAAATAATATACCTACCATCAATCTACTCGACGACAATTCTCCCACCTTTCTTTATCCACCATCGCCCCTACCTTTAAATATGAATATCCATTTTTGACTTGCAAATATGAATTATAAAAAAACTCATTTGAGAATCCTCACCGCTGAAATGCGACTCTCCTTCAACGATCATACATATACAATACATACCAATTGCATTAAATACCAATAAACATAACCTACCCCAAACTTCCATCAGAGTTCAGAGCAAACAAATAATATGGCATCAGACTACCCGATAATAATTCCTTCACCTTTCCGCCCTACCGTCAACCACCAACGCTACCTGTGTCATCTTTCTTCTCATATACCTAGTCACGAGCATGAAGGAGAACAAAAAATCAGCTGTTTGCGCAAAATCAAAAAAAAATATTCTGCTGATACTTCCATCAGGGCCAACAAATAAAATATCTACGATAAATCTACCCGATGAGAATTTCCGCTACATCAAACATCAGCCACCATCGGCATCGGTAGTCGGCTATTCGCTACCTGAATGATCTACATTTCATGCTCATATTCCCATTCAGGAGATTGGAGGAAAACAAAAATAAAGCCACATAATGTGCATAAACTATCACCATTTGTTTTGGCCCAGAGCCTACATGTGGCGTATCGTCGTATATACGAGGTGAGAATACTATAGAGTCTGTATACAATGATGTGGCTTCCACAAGGGAAGTAAAGAAGAAGTCGCATTTTTTTAGCACTGCAACTTGTTTTGATCTAGAAAAGAAAAGCGAACAAAGAAAATCTTGGGCCACCTGAAAATTCTTCACCACTTGAAGAGGAATATCTCAGTGATGTAGAGGTGGAGCCCGCGGGGCTACAAGTTGAAACCCACTATTAACAAGCGACGACGCCAAGAAAAAAGTATGATTGGTCCAACTAAAGTGCGGCTGTCAAGGATGTAGTAAGAGACTTTAAGGAAAACCACTGAAATGCTATAAAAATATGTCATTCCCTCGACAGAATCTACGATATTTAAAAGAAAAAGTAAAAAGAAATGTTGAGAATCGAAAAGCCAAAAAGCCAAGCGGCATAACTGGGTCATGGAAAACTTAAGAAAGCGAGAAGTAGAAGACAGCATTAAAAAAAATCAGGTTGAGTACAGCGTATCTAAGTTACTGTCGAATGTTACCGTTGTCCGTCAGAGTTCCATACTTGGTCGTCCATTTTCAATTTACGTCAACGAACTTCCATCTTTTTTGAAAACTGCTCTTCTCATACGTATGCAGATGACGTCCAATTAGCTGTCCCCTTGAGCTCAGTGAGCACGGAGCTTCTTCTTAGTAGTGGCGCTGGCGATGGTGTAGAGGGTAGTGTGTTGGCTTGTGACCCGTGCGGTTCATGTTCAATCCCTATGGGAAGAACAAATACGCCACCCAATAAAGGAGACAAACGAATAACACCTTGTTTCTCCAACCTCTACACCAAAAACAGGATCTGTACAATAAACCGTTACCGAGTCCGAGTGCTGTGGGAGTTGGATTGTTTTTTTTGTAAAAAAAAAAAAAAATATGGAGGTTCTTGCTTCAATGAAGGTTAAGACAAAATTCAAAATTAGGCCCAATCTTATGGTGTTATTTTAAACATTTTAGATCTTGGTTATTTTACTTCTTGTTTTGCAATGCTCCCATCGAATATGTTGAAACTGCAAGAAATACCGGACTGTCTTTTAGCCGCTTTCTGACTTGGGATAACCATATAAAAGGACTCGTTAGTATTGTATACTACGTATTTTATGAGAAACGCGTTCTTTTACACCAGTCACAACACGTTTAATTATTGTAAAGACTTTTATAATTTCGATTTTGATATAATGGTTGCGAAATGTACTGCAACTGTAATTTCGTAAGCAAACGGAAACTCAATACTTCCTTTAATAGTACTGTACGTTGTGCCTTACCTACGAAGATACAAGAGATTATCTTGGTTTGCTGTGTATCTGCTGGATATGCCGTTTGAAAATTTTCTTCAGCAATTACTTCATCCCCGCGAATTTATTACCAAGCTATGTTAAAGAAATTCAAGATGCAACATGTTAAATCAAAAAGTCATCTTTGAGTGAATATTTAATAAATTAATAAGTAAAATTCTATTTGAAGATTCAAATTTGTGTCATAACAAGTTACTTACTTACTTATTTATTTTGCTTTATTTCCTTCAATTAGCTTATTACTAGCTTACAATATATTGTATCTTACAGTTATTATGCAATGACGAAATAAAGCACACTGTAAAAGACAACAAGTTAACACTAATAGTAGGGGAAGGTAGTATACCTTGGTCCGATTGTACCTTGGTCCGAGTGCCAATTTTCAGAAAAATACATAGCACACAAAAACCGGTCCTTCTATGAAATGTTGATCTTCTGTTCATTTGTCTTCTCAGTTTCTTTTTGAAGGCACAGCTGCACGAGTCGGCAGAAAAAAAATAAACATAGTTTTCAATGGAAAAACAATTTTTTTATCTCTTTTCTGAAGTTATGTAGTGCTTAGTTTTCTGTCTCTTTTCCGCTACTTTAATCGATTTCGTTAAGTGTATTAATAATCTTTTGGTAGGAACACATTGTCGTTCGTATGTGGTTTGAGTACTACGTTAAAATCTAATTTGTTTGGCTAAAGTGGTGTTAGTGTACCTTGGACCTATAATAGCGCGTGTACCTTAGATCTTTGGTTTGTCCTTTAATGTAAGTTTTTAAATAATATTGAAGTGATAAATTAGTTTTTCTTTTATGTTGTTCCTTTAAAGTGAGTTTTAAAATAATATTGAAGTCCTTTGTTAAGTTTTATTTAGTAAAAGAGTTTGTTTTATTTAATACATAGTATTATTTGAAATAAATTTTTTTTAATCAGGCACAAAAAATTTAACTTTAAGTTTGTTTGACGCTTTTTTGAAATAAATAAAGAATGGTACCATTTTTCTTTTTATTGAAATAAATTAAAGTTTTCACTTTTAAACTATAGGAAAACTTTCAAGAATATTTTCGGTCCAAGGTACAATACTCCGTGAACCAAGGTACAAACACGTCTTGTACCTTGGACCGTTTGAGGTTACCATATAAAAGTAAAGTTTTCTAAGGAATGGTTAGCAATATCCTTTTGGTAGTTTCGCCATATCATAGAAAAGACTTCAGGTAGTAACAAAAAAAAACGAATGAAAAAACGAAACATAAAATATTGGCAAAAAACTGAAATCCGGGCCAAGGTATACTACTACCTTCCCCTACATTTACACCGACACGAAATTTGTCATTTCAGCTAAATTCTACATTTCACCCGATATTCTCGCCATACATATTCAGCATTTCGAAGTTTGTCAAATCGAACACACAATGTAAATATTTCCATACGTCATTCAGCGTGCACTGAATTAAGACCCAATTTGACAAAAAATGGCCGCGCCGCCAAAATATTTATTTACTTAAAGACAAAACTATTTTGGTGCAACCACTTCTGATTTCTAAAGAAAAATAAAATCCGCGCAACCAAGTTTTGATCTTAGCTATCATATGTAATGTTCTCCGTTCGTTGAAATAAAATTTTCAAATTTTCGTAGCAAAATGTTGAATTTCGGGACGGTGTAAACGTACTATAAGCGTTAGTCGAAAATGAAAAAATATTTCTGGGTCTTATTCTAGCAGTGGTCCACTTTTCAGACCTAGATAGTTCCTAGTAGCCACACGCCAACACCCACTTCCACTGTGATGAGACTTTTAGCTTATGGTTACCTACACGCCGACGCCTCATCAAATATTCATAAGGTGGCTAATTAGTTTCAAATAGAGTTCAACGTTGATGAGCCTTTTACTACTCTAAACTACCTGCTCATCAATCATCATTAAAGACGTACAATTTTATCAAGTTTGGTGATTTACCAATCTAACGGTTATAGAATTGGTTTATCTCATGGAACTCAATGTAACCAGTGTCAACATGTAACCAGAAAGTTTCATAAACTTAATTAAAACTACAAAGATCTTTCCTTAAATTGAATTTCATTACCTGCGTCCGTAAAATAAGATATAGACAACTTTAATTAAGCTTAGAAGGTCTATTTTGTTACCATGTTTATAGTGGATAACGTGAACTCTAAATAAGATAGGAATAACTAACCGTCCTTCATACAATATATGAGTCCTTTCTCCTTTCCATGTTATGTCGAAAACTTGTTACTCAGAGCAGCGTGCATAATTTCTGAGAGTTCTCTTAATGTTTCAATTTGTTGTAAATTTATATGTAATTAGAGTAAATTGAATTTATCCACGCTCCAGTGACATTTGAATTCGTATAAGCAGTGCAAAATTATTTTATTATTTAATTGCTAGAGTCTTGTACATATTATGATTTAATATTTTTTCCATCGACAAAAGAAAAAAGGAGAGAAGAATTTGAATTGTCTGACTTACTATTTATGTAATATCATTTGTACTGAAAGGTTGTATTTGGCTAGAGTCGTTTGGGGTAAGAGTGCCCATTTTTCATATTGGGCTCAAATGATGGCAAAAGTACAGCAGCTTCAAACTAAAACAAACTATTATTGTGTAGCTTTATTTTTAGAGAACAAAAAATACACAAACTGACTTTTTTAACTTTCTCGAACACTGTTCTATACTAAATAGAAAGATATTGCAATCATGCTGGAATTTCGAACTCAAACTGAGTATGAGGTATTGTATTACGACGCAGCCGAGGCTCCCATTTTTTGTTCGTTTTTTCTATCATTTTAATTAACGGTACCTACCATACAAATGGTTTTTCCAAATCGATTTTTTTTAAAATGGCTCTCACGATTTTGATAATTTTTAAGATATTAAATAACTTAGGTGAACGTAAGAAAATGGCGTATACTCAGTTTTTGTGAAAATAGTCGAATATTTATACGAGTACAAGACAACCGCAGTATTTGTTCAGGAGTCTTTCCAGGAGCGGATGTTGTCCCTCTTTTTAGAAAAGGCTCAGCAGAGGATGTTAGCAATTATAGGCCTATTTCTCTTCTTCCTGCTTTTAGCAAAATCTTTGAAAAAGTAGTTAAGGAAAGGATGCTCTCTTTTTTAAACAAGACCAACTTTTTCAGCCCGTTACAATTTGGCTTTCAAAGGGGGAAATCTACTGAAGATGCCCTTCTAAAGTTCTGTTCAAATATATTTTCCAATCTTGATGGGAAAAAGTTCACTGCAGGCTTATTGGTAGATATTACTAAACCCTTTGATATGGTTAACCACTCTATACTGCTAAGGAAACTTGAGAATGCTGGATTTCGAGGCTTTATACTCGATTGGTTTAGGTCCTACCTTTCAAACAGACTTCAAAGGGTAAAACTTGATGAAACTAGAAGCGACATCCTCCTTTTAAATATGGATGTGCCACAAGGCTCTGTGTTGGGACCTATCCTGTTCCTCGTGTATATAAATTCACTCTTGGAACTTAAGTTTAAAGGAATGCCTACTGCTTTTGCAGATGATGTAGGTTTTTCCTACGGAGCTGAGAGTGCTTTAAACTTGGTATCTGATATAAACTGGGATCTCAATTTATTGAGGATCTGGTTCGCCGAACATTAGTTGCACATATGCAAGTTCAAAAACAAAAGTAATGTTCTTTAATCTATCTTCCACTAACGCTTCAAATATAGATTTGTACTATCACGCTCCGGAGTGCACAAAGTACAGCTTCCCAGGTTGCACATGTGCCTCCGGTTCTGTACCAACTTTTTGTAACACGGTGAGTTGTAGTAAAAATTGCTTTCTGATAGAGAGAGTTGATCAATTTAAGTATCTGGGGCTCATTTTTGATTCTAAGATGAGTTTTGCAGATCATACGGACTCCTTAAAAAAATATTTTCGATGTACTCTCAGACATTTTTTTTATTTAAGCAATGTTTGCTCAAAACAACTACTAAAATCCATATATTACGGAATCTTCCATTCAAAACTTCAATATGGTATAACTTGTTGGGGAGGTACATATGCGACTAAAATCAAGCCTCTTTTAATTCTGCAGAAGAGTGTTTTAAGAAAAATTTGCCGTAAACATCGTCGACACCCTAGTTTTCCCTTGTTTCAAGATGTCAAAATACTTCCTGTGCGTCATTTGTATTGTTTTAAAGTTCTAAAAACTTTCTTTAAGAGATCAGGTAATCTTAATTGCAGATTAGTCTCCGAACATAACCTACGTAGAAACTTTTTGAATGTTGTATATGTACCTTTTTCTCGTACAACTGCTTTTAGTAATTTTTATTTGTGTTCATCTTGTCGTCTTTTTAATAAGCTACCAATATCAATTAGAGTCGCTAGATCCTCTGGATGACTTGAAAAGTCTTTAAGGCATTGGCTTTTTGACTTCAATTACGCGGAATTAGAATCAGTTCTTTCTAACAATCTGGGATAACTTAAGGTCTTAAATTTTGGAAATTTTGTCTTTCTTTTGCTTTTTCACAACTGTCTTGTAATTATCCTTTTATTTAGTTTTTTTTCTTCTCTTAAGATTTCTCTGAATAATATAATGTAAGGGGCACCCCACCCATAGCTAATATTTTTTCTAATTAATCGCATTGAAGTGGCATTTGACACTATTTTTAATACTTAATGTATATAAAATAAAAAATGTCACAGCTAATTTACTTCTGTAAATTGTAAAATATTGTTGAACTTATTGAATAATGTATTGATTTGATTCTATCTGAAATAAATGCATCTATCTATCTATCTATCTTTTATCAAAAGCGGCACTGATGTCACAAAAATTGCCGCATGTTTGTATCATATTCGGAACATGCGAAAATTGTGGCATGCGATAAACATCCCGAGTACACGACATGCCAAATCTACTGTTTGCACTCCGCACACATGCGACTATAGCGGCCACATATGGTGTTTCCGCATGTAGAAGCGAGCAGAATATATACGGAGTACGCGGCTTCGACAAACAGTGCATGTGCCATATGCGCACAAAATTGCAAATACATGCGGCTTGTGAGTACACATGGGAAAATGCCGCATATTTCCTTCGTACTACTTTTGATACATTATGTTTTCCTCATATATTTGTTTATTTATATCGTGCCATGCTTACAAATTTCATTTAAAAGAATAATGCAAATAATTTAAGCTTATTCCAGAGGTACATAATACCTACATTATAAACATTTAGGAATTGGATGAGCTTAATGCTTGCGAATTGTATGATTAGGTTATATATGACATGATATGGTATAGGCAAGGAAATGAATAATAATATTGATAACATTTCAATATGAAAAGGACATTTTGGAAAAACACACTTTGTTTGGATTTGAACGACCTTTTTTTGTATTCCAAGGACCCGTTTAAAAACCTGGAACAGAGAAGTAGTCCACCGTTTTTAAGGACATTTTGGAAAAATATCCTTTTATCTAGTTTCAAGGACATTTTGGAAAAATATCCTTTTATCTAGTTTCAAGGACCTTTTTTTGTTGTTCCAAGAACCTCTTGATAAAATAACTGTTAACAGAAGAATACTGAGCGGTTTCTAAGGAAATTTTGGAAAAATATAATTTTTTCATCTTCAAGGAAATCTTGATAAAATGAACGAACGGAGAAATCCTGCGCCGTGAATATTGTGGAAAAATATCAATTTTTGGGATTTAAGGACCATGAGCTCATTGAAGCCCAAAAAGGGATATTTTTCCAAAGCTTCCATAGAAACCACGCTGTATCATAAGCCACAAGAGCTTATGAATTAAGTAATCATTAATTCGCAAACCAAAAAGAGCTAAATTAAATATTTTTTAATTCACAAGTAATAAAGAGAGTAAGGTTTTTTTAATTCATAATCTCGCAACCCTGGTTCAATGTTATTTTACAAAGATTTCGTACACGGCATGTGGAATTTCAGATGCATTTCTGACGCACATGCGCCTTTTGCATGTCGTTTACTAGTACATAACGGTAACTAACAAATAAATTTATAACTCATAAACGGGTCAAGTTAATTCGAAGAAAACTAACATAACGACTAATACTACCATTTGGAAGGAACTTGTGTATTAAAAGTTTGGAAATATTTTGGAATATATTTTTTATTCATATAACAGTTTTGAAAATCACACTTTTCCTTAAAACGTCTCTAACGATTTTGAATAATTTTGGTGTCTTGAGTACTTGGGCTGAGTATCAGAAGATGGCTTACTTAGTTTTTGCCCATGGACTCTATAAACGCTACTTAAAGAAATTAGTTGATATTTGACTTGTCGAAGTGGTAAACTATTTTAGAAAGAACTCCTGTTAAAAGTGGGTAAAAATATAGAAAAAGCGGTCAAAAACTTGGCCATTGGTAATCTCAGCCGAGCAATGAAATTCCCGCCCACAAAACTTACCTCATCATTGGACCTTTTGAGCCGACAATGGAGTCGTCCTCAATAATAACAATCGACTTTCTGAAAAAAATCTTGACGATAGCAATAAAATACTCGTCCAAGAACTTCCTTCAAAAGCCGACTCCCAAATTCTTCACGCAGAGCTTTCCGTGAAGCAAACCTAAGGCGATAGCGTTCGGTGCTATCGTCTGAAAAGTTATGTGATGAGAGCTTTTTATGCTCGAGCTGTCTAACTTGATGTAATGGTTTTTGCGCAAGTGTATCTATGTGTGTAAGCGGCTGACATTATAGACCCTCTATCGTTGTTTGAGTGAAATGTTTCAACACCGACTGTGCTTGCCACCAAAATGATGGCTGAAAATAAGCGCACATGTTATTATATATTTAAATACTTTATCCTAGTAAGCCTTTGCTGCCAGTGCTCTTATATTTCAAATTTAGCGAGTACACAACACAGTGTCGAATCAGATAGTACAGACCTAATTCCAATAACAGAAAAACCCCTTAACATGTTTAAACGTCAGATAATCATCAAAACAACTAATGAAGATTCTCAGGAAATATCCTTTCCGTATATAGGTAAAAGATTAATAACAATTACGAGAAAAAATTTTACGACCAAAGACTTTGATCTAATAATATCAGAATGTGATATAAATTGCACAAATGCAATATTCATAAATAACGACGATTTACCTTTGAACAAATATGCGAATGACGACGAATTATTTCTTAAATTTCAAACCCATTGGAAACAACACCATAATAAACAGAAATTATATAGAAGCATATCTAACCTAATAAATTTACATCCTCCAGAAACTGAGGAAACAATTAATAAAATCCATATAAAATTTAATCATATTGGTATTGAAAAAACATACCTTGAAGTCATTAGAAAATTTTACGCACCTAGTTTACGTGAAACTATTAATAAAGTATTGAACAATTGCGAAATGTGTAATTTCAAAATAGAAAGGAATCCAATAAAACTACCTTATGAAAAAACGCCCACGCCCTCAGGCCCTCATGAACACTACCATATGGACATTTGGCCCATACCAAGAAATGGTAGCTACCTAACATGTATTGACAAATTTTCAAAATTTATAGCCCTTGAACGTTTAGAAACAAAGAATCAAGCCGATGTGCTAACCGCTATAACTAAGATATTTATTTATCTAGGTAAACCAAAAATCTTAACGACCGACAATGATAAATGTTTTTTATCTTACACAGTTAAACAATATCTCAAAGACAACGAGATAGTAACTCACATTACTACGCCATATCGACACACAGGCAACTCAGATATAGAGCGTTTGCACTCCACTCTCAACGAGAACATAAGATTATTTGAAAAGCAAAAGCCAAGCTTAGTCGATAACGTGACACGAACAATAGAGGTTCACAACAATACGATCCACTTAACTACTAGAGAAAAACCGAGTGACATACATTTCGGACGCATAGACAATAAAACAATATTTAATAGAATCGAAAGCACAAAAAATAAAGTTTTAGCTAGAGTGAATAAAGATAGAAAAGATACCGATATAAATCCTAATTTTACCAAAATTTATAATCCTACATATTTCGATAAATTAAAAACAAAGCATAGGAAAGTAAAAGTGATTGAAATCGATAAAAATAAAATAACTATTAAACCAAACAGAGACTTACAAAAATTACACAAAGACCAGTTTCGAAAGAAGAAGAAAAAATTTAAAAATGATAAAATTAAAATTGGCATCGATACTAGTTCTATGGCAGTTAACACTGGCCTATAGCCAAGAAATACAAATAACTAATTACAACCACGGTAACGGTTTTACCATTATACAACTACAACAGATACAAATAATAGAAAACTATACTAAAATACTTCATATTATAAATTTAACTAAGTACGAAACAAATTTAGAAATACTAGAAGAACATATACAACTTTTACCTGAACCAAACATTGAAATTATTAATTTAATGAGACATACAAGAAAAGAATTTGAAACTATAATACCACATAACAGACAGAAAAGAGGACTTATTAATATTTTAGGTACAGGCATGAAATTTTTATCCGGAACTATGGACGACGATGATAGGCAAGAAATAGAAGAAAGGCTAAAATTAATAGAAACAAATACACATAATGTAATAGAAAACTCAAATTTACAAATACAGATAAACAATCATTTTAATGAACAAATTGCGTTAGTAACTAACATGTTTAATAACAAAACTAAGAAACTTACCGAACATATAGAAAAATCTATTCGCATTCAACACGATTTAGAAAGGGATCTTAACAAATTGAAATTAGAAATAGAAATTAAAGACAATATAAAATATTTGATAAATGACATCGACAAAATTAAAGACATAATTTTAGCATCGAGACTAGGAATCCTAAGCAAAGACATATTTTCAGAAACAGAAATTGATAAAAATAATATTACAATTGAAAAACTTTCAGAAATCAAATTAGAACTTGCTTTGTATAAAAACTCTATTATTTTTATAATTGAATTGCCAAACTTTACAAACGAATTATACAAACAAATACATATTCAACCCATACCAAACTTAGAAGATAGTCAGCAATTAGAGATAACTAATAAAATATATTTGACTAAAGATCAAGCAATTTACAATAATACAAATATTAAAAAATATTTATCAAAAATAAATGATAACTGCTTACAGAATCTATTTAAAAAACAAATGAATTGTAAACTAATAAAAAATGTAAACCAAGAAATATTAGAAATAGGAAATAATAATCTTGTGTTAATTAATGTAAAATTACAAGAAATAAATCAAAATTGTAATAATCAAAACATTACTGTTAAAGGTAACTACCTAATTAAGTTCGAAAATTGTAAAATTGAAATAAATAATAAAATGTACGAAAGAAAAAATTATAAACACGAACCTTTAATACCAAATGTAATTGAGAATATTAATTATACCAAATCAAAAGATATAACTTTTCAAGAATTACATTACCAAAATATACAAAACTTAAAAGAAATTGAAGAACTGAAATACAAGCACAAACATACTAGTTTAACTATGTACATGATAATTTTAATCATTATACTTGTCATAATCCTTTATACATATTTAAAATGTAAAAATAAGAAGATAATAAACAATGTAAATCTTCCAAAGGTCACTTTCCGACCATTAGAAGACTCTAAAGGGGGAGGTGTTATATCGGAACCCACTTGTGCGCATCTAGATTTTAAATTCAATAAGTAAACATTTTGCCATACTTTCAATGTACACAAAAAGATGCTATGACAAAGAATAATTGTAGTCAACACTTTTTGTCCTAATCAATGTTTATGTTTTAAAGATCCATCGCTTCAATGTTTAAAATATGAGCAGGAAATGTGACTCAGCACTTTTTGCCTTTAGCAACTGGTGCGAGAATATCCGCAGTCAAAATGCTGCGTTAGCAATTAAGCAATATAAAAGGGGATCGATGTATCTCAAGTTGTTAAGTCTTAAGTCTACCATACCAACAGTCACTTCGTATAGCGGAAGATTTCCCCCCACCAAGGGTAAGGGATCTGAAGCTTTGACTTCAATAAAAAGTTATTAAAATTAAATAAAGTCTTTTATTTGATGTAGCTCTCTGACGAGAGCGCAAATATATTTTTTATTAACTTAAAACACTTAAACAAAATTTATATTATAAGTTTCAGTTTCCTAGTTCAAACATATATTCAACATTTCAGCTTTCTAGCTCAAAAATTGGTTCTTTTGAAATTGTGGGCATGTCAGTGGGCGGATTTTAAAAATGCTTAGTTTTTATTATTTCGGGCCCCTAGAGAGTAGGTATATTTTTAAAATGTCAGCTTTCTAGCTCGAGCTTAAAGGCCTTAATTTTTGCCGACTATGGATGGACGGACGGACGGATGGATATAGTAGATACACATTACTATCGATGCTGATCACGAATATATTACAAAAAATACTGTAAAACGACAGGTGACCTGCCTCAATATTAACGCACGTGATCGATTCCCTTATAGATAAGTATACCTATCCAACGACTATTTCTTTGAAAAATAGCTGATGCAACACAAATTAAATATTTCTGAATCAAATACTGAAGAAATGATAGAAATCGGTGCATTTTTGGACGAGATACAGCAAAAATAGCAAAAGTCTTAAAAACCATAATCTCATAATTAATTGTTTGATGAAAAATACAAAAATCAGCTTTTGTTCAATTTTCCTTTAAAAAAATGTTTCCTTTCCCCTTCCATTATCTCCCTCTCATTATACATACTATTTGCCGAAGCGACCGACGCAACAATGCAAATCTTCAAGAAGTATTTTCTCTAACAAAATTCCATACAATTCTTATTTTTGATATAAATCGATACAAAATACCTTTTTGAAAAAAAGACAACCAAATAAACTGTTGCCTCTGTTTCCTAGACAACAGTTTATTTGGTTCTCTTCTTTTAGTTTTCCTTTACTTTAAAGTTTATACACATATTTTTGACGGTGATAAACAATGACGCCAACATTTTTAATGGCAACTCTGTCGAGGTCGACGTTTTTAAATTCGTGTTGATAATAATACTATAAAGTATATATACAAAGCTAACATCAATCTCTTTACGTCATAAACACTGGACAAATTCCTATTGGTTATCGTTTCTCTCCAATCTTAACAATGAGTAATCCAAGGAATACCTCCATTAACCGAGCCATAACCAAACGAAAAAAAGTAAATAAAAATATTGTTACCCGATCTCAGAATGCGTATGACTTACATCAGACAAATAGTCAACGGAATTCAGCCCGTTCGACACTCTACCGTATCGATTGTTGACAATTCAATTATATGTAACTCCAAACATATCTCAACAGAAGATCTATGGTTTTATTGATTTTGAAAATCACATGCAAAGTGGTTCACGGATAAAATACTTCTAAAATGTTCCCACAGAATTGCAGCAAATATTCTGCCTCTTCACAGATGCCTCTTCATTCATGATCATGAATAAACATAATACAGCTAAGCTTAACGAGCTGTAAGCGAACTGGAAATTCACCGTCTTTGTAGTACGAGTATCTTAGAGTCAACACGTAACAGTTTATATTCTTTTTGAATATTTTGTGTAAAGCGGTCCCTAGACGCTCAATATTATTCTGCAAAATATTGTACAATATTATTTGCTAGGCCCCCAGACGGTTCAATATTTTATACAATAATTTAGTTGGCAGCTGATACTTGTGTAGACAACATGTTGAGTGATACTGAAATTTGTTGTGTGGCCATTGCCCTTGCTGTTTGCTTAAAAAAGAAGGAGTTCGCAAAGAAATGATTTTTTGTATTAATTGCTGTTTATCAGCTTCCGGATATCTTTGTCTGTATTTGGAAAGCAATTTTTCATATTTTTCATTTTTTTTATTTCGGTTACTATAGTCCTTGCTCTTAATATCCCACAAAGCCGGTAGAGTTTCAAACACTTCGATACACTCTAAAATAAATTTTCTCTCATTCTCTCTTGCTGGTGACATTTTCACTGAAATAACTTGCGGAGGTGTTTACTCTTTGACACTTGAAAATTAAATAAACAAATATTGTGCAATTGTACCCACAGACGATATAATATTTTATATTGTGCAATAAATATCAAAAGGGTTTTGATTTTCCTCAATATATTGGACAACCTTGCAATATTATCCATAGACGGACAATAATATTGAGCGTCTAGGGACCGCTTAATAAGTAAACATTATCAAAAAATAAAAAATAAATTTATCTAATATATACAATTCATGTGTCACAGTTTTACTGTTTATACTCCTCCGAAACGGCTTGACCGATTTTGATGAAAATGTATATGTATATTCCGTAGGTATGAGAATAGGTTTATAACTAATTTTTATACCAGTAAGTGATAATGGTGGTCTACCACAAACATTTTTGTTTCTTTTTTTGGAACAAAATTTTTTATTTTTATTTTTTTATGATTTACCATTCAAAAATTCATATAACCCTTAATTTTCAAACTTCTACCACCAACCCCCATTTTTTAATAGCAATATAATCTTCAACTCTCAGTGATCGATAACTGATTTATCATTTATTAGTATCCACTGTTGGAAATTATTCTTTGTCAGTATTGTTTTGATTTTTCTCGTATTTTTTTTTTCGCAGAACTGTGTGTCACTTATGCCCAAAACTTTGCTAATGAAGTTGTGATTTTTTGTTTGATAGGTAGTGGGGGAAAAATGTATCATTCGGCCTGACGAAACGAGGTTTTGTTTTTGTGCCTGTATAATCGTATGCCTAGATATGTAATGCTGTTTTCTTATATTCATTTTCCACCGCATCGTTTCTAAATATAACCTAACAACAAGTACATAAGTTGTCTAAAATTTGCTATTGTAGGAGAGGGAATTTTCCATTGGCATGCCAAAGTTTGAATAAAGAACTTATTCTCATATTGAAAATAATTGTTTTCCCTAAAGCAGAACTCCAAAAATGTTCAGGAACTTTTGTTTAGGAATTCGAGAAGGTATGATTTTGGAGGGCTTATTTAGTGGGGTAGTTTGTGAAAAATGTCACAACATTAAATGTAACCATGGTGTCGTCGTTATATAAATGTATTTTTTGCATTTATTTTTTCTTGAATTCCACAGATTTATTATACTATGTATTTTTCCGATATAATGTTTTTAAATATTGTGACAATATATTTAGACGCATTATATCAGGATACGCTTACATAGAATGGGTAGTTTGTGAGAAATGTCACAACATCAAATGTAACCATGGTGTCGTCGTTATCTAAATTATTTTTTTTTGCATCTATTTTTTCTTGAATTCTACAGATTTATTTTATTATGTACATATTTTTCCGATATAATATATTTGGACACATTATAATCAGGATACGCTTACATAGGATGACCAGTTTTATGAACTTTCGGCAGACCTAAAAAATAGCCTAGGTGCAGAATGTGCAACCTAACTATTGGGAGCAAATCTAATGGGTGAAAAGGTCAGTCGTGGGGTAGAAAAATAAAAACAAAATACTGGTCAAGGATACGTAAAAATGCAGGTTTATTTGTGGTAAAGAAGGGTATTACGAAACCTGAAAATTGTCGCCTAAACTGCACGGACAACATTTCATCTGCTGCGCTGATAATACTTTCAAAGAAAAACACAAAGGCAAACCACAACGCCTTTGCGAAACAGAACACACACAACAGAAAGGATAACGGTTTGTCAAAAATGTTCTCATTTCATCCTATTTGAGAAAGAACGACTTATAAAGACAGTGGTGAAGAAAAAAATAGAGTTTCCGGGTACAATAATTTCACAAGACAAACAAGGTCGAACAATTTTTATAAATTGAATACAGACAACAAAAACAGATCTCCCTAAAGCAATTTAGGCGCCACCTGTGAAGAAAAAAATCCCATCGCACCAAACACTTTCCTATCCTTCTATTCTTTCATACAGTAAGTAGCTCCCAAAAATAGGCAATGAATCATTTGGTGGGAGCTACTTACAGCAACAAAAAAAATGCATGCGCTGTGGTTTCCACTATAAGGGTACTGTGTACTTCAGAAAAGCACGCAAATTATAAAAAAAAAATGCGCATATGGTCATTCTTCAGCCTACTATCGAACGTACCTACATATTATGATTTACAAACATTCAAAAGCAACGTGCATCAGTTAGTCGTCTTTCCTTCTTCCTCTTTTCTGTAATGCCCGTGCTGTATAATTATGTACATTAATAGGGTGCTTAAATTCCCATTATCACGCGCAAATTATAAAAAAAAAACATATGGACGGGCTACAGTCCGCTTGGGCGAACTGTTGGATACCCTATTCTTATTCCTATCCCTCATAAGTGTGTGTGACAAAAGTCTTAGTATGGTTGAATTGTTAAGAACGCTCTACATATTTTGTTATATAACATTTAAAGGATTTTATCAAAAAAACGAAGCTTTTGTAAAAAAAACCCTCCCTAGCTCAAATTTTGGTTTTTCAATAAAATATTTTATTTAATTGTGTTCGTGTCAGAAGGCGGATTAAAAAAAAATTAACACATGAGCATAAAAGGCCCCTAGAGAGCATATGTTATAAATTTACGCTCCCTAGCTCAAATTTTGATTTTACAATAAAATTGTTTTATTTAATTGTGGGCGTGTCAGTGGGCAGATTTTGAAAATTTTACATCCCGAGCAGTTTTAGAAGTCATAGAACATATATAAAAAAATTCAGCTTTCTAGCTCAAAATTCGATTTTTTCCAAAATTTTGTTTTTTTGAGTTTGTGGGTGTGCCTGTGGGCGGATTTCAAAAATTCGTAAACTTGATTATTTCGGGACCCTAGATAGTATATGGTTAAAATTTCATCTCTCTAGGCCCAGTTTAAAGGCCTTATTTTTGCCGACAGACGGACGGACGGACGGGCATGGCTAGATCGACATTACTATCGATGCTGATCATAAATATAGTAACTTTTAGGGGTCTACGGGCAATATTAAGGTATGTTACAAACCATGCGTCAAAATGAATATACCCTTAGAATAGGGTATACAAAGTCCAAGAAATCCCAGCTCGATACATGCAATAAGTGTGAAATGCTACACATCAAAAAAAGCGGCCAAGTGCAAGTTATGTTCAAGTGCGAGTCGGATTCGCCCATGAAGCGTTCCGTGCGAATTATAATTATTATTTACTTAGGCACCTACTACAGATTTATTATTAGAAAATAATGGTTCACGGTTTACGCATAAGGTTTATTTTTATGAAATTAAATGTTTTTTTTATATTTGAGATGATTGAATGAAAGGTAAATTGCGGTTTGCGATTTATGACGTATTAAAAAAAACTACTTACTAGATCTCGTTCAAACCAATTTTCGGTGGAAGTTTGCATGGTAATGTAGATCATATATTTTTTTTAGTTTTATCATTCCCTTATTTTAGAAGTTAGAGGGCGGGGGGCACATTTTACCACTTTGGAAGTGTCTCTCGCGCAAACTATTCAGTTTAGAAAAAAATGATATTAAAAACCTCAATATCATTTTTGAAGATCTGCCCATAGATACCCCACACGTATGGGTTTGATGAAAAAAAAATTTGAGTTTCAGTTCTAAGTAGGGGAACCCAAAAAATGTATTGTTTTTTTTTCTATTTTTAGACAGACATGACGATTCTATAAGGGTTTCATTTTTTGCCATTAAGCTACGGAACCCTAATAAAAACCAGTAGTGGAAATGAAAAAAATCAATTCAAAAAGGAATTGAAAGAGCACCTAGAAGATGGTGAACTGATCTCCGACACTAAGAATTGTGATCAGTGTCGAAATGTACTAACTTATGGGTTTCCCCGAAACCTGTAACGAAGTTGTGTTTTATATCGATTTATGTATAGGCCAGAATAAGAACTCTTTTCTTTGTACGATGTTCTTAGTGTTCATGCAAACTGAATAAAGTATTCAATCTATTGACCTTTACTTTTTGGTACCGGGTCACACTCATATGGACTGTTATATTGATCATGCAACAATAGAAAGGATGAAGAAATAAACATCTGTCGATATAAAATGCAACAGCCAGCAACAAAAAGGTGCTGGTTTCCTGGTTGCTCAGCAGTGGTGGGTTCAATGAAACAATTCGATTAGATCGAGATTCGACTGAGATCAAAAAGGAAAAACGTTCTATTGTTATCGTTTGCATACACTATTCTAAAGCTTTATAAATTTTTATTCATAGTTTGTAAAATACCTTAATATTGCCAGTAGACTTGTAAAAGTTACTACATTCGTTATTATTAGGCCTTAAAACTCCAGCTAGAAAGCTGAAATTTGGACAAAATCCGCCCACAATAAAAAAACAGTTTAATCAAAAATCTATGTTTGAGCTATGAGTTTGAAATCTGGAAGATATGCCCTCTTAGTAATTTTTAGTTTAGACGATTATACTCTGATTTACAAGCCACGACAATTTTTAAAGAGCTTAAAGAGCAAATGGATAAAGATGAACTTGATTTGGTAGGTGCATGGTGGAACCTGCAAGTTTGGGATGTATGGGTGAACTGAACTTGATTGATATGTTTAGTGCATTTGGCGGGTAATAGGTAAAAACGCAATGAAATGTTAGGTGGAGTCTGGGCTTAATTTTTTTTACGGCTTTAGGTGATGATGTGGGCGGCTGTTTCAATCAATTTTGAAGTGATGTTGCAAACTCTAAGCATGTGGTCTTGGGAAGCCAGAGCAATCCTAACGCCCGCGCTGTGTAGCCAATACATGATAAGGGTACCAAAAAAATCCCTTTAGTGCGCGTAAATTATAAAAAAAAAAAATTTGGTTATCTTTATGAACCATTCGTTGAACCACTCGATTTTAAAATGATGATGAGCCTACCGGGGCACTATCACACTCTCTAGTAAGGTCGATTACAATGACTAAAGAAAATTGCACCTCAATATTAATTTTGTTTTACAGGATTTTTAATCAGTCATTAATTTTTAATAGGGGCGCAAAAAAATGTTTTTCTTACGCTTTTTTTAGACATACTTTCTTCATAGCCAACACGTTAATTGCTGGATTATTGGCTTCTCGCGCAATCAACCTCAAAGCAAAAACCTTTTTTCTCTGTTTTATATTTTGCAGCAGCAATATCTGCCATATCTAATTAAAACTATACAAATAACCTAACAAAAAAAAGGAGAAAAAAAAACTTTTACTAACGTGTCGCACAACATCGTTCGGCCGAGTGGTGTGGGTTAAAAGTAAAAAGAAGGACGGGCGATTTGCAACGGCTGCAATAGCTTTCCTTTTCGAACGGAAACGTATGGAACGTAATTTTGATATGAACATAAATTGTAATATGGTCTTAGAGCTGTGTTCGATCTACCGTATTCGCTTTTTAACTCAGGTAAATTCATCGACAGTTTAGTTAAAACCTTATGTATTAGTGGTAAGATTCAAGAACCGAAATAGTTTGGATATAAATATGCTACAAACCCAAGTTTCAATGCGATCTTTTGTGATTACCTTGGGAATTTCTCTTATAAATTGCATAAGAACGAGCCCTTATGCTACCAGATCTTTTCTTTAAGTCGTTTGGTGCACACATCTATAAATTGGTTAAAGCGTGTGTCACTCTTGGAGCCCCCACCACCAACAGATTTTAAAATTTTAAGGTTCACAATATTGTTTTTAAATGTACGAGTATTTAAGAAAATGTTTGCATGTTCGTGTGTGTGTACGTACGTAAGTGCGTGAATAAGTTCACATTTTCTAACGCGAAAAAAAATTATATTGTTATGGTAATCAACGCGTTATTTATGTACTCGTAAATATGATCTGAAAGAAATTATATCGAATTCGGTCCAGCCGTTTTTTATTATAGCAAAAAGACTAACATCGTAGCATTGAGGATGTTAATTTAATTGGTTCAAAAATGAAAATCGTAATTTACAACATGTTTTATAATTTGATGGTCACAATATTTTTCTTAAATATCTTTCAGAAGATATATGTGAGCTTGTGTGAATCTTGTTTTGATTATAAGCGGAGTTGGATTTCATTCTTCTTTTTGTTGCGAATATCACCATTTTTATGTATGAGAATAAAATAAAAAACATAGGAACGGGCTACAGTCCGCTTGGGCGAACTGTTGGATACCCTATTCTTATTCCTATCCCTCATAAGTGGGCGTGACAATAGTCTAAGTATGGTTGAATTGTTAAGAACGCTCTACATATTTTGTTATATAACATTTAAAGAATTTTATCAAAAAAAAACGCTCCCTAGCTCAAACTTGGGTGTTTCAATAAAATTGTTTTATTTAATTGTTTGCGTGTCAGTAGGCGGATTTAAAAAAAATTAACACACGAGAATAAAGGGCTCCTAGAGAGTATATATTATAGATTTCAGCTCCATAGCTCAAACTTTGAATTTTCAAAAAAAAAATGTGGAAGTGGGCGGATTTTGAAAATATTTACACATGAGCATAAAGGGCCCATAGAGAGTATATATTATAAATTTCAGCTCCCTAGCTCAAACTTTGGATTTTCAAAAATTAATATACCCTTACAATAGGGTATAAAAAAATTATTTTATTTATTTGTGGGCGTGTCAGTGGGCGGATTTTAAAATTTTTTATCCCGAGCAGTTTTAGGAGTCATAGATCATATAAAAAATTTCAGCTTTCTTGCTCAAAATTCGATTTTTTCCAAAATTTATTTTTTTTGAGTTTGTGGGCGTGTCTGTGGGCGGATTTCAAAAATTCGTAAACTTGATTATTTCGGGACCCTAGAGAGTATATGGTTAAAATTTCAGCTCTCTAGGTCCAGTTTAAAGGCCTAATTTTTGCCGACAGACGGAGGGACGGACGGACGGACGGACATGGCTAGATCGACATTACTATCGATGCTGATCATAAATAAAGTAACTTTTAGGGGTCTACGGGCAATATTAAGGTATGTTACAAACTATGCGTCAAAATTTATATACCCTTAGAATAGGGTATAAACAGAGGGACGGGCTACAGTCCGCTTGGGCGAGCTGTTGGATAACCTATTCTTATTCCTATCCCTCATAAGTGGGTGTGACAAAAGTCTTAGTATGGTTGAATTGTTTAGAACGCTCGACATATTTTGTTATATAACATTTAAAGGATTTTATCAAAAAAAAAAACGAAGCTTTTGTAAAAAAAACCTCCCTAGCTCAAACTTTGGTTTTTCAATAAAATGTTTTATTTAATTGTGGGCGTGTCAGTAGGCGGATTTAAAAAAAATTAACACATGAGTATAAAAGGCCCCTAGAGGGTGTATATTATAAATTTCAGCTCCCTAGCTCAAACTTTGAATTTTCAAAAACAAAAAATTTAATTGTGGGCGTGTCAGGAGGCGGATTTTGAAAATATTAACACATGAGCATAAAGAGCCGCCTAGATAGTATATATTATAAATTTCAGCTCCCTAGCTCAAACTTTGGATTTGCAAAATAAGTTGATTTTAAATTATGGGCGTGTCAGTGGGTTGATTTTGAAAATGTTATATCCCGAGCAGTGTAGGCGTGTCTGTGGGCGGATTTCAAAAATTCGTAAACTTGATTATTTCGGGACCCTAGAGAGTATATGATTAAAATTTCAGCACTTTAGGCCCAGTTTAAAGGCCTAATTTTTGCCGATAGACGGATGCTGATCATAAATATAGTAACTTTTAGGGGTCTACGGGCAATATTAATGTAAACTATGTAACTATGCGTCACAATTAATATACCCTTAGAATAGGGTATAAATAGGGAAAGGCTACAGTCCGCGAATTGTTGGATCCCCTTTTCCTATTCCTATCACTCATTAAGTGGGCGTGAAAAAAAAATCTAAGAATGGGAGAATTGTTCCGAAGGATCTTTATATTTTGTTATACAACACTTAAAGGATTTTATTGAATAAACAAAGTTTTTGTAAAAAAACGAGTCCTAAAAGTTTGTCTGCCATGCCGACAATTTTAGACATATAAAGGAATTATTCAAAATGACTTTAACTACAAAGGCTACAGGAAGCTTGGCGAACTGTTGGATACCCTATTCCTATCCCTCATTACGTTGGCGTGACAAAAATCTACGTAAAGGATTTTATTGGCAAAACGAAGTTTTTGTAAAAAGAATGCATCTTTAAAGTGTGTATGGCGAAAAACTTTAACTACTTTAACTAAACTAAACTAAACCGTTTTTAAGAAGGGCTTCTAGAGAGTATATATTCCAAACTTCAGCTTCTTACATCAAACTTTGATTTTCAAAATAAACGGTTACTTTTAAAAAGTGGGCTAGTCAGTGGGCGAATTTTAAAACTATTTACACATGAGCTTTAAGGGTTTAAGAATTTAAGCTCCGTAGCTCAAGCTTTGATTTTTCGAAAAATAAATTTTAAATTGTGGGCGGATTTAAAAAAATCTTTTAACATGAGGATGAGCATTAAGAGTCTCTAAAGGGTATATAAATTTCAGCTTCCTAGCTCAAACTTTGTCTTTTCGATTAAGTTGTTGATTTATTTAATTATTGTGATCGTGTCAGTAAGCAAATTTTGAAAATGTTAGCTCCCGAGCCCTAAAAACCATATATTAAAAATTTCAGCATTCTCAAAATTTGTTTTTTTTTAGATTGTGGGCGGTGGGCGGATTTTGCAAATTCTCAAACTTGATTATTTCGAGCCAATAGAGAGTGTATGGGTAAAATTTCAGCTTTCTATCTCCAGTTTAAAGTCCTGATTGTTTTTATGTAATTACTATCGATGCTAATCACAAATATTAGAGTCAAAATTAACATACCCTTAGAATAAGGTATAAAGTTGGTCGACGGTCAAACAATGACTTTTGCCACACCCAAACACACGAAACTACCAAAGGCAACAGTTCGCCGGCAAGACAAGAAACTAAAACTACAAAAAAAACGGAAAAATACTCGAAAAATACTCGATATTGGAAAAGTATTGAAAATTGTACTAAATAGTCGCATGAGAAGTATTAAATCAAGTTTGAAAGGCCTTAACGAGGCTAACACAAGAGAATTCAAATTTTTCAATCAACACTTAATATTGTTAAACAATCTTTACGTGAGTTTTCAAATTGAAACTTAATAATGCTCATTCATTTAAAAGATATTAACAATAAGCCTGGGCCCCATTGCAAAAATCTGTTTATACTAAAACAGGTATTTTTCATTAAAGTGTACAAGCACCATGGCAATATGATGGCGGCGATTTGTTGTATGTGTGTGTGAAGAGTATCGACTTCATAATAAAAACAACAACAAGAAAAAACCTCCCCAAACTGTATGACTTAAATAATAATTTACTACCATTGAGCATTTTGCGTTGGCATATTTATTTGCACCCAATTCAAAAACGTTTGCCAGCGATCGCAGCGCCGCGTTGACTGCAGAAGCGTATAGCGGATGTTTGCTGAAGTGCCAATTCTATTTGGTAGTAACTCTTAGGCTGAAAACACACCGGATAAAGCAAAACGTTTTTGATTCGATAGTCAAGAAAACATTTTTTATTTCAACACACAACAAGCGAAACAGAATGTAACAAAACAAAACGTTTTGTTTTCTTGCTTCATTTGGTGTGTGTTGAAATAAAACAAAATTGAATTAGTGACTTGCTTATAGTGTTGTTCAACATGTGTATTTAAAGTAATACTGTATATAAATATTCATAAACATTATGTAAATTAATAAACATGAATAAAATTAAAATTCAATGAAACTTACCTTGGCAATTCATTTCAGTTTCTATTTCTATCCATAGCTTATCAATAGTAACTTTATTAGCATATTCCTTATCTTTATAATTATAGATAGGGCTTCTTGCCTCAATTAAAAAAAAATCAACTTTTCTCCATCTACGTCCATATTTGTTAAAATTTGCGCACAGAGTAAACCAGAGTATATTCATATAATGAGTAGGGACTAGGGACACTTATATTTTTGACTGAATGGTTATTGTAGAGGTTCATAATTTGGTGTAATCGTTAGCAAAAATAATCAGAAAAACCAGCCATAAACTATTTGAAAAATAAATCAGGTACCACTGCACAGTACACGTAGTGAAAAGTTACACACAAAGAGGATCAAGTCGAAAGAGAGGTTCATAATTAGGTTTAATCATTAGCAAAAATAATCAGAAGAACCAGCCATAAACCATTTTAAGAAACATAGGGACGGGCTACAGTCCGCTTGGGCGAACTGTTGGATACCCTATTCTTATACCTATCCCTCATAAGTGGGCGTGACAAAAGTCTAAGTATGGTTGAATTGTTAAGATTTTAATTTTGTTATATAACATTTAAAGGATTTTATCAAAAAAAACGCTCCCTAGCTCAAACTTGGGTGTTTCAATAAAATTGTTTTATTTAATTGTGGGCGTGTCAGTAGGCGGATTTAAAAAAATTAACACATGAGCATAAAGCGCCCCTAGAGAGTATATATTATAAATTTCAGCTCCCTAGCTCACTTTGAATTTTCAAAAAAAAAAAATAATAATTGTGGGCGTTCCAGTGGGCGGATTTTGAAAATATTTACACATAAGCATAAAGGGCCCATAGAGAGTATATATTATAAATTTCAGCTCCCTAGCTCAAACTTTGGATTTTCAAAAGAATTGTTTTATTTATTTGTGGGCGTGTCAGTGGGCGGATTTTGAAAATATTTATACATGAGCTTAAAGGGCCCATAGAGAGTATATATTAAAAATTTCAGCTCCCTAGCTCAAATTTGGTTTTTCAATGAAATTGTTTTATTTTTTTGTGGGCGTGGCAGTGGGCGGATTTTGAAAATTTTATATCCCGAGCAGTTTTAGGAGTCATAGATCATATATAAAAAATTTCAGCTTCCTAGCTCAAAATTCGATTTTTTCCAAAATTTTGTTTTTTTGAGTTTGTGGGCGTGTCTGTGGGCGGATTTCAAAAATTCGTAAACTTGATTATTTCGGGACCCTAGAGAGTATATGGTTAAAATTTCAGCTCTCTAGGTCCAGTTTAAAGGCCTAATTTTTGCCGACGGACGGACGGACGGACGGACATGGCTAGATCGACATTACTATCGATGCTGATCATAAATATAGTAACTTTTAGGGGTCTACGGGCAATATTAAGGTATGTTACAAACTATGCGTCAAAATTAATATACCCTTAGAATAGGGTATAATAAATCAGGTACCACTGCACGTATTGAAAACTTATACACAACGAGGATCAAGTCGATGCGTCTAAAAGTAAGAAAAACCCCACAATGTTTTGCAGAAAACAACAGGTCAGCTATCGGCAACGAACCACGTTTTCTTGTTTTTGTTTTGTTTTTATGTTTCGTTGCATTTGCAATTATCGTCAACGACGCTGGGTCGAAACAGTTTTGTTGCATTAGGTGTGTGTTGCTCGTATACAATGGCATGTATTTTCGACAACCACCACCGAAACACTTCGAAACAAAAACCGGTTTTTTGTTCCGTTTTCTTTGGTGTGTGCGCTCTCATAAGAAACAATGTTCCCTTGTTTCACGAAAAAAAAAAAACGTTTTGCCTTATTCGGTGTGTGTTCAACCTTAGTGCCAAAACCAAACCAGTCTTCTGCAGAAAAGATCTTCAGGCTTTGCAGATATCTCTCTTAAAGTATTGCATTGTAACATTACTTCTCAAAATAAAGGCCCCGGTTGCGGTTATCGATTACTAATCGAATTCACATTTGTCGATTGTATCGATTGGTTGCAAAGTTTGGTATTTTGTAATACAATCGAATAAGCAATGCTCTGTTTTGAAAAGCCCGCTAAGACTTAACACCTAAAATTAAGCAACACTTTTAAGAAGTAAAACTGAAAAAGTTGTGTTATAAAATAAGAAAAATGTGTGCAGCTATGTCAAAGTGAGTTGTATGAGATGTAGAAGATAAGTTTAGAAAATAGATTGAAATTGCGCAATGTTGTCAAGTGAAAACAGTGTTTTATGCAATTTTAGAATTCGGATGAGCCTCCTAGGGACACATTTTTAAATCTGGAAACTCTCATAAACCACCGTAAAAGGACGATCAAAGAATAATTAATAACGATGCATGCAAAAAGGTAGGTTCAAGATTAACCAGTCTCCAGGTTTTGTTTTGATTGATGGATAGTCTTTAATTTGTAGACCATTCTAAAGCGTGTAGTACTAGCAATGCATTCTACATGCCAACAGTAGGTCTGTAGCCTAACAAATACATACACTGTCGATGACTTATGAACACAAGAGGGGCGAGAGTACATCTGCTTGGCTGTCGTCACAGACACGATATTCCAATATGGCTCTGCTTCATTGATTTGTCGATCGAGTCGTATCCCGTTTTATTGAAATCACCCTCAATGTCTTATTAGGCGCATAGTGCAATTTCCTTAATTTAAAATGTTGCTTCTACATTTTAAACAATCCACCCAGAGTGGTTTAGCCTTGCTGTATGCTAATTGACTTAAGTGTAGAAGGCTGTATATTTCTATCTGTCCTCTTATATGACTTCTACAAGTCTATAGATGGATTAAAGCACAAAAGATGTTAGACTGGTAGGCCTGTATGATTTAGGCAGTTCACTTGGCCTTTTGGCACTCTTGGGGATAAAGATCAAGTTTACTTGTCTCCAGGAGAATAGAATGTATCCGCAGTTGTAACTTGCTGGAAATAAAACGATTTCCGCCAGCATTTATAACCATCGGAGATAAGGCTGGAAATATACCTTCAAATAAATACTAGTTTACTCTACTGACTATAAAGACCTGGCGTTTGACTTATCGTGTGTAGCACGGATAGGCGAGCCTGGAAAGTTAAACTGAAGTAAGGTTCTCCTTATATCCTTTCTGGCTGAGTTTCCAGACTGGCATGTTTGCTATGTCTTCGCAGCATTTTCTATGTGTGGATCGTTTCGTTTTTCTCAATTTTGAATTATATTCTAGGGGGGCGATCCTGTATTCGTCCCACATTTTTGTTTGTTTACCTGGATTGAAGAGTTTCTTTACCTTCTCCTTGAGCTTAGCAAGTTGGTCTTTCATACTGGTTTTACTGACACAACTACTATGGTAAGAGGTTAGCAGCACTTGTTGAGCTGGTACCCTGTTTATCAAGGTCCGACGTCGACTCAATTGATGAGATGAGCATATCCACTTTCGAGAGGATCAGCTCTCGATACATTTTCCAGTCCGTCGACTGATGGCTGCAACAGATGTGCTGCAAGCACCGTGAAGTTAGATTATGTATGTATTATGTATGTAAAATGACACTGCTTACTGCATGTCAATTCTTTCAGCAAATAGTAGTAGAACGCACAAATTAGTTCAAATTCTCCGGTTTGACGTTTCGTGCTGTAAAATTCTAGGGCATTACCTAGCATTTTAAACTGTTTGGTGGTTCAGTAATATTTAGGTCAGACAAACAGCATACTGAATGATGGCAATTTCTTCCAGCACATCGCACCTGCGCTCATATATTGTCATAACTCAAAAAAAAAAAATTGAAATTGCATTTATTGCACCATTACGTCCCCCATACTTCAAAATATTATCTCAAAAAGTGTCATATCCATGGTTCAAATATTTGTCCTCAGATGGCACAAATGTCATTATAATGAAAACCAAAAGTAATGGCAGCCCAAACATAAAACAGTGACACATGACAGCTTGCGCAAGGTGGTTGTCTATTCAAATATTGGTTATAGTGTTGTTTATTTATTTATGCCGCTTCAAGTGATTAGGAAATACAAAACAATTTGTGCATATTATCAATAAAAGCGTGTTTTATCAATACATCCCAGTTTACGTGATAAATGTAAGTCAAATTTCACTTATATTTTTGCTATTAAACTGGTTTATACTGCATCGTACATGATTGAGATAATCTTATAATTAATCATTTCATTCAGTATAACTGCAATATGTGACAGTATACGTGACCAAGGTAGATCAAAAAGCATATTTTTTTCCCTACAAAACCGTTATGTCTGTACTTATGATACTATAATTGAATAATAATAATTAAGAAAACTACTTAATTTCTCAATCAAACAGATCTTTGTCAAAAAGTGTCACTATTTCGAGATGGATAAGATGTCTAGATCAAGATATATATTATCATTATGCCTTAATTTGAACCAGGCGCATGATCAACAAAGAGATGATTCAACTTTCATGATGGAGGGTAACAAAAACAATAATTTTGAAGCAATGGATTACGATTCAAATAAAGAAAATTGTTTAATGGAACTGCCATAAGTATTTCTGATGTAGCTGTAGATTGTCGCAATGAAAATACGGAACGTGTGCTACAAGATTCCCTATCTGAGAATGAAAATACTGATGATTCTGTAAAATATCCAAATTACGACACAAATGGTAAAAAAAATAAGAAAAAGTGTGTCGTACCACGCCATCGGTCATCATCGTCATCAAGTTCTTCGTCTTCTGGCTCAAATTCGTCTTCGTCCAGCTCAAGTTCGTCGTCATCTTGCTCGTCATCTTTATCACATACTGCTCAACTTAGAGAAAATAATCTCGAAAACCGTCCATCAACTTCAGAAGGATTGAATTTAGAGGGGAATAACCCAGAAGTACAAAATAAGACATCGGAAGAAATTAAGAGTTTACGTAAAAGACGGCGTGCTGAAGGACAATGTTAACAAAATGTAACAAAAATCTTGCGAAACTCAGGATTACCTTACAAAACAAAATTTCTAAAAAAAGTATAAAAGAGGGATGAGGAGAAAAATTCTGACTGAAATGCAGGAGGCTCAAATTGTTTGAATCTTTCTGGGCATTGCAGGATTTAGAAAAAAAGAGACAAATTTATACATAAACATTTAAGATCTATAGAAGTTAAGTACAGGTATACCAAAGCACAAAAGCCTAGAAAAAAACAATTACGCTTTCTACTTCTAGGTTGAAGGTTCATTTCAGAGGATCTGCAAAACCATGTTCAAAAATACACTGTGTAGTGCGGGTTCTTTAGAATAAAAAGAACGTTTCGTTTAAACCAACTTTAATTTAAAAAAAACTTCTAAAAAACAACAACAACAACTAAAAAAAAAAACTGCTCCCCACTACTATTGCAATTCCAGTGGAAGTAGCCACAGAATGTGCAGTAGGAGTAGGTTGTATAGAACACCAAAAAAACCAAATGTGACCTTCTAGGAAAATGCCAGGAAGTACTTACATGAGATCTCTTTGCTGATCCACTTGCGAACTGAACGAATTAAACCATTGGCTGACTGCTGCTTTTATAGTGCTCAGCCAAGAGCTTTTACAATAAAAATTCATTAAAAAGCTTTAACTGACAAAAGCTGTTATATTATTTGAAATAGCATCTGTTTGATACGGGGTTTATAGTGATGCGTTGGAAAAGGTAAAATACATGGTTTATATTGTTACGTTAGAAAACGTGAAATACATGGTTTATATTGTTACGTTAGAAAAGGTGAAATACATGGTTTTGTACTGATACGTTAAAAAAAGGTGAAATACATGGTACAGAAATTAATAAATTGAACTCAAAATAGGATATAAGATAATATTTATGCTACAACTGGATATTAATTATAGATTAGAACTGTAACGGAGAAGGCTGAGGGAGGATTCTTGAAAGAAGATCAGCCACACTACATTGTAGGCGAAGCTATGAAAAATGAGATAAGGGGTCATATTAAAGGAATACCAAAGATTGAGAGCCATTACTTGAGAGCACAAACTTGACGGGAATATATTGATGTAGGGAAAACGATTGCTGACTTGCATAGGGATTACGTGGATCACGTAAATGTTTAAAAAGGCGGGTCAAAATTATGGAAATTACGGAATGTACTCGCGCATTTTCAATGGTGAATTCAATTTAGGATTTTTTAAACAAAAAAAGGACAGGTGGGAACTATGTCCAGCTTATGAAAATTCTAACCTGGAAAATAAAACAAGACTTAAGGAAAAATATGATGGACACTTAACAGAAAAGAATTTATCAAGACAAGAGAAAAAGAAAGATAAGGAATCTCTAAAGATAAATAAAAACCTAGCTGTGACTGTATATATGATTTACAGGCAGTTACCCCGGGGCGATGTGTCGGTTTTTTATTACAAGAGCAAACTAAATAACATGAATTTTACGATTAGCAAATTACAAGCAGGAGACAAGGAAAAGAAAAAAAAAACAATCAACCGATGGGTAATGATAGTGCTAGTAACAGAGAATCTATAGTGACATATCCACATTGGACATAAATGTAAAAGAACCAAATGTTCGCATTTTTTAAACATCAATAATTTGCCTTAAGCAAATTGATACTAGCTATGTAATAGCAAGTCGCCTTCTGCGACATAAAAACATTAATAATTTGTAATCACATTCAAATCGCCTTCTGCGAAACAAACATATCAATACATTGTAATAAGCAATCAAATCGCTTTCTGCGACGTAAACATGTCAATAATTTGTAAGCACAGTCAAATCGCCTTCTGCAAAATAAACATTATCGATACTTTGTAAAAAGCAATCAAATCGCCTTCTGCGAGAGAAACATGTCGATACTTTGTAATAAGCAATCAAGTTGCTTCTGTGAGATAAACACTTCTGTTTGTCCACATCTAATATGTTAAAACAATAAACGTCGCCTTCTGCGACGAAGATAACTTTTGAATGCATCATCATTTTCTAAAGATCTTTGCATCGAGGAATCACTTCGAGCAAAATGTAGAAGTTAGTTCAATTCGAGCAATCGAGACAAGCGGAAGTCTAACAGAATTTCAATAAAGATATTTTTTGTACTTTAAAATAAAATCCGTGTTTTGTTGGCTCCTTCTGATCAGTTGATCGGAAGTAAAACTTAATATATTTTTTTGTAAAGTTAAAACAGAAAGATATTTTTGGCGCAGTCGGTACGATACCAATAGAAATTGGTATCCGTAAAAAAGAGCTTAAGTTCCTATTAAGCAAGATTTAGCGTAAGAAAAAAGTAAAATATAATATAATAATTTTCCTACTATAAAAGAAGAAAGGAAAAACCAAAGTGTACAAAAAGTGAATAACAAAGTGCAAAATGGAAATTAAAAAGGAGATTATAATTAAAACCCTTAAGTCCATAAAACCATTCCACGGGAAGTCAGATGAGCTGGCTCAGTATATAAGGAGCATAGAATCTGTGTCAGGATACTTAAACGAATTCACGGAGGACGAGCAACGACTTTTCCTGATGAATATCATCAACACCATTCAAGGAGAAGCGACTAATGTTGTTAGGAAGGCAACTATAAGCACTTGGGAGGAACTAAGGACAAAACTTATACAGGAATTCGGTGAGAAGGCAAGCATAGCAAATTTACTGATAAATTTCAACAGCATTATATTTAAAAATTGTGTAATAGAGTTTTATAAAAATATTAATTGTCACTTGTGCAGAATTTTAGATAGAATTACATTAAGTAACGAAATAGAAGTCATAAAAAAAATGTATTTAATTGAATGTGAAAAAAAACATTCGAAGCTTTTCGAAATGGTTTACCACCCCACTTTCAAGCAGTAATTCTCTCTCGCGGCTTATTTAAAATCGAACCAGCTTTTGAACTATTACTTGAAAACAATTTAGTTTCATATTGTTTAACGAATATAACAAAACCTCAAGTAACTCAAAAGCAGATACAACAGTTCCCTTCTAATTCAAATAGGAACTACCAAAGTTATAGACCCCAATATCTACAACAAAGTTATAGACCCCAATATCCACAACAAAGTTATAGACCCCAATATCAGCAACAAGGTAGACCTCCATATTATAATAATAATATAAATAATAACCCCCAAAATCAAAATGATAACTTAAACAATCGTACACCCATAAAAAGGCAGAGGCAAAACGATAGTAACCAATCAAGAATAAGAGAATACGGTGCTCCAAGACCAATTTATGTAGTTGAAGAAAATTTCATCAACAAGCCTCGGAAAATTACCCCACATTAAACAATTAATAAATAATAAAATATATAAAATATTAATAGATAGCGGATCAACTTTAAGTTTCGTTAATCCAAACACATTAAATCTCCCATTAATACAAACTGAAAGAAAAACTATCAGAACTATGACAGGAAAAACTACAGTAAATAAAACACAATTAATTGATGCAGTAGGAACTATTAAGGGCAAATTAAAATTATTTGTCCATCAGTTCAGTAAGGATTACGATATCCTCTTCGGTAATGACATATTAAATGTCTTGAGTTGTAACATGGATTATAGAAATAAAAAAGTTACATTTAATAATAAAGAATATTTACTTCATTGTAAAAATGAGACAAAGGAAGAGGAAAATTACAATATCGTATTAGGCAAACAAAATATAGAGATAGAAAAGGAAAAAAGGAGTGAATTTAGGTTAGATCATTTGAATAAAGAGGAGAAGGTTGAGATCAGCAGAACACTTAAAGAATTTCGTGACATATCTTACCACGAAGGCGAAAATTTGACTTTCACTAACAAAATCAAACACGAAATTAGAACAAAACATGAAGATCCAATTTATACAAAACTGTATCGATATCCTTACGTCCATAAGGATGAAGTAGAGAAATAGATCAGGGAAATGTTAGAACAAGGGATAATACAATTTTCACAATCACCATATTCTGCACCCATTTGGATCGTTCCAAAGAAAATGGATGCTAGTGGCGAAAAGAAGTGGAGGATAGTCATCGACTATAGGAAGTTAAATGACGTTACTATTGATGACAAATATCCCGTTCCAAACATTGAAACCATTCTGGACAAGTTAGGAAAATGCAATTATTTTACAACACTTGACCTAGCAAAAGGATTTCATCAAATAGAGATTCATCCAAACAGTATGGCAAAGACAGCATTTTCCACTGCCGATGGCCATTATGAATTCAAGAGAATACCGTTTGGGCTAAAGAATGCTCCAGCCACTTTTCAGAGGCTGATGAACAACGTCTTATCTGATTACGTTAATAAAATATGTCTAGTTTATCTTGCCGACATAATTATTTTCTCGACATCCCTACAGGAACACATTCAATCAGTAAGAAAAGTATTTCAAAGATTGCAAGAAGCGAATCTCAAGATACAATTAAATAAGTGCAAATTTCTAAAAAAGGAAACGGAGTTTCTCGGTTACATAATTACAACCGAAGGCATCAAACCGAACCCTAATAAAATCAAAGCTATTTCAGGTTATCCGTTACCAAAAACTCAAAAGCATTTACAGGAAATTTATTAGAGATTTCTCAAAAATAGCTAAGCCCATGACAAAGCAATTAAAAGGCGATGTCAAGTCAGTCAATTATCAATCCGATGAATTTAAAAAATCATTTGAACAATTAAAACTTTTAATTAGCTCTGACCCAATTTTGAAACATCCAGATTTCGATAAACCATTTGTCGTAACAACGGACGCCAGTAACTTGGCAATCGGGGCTGTTCTTAGTCAAGATCATCACCCCCTTTGTTTTGCAAGTAGAACTCTCAATGTACATGAGCTGAACTACTCAACTACCGAAAAGGAATTACTAGCAATCGTTTGGGCAACGAAATACTTTAGACCATACCTTTATGGGAAGAAATTCCAGATATTAAGTGATCACAGACCATTACAATGGTTACACAACTTGAAGGAACTCAATGCCAAATTACAAAGGTGGAAAATAAGGCTTAATGAATTTGACTTCGATATAAAATATCTACCAGGGAAAGAAAACCATGTAGCTGATGCACTGTCACGGATTAATATTGAAGACAATTTTAATAATGAAGATGATAATGACGCAGATATGCGATCAGACTTAGCCACAATCCATTCAGCATTAGAAGATAATACATCATATATAGGAATTTCAGAAAAGACATTAAATACTTTTAAACACCAAATAATTTTCAAAGAAACTGATAGAGTAGGGGTACGCGTTACAAAAATTCAGGACAAAACGAGATACGAATTAAAAAAAGAAAAATTTACGGACAACTATTTTAAAGACATGATCAAAAGGTACATTTTAGGAAAATATGTCTGTGGCATTTACTTCAGTAACGATGAATGTTTTAATCACTTTCAACGAGTATATTCAGCTATTATTTTACCATCCTCGAACGTTAAGGTTTTAAGGACTAAAAGAATAGTGGAAGATATAGAGAATTATGAAAAGTTTAAGGAGATCATTTATGAAATACATCTCAATGGAATACATGCAGGTATAAATAAAGTTATTAAAACTTTCGAAGAAAAATACCATTTCACAAATTACGCAAGGTTAGCACAACAAATAATTAACGAATGTGAAATGTGTAACACTTGTAAATTCGAGCACCAGGCTACGAATAGACCTTTTAAAGTAACGCCACCAGTAACACAAAGGCGGGAGAAATTTGTGGCCGACATCTGGGTCTGGGGACAGCAAAGTTATTTGACATGCATCGATCTCTATTCAAAATATGCAATGGTAGAACACATCACTTCACGTACATGGCTAGAATCGAAAAAAGCTTTGTTAAAAATATTTAATACAATGGGAGTACCAAAAACAATTAAAATGGATAAAGATCCATGCTAAATAAGTAATTTACTACAAAAATGGCTAAAAGATTTAAAGGTAGAACTAGAAATTACCACAGGAAAGACAGGTATAGCTGATATTGAGAGACTTCATGCTAGTTTAAATGAAAAATTAAGATTGATTAACACAGGATCGGATAACGAACTTAAGTTAATAGCTATAGAGCAAATATTATTTACATATAACCATACGTTAATACATTCTTCAACTAATAATCGACCATATGAGATATTCTTTGAAAATAAAAGCCCTAACATTAACCCACAAGACATTAAAGAGAAAAGAATAGGCAATATAAATAAAACTAGGAAGGATTATAAAGTAGATCTGCAAGTTCCACAAAATGGAATATCATAAGTTCAACAGATTAATTCAGATTCAATATGGTCTAGTCCTTATTGTAGCAGTTGCAGTAATCACATCAAGTCAAGTTATCGAAATTCAAAAACTAACTACCCAGCAGGGATATGTTATAATGCAAGTCGGAGAACAACCTATAATTCAAGAGTATAATGAATTGACTTATACACTTAACAAAACAGATATATTAAAAACTTTTATAACACTAAAGGAAACTTTAAACAAAAGTGATTATTTAAATACAAAATTAATAACGAAGCATAATGCAGAAATCGAATCCGAAATTAGAATCTTTGAACACAATAAAAATAGGAAAAAAGAGGTTTAATAGATGCAATCGGAACAGGATTTAAATACTTATTCGGCACACTAGATAACGAGGACCAATTAAACTAGAAAAATTAGAGGACAACATTCTTACAAACGACAATATCGAAGCACTTACTAAACATATTAATGAAGAAGTTAAAAATTTAAACAATCTTAATAAAATATCCAACGTCCTCATGGATAAAATAACTAAATTCACTGCTATAGATTCGTTTTTTAACGCCGTATCGGAATTTCATGACTACATAAAGGAAATACTGTTATCTATAACATTAGCTAAAATTGGAGTGTTCAATCCAAAACTATTTGACATCGAGTCATTTGAACACATTACTACGAATCAACTTGAATTCATAAAACTATCTTTATGGCAAAAAAATGAGTTACTAATTTTTATTTTATCCTTACCTATATTGTATTCTGACCTAAAACCCATATATAAAATTATCCCTATACCTAATGTACAATATGAGGAATTGGACTTCAATAATATAGACGACCTATTTATAAAAGAGAGCAATGAATTTATGATGGTTAATAACGGCAAACTATTTCCAATATACTCGTACGACGAATGTATCAAAAATATAATAAATAATAATGACACAGAATGTAATTTTAGAGTAAACACTTTAGAAGAAACTGTAAGATTAAATGAAAATTCATTAATTATTAAAAATATTAAGAAGCAGGAACTACTTAACAATTGTGGTACCTTAAAAATCAATGTCGATGGTAACAATTTAATTAGAATTGAGAATTGTAAACTTGAAATAAATAACAGAACTTTTCAAGCCAGTCGGCTAGTAAAAACAAATATTATTATACCTGAAATCGACAAAAACATAAATAAAAATGTATTTGATAATATAACTTTAAATGAACTACATTTAAAATATAATAAATTGCACAAACATACCTCCAACGGGGGAATTATACTTTTACTTATTATTATATTTTGTATAACAAATATTATATACTTTATTACTGTCAAAATAGGAAATCATAAAAATATTAAAATCATAAATAGTCCCGAGGAAGTGCCTCTATCAAAAGGAGGGAGGAGTGACATATCCACATTGGACATAAATGTAAAAGAACCAAATGTTCGCATTTTTTAAACATCAATTTGCCTTAAGCATATTTATACTATGTAATAGCAAGTCGCCTTCTGCGAAATAAAAACATTAATAATTTGTAATCACATTCAAATCGCCTTCTGCGAAACAAACATATCAATACATTGTAATAAGCAATCAAATCACCTTCTGCGACGTAAACATGCAATAATTTGTAAGCACAGTCAAATCGCCTTCTGCGAAATAAACATTATCGATACTTTGTAAAAAGCAATCAAATCGCCTTCTGTGAGAGAAACATGTCGATACTTTGTAATAAGCAATCAAGTTGCTTCTGTGAGATAAACACTTCTGTTTGTCCACATCCAATATGTTAAAACAATAAACGTCGCCTTCTGCGACGAAGATAACTTTTGAATGCATCATCATTTTCTAAAGATCTTTGCATCGAGGAATCACTTCGAGCAAAATGTAGAAGTTAGTTCAATTCGAGCAATCGAGACAAGCGGAAGTCTAACAGAATTTCAATACAGATATTTTTTGTACTTTAAAATAAAATCCGTGTTTTATTGGCTCCTTCTAATCAGTTGATCGGAAGTAAAACTTAATATATTTTTTTGTAAAGTTAAAACAAAAAGATATTTTTCTATTGCGAATCATAGTACAATTGAGTGCTATTTTTGGCATGAAGGCAAAGGCAATAGAGGGGCTAATGAAATCGGAAGTCGGAAATCAAAAAGAGTGTAATAGTCATAACGGGAATGAGCCACTTGATTTGGTGTCCTATTCAGACAACTGTTGTGGGCAAAACACGAATAAGTTTATTGTCAGATTGTACAAGTACATGTATGGTAATGAAACACGTTAATCTTAACTTAATCACTAATAAATTTGTTGTAGCAGGACACACTCAAAATGAGGGTGACTCCGTACATTCGGTGATAGAGAAACAAATAAGGCGTTCGTTGAAATCGGGTCCGATTTACGTTCCTAGTCAATATGGACAACTAATTAAAGAAGCTAACAAGACTAGGGAGCCATTGAAAGTAAATGAGCTAGCTATCCCATAACGATTTCATTTCTACAAAAAGTTTTGTAACTGACTTGGGTATTACAACTTTAAATAAGATAAGGATCTCTGATATAAAAATTATGACTATTACCAAAGGTTAGGTTAGGTTAGGTTGGAAGGGAAGTGCACAGCATTTGCTGTGCTTACACGGGGGCCTTTTGGTCCATTGTGATCCCTTTTTTGTTTATCGTGGTACAAAACTTCACTAACAATAAGAACACTTACCATACTCCGTTTAAAATTATTCTTGCTGGTTGGCCTATTGAAACCAACCTGTCTTCTTGACAAACCTGATTGTGTCCGTCAGTGGTACCTGCGCTATGTTCTCTAAGTCTTCGAAAAATCTGTTGCCCAGATAGCGAAGTCGAGATGTCTGGAGGTTTGGACACTCGCAGAGCAGGTGTTTGATGGTCTCGGTTTCTTCTGTATCCTGACAGCTCCTGCAGTAGTCTGGTGTGCTAATGCCCAGCCTATTTGCCATTACACCTATGAGGCAGTGGCCTGTCAGTACGCCGGTTAGGATGCGTATTTCTTGTTTGTTCAGAATGTGTTTTGTTCTTTTCTCGTCGATTCTTGGCCATAGGCTGCGAGATATCACACAGTCGTTCCTTTGGGACCAGGTAGTGTTGATTTGTTCCCTCAGTTTTTGGTCAATGTTTCTTTTTGCTGCACTGATTGGGATGTCTATTTGACGTAATGGCGTCCAATGCGTCAAGTTCTGACCCTGCTCTTGCTAGCTCGTCTGCCTTTTCATTCCCAACAATGTCGCTATTGCCGGGGACCCAGCAGAGAGTGATTTTGTGTCGTTCGCCTATTTTGTTGAGTTATTTTTGGCAGTTTCTGACTGTTTTTGACTTTATGGTTTCGCTGTCTAGTGCTTTGATCGCCGCCTGACTGTCTACGAAGATTGTAATCTTGGAAGGATCCAGATTCTTCGCGGAGATTGTTTTTGCTGCTTTGTCTATGGCGACTATTTCGGCTTGAAAGACGCTGCATTCATTGGGGAGTCTGTACGAGTCCTTTATGTCTAGGGGCTCGCAGAAAACTCCTGCTCCTGTGCCTACATCCATTTTTGACCCGTCCGTATAGATATGGATTTCTTGTGCGCTGGCGTGCGTGTTCCAGTTCTCTCTTTGGGGTATGTATGTAGAGTAGCTTTTCTCGAAGTTTCGATTGGGGATTATGTAGTCCGTTTTCCTGGATAGATCGATACCCAAGTAATTGTGAATTATGGAGCCGTGCCCATAGGAGCTGTGTCTCCTTGAGGCGGAGGGCTCCTTTGGCTGCCATGCTACGAATGTATTCACCAAGGGGGGTAGGTTTAAAATGACTTCCAGCCGGGCTTGGGGTGATGATCTCATTGCTCCTGTTGTGCCGATACATGCTAATCTCTGTACCTTAGAGAGGTTATGGAGATAGGTAGTCCTTTCTGTTGCCTTCCACCAAACAATTGACCCATATGTAAGTATGGATCGTATGATCGCTGTATACATCCAATGGGTTATGTAAGGGCGCATACCCCAACGTTTGGCAAAGGTCTTTTTGCATGCGTAGAAGGCACATAGTGCTTTTTTTTGATCGTTCCTCTGTGTTACGTTTCCAAGTAAGCTGAGAGTCTAGGATGATGCCCAGATACTTTGCTTCCGGGGAAAGTTTCATATGAATTCCGTTTAGCTTCGGCATATCGAAATTCTCGATTTTTCTTTTCCTAGTAAACAGAACACATTCGGTTTTGATTGGATTAACTCCAAGGCGAGTTCGCTAATAGTGGGGAGATACTTTCCACTTATTAGAATTACTATATCGTCTGCGTATGCTACTATTTTCGTCTTTTTGTCTAAAGGTCGTAAGGATTTTGTTGACCACTAGAAGCCACAGGATGGGAGATATGACGCCTCCATGTGGGGTGCCCCTGGTCACTGTTTTCCTTATGCTACTCTCCCCGATCTCTGAGTTAATTACTCTGCTGTCTCGACTTTCAGAATTGAAAGAAAATTGAATTTTATGTCGATGAGGCAGGCCGCCCTCGGCACTTGCTCACCGCATTTATAAATAAGCTCACCTGGCCCTTGATATGTCCGCTAATAACCCAAGGTTGTGACTTAGGGTTATTATCTCCTCGGCGAACTATTTACTGAAGGAAGCAGACGCGTCCTTAGCATGATGAAGGTTCGCCTGTTAAACTTTTTCAAATCAATTGATGAAGTATTTGGGGGAATACAGAATTATGCAGCAATCTCTTTCTTCTTTTTTGCTCCTTTATCTACCTCACTTATTAATAACAATTTGACCTCAAGTGATAAGCACTTTATTTGTCGCTTTGCCATCTTCTCATCGGAATCGTACAATCGAAATTACCACCAATATTTCGTACCTAAAACCGTGTGCACACGAGAAAAATAAATTGCCAAATTCAAATAGTTCTATTTTGAGTGTGTTTCCAAACACATTAAATCTCCCATTATACAAACTGAAAGAAAAACTATCAGAACTATGACAGGAAAAACTACAGTAAATAAAACACAATTAATTGATGCAGTAGGAACTATTAAGGGCAAATTAAAATTATTTGTCCATCAGTTCAGTAAGGATTACGATATCCTCTTCGGTAATGACATATTAAATGTCTTGAGTTGTAACATGGATTATAGAAATAAAAAAGTTACATTTAATAATAAAGAATATTTACTTCATTGTAAAAATGAGACAAAGGAAGAGGAAAATTACAATATCGTATTAGGCAAACAAAATATAGAGATAGAAAAGGAAAAAAGGAGTGAATTTAGGTTAGATCATTTGAATAAAGAGGAGAAGGTTGAGATCAGCAGAACACTTAAAGAATTTCGTGACATATCTTACCACGAAGGCGAAAATTTGACTTTCACTAACAAAATCAAACACGAAATTAGAACAAAACATGAAGATCCAATTTATACAAAACTGTATCGATATCCTTACGTCCATAAGGATGAAGTAGAGAAATAGATCAGGGAAATGTTAGAACAAGGGATAATACAATTTTCACAATCACCATATTCTGCACCCATTTGGATCGTTCCAAAGAAAATGGATGCTAGTGGCGAAAAGAAGTGGAGGATAGTCATCGACTATAGGAAGTTAAATGACGTTACTATTGATGACAAATATCCCGTTCCAAACATTGAAACCATTCTGGACAAGTTAGGAAAATGCAATTATTTTACAACACTTGACCTAGCAAAAGGATTTCATCAAATAGAGATTCATCCAAACAGTATGGCAAAGACAGCATTTTCCACTGCCGATGGCCATTATGAATTCAAGAGAATACCGTTTGGGCTAAAGAATGCTCCAGCCACTTTTCAGAGGCTGATGAACAACGTCTTATCTGATTACGTTAATAAAATATGTCTAGTTTATCTTGCCGACATAATTATTTTCTCGACATCCCTACAGGAACACATTCAATCAGTAAGAAAAGTATTTCAAAGATTGCAAGAAGCGAATCTCAAGATACAATTAAATAAGTGCAAATTTCTAAAAAAGGAAACGGAGTTTCTCGGTTACATAATTACAACCGAAGGCATCAAACCGAACCCTAATAAAATCAAAGCTATTTCAGGTTATCCGTTACCAAAAACTCAAAAGCATTTACAGGAAATTTATTAGAGATTTCTCAAAAATAGCTAAGCCCATGACAAAGCAATTAAAAGGCGATGTCAAGTCAGTCAATTATCAATCCGATGAATTTAAGAAATCATTTGAACAATTAAAACTTTTAATTAGCTCTGACCCAATTTTGAAACATCCAGATTTCGATAAACCATTTGTCGTAACAACGGACGCCAGTAACTTGGCAATCGGGGCTGTTCTTAGTCAAGATCATCACCCCCTTTGTTTTGCAAGTAGAACTCTCAATGTACATGAGCTGAACTACTCAACTACCGAAAAGGAATTACTAGCAATCGTTTGGGCAACGAAATACTTTAGACCATACCTTTATGGGAAGAAATTCCAGATATTAAGTGATCACAGACCATTACAATGGTTACACAACTTGAAGGAACTCAATGCCAAATTACAAAGGTGGAAAATAAGGCTTAATGAATTTGACTTCGATATAAAATATCTACCAGGGAAAGAAAACCATGTAGCTGATGCACTGTCACGGATTAATATTGAAGACAATTTTAATAATGAAGATGATAATGACGCAGATATGCGATCAGACTTAGCCACAATCCATTCAGCATTAGAAGATAATACATCATATATAGGAATTTCAGAAAAGACATTAAATACTTTTAAACACCAAATAATTTTCAAAGAAACTGATAGAGTAGGGGTACGCGTTACAAAAATTCAGGACAAAACGAGATACGAATTAAAAAAAGAAAAATTTACGGACAACTATTTTAAAGACATGATCAAAAGGTACATTTTAGGAAAATATGTCTGTGGCATTTACTTCAGTAACGATGAATGTTTTAATCACTTTCAACGAGTATATTCAGCTATTATTTTACCATCCTCGAACGTTAAGGTTTTAAGGACTAAAAGAATAGTGGAAGATATAGAGAATTATGAAAAGTTTAAGGAGATCATTTATGAAATACATCTCAATGGAATACATGCAGGTATAAATAAAGTTATTAAAACTTTCGAAGAAAAATACCATTTCACAAATTACGCAAGGTTAGCACAACAAATAATTAACGAATGTGAAATGTGTAACACTTGTAAATTCGAGCACCAGGCTACGAATAGACCTTTTAAAGTAACGCCACCAGTAACACAAAGGCGGGAGAAATTTGTGGCCGACATCTGGGTCTGGGGACAGCAAAGTTATTTGACATGCATCGATCTCTATTCAAAATATGCAATGGTAGAACACATCACTTCACGTACATGGCTAGAATCGAAAAAAGCTTTGTTAAAAATATTTAATACAATGGGAGTACCAAAAACAATTAAAATGGATAAAGATCCATGCTAAATAAGTAATTTACTACAAAAATGGCTAAAAGATTTAAAGGTAGAACTAGAAATTACCACAGGAAAGACAGGTATAGCTGATATTGAGAGACTTCATGCTAGTTTAAATGAAAAATTAAGATTGATTAACACAGGATCGGATAACGAACTTAAGTTAATAGCTATAGAGCAAATATTATTTACATATAACCATACGTTAATACATTCTTCAACTAATAATCGACCATATGAGATATTCTTTGAAAATAAAAGCCCTAACATTAACCCACAAGACATTAAAGAGAAAAGAATAGGCAATATAAATAAAACTAGGAAGGATTATAAAGTAGATCTGCAAGTTCCACAAAATGGAATATCATAAGTTCAACAGATTAATTCAGATTCAATATGGTCTAGTCCTTATTGTAGCAGTTGCAGTAATCACATCAAGTCAAGTTATCGAAATTCAAAAACTAACTACCCAGCAGGGATATGTTATAATGCAAGTCGGAGAACAACCTATAATTCAAGAGTATAATGAATTGACTTATACACTTAACAAAACAGATATATTAAAAACTTTTATAACACTAAAGGAAACTTTAAACAAAAGTGATTATTTAAATACAAAATTAATAACGAAGCATAATGCAGAAATCGAATCCGAAATTAGAATCTTTGAACACAATAAAAATAGGAAAAAAGAGGTTTAATAGATGCAATCGGAACAGGATTTAAATACTTATTCGGCACACTAGATAACGAGGACCAATTAAACTAGAAAAATTAGAGGACAACATTCTTACAAACGACAATATCGAAGCACTTACTAAACATATTAATGAAGAAGTTAAAAATTTAAACAATCTTAATAAAATATCCAACGTCCTCATGGATAAAATAACTAAATTCACTGCTATAGATTCGTTTTTTAACGCCGTATCGGAATTTCATGACTACATAAAGGAAATACTGTTATCTATAACATTAGCTAAAATTGGAGTGTTCAATCCAAAACTATTTGACATCGAGTCATTTGAACACATTACTACGAATCAACTTGAATTCATAAAACTATCTTTATGGCAAAAAAATGAGTTACTAATTTTTATTTTATCCTTACCTATATTGTATTCTGACCTAAAACCCATATATAAAATTATCCCTATACCTAATGTACAATATGAGGAATTGGACTTCAATAATATAGACGACCTATTTATAAAAGAGAGCAATGAATTTATGATGGTTAATAACGGCAAACTATTTCCAATATACTCGTACGACGAATGTATCAAAAATATAATAAATAATAATGACACAGAATGTAATTTTAGAGTAAACACTTTAGAAGAAACTGTAAGATTAAATGAAAATTCATTAATTATTAAAAATATTAAGAAGCAGGAACTACTTAACAATTGTGGTACCTTAAAAATCAATGTCGATGGTAACAATTTAATTAGAATTGAGAATTGTAAACTTGAAATAAATAACAGAACTTTTCAAGCCAGTCGGCTAGTAAAAACAAATATTATTATACCTGAAATCGACAAAAACATAAATAAAAATGTATTTGATAATATAACTTTAAATGAACTACATTTAAAATATAATAAATTGCACAAACATACCTCCAACGGGGGAATTATACTTTTACTTATTATTATATTTTGTATAACAAATATTATATACTTTATTACTGTCAAAATAGGAAATCATAAAAATATTAAAATCATAAATAGTCCCGAGGAAGTGCCTCTATCAAAAGGAGGGAGGAGTGACATATCCACATTGGACATAAATGTAAAAGAACCAAATGTTCGCATTTTTTAAACATCAATTTGCCTTAAGCATATTTATACTATGTAATAGCAAGTCGCCTTCTGCGAAATAAAAACATTAATAATTTGTAATCACATTCAAATCGCCTTCTGCGAAACAAACATATCAATACATTGTAATAAGCAATCAAATCACCTTCTGCGACGTAAACATGCAATAATTTGTAAGCACAGTCAAATCGCCTTCTGCGAAATAAACATTATCGATACTTTGTAAAAAGCAATCAAATCGCCTTCTGTGAGAGAAACATGTCGATACTTTGTAATAAGCAATCAAGTTGCTTCTGTGAGATAAACACTTCTGTTTGTCCACATCCAATATGTTAAAACAATAAACGTCGCCTTCTGCGACGAAGATAACTTTTGAATGCATCATCATTTTCTAAAGATCTTTGCATCGAGGAATCACTTCGAGCAAAATGTAGAAGTTAGTTCAATTCGAGCAATCGAGACAAGCGGAAGTCTAACAGAATTTCAATACAGATATTTTTTGTACTTTAAAATAAAATCCGTGTTTTATTGGCTCCTTCTAATCAGTTGATCGGAAGTAAAACTTAATATATTTTTTTGTAAAGTTAAAACAAAAAGATATTTTTCTATTGCGAATCATAGTACAATTGAGTGCTATTTTTGGCATGAAGGCAAAGGCAATAGAGGGGCTAATGAAATCGGAAGTCGGAAATCAAAAAGAGTGTAATAGTCATAACGGGAATGAGCCACTTGATTTGGTGTCCTATTCAGACAACTGTTGTGGGCAAAACACGAATAAGTTTATTGTCAGATTGTACAAGTACATGTATGGTAATGAAACACGTTAATCTTAACTTAATCACTAATAAATTTGTTGTAGCAGGACACACTCAAAATGAGGGTGACTCCGTACATTCGGTGATAGAGAAACAAATAAGGCGTTCGTTGAAATCGGGTCCGATTTACGTTCCTAGTCAATATGGACAACTAATTAAAGAAGCTAACAAGACTAGGGAGCCATTGAAAGTAAATGAGCTAGCTATCCCATAACGATTTCATTTCTACAAAAAGTTTTGTAACTGACTTGGGTATTACAACTTTAAATAAGATAAGGATCTCTGATATAAAAATTATGACTATTACCAAAGGTTAGGTTAGGTTAGGTTGGAAGGGAAGTGCACAGCATTTGCTGTGCTTACACGGGGGCCTTTTGGTCCATTGTGATCCCTTTTTTGTTTATCGTGGTACAAAACTTCACTAACAATAAGAACACTTACCATACTCCGTTTAAAATTATTCTTGCTGGTTGGCCTATTGAAACCAACCTGTCTTCTTGACAAACCTGATTGTGTCCGTCAGTGGTACCTGCGCTATGTTCTCTAAGTCTTCGAAAAATCTGTTGCCCAGATAGCGAAGTCGAGATGTCTGGAGGTTTGGACACTCGCAGAGCAGGTGTTTGATGGTCTCGGTTTCTTCTGTATCCTGACAGCTCCTGCAGTAGTCTGGTGTGCTAATGCCCAGCCTATTTGCCATTACACCTATGAGGCAGTGGCCTGTCAGTACGCCGGTTAGGATGCGTATTTCTTGTTTGTTCAGAATGTGTTTTGTTCTTTTCTCGTCGATTCTTGGCCATAGGCTGCGAGATATCACACAGTCGTTCCTTTGGGACCAGGTAGTGTTGATTTGTTCCCTCAGTTTTTGGTCAATGTTTCTTTTTGCTGCACTGATTGGGATGTCTATTTGACGTAATGGCGTCCAATGCGTCAAGTTCTGACCCTGCTCTTGCTAGCTCGTCTGCCTTTTCATTCCCAACAATGTCGCTATTGCCGGGGACCCAGCAGAGAGTGATTTTGTGTCGTTCGCCTATTTTGTTGAGTTATTTTTGGCAGTTTCTGACTGTTTTTGACTTTATGGTTTCGCTGTCTAGTGCTTTGATCGCCGCCTGACTGTCTACGAAGATTGTAATCTTGGAAGGATCCAGATTCTTCGCGGAGATTGTTTTTGCTGCTTTGTCTATGGCGACTATTTCGGCTTGAAAGACGCTGCATTCATTGGGGAGTCTGTACGAGTCCTTTATGTCTAGGGGCTCGCAGAAAACTCCTGCTCCTGTGCCTACATCCATTTTTGACCCGTCCGTATAGATATGGATTTCTTGTGCGCTGGCGTGCGTGTTCCAGTTCTCTCTTTGGGGTATGTATGTAGAGTAGCTTTTCTCGAAGTTTCGATTGGGGATTATGTAGTCCGTTTTCCTGGATAGATCGATACCCAAGTAATTGTGAATTATGGAGCCGTGCCCATAGGAGCTGTGTCTCCTTGAGGCGGAGGGCTCCTTTGGCTGCCATGCTACGAATGTATTCACCAAGGGGGGTAGGTTTAAAATGACTTCCAGCCGGGCTTGGGGTGATGATCTCATTGCTCCTGTTGTGCCGATACATGCTAATCTCTGTACCTTAGAGAGGTTATGGAGATAGGTAGTCCTTTCTGTTGCCTTCCACCAAACAATTGACCCATATGTAAGTATGGATCGTATGATCGCTGTATACATCCAATGGGTTATGTAAGGGCGCATACCCCAACGTTTGGCAAAGGTCTTTTTGCATGCGTAGAAGGCACATAGTGCTTTTTTTTGATCGTTCCTCTGTGTTACGTTTCCAAGTAAGCTGAGAGTCTAGGATGATGCCCAGATACTTTGCTTCCGGGGAAAGTTTCATATGAATTCCGTTTAGCTTCGGCATATCGAAATTCTCGATTTTTCTTTTCCTAGTAAACAGAACACATTCGGTTTTGATTGGATTAACTCCAAGGCGAGTTCGCTAATAGTGGGGAGATACTTTCCACTTATTAGAATTACTATATCGTCTGCGTATGCTACTATTTTCGTCTTTTTGTCTAAAGGTCGTAAGGATTTTGTTGACCACTAGAAGCCACAGGATGGGAGATATGACGCCTCCATGTGGGGTGCCCCTGGTCACTGTTTTCCTTATGCTACTCTCCCCGATCTCTGAGTTAATTACTCTGCTGTCTCGACTTTCAGAATTGAAAGAAAATTGAATTTTATCTCGATGAGGCAGGCCGCCCTCGGCACTTGCTCACCGCATTTATAAATAAGCTCACCTGGCCCTTGATATGTCCGCTAATAACCCAAGGTTGTGACTTAGGGTTATTATCTCCTCGGCGAACTATTTACTGAAGGAAGCAGACGCGTCCTTAGCATGATGAAGGTTCGCCTGTTAAACTTTTTCAAATCAATTGATGAAGTATTTGGGGGAATACAGAATTATGCAGCAATCTCTTTCTTCTTTTTTGCTCCTTTATCTACCTCACTTATTAATAACAATTTGACCTCAAGTGATAAGCACTTTATTTGTCGCTTTGCCATCTTCTCATCGGAATCGTACAATCGAAATTACCACCAATATTTCGTACCTAAAACCGTGTGCACACGAGAAAAATAAATTGCCAAATTCAAATAGTTCTATTTTGAGTGTGTTTCTTTAATTTTTTCCGGAAATGGAATGAAAACGACAAATTTCGTATCTGGCATATCCGGAATGGAATGAAAAAGAAACAGAAATGGACCGAATAGAATGACAACAATTTTTCTCATCGCCAGTCCACTAGGTTCAAGAACAAGCACAAAATTTAGTATTTGTAATTAATATTTTTTTTTATTTACTGAACTTAGAAGTCAGGTAATACTCCATTAAAGCATTAACAGAAAAACATATATATATTAAAACATACATAATATAAATTACATTACGAAAATATAATTTTAGTTCAAAAAAAAATAATAATAACGATTATGTTAGTAATAAAAATTACATTAAACTTGTTCTAAGCGGAAGTCTTGCAACCTTATTATGGTTGTGATAGAAGGTTAATAAGTTAATAATAATAATATCTAGTTAGGGTATATTACACTGCGACCTATTTGTCTATTGCGTCCCCTGCTTGTGCCTCGGAGAGGTTCATGTCCTCTTTCAGAGCCCTCTCTAGATACTTCTTTTGTGAAGCGTGTCGAGGTATTGGTCTGATTTATCCTTGGCAGGTCACACTCCTTAGAGCACAGCGTCCAGTCCAGTTTCTTTGATGAATCTAAGAGTGAGCTATGGGTCCATGGTTTGTATCTATGTCCTTGTCTGTTATTTGGTGCCTGTACAAATATCTCATCCTTTTGTGGGCCAGTGCCCCACAGGATTCCAGCATGTGGTCTGGAGTTTCGGCGGTTTGACTGCAAAATTTGCAGAGCCCGTCCTCCGATATGCCCATTTTCCTCAGGTGCTCCTTGAGTCTGCAGTGCCCCGTGAGGAAGCCTGTTAGGATCCTAAGGTTGTTTCTGTTATGGCTGATACATACAAGCTTTGAATCTCTTTTGATTGTAATTTGCTAAGAGAGTCTTTGCTTGCCTCAGACCTTAGAGGTTGAGAAAGGTTTTGTTCCTTGTTTCTTCCTCCAGTCTCCTGAACTCTTCGCGTAGAGTGTGTTCTCCTATCCCGCACGACGGTTCAGGTCCTATGAAGCCTTGCTCTGCCCCTTTTCTTGCCAGAGAGTCCGCTGCCTGATTGCCTGTAATGCCAACGTGGCCAGGCACCAAGCAGATGGTATTCTTGCCTAGTCTATTCAGTCCGTGTATTCCCATACGAGTTTTGACTTGATGACGTAGGCGTCAAGAGCCTTTATGGCTGCTTGGCTGTCACACATTATTGCTATGTTGCAATTTCTGTAGTTTTTCTCGAGGTTGATTCGAACGCACCTGTCTATGGCACATATTTCAGCTTGGAAGATGCTGGTACATTTGCCCATGGATTCGTAGTGCTTAGTTCCTAGCCGAAACACTCCTGCACCAGTTCCCTCTTCGGTCCTCGAGCCGTCCGTGTACCACTTTGTTGTGTGGTTGCTCAGTCCATAAGTTGTGGATTCATTGCTCCAGTTCTCCTTATTGCTGAGCTTTACCTCGAAATACTTCTCGAAATTGAATTTTCTGATGCTATCGTCCCTAGGTATGCCAAAAAATGGGAGTTTTTTGAGTAAGTCACCGTGTTTTTTCGAAACAATGCATTTCCCTCTCCCAATTCCCTCCTTTTCCATCCTTAGGATTGTTTTGTCTGCCTCGTTCATCACCATGATGTGTAGAGGGGTCAATTCCAATAACACCTCCATGGCTGCGGTTGGGCAGCTACGAATTGCTCCGGTAATGCACAGGCACGCCAGTCTTTGCACTTTGCCGAGTGTTTCTCTTGTTGTGGCTAGACTGGTTCGTTTCGCCCATGCTACCGCTCCGTATGTGATCATTGGTCTCACAATTGCAATGTGCATCCATCGCAGGATGCTTGGGCTGCATCCCCATGCCTACCCCGCCAGGCTCCTACATATCATGAGAACGCGGGTGGCCTTCTTGGATATCTCCTCTGTATGTTTTCGCCAGAGGAGTTTACTATCTAGTTAAGTCCTAGATACTTTACTGCTTTGACTGGTATCAGTGTCGTGCCTGATAGGCTTATGTCCTTAAGTCTTTGAAGTTGTCTTTTCCTTGTAAATGGTACTATCGTTGTTTTCGCCGGATTGATGTTGAGTCCGACAGTATGGCACCATTCCTTGGTTACTTTAAGCCCCTTTTGTATTATGTCCCCAAGGGTTTCTTCAAACTTGCCCCTGGCAATCAGTACAATGTCATCGGCGTACGCCTGACAGTTGATGCCAAGGTTGGTTAATTTTTCCAGCAGTTCGCCTATAACAAGACTCCACATTAAGGGTGATAGTACCCCTCCTTGTGGACATCCTTTTGTTGTGTTCACTCTGATGGTTCTAGATGGTGTTTGAGTCTCTGCTGATCTAGTGCTCAGCAGCTCACACATCCAGTTGGATACTGTACTGTTAACTCCTTTCTTATCCACGGATCGTTTAATCGCCTCACGTGAGGTGTTGTCGAATGCTCCCTCTATGTCTAGGAAAGCGCACAGTACTATTTCGTTTGCTTCCAAGGCACTTTAGATTATCTCCGTCAGCTGATATAGTGCGGTCTCTGTTATTCTGCCCGCTCTGTATGCATGCTGACGATGATGTAAGGGGGATGTGTTCAGTGCATCTTCCCTTAAATAGTTGTCCACAACCTTTTCTGTCATCTTCAAGAGAAATGATGTAAGGCTGATGGGTCTATACGATTTTGGCTGTACAACTAAACACAACCCTGCTCGTCTCCATTGCATTGGTATGTGGCCCAAGGCATCTTGTTATTTTTAGCAGGTGTGGTATTAGTACACCTTGCCCTTCTTATAGTAGGGCGGGTATAATGCCGTCCACTCCGGCAGATTTAAAAGGCTGAAAGGAATTTATTGCCCATTTCAGCCGTCCGTCAGAACAGATGGTCGATGTTCTTTCCCAGTCTTCCCTCCGAGGTCTGATTGAAGTGGTATTGATTTCTAGCTCAGTACTAGGCGAGCTGGCAGGAAAGTGAGTTTCTAGTAGCAGTAGTGCCCTTTGATCCTCATCTTCCGTGAACTCGCCATCTGGTTTCCTCAGAGACATCGGCACTCCTCCTGACTTCGCAAGAGCTTTGTGTAGCCTTGCCGCAGTAGGAGTGCTGGTGATTGTCTCGCAGAATTTCCTGAAGCTATTTCTTTTAGCTTTTCTGATTTCTTTATTATATTTCGTAAGGGCCATTTGGTTCTCTACTTAGGGGACAGTTTTCTTCGAACGCAGTGAAGTTGGCGTTTGTTATGCCCTCCAGTGCGCCCTCTAGCTCTAGGAGGTGACCCGGAGCCTTCCTCAGAACAACGCGCCCCCAGATTGTTCTCCAGAGCAGTTCTATAGGTTTCCCAGTTAGTTTTCCTTGGGTTATCTTACTGGATTTCTCGTGATACTTGTGCTGTTCAGGTCGAATACTTTTATTCGATGGTCAGACAATGACGGCTCACTATATACTCTCCAGTTACTAATTAATTTACGTACGCTTGGGCTACCAAGCGTCAGGTCGAGTACTTTCTCCCTGACCCTAGTTACAAAAGTGGGGGTATTTCCCACGTTTATAATATCAAGTGACGAACTCATAATAAATTCTAGCTGATGTTGATGTCAGTGCTTCCCCATATGATGTTGTGGGCATTTGCATCGCACCCTATAAGGAGCGGCATGCGGAGCTTGTTGCAATGCTCCACCAGTCGCTGCATTTGGGATGATACAACCGGCTCATCCCCTGCACCATACGCCGATGCGATGACAATGGTACGGTGACATCCCTCAACATCCAGATGTACCTGAATTGGCACCAGATCTCGTGTCGCGTATTCTGAAAGTAAAATAAATTTAAATTTATTGTTTATTAGAATGCAAGCTCTCGGTTTCTTATCCCGAGTGTCCCATATTAGCTTTGTATCCTTGTTCGCCAATCGTTTGACTTGTCCTTTTAGGATCCATGGCTCCTGGATAAGCACTAGCCCTAGGCTTTGGCAGGTAAACCCTAGCTCCGTCCTCCTTTAGCAGCGAATCTTCCTCCTCCTGGGTGATGTCCTGGAAAAGGTCGATGTCCGTGTTGTCCATTTCCCCCTCAGAGATCATGCTCTCCGAGATAGACATAGACTCCTCGGCCTCCTCAGGAGCCTGCTCCGCCGATTGGACAATGGAAGAAGGTGCTTTAATATTCGGAGGAGCAGTATGCTCTACCTCGGACTGCGCGCTCTGCGAGTTCAGATTCGATGCTGGCTGGGCTGTTTGCCCAGAGATCTCGTCCGATCTTATGAGTCCGCACACAGCAACCATGCCGAATCAGTAGCTCAGGGATCCTTTTTGGGATTTTATGGCATCGAAGGATTATCGGTCGATGCCAAGAGCCAGTATCTGCCCGGTTCCCTCTTTTCAACAGTTGAGAACCTTCCACGGCTGGACGTTAAGTCCCACATTCTGTGCTTCCACCAGTGCCAAGGAGTTTTAACTTCTTGTTCTGCATTGCGTGAAAGGAAGATCGTTATGGAGTACGACCGTGGTATATCTGTTCCACTGCACGCCATGAGGCATGTCCCCTTCCATTTTCCCAGGTTTGGGACTACTGCTTTTAGCCACTCAGCTGTCTGCGGAGTCTCGCTGTCAACTAAGAGCATTCCATGTTTGAAATGTATGCCAAGGCCATTTCCACCACAATGGCGTCTTCAAGTGCCGTGAGGTCTGAGTTGATGAGGATCTCCCGCGGATATTTCACCGGGAGAACAGCAATCGCATCGGTGTCGTATCTACCGCTAGCCGGGAAGGTTTTCACCGCCGTAGCTTCGCGTAGCTTCTACCAACCATGGTGGCGCTCGCTTTTGCAGGTTTTCCCGTGGCCCTCTCTGTACTTTCATCCACCTTCTGCTTTTTGGCTTTATTTGTTGTGGGGGGTGATGTTGTTGTTCCCCCTTTTCCCCGACGCCACTTCTGTACTTTCGGGGTTGGCCCGATGCTCCTCAGCCCTCCTTTTGGCTTCGTCAGGCCGAAGCCTTTATTGAGGTAGCGGAGGTACCATTTAGTGCCAGCACCACTAAGTCCCCTTCGCAGAGGGTCGTCCCTCGCACCTGGTTTCCCAGGTAAGGCTGGCTTATTCCTCTTCCTTCCTGTATTGTTCCCGGGGGCTCAGGGGCTGGTACTTGAGCTATGCTCGTTCCCGCTGCCCTAGTTCCCTCCACCATTATTTTCCCGGACAGGTAGGGGATTAGGTTTTGGCTCCCATACCCACTGCATGAACCTGTCTGTGCTGCCGGGCTTCTTCCTGGGCCTTTTGGCACCCCGGTGGCTTGTCGTGAGGTGATGATGGTTCTTTGACTGGTGCTGGGTTGCACCAGTTAAGAGCCTACCTCCCGACTTGTTCCGGGTCTATCATGTGCCAGGCGGTCGTCATGAATGTCCTGCTCCATCCGACCAATGACTTCGTCTGCGGTCTGTCCCCGCATTGTGTTAAGTTTGTTTTTTGTTTGTTTGTTTTTGTTGTTTGGCATATCCCACGAGTAGCGCGGGAAAGACGGTCAATCACGCCAGAGCCCCGCATTAACGTGGTAAGGCCATGGTTACTCTCTGAGGTGACCTGGTATCAGAGAGGCTCCGCAAAAATACAGCCGGATACCCTTGGCTGCAAGCCATCCAATAAGCACGGGTCGCATGACACTCTGGATTAGGGGTGGATGGACGTTAAGTCCTAGCCAGTTCTTGGTTGGCGCTCATCAATCGGCCTATCTGCCATGGGTGGCCCTTAGACAGGATAGAACGTTGAATCTTTGCACCGTAAGCCTCCGCACCGGTACCATCGAATGCAATGATGGTACACACGTCAAGGTGACTGACCATCGCGAGAGGGTTTAATATGTTACAAGGATTTAGTACGAAGTTCAAAAACAAAAACATGCACCTATGGGATATGGTTCTGCAGTATGTAGCATACGTGGCAATGCCGCTCATGACATCGTCTTGTCACAAACATCTATGCGGCAAGTCATTTCCACAGGAGACCATTTTAAAAATGTATTTAATCCTGGAAACTGTTAAAGGAAATTAAAAAAATAGATAAAAAAAATAATTAACTTCAAACAACACATAATAAAATATAAAAAAGAAAATAAATTTGCAATTAATAGTTACCCATTAGATTGCTTGCTGTTGCTTCCATTTTTTTTTTTTTCCTTTTATTTCACCTTTCTGTAGGACTAAAAATAATGCAATCCAAATATTCGAGAATGAATAAAGAGACAACAACTAAAAATAATGCAATCCAAATATTCGAGAATGAATAAAGAGACAACGAAATGGATTATCCGGAATATTCCATTGAATAAAGAAACGTAAATGGCTCAATCGGAATTTTCCGAATGAATTTAGTAACACAGTGTGATGATCTGATCTGGATCGAATTTGCATCCAAATGAAAAGCAGTGTTCGCGATAAAAATTCGAATTAGAGAAAAGTTCGAGTAAGAGAAGTTCGAGTTAGGGAAGTTCCACTGAACTATTGTTCGCAATGACCTTCGTAATCTAGCAGTTTTATCTACTTGGAAACTTGATGTAAACTTTCCTAAAGGTATACCTACAATACTTCACACCTTAATACGAGTAAACATAAACTTCAGCACAACTAATTGAATTTGCATTTTCGCACTCGCAGTAGTTGTTGCCTCTATATAAACTCTATGTTGTCTTGTCATGTCGCATTAATCAGTTGAACCTTGTATGCTAACCGCATACCTGCTCTCGCGGTATTTATTGGGTACCGTACTGAAAGCACTTTTCCGCAAGCAATAGAGATGGTAATTGCATCATGAGATTTCTTTGGCGTTGTGTTGAAACGCTTGTCTGCCACCGCAGTTTAATTAAGAGCTGTCAGCTGGTATACATGTTACACCTCGTATTAGCACCTGTCTCAAACTGCTTATAATTAATTTTTTAACGGTGATGGGATGCAGAGACGATTGCTTAAAATATATAACATGTAAGATAAGAGGCGATAACAAATTGGCCACCCCACAAGTCTCGGTCCTCATATACATTTTAAAATCATTACTAAAGCATCTTCAGATTTAATTGTTTTTTCGGAAATAGCTAATATATGCAATTTCAAAGAACAGGAAGTTTTCTTGCTAGCAACGCGTAAGATGATTTTCATTTTCGGTAACTATTATTTTATGTAGATATAATTATTTCAGATTGACTCATATCTCACTTGGCGTTGGAGCAGGATTAAAAAATTTGGTTTTTAACAAAAAGTTTCCCAGTAACTAGTTGCGGTTGGAAATTCGTTTTTTCTAAGATTGTTGGTGCATTTGAGAAGAAAGCCGGAAAGCTTTATCGTCGCCTGGATAAAATATTGTCGCATGTTACATTCGACAACTTTTGGAAAAACGCAATCAAAGTTTAAATATTTCCTGTTCGAAAACCCTACGGTCGATTTTTTTAAAAATTACATGATAGATGCACACAACAACATTTGTTAATTAAATCTTGTTTAAATTATGTCATTAGTTCAATTTAGAAACAAATAAAAGCAAATTTTGCCCAATATGCCGTTGTCGTATGTAGTTTTTACCAAAACTAATTGTAAGCTAAGCACATACAGCAACATTATGACATATACGCCCAAAAATTAACAAGTTTAATGCGATGAAAGCGTACTACATACGACAAAATGAAAACAAATTTAATTTGAGTGAAAACACATAAAGTATAATTTTTTTCTTAACCCTCTACTGCATACGAAGCCAAATATGGCTTTTCACTTTTTGTCCTTTTTTTACTCCTTATTCTCACAAAAAAGAAGATCTTTATACAGCACAATTCTCTTCTATGCATTTCTGAGAACACATAGCGGTACTTTTCGCGCGAGTGCGACAAAAAACAAGGAAGATATTCCTGCTTGTAGGTCAGTGGTTTGCTTGTTGTCGTTGAACACGAAAGCGTGAAAAAATTATAACTTTGGTGTACAGTGAGTTAAGTGATCATTGAAATATATTTGTGATTGGATACTTATTTCTCTTTGCCACAAATAAAATTTTATTAAAAAAAATATTATCTTGCTCGTTTGAGAGGTAAAACTGCAGAAGCCATATTTGGCAAGGGGTTGTAAATCTACACATTTTGTTCACTTGACTCTTGTTGTGGTGCGCATGTTTTTTTTCGTTTTTTTATCGTTTAGTTTTTAGATTGAAATACAGTATGTTACTGTTTTGCTTAGAAAAATGGAATGTCGTCGTTTTTATGGAGGATCATCATCCCTTAGTCCCATTCCTGGAGACGGATCGCGAAGCGATGATGAATTGGCTGGAGATTCAGATGTGGAGTTGGAGACAGATTTGCATATCAATGATCGAAGTGTCAACGTTACGATTGAGGAAACGGAATCAGATTCAGATGATGAGACTCTTGCAGCGTTGAAATCAAAATCCGTGAAAAGCAAAACAAAAACATAGGGACGGGCTACAGTCCGCTTAGGCGAACTGTTGGATACCCTATTCTTATTCCTATCCCTCATAAGTGGGCGTGACAAAAGTCTAAGTATGGTTGAATTGTTAAGAACGCTCTACATATTTTGTTATACAACATTTAAAGGATTTTATCAAAAAAAACGCTCCCTAGCTCAAACTTGGGTGTTTCAATAAAATTGTTTTATTTAATTGTGGGCGTGTCGGTAGGCGGATTTAAAAAAAATTAACACATGAGCATAAAGGGCCCCTAGAGGGTATATATTATAAATTTCAGCTCCGTAGCTCACTTTGAATTTTCAAAAAAAAAAAATAATAATAATTGTGGGCGTGCCAGTAGGCGGATTTTGAAAATATTTACACATGAGCATAAAGGGCCCATAGAGAGCATATATTATAAATTTCAGCTCCCTAGCTCAAACTTTGGATTTTCAAAAAAATTGTTTTATTTATTTGTGGGCGTGTCAGTGGGCGGATTTTGAAAATATTTATACATGAGCTTAAAGCGCCCCTAGAGAGTATATATTAAAAATTTCAGCTGCCTAGCTCACTTTGAATTTTCAAAAAAAAAAAATAATATAATTGTGGGCGTGCCAGTAGGCGGATTTTGAAAATATTTACACATGAGCATAAAGGGCCCATAGAGAGCATATATTATAAATTTCAGCTCCCTAGCTCAAACTTTGGTTTTTCAATAAAATTGTTTTATTTTTTTGTGGGCGTGGCAGTGGGCGGATTTTGAAAATTTTATATCCCGAGCAGTTTTAGGGGTCATAGATCATATATAAAAAATTTCAGCTTCCTAGCTCAAAATTCGATTTTTTCCAAAATTTTGTTTTTTTGGGTTTGTGGGCGTGTCTGTGGGCGGATTTCAAAAATTCGTAAACTTGATTATTTCGGGACCCTAGAGAGTATATGGTTAAAATTTCAGCTCTCTAGGTCCTTTTTAAAGGCCTAATTTTTGCCGACGGACGGACATGGCTAGATCGACATTACTATCGATGCTGATCATAAATATAGTAACTTTTAGGGGTCTACGGGCAATATTAAGGTATGTTACAAACTATGCGTCAAAATTAATATACCCCTAGAATAGGGTATAAAAAGGACAAGTAGCATGGTGAAAGGGACATCTTCCTGATATTGATGATGAGCTTTTCAAATTTGCAGGATCGGCCGAGCTTCCAGAATATGTAAAAAAAAACTAGAGACACCATCAGACTTTTTTTGAAAAAAAAAATTTCTGATGATTTGTTGGCGTTGATTATAGAGGAATCTAATAAAAAAGCCCGCCAAGATGATATAAATAAGCCAGTTAATATCACAAAAAACGAAATGGAACAATTTGTAGTATGTTTATTTGCCAGTCTAGACATTCCGGGTGTCATCGAGCCATACTCGTTACCCGATGCGATACTTGGAATGTGGAATGTGCATTTCAGCATACTACGCTTCCCATGTTTGTGATGACTCTACTAAATTGATGTAAAGTGGAGTCACACAAACGCAAGAGGACAAGGTAAGAGTCAGTTAATAAAGATATATCAATGGAAACGGTGGTTGTACTATTTCATAAACACTATTCATATAAATAGTTTACATGGCGACCGTGACAAATGGAGTATTGGAAATAAAATTATTAGTGCGATTTTATTAAATGGCTATTCGGTATTATTATATGTAGTTGTCCGTGGGGAGTAATTCTTTCATGTTAAATCCGTTCATTCAGATACACTACACTAAATTAACAAAAGAACACAAAGCTGAAGCTCAAGATATATTTTGGAATTTTAGAGATAGACTACTTAGGATTTTCACTAAACAGATAATTTACTTAAAAATCCCACTTTCGTTAGAAACTGAACTGAGCTCAAGTAATATCAATGCCGAAAGTAGTGATAATGAGGAAGGCGAAGAAGTAGAGTTAGAAGAAGTGAAAGAGCTATACAAACAGATTAATTTCAATAAAACATATGTAAATAATATCGACAAAATGTCGCAAAGCAAAATTGAGTTCACTAGTATAGCGACAAAATTAATACCAGATTTTGACGGTAAAATTGAAAATCTACAAAGCTTCTTGGACTCATTAAATTTAGTAGATTCCATAAAAGAAAGTTACGAACCAGTAGCAGTTGAAGTAGTAAAAACGAAACTCAAAGGTTCTGCACGAACCCTAATCACAAATGAATCTTCCTTACAACAAATCATTGTAAAATTAAAAACAGCAATAAAAGGCGAGTCAGTGGAAGTTCTAGCAGCAAAAATCATGAGTGTAAAGCAAAATAACAAGTCTGCTAACACTTACGCTAACGAAATAGAAGACTTGACCAAATCTCTGAACAATGCTTATATTTCAGATGGATTAACCATCGCGTTAGCAGAGAAGTACTCTACACAAACAGACGTACCGCTGTTTGACAATGACAAAGAATGCCACAAACGAAAAGATAAAAATTGTAATGGAATCTGGCCAGTTCAATAATATGAACGAAGTTGTAGCCAAGTTTGTTAATAGTAGTACCGAAACCTTTGGTCAACCTAATTCTATTTTGTATTTCAACAGAAATAACAATTATAATAACCAAACCAATTGGCATCATCTTAGTCGTAACCGTATACGCGGCCAATATCAGAATCCCAACCGTGGGCGAGGCTGTGGTCGCTGGTGTGGTAGGTTACAAAATAATGGTCATTACCGCCAAAAGAGTCGTGGCAACCAAAACAATATACGATACATAAATGAAGAACAAAGTTAGGAAAACGCGGACGAGCCCCTCAATACTCAAAACAATATGTAAACATTACGAATAAAATACTAAATCTAAATCTTAATCTGAGCAGCTTTATTAAAGTAAAACTGAGTTCAACAAACAAATTTTCGAATTTTCTAATCGATACCGGAGCTGACGTTTCAATTATAAAAGAAACGCAAATTAATGAAAGCATATTCGTTAATAAGGGGACTACAAAAGAACTAAGTGGTATAGGACAGGGTGTAATTAATACAATAGGTACAGTTATAGCAGATTTAAAAGTTGAAAATATACTTTTACCCCAATTTTTTCAAGTCGTACAAGCGGATTTCCCTATACCTACCCAGTGAAGGTATACTAGGTCTTGATTTTATAAAAAATACAATTATGTTTTAGACTATCAGTATCGTCAAGACTGGTTAATCTTACGACTAGATAATTTCCCAAAAAATGTTGCCATACCCATGCATACATCCTCATGCACAAATTCATTTTCAATCCCCGCTAGGTCAGAAGTTATAAGACTAATTTCTATTAATACAGAAGAAGATGAACTTCTGATACCAAACCAAGAGCTTAAAACGGGAATTTACATTGCTAATACAATAATAAACGTTAGAAAACCATTAGTGCGCATAATCAATACAACAAATGCTAATGTAACTTTAAGCAATCCCAACATAAGAACAGAGATGTCCAACGAATGATGTCCATAGCATTTAGTGGTCATCAATATCTCAAAAACTGCCTACTTAGTCCGAATATTTTGCAATATCCCAACTTTGAAAAGCAATTTTGTATAACAACGGATGCTAGCAAGCATGCGTGTGGAGCTGTACTTAACCAAGAGTACAAAGGAAAACAACTACCCGTTGCATATGCCTCTAGAGCATTCACGAAAGCCGAAAGCAATAAGTCAACCATCGAACAAGAGTTAGCAGCTATTCACTGGGCTGTAACTCACTTCAAGCCATATATATATGGAAAACAATTCTTGGTAAAGAGTGATCATAGACCACTTTCCTACATTTTCTCAATGAAAAATCCATCATCAAAGCTAATACGCATGAGATTAGATTAAGAAGAATATGATTTCGTAATAGAGTATATTAGGGGAAAAGAAAATTATACAGCAGACGCTCTGTCTCACATAGATTTTTCTGAAATTAAACAAATTCCAAAACTTTCCGGTAATATTTTAAAAGTCACTACAAGGCTCCAATCAAAAAGAGATAACTTAAAGCTAAATACGCCCAACACGTTACTGAATAGTCCTCAGTCTCAAAACTTAAAAATTTACGAAGCACTAAATTTAAAAGAAGTACGAAAACTTGAACGCCTTGGTCTCAAAAACTTTGATTTAGATCAATTATTCCCAAAGCTTGAAAAAATAGCTGGTAATAAAGGAATAAAGTGATTCCAGTTGTCTTTACAATATGGACGCATATGACAAAGAGGTCAAGTACAGACTACAGGTAGCACAAAATAGAGCTAGGCACATGTTAGAACAGTCAAAGGTAGCCCAAAAACGACAGTACGATAACAAACTGAATGAAATAGATGTAAATATAGGAGATTTAGTACTTTTAGAAAATAATGCAGGACATAAGTTAGATAAATTATATATGGGTCCATTTAAGGTAACAAAACTAGATAATAGGAATAACTGTACAATAATAGATGATAATAAAAAGATTGCGATAGTACATAAGAATAGACTAAGAAAATATAACTAAAAAAAAACAGAAATAGATGTAGGGTAAACCACCCAATGATTGGCACCTTAAGCAAATGTACGGCTGTATTTCCCTGTAAAAACTAAATGAAATATCCCAACACCTATGAAATACTTTATTTACCTTTCTATTGGTGTTTTATAATAAAAAAATAAAGAATAAATAACATTTCTTTTAAAACATAAACAACAAAACAAAAAAAATAAAGGGAAGTCAATTTTCACCAGTTATTGGCACTCCATTCCAATCATTGGCATTCATTATTCTAATTATTGGCACACATACGTTTTGGCATCTTTTAGCTTCTTAGGCATAACAAACTGGAAATGATGATAAAATCTCTAGTGGTATCCTTTTGTACGGGTAAATTATTATAGGAGGAGTACAATCACCACCCGCAGAAAATGTAAATATAACTGTTATTGCAGTTTTGGCTTGGGCGTGATCAGTCTCGTATACATATTTGTTTCCCTTTTCGGTAAGGACTTTTTCGTTCGTGGGGCACAGTTGAAAGTTTGTCTCATCACCATTAAAAATTCTTTTGGGATCTTGGAGTATTTCAAAAAAGCCAGCATCCTTCGGGTAGGATTCTATTCTTGCAAACCAACCTTTTATGTTTGCCCCGGACACATTGGCACTTGCATTGGTGACATGTTCGGACACCCGAAGGGCTACATCTGAATGTCTTCTCATGAAGACGGAGTACCATTTTTCTCCAGGGAAATTGTCCTTAAACGGGTATGGTCTGTTGTTGCACGCTAATCTTTAGACCAAATTTTCTTTGGGGAAACCCCTTTCTACCGCCTTCATTTATCCATTTTACAAGTAGGTATTTGCTCTTCTTCATCGGTTAAAATTGTTTTTTCACCTGGTCTAGCCTTTGAAAATTTATTGCTTAATCTAAATTGTAGCGTCGACCTTGGAATACCAAATGTTTTAAGGTGTGTCCACAGCAAAGAAACATTTTAGGAAACATTGTTTCTGAAATGTTTCCCATTTGTTTAAAAAACATTTCATAAACATTTCATAAACAATTCAGAAATGTTTCGCGAATCGTCCAGACCAAAATAATCATTTTTTAAATATTTCGGAAACATTTCAGAAATGTTTCTTTGTTTCTGAAATGTTTTTTAATTATTTCTGAAATGTTTATGAAATGTTTCTGAAATGTTTAAAAAATGTTTCTTTGATGTGGACACACCTTTAGACGCTGTTTTCTTTGGCATCCCCGCATTAATTGCTTTTAGAGCCGTTTGAACTAAGCCTTCTGTCGGGTAATTAGTCTCCGACGACAGGGGACCGGATCTGAAAATAATTCCGGAGAAATAATGGACGACACCAAGAACTTCTTTGAACGTATAAACTTTTATTGTAACTCGGTTAAGTATTAAAATTAATCTTGACAACTTCTTATTTCTATGTTTCTACTGAATTTCTAATTTGCACTGGACCGAACCGCTGCGAAGTTGATTGAATACTTCTAACTAGTCTGCACCGTTCCGAGGTTTTAGAAAGACTTCCACGAGAAACCAAATTGTTTCTCCCAAGTAGTCCGCAGTCGCCAACCCCTTTTGCACCGTCATCCAAAATAAAAGATTACAGGTCCCACGGGAGCAGAGTATCAAGCACTCGATACCATGCCCATGCCTTTGTCAACCACGTACAGACGAAATAGAGTGTGGCACACACACCCGAAATACCCATAGCGATCTGTATGCGCGACATTGTACTTATTCCAAGAATAAAAAATGCGCCGATGACTGGCAGTATTTATGGTTGGCACCCTCGCCTGGTTATATGTCAACAACCATTAGGCGACGAGGCGACGACCACAAAGTGCATACGAATGTCTGCGCATAGACTCTGGTATCGGGTGGCGGTTATATGATGCTGGACGTGGACATTCGCTGTGTGGAATGCCAGCTCATCGATTGTGGATGGATTGATGAGGTATTTGGGCTGGTGGCGAACGGGGAAAATCTACATTGTGGGAACATGAGAAATATGAAGTGCCGTATGGCTCGGGCACTGTACAACGGAAAATTATATGCGACGTCAGCGGTTCGGTCTGTCTGTTTATAATAACTTAAGAGTGGATGGAAATCCACTCACAAAAAAGCAATAAATTGTAAGGGATAATTTGATATGAATTTAAATCTTACTTTAAGTATCAGGACTTACTCTAAACACCTTCATCATATTTTTTTTGCATATTTGGGTGTTTTCCCAACTTTTGGCATCTCAAAATCAGTTAAAGCAGGAAATTTAAGATTGGCAGTGAAATTTGTACTAGTTATTAGCGCAACCCAATGATTGGCACAGTGCCAATAACCGTGTAATTGGCACTACTACCAGTGATTGGCACAGTGCCAACATTAGGAAAGCTCCTAATTTCTAGTTAAATGTAATATATATAGTTAAAATGTAATAATATTAACTAATTTCAAGAAACGAACCTTTAATTTAATGTCTTATTAACCCAAAATAGCACTTAAAACAATAAACTTCTTAACCAAGGAACACAAAAAGCCACTTCTATTTCACTGCCACTCTTATAAAATCGTTAACGGTTATGGCAAAAAAGGGGGGAATGCATTAATACATATTTTAATACGTATTGTCAATAGTACCAACTTAAGGATAAGTGTGGTGCGGCCAGATTTACGAAATATATATTCAAGCAAGAATTATGGGGAAACAAATATATGGAAAAATTCTCAAGAAATGCGTTTTAACATTGTTTTAAAGTTCAAATGCCGATCATTGGAGGAGTGCCAACGTAGTTCTTTTTTTTCTTTATTTACATATAAGTTTTAAAAAACTTTGTGTTAGTGTTAGTATTTTATAGGTACATAATTATTGTATTTTTAATTGTTTTGTCCTTACTAACACCTGCACTAAATGATGAGCCTGTGGGAGCACTTTTAGTGCGGGCAAATTTCTGCTCGTGATAGTTGCTTGCTTTAAGCACTCCACGACACAGAACTGATAGTGTAAGTTATGGAAACATCCTATATAACATGGAATAAATAATGATTCGGCGTACGGAAAAGCACACGGTTTCATAGCTGTCAATTTGCAAACGGTAGAAGCTGCGCTATCAAAACAGTTAGTGCGGCCGCAGCATCACCAAGCCTAGCATAGCAAACACCAAACGCTTTCCAAGGTGCACACGACCCGCTAAGCTACAGCATATGAAATTCTAGCCAAGCAGCAGATTAACGGATCGACATTGTCTCCATGTTAGTGATAATGCTGCAAACGGTAAAAGCTGCACTATCAAAACAGTTGGTGAGGCCGCAGCATCACCAAGCCTAGCATAGCAAACACCAAACGCTTTCCAAGGTGCACACGACCCGCTAAGCTACAGCCTGTGGAATTCTAGCCAAGCAGCAGATTAACGGATCGACGTTGTCTCCATGTTAGTGGTAATGCTGCAAACGGTAGAAGCTGCACTATCAAAACAGTTGGTGCGGCCGCAGCATCACCAAGCCTAGCATAGCAAACACCAAACGCTTTCCAAGGTGCACACGACCCGCTAAGCTACAGCCTGTGGAATTCCAGCCAAGCAGCAGATTAACGGATCGGCGTTATCTTCATGTTAGTGGTAATGCTAGTGGTAATAATATACAATGCCTCTTTTTGTACTATGTTAGTTAGTTATTAAGTGGAGCTGCCAGTGGACGGTTGTAAATATTCCTAAGCTTCCTCATAGAGGAATTTAATAAGAATAAAATATAAATATTCCTAAGCTTTCTCATAGGAATTTAATAAGAATAAAATAAGAAATATATTTGAACAAATTGTGTGTTGTGTTTTATATTGAAAAATAGAATATAAATTATTTTGTATTAAAAAAAAAAAACTTTATATTGAAATACTTCTAATTATTTACATATAAGAAAAAAAACAACATACATAGACAATTAAGCTTACTTAGTAATACCAAGGTTATTACTTGTAAAAAGGGAGGTGTAGATAGTATGTTTATTTGCCTGTCTAGACATTCCGGGTGTCATCTCGGGTAACTAGTCTGGCTCGTTACCCGATGCGATACTTGGAATGTGGAATGTGCATTTCAGCATACTACGCTTCCCACGTTTGTGATGACTCTACTAAATTGATGTAAAGTGGAGTCACACAAACGGAAGAGGACAAGGTAAGAGTCAGTTAATAAAGATATATCAATGGAAACGGTGGTTTTACTATTTCATAAACACTATTCATATAAATAGTTTACAAATTCATCGGGATGGTGATATTCATATCTTGTTGTCAACTTCCATCGTCCAGACATTACTGTAATAGGATGGTAGGACAACAAATGACATATGAAACAATGACGTGCAATAGGTGGGAAACTATCAAAAGTTCAATGCATTACAACGATAATCAAAACTTCAAATCATTTGGAACAGAAGGGCATGATAAACTCTTCAAAGTAAGACCCCTTTTGGAGAAAATAACGGAGCGTTTGCTGTTGATTCCAAAAGAAGTGTTCCTCGCCGTAGGCGAACAAATTATTCCGACGAAATGCCGCCATAAACTGAAGTAATATAACCCAGCTAAGCCACATAAATGGGGCTATAAAAATCAAGTCCTTAGTGGAATTTCGGGATTAAGTTACGATTTTGATTTATTTAACGGACACCAAAGCAATAAGTATCCTGACGGAGCGCCAGATTTGGGGATCAGTGGTAACATTGTCACAAGGCTTACGTCAACAGTTCATGAAAATGCTAATCCCACGATTTTCTTCGACAACTGGTATAATAGTCCAAATTTGCAGGTTTATTCGTTGAAAAGTAGACTTTTGAAACTAGGGACTCTAAGACTCAACCGAGTGCCAAACTCCAGAATTCCGAAGGAACAACTGATGAAGCAAAGACGTGGAAGTATGATGGAAAAAGTGGGAACTATCAGTGGAGTAAAATTGAGTTTGGTTTCCTAGTTTGACAACAAAATAGTAACGTAGTAAAAAAGTAAAAGAGAAATTGCTTTTCTAAATTTCATGGCGTATAAACACACAACTTCCTCTTAGCGGGGTCAGTCACCTTGACGTGTGTACCATCACCGCAAACAAACTCGATGGTGCCGGTGCGGAGGCTTACGACGCAAAGAGTCATCGGGCTTGTAAGGGCCAGGCCGTCTGATGAGGGTCAACCAAGAACTGACCAGGACTTCACGTCCGCGCCCACCCCACCCTTACATACCCCCCTCTGTCTCCCCCGTTTGCTTTCCCCCCACCACCCCACCTGCCTTACTCATTACTTAAAACTTTTCGCCAATGCCCGGGAATACAACCCGGACAACAAATCTCCAAATCTAAGGTGGAACAGCTAGCGCCGAGAAATGAATGGCTAAGGGGTTCTTAGTCGATAGCAGCGAACTTCGGATACCAGACGACCTCCGATTTCAAGATAGCCTTCCTGTGGTTATACGGGTAGACCACGGGCGACCTTCCTATCCCGTTTACTCGTGGGATTCAAAATAGATCCAAAAAACAAAAACCAAATAGAGGATGATGCCTCTACAACTGCATCATCAACTAGGGATGTTTCAGAACACCCTGCATTACCAACTGGGGATGTTTTAGAACACCCTGTCGTAAATGACGTGACACCCGCCAATCGGGAAGCGTCACAAACCACGGATTCGGAGATGATGAGCTTAGAAGAGAACTTGTCTATTCTTAGTGATGAAGTGCATCCCATGAATACTGGCGCGCCGGAGACCTCTGGCATAACTGCACAGACTGAGTCTAAGCGCGTCAAATTCACACCATCCGAACAGCGCCATTTTAAGCGTGCGCTGAAAAAGGGGAAAAACGTAGAGCAGGCCAGAATACATGCTCTGTCGACAGAGGTCGACACAGGCTCCGAGGTGAAGCGTACAAGGTCCGAGGATAATACGCCACCCCAATCCGAAGCGAAACGAGCTCGCACAGGAAATACAGCCGTCGACAAAGTCTCCTATAGAGATATAGCGAGCTTTGTAAGACTGAAAACAAACTTCGCGAAGCTCAAAGTGAAATGCGGGATGGAAGTGACGCTTGTGGGGGAATAACTTTTCCCGAAACCACATATCGTAAGAGCCTTCTTCCCACATAGTACCGGAGTAGCGAATGAGAGAATACTGGCAATTCTAGATGGCCAGAATAAAGAACTCAACACCAGAACGTGGAGAGTTCTGCAGAGATCTGACGAAAGAGATGTCACCCATATGGTCCTTGCTGTCAACGAAAGCACGATGAAGCGACTTGTTGAGCTAAAGGGGATGGTCTCGTTCAGATTTGCACAGATCAAAAAAATCCTCAAGAGCGCGGACAAATCGACGAATCAGGCATCAAGAGACAACCAAAGGAAGGCTACAACATCAGGGACTAGTATTAGTACTGCCACTGATGCTACAGAAAATAATAAGCCATCCATAAGCGCCAACAGTAGCGCCACATCACCAGTGGCTGGCATTAGTGCTGCCACGGGTAACTCAGTTGCTAAAACAACTGTGGTGCTGGATGCTAATACAAGGCGAAAAAAACGGACAGCACAAACGCGCACCGTAACCGCTTTAGGCCAAAACTGGCGGCCGAACAGGCACATACAAGCGGGAAAGATGGACAGAACACCAGAAGTCCAAGGGGAAGACAAAGTGGTCTCTCTCAACAGGGTTACGTACGACGAAGGGGTGATAACGAACCTCATAGAGTGCGTAATCCAGAGTACGTGAAGAAGAAATGACGTCTCTAACTGTGCTGTAGGCAAACCTGCACCGCCCTATGGGTGCATCGGACACCTATAGCCAAAAATGTGCCGAAAGCAATGTCGCTCTTGGTTTAATCCAGGAACCATGGGCAACTACAGGTAAGATCTTTGGTCTTAACAGCAGAAATAGAGAGCTAATTTTTGCCAAAGGTAATTTCAGACCTAGGGCAGCTCTTTCCATTGCGAAAGATATAAAATTCTCTCTCATTCCAGGTTTCAATACTAGGGACCTGGTGGCCGTTTTAATTGAATGCCACAATGGCCATGTGATACACAAGTTCGTATGCGCATCGGCGTGTTTTGCTGGGGACATAGGGGAGTTACCACATACACCAGTACAGGAACTTGTCCAGTACTGCCAAACTCAGCAAGTACATCTTGTTATCGGCTGCGACGCAAACGCACATCACCAGATTTGGGGCAGCCGAGACACAAACAAAAGAGGTGAGTTACTTTTAGATTACCTATATAGTAAAGACCTAGTTATTCTAAATAAGGGAGATAAGCCCACTTTTAGGAACAGTATACGAGAAGAAGTTTTAGACCTTACTCTCTCGTCTCATTTTATACAAAACATTGTAGAGGACTGGCACGTGTCTGATGAAGCTTCTCTGTCTGATCATATGCATATTATGTTCAGGCTGCGATGCAACACCGAGTGCGCGCCGGTCAAATACAATAATAAATTAACTAACTAGAGAACCTATAGTGAAAATCTGGCAATCAGAACTGATCTGCTACCAGATTCACCACTAACACCGAGTGATGCGGACGCTGCATAACGTCAGCTTAACGACATCATTATCTCATCCTTTAGGAGTAGTTGTAAGGTAAAGCGCACCGTGGTAAAAAGAAGCGTACCATGGTGGAATGAAAACCTAGAAACTATCCGCAAGAAGGTGAGAAAACAATTCAATAAATCGAAACGCACCGGCGTATGGGATCAATATCGATCCCTGTTAACCAAATACAACCAAGAGTTGCGAAGATCTAAAAGGGCCTCATGGCGCGCAAACTGCGAAAAGATGGAAAAACTCCCAGCAGTGGTGCGGCTCCAGAGAGCACTTTCAATAGATCCTTCAAACTGCATGGGATTGCTCATCAAACCTGATGGACCAATCACAAGCGACCGGGAAGAAACTCTCACAACCTTGCTGCAAGTTCACTTCCCTGGTTCCCTAATTGTCGACACTACTGAGGTTTCATATCCAACTAACCTCAGCAGAAATAATAGTTTATCTGGTAAATTATTTAGTCCAGATAAGGTAAAATGGCCCATAAACTCATTTAAACCATTCAATACAACAGGAAATGACGGAATTTTTCCAGCATTCATTCAATAGGGTATGGAATTCTTCCTACCTAACATGATTGCCTTATTTAGGTTCAGTTTCAACTGGGGCTACAAACCACACACTTGGCGGGAGGTCAATGTAGTATTTATCCCCAAACCAGGTAACAAACCTAGTGAACTACCTAAATCCTATCGTCCCATAAGCTTGACATCGTTTTTTCTGAAAACAATGGAAAGAATAATTGACGTTCATATCAGAGAATGCGTAACTATTAGCATGCCTCTACACCCCTGTCAATATGAGTATCAAAAAGGCAAATCAACGGAAGGCGCCCTGTTAAAACTAACAAATCACATAAACAACGCCTACCGTTGCCAAAGAAATTGCACTATGCGCTTTTCTTGACATAGAGGGTGCTTTTGATAACACCGGTTATGATTCAATATCAAATGCTTTAATTCACCGAAAGGTAGACTTTCCCACCATAAACTGGATAAAAGCGATGCTCGAAAGTCGGAAAATCACTGCTTCGTCAGGACAGACTTCAGTATCAGTATCAGCTATAAAAGGCTGTCCACAAGGAGGAGTTTTATCACCCCTCCTGTGGTCTTTGGTCATAGATGAACTACTTCAAAAACTAAGTAATTTAGGCTACGACATAATAGGGTATGCCGATGTCTTGGTCATCATTATTAGGGGCAAAGAATCAAACGTAGTTACTTCACGTATGCAAAACGCCCTTAAGATAGCTATAGACTGGTGCGTCAATTAAAATCTCTTCATAAACCCCAGTAAAGCTATCATAGTTCCTTTCACAAAAAGAAGAAATCTCAGCTTAGCCTAGATTTCACTAAATGGCACGACCATTTTGTATTCCGACGAAGTCAAATATCTTGGAGTAATCCTGACAAAAGACTAAACTGGAACTCTCACATCAACAACAAAATCACTAAAGCTAACAGAGCTTTATGGGCCTGTCGGCGCAAATATGGCAGAACCTGGGGAATCTCTCCAAAGATTGTCCACTGGATCTACACAGTGATGATAAGACCCATTATAACATACGCCTCCATTGTATATTGGACAAAATCCACACAAAAGGTCGCAATAGAGAAGGTACAACAAGGTACAACGGCTTGCGTGCCTTGGTATCTCCGAAGCCATGCGAACCTGTCCAACGGCTACCATAGAGGCAATAACAGGTATTACACCTCTCAACATATACATTCAAAAAGTGGCTATCCGCTGTGCAATAAGTCAAATACAGTTAAACGAGATAAGTCTTAACGATCATCCGGAACTTAAGACACTTCTTAATGAACTGCCAGAACTCAACATGAACTGCGCGGTCACAGACCGCATTCATAAAACACTATGCTTCAATAAGCGGTTCTCCACGGAGATCCCCAAGAGAGAAGCATGGGTTAGTAATAACCCACCTAACAGCCACAACGGCATAAAGTGGTATACTGATGGTTCTAAAATGGAAGCGGTGGTAGGAGCGGGAATATACGGACCAAACAAACGCTTTACGATACCCATGGGAAAAAGTCCCAGCGTATTTCAAGCAGAGCTCCACGCCATTCAAGAATGCGCCAGCCACATAAATCTATCTGGTATGAAAGGTGCAACCATCCATATATTCACGGATAGTCAAGCAGCTATAAACGCCCTTAGCTCGCATACGATTGACTCCAAATCAGTCATGTACTGCTTCAACACCCTACAGGCACTCGGAACAAGTAACAAGACCAAGCTACGTTGGGTTCCGGGCCATGTCGGGGTGGAAGGTAACGAAAAGGCCGACGAACTGGCCAGAAATGGTTCGGAAACACGCTTCATAGGTCCCGAACCCTTCTGCTGCACTCCTAGATCAGAAGCAACGGCAGCAATAAAAAGCTGGGAACACAGAAAATGTATCCATCTTTGGGAAAGCATCCCAGGTTTAAAACAGACCAAACGAGCCATTCGGCCTTTCAATAAAAATGCCAGCAAATGCCTAAACCTAAGCAGGCATGATATCAAAAACTTAGTAGGTTACCTTACTGGCCACCATGTTTTAAGATATCATCTACTGTTACGACATGTATTTTTTACTGGATAAAATAAAGAAAACCAAAAAGACACAAAGAAACAAAGGCGTCCACAACGTTATAATATGTCTTTTATTCGACCTCTGCCAGTACACTTTTTCCGTAAACTCATTACATTCATTATTTATATAAAATACAATAATACATATTTATATTTGTTCATAGTTCAATGTATCAAACTATTCTATTTTGCTATGACCGGGTGTTCCATATTGTGGATCCTATTGAACTCTCAACATTCTCCCCGGCCGTGAACGTAGTTCGCAAACTGCCTTCATTCATCTTCTTGTAGGAGCTCGTAACAACTTCCTTCCTTGTAACAAGTTTCCTGAATGGAAACGTTGACTACCTTGCCGACCTTCTTAAGTTCCATTTTGAACATGTAAAGAGAGAGACGATTAATATTCTGACATATAATCAAACATATTTGTCCAATGAGATAGACAAGGACAGACAAAAGACGAAATTCAATATAAAAAATGTAAACATTTATAAATGCATGTGCAAGGTACAATGTGCATCTCCCTTGCACTCGTAATCCACTCTAAGTCCAGTTCAATATAGTTTTATCATAAATATGAATGACGATCGGGCGGTTTTGTTTGTTTGTAGTTGTAGTATAGTATTGTAATGAATTTAATTTAAAGTGTCAACGGAAGTGTAGTTTTTTTTTTTTTTTGTTTGTTTGTATAATTTATGTGTTCGCTTTGATATAGTGATCGTGAATTTTATAGTGACGGTGATGACGACGATAACGATGATAATGCTGATGATGCTGATTCTGATGATGATGGCTGCTGAATCGCAGGTGATATTTTAAATTCATTAGTTAATTTGGTTTTTTTTTTGCATTTATTACAATCAGCAGTCGAATTATATGTGTGTGTGTATATTCGCGAGTGCAATTAAATATTATGCTCGGCGCATAAGTGCATTTTTATATATATATATATTTTGAATTTTGGTTTGTTTTGGTTTTTATTTGTGATAAGGTAGGAATGTGCTGGTTTTGTTCCGTAGTGTTATCGATAATCGATTACAACGATTGTTGTGTTCGATATGGTTTTTGTGGTTTTGTGTTTTGTCGTTAGTCGAATATGCTAGTAATTATTTGTTAAGTGTTAAGTTATGCATGACATGTTTTTGCTACGATGCCTTAGTTATATGATTGTGAAATGGCTATGTTACGAAATCGCGTGTTTTTGATACGACGGCTTTTCCATAGCGTATAGATTGGTTGTGAACGTTTTGTTTGTGTTAGATGTGGACTGTATGTTAATATGTGATATGTCTAGGTTGATATTGTCGTGTAGTGAATGTTTTAATTGTCATTATCCATTTTTTTTTTTTGATTTCAGATTTTTGTGTATTTAAATGTATATATTTATAGAAGTGTGTTGTCCTCGTTGCTTTTGTTGGTTGGTAGGCTACATATTTTTGCGATTGGTCGTTTGAGGAGCCCTGATTTCGTTTTAAGGGTTACGACACGAGTCAATCCGTCCGATCCGGGATGAGTTTCTTTGATTATCGCTAGGCTCCAACGAGACGGTGGAAGACGTTCGTCTTTGATAATCACCAAATCGCCGATTTTTGGATCGCCTTCGGTTTTGACCCATTTCGGTCGTTGTTGGAGCCGCGACAAGTATTCGGTGTTCCATTTGCGCCAAAACGTATCAAGGTATAATTGTAGCCGTTTCCAACGGTTCAGATATCCCGCCTTCCGCAATGCGCTGTCGCCTTGTGGTATTGTTTGAAGGGGTTCGCCGACCAGAAAGTGTGCTGGCGTGATAACTTCTAAGTCATCGACGTTGTCGGAAAGAGGGCATGAGGGCTGTTACGACATGTATTTTTTACTGGAAAAAATAAAGAAAAATAAAAAGACACAAAGAAACAAAGGCGTCCACAACGTTATAATATGTCTTTTATTCGACCTCTGCCAGTACACTTATTCCGTAAACTCATTACATTCATTATTTATATAAAATACAATAATACATATTTATATTTGTTCATAGTTCAATGTATCAAACTATTCTATTTTGCTATGACCGGGTGTTCCATATTGTGGATCCTATTGAACTCTCAACAAGGGCCTTGAATTCAGACACGCTTCTATTTGTGCCAGAAGCGTGGCGAGTTCCTCGTAGGTAAGCCTCTCGTTGCCGACTACTCTTTTCAAGTGGTACTTGACCGACTTCACCCCGGCTTCCCATAGTCCTCCAAAATGAGGAGAAGCGGGGGGGATGAAATGCCATTCGGTACCTAAATTCGCCAATGTGCCAGCGACCTCGTTCCAATCATGCTGCGCATCCCGTAACATCCTTTGTAGTTCGGCGTTAGCTCCGATGAAATTTGTGCCGCAATCACTATATATTTGGGTGCATACTCCACGTCGTGCCGTAAAGCGTCGGAAAGCTGCCAAAAACGCTCGAGTTGTTAAGTCAGACACCACCTCCATATGAATCGCCTTCGTCGCTAAACAGATGAAAAGTGCGAAATATCCGTTATATGATTTTCCACCGCGACCTTTCCAAGATTTTAATTCGATCGGCCCTGCATAGTCGACGCCAGTGTGGCTAAATGGTCTGGACATTTTTACCCGTGCTGCTGGTAAACTGCCCATCAGCTGCTGCATTTCCTTGGCCTTCTGTCGAAAACAGTCGTTGCACCTTTGGATGTGGTATTTGACAATCCTCTTAATCTGCCCAATCCAGTATGTCCGTCTGATGTAGGCAACCATTTGCTGAATTCCACCATGGAATGTTTTGCCGTGAGCGTCCCGAACTACCAGACCGGTGAAGTGGTGATTCATTTTTAGCATTATGGGGTGCTGCTCCTCATAAGGTAGGGTGGAATTCTGCAGGCGTCCTCCCACACGCAAGATCCCGTGAGCATCGATGAATGCGTTTAGTGCGCACAAGGGTTTTGGTGTTCTGCCCGTTGTTTCCATCTCCAACAGCTCCGTCGGGAACATCTCCTTTTGTGATGCCTTGACTGCGAGGAATATTGCCGCGGATAAGTCCTGTGGGGTTAGTGGCTCCGATCTCCTCTCATCTTTCGTTCTTCTGCAATTATAGGCGAATCGCAAACACGTAGCTAAAACCCTCGCTACTTTTGAGAGATGAGAAAACCGGTGAACCACCTCACTAACGCTATCGCCGTTTGAGCTGTGAACACAGTGTGCTCTGACTGCACGTCTCTCTACCTCTGTGTCAATGTTTAAGGGCTGTTCAGGAGCCTCAAACTCCCATCGATTATGTAAGAAACGCGGTCCTCTCCACCAAAAGTCCAGTGACTCAAGAGCTCCAGGGAGTACGCCTCGTGATGCTAGGTCAGCGGGATTATGGTGCGTTGGTACATGCCTCCATGCATTAATCGTGGTTAGGCGTTGTATTTCGGAGACGCGATTAGCTACAAACGTGTCCCATTTTGCAGGCAGTGAACGTATCCAGGCAAGCGCAATCATGGAATCTGTCCATGCGTAAGTCGTTTAAACATTCATAACTTCGACAGCGTATTGAAGTAAAGTGGCCAAAATTACTGCTCCACAAAGTTCCAAGCGCGGAAGAGACACGGTCCTCTTACAAGGAGCTACTTTGGTCTTTGAGATGACGAGATGAACATGAATATTGTCATCGCTGTCCAAAACTCGAACATAAAACGCTGCACCAAATGCTTTCATCGAGGCGTCGCAAAACCCATGCAACTCCACCGCCTTATTATTCTGCCTCGTGTTGATCCACCTTGGAATTTTGATGCGTTCTATCAGTGGCAGTTCTCGGCGAAAAGCTTCCCACTGCTCCTTTAACTGCAAGGGGATGGGATCTTCCCAGTTCGAACCGAGGCTCCAAAGTTGTTGCATCATCATCTTGGCAGTGATGATACACGGTGAAATCCAGCCAAGTGGACAACATTGACCTCTTCGTTATTTCTTTAGTATCCAGTTGAAAATTCTGAAAGGAAAATGAGTCACTTATGGGGTACCACTTAATTCCCAGTGTTTTAACATGGTTCAGTGATCCGAACGGAAGCTCAAAATCGATTTCACGATCTCGCTCCTGAATGTCCTCCACCAACGCTTTCTCGTTACTTGTCCACTTTCTCAAATGAAATCCTGCAGAGGCTAACAATTGACGAGTCTCGTTACGCTTTTGCCTAGCGTCGTCTACAGAATCGGCTCCGCTGATCAAGTCGTCGACGTACATGTCCTCACGAACCACCTTTGCTCCCACGGGAAAATTGTGTTCCTCGTCATCAGCCAACCTTTTCAGGATCCGGATTGCTAAATATGGTGCACTTGCAGTACCAAAAGTGACCGTATTTAGCTTGTAGGCCTTCAGCGGTGCAGATTGTTGTTCCCTCCAGACGATTAGCTGATAGTAGCGATCACAGGGACTCACCAAAATCTGCCGATATATCTTTTCGATGTCTGCTGTGAACGTCACTCGATGAGTCCTCCATCGCAGAATTATGTCCACAATATTGGATTGTAGTTTTGGACCCACGAGTAAACGATCGTTTAAAGATGTCCCATCCGATGTCTTAGCCGCTGCGTCAAACACAACTCTGAGCTTTGTAGTGGTGCTAGTTGCTTTAAAGACTGCATGATGCGGCAAGAAGTAATGATACGGAGTTTTAAGTGTCACATCGTCCACTAGATCCACTTCCTCCATATGCTGTAGTGTCGAATACTCCCGTATACATGCGCTGTAATCATCATGCAATTTCGGATCTGAGACTAATTTTTTTTCCAACAGGGCAAATCGACGAAACGCGCATTCCTTACTGGACCCCATCGCAGGATGACCTTCCTCCCTAAACGGCAGCTTGACTTGATACCGCCCGTTGGATAAACGTTGGGTATGTCGAACAAAATGTTCATCACAAACGACGTCTTCTTCAGGATCCCTGGTTTGGAACGGCTCCTCCTCCATTTCCCAAAATTTTTGCAGCTCGGAACTCAGATCTGTGAACTGCACGAAACTACGTATATGCTGCGGATTATCAGCTGGAACTTTGCCAAGAATAACCCATCCTAATCGGGTTTTTTGTGCTATCGGAGCGATGTGGTTTTCGCTGCGCAGGATATCTGGAAGGAGTATTTCGGCGAAAACGTCACTTCCAAACAGTAAGTCTACTGGCGCAGGAACTTGGAATTCGGGATCTGCAAGACTCAAACCTGAAAGATGTGACCATTTGTCAGGTACCACCCGTTGGGCCGGAAGAAGCCCAGTCAGCGACTTGAAAACGAACGCCCGAACGACGCTCTCAAATGTCGAATGTCGCGATGCAAACATAATGTCGACATAGTTTTGTGTTATGCCACTGCTGACCATCCCCAACCCAGATACCTCGACAAAGGTACGATGCTTTTTCAATTTCAACAACTGTGCTGCAGACTCTGAGATAAATGTGGCTTCGGATCCGGGATCGATCAGAGCACGCAAAACATGGAAACGTCCATCAGCTGACCTAACCCTCACTACGGCTGTTGCTAATAACACCCTTGCTCGTTGTGAAAGTGAATAAAAAGTGTTCACTTGCCTACTCGTCGATGCTTGCTGGTTGTCCATAGGTTGAAAACCCGATGCATTTACATTTACAGCCCCCTGATGCGATTGCCTGGCTTGTGCATTTTGCATCGTTGTTGTTGGCGCATTGTTACCTTGATTGTTGTTGTTGTTATCATGTACATGTAGAAGGGAATGATGACGCTGCTGACAGAAATAGCAATTCTTTATGCTCGGACATTCTCGCGACATGTGGCTATAGCCGAGACAATTGTCACAAACTCGTGCATTGCGAACTGCCTGTTTTCGTTGAATAGGGTTCATATTAAGAAAACTCTGACATTTCCTCAGCGAATGTTGACCACGTTGACACAGCTTACAGGAAACCACCTCCCTCGTAGAGGCCTTCGCCATAAGAACCCGTGGTGTCTCTGCATGCGACCGATTTTTCGTGCTGTTGGTTGCATCACTCCTTATCCAAGGCCTGGAACTCCCCTTCTGGTCCTGCTGGTCAACCACCTCAAGAGTGCGGAAGCGAGTTTCCAAAAATTCGACGAATTGTTTGTAAGTTGGCAGTTCCTTGAGGTTACCCAACTTTTCTTCCCAAAGCTGCTGTGTAGAAGTTGGAAGTTTATGGAGAAGGACGTAAATCAACACCGCATCCCAATGTTCCACGTGTAACCCCAAATTCGCGAACGCGTGGACACACTCTTGAGATGTATCCAGCAACTCCTTCAGTCCGTTCGCTGATTCAAGCAACTTAAAGCTGGGCATTGACGAGAACCCGTTTATGGTCGTAGCGCGAAGTTAACAGTTCCCACGCCTTCGCATAATTGCCCGCTTCGCAAGATAGATGTTGCAGCAGACGCTCCGCCTCGCCCTTCAAACAGGAAGGGACATCTTGTCGATGTCATCTAAAGACGCGTTATTGTGAACCATGGACTGAAATAAACCTTGGAAAGACCTCCATGTTGTGTACGAGCCGCTGAATTTTGGAATATCGATTTCGCGAAGCCTAATTTTGTTGTTGGGTACCGTTGGTTCACCTGATGGTCCGCCAGCCGTCGACGATGATGTCTGAGAGCATTTTTCCAACGCTTCCAGTAACTCAGTACGATACTCCAGGTAAATTTCAGTTATTTGCTCATACACTACTACTAATTCTGTCATTTTCAGATCTGCTTCAAGCCGTCCGCCCCCGATGATTGCCTGATGATAATGCCTAGCGACTCGCATGTTCTCTTCCAACATGTCAAGGCGACTTGCAACGTATGGCTGCAGCTTACGTTTCTTGGCGGCATTCTTGAAACTGGTGAAACTATTTACCACCAAGGTTAAAATGCCCTTTTGCAGCATGCCGCAGTTGTAATTTGTCTCGGCCATTATTATACTCAGATTATATTATGTATTATATGTATATATGTATGTAGTTTATGATATTATTTTAATAAAGAAAAGTAATAAAAAGCAACACTTACTTGCTTTTGCTGCTAATTGGGATGTTGGCAAATGTTCTTGCAGACTTCGCGGACAAAGAATCCTTAATCCTCTGGACGTTGGACAAAGTTGCTTGATGTTTCCGGCGATTTATGTATTTCACGACGCGTAGAAAAAACGATTTACACACACACAATTTTTATGATTAATATTTGATTAATAGTTGATTTAAGTCTAATGCAACTTTTAACGATAGTCAAATTAATTGCACTCTGCAATGCACTTTCTAACCTCTATTGCGAACAATTTTTTTTTAAAAGTTTTTTCTGTTTATACAAATAACCATTAAACACTTGATTACACGCGAAAAAGACTAAACAATTTACTAAGGCTACGAAGGACCAAATGTTTCGACATGTATTTTTTACTGGATAAAATAAAGAAAACCAAAAAGGAACAAAGAAACAAAGGCGTCCACAACGTTATAATATGTCTTTTATTCGACCTCTGCCAGTACACTTTTTCCGTAAACTCATTACATTCATTATTTATATAAAATACAATAATACATATTTATATTTGTTCATAGTTCAATGTATCAAACTATTCTATTTTGCTATGACCGGGTGTTCCATATTGTGGATCCTATTGAACTCTCAACATTCTCCCCGGCCGTGAACGTAGTTCGCAAACTGCCTTGATTCATCTTCTTGTAGGAGCTCGTAACATCTACACAAAATGAAAATAGTAGACTCTCCTGAGTGCCGACTCTCTCTTGAAGAGGACGAGTCAGCTGAACACATTTTATGTGAATGTCCGGCCCTAAACGGAATTAGAAAGAAGATCTATTTCAGGGAACAAATGAGCCCCGAGGACATAAAGAATTTTTCTACTAGTAGAATTGTCCGCTTTACACGAAAAGTGGAAACTCTACTAGTCTAAATTTTTCTGGCACACACGGCACAAAAGATCTTTTTAGGTCGAAGTGCCCCCATATTTAATCGCCTTGGCGAGAAAGAATTTATAAAAAGAAAAAAAAAATAAACACACAACTTTCAACCATTATTTTACTTTTTTATGATACAATGAATTGTTATGTTTTGTTTCATTTATGAATTGTTCTGTTGTGTTTATAAATATTTTTTTCTTTATATTTTGCTGCTTTTTTATATGTTTTATTTACTTAAACTGAAATCAAAAATGTTCTAGTTTTACAACCGTTAATGCACACGAAGCCATATATGGCCTGTGTTCTTATTATTTAAAGAAATGATTTTTTTTTTGGTTTTTTAATAAAAGATGTCTTAAAACAGCCCAAAGAAGCTATTTAAAAAGTATTTTATTTTTTTTCTCTTTAAATAATAATAGTGTAGAGGGTTAAAAAAGGCAGAGATTTCATTTATTATTTCTAATTACAAAAAACTTAAACACATTATCTTCAAAAAAGAAATACATAATAAATTACATAATGTAACTAAACAAAATATGCGTTTTGTATTTGTTTACACGAAAAAGGAAGCATTCCGGTAACAAAATTGTAAAGTTGCTGCATTGCAAGCGCACGGTGATGTTGCAGTATGTTTGCGCCTTAAGACTTTGTGTTTCTGGTGTCAGACCCCAGACGGCGTAGTAAAATGAATATCACCGCACGCCTTGCACATGCAAAAAAAACCCTATATATTCCGGCGCGCTTGTGCGTTCGGGCATTATTCTTTCGTGCTTTCATTTTCATTCTGTGGCATATAAGTTTAAAGTAGCTCTCTTTGGTAAATTATCGGCACGCGATTTGCTGCCAAATCTTATTTTCAATAAAGTACTTAATAAGTTAAAAGTGTTGATTTTTATTTAAAAATTTCGCTCTTTTAAACATCGTGTGGTGAACCAGTTGTCCGACTACTCGACATACAGTATTTAAACAAAAAAATAAATACTTTTTATAAAAGTAAAATCACATTTAATTCACAGCGAAACTTATTTCACTCAGGTTTTAATTAATAATAAAAAAAGATGTATTTAAAATATTTATGGTATATTGAGTTTTAAAATAGCACGATAAAAACTTCTATCCTCAGCGTTTTCCAGATAAGGAATCATGGTCTTTAAATCGTTTTTTTTATTAATTTCAATATTCTTAGAAGGGGCTAAGCGAAGCTCTTCCTCCCATAGGTTGAGGCTTGAATCTTTTTGCTTTGAAAAGCGTCCTATCTTTTGTTTGGATAAATTGTAAAAATTGTAAGATAAATCTTTGAATGAAGCTTTTATTTCTATCTTATGCATTATGTAGGTATCACTTTTCTTATAAATGAGAGATTTGCTTTTGTTGTATTTGTTTGAACACTAGGTTTCCAGATTTCAACGCATAATTTTTAAAATCCTTTTGGTTCATTTGTTATATTTTTAAGGTCACGTTTGGGAAATTCATATTTTTTAAAAGCCGAATCAAGGTAACTTGGCTTGGTATTTCTATGCTTCTTAAATATTTTTCGATGACACTATGCACACAGTCAACTTCCTACAGACAAGAATGCCCCGCCTCGCAAAATTGTTGTGTTACTTCTTCAACCAAATTCTGATGGTCATGAATAAATTGAAGAATGGCAGTCGATGTGGGGGTTATTTCATTGGGGGGTTATTTCCTGGAGCCGAAACATCATTACAACTGGAATGAAGACTTGACCTGTATAAGAATCATCATCCCCTAGTATTTCGTTGCGCATGCTAAAAAAAATTAAAAGAATTATTCAAAGCTCTCTTTTGCCTTATCATGCATTATCATACGAATAGAGTTCCTCAGATACACTTGGTGCAGGGGACTCGTCCGACCTCTGCGACATCTTCATCACGACTGAAATTACACCAATGGTTACTGTGCTTTATCTTATGAGACATACGACAAACGTTTACTCTATTTCAATAAAATATTGTCGTATGTGCATTAAAAATGATACATACGACAATCATTTACCAAACTTTCACTGAACAGATTTTGTATGAACAAAATGTCGTATGTTTTTATTTTGTCGTATGTGTAGCATTTTGTATACACATACGACAAAGTAATACTTAAATGTTGGCGACCTTGCACATACTACAACTTTTAACGATATTATTTTGGAAACTAAGGCAGATATCGGAAAACGGATTTCACTAGGTGGTAGAGAAAAATTAAAATAACAAAACTGCATTTAAATCTCAAAACCTCAATTTTTCACATACGACAATTTTATCCAGGCGACGTTATGTTTTGGAAGATAACATCTAAAGAAGAATCTGTTATTCTGCGCGAGAAAAGTAATTAAAATATTTTATTTGGCTTCAATTTTATGAATGGAATTATGTAAATCTTATTAACTAGGCATCTACAAGTATTTTCGACTTCGGCTTCGAGAAAACAATTTCCGCAGGTATATATTGTTATAAATCACTTTATTTTGCAACTGCAGGCTTGTGGTAACAGCACGCTTAGTGTCTAGATGATAGATATCGTGGAGCTTACCTCGATTCGACCATTCCAAATCAACTCAAGTGAACTCAAGACGGTGATTGCAAGACAGTGCGTACCTACTACGTACGACTAATATCTAGGTAGTATCTAATTGCAGTAAAAAAAATCAAGTCGATTACGAAAATTTAGGATTATATTCGAATTTGACACCTTTGTGAAATTCTAGTTCTGGAAGTAAGCAAACAACATAGCAAACATAGCTAAGGCAACGATTTTTTTTTCGTTTCATGCCCAGCGAGAAGAAACCGCATAACTTTAGAAAAATAAGGACCAAAACCATATAATGTATGTTGTGCTTGACATAAAATTTGTCAGTAGTATTTAAAAAAATGCTATTAGCTATGTGAGCAAAGTGGTTATCAAATATAAGAAACTGCGAAAATACCAATAGTTTAATTCTAATATCAGTTCATTATTTATTGGAAACTACGCATAGAAGGAACAAGTATGCTTTCTTATATACTGTATTCATATTCTCGTATCCGTATTTTAAAAAAATCAACCAACCTATGGCTAATTTCCGCAAAAAATGGTTGACGTTGAATTTATTTTTTAAATAAAAAGTAGCAAAAAAATAATTTATGTAGATATAGTAAAAAGTGAAGAACTAAGAGCCTCATTCTAAGCTGAAAGGACGTTTTTATTGAAACTTTGGACTCCTTCAACATTCGAGACGAGGCCTCATCATGAATCCTCTTCAAACGATAGTTTTCTTTCTTTCACTGAAGTCAACGTTGATTTGCTTTAAAGTAAGAATTGCAATGCCCTGAAGATTGTAGGTCAATTCCTTCCGAAACGCATTCGGTATTTAGAAAAAAAGTAATTAAAATAAATTTGTATAGGGTAAACTGTCCCACAGTGAACCATTCAAATATTCACACCCGCTGTACCTATGTACATAGAAAAAACATAGGGACGGGCTCATTTAAAGGATTTTATCGAAAAAAAAGAAGCATTTTTAAAAAAAAAAACGCTCCCTAGCTCAAACTTTGGATTTACAAAAAAAAAATTTTTTTAAATTGTGGGCGTGTCAGTGGGCGGCTTTTAAAAATGTTATCTCCCGATCAGTTTTGGGATTCATAGATCATATATAAAAAATTTCAGCTTTCCAACTCAAAATTCGATTTTTTTCGAAAAATTTGTTTTTTTGAGTTTGTGGGCGTCCGTCCGTCTGTCGGTAAAAATTAGGCCTTTAAACTGGACCTAGAGACCTGAAATTTTAATCATATACTCTCTAAGGTCCCAAAATAATCAAGTTTAAGAATTTATGAAATCCGTCCACAGAACAAACTCAAAAAAACAATACAGCGAAATGAATTTGGCTGACTCAAATCCAAATGGGCTTTTCCAAGAAGATGGAGTTGGTTTGATGATAGGAGCTGATTATTATCGGGCAGTTGTCCATGAAAATTAAATCAAGAAAATAACTACTCGGCTAGCTGCGGTTTCCACTATTTTTGGATGGACTATTCATGGCCAAGTTCACCAAACTCCGAGTTAGAATTTGCTTCTGCTTTTTCCAATATTGCAGTGAAAAAAATGTGGGATTTGGAATCCATAGGAGAAAATTGAAGTCAAAGCCCTCACCGACAAGTACAAAGAGCGATGCATTCAGAAGACTGCAGAGAGATATGAAGCACTTATACCGTGATTGATATTTGGTTAGGGTATATTACACTGCGACCTATTGGTCTATTGTGTCCCCTTGCTTGTGCCTCGGAGAGGTGCATGCCCTCGTTCAGAGTCCTCTCTAGATACTTCTTTGTGAAGCGTGTCGAGGTATTGCTCTGATTTATCCTTGGCAGGTCACACTCCTTAGAGCACAGCGTCCAGTCCAGTTTCTTTGATGAATCTGAGAATGAGCTGTGGGTCCATGGTTTGTATGTCCTTGTCTGTTATTTGGGCAGGCCAAATGTTTCATCCTTTTGTGGGTCAGTGCCCCACAGGATTCCAGTATATGGTCTGGAGTTTCGGCGGTTTCACTGCAGAATCTGCAGAGCCCGTCCTCCGATATGCCCATTTTCCTCAGGTGCTCCTTGAGTCTGCAGTGCCCCGTGAGGAGGCCTGTTAGGATTCTTAGGTTGTTTTTGTTAAGGCCGATACAAACTTTGAATCTCTTTTGGTTGTAATTTCCTAAGAGTTTCTTTGCTTGCCTCAGACCTTGGAGGTTGAGAAACGTTTTGGCCTTTGTTTCTTCCTCCAGTCTCCTGAACTCTTCGCGTATAGTGTGTTCTCCTATCCCGCAGAATGGTTCAGGTCCTATGAAGGGTTGCTCTGCCCCTTTTCTTGCCAGAGAGTCCGCTGCCTCATTGCCCGTAATGCCAACATGGCCAGGCACCCAGCAGATGGAGATTCTGTTATTCTTGCCTAGTCTATTCAGTCCTTGTAGGCATTCCCACACGAGTTTTGACTTGATAACGTAGGCGTCAAGAGCCTTTATAGCTGCTTGGCTGTCAGACATTATTGCTATGTTGCAATTTCTATAGTTTTTCTCGAGGTTGATTCGAACGCACCTGTCTATGGCACATATTTCTGCCTGGAAGATGCTGGTACATTTGCCCATGGATTCGTTGTGCTTAGTTCCCGGCCCAAACACTCCTGCACCAGTTCCCTCCTCAGTCCTCGAGCCGTCCGTATACCACTTTGTTGTGTGGTTGCTCAGTCCATAAGTTATGGATTCGTTGCTCCAGTTCTCCTTATTGCTGAGCTTTATCTGGAAATTCTTCTCGAAGTTGAATTTCCTGATGCTGTCGTCCCTAGGTATGCCAAGAAGTGGGAGTTTTTTGAGTAAGTCACCGTGTTCTTTCGAACCGATGCATTTCCCTCTCCCAATTCCCTCCTTTGCCATCCTAAGGATTGTTTTGTTTGCCTCGTTCATCACCATGATGTGTAGAGGAGTCAGTTCCAATAACACCTCCATGGCTGCGGTTGGGCAGCTACGCATTGCTCCGGTAATGCATAGGCACGCCAGTCTTTGCACTTTGCCGAGTGTCTCTCGCGTTGTGACTAGAATGGTTCGTTTCGCCCATGCTACCGCTCCGTATGTGATCATTGGTCTCACGATTGCAGTGTACATCCATCGCAGGATGCTTGGGCTGCATCCCCATGCCTTCCCCGCTAGGCTCCTACATATCATGAGAGCGCGGGTGGCCTTCTTGGATATCTCCTCTGTATGTTTTCGCCAGAGGAGTTTACTATCTAGATGGAGTCCTAGATATTTTACTTCTTTGACTGGTATCAGTGTCGTGCCTGATAGGTTTATGTCCTTAAGTCTTTGAAGTTGTCTTTTCCTTGTGAATGGTACTATCGTTGTTTTCGCCGGATTGATGTTAAGTCCGACATTATGGCACCATTCCTTGGTTACTTTAAGCCCCTTTTGTATGAAGTGTCCAGGGGTTTCTACGAACTTGCCCCTGGCAATCAATACAATGTCATTGGCGTACGCCTGACAGTTGATGCCATGGTTGGTTAATTTTTCCAGCAGTTCGTCTACAACTAGGCTCCACATTAAGGGTGATAGTACCCCTCCTTGTGCACATCCTCTCGTTGTGTTTACTCTGATGGTTCCAGATGGTGTTTGAGTCTCTGCTGATCTAGTGCTCAGCAGCTCACACATCCAGTTGGATACTGTACTGTTAACTCCTTTCCTATCCAGGGATCGTTTGATCGCATCATGTGAGGTGTTGTCAAATGCTCCCTCTATGTCTAGGAAAGCGCACAGTACTATTTCTTTTGCCTCCGGACCACTTCGAATTATCTCCGTCAGCTGATATAGGGCGGTCTCTGTTGATCTGCCCGCTCTGTATGCATGCTGACGATGATGTAAGGGGGATGTGTTCAGAACATCTTCCCTTAAATAATTGTCTACAGCCTTTTCTGTCATCTTCAGAAGAAATGACGTAAGGCTGATGGGTCTCTACGATTTTGGCTGTGTGGGGTCTTTTTTCCCCGCTTTTGGTATAAACACAACCCTTGCTCGTCTCCATTGCATTGGTATGTGGCCCAAGGCAATACTGCTCCTTGTTATACCGTGGTCTTCCAAACAACCTATAGGAGATAACAAGGACATTGCAATACAGCGAGTACGAGCACTCGCTAAACGGCTTTCTAGAAATCCTACAAAGCTTTTTGAATATAATGGAGCCGTTAATGATTTTATTGCCGCTGTATTTGCTGAGTTGGTTCGAGAACAGCATGGTAAGCGAATTTACTATAAGCCCGTCCTGCTTAGCGCCCAGAAAAAACAACAACAAAACTTCGCATCGTTTTTGATGCTTCGTCCCACGCTGCGGGAAGACTCTCATTGAATGACTGTATTTGGGCGGGAGCGAATCTTCTTCCAGAAATTTTTAAGATCCTTCTGTGATTTAGACTGGGTAAGATTGCAATTATAGCGGACATTGAGAAGCCTTTCCTTCATATCTCCTTAGCAATGGAGGATCGTGACAGCCATAGGTTTCTTTGGTTTGGTCGAAAACTAAGTTCCACAACGGAGTTTCCTGCTTTAGTAGAGTACCGTATGATTAGGGTGACCTTCGGCGTTACATGCAGTCCCTTTTTGCTATCAGTCACCGTACAGAAACATTTAGGCAGTCAGATGCATGAATATTCAGAAACGTGTGGCGTGTTATTGGATTCATTTTACGTTGATGATTTGGTGTGTAGTATGAGTTATGAATTTCAGACAAAACTCTTTTATAAAGAAGCTATTCATTGAAATTATGCAAAAGGCGCATATGAATTTGCGTAGATGGGTCTGTAATGATGCCAATATTAGATCAGCTGGTTCTTGGACTTAAATGGAATGTTTTTTCTGATGAGATTTCGAAAAATGTGAAATAATGTGTTGAAAGTAATTGGATTCGATCGTTTAGGATATTTGACGCTTATCGTCGTGCGAGAAAAAATATTATTTCAATCCTTGTGGCGTCAAAAATTAGGATGGGATGAAGCACTTTCCGTTGAACTTGCTACAGAATGGAACACTTGTTTGAAGGGTTTTTCTCGAATTGGGATGGGAGTCAGTTTCAAATCTCGTTCCTTTGAGGTGCATATCTTCGCTGATGCCAGCCAAAAGGCATTTGGGGCGGTTGCATACCTTAGGACAAAAAATGATGTAGGGATTATAGACGTTCATTTTGTGTGTGCTAAGTAACGAGTTGCACCCTAAAGGAACCAAAATCTGATGATCTTACTTTACCCAAACTAGAGCTAACGGAGGCGTTAATTGCATCTAGGCTTAAGGCTTATTTCAGTCAGAGAGATTAAGGAGCAAACGAATATAAGGAGTGGAGACATTGTCCGGGAAAACAGAATCCTGCCGATTTCTTGACCAGAGGTATATCTGTGGATAAATTTGAAGATGCTTCCGACTGGAGAAGTGGACCGGAGTGGCTTAGGGGACCCGAAATTATTTGGCCTGAAAACAAAAGTGCTGATGAAACAGCTGTACTTTTTTCTGCTGCGGTGATCGAGGGAGACAGTGCCTCTGCCACTATTGAGGAACCTTTGATACCTGTTGATTCTTTCAGTTCGTGGAAAAAAATATTACGTATAACAGCAGCAATTAAGCGGACTGTAAATTATTTGCGTTAGAAAACAGTTTCCACATACATATATGACTGCACCTGAATTAGAAACTGCAGCAATACTTTGGATAAAATATTATCAACAAATTTATTTTGGCGATGAGATTCACACCTTTAAGCAAAACAAATCTATTAAAAAATCGTCATGTCTTTTATCTTTTAAACCTTTCTTTGATCAGGAGGGCCTACTACGTGTTGGAAGCCGCTTGCAGAAATCAATCGAGTCCTTTGATGTCATCAGCCCGGACGACAAGTGATAAAGAAGGTTATAGGTACGAAGCTGCAAAATTTGTAGGAAACTTAAGGGTAAACCGTGTTCAAATATCTTTGCTCGTTGTCAAGAGAGAGGATGCTGGCTTCTAGACCTTTTGAAACAGTTGGAGTTGATTTTGCAGGCCCTCTTTATACAGCAGAGAACGTTCCTAATTTAACAACAGAGAGCTGTCTGCTATCTATTCGAAGGGGAGTGCCAAAGGTGATATATTCAGACAATGCTAAAACGTTCAAAAGGGCTTCAAAAGATTTGGCTTGAAATATTTTACCGATTTTTTAGCAATCGATCAATTGTTTGGCGGTTTAGGGTGGAGCGAGCGCCCTGGTGGGGCGAGTTTTGGGAAAGGCTTATAAAAAGCGTTAAAGACTTCTTAAAAGTTACGATTTGGAAGGCAAAGATCAATAACGAAGAGCTATGTACTTTGATAGCAGAAGCAGAATTTGTTATCAACATGCGTCCCTTAACATATATAAGCGATGATCCTTTAGATTTAACTCCGGTTACCCCTAATAATTTTCTTTCAGGGCACTATGTCGCCTGATGAAGGAAAACTGGTTGATGACACCGATCCGCGACAGAAATGGAAGGCTAGAACCCAGCATTATCATTTCTGTTTAGGAGATGGATTACTGAATATCTTCGACTCTTGAGATCTGCTCATCATACACAAGCAACGTTGTCGAAGGAGGTGAAAGTGCGGGATGTCGTTCTGGTACCCGATGCTGGAAAGGCGCGGTTGCAATGGAGGATGGCCGTGGTGGAATGTACATTTCCCGGAAGAGACAACAGGGTGCGAGCAGCTGAAGTTCGTTTTGCAGACTGCACAGAGATGAGGCGAGCCATCCAGCTTTTGTATCCAGTGCAGATTCATATTTTGGGGCGCCAGGAGGATGTTGAAAAAATCAATCAGTATTGATCGAAAAGTCGACCCGAGCAGTTAGTCGTTCGGTTCTCTATAAGAATACAAGCAATAAATACTCTCAGTTTTTATACCCTATTCTAAGGGTATATTAATTTTGACGCATAGTTTGTAACATACCTTAATATTGCCCGTAGACCCCTAAAAGTTACTATATTTATGATCAGCATCGATAGTAATGTCGATCTAGCCATATCCGTCCGTCCGTCCGTCCGTCCGTCTGTAGCCAAAAATTAGGCCTTTAAACTGGACCTAGAGAGCTGAAATTTTAACCCAATACTCTCTAGGGTCCCGAAATAATCAAGTTTACGAATTTTTGAAATCCGCCCACACACACGCCCACAAAATCAAAAAAAACAAATTTTGGAAAAAATCGAATTTTGAGCTAGAAAGCTGAAATTTTTTATATATGATCTATGACTCCTAAAACTGCTCGGGATAAAAAAATTTCAAAATCCGCCAACTGACACGCCCACAAATAAATAAAATAATTTGTTTATACCCTATTCTAAGGGTATATTAATTTTTGAAAATCCAAAGATCCAGCTAGGGAGCTGAAATTTATAGTATATACTCTCTATGGGCCCTTTATGCTCATGTGTAAATATTTTCAAAATCCGCCCACTGACACGCCCACAATTAATTTTTTTTTGTTTTGAAAGTTCAAAGTTTGAGCTAGGGAGCTGAAATTTATAATATATACTCTCTAGGGGCCCTTTATTCTCATGTGTTAATTTTTTTTAAATCCGCCTACTGACACGCACACAATTAAATAAAACAATTTTATTGAAACACCCAAGTTTGAGCTAGGGAGCGTTTTTTTTTTGATAAAATCCTTTAAATGTTATATAACAAAATATGTAGAGCGTTCTTAACAATTCAACCATACTTAGACTTTTGTCACGCCCACTTATGAGGGATAGGAATAAGAATAGGGTATCCAACAGTTCGCCCAAGCGGACTGTAGCCCGTCCCTATGTTTTTTATTTGGTTTTCGTTTTCTTTTATATGGACGGACTTGTGATTAGGATTTCTCAAACCATCTTTTCATCGACTTTAAATGCGTTCCCAGCGTACCGTGTTAGAGGCTTTCAGGGCGATTGAAAAACAGGCGAAATTGCTTGGTCTTGAAGTAAATGAGGACAAGAAAAAGTACATGCTATCAACAAACAAACAAACATCTGTCCACCGCCTAGGACATAACTTTGCTTTTAATGGCAATAACTTCGAGGTAGTTAAGGAGTTCATCTACCTAGGAGTAAACATCAACACCACGAATGACACCTTAATGGAGATCCAGCGGAGAATTACCTTACGAAACCGCTGCTACTTCGGTTTAGCAAAGCAAATGGGTTCAAAACTCCTCACTCGAAGGACAAAATGCATGCTCTATCGAACCTTAATCCTGCCAGTCCTGCTTTATGGAGCCGACTGCTGGACGATAAGTAGAAAAGGGGAGCTAATATTGGGTTCTAATGAAAGAAAAATAATCCATCGGATATTTGGTCCTGTATGCGAGAAGGGCTAATGGAGGACCCAGTCCCCTGGTTTGAGAAGGCAAGGAAGACCGAACTTCCGTTTTAAAGAACAAGCCAACGCGGATGTCAGAGTGCTTGGTCTAGTGAACTGGAAGCAGCGTGCCAGGTATCGTAGAGGATGGAAGGCTGCAGTGTCGCAGGCAGAGACTTTTCACGGGTCGGGAGCCCTTTAAGTAAGTAAGTAAGTGTTAAATCTTGAACCATACGTCTATTCTTAGTTACGAAAGTTGGTTCATTGCCAATATTGGGTAATTGCGTTCAAAAATAAATTCAAACATAGGGAAGGGCTACAGCTCGCTTGGGCGAACTGTTGGATACCCTATTCATATTCCAAATTTTCATAAAGTGGGCGTAGCAAAAGTCTAAGTGTGGGTGATTTGTTAACCCTAGAAAGATAAACTGCGCCTCGGAGGCGCCCGCGAAATATATATATTGCTTTCTTCTTCTAACCGACGCTCGAACAAACTTGTTTTTTTAAGCCAACTCAGTCTTCGATTAACAGTTGCGAGTGACGGTCGTTCCGGTTCAGTAAGTACCACGCATTACCAAGTTTTTCAGTTATGGTAATGCGTGGCGCTAGAGAGGCGCATGTTTATCTCTTATGCAATTTTTTGTGATATTTTTTTTTTTTACTTTTAACATATATTCTACTAATGTGCGGTTAATATAAAAGTAGATAGCTGCTGTTATTTCAAATTGAATGGGTTTTATGAACGTTTTAACATCATGGCGTCTAGAAGAGTGTTGGAAGACGGAGAAATTGTTTCTTTTTTGAATCAAGAAGACGAACGTGCAAATGATGGCAGTGAGAGAGCGAGATTGAGGATCATATAAGTGAAGATAATGTTCAAAGTGAAACTGACGGCGAGTACGTCGATGAACTAATCGAAGAAAACTTGAATGACACCTCAACATTTGAAACCCCGGACATGACCACCGCTTAATTATTCCAGTTCAAAGAGTAATTAGAGGTAAGAATAGACGCGTTTGGGCTACTTCTAAAGGCCAAAGTCATGAAAGAACATCCGCGATCAATATAATTCGCTATAGTGGAGGTCCTACTCGATTGTGTCGAAATATTTTGGAATCACTTTTATGTTATTTATCGCGGATGACATCATTCAAGAGCTCGTTCAGTGGACAAATGTGGACAAATGTGGAAACATCAATAAAACGTACTGATAATATGACTTCTTCGACATTTAGAGATACGAATCCTACTCAAATCAAAGCCTTTATTGGAATACTTTCTATATGTGTTGCAATGATTCACGTCTATCCTTGCCATGCATTGCTGCTTGCACCCTATAAACTGACAATTGTGGGAACGGTATAAGGTCAAGCTAACATACGGGAAATTCCTGAACAGTTGAAAAACACCCGTTTTGGAAAAGTGGGAACGTCTATGTTTTGCTGTGATGGATTTCATATTGTAATTCATCAGTTAGTAAGACATAGAATCCCAATGACAATATAATATAAATGTCACCTATTATTAATAACTGAAAATTAAATACCAAAGATCACTAATTTTGTGTTCCTTTTTGCTATGGATTTACAAAAGCCTCCTTCACTTAAAAAAAACGAAAAATAATAATATATGTTTATGTTTTACTTAATTGCTAATAATGTAACAATAAAATGAAGCAATAAAAAAACATATTTATTTAATTTTGTAAAAAAAACGTTTTTTAATTTTGCGCCTTGCAGGCGCATGTTTATCTTTTCAGTACTAAAAAATAAGAGTATCTTTCTAGGGTTAAGAACGCTAAATATTTTGTTATATAACATATAAGCAATTTTATCGAAAGAAAAGTTTGTGTAAAAAAGCGCCCTTAAAGGTGGGAGTGGCAAAAATTTTGCATAAATCATTTGTTCAAAACGACTTTATCTTCATACTTTGCGAGGAAAAGGACTTTCATTAACATGATTTCTTCAATAAAAGTTTTTTTTTTTAAATAGTGAGCGAATTTTAAAAATATTTAAAAATAAGTATAAAGGGCCCCTATAGAGTATATATTCAAAATTTCAGCTTCCTGGTTCAAACTTTGACAGTGGGCGGATTTTAAAAATTCTTAAATTTAATTATTTCGGGCCACTAGATAGTAGGTACCTATATGGTTAAAATATCAGGTTTTTACTCCAGTTTAAAGGTCTAATTATTGCCAATGGACGGACATGGCCAGATCGACATTGCTATCGATGCTGATTACTAATATAGTAACTTTTATGGGTCTACGAACAATTAAGGTATGTTACAAAATATGGGTCAAAATGAATGAATGTACCGTTCGAATAGGCATATGTTGGTATAGCGGCGTCGCATCCTAGGATAAAATCCTATTTTTCCAGCTCAGCTTTATCTACCAGCAATCTGGTTAGTCCGGATGGTGAACTACCTGGAGAGTCGAGTGGAATGTATTACGACGCGATTATCAGCGGGCTTCTGCCTGCTCGCTCTAATGTCACCACTGTCTGTTCCGTATTGTTGTAGATAAGAAAAATAGATTAATCTGTTTTCTTGCTACAATACATGTGCGTTTTTTTCGGCCTCCGCCATCGTTTAACTAGGCCCTGATCTACTCTTTGGCAAAATCTTATTAGAGTAGCTAGGTTCCTTTTACGCTTGGGACGTATCCTTTACTGAATTGGCACCTGGATTTTTGGGTTTTGACCTACTCATTGCGAAAGGCAAATGGTATTTCTACCTTGGTCCAATCTAACTCCCTTTGCCTGTCCGCTTCTGAGTCCTATCTTTTAGGCCGCTGCGCCACATAACGTCGACCGATTTTATTATCTCCCGAACTCTGTTAGCTGTACCGTTTCATTTTCCGTTAAGGAACTACGCTCACGGTTCTTAAACCTACTAATCATTCGGCGTGCATTTCTGCTCTGATTTGTTGGGTCAGACTGCTTCTTGTCCATCGAGGCGGCATAGTCAGGCGACCAATAATTAAGCTGGCGGTCTTACTTTAAGAATGAATTAAAAAAGAATTATCAAATTATATTCGAATATTGTGAACTAATTAACCTCGATTGTATACATTTTGAATTTAGCGCCTTTCGGCCATCTCTTTCTATTTAAGCCAAAAAAACGGAATTGTTAAATCCAATGAATAAATTGACATTTTTTCACCAACTCTAAAGTCATCGCACGTTTTAAATTTGTTCCCATTTTTGTCTTTTTGTTTGCTCAAGTAAGATCAATTTACAACTTTGTGAATTTTAAGATATAAACGTATATTAAAAAGTGCGTAAAAAACACCCGGCTCTAATGTACCTCTGAACGCAAAAACCTTATTCATAAAACTTACTCAACGTTGATTAGAGGCTGCAAAAGCTAAAAGCGTTTGGAGGTTTGTTAGTGCCTCTATAAGGATGTACCGACATTTTATTTACTCCCTTTCTCTTTTGTTCTGAGAAATCAAAATTATTTTGTATTTTGATTCAATGATGCTCAGTTTCTCAGCAGTAACGATTCTCAAAAGAATTATACCTAAATCAATTATGCATGTGAAAAATAATTATTTGAGACAGAGGTAGGAGCACGTTGTTTAAGTATTACATTGTTAATTATTAACAAACATAATTATACACAAAAAAACATTTCTATTATGAGAGACATAATCAGTGTACTGATCATAGTTGCAGTTTTGATTCCACAGTTATCAGCTGCCTTCCGTATAGAAAATCTCAGCTAAGGCTTCAGATAAAGCCGTTCTTTACATTCTCCGTATTGATACTTTCTCTGTCAGGATTTAACTTATAATTTATATTTTCGGCCCGTTCGTTCCTGCACGAAATATTTTCTCTGCAATTAATAAAATCAATATGCTTGTTGCGTACATTTCATTAAATTTTATCATAATTACTCCAAATGAAATTTGTATAGAATCTAAAGATTCGTCCATTCAAAGCGTTAAGAGATCTTGCCTTCTGCCCGTCTCAGTATACCCACCTATGCCTTATTGATTGTGCAGTTAAGACGTGAGCAAGATGAACTTTGGATAACCTATTTTGGAAAAAGCATTAAACAAATTGCATCCAATCCTTATTTTCGGTACCTATCCCAATTTCATTTGTATATTCGCCGTGTTCTCCATTGCTGATTGGAATCCACAAACTACTGGTGCGCACATAAAAAGACCTCCTAGACCTGTCTCCTTCAACAAAAATTCTTCCTATAGTTCATTTCAAAGGAAATGAGATTTTTTTCTCAATGGAATTACTCACACAAACAATACAAACTCCAGTTTGTGTTTGGTCGAAAAATGTACTTTATTTTGAAATGGACTTCTTGAATATAAGAAAACTTGAGTAGAGCTGACCCACAAACCATAATGAATATCAAGTGGGAGACTGTTACTTTGAAATGTATTGGTGATTCAGTTTTATATCTATGGGATTTCTGTTTCCTTAATTGCATTTTGTATCAATACCAACGGTTGTATTGCTGTTGTTGAGAATATACGAAGAGATTTTCTATGCTATTTTTAGGGTTCAGGATCAGGTGGAGTTACAGAAAGATACGCATACATAAGTACAGCAACAAACTATTGTAGTTGAAATATAATCTGGATAGACCGACTACTAGCTTCATTAGGCAAGAAGGCTCCTAGATAGAGCTTATTTTGTGAGAGACAGAGCAGTGTAGTCTCTACCTCCCCTTCGTCCATGCAGCATCTAGAGAAGTCGTCTGAATAAACGGCAAGCCTTGATTCGTGCTTGCCTATTAGATAGTGCCCTGTAATGATATCAGCGTCGCAGGTTCAGCTTTGGCCAGATATGCTTAGTCGCTAGACATGGTATAGGTACTACTTGTAGTACTACTTGTCCAAGGTTTGTTCTCTCGATTGCGAATAGCCTAAACATAAGTTTACATATAGCGATAGGTATATCTACAGAATCTTTATCAGGTAAAAGAGGTAATGTTGTTCATTTTTTGGACGAGGTTCTCTGCCCTGCAGTTCCATGGAATGTCTCTAAGCCCCGGCACAAAACAGAGGTGACTGTTGAACTGCTCCGCCTTCTCGCGGCTGGATTATCCGAGAAGAGATGTCATATAAGTAGACATCACATTTCTCTCTATGGAAGGCAAGGCTTCTTTTAGCGCTATTATTTCCGGCTGGAACACGCTACAGTGATTGGGAAGATTAAAAGAGAGACTAAGAGTGGAGAAAACGCCTCCACCTACCCCATCACTAGTTTTTGATCCATCGGTATGGAAGTGAATCGATTTATCTGCCGTATATGCATCATCCTCCAAGGATGGTATGGAGGGGATAGTGCTACGGAAGTTCTTTCTGAACTGTAATTGAGATATGGCGTAGTCTATGTTTCTTGGTACAGATCCAGATAAGTCCAGAATATTGGAGTGGCCAATGTTCTTATTGATCCACTGTAAGGCAGCTTTTAAGCGGAGAGCGGAACAGGCAGCTGCTTGCCTGTTGTGTAGTGCTGCGGAGGGAGTTGTTCGGAGTGCTCGCTAATGCACAGACAATCTGCGCGTTAGACTTTGCCCAGCTTATCACAACTTATTGCTTTATCTAAGGCCTGACAACCGTATATTTAAATAAGTCTTACGAGCGATACCAATGAGTGATGCGGGGTTGTACGCACTTGTTGCCAATGGCTCTATTACAAGAGAAAAGTGCTACTGCAACTTTTATGAGTCCTTTGCATATGTTGGGTTTCCATTGTAACTTCCATTGGCAGATAACCTCCAAGAACTTAGCTTCGTCCTAAAAAAGTTAAGCTTTTACCATTAAAAGAGAACCAGGCAATATGTGGGATTTTGTATTTCCTGGAAAAGAGGATAAGTTTGGTTTTGTGGGGACTTACACCCAGGCCGCAATGATTTGCCCATCTCATTAACTTGTTAAGAGCGCTTTGCAGGGCTTCCTTTAAAGTGTTAAGGTGTTTTTCAGATACGGCAATAGCAGCGTCGTCCGCATAGGCAATTACCCTGCAGCCCTCTAATTCCAGCCATATTAGTACTTCATTCCACACCAAGTTCTAGAGAAGGGAGGAAAATACCTCATTGCGGTGTACATCTACTGACAGACCTCCTGGCAGAAGTTTCGCTCAGTTTTGAGTTGATAATCCGACTTATGAGCACTGGATTGGTTAAATACAATATGGTTGCTTTCGTAGATATATAAAGGGCCTATATCTACAAGAGCAACCATAGTGTGGTCTCTGTTATAAAGAGCATACATATTTAATAGTGCGTGCCGACAAGTGAATGTGGTTTCCACCGCCTTTTGTAGTACGCTTTTTGCAAAGCAGAAGGAACGTATTTACATCGGTACGAAGAAGGATATCAATCAGTCGCTCCAACGTTTTAAGGAGGAATGATAATAGGCTAACAGGTCAGACGTCTTTTGACTAACATGGGAGCAGTTGCCAACATTGTGTATGAGAACCACTTTGACTTCTCTCCAAGCCCGAGGAATATATACCAGATTCAAACAGCTCATAATGATAAATGATCACTATTAAAAGAAAGGACATCCCACTGGCATAGGTAGATACGCATTTGTCGTATATGTAGATTAATTCAGTTTTTTTAAGCAAGTCCTAACTTCGATTTTTAACATGCAATTTTATTAAACAGCCATTTATTTGTGCTCAATCGAGAGAACTTATTATGCAATTTTTAATTAAGTTTAAATACACTTTTTGTGCGAAAACTGACAGCAATATGGCGAATACGTTCTCGTGTGGTCGATTATGTCTGGTGTATTTTACACAATTAGAAGTATGCAGTTTCCCAAATATGAGCATTATTTGTCTAAATAGTTCATATTTTAATCCTTAAGGTCAAATTCGACCTGCCATACGAAATTCTCTTTTAAATTAAGTATTTAAGCCGATCGTTATGCAGCTCCAGCTAAAAAAAAATCATATTTTCGTTACAGACTGCATAATGTACGAGTATCTATCAAAATTTACCGCATTAAATAATAATTAATAGCCGTAGTAATAAAATCCTGACACTAATGTGATAGCTTCCACGTCGTTCAGGAATGATATTTTATCTATTTTTTTTTTATTTTTTTCGAATTTGTTTGCTATTAGAACATTACTTTATTGAAACGAATTGGGATGTTCCAACGAAGCGAATATTTATTCAAACTTCAAAATAAGTATGATAAATATAGAAATGCTCTCCATTAAGTTACTTCCTTACCTTCGACATGAAGATTTTACTTGAATATTGCATCACGTACATACATAAATTCAACTTGAAACTATTAAATGCAGGCTAAAAACTTTTATATTCAAATGACAATAACAGAAAACAAGAAAAATAAATAAAAATAGAGTCCAACTGTTCAACCGTCGAATAAAGAATAGCCTTGTTGCAGCAAATCCGTCCACACGTACCATTCTGTGCCACACACGGATACCCAAGTGATGTTGGCCACAGCTATTGTCAAGGTCAGCGGTTCATCAGGGAAAGTTGTTTCACTTCGAGCCTTATTAGACTCTGGTTCTGAGGCATCGTTTATTACTGAGTCAACAATTCAACTCCTGCGATTGCGACATAAATCAACCTCTGTCGAAGTGTCCGGGTTAGGTATGTAACAAGATCGTCGATATGACGATTGGATCCTACCATTCATCGTTTGTAGTCAATACACAGGCCCTCGTCTATAAGTCGTTGTCCGGGCATATAACGGCCCGAACTCTTCCAGTTGCTGATTGGAGGCATCTCGACGGCTTTGCCAATGTAGTCTAAAAAACTAAATCACGTCGGCTACATTGGCTCGGCCACATTGAGCGAGTGGGCAACAATGCTGCAGCCTTCTTCGACTCCCAGCCCCCCAAGTTCGAGAAGGCAAGGAACACCAAACGGATGCCAGAGCACTTGGTCTGGACAACTGGAAGCAGCGCTCCCGGGATCGCAAAGGATGAAATTTTGCATTGCCACAGGCGGAGACTCTTCACGGGTCGGGAGCCCCGTCATTTTCGAAAGTCTATTCACAGATCGTGTAATTTTGTACAATTTGTATTTCAGCGTTATTAAAAAAAAAAAATAACAATAAGTTAATTCGTTATTCAGCGAAGAAGATCTGTGATCCCAGGCCCCAGGTGCGGGACGACATGGAAGATCGAATTAAGTGTTATAAAAGTGGCGGCGCATTAACAAACTGGCAACATCAGAAATGTTTCCTTTTCAGGCCTGCGTTTTACTGGGGTCACTACTCAAAATCACTTTCGCTCATGTTGTAGCTGAGATGTTCTGTAACAGTATCTTTAATTTTGTTATAATTTGATTGAATATTGCTCCTCATAAATCGAAATTCCTTCCATTACGGCTGCACCAATTTCCCAAATCATGTCTCTAAGGCCCAGGCCCAAATCCAACATTTATGATAAGAATTTATGTTTTCCAATATTTTTTTTTTAAATTCATTTTTATTGTCTTCCTAATGGTTTCTTGCTCGTTATTGCTAACGATCATAAAACGATATCCCAGAAGCCAATTTTTTTATGTGCTGTATAGGTATCTCGGCACCCCACTCGATGGTATTGAGATGGGAAGTCAATGTGATTCATGGTATAATGGTTAAGTATAAAGACCTTTCATGCCTCCCTTATCACACGAGGTTGATGGCGAAAAAATGGTAAAGACGAGAATGCATTTCTTCCAATAAATTCATTCAAGACGTACCTGGCCTTAAGTTGAAAGCACGGTAAAGTTTCTTGAGAGGAAATCCTGGAAAGTAAAAACAGTGAAAGTATGCAGGTTTGGTACATCTGACATTTTTTGAAGGAGTGTAAGCCAACACATTTTATATTTATAACTCGTAATGTTATTCACCTATTTTTTGCCCATTTTTCTCGGAATGAATGTGAATTGAATTTGTGCTTCAATGCACTATGGTACATTTTAATGAGTAATATGTTTCTAGAAGCCTGGTTTATAGGTTGAATTGAGTTGAATAATAGAACACAAAAACTTAAAAAGAACAAATGAACAATATCTGGACACGACCGGAAGGTGATGGATGAAGCAATGCAATCCGCAAGTCAAGAACTTTCATTTCATGTTCATTTAATCGTATAGCAAATAATAGGTAAACCTAGTAATGGAACACTTAGGAAAAGTCAAGCAGCTGATATAAAGATATTACGTCAGACTAGTAGCCCAGAGGTTACTGAAATTTTATTAGGGAACATATGCTCAAGTACGTAACTATAGTAGAGGGTGGTGACAAGCGAGCTAAGTGAGAATGGTATATCGAAGTGATGGCAATGGGATTCGAAGTGATGATGTGGAATGTGCTTGTGCAAGGACACACACTGATGAGTTTGATGAGGCTTAGGGTTAAAAATATTTGCTATGTACATCTTAAGGGCAAGCGCATAACAGCCGTGATGGTTTGATTGTTAAATTAATTTGCTCACTCCAACAAGAGTTGCTGGCCTCTCGATTATTGAAATAAAATTTTTTTTTTTTTATAATTTGCGTGCGCTACAGGGATTTCTTTTTTTTCTGTAGTGACACAGTACCCTTATAATGGTAGAACCACAGCGCAGCCATTTTTTTGTTGCTGCAAGTAGCTCAAAGCAAATGATTCATTGCCTGTTTTGGGTGCTACTTACTGTTTGAAAGAATAGAAGGATAGGAAAGAGGTTTGGTGCGATGGGATTTTTTCTCCACAGGTGGCGCCAAAATTGCTTTAGGGAGATCTGTTTTTGTTGTGTGGATTTAATTTATAAAAATCATGGCCCTGGTCGGGATTCGAACGCACGACCTGCCAATCACTTAGTGAATACATTACCATCGCACCAGTGCCACATGCAATGAACAATAGCTATTCCATGCCATTCGAGCAAACGTAAAACACAATATACATAAATGCACTCGCAACTCATTTCCGTTTACTACTACTTTTATTCTGGTGTTAACGGCCCGAATAGGTCCAAGAGCCTAGCTTCTCCAGACATTCGTGTGTACGATACTAATAATTTTTGCCGCGAATAAAAGGGATCCACATTTTTACGTAGAATTCGAGGTGAAACGCGAGGTGGTGGTGCATTGCATGAATAGGATGCGAAACTCGAAACACTCCCTCTGGAGTACAACAACACCGAACCAAAACTAACTAACATTTTGGGCTTGGGAGTAATATTAAAAAAATCGAAAACTCGAAAAAAAAATTTTTTGTTCTAATAAGGCTCTTCAAGAGTCTAATTACGGTAAATCCAAAGAGCTTACCCCTCGTCATTTCACGCTCGAAGAGTGCTTGTTCGTAGAAAGCTTTATGAGGTTTAAATAGCCTAAACAAGTTATTTCTCATCTTATAAATACACTACAACTGCGAGCTGCGAAAGCCTCATGAGGAAACTGTTACTGTTTTATAAGAATCGCTAAAAGAAGAAAAACATAATGTAGTGTTACTTTATTTTCGCGCAATTATTAACTTCGCAGCAAAGAGTATTTTTTTCAGAACATGCTGTCAAAAAGAGGTAAAGATATTTTATAAATGATGAAGTCGAAGATGCAAATGTATTGGAGACATTTGATTGCGACTGAAAATGTTTCTACTAAAGTAAACATTGTACTTCAAAAATATCACAGCGCCTTAAAAATACTCAAAATATAACATACTTTATGAAATTTTTGTTTAATATATAAGGGTTACAATTCGTGCTCTTTTAATACCCTATCCTAAGGATGTTATATTATTTTGAATCTTATAGTTTGTAAACATACTTAATCCTCTTAGACCCCTTAAAGATTCTATATGTGATCAGCACCGGTACTAATGTTGATCTAGCCATGTCCGCGGAATTTCGAGGTAGAAGGCTGGTGTTTGGATCATATACGCTCGATATTGAAGTAAAACTTCTTTACGCACGCTTGACTTGGGGAGTAAGCTGGTGAATGCGACACGGAAGTGTAGACCAATCTACACTTCCGGCGCAACGGAAGTGTATACTTCTGGCGCAACGAAGTGTAGACTTCTGGCTCAACGAAGCAAACAACAGATGGAATAGCATCAGTACATGTGTGTCCTCAAAGCAAATTTGGACCAAATACGATGCGAAGAGAACATCCAAACTTCTCTCCATCAGCAGGAAAAATATCAGCTCGGTAATCGGAGCAATCACCGGCCACTGCCTTTTAGGCAGACATGCCATCAGATTGGGAGCTCCCTCAAACGACTTCTGCAGAAGCTGTAGAGACGTCGAAGAGGAAGAAACCACCACTCATCTCCTGTGAAACTGCCCCGCACTAGCCAATTCAAGGAAACAAATCCTCGGCAACTATTTCTTCGATGATCTAAGTAATCTCAGTGAGACAGACATTGGCTGTATCAGCAAATTCGTCACTAAATCCAAATGGTTAAACTGAACTAGAGGACGGTTTGGTCGATGACTTGAGCCCCTCCCGCTCCCCTCCCGCAGATCACCCAAACCTATTCCCCTGCAAAGGAAAAGAGATCTCACTGTAGTTAGATTGTATCAGTCATTTCAGTCAGAACTCCACTCCGAGGGCGAGACAGTAACCCGGCGGATCGACTGAAACGGTCTCCACCGGCCTTGCTGCCTCCCCGCTATGCAGACAAAACGGGAACAGAGTTGAGGTTAGATTGCAACAGTCACCACACTCTGCTTCTCTCCCATGCCTCAAAACCTGCACCACAAACCTCCGAACTCAGTCATCATAATTCCAAATCGACTATCAAGGCCGCCCCTCCCTGCTCCCTTTCCGCGGAATGGTGTAACTTGAGGCTCGTACTGCAACAGTCGCCACAAGCCGCTACCCCCCCCCCCCCCCCGTGATGCGTGTAGCGGGGTGCCCTCTAGCACAGTTTTGTAACCAACTACTTGACTGTGCAGCCGGTACACCCCGACCCCCCTCCAAGAAATGTAATAGCTTGCTCGGGATTGACTGTATCGGTCTCCCTGGGACGGTATTGCCTGCAAAGAGAGGGAAGAGCAGTTTGATGTTCGATTGTAACAGTCATCTCAAAAGACTCTTCCCTCCCCCGGTGATCAGGAGGCAATAGCTTCCCTCCGCGGCGCAGAATTTGAGATCGACCTGGGGTTTGATTGAATCAATCGCCTCATCTCGATCGCAACCCTTGGTTCGGATGTCGGGCGACAGTCGCCTCTGCACTAGTCACTCTAACACATCGCCCCTGACCCCTTCAGGAGAATCTTCCCCCCCTAAAAACCACTACCTCACAGGAGGCAATTACAGGGAACCCAGTAGGCCGAGCGACGACCGGCAGAACAGCCCCCCCCCCCCCCCCCCCCCCCCCCTCTTTATGGTATCACAACGGGCCGAAACTGCGGCCTAAGTGTGCCTGGGCTCACGCCCTTGCAGCCACCTTACCTACCTACCTACCTCTGGCGCAACGAAGTGTAGACAAACATAGACTTCAGTACTGGGACTTTGTATTACTAATCAATGATGGGACTTTGTATTTTTTCCAACAATTTAACGAAAAAAGGCATAGGAGCAATGCTTTTATTTCGTTATACATTTTCCAGTTTTAATTATGTTCAATTTTAGAGATTATTATGTCCTTACCGGGAAATTGTGTGGAAGTAGATTTGTTTTGAATAATTGAGGTTGTATAGCTTGAAGTATGTTGTACATCAGGTGAAGGTAAGAGGAAAAATAACGATTTGTACTTCGGTAACCGATGGCCGATTTAAGAATGTCACTTTTAGTTGTAATAAGGTTATTTACCAAGTGGTCCTTGGAGAATCAAATAAGGTCCTTAAGGCCGATTTTTTTTTTTCAAAAACTCCTAAAAAACCGCGCAGTATATTGTGTTCAATGTTATTTGACTAACAGATCCTTGGAACAACAAAAAGGTCCTTAAAAGTAGAAAAAATGATATTTTTCCAAAATGCCACTAGAATCCACACGGTATATCTGTGTTCAATGTTATTTGACTAAGAGGTCCTTGCAACAAAAAAAAGGTCCTTAAAAGTCGAAGAAAGGATATTTTTCCAAAATCCCGTTAGAATCCACACGGTATATCTATGTTCAATGTTATTTGACTATGAGGTCCTTGCAACAACAAAAAATGTCCTTAAAAGTCGAAGAAAGGATATTTTTACAAAATGCCGTTAGAATCCACACGGTATATCTGTGTTCAATGTTATGTATTTGACTAAGAGCTCCTTGCAACAACAAAAAAGGTCCTTAACAGTCGAAGAAAGGATATTTTTCCAAAATGCCGCTAGAATCCACACGGTATATCTGTGTTCAATGTTATTTGACTAAGAGGTCCTTGCGACAACAAAAAAGGTCATTAAAAGTCGAAGAAAGGATATATTTCCAAAATGCCATTAGAATCCACACGGTGTATCTGTGTTCAATGTTATTTGACTAAAAGGTCCTAGCAACAACAAAAAAGGTTCTTAATAGTCCGAAACAGAATATAAATAAATATATAAACAGGATATATTTCCAAAATGCCATTAGAATCCACACGGTGTATCTGTGTTCAATGTTATTTGACTAAAAGGTCCTTGCAACAACAAAAAAGGTCCTTAATAGTCCGAAACAGAATATTTTTCCAAAATGTCATAGAATCCGCACGGTATATCCCGGCTCAATGTTATTTGACTAAGAGGTCTTTGCAACCACAAAAAATGTCCTTAAAAGTCGAAGATAGGATATTTTTCCAAAATGCCGTTAGAATCCACACGGTATATCTATGTTCAATGTTATTTGACTATGAGGTCCTTGCAACAACAAAAAATGTCCTTAAAAGTCGAAGAAAGGATATTTTTCCAAAATGCCATTAGAATCCACATGGTGTATCTGTGTTCAATGTTATTTGACTAAAAGGTCCTTGCAACAACAAAAAAGGTCCTTAATAGTCCGAAACAGAATATTTTTCCAAAATGTCATAGAATCCGCACGGTATATCCCTGCTCAATGTTATTTGACTAAGAGGTCCTTGCAACCACAAAAACGGTCCTTAAAAGCCGAAAAAAGGATATTTTAAATAAAGGTTTGTTGTTCCTAGCACCCCTCATTCAAATAACATTGAACTAATATATACCGCGCCGTTTCTAAAGACATTTTGGGAAAATATCCTTTTTCGGGTTTAATTATTGTGGCTCCAAGGACCTCTTTGTTAAATTACTTGATGTAAAATAAAAGGGACATTCAATCAATTTTTATTTTAAACGCAATATGCATAATAAATCCCAATAAATTATCACCATTATAGCAAAATAAAATTTTTTGATTTAGTTACATATTAGTTATTACCTAGGCAGCTAAAAAGCTACAGCTAAAAACAAACCAAAAACGGAAGTGTAGACCAATGTAGACTTCCGGCAATACCGAAGTGTAGACAAACGTACACTCTTTTGTTACAACCTTTCGGCGGAAAGGTTCGTGGAATGGGTAAACACCCTTGAATCTCCTCAATAAAGGGCAATACTAAGCTCATCATCTATCCAAACCGATCCAATAGAGAACAGTTGCCGACAGATGTTATTTTCCGCAAGTGAGTAAAGTCATTGAGTCCATGAATCACAGTTCATTAGTTGGAAATATACGGACGGCAAAAAAAACAAAGTTTGAGCTAGGGAGCTCAAATTTATAATATAGACTCTCCAGGGGCCCTTGATGCTCATGTGTAAATATTTTCAAAATTCGCCAACTGACACGCCCACAATTTAAATTAGATGGAGCGAAAGAAGTTTTACTTCAGTCGTGTGGTCTTAAGCACACTCATTTTTTTTAAATCCGCTTGCGGACACGCCCACAATTAAAAAAAATGTTTTACCAAAAAATCAAAATTCGAGCAAGGAACCTGTGATTTTAACAACTGTTAAATCATCGAAGCTAGGGTGAGGACAAAGTAAAACTTTTATATGTTTCAGCTGAAGCCAGATTCGCGCTCCAGGTATCCTGGGGATTTTCTTAGCAGGCATAGTATTAAGCTTAAGTCCCTTGAAAGCTTCGCTAATTTTAGCTGCACCGATGTCTCACTGCTTCCGCATAAGTTTTGAAGTTACTTGGTGCTTTGCGCGAAGTTGACGCTGCATCTGCGGCTATGGCTTCACAGCTTGAAACCAAATCGCATCGGCTTTTCTTTGATAAATTGGTATCATAATTTCTTTGCTGAGTTATAATATTTTGTGAGAATCATTATGGTTTTCAAAGAGTACCTAATCGAACTTTGTAAAGGCGATCAAATGTATCGGTGGATGAATTATCTGAAAAATGCAGATATCGAAGGATGCTATCAAATTTATTGCGATGAATTGCAATCGAAACTAGAGGGCTAAAGGAATCATCAATCAGAGCTCCAATACATTTATTTTGAAGGACATCTGTCGGAGCCGCTAAATAAAGTTATTCCCAGTACAATCTTGATCTCTTCGAAAATTTAACCGAACGAATAATTTAGGTTTAGGTGCCATCCTTTCCATGACGCACTGAGAATATGCAAGTCTATTAAAAGAAATCGATTTCAAGGGAAACAAATATACAGGTATGGTCATTGAGAGGCATTTGATTCACTTTGGCGGCAGGGCTTGATTAACAAAATGATAATTTTTAATTTCCCCCCGAATATCTGTTAAGAACATAGTTCAAAGTTTCTTGTCCAGTCATAGATTTTAAATTCATGTCAGCAGTGGTGTTTCATATTTAATATTTTTCCATGCAGGTAAACCACAAGCCATTGTTTTAGACATAGTCTTATATAATATTTATTCATCTGATCTACCAAAAATTAACAACTGTGATCTGGCTTTATCTTTTTAGATGGCACCGCAATATTTTCATCTCATGAATGCGCCAATATATAGAGGAATCTTCAAAATGTAATGGTTGTGTTGATCAAATTTTATCACAGATGAAAAATCAAACTCAGTGAAGGGAAAACGCAAGCCATCTTTTTAATGCGCAAACGAAAAACTTGCTTTTTCCCCACCTGCCCGTTTCGGTTTCAGAATAGAAGTAATATAAATTGGGAGCCCGCTGTAAGATATCTTGGTATTTATTTTGACTCTGACCTCACATTTAAGGACCATAAAACAACACTATAAAGAAACTAGGCAAAGCAAAAAAAATGTGGTACCCTACCCATTCATAACTAGACAATCTCTATCATCCACCGATAACAAAATTATCTTGCACAAAGATGCTAAAATTCCAAGCAATCATGCTATATGAATCACGTCAGGTATAAGGTGACTCTGAAAGATGCCATATAAAAAAATTGCAAGTTTCCCCAAAACCAGTTGTTAAAAATGATGCTAAAATTCCCTTGGCACCACTCAACCGATTATATTCATGAAAAGGCGAAGGTTGGATTGATAGCTAATAGAATCCATAAACTAAATAATACGTTGAAAACAAGATGCAGCTTAGCTGAAAGTCCCCTCGTAACCTTTCGTCGCTTCAATGAACTTATTTTTTGTTTTTTTTTTTCAGATGTTATGTTAGGTATTATTGTTAACTTTGTCACATATTGTCAATCAACTTATTGGTTTATGCACGCACATACATTTATGTGTCCACTATTATTATTATAAATATTTATTCCTCTATTGTTTTTTTTTTAACAGTTTAATTATAAGTAATTTTTATCTATTCATTAATTTATTTAATTTTTTTTATTAATCTATTATGTATTTATTATATATTATGTTTGTTATCTTTTTTTGTTGGTTGTGTATATACACATTTATTTGTTATTTAATATTTATTATTAACTGCTCTTTTCTTTTTTTCTTCTCCCCAATTATATTGAAAGTTTTTGTCCGTTTCTTCCCTCAAACTGATTTATATTTCTCAAAAATTCCCCTTCACAAGAGTATTTTTAATGTTTCCGAAGAAAGACACAATGTATCGAAGTGTAGGCAAAGTGTCAAACTATTTTTTTCTGTAACCCATTTTACTGTTAATATTTTGGGTTGGGTCCGTTTGCCGGCATCTCAAAAACCCGCACAGGAATGCCTGCAAATCGAAAGCCCGCAGAATAAAAGCTCGCAACTGAAAAGCCCGCACGTCAAAGGGAAACATGAAATTCGTCTAAAAAGATTTGTTCTCCGTGATTCTCATACAATGAATTTCACCTTAATTACGGTAAATCTGTTCTGCGTGATTCTCATGCGATGTCATGAAAGTTTGAATCAAATGTGATTTTTTTAAGACGCTACAGATATAAAGTGGGTTGGACTTATCGTTGAAATTATTTCCTAAATCATATTTTTTGATAACGACAGAGATATCAAATGGCTTGACTAACTCGCAAAAATGGTGGTGTGGAGCGTTTTTCTTAGTTTTGCTTGTTAGCCTTGTATAGCGTTCTTTTGAGGGCAATACATAATTTGTATTTAAGAAGTTAAAATAGTTTCGGATTGAAATGTTTTTTTATGTGCTTGTGAGCACTGTCCAAGGTTTATTATCAGAGTGATGCAAAATTTGCGTAAAGAGGTTGAAATTGTTTCTGATCTGGATTTGTTCCTTAAGTAACTTGTAAAATAAGACCAACTTTAAGATGCAGCTAATAACTGGATGAGTCTGCTCGCTGGTATTGTGAATGAAAATTCTCACAAGAGTTTTTTATTATTATTTTTTTATTTATTATTATTATTTGATTCTCCAGGAATTTCTTCCAAAGACCAGAATTTCTGAATCGTTTTGTCCAGAGATGGCAATTCATCGGATTGGCATATCATGTTACAAATTCTTGTGTGTGAACTCGAACATTTCGAATATTTACCAGAAACTATCCAACCAAGCAGCGTTTTTTGAATGGTCGGATATTCGGGACCTTGTTTAATTTGGCCACTAGACAACAATTCGAAAAATGTTTCTGCTCCTAGTAACAGATCGATTTTTTGTGGTTTGTAAAAACATGGGTCGGCCAATTCAATGTTACGTGGAATGTTCCAATTGGCGGTGTTTATAGCATGATCGGGTTGATATGCTGATATTGAGCTCATGACCCAATAGTCCGCCGAGAAGGAGTGGTCATTCAACCTTGATTTGACAACTGCATGCAATTTCTTGTTGACTGTGATATTCGCCTTTCCTATCCCAAGCAAATTCAAAGACTTTTCTTCTTTCCGAAGACTTAACCTCTGTGAAAGTTCCTCAGTTATGAAGTTTATCTGAGACCCCGAATCAAGTAGTGCTCGAGCCAATATATATTCGCCTGATTTTGTCTTTATTTGCACCACAGCTGTAGCTAGGATAACATGGTCAGTTGAAGCGGATGCATGCATGGCTTGAGAGGTTGAAGGTTGAGGCGTGCTATTGAAGGTTGTTGCATACTGATGAAGCAACGAGTGATGTGAACGACTGCAAACACTACACCGACTCAGTTTGCATTTTGAGACTGTGTGTCCTTTTCGAAGGCAGTTAATGCAGATCGGAACACTCTTTGCAAACTCAAACCTTTGTGACACAGGGAGTGCAGTAAACGACTGGCATGCGGTTATGTAGTGATCACTGGACTTGCAAAATAAACATTTTAATTTTGTTTGTTGTTGTTGTGGGTTCACACATGAAAACGAGGATTTTTGGTTCTTAGGACGACCAAACTCCTGTTTCGACTTCGATTGCCTCTCGTTGGGTTTGGACTTTGTAGTCGAAGCTTCTTCAGCAGATATGTGCTGATATCTTTTATTAAGAGCTGCTTCACAGTCTCTCCATAGAGGAAGGGTGCTGTAATCTAGCTGCTCCTCCCACTTAGACCTCGTGACTGCATCAACCTTAGACATCACTAAATGGATAATAATCGCATTTGTGATATTCTTTTCATCACCCAATGACAAAAGCGAATCGCAAATAGCCGAAACTGTGTCTATCATGATGCGTAATGCAGACGCTGATGGCTTTGTGATTTCTGGTAAGTCAAACAATGTTGAAACATTGTCAAAAAATATCAAAAAGTTGTTATCATACACTTTTTTCAAACTTGCTAACGCCTTTGGGTAATTTTGTTCCGTGATTTGAAATGCCTTAACCGTTCCTAAAGCTTCGCCGGAGAGACAGGAAATCAGATGATTGAATTTTTCAATATCTGGAAGCGTCGGATCGTTGTCGACCAAGTTTTCAAAAAGGCTGATAAAATTTTTGTACTCAGCGTATTTACCGCAAAATTTTGGAAGAGACATTTTCGGAAGTCGTGAGTGTTGAGCGCCACCAAACGAGCAATCAACTGCGCTAGATTTACGCCTCTTATTCAACACGGACATAATAAGGGACTTAGTACTAACACAGATGTCCTCTAACTCTCCACGGAACGTATCCCTGTGATCAGCAGACTCTATCTCAGATTGGCAGATCATGACTTGATCGATATATGAATTTAATATATCTAACCGACATTCTAATTCGATCGGATTTTGAGACATCGTTTTATGCTCTAATGCCGTTTTAATCCGGTTAATACTCGCTGTAATAAGCGACCTTTGTTGCTTTAGTCTTTGGGGCCATTTTAACTAAGTATGTAGTGAGGAAAATTCCACTATTAACTATACAAATGCTTGCTTAATTTGCACCGGTTATCAACTTGCAATGTCGCGGAATTGTTGAAAAATTAGTTTATTTCCAAATAATTCCCACGAAAAAAATAAGAATTGTTGTAACCGAGCAGATTTTTGCAGAAAAAAATTCTTTATGTATGTAAGTTAATGTGAAACGGTATTTAACTCGCAGTGCCTTCACTTTTTTACTGACTAGGTATTTGAAAACGTTATCAAGTTAAATGTTTGACGCTGAACACCCTCACCGAGAATCAACTCTAAACGAATAAATTGTACTCACTGCACACGCCTAACGCACTTAACGAAATGTCAATTTAATTGCAATTTATTCAATTGATTACTATGAATGTGCATTTATGAAGCATAAGCGCGAAAATTACCATACAACGTCGAATCAATTTGAACTATACTCCACTTATAATTTTTTTTTCTCGTAGTTTATTAGTTTTAAACCACAATATGTATGTAAATTATTAGTTTTAATTCACAATTTATCAATGTAAATTATAATTTTATTTACTTTTTCCAACGTCGCGCACTTTGTTTGTTTTACCAAATTATTATAATGTACATATATGTAATAGATGTGTAATAGATCAAGATGACAATAATTGAAAGTGTTTGTGATTAATGAATCAGTTTGATTGATTGGAGCACACAATGCAATCAATTTGATTACTTGGAGCACACTAAATGAATTTAGCAATTTCGCTTATACTTTTCTGAAGTTTACTTTCAATTTTTGTATGGTACCTGTTTTTTTTCTATGGAAACTTCCCTTGCGGCAACTTCCTTCTTGCACTGCATACAATTGCAATTTGTGTGCATTTATTTGTTTTGCAGGGCTGGGCTTGGTGCGAACGTCTCAGGAGCTCTGATTTGCTGAACTGTACTGTGGGTGTCCCAGGAGTGCTGCTGGTGTTTTAACAGCAATGTGAAATTATTTTATTAAAAAATTCACTGCACGAGTTTTTCCCGATTTAAGCCGCGTCGCGTTGAATTAAACGGTAGTTATATGTAATTGTCCCTGCTCGGGCGCCATGAAAATTCTCACAAGAGTTTTTGCGAGTTGGTTCGAATTCCGAACCGACGAGAGAAAAAACTAATTCACTTAGCGTTACAAAAAAAAATCTGCGAAATCAAACTAAGGGAAAAATGAAACACTAGAGACCAGCTTACGACTTTTCACTTCTACGGTTTTTATTCAAGTGCCGAAACTTGTTCATTCTTTTATTAGTTTTTTTTTTTTTTGTAATAATTGTAAATAATAAAGATGGCCGATGGGCGGGAAATTCAAATATTCGACCAGTCAGTCTGGTCTGACGAAACAGTGAAATTTATATCTCTTATAGAAAAATTGGTCGACAAGAGCGTTTTGTGGCTGTCGCATTAACATAGCTCCAACGTAAAGGCAATGCCCCCAAAAAATCAGTCTTGTTGAGAGTAAGCGTGCTTTAACGCAGGGATTAGTACGCTCACGCAACTTTGTCTCTCTGCTACAGGTATATTCTTGTAGTTTGGCAGACGCCATAAACCATATACCAATGGTCCATTGGCTTCAAATGCAGGTGCTCAGGGAGCTGCTTCGCGGCATAAATAACTGATTTAATCAAATATATACAAATGTTTCCATTTAATGAACTTTTTCATCTTTTATTGTGAGGAATTTTATCTGTTTTCATTGGAATTGCCATCGATTTAACTCATGTACCTACCCACTTTTATATTAAGATTACTTCCTATAAAACTTCGTGTAAAAGCAACAAGTATTTGCTATTTTCTAATATCTTCCGAACTCCTATTTGTCCACATACCAATCCACTCGTTTAAGGTACACAATATCATGAGACTCACGGGGAAGGAATGTGTGATTAGGTAGTCGACAAACTGTAAATAATTACCGCATTCATTTAATCTTGGGGTGCGGGACTTTCTACACAGGAGCACTCATACTCTGGCCCATTGTACTACCAGGAAGACACACCACTTTTTTGTGAGAATTTACTCGTTTTCCTAAGAAAGACGAGAAGGCGCTCCAATGATAAGGAGCTTAGGCTTACAGCACTCACCTATACCTGCCACCTGATACAAGTAAAAGCAGGACAATCACAGAGGAAATGTTCCGCAGTGTCGTCGCTTTCTCCACAGGCATCGTTTAGGCCTAGCACCTTAACGTGTTTGGCAAAAGTGTAATGGCCCGTAAGAACGCCGGTAGTCTGTCTGCAGTCTTTTCTGTTGAGTGACAACAAGAATGCCGTAGAGTTTTTACAGACGTCGGGAAGTATTTGCTTAGTCTGTCTGCACCCTTTAGATTCATGCCATTTGCGATTGTGTTCATTATGAAACCCAACCATCAATGAAAGCCCTGACCGAGGACGCAGGCAGACATATCGCTGGTTTATGTTCTGACAAGTCCTCCTCTGAGCCCTATTTAGCAATTTCATCGGAGATCTCATTTCCCGTGAACCCGTTATGACCCGGAACCCAGACAAGTCTAAGTGAATTCAACCTTCCGACCGAATGGAGATCTTGCATTCACGAATTATTTTGGAGGTGGTTATGGAGTTGAGCAAGGCCTTAAGTCGATACAGACGCAGATACCTCGCCCCATCAACCTGTTCCTCGCAATATATTCCATGGCCATTAGGATAGAATAAGTCTCTGCTTGAAAGACTGATGCATGGCAAACATGCTAACGAGAAGAAAAGTCGAATGTTGTCGTTCTATAAGAAGACACCAGCGCCAGATCTTTGACCGGTTTTGGAGCCATCCGTGAAGATTCGACTGCATTCCTTTCCAGGCTCAAAGTCTGACCAGAGCCAGTCCTGAACACGAGGAAAGTCGATTTCGTAGTTGCGCTTCAGCCGAAGTTCCGGTGTCACTGCATCGGACGGCATATCCATAAGACAGGAGTCGAAGGACAACCGTCGCGCAAGTTTATCAAAACTCCAGTGCGAGTTATACCAAAAGCCACCTCTAATTAAACGTAAGAGAGCTTTGATTGTGCAATCCATGATGTAAACATCAAGGGGCGGGAGGTTCAATAATGCATCTTGGCCGGAGAGAGGCGTGCTGCACTCACAGGCTCAGTAGTCGGAGTTGGTTGTGAGCCAATTGTTATCTTGTTACCCAGAAAGTCAGACTCCAGCAGATGACTAAGAATTTCCGCTTTCGTCTCAGTAAAGGTGCCATCAAGTTTTCTAGGTGATTCCCTTTTTCAGAACTTTAACGAACCTACTAGGTTCACCCAGGGGTGGCGACGGTGTAGAGGTTAGTGTGATGGCTTGTGACCCATGCGGTGCAGGTGCAATCCCCATGGCGAACAACAACATACGCCACCCATTCTCCTGCCTCTACACCAAAAGGAGGATTCCTGCCTAGTACAGTGGACCGTTACCGAGTCTGAGTGCTCTGGAAATTGGATTTCCTTTTTATAAAAAAACTAAAAAAAAAGGTTCACCCAGTCAATCTATTCGCAGAAATTCATATAAGAAGCATTTTTCTATACCGGAATTTACCTCATATATTAATTCTGCTTCGATCGGTAGAGATGCCAGTCATCCTCCAAATCAGTCTCAAGTGACCTATTTTGAAGTTTTCTAGCTTCACTTCGGATTCTCAGCAGTTCCGAGTTCCACCAGGGAACGGGCGTTCCGCCAGGGTTTTTTTTTACTGGGCACGTCAATTCAGAACAGCTAGTACAGTTCAGGTCTTGAACAGCTTCCTCTACCTTTGTCTCGTTCTGAGTTTAGTTGGAGTATTGAGAGTTTTCCCTAATTGCTCCCTGAAGCGTATCCAGTTGGTTTTCCCCGGATTTCTTCTCTCCTGCAAAGTTATGGCTTCGCATTCGGTTTGGAATTCGAAATTTTCTGAGAGGGACACCTCCGAAGAGACCCTCCAGTTGGTAACAGCCTTAAAGTATCTATTGGATAAAGTTAGGTCCATCCCCGCCTGTCTTCTTGACGTCACAATGTAGGCTGTAAACCAACATTGTTGATGGTAAGATCAGGCGATAGAATGAAATCGAAACAATGGTCTAATAACTAGGCCCATCTTCCTGGTGTCGCAATAATCTATGAGTTCAGACATTGCCCTTGGTGGTGGAGGCACTACCGAATCATAGGAGAGATAAGCTGACGCGATGACGAAGGTCTTTCAATATCCATTCGTTTCGTAGCTTATGGCTGCAGTAACCGAATCTTGGGCACAAAATTGTTCAAGCTTAGTCGTTGAGAGAAGGTTCGACCCAGCAAGACAAGCGCTGAGCCTTTCGCTACGCTCTTCACTGAGTATCATGGTGCCACGAATACCTACAAGGCCACAGATGCGATTTTTCCACACTCATGGCTCCTGTATGGATGTTATGTGGGGTTTTGTAATCAACCCGTTGAAGGTTGATCTGAGTAAATATAATTGAAGTGTTTTTCTTTGAGATAGGTGTTCCTGCTACAGCCAATCTCCGTCCACTGGTGCTGCAAGCATTACTGGTTGCAGAAACTCTTTCACCCAAGTTTTGTGCTCGGGAACCTCCATCAGTTAGAGGTATTTCAGTAGAGGTATATCGGTGGAGGTATTTCCGTTTGTTCCTGTTTGACCTATTGGAAGAGGTGGCAGTGTTGGTTTCAATCCGCATGGTGCGTTTCGGTTGGAGTAACCTATGCCCACCTGCATCACTCAGCCGTAGCCGCCGAGGTAGTGCAGCTCTCAGTGCTTGCGCCTTCAACTGGTTCAGTTTCTTTGCGCCGTGCCATTGCGGCCTTCCTCTCTTTAGATAGAAGCCAAACGGTGCTTATCGCTTCTGGAGCCGAAGATGAAGCGTATCAGGTTAAACATCTCCGCTACTTTCTGCATTTTTCCAGAAGTCTTCGGGAGCAAGCGTTCTTACAACTAATAAGGCGTTGGTAGTATGTTGGTTGAGGCCACCAGAATCCTTGCCCCGACCGCGGTCGTTAAGACCACTGGTGGATTTTCGCTGTTGCGAGTGCCACCTGCAAGCCTACCAACAAGCTTGCACAATCCACAACATCAAGGAACACCGCTTCTTCGGGTAAGACATTATCCAACATCTTTGAGGATAATGAATGCTTATCAATTCAATTCAATTTAATTTATTTATAAATTATTAAGTACATGTAAGACTTTGTCTTTAAAGAGATCTTTGATGATAATGATGCTGCCAGCAATGGACGAAAATCTCAGCAATAGCGAGATTGACGGAGTCATCAACCACTTTAAAGCCGTAGTCAACGCAGATGTTCACCGACAGAAGATAAAGCCACCAACCTTAGCACATCGAGTGATATATGCGCATAGACAACGACTGCGGAAAATGTTATAGAAGTATCTCCGCAGAACTTGGAATACCCACAACGACGATTACAGAAGTGTGCATTCACAAGTCGAATGCACCAACGTTATGTTGCGTTGAGATGTGAAGCACTTTAGGGAGAATAAATTCAGGAAGAGGCTGGAAGACATTAAACCAAGACCCGACGCCTTCAAGGAAATCAACTCGCTGGTTGGAAGATCGAAATGCCTAAAACCATTGAACAAGGACAGGACACAGCCACCATAGCAATTGAAAAAGAGCAAGCATTTCCCACTCACTTTGAAAGGAATTTCACAAATCGACCAACGACGCACCTTCCAGAATTCCTAAAAATTCACAAGGCTACCACCCCAACCAATGCACGGAGAACTCAACAAGAGAAGAAGTCCTCACCAACACAGAGGAGGTTGGTGATATTATCCATAGCGTCAACTCAAAGAAGTCATGCGGAACTGATGAAATTTCGATTGTTTTAGTATTCTGTTGACTATCAATTTCAACAGCTATTATCAATGGATACAGACAAATTCTGCTGCTTGAGCAAAATTCTGGAGTAACTGATGTTGCGGAAGATCAACCACCTGTGCGCTAAGTGAGACATTATCCCGACGTATCAATTTGTATTCAGAGCTAGACACTCTACGAAACATTCCCTACTGAGGCTTTAAAGCGGAGTCAAAATGAAACTAACAAAAAGAAGTCAACTATATGCTACTTGCTGGACATCGAGAAGGCTTCCGGAATTAAAGGATTGATCTTCAATAATAATTGAATATGGTTTTCAGTAGATATGCTGATTAAATAATAATAATTTCGAAACAAGTAGAATGTTCTTTGTACAGATACAGAATGAGAAGTCATCACTGAAAAGGATCAATGCCGGTGTACCCCAAGGATCAAGACTCGGTACGATAATCTTAAACATCTACACTGCTGAGCAGCCAACTACTGAATGCCAAAGCAAGATGCTTCTGTATGCAGATGACTCAGCGACCTACGCCAAATCTGTAACCAGAGATAGCTGCCCGAAGAGTTGAGACCCATATCAGGAAACTTTGGAATATAGTTTATAGTGGGGACCGAAGATAAATATCAGCCAAACGGAGCTTATTTGCTTTCGCACTCCAGTGACAGCGACCAGAGGACATAGAACATTTGCAGCCCGCTGCAGTAACATAAAGCTGAAACTCCCAGATGGCATCGTGGTTCATACAAGAACATCAACAAAATACATATCTAGGAATTAACTTCAGCGAATGATTCAAATTCAACACGCATGCTGACATCACTCTCAGAAGGCAACTTTTCACTGCATCACTGCACCCGCTGCTCAAGAAGTAACAGGCTAATCAAAAAACCAAGCTGCTCATAATATAAGCAGCTATCAGACCGATGAAAACTTACGGCTGTTCCATCTGGTTTACAATATGACCATAAATACTAAAGCTATTAAGGTATTAAGGAAAGTAGAAGTAGGAAAGAAGTTCAGGAATTAACCCGAAACAAATGGAACCAAGCTATCGTTACCTAAATCCTTGCGCCATCACTTATGCGATATTTGACGACATCATCCACAACGAAGAAATTTCTTTCTACAAAAAATCGGTAAGACATTACAGGGGGTAACTAACTCCCTAACGCTATGTCACATTTTCTTTTTATTTCCATCCCAACCGAACAGTTACAATTATTTAATAATTTTTAAAATATCATAAAATAGATAAAGAGTAGTCATATATACAGTTTTGTAAGACTTTTATAAACCTCGCCATAAGAAATATATGTTGCGCCCCTTTTGTTGAGCCGACATTTTCTATTTTAGTTATAAGTCTAAATATAAGTCAATTTTTAGAAATTATATTTAACATATTAGATAGAAAAAAAAATAATTTCTAAATAGATTTTCGAAGAATAGGACGTCCATTTACAATGATTTCTTCAATTAAAGGTTTTTTTTTTAAATAGTGGGCTTGTCAGTGACCAGATTTGAAAAATATTTAACCATGGGAATAAATGGCCCTATACATTATATATTCCAAATTTCACCTTTCTCGTTCAAACTTCGATATTTCGATAAATCGTTTTTTTTTAATTATACCCACAATTTAAAATACCGATCTATCGAAAATCGAAGTCAGTCTTTAATCATGAGCATTTACTATTTTTTAAGAGTATATATAGCTTTCTGGCTCAAACTTTGACTTTTTGATAGAACTGCTTTTTTTAAATTGTAGGCGTGCAGTTGGCGGATTTGAAAAACTTTAGTTCCCGAGCACTTTTAGAGCCTAAAAACAATATACTCGTATAACAAATCTCAGCTCTCTAGCGCAAAATTTTTCGATAAATTTGTTTTTTTTTTTGAGATTGTGGGCATGTCAGTGGTCGGATTTTAAAAGTGCCTAAACTTAATTATTTCGGGCCCATAAAGAATATATGGTTAAGATTTCAGCTTTCTACCTCAAATTTAAAGGCCTAATTTTTGCCGACGGAGGACAGACCGATGGGCGGATATGGCTAGATCAAAATGCGGGCAATATTAAAGTATGTTAGGTACAAAATACGATTCAAAATAATATACCCTTAGAATGGGGTATAACAAAATTAGATGGTGAATAAGTTGAATAACTCTAAAAATTGTTGTTTCAGTTTTAAAAATAGCTATATATTGCAGATTATTTTTATAATCACTGCAGTCACTGTGGGCTTATTCTAAAAACATAATTGACTGGCTTTTGGCTTGCAGCCCTTAGTACTGCGGGCTTTTTCATAATTTGGCGTGCGGGTTTTTATTGCAATTTCCCTAATATTGCCTCAAAGCAACGTAACAAAAAGGGGGGGGGGGGGTTATATTTTTTCCATGCACCAATCAGTGTGTACCTTTCTGAATGGTAGCTACTCGTAGATGTAATAAATAAAATTAATACAGCCCATTTTAGCCGAAAATCGACCAAACACAATTTTTAATTGGGATTATGGTACTATACTATATATAAGGCACTTTATGGATTGGTGCAAAAAAAATATTGAGATAACAATTAAACATGATATTACGATGATAGGAAAGTAGAAAAAAATGTGTTGGAAAATTCTGTTCGTCCGTCTGCCTGTTTGCAGATCTGCAGCCTAAGCGGATGGGCCGGGCCGATTTGCAAACTTGGTTCATAGTGTTTATTTAGTAGTCTCACACTTGGCGTTGTTGAAACTGGAATTTTAGCTCTAAAACAATGGTACCTATATGTCATATAACGGTTTGTTAAAACTTATTTTTTCTAAAAACGGCCTTAACGATTTAGATAAAACAGTCTATCTTTTGGTAAGAATGGATTTTGCGAGATTTATCTTAAAACGGTACCTCCTATATAACCGATTTTTTTAAAATCAGAATTTCTCGCTAACAACAAAACAGATTTTATGATCAAATTCATACATAACTTTTTTGGTTTTTTTAATATGCTGAAAACGGATATATTGCATTTTACCAGATTTTTTTCCAGATGAAAACTACAGATTTCCTTGTATTGAAATATGTACTCAAAAAATTGCAAAATATTTTTCACAAATTAAAAAAAAAAATTGCTTTAACGATTTTCAATATTTTTTTCCTAGGTAGACTATTGCTAGTAAAATACTATTGCAGACTTAGTTTTTCCAAGAAACCTCTCAAACAAATTTGAAAAACTAAAAGACTTTTCCAATATTTTTTTAAATAATTTTAAGTTATTATTTATTAGGTACATATCATCATTCTTTAAGATTTTATTACTACAAAAAGTATTACATAACATGTAGGTAGGAATCATGTTTATTGAATTTAATTTAATCTTCTGGCCTTATGCGCTGCAAATATATCTAAAACTTCTTCAGTGTCAATCTCAATTTGTTGATGAATTCACATTACCGCCAATCCTGTTAATCTTTTTTCACCGGAGAATTTCTTAGATAAGTTCTTAGACGTTTCATTGTCGAAAATGTTCTTTCCAGTGTACATGTTGAAACCGGTAATGTCACCAAAATTTTAAGAAGCTTTTGGATGTCAGGAAACAGATCCTTATTGCATTCCCCAAGAGCTGTTATTGCACTCCTTGAACGCTCTATATCTTTTTGTGTATGGAATTTTGTCTTATATAGCGTAACTTCAGCTTTTAAAGTATCCGAATCCAAAAAAACATTTATAAAATTTTAAGTTTTCTTCGTTATAATTTTGTTCGGTTTTGCCAAGGATCGATGGAATCAAAATGCACAAAGAGGAAAGTATGGACTTATGGTTTTCAAATCTCATTTTAAGCTGACTTAAAAAGTCATCTAAAAGAGAATCATTATACATATCCTAAAATAGCTTTCAGGATCTGTTGTGCTCATGTTTTGACAGTGCTGCTGCCTTGACACAATTTGTGAAATTTTAAGTTTCAAAAATTGTTTTGAATTCCGGAATGATATTCTTTGAAATGTGTTTGTTATTAATTCCACATGTTCCAATCCACGGATTTGTTTGTACCAATAGTATTGCGAATAGGGAAGAATTTGACAAGAATGCCCTAATGCCAGGTTTAGAGAGTGTGCGCTACAATGCACGTATAAGGCTTCTGCATGAGACTCGCGTACTACAGGTTGAACTCCGTTAAAACTGCCTTTCATAGCTTAAAACAAAATTCAGAAATTTTTAACATAATCAATAATTATTTGAGTACAAATTTCATACTGATGCGGAAAAGTATGATTTACAGATGCATTTTTAAAAAAATTCGGCGGGGGGGGGGGGGTTCAAACCCCTGTGATCCCCCCTGGCTACGGCCTGGTGTGTGATTCATTGAGAAGAATCATAAAATGATACATACTACAAAATAAACAAATAAGAAAATATAAGAAAGGTTAGTGACATTCAGTATTTATATACAAAGATAAAATAATGTAGAATATCACTTCAATTCGATAAACTATACAAACTAAAATTTGGGTGTGGTGACCCAGAAGTAAAAACCAAAAAAAAAAAAAGTAAAGAAAAAAAAAATTATAAACAGAAAAGGAAATTGTAATAACAAAAAATTTAAAAAGAAAAAAATGTAAACCAAAGTTAAACCATTATATTAGAAGTAAGAGATTCTAAAGCTGCATAGTCAAGACTGAAGAGCCACATTTTACCGCATTATAAGAACATTCCTGGAATTGCTATTGTTCTGATGGATAGAGGAAGTGCATTAAATAACCGGGAAGAAAAAACAGAGAACAAATTACGATAAGCAGTAGTGCGAAAATTGGGTACAGATAACGTGTTCGAAAGGTTTCCACGAAGATTGTAACGAGAAGTTAAACGAAAATTAAGATTACCAGACTTCATAAAGAATATTTTTAACACCTTAAAACAATACAAATGACGGACAGGAAGAATTTTCAGGGCACAAAACAAAGGAAGGCTAGAATGCCTGCGAGGTTTTCGACAAATTTTCCTTAGAACGTATTTTTCAAGAACCAACAAAGGATGTATTTTATTTCGATATACACCACCCCAACAAGCAATTCCATATTGTAACTTGGAATGAAAACCATAATAGATTGACAGTAAAAGCTTGGTAGAGCAGACGTTACGAAAATAAAAACATAGGGACGGGCTACAGTAAGCTTGGGCGAACTGTTGGATACCCTATTCTTATTCCTATCCCTCATAAGTCGGTGTGACAAAAGTCTTAGTATGGGTGAATTGTTAAGAACGCTCTACATATTTTGTTATATAACATTTAAAGGATTTTATCAAAAAAAAAAACGAAGCTTTTGTAAAAAAAACGGTCCCTAGCTCAAACTATGGTTTTTCAAAAAAATGTTTTATTTAATTGTGGGCGTGTCAGTAGGCGAATTTAAAAAAAATTAACACATGAGCATAAAGGGCCGCGTAGAGAGTATATATTATAAATTTCAGCTAGCTAGCTCAAACTTTGGATTTGCAAAAAAAGTTTATTTTAAATTGTGGGTGTGTCAGTGGGCGGATTTTGAAAATATTTACACATAAGCTTAAAAGGCCCCTAGAGAGTATATATTATAAATTTCAGCTCCCTAGCTCAAATTTTGGTTCTTCAATAAAATTATTTTATTTAATTGTGGGCGTGTCAGTCTGCTGACTTTGAAAATTATATCTCCCGAGCAGTTTTAGGAGTCATAGATCATATATATTTCAGCTTTCTAGCTCAGAATTCGATTTTTTCGAAAATTTTGTTTTTTTGAGTTTGTGGGCGTGTCTTCGGGCGGATTTCAAAAATTCGTAAACTTGTACCTACACAGTTTTACATACCATCAGCTCGGCACGAAGTCGAATTTGATAGAGTACCAATAACTTTTAATATTTCAAAATTTTGTTTTTTTGAGTTTGTGGGCGTGTCTTCGGGCGGATTTCAAAAATTCGTAAACTTGATTATTTCGGGACCTTAGAGAGTATTATGGTTAAAATTTCAGCTCTCAGGCCCAGTTTAAAGGCCTAATTTTTGCCGACAGACGGACGGACGGACATGGCTAGATCGACATTACTATGGATGCTGATCATAAATATAGTTACTTTTCGGGGTCTACGGGCAATATTAATGTATGTTACAAACTATGCATCAAAATTAATATACCCTTAGAATAGGGTATAAAAAATGTCGGAGAGTGCATCGGAAATAATTTTTCATGTGTTAGTGTGATTCACAAAATTCTTTCTAGAGTCAAAAGTAAGCCCCAAATATTTAAATGAATTCACTCTTTCAATTAGGAAACATTTATCACTACAGGAAACATTATAACAAAAAGAGGGAAACGACGATTTGGAATCACAATAGCAACTACACAGTTTATATCTAAGACATTCAGGTGCATGAAAGTACACATTAACATCCAAAGCGTGTGTAGAAGATAAGCAGAAGAACATTATCTTTGTTTTTGAGCTTATCACTAATTGATGTTCAGCAAACCAATGTCTCAACAAAATAAGATCCCACTTAATATCAGAAACTAGGTCCAAAGGACTGTTTAAGCCATAAGTGATACCAATGTCATCAGCAAAGGCAGTTGGCTTACCCTTGAAACTAAGAGCAAAGAGTGAGTTAATGTAAATCAAAAACAGAATTGGACCTAAAACGGAGCCATGAGGAACACCCAGGTTAAGGAACAGTAATTCGCTCCTTATATCATCCAACTTTACTCTCTGCGATCTATTTGCAAGATACGACGAAAACCAGTGGAGCATGAAACCACGAAATCCAGCTTTCTCCAGTTTCCCAACAGAATATTGTGGTTAACCATGTCGAAAGCTTTGGTTATGCAAATAAATAAACCACCCGTACATTGTTTCCTATCAATGTATGACATTACAAGGGAACAACACTGTAGGAGCGCATCTTCCGCTGATTTGCCTTTTAAAAAGCCAAATTGACTTGGATTGAAAAACCTAGTTTTGTTTAAAAAAAAGTATATTATTCTATTTTTCATTAGTTTTTCAAATATTTTGCTAAAGACAGAAAGAAGTGAAATGGGCCTATAGTTACCGATCTCAGTAGCGGAATCCTTTTTGAATAATGGAATTGCATCAGCACATTTAAGACATTCGGGAAAGACACCTTCAAACACACAACGATTAAAGATATATATGCCAAGACATCAACTATAAAAAACACAATTTTTTTAAGTACCTACATAGTTTTACATACCATCAGCTCTGCACGAAGTCGAATTTGATAGAGTACCAATAACTTTTAATATTTCAATCGAATTTATGGGCTCAAAAACAAAGCTACTACTATTAAACAGTTCAGAACATCCACTAATGGAAGGGCAAGTACAACAATTCGATTTGATAGGACTCGGTTGTAGACTGCAGCCAACATTGGTAAAATAACAATTGAAAGCATTATTAATAGTAATTTTGTCATTAACTTCAGAGTTACCAACACGCAACACAGTAGGTTTTTTAGAAGCAGTGGATTTATTAAGTAAGCTACTAGTGGCCATTCATTTTTTAAATTTCCCTGTGCTGAGCTAAATTGAGCACGGTAATAATTATCTCGGCAGATTGGAATTTCTTTTTTTATTTCAATACACAATTTTTAATACCTTCTTTTTAGAATCAAGTTCTCAGGATTCTTTTTACACTTTATTCTGAGTTTATTTTTGCCAATGACTTTCTTTAGTAATAGACTAGAAATCCAAGGTTTAAGTCTTTTAACCATTTTTTTAGAGGACAAAGATGAAGAGCGAGATAAAATATGCTTGTTAAGACAATCAATAAGCAGTAGAAGAATCTCTACAGGCATAAACATCATCCCACGACTCATAGCATAAATCATTTTTTAGTCTACTAAAATCAATTTTCGCTTTGCTTTGAAAGGAATTGGAAGATACACCACATCTGGTTTTGGAGATTTTTACAAAAAGTCCCGTCATACAGTGGTCAGTAATTTTCAAATCCAAAACACACTGTTCACATTCACACGCCCATAAATATGATCCAGACAACTCCCGGAAGAAGGCCTAGTAGGCTCATTAATGAAGCAAGCTAGACCATGCGAAGCAACTTAAGCCAAGAAGCTCGAGACAGTGTCATTATTTTCCAAAATGTTTATATTGAAATCACCTACTATAATTAAATTGTTCGATTTTTCCCTATTCAAAAGGTCGGAGAACTCGTTTATAAACGACATAACATTGAACATATGCAGTCTAAAGACACATAAGAACACAAACATAACATGATCAATTTCAAGGGAAACCTTTAAAACATCGGCGCGCAGTAAATCAAAGCGCACCACATCAAGAAAGAAGTGGTCATCTTTCACAAAACATCCAACTCCACCTGCAGCGTAATTTTCATTTGTGTTAGGAATAAATTTCACTTTCACTAAGTAAAATAAGGCCAAACGTTCAAAATTGGCCTTATTTACCGGCCCAATCGATTTTTCTGTGGTTTCTAGTATTTGCTAACATATTTTAATGAAGCTTGGCAGCCTTACGTATGTCATCGCACAAAACCACTTAACAAAGTTTATTTTCTTTAGTAAGAAATCTTATACTCTGCATGTGAAGAAAGTACTGATTAACTTACTCACATGGCGATGGCGTCCTTTATTTTTGAAATTTAAACAGAACGTATTATGCTCGTAAAGTATTCGACAAAATAAGCGTTTACTTTGAAAAGACAAATATGTAATCAGACAGATATAAAAATTGTACTTTTGTCCCCCGTAAAACCTCACATACGCACTTACATGTATGTACTTTGTGTTAACTCCCTCCCATTCCGAGAATGCCAAAGACCAACAATAAACCCAATCCATGTTCGTAGAATTAAATTAACAAAATGCAGAATAAGTACATGCCTTTCTTTTCCCCGCTGAACAAAAGCAAGATAAGATATCAATTCCAATATATTTTGTATGAGTTGCAAAAAATTTGAAATTCAAATTCTTTGCATAACCGTTACAACGTCAGAATCAAGTGCCAATCCGGGAGATATGAGCTTCTTTAACATTCAAGGAACGATGATGACAAGTAGCAAAATCAGAATATTACCATTTCCTTCGGCTTCGTTTGCTTTTTCACCAGAAAAAGCCCTTGAAAGGCATTGTTTTCTTCTTCCAATCGAATGGAAATCCGATGCCCTTGCAAGATAACACATCGGCTGGTGGTAATCACAACAATCATAATCATTCAATAAATAGTATCTTCCGGTTCCTTCTCGTTCCTTTATTATAAAAACTCAATTATATATCTGCCTGGTTTTATGAAGTCGCAAGTTTTGAAGTGTTTTCGTTTACTGCAAATTATAATGTGATCCGTAAACCATAAGAAATAACAAAAAAGTCTTAGCAAACGCAAAAAATAAACTAATTTGTTCGTGTCCTTTGAAACGTAGAGATTCCCAGTGGTCGACCACTTTTCTGCTTCACAGAGGCAAAGAGGTTATGTTCTTTTGAATGTCTACCTACCACTAATGGAAATGGTTTTGGACTCGGTAATACTCTATCCTGGAATTAAAACAACATAATCTGTAGAACATTCCAAGACCAGACCACATAAAGAGTTTAAGATAAGGAACGGACCCAACTATACCAAGAAGCGAGTCTATCTGGTTAAATTGTTTCCATAATCTATTTTCAATTAAGTTTATTTCGCCGCGCAGTAAGCTATGTAAACAATTTCGTTCCCATTTGAAAGTACACACATTTGTAATTCAATTTACAGAAGTAAATCTTCTCATTAAAATGATTCGGTTGATGGTATTTCATTACAGAGCGTCTTGAAAGTAAGGAGCAAAAATAGCTTTCCTTAAGAAAAGATGGGGAGCACAAAAGTGCTGTTGGTGAAGTATACGAATTAATTAAAATCCTCTTCGAAAAAGAAGGAATTTGCTACTAATAAGATTAGATTTCTTTTTTGTTTTGTCGGGGTGAGAGACTTTCTACACTGGAGCACTCAGGCTCAATTCTGGTCCATTGTACTACCAGGAAGACACACCACATCCCCACTCTACTTCTGCCCTACTTATCCACCTGTGGGGCTCGCCGGTTTGGCCCCAAAAATTATCGGCAGGCCCCCAGATTTCGAGTCACACAACAGCTGGTGTTTTTGTCTTTGAGTAGACTAAGAGTTAGACCTGCCCGTCTTTCGCGATTATAGAATAACATTAACTGATATTGCCTGTCAGTACCAACTGAGCCGGTCGCCCTACATATTTTCTGAAATAGGTTATATAACGGGATAGCTTCCGGATCTTGGAACTTGTTATTCGATCCAGATTTGTTACACCTGCTGTCATGCGAAGCATCTTGCACTGGCATACATACCAACTGCGTGCCGTACAGTTGGAGTAGCATTCATACATATTTAAACTCAAAATCCCTCTCTCATGATATCTTCTCCTTGACGGAAACATGGCTTAATGCCGGAATTTTAGACACGGAACTCTTCAATCATGAGTTATCCGTATTCAGAAACGACCGTCATAACAATGACCTGAAAGCGCTTGGAGGAGGTGTCCTGATCGCTGTTCGTTCCAACCTTGAGTCACGAAAGATTGACTTTCCATTTCAACTCAATGTCGAAGTTATCTGTGTAAAAATTACACTTAAGAACAAACATTAATTTATATGTTGGTAATGCGTACATTCCATCGTCTCGTCTATGTTCTTTGTATTCGGAACTTTCTATGGCACTAGACCATATTTTTGACATATCTTGTTGTGACAGCACTGTCTTACTTATAGGCGACTTCAATCAGCCACATATTGGATGGGTACCTTCTGAGGATGATTCTCATTTCATTCCATCCTTTGACTCTGCCCAACAACAGCTCGCTTTACTTGACAACATTTTGTCTTTTGACTTACAACAAACAAGCTGTAAAATTTCAAAAATCGAACTCTTGATCTTCTTTTCTCTTCTGACTCTGTTAGTTCTGTGGTTCTGGAATCCCACTTCAGTATAACTAACATAGATGACAATCATCCACCCTTGGATGTATTTATTGAACTAGGCGCACATTTGTACGAAAATAGTAATTCGTATGACCATTCGCAATCTTTTGACTTTCGGAAAGCAAATTTTCAAAGGCTTTCTGATGAAATTTTCAGCTTTAATTTTAACCTTACTGCCTTATCTAATATTGAAGATGCAGTAGGTTCTTTTTATTCTTTGATGGATAACTGCATGAAAAAAGTGATTCCTGTGAAATCCTCTAGGAATCTGAAAGCGTCCCATCCCTGGTACACTAAAGAGCTCAAATCGATACGAAACAGACGTAATAGGGCTTGGAAGAACTATTTAAAAAGTCTCTGCCATACAGATCTTGAGCTCTATTTCACATTATTCAATGAATTCAAATCTTTATCATGCAACTTATATATTGCCTATATAAGTAAAATGGAATGCTCTTTAAAATTGAACCCCAAACTTTTCTGGGGTTTTGTCAATTCCAAGAAAAAAACCGATGGTTATCCATCGAAGCTTACTAACAATAGTTCTACAACTGCTGATTCGCTAGACGCAAGCAATATGTTTGCAGATCATTTCAGTAAGTCATTTAGGGAGACCCCTCTTCACATTGATGATCAATATTTTAGTTATCTAACTAGCTGTTCCCAAATAAGTTTTAGTAGTATCTCATTCGATTTGGAAACAATTTTAAAATGTATTTCTTCTCTGAAGAATGACTATTCATCAGGTCCTGATGGCATTGCACCGATTGTTTTAAAAAAATGCAGTCATGCAATTGCTCCATATCTTAAGTATATGTTTGAATTGTCCATTAGTACAGGTAAATTCCCTAATCTATGGAAAAGTGCTTTTATCACACCTGTATTTAAAAAAGGCAAACGTGGTGATATCACTAATTATAGGCTCATTTCAAAGCTTTCGTGTATCCCTAAGCTTTTTGAACAAATTGTTTGTGAAAAGCTAATATTTCTTTGTCGCAATATAATTTGTAATGAACAGCATGGATTTGTAAGAAACAGATCCACTGTCACTAATCTATTAAGCTTCTTGCATGATTGTTCTAATGCCTTGGAGAATAAGGGCGAAATGGATTGCATATACATTGACTTCTCTAAGGCTTTCGACCAGCTGTTCCATGAAATAATCGAATTTAAGCTTAGGGCTTTTGGCTTCCCACCATGTTTCATAAAATGGGTTAATTCATACCTTACATCAAGGGTTTATCAAGTCAAATTTAGAGGATCGCTATCTGTATCTTTTACATCTGAGTCTGGAGTTCCCCAAGGTAGTCACTTCGGACCAATTCTATTTATACTTGCCATTAATGATGTTAAGGCATGTATAAATCACAGTAATATCCTGATCTACGCTGATGATATGAAAATATATAAATCTATCACTAGTCAGCAAGACAGAATGTTTCTTCAATCTGGCATTAATAGCTTCGCAAATTGGTGTGATAAAAATGGTTTATCCCTGACCCCAACTAAATGTCAACATATGACATTCTCTAGAAAGACTATCCCTTCCACCTTTCAATATTCTCTGTCTCAACATATTCTTTGTAATGTTGATAATTTTAAGGATCTTGGGGTTTATTTCGACCCCAAACTGGTTTTTGCTAAGCATATTAATTCTATTATTAATAAATCTAATTCTATGCTGGGCTTCGTAAAAAGGTGGGCCAAAGAATTTAATGACCCTTACGTTTCTATGTCATTGGCCCATAGAGAGTATATATTATAAATTTCAGCTCCCTAGCTCAAACTTTGGATTTTCAAAGAAATTGTTTTATTTATTTGTGGGCGTGTCAGTGGGCGGATTTTGAAAACTTTTTATCCCGAGCAGTTTTAGGAGTCATAGATCATACGAGTATATAAAAAATTTCAGCTTTCTAGCTCAAAATTCGATTTTTTCCAAAATTTTGTTATTTTGAGTTTGTGGGCGTGTCTGTGGGCGGGTTTTAAAAATTCGTAAACTTGATTATTTCGGGAGCCTAGAGAGTATATGTTTAAAATTTCAGCTCTCTTGGTCCAGTTTAAAGGCCTAATTTTTGCCGACGGGCGGACGGACATGGCTAGATCGACATTACTATCGATGCTGATCATAAATATAGTAACTTTTAGGGGTCTACGGGCAATATTAAGGTATGTTACAAACTATGCGTCAAAATTAATATACCCCTAGAATAGGGTATAAACATACAACTAAGGCCGGTATCCCTTTGAAACCGGACGGTAGTACCGCGGTAAAGCTGTCTACCGGCACCTGGGGGCTGAACTGTGGATATTCGTAGTTCCTCCGTCAGTGGAAGCGAGCAAATCCACACCAAAAATCTTCCCGGAAAGGTGGGTCTGTGCAACATGTTCCCACCTCCGCTGACAACATCCCCTCAGACATTGCCCCGAAGCTGCCCCCCGTTAATGATCCTGCAATACTTGTCAGGAGCAGGACTGTGGAAACTCATGATCCTTCCACTGGTAGCAAACGCATGGATGCTTTCAAAATTCAACACCCTCCTAATGGAAGTGGGACTGTGGAACATGGTCCGGCTTCCACTAGAGCGTCTGGGAGCGGAGGAGCGCGTCACCGCAACCCCTTAACTTCGTACTAAAAGGATAAACGCAACGCCAATCACATGATTGGCTCTATCGGGTTCATCCCTGTGTTGGATAGAACCCCGACTCAAATTAATAAATTGACCTAGGCTCGAAACATAATCCTAGGCAAGGACAAGACCAGCGGCGACATTGCGCCAAAGCGGCAGAGATCGGTGGAGGAGGTCGTTTCGGCGTCCAAGCAACTGAGGATGCATAACACCACCAATCCTCCTAACGCGTTCACCGCCAAATCTCATAGGTCATTTAGTGATGTCCTCAAAAACAGGATTGTGGTCGCAGTCATAGACCGTAGCGACGCCGACGGCATGATCTCACCTGAACGGTGTTATCTCATTATGCTATGCCCAAGTGCTAAGCTCGATGTTGCTGCGAGGGAGGACATCCCTTGCCGACCGAGATTGCGCGCCTGGATCCCGATCAACACTTCTTCCCCCGAGAGGATTATAGAACTCATAAGATTCAGTAACCCATTCCTTCCGACTCACAACTGGAAGGTCTCGAAACTGGAAGAACAAAAGGGTTCCTACCGATGCGCTCTCATTGTCAACAACCAGGAATCCCTTGCTCATCTGGCTGCAACCGCATCAGGTGTGATTCGGTTTGGGTGAAACGATATCACGCTGAGAGTTTATAAGAAGGACGCTTTGGACGCTGACAAGTGACCTCATCATCCCTCCGACACTGCTGTGTATGATGCTAGTGCACCAGTCACCTTCCCCTATTTAGAGGATGACCAGCCCGAGCCGTCTAAGGAACTTACTGCGTCTTTAATCCCTGTGATCGAATCTCAGCCATTCATGGAGACGGACGCAATCTCTGACAAGGCTCTTCTGAGCTCTTTAGCTCGTCCTCTATATTGGAAGGCATGTCAAACAAGGATCTTCTGAGTGAAGACGAGCGAATTGGAAGACCTCAACAACACGGTGGCGAATGTTTCTCTTCAGGATTGTAGCCGATCGTACAGATTAACCTCCATCACTCCATTAAGGCTTCGGCCGCCCTCATCTCCGGCTTGCAAAAACTGGAGAAGATATAGTCTCGGTTCAAGAACCCTGGGTTGTCAATAACCCTTGGATACTACTCACTATATGTGTCCGAAAAAGATAAACCTAGATCGTGCATATTATTGAATAGTAGTCTTAATGCTTATTTACTCCCTTATATCAGCGATCGAGATATGACAGCTGCCAAGCTAGAGAATGCTGGTCGCATATACTGGTTGACATCAGCGTATCTTGCCCATGACAACTTGGGACCTCTGCCTGGTGATAACCTAGATAATTTTATCGCGGAAGCAGAGAGGCGGAAAGCTGCACTAATCATCGGATTCGACGCTAATGCGCATCATACCGTATGGGGAACCTTCATTACCAAAAACCGACAAGAAGTATTAGACATTACTCTTATTTCTGATACCATTCACAAAATGATATCGAGTTGGAGAGTTTCGGCTGACCATTCTTTCTCTGACCACATCTTCAATTCAACCTTAACATTGACACCCCCTGCCAATCCACTTTCCGAAATCCTCGGAAAACAGACTGGCCCAAATACAGAGATACTATACGCAAACTAGTTATCTCTGAACTCCTAAGCCCCCCATGAAATTCCGACGAGCTTGACTACAAAGTCAATAAGCTCACCATGGCTTCACAAAGCGATGGCTGCTTCCTGCCCCTCATACGACCCAGGGGGAAAAAGAAGCCATACTGGTCTATCCCAGAATTTGGAAAACTGAAAAATTATTGCAGGAGACTTTTCAATCGTGAATCGATCTAAAACTGACTGGGACTCCTATAAGAAATCCCTCAAATCATATAATAAGAACTTAGGAGGGCCAAAAGATTATCGTGGAGACTCTTCTGTGGCAAAATAGAAGAATACTCTGAGACATCAAGGCTAAGAAAAATCCTTGCATCAAATCCAGTTATGCCTACCTGCTCTAAATAAGTCAATTTGAATTATATTTACTCATTCAACTCGGCTTCGTCAGAATTCAAACCGACCGAAGAAAAAGATCTTAAAGCTTTTTGATAGGTATATATTTGATTAAAGATACATTTATTTATTAGCAAAAATAAAGACACTGACGTATCGTGTATCAATGAACTGCACGCGATGCAAAGATCCACTCCCAGAGGACGGAGAGTTCATCAAATGCTGAGGCTATAAAGGGAACTATCACTTTGAGTGCTCCACAGTTTCATCCACCATCTACAAGTAATGCCAATATTCAAACTGATCTGAAAGAAATTAAAACATTGCTGAAGGAATACTCTCAGTCGGTAAATTTTATTAATCAAAGATATTATAATTTTAACATTATTTTGGCAAAGAACAACGAGTTTAGAAAATTTAACACAACAAGTAAATGAGTAGGTAGGTACAGAAGACAAAATGAAATGAAAAAATAACACAATTGAAAAACAAGAGTAAACACACTGGAACAAAAGCAAATTGAAAAAATATTGAAATAAAAAATGTGCCAACTGCGAAAACAGATAATACTTTCAGTATTGTTGAAGCTATAGGAGACGCTATAAATGCACCCGTCAGCGAAAACGATATAGCTAGAAGAATAATGCGCTACCGAACAAAAAAAATCGAGAAATTTCAAAAAATACACAAAAAAGGATTTCATAAATAAAGCGAAAGAGAATCATGAACTAAAATTCTCCGATATTTTCGAAAAACTTGGCGGCACAATAGCTGTGTTTCTTTGCACGCGGATATAGGGATAATTTGAAATTTGCATGTAAAATACAACAACAACTTATCCTATATACGCTAACTTTAACGGGGATAGCTATCGCCGCGAAGTCAGTTAGCGGGGATAAACAGTGCTTCCAAAACCCATTTTCTTCGTTTCTGATGAACTGATGCGATGAATTTTTCAGGAAATGTGAAAGTTCGACATCCGTCCGACCACTAACACATCCCGCCGAATATTTTGTTCGTGATTTTATTATTATTATTTTTCAAACTTCATTATAAAGGTAATTGAATTTGGCAAATTTGTTAATGTGAAATTGTTTTTCATAATTTTAGAATATGCTTGGCATCAATGTCAATTGGCGGAAGTAAATATTTTTCAATTTCAGGATCTTCAATACAAATTTCTTAACTACAGATTACAGCTTTGTCACGGTGCATGTCATAGGTGCATGTGTGCTGCCAAGTTTTTTTTGATGAATTCTTAAGCGGCGATGGTCGTTTTTTAATGCCATGCCTATATCCGCGTGCAAAGAAACACGGCTAATAACAACTGAAGACAATAGCCGTGCTTCTTTGCACGCGGATATAGGGATAATTTGAAATTTGCATGTAAAATACAACAACAACTTATCCTATATACGCTAACTTTAGCGGGGATAGCTATCGCCGCTAAGTACTTTAGCGGGGATAAACACTGCTTCCAAAACCCATATTCTTCTTTTCTGATGAATCGTTGCGATGAATTTTTCAGGAAATGTCAAAGTTTGACATCCCGCCGACCACTGGCACATCCCGCCGAATATTTTGTTCGGGATTTTATTATTATTTTTTTTTATAATTTTTTATAATTTTAGAATATTAATTTCAACTGTCGGAAATAAATATTTTTGAATTTCACGATTTTCAATACAAATTTCTTAACTCAACTTACAGCTGTGCCACTAATGAACGTCATAGGTGCATGTGTGCTGCCAAGTTTTTTTTGGTGAATTCTTAAGCGGCGATGGTCTTTTTTTAATGTCATGCCTATATCCGCGTGCAAAGAAACACGGCTAATGTAACCAGATCCACACTAATTTACATCAACAATTAACTAACTGCTGTTTTTTGACATCTACTTTGGTCTGCCAAGACTAGGGCAGAAGCGACTGGTTGGTCGTACGTTTGGATAAGTAACAACAAAGTTCTTACAAGAAAACAAGATGGGGAGAAGGTTATTGAAATTGTCTCAAATGACGATAGCCGTGTTTCTTTGCACGCGGATATAGGGATAATTTAAAATTTGCATGTAAAATACAACAATAACTTATCCTATATACGCTAACTTTAGCGGGGATAGCTTTCGCCGCTAAGTCCTTTAGCGGGGATAAACAGTGCTTCCAAAATCCATTTTATTCGTTTCCGATGAATCCTTTCAATGAATTTTTCAGGAAATGTCAAAGGTTGACAACCCACCGACCACTCACACATCCCGCAGAATATTTTATTCGTGATTTTATTATTATTATTTTTCAAACTTCATTTTAAGGGTAATTGAATTTAGCAAATCTGATAATGTGAAATTGTTTTTCATAATTTTAGAATATGCTTGGCATCAATTTCAATTGGCGGAAGTAAATATTTTTCAATTTCAGGATTTTCAATACAAATTTCTTAACTACAACTTACAGCTGTGTCACGGTGCATGTCATAGGTGCACGTGGTTACATTCCCACAAATCCCACATATTGAACTGTAAATCCACTGAAGACAAAGTCTTCATAAACATTGTATTATATAAAATCACTGAAGACAAAGTCTTCATAAACAAAACTATAAAATGTAATCTGATACAAGACATAAATAATGGCAGTGCCAACTTCATTTGTTGACACAAATGTACATCTTCAATGTATCATAAGAGCAAGAGCTTTCTTGCATAGAAAACTAAGCATCTACAATGTATTATAATAGCAAGATCTTTCTTGCATAAGCTATTTAAATACTATGTCTTGAATCAGAAGTAATAAAGATAAAATAACGATCTTCAATCGAACTGCCGACCTAAGCAGATAAATCACTATATAAAGGGTTTCTTTCTCATGTTAGATTCAGTTCTTGTCCATAGTTGTAGTACTACGTTCAGCTGAAGATTTCCCCCCACCAATGGTAAGGGATCGGAAGCTTATTTCATTCAAAATAAAACTTTATTAAAAATTGAATAAGTAATCTTTTATTTTCTTTGGTTGCGTTCTCTAACGAGAACATGAAAATATTTTTTTTTAATATAAACGAATCTAAAAACAAAATTGGCGCAGTCGGTAGGATCTCGAAAGATCAATTGTCTATAAGATACGTTAATCTTACTTTTTTAAAAGTTTTATTCGGGATTCAATAGTCCATTAAGCTAACTAAAAAAGTTTGCCGGTAAATTAAAATTACAAACGGTATAGGACAAATAAAAATATACTTCAGTGAAAAACATAGTGAATCAGGATCCATAAAAGGACAATTTCACAAAATCTCGTAGAGAGAATGCTAAACTGGAAAAAGTATAATAGTAAATATTAAAAAATAATAAATCTTAGTGAAAAACATAGTGAACCAGGAACCATAAAGACAATTTCACAAAATCTCATAGAGGGAATGTTGGACTAAGAGGAAAAATAATATATATGTTATATCGGAACCCACTTGTGCGCATCTAGATTTTAAATTCAATAAGTAAACATTTTGCCATACTTTCAATGTACACAAAAAGATGCTATGACAAAGAATAATTGTAGTCAACACTTTTTGTCCTAATCAATGTTTATGTTTTAAAGATCCATCGCTTCAATGTTTATAAAATATGAGCAGGAAATGTGACTCAGCACTTTTTGCCTTTAGCAACTGGTGCGAGAATATCCGCAGTCAAAATGCTGCGTTAGCAATTAAGCAATATAAAAGGGGATCGATGTATCTCAAGTTGTTAAGTCTTAAGTCTACCATACCAACAGTCACTTCGTATAGCGGAAGATTTCCCCCCACCAAGGGTAAGGGATCTGAAGCTTTGACTTCAATAAAAAGTTATTAAAATTAAATAAAGTCTTTTATTTGATGTCGCTCTCTGACGAGAGCGCAAATATATTTTTTTATTAACTTAAAACACTTAAACAAAATTGGCGCAGTCGGTAGGATTGCACAAATCGTGTAATCCTTGTAAAAATCTACCGTTCCGTTTAAATAGTGAAGTAAATTTCAAAAATAAGTTTTTTCTGCGAAAAAGATTAAAACAAATCTTTGAGTCTACGACTAAACACGGTGCTGTGAATAAATAAAAATAAATTAATACAAAATTGATTAAGATATTTTTAAAAAAAAAAAAAAGTTTTGAAAGTGAATAAACCGTACTCACATTGACGGGTAAAACATTTTTAAATAAATTCAGTGAAAAGATCGAAGATCCAACAAATCTATTCAGTGAATAAAAACGGATTAATTAGTGGTTCACCCCAATGCACATGGTAATACCACAAAACTCATAGAGAGAAATTAATCAACCTCATAGACTAAGTTAAAGAAGAAAAGGGCAGCTTCAGAGCTCCAACAAATAGCATAAAATAAATGATCAAGAGATTGCAGAAGAAGAAGATAATTAACCCAGAAAGCAGATACACTGACGAAGAGGAATCTAGTTCAACAGAAGAAGAAGACCTACATCTACTAGAAATTCGAAACAGAAGTATACCTGAATATTGTAAGAATAATTTTGAAAATAAAAAAAATTAAATTACTAGAAAATAAAATTGATAATTTAAATCTTAGTTTGGGCAATAATATTTTAGACAATAAAAGTAAAAATAAAAATATTGACAACATTTTATTGACAAAATTTGAAGAAAATAATCATAAGTTTAATCAAAGTAAATTAAGTATAGAAAACTATCAGAAAACCAAAATGGCTACATCCCAAGTAAATAATACACCCAAAAAAAGCTTAACGCTTAATCCATTAAAATATATTGAGAAACTTAATACGTTTGATGGTCGCACTGAAGATCTTTACACATTCCTCACAAATGTAGATGGAATAATACCAACTCTTAACGAGTATGATAATCAAAGCCAACTGATGTGTATAAATATTTTAAAATCCAAATTTATTGGAAAAGCAAAAAGATGCATTGAGATTCACTCCCACTTACAAAATTGGTTAGAAATCAGACATATGCTAATTAATAATTTCGGAGGATTCAAGAACAGCCTACAATTGTACGAAGATCTAAGACAGATCAGTTTCAGAGGTAACGTTTTAAATTTCTATAACGACATACAAAAAACTTTGTGCGATTTGAACCAAAAATCGGTTCAAGAAAATAAAGTCCATGAAGTGAACAATAATAATCTCACAGCCTTAAATATTTTTAAAGAGAAATTGCCGGTACATATGCGAACAATTCTTTTCGCCCTCAAACCAATGAGTTTGCAGGAAGCCCTACACGAGCTCACAGAAGCAGGATTTGTTGAATCGAACTCTTTTGAAGAAAGACAGCCAAGGCAAAACTTCAGCAATAATGTTAAGAACTTTCAACCTAAAATGTTTGTCCCACAGAATCATCAAAATAATTTTAGACCCCAAAATTTCCAAGCGTTTGGCCAAAATAGAAACAACCCTAACAACAATTTTAGACCAAATAATTTTCGACCACCATTTAATCATTTTCAAAACAGAGCTCCTTTCCAAAATAATTACAACACAGATAGGAACTATAACCAAAACAACTCTAGAACACAGCCTATGGACATAGATCCAAGTAGTAGTCAATTGAGACGTAACCCAACACCGGTTAACAGACAAGTTAATTACAACAGAGGAAATCACTCTAACAATCCTGCGGGATATAATGAAAATAATAGTAGTAATACTGAAAGGAATTTAGAAACAAATAACGAAACTCACGAGAATCAAAATTTTCAGTTACAAGCCTCGGAAATAAATCCGGACTTCCCTATCTCAGAATAGAGAAAAACGGCAAAATTATACGTATGCTCATAGATACTGGAGCAACAAATAGTATCATTAATAAAATAGACGTTCCACTCCAATACATACAAACTAGAAAGCAACCGTTAAAAATTAACACAGTAGGAAGCCCTGTCGTAGTGACAGAAGAAGCATTATTTCCCAAAGAAAAATTCGCCTATAAAGTAAAAGAAAACTGTCTTTTCCATATATTGAATTTTAGTCCAAATTACAATGGGATAATCGGTAATAATATTCTATTACTTAATAATAGTAAATTAGATTATGCAACCAAGACATTAACACTGAATGACATAAAAATTCCAATATTTTTTGATTTAATTGACGAACAAGTCTACATGATGGAAGTTCATCACTTAAGCGGCTTAACGCCAAATGACACTATCTTCGACGAGTTTGAACAAAAAAATACTGAACACATGAATATTGAAGAAAAAAGAATTCTCTCTAAAACCCTAAAAGAATATCAAGATGTATTCTTTCATAAAGGTGACGACCTAACATTTACATCACACGTCAAACACAAACTTACTGTCTCAGACAATTCCCCAATTTTCACCCGGATATACCGCTATCCCGAGGTACATAAAAATGAAGTCAATAATCAGATCCAAGATCTTTTGGATCAAGGGATAATCAAACACTCGAGTTCACCATATAATGCTCCGATATGGGTCGTACCCAAGAAAATGGACAAGATGGGAAATAAAGAGTGGCGTATAGTTATTGACTATCGCAAATTGAACAAGGTTACCAAAGAGGATAAATTTCCAATTCCTCTAATTGAAGATATACTCGACAAGATGGGTCGAGCCAATTATTTTTCTACTTTGGATTTAACAAAAGGTTTTTACCAAATTGAAATAGATCCACAAGATCGTGAGAAGACAGCCTTCTCCACACTTTCAGGACATTATGAATGGATCAGAATGCCATTTGGTCTCAAGAATGCTCCTGCTACATTTCAACGCATGATGAACGAAGTCCTAAGTGACTACATTGGTAAAATATGCTATGTTTACCTTGACGATATCATCATCTTTTCTTCATCACTACAAGAACATATTCAACATTTGAAACTAATCTTCAAGAGACTTCGACAAGTCAATCTTAAAGTTTCTTTGAATAAATGTGATTTTCTAAAGAAAGAATCCGAATTTCTCGGACATATAATTACACCAGAAGGTATCAAACCCAATCCGTCAAAAATTCAAACAATAAAAGATTTTCAAATTCCCACCTCCATAAAAGAAATACAATCCTTCCTAGGTTTAACTGGATATTATAGAAAATTCATCCAGGATTATGCTAAAATAATCAAACCTATGACATTATACCTAAAAAAGGATTCAAAAATAGATATAAAGAACGAACAATATGCTGACGCGTTCAACAAACTAAAAGTAGCAATGACAGATATGTTAATTAATAAACACCCAGACTTTAGTAAAGAATTTATATTAACAACCGATGCAAGCAATTTTGCAATAGGTGCAGTATTGTCCCAATCTCACGGACCACTTTCATTTGCATCCAGGACACTTAATAAACACGAGTGCAACTACAGCACTATAGAGAAAGAACTCCTAGCAATCGTTTGGGCAACCAAACAATTTCGTCATTACCTATATGGTAGACGTTTTAAAATTTTAACAGATCATAGGCCGCTAGTTTGGCTACATAATCTGAAAGAGCCTAATTCTAAACTACAACGTTGGAAAATAAAGCACGAAGAATATGATTTTGATATTGAGTACCTGCAAGGCAAAGAAAATAAAGTTGCCGATGCTCTATCAAGAATCAAGATTTCACCTGAAATTAACGTTTTAGAAGAAGACTTAGCGAGTACACAACACAGTGTCGAATCAGATAGTACAGACCTAATTCCAATAACAGAAAAACCCCTTAACATGTTTAAACGTCAGATAATCATCAAAACAACTAATGAAGATTCTCAGGAAATATCCTTTCCGTATATAGGTAAAAGATTAATAACAATTACGAGAAACAATTTTACGACCAAAGACTTTGATCTAATAATATCAGAATGTGATATAAATTGCACAAATGCAATATTCATAAATAACGACGATTTACCTTTGAACAAATATGCGAATGACGACGAATTATTTCTTAAATTTCAAACCCATTGGAAACAACACCATAATAAACAGAAATTATATAGAAGCATATCTAACCTAATAAATTTACATCCTCCAGAAACTGAGGAAACAATTAATAAAATCCATATAAAATTTAATCATATTGGTATTGAAAAAACATACCTTGAAGTCATTAGAAAATTTTACGCACCTAGTTTACGTGAAACTATTAATAAAGTATTGAACAATTGCGAAATGTGTAATTTCAAAATAGAAAGGAATCCAATAAAACTACCTTATGAAAAAACGCCCACGCCCTCAGGCCCTCATGAACACTACCATATGGACATTTGGCCCATACCAAGAAATGGTAGCTACCTAACATGTATTGACAAATTTTCAAAATTTATAGCCCTTGAACGTTTAGAAACAAAGAATCAAGCCGATGTGCTAACCGCTATAACTAAGATATTTATTTATCTAGGTAAACCAAAAATCTTAACGACCGACAATGATAAATGTTTTTTATCTTACACAGTTAAACAATATCTCAAAGACAACGAGATAGTAACTCACATTACTACGCCATATCGACACACAGGCAACTCAGATATAGAGCGTTTGCACTCCACTCTCAACGAGAACATAAGATTATTTGAAAAGCAAAAGCCAAGCTTAGTCGATAACGTGACACGAACAATAGAGGTTTACAACAATACGATCCACTTAACTACTAGAGAAAAACCGAGTGACATACATTTCGGACGCATAGACAATAAAACAATATTTAATAGAATCGAAAGCACAAAAAATAAAGTTTTAGCTAGAGTGAATAAAGAAAGAAAAGATACCGATATAAATCCTAATTTTACCAAAATTTATAATCCTACATATTTCGATAAATTAAAAACAAAGCATAGGAAAGTAAAAGTGATTGAAATCGATAAAAATAAAATAACTATTAAACCAAACAGAGACTTACAAAAATTACACAAAGACCAGTTTCGAAAGAAAAAGAAAAAAATTAAAAATGATAAAATTAAAATTGGCATCGATACTAGTTCTATGGCAGTTAACACTGGCCTATAGCCAAGAAATACAAATAACTAATTACAACCACGGTAACGGTTTTACCATTATACAACTACAACAGATACAAATAATAGAAAACTATACTAAAATACTTCATATTATAAATTTAACTAAGTACGAAACAAATTTAGAAATACTAGAAGAACATATACAACTTTTACCTGAACCAAACATTGAAATTATTAATTTAATGAAACATACAAGAAAAGAATTTGAAACTATAATACCACATAACAGACAGAAAAGAGGACTTATTAATATTTTAGGTACAGGCATGAAATTTTTATCCGGAACTATGGACGACGATGATAGGCAAGAAATAGAAGAAAGGCTAAAATTAATAGAAACAAATACACATAATGTAATAGAAAACTCAAATTTACAAATACAGATAAACAATCATTTTAATGAACAAATTGCGTTAGTAACTAACATGTTTAATAACAAAACTAAGAAACTTACCGAACATATAGAAAAATCTATTCGCGTTCAACACGATTTAGAAAGGGATCTTAACAAATTGAAATTAGAAATAGAAATTAAAGACAATATAAAATATTTGATAAATGACATCGACAAAATTAAAGACATAATTTTAGCATCGAGACTAGGAATCCTAAGCAAAGATATATTTTCAGAAACAGAAATTGATAAAAATAATATTACAATTGAAAAACTTTCAGAAATCAAATTAGAACTTGCTTTGTATAAAAACTCTATTATTTTTATAATTGAATTGCCAAACTTTACAAACGAATTATACAAACAAATACATATTCAACCCATACCAAACTTAGAAGATAGTCAGCAATTAGAGATAACTAATAAAATATATTTGACTAAAGATCAAGCAATTTACAATAATACAAATATTAAAAAATATTTATCAAAAATAAATGATAACTGCTTACAGAATCTATTTAAAAAACAAATGAATTGTAAACTAATAAAAAATGTAAACCAAGAAATATTAGAAATAGGAAATAATAATCTTGTGTTAATTAATGTAAAATTACAAGAAATAAATCAAAATTGTAATAATCAAAACATTACTGTTAAAGGTAACTACCTAATTAAGTTCGAAAATTGTAAAATTGAAATAAATAATAAAATGTACGAAAGAAAAAATTATAAACACGAACCTTTAATACCAAATGTAATTGAGAATATTAATTATACCAAATCAAAAGATATAACTTTTCAAGAATTACATTACCAAAATATACAAAACTTAAAAGAAATTGAAGAACTGAAATACAAGCACAAACATACTAGTTTAACAATGTACATGATAATTTTAATCATTATACTTGTCATAATCCTTTATACATATTTAAAATGTAAAAATAAGAAGATAATAAACAATGTAAATCTTCCAAAGGTCACTTTCCGACCATTAGAAGACTCTAAAGGGGGAGGTGTTATATCGGAACCCACTTGTGCGCATCTAGATTTTAAATTCAATAAGTAAACATTTTGCCATACTTTCAATGTACACAAAAAGATGCTATGACAAAGAATAATTGTAGTCAACACTTTTTGTCCTAATCAATGTTTATGTTTTAAAGATCCATCGCTTCAATGTTTATAAAATATGAGCAGGAAATGTGACTCAGCACTTTTTGCCTTTAGCAACTGGTGCGAGAATATCCGCAGTCAAAATGCTGCGTTAGCAATTAAGCAATATAAAAGGGGATCGATGTATCTCAAGTTGTTAAGTCTTAAGTCTACCATACCAACAGTCACTTCGTATAGCGGAAGATTTCCCCCCACCAAGGGTAAGGGATCTGAAGCTTTGACTTCAATAAAAAGTTATTAAAATTAAATAAAGTCTTTTATTTGATGTCGCTCTCTGACGAGAGCGCAAATATATTTTTTTATTAACTTAAAACACTTAAACAAAATTTATATGAAATTTTTTTTCCAAATGCTACCAGAGAAAATTAAAACTCAAGAGGGAGTAGAAGCACCACAGGAAGAAAACTCAACTAGAACACTAGATAACTCACAGAGCTCGATAGACGACGACGCTACAGCTGATTTTCAAGACCATTTTAAAGCACTACAGCAAAAACTGAAACGACAACTATTGAGGCAAAACATATGAAGAAATACAAGCCTTACTACATACCAGTTGCATTGAAATCAGAAGACAATAGCATTGAAGGACCAGGAGCAACAGATATAACAACAGCCCAAGGAACAACAAATCCATCAACAGCCCAAGGAACAACAAATCCATCAACAGCCCAAGGAGCAACAAATTCATCAACAGCCCAAGGAACAACACATCCATCAACAGCTCAAAAGGAAACAACAACAGAAGAAGACATAATTAAAGAAAAACAGGTAAAAATGGCAACCATAAATATTGACCCCCTTAAACTATTAAAAACTTTGCCAAATTTTAATGGTAGATCATGTAGCTTAATCATTTTTATAAAAAAAGCTGAGTTCATAATAAACGCAACAAGCACATATAATGAGGGTTCTAAGGATTTTATAATGAACGAAATCAAATCTAGAATAATAGAGTCTGCCTTAGATGTAGTTTTACGGGGTGGCGACCCAAACAATTGGAACGAAGTAAAAACAATTTTAGTTAATAATTTCGGTGAAAAGGAAACCTTTTTAAAATTAAAAGAACAAGCAGACAAGATATTCTGCAAGAATATTTCCTAACTTTACCACTCGTTCTCAGACATACTTTGCAGATTAAATAATAAATATTATTTAACTGAAATAAAAGTAGAGGAATACAATCCAAGCAATAATGAAGCGTCATTATTAGCAAAGTTTTGTGAAAAAATTCCACCAAATGCTAGTTCGATTATAATTAATCACAATATTAAAACTCTTAGCGAAGCATATTATAAATTAGAATCTTGTCACTGGACAACAGAAGGTAACAATAATAGAAATGACAGGAATAATTATAGAAGTGAAAATTACAATAATAATTTTAAAAACAATAATGGGAATTTAAATAAAAATAGTCAAAACATTTATAGAAATTGTTCAAGCATAGCCCTGCACCCACATCAGTTCCTCCAGACGATCCACGGTGCTCAGATATCGACATTGTTTCACCGTACACCTCAACGCAGCTGCAATCAAAATGCAGCGTCACATTTCGTCTGCCTCCAATAATGTTCCAGCATAGATAGCAGTGCACCCACATCAGTTCCTCCAAACGATCCACGGTTCTCAGATATCGACATTGTTTCACCGTACACTCACTACACCTCAACGCAGCTGCAATCAAAATGCAGCGTCACATTTCGTCTGCCTCCAATAATGTTCCAGCATAGATAGCAGTGCACACACACCAGTTCCGCCAGACGATCCACAGTTCTCAGATATCGACATATTCCCACCGGACATTCACTACACCGCAAACTAGCTGCACTCAAAATGCAGCTTCACATTTCGGCTGGCTCCGATAAGACATTTGGTCTTCTACATCTAATAAGTTATTCCCACGATTGCCGTGGTCATAATAGTATTTAAGCAGAATATTTTTAGTAATAAAATCACTTGTTATACAGCAGTCACAAAAGAAGTTCTTTTAATTAGCAACCCCCCCACCAGCGGTAAGGAGCAATCTAAGGAACAATACTGGGACCAAAAGAGGTTCCAGACTCAACAGAAATAATAATTATAATAAGAGAAACTATAATGAACAATATGATAGGCAACAAAACAAAAACGGCAGTAATTATAATCAAAGAAACTATAATGAACAATATAATAGGCAACAAAACAAAAACGGCAATCAGAGAAACTATAATGAACAATATAATAGGCAACAAAATAGAAGTGGCAATTTTTCTAACCACTATCAGAATCCTTTTGCTGCACAAAATAGAAGAAATGGTCCAGAACCAATGGAAGTAGTCCACCTTACTCGAGACACTTCAAATTTTCGAATACATGCCTCAACAGACCACTGCCCTGCATAGATATACACATCCTTAATAAAAAACTTAGATTTTTAATAGACACAGGAGCAGCTACCTCCATCTTAAAAGAAAATATATTTCCTAGACATTTTGAAAGTAAACTAGACAAACCAGTTACCCTTAAAACATTGTACAAACTAAATTTAATAGAAAATAAAATAATTTTACGATTACCAATCGAATTCAATAAAAATGAATCAACCATGGAATTTTTAATTACTCTAATTATGAATAGTACATTCGACGGCATTTCAGGAAACAATATCCTTATACCATTACAAGCAGAATTACCATATTATACTCACACTGTGAAAATTAATAATATAGAAATACCATTGCTCTCAAGACCCAAAGATTATCCTTTAGATAGTTACGTCCAAGAATTATCAGACAAACAAATAAACTTATGTAGGATTGATGAAAATTCGGAGAATCTAATTAATAGATTAATTGAACCTTATATGAACGCGGAAGAGGAAAAAGCTTTAATTCAAATACTCAGGTATATTGCTAGAAATAACGCAGAGGTTGTTGTTGTTGTTGACGATGAATGTGATGTTGTTGCTGCTGCCGACGACGCTGATGCTGTTGCTGCTGCTGCTGTGGGAGATCTTGGTGGAAATGCTAATGGTGTTGAGAGTAAAGGTGCAGTTGTGTTGCCTTTGGTTAGCATGGTTGCTAGTGATGATGCCGTTGACAACACAGATGATGCAAATGTTGCTACTGGTACGTCGATCCGTAAAAGTGCCTACTCCAATGACAGAAGCCAAAAGAAAATGTTAAATGGTCATCGTTCTTCAAAAGCAATGTTCGGAACTGCTGCTGCTGTTGAGGGTGAAATTACACTGCAGTCTGTTCCTCATCTGCGTTTTCTGCATCTTTCTCGTTTGGACAGCAATGTGACTGAAGATAATGTCATGGATTACGCTGCAGTCAAATTGAGTGTTCCCAAAAGCTCGTTGCGTTGTACGAAGTTAATTAAAAAAGACGCTGATTCTACTCTACTACGCTATGTCAACTTCAAGCTGGGAATCCCTGCTGATACTTTCGACAAAGCATTGCATCCAACAATTTGGCCTGTTCATGTCCAAATCAAAAAATTTGTAAATTTTACAAAAAAAGGTGAAAATTCGAAGGTGAAATAAACAGAGTTGTCAACCCAGAAGTTCAACACATAGTTAAAGTAAGAAACCCATCATCATCCCCGTCGCAACTGCGTGTTTATTTCCAAAATGCTGGTGGTATGAGAACAAAATCTCGTCAATTATTCATTTCGTCATCAATTCATTTCGATGTCATCGTCATTGTGGAGACATGGTTGAATCCACACTTTCACTCATCAGAATTTTTCGATACTTCTTACCAAATCTTCCGGAAAGACCGACCCCCATCAACAGGTATGGAGCGAGGTGGAGGTGTGCTGATTGCTGTTAGCTCGAAGTTCACCAGCAAGCAATGCAAACTATCAAACGACTCAGATGACATCGATCAGATTTGTGTCTGCGTCAGTTATAAAGGTTTTTGTTCTAAAGATATTTACTTTATTGTAAGCTATATAAGACCACGTAGTCCAACAGAATTATATTCTGTTCACATTTCAAATATTATTTCTATAGTCAAAGAACTGACAACTGAACAGTATCCTTGTATACTAGGCGACTTCAATCTTGGTGAGATCGACTGGTGTTTCATAGAAAGCGAACAAAAGTTAGTTCCATTTAACGTAAATAGTGAAATCGAAAGTTTAGTTGTCGATTCATTAGCTGCTCTTGCACTCTTTCAAATTAATAACATAAACAACTATCTGGGCAGAATTCTTGATCTTGTTTTTATTAATAATGATTTAAAACATCATATAGAAATTGTTCAATTCCCATTGTTAAAAAATTCTGTTCACCATACTGCAATTGAGGTAAATCTTGAATTTTATGAGTATGCAAATATTTCACCTATTGAAAAAAAAAAAAAAAATTTAACTTTGAGAAGGCCGACTTCATTGCATTAAATAACTTTTATAATACATTTGATTGGGTAAATATATTTCAAAATGGTTCACTTACAGATATGTACACAAGGTTTAAAAGTATTCTTTTCGAAGGTATAGAACTATTCGTCCCAACTTCTAAAAATAAGAGAACATTTAAGCTACCATGGCATAATAGCAGAATAAAAAATTTGGAAAATGCCAAAAACAAAGCCTTTAAGCGTTTTAAATCTACGGGTCTAAATGAAGATAAAATTCGGTTCCTTCAACTCAGAAGAGAATATGATTTTTTTAATTGCTTTTTATATAAGCAGTATATAAGTACAACTGAGTCAAACATAAAGGCAAATAGCAAATCTTTCTGGATTTTTATTAATTCGAAGCGCATTAATGTGTCACAGTTCCCACAGTCAATGGAATATGAAGATGAAAAATCTAATGATTTACAGTCTTCTTGTCATCTTTTCGCACAATTTTTTAAATCATCATATAATACAGACTCAATCGGAGATCTAAGATCAATGTATTCAAATTTTGAACCTAATATTAATTTTATGCTTCCGCAGTTATCTGCAGATGAAGTTTTAGATGCCTTATGTAAAATAGATGTTTCTAAAAAAGCAGGCTATGATACAATTCCGCCCCTTCTCTTATCAAGATGTTCCTCATCTATTTGTTTTCCTCTCACTTTCCTCTATAATAAATCTCTCTGGTCAGGAGAGTTTCTAGATGAATGGAAAGTATCATTTATTAATCCTATATATAAAAGTGGGTCGAAGCAGTTAATCAAAAATTATAGACCCATTTCGAAGATTTCGGCTATACCAAAACTTTTGGAAAAAATCATAACTGATAAGTTCTACTACTCTGTGAAACAACTTTTATCACCGGGACAACACGGCTTCATAAAAGGTCGCTCAACGGCTACAAATCTCTGTATTTTCACTAATTTTTGCTTGAATGAAATGGAAAAGGGATACCAAGTTGATGTACTCTACACAGATTTTATTAAAGCATTTGACCGAGTCCATCACGGTTTACTACTTCATAAGCTGAAGATGCTAGGTTGTGATAGTCGTTTTCTTATATGGCTAGAGTCATACCTATCTAATAGAAGACAAATTGTCGATATAGGTGGGCTTTACTCTATACCAAAATAAAGTTGACTCAGGTCTTCCTCAAGGAAGTCATCTAGGTCCATTGCTCTTCCTTCTTTTTATAAATGATTTGCCATTGATCTTTCATAAGTCGATTTGTCTAATGTTTGCTGACGATGTTAAAATCTTATATTCTATCCGATCGATAATTGATTGTTCCATTTTTCAATTGGAGATAGATCTTTTTCTAGGCTGGTGTAAGTATAATCACCTAGAATTGAATTTTTCTAAATGTAAGATTCTTAGTGCAACTAGATCACTGAACGCTATCAATTATTCTTATAAATTCAATCAAGACCCACTATTAGGAGTTAGACTGGTGAAGGATCTTGGTGTGCTTGTGGATTCGAAGTTGGATTTCCGGCAGCATATCGATTTCATTACTTCTAAAGGTAATTCAATGCTTGGTTTTCTAAAACGTAATTCAAAAGACTTCAAAGATGCTTACACACTTAAAACCTTATACAATTCTTTAGTACTTCCTTATCTTGAATACTGTTCTATAGTTTGGTGCCCATTTTACGCTAATGGGATCCAAAGAATTGAACGAATTCAGAAAAGATTTACAAGATTCGCACTTCGAAATTTAAATTGGACTGGTGATATGCCGAACTATTCTTCAAGATGTGCTTTAATTGATTTAAAAACGCTTGAAGTTAAAAGAAACGCACAAAGTATAATTTTTATTAGAGATATTCTTTCCAATAAAATAGATTCCATCGATTTATTGTGTTTGGTTACGTTCTATGTTCCGGAAAGACTACTTCGAAACAGAAATGTACTATTTTATATACCTATTCATAGAACTAACTACGGTCTAAATGAGCCCATCTCGCGGTCTTTAACAATGTACAACACCGTTTGCAATGAAGTCGACATTGTAACGAATAGAGTTACATTTAAACGAGAAGTCTTACAGTTTTTAAGTCTTTGTCTGTAAATTTTCTTGTATGTATGCAAGTAACAGAAAATTGTCATAATTTATGTAAATATATTAAGTATTGTATATAATATAAATTGTTAATGTAGTCAGCAGATTTAATCCATTGATGAAATAAATAAATAAATAAATAAACAAGAAATTATTTTATAAAGAAGGAGATATGTTAACTACTGTAAAAGAAGTTACACATAGAATCGAAACAAAGGATAATAAACCAATTTATTCACGCTAATACAGATATCCAGAAATACACAAAGATGAAGTAGAAGAACAAGTAATAGAAATGTTAAATCAAGGTATAATAAGAGAAAGTAGTAGCCCATATAATGCACCTATCTGGGTCGTACCCAAAAAGATAGATAGTTCAGGAATCAAGAAATGGCGTATTGTCATAGATTATAGAAAACTTAACGAAATAACCGTGGAAGACAAGTTTCCTATTCCAATAATTGACGATATATTTAGTAAATTGGGGAGAGCTCAATATTTTACTACTCTTGACTTGGCGAAAGGCTTTCATCAGATATTGGTGAATCTTAAAGACAGGCATAAAACTGTTTTTTCAACAACTAATGGTCATTACGAGTTTAATCGGATGCCATTCGGACTAAAAAATGCCCCAGCAACTTTTCAACGAATGATAAATCACGTCTTAGAAGGACTTATAGGAAAAATATGTGTTGTCTATTTAGACGACATCCTAATTTTTGGTACATCACTGGAGGAACATATTTGTTTAATAAATAAAGTATTCGAGAAACTTAAACAACATAACTTAAAGATACAAGTAGATAAGTGCAAATTTTTTAGCAAAAATACAGAATATTTAGGTCATATTATTACAACAAATGGAATAAAACCAAACCCAGAAAAAGTAATAGCCATTGACAAAATACCAATCCCGTGTACAACGAAACAAATAAAATCTTTTCTAGGCTTAACAGGTTACTACAGAAAATTTATCCAAGATTATTCAAAAGTAGCGACACCTATGACCAAATATCTTAAAAAAGGAGTAAAGATAAACATTAAAGACCGAGAATACATTACGGCATTTGAGGAGCTTAAATTGCTCATATCCAGTGACCCTGTTTTAAAATATCCTGACTATACAAAAGATTTTGTGTTAACAACTGATGCATCAATTTATGCAATCGGTTCTGTTCTTTCACAATCAAATCACCCTTTGTGTTATGCATCTCGTACCCTCAATGAACATGAGCGCAGATATAGCACTATCGAAAAGGAATTACTAAGTATAGTATGGTCAACCAAATATATTAGACCTTATCTCTACGGTCGTAAATTCAAGATACGGACCGATCACAGACCTTTAATATGGCTAAGTAACCTTAAGGAACCAAACTCGAAACTCCAAAGATGGAAGATCAGTTTAAATGAATACGACTTCGATATCGAATATTTAAAGGGAAAAGAAAATCATGTTGCAGACTATCTTAGTAAAATAGAAGTAAATGCAATTAATAGAAAGGATGACTTATCATTAGCCACAAATCATAGTGGAACGGAAGAAAGAAATGATCATATAGGAATTTCAGAATTACGAGTACCTACAAATATGTTTAAGCATCAAATAGAAATTATAGAATCGGAAGATGAAGATAAAAATATTAAATTTATATACCAAGGTGTAAGAAGATTAACTATTAAATCGAAAGATGTGGGCAATCATTTTACTGAAGCATTAAGGGCATTTTTACCCGATCACGGAAAAGTGGCAGTATATTGTCCAAGTGATAATTTATTTTGCAAAATTCAGGAAAAATATGTCGAGCTCTACAGCAATCAAAGTAAGCTAAAATAACTAAGATGCATTACTCGTTTAAAAGATTTAAGTAGTATAAACGATGCATTGAATCTCATCCAGAAGATTCATGAACAATTTAATCATAGAGGAATACAAGAAACATATTTTGAAATTAAAAATGAATACTATTTTCTAAAACTAAGGGAATTAATAAGAAGATATATTTACAATTGTACCGTATGTCAGGTAGCAAAACATGATACGAGGGCGGGTCAATAAGTCCGTGACTTTTGGAATAAAACACAGATTTTTTGATAAAAAAAAATTTTTATTTTTCAACGTAGTCTCCCTTGAGCTCTATAAACTTTGTCCAACGCTTCTCCAATTTTTGTATCCCTTCCAAAAAAAATGATTTGTCGAGGTCCTCAAAATAGGCCTTTATTTGCGAGATGACTTCATCATTGGAGTCAAATCTTTTTCGACCAAGCCATTTCTTCAGGTTTGGGAACAAGAAGTAGTCGCTTGGAGCCAAATCTGGAGAATAGGGTGGATGAGGGAGCAATTCATAGCCCAATTCATGGGTTTTTGCCATGGCAACTGCACATGTGTGCACCCTTGCATTGTCTTGGTGGAAAAGAACTTTTTTCTTGGCCAAATGAGGTCGGTTTTTTTTTAAATCGTCATTGAATCGGTCCAATAAGTTGGCATAATATTCCCCATTGATTGTTCTTCCCTTTTGAAGGTAGTCAATGTGGATTATCCCGCGTGCATCCCAAAAAACAGTCGCCATAACTTTATTGGCTGACAAACCCACCTTGGCCTTCTTTGGCGCCGATTCACCCTTAGAAACCCACTGTTTTGACTGTTGTTTGGTCTCTGGTGTGTTGTGATGGATCCATGTTTCGTCCACGGTTACAAAACGGCGCAAAAACTCCTCCATATTGCGATTAAACAACGCCAAACCTTCCTGTGAAGTTGTTACACGATTGCGTTTATGGTCGACTGTGAGCAAACGCGGCACCCATCTTGCGGAAAGCTTTCTCATGCCCAAGTGATCATTCAAAATTGAAACCACTGAGCCATGCGAGATCCCTACGGCTTCCACAATCTCTCGCACTTTCAATCTTCGGTCGGCCAACATCATATCGTGAATTTTTTCGATTGTTTCGGGTGTAGAGACCTCAACTGGGCGTCCAGGACGTTCGGCATCTTCAGTGCTTGTACGGCCACAACGAAATTCAGTAAACCACTTTTTTACCATTGAAATCGATGGTGCAGAGTCCCCATAGTATTTTTCAAGCTTAGCCTTGGTCTCGGTAATGGTTTTTTTTCGCAAGAAATAATGCTTAATAAGCACACGAAATTCACTTTTTTCCATTTTCTCCTCAAATTAGTGAGTAGTCTGATAAAAATAGCTGTCAAACACAAACTAACTGACGCAGCAAGTTTAAATTTTGACAGGAGTCAACTGACAGACGCCTGTTGACAGGAGCAGTGTTGCCGTTTCAGTAAAGAGGTCAGAAATTCAAAAAGTCACGGACTTATTGACCCGACCTAGTAGAAGCCCAGAGAAAATAAAATTTGAAATAAATAAAACTGCACTTAAGCCAAATGAGCTTATACACATGGATATATATATTCCAAGTAAAGATATTTACTTTTTGACAATTATTGACAAATTTACTAAACATTTGACAGCTTTTCCAATAGCTAGTTTTTTTTTTTTTTTATTTTTTTTTTTATTTTTTTTTTTTTAAAAAAGGAAATCCAAATCCCAGAGCACTCAGACTCGGTAACGTTCCATTGTACTACCAGGCAGAAGTCCTCCTTTTGGTGTAGAGGCTTGTGATTGGGTGGCGTATGTTGTTGTTCCCCATGGGGATTGAACCTGCACCGCACGGGTCACAAGCCAACACACTTACTTTTAAATTCATTTTTATTAATTATTAGCTTATATCAACTTACATACTAAACAAAAATGATTAAATCTAACTTAAAATTAACAGGATACTTATTCTAGATTATTGATCCTTATGCGGACGCCCTAAACTTAACTATATCTTGTAATTATTGCCTTTCGGCCTAAAAACTATTTTACGAACTAATCTTACATATGTGTTCCTCTAGAAAATTAAATAAAACTCGGCATCATTATTTAAATTTTATATTTTTATATAAAACAAATTACAAACTACCTATTCTACTTACTTAAACTACCTAACATATTCTAACTATAATTAGGATTCTGAACACTCGTTGCCTTGCGCAACAAGTGGTCAAAATCCTAATTGCTTTCCGGGTGCCTGGCAGTCGTCAACGTGCACACGCGCCGCCGTGAGCCGACTGAGGCCTTACAGCGTCAGTCAACTCCCGGAAGCACCACCACACGTTGGCGAGCCCGGCCTCTCCCAAAAACGCCCTAGCTAAATTAATCTAACTTATAAGCTAAAAGGATGTTACCTAGAGTAACGCACCGTCCTGGGAGGGCATGTTGACCCCTCCCCCCTCAACAAGCCACCAAAACTCGGCGAATTGCTTTTCCGTGTCGAATTGATCCCTTTCCGATATTGCGGTACTAAAACGGAGGAGCTCATGAGCATTGGCGATGCCCTCGCCGCGGATGAGCCGCTTATCTCTCGCGCTGCGGTAGCGGTGGTATAATACCGGGATACCATCCCTCGTCTGTAACAGCCCTTTTGCATCAATATGGATAAATGCCTCCGGCGGGATAAAGCCAGACCGGAGCGTACTCTCTATGCACATTTCATTGGGGTAGTAAGCCCCAAATATCAGAATATTGTCGCTGGCCATCGCCCTTGCAACGTGCCTTCGAGTGACCTTAATGAGGAAATTGTCAATCCTATTCAACTGAGCCCCATCGTATAGGACCTTGTTGGGATAGTATTTTATATAGTTGGATTCGGACGTTCGGAACAACCGGAGACAGGTCCTAAGACATTGTCTCTCCAAAACCCGAATCTTTTCCATATAACTAGGCGCTATATTAAACCACAATGGACAACCATAAGCGATGATCGGCCTTATAAGGGCCACGTAGCAAATGACCTTCACTCTAGAGTCAAGTTGACTGCTATGAAACAGTCTCCTTGTCAGAGCATAAGCCTTCTTGGCCCCAGCAAGACAAGCAACTATATGTCTATCGAAATACAGATACTGGTCAAGCCAGATACCCAGATATCTAACTACGCTTCTCACCGCCAATGGCTGCCCATTTTGTCCAATAATGGCCAATTTCTTCCAGTTTTTTCTGGTATCCCTAGAGGCCCCAGCCAATGGAGTTCTGAACAAGATTGTTTCCGTCTTCTGAAAGTTGATTTTCAACTTCCAGTCGTCGCAATATCGCTTAATTTGATCGAAGTCACGCTGCAAAAGGATATTAATGACCTCGATTTTAGGACCTGATCTGTATGCCACCAAATCGTCGGCATACGCTATAGCATGTCTGAGTGAACCCACCAGATCACTCGTGTAAATGTTAAACAGGATCGGAGAATTGACCGCCCCCTGCTGTAAACCGTTTTTAATTTCAAAGACTCTGCTCGAAGTCACGTTGCCACATTTGACAACGAACTTCTTTCCCATAAGCATATTATAAATTACATATAGCAAAGGTTTGTGCATCCCCCGCCTGGTCAACTTGTAGAAAAGTCCCTCTAACCATACGGTGTCGAAAGCCTTCTCAAAATCAACCAGACAAGCACCCGTGCATTGGCTCTTGCATTTATTCCACTGAATGTCGGAAACCAGTTTCGACGCGGCATGAATAGTGTCATGCCTCGCCCTGAAACCAAACTGGTTGTCCGGGATTATGTTATTGTCCTCGACCCACTTTAACAGGGCTCTATTGACAACCTTTTCAAAGACCTTGCTAATATTCGGAAGTAAGCTAATTGACCGGAGATTGGCAGGGTTCGTCCTATCTTTACATTTTTTCGGGATAGGGTGTACCACTGCTACCTTCCAATGCGCCGGATAATGTGCATTATTCAGCGCATTGTTAAACAGCGTGGTGAAAATATCTACAGCCTCCAAAGGCAGGTGTCTCAATACGACGTTTGGGACACCATCCATCCCCGCCGACTTTTTATTCTTTAGCGACTCGAAGATGCACAGATCATCCTTCGACACGAACAAGTGCGATGCATCTCGGCCATTGGCGACAACTGCATTAGCATGGTTTTCATCAGTGAATACGGTGAATCCGTTATTCTCAGATCGCCAATTCTCAAGTTCGGTGCGCAGATAGAAGTGGCTCAATAGAGCCCTATTCTCAATGTCGTGGTTACGGCGAACAGGATTGTTCACCGTATACACGGCCTCGAAACAAGCGCCCAGCAAATCCACCTTCTCCTGTGGGTCCTCGACCACGAAAAAATCGTCGTTTGAAGCGACACTTTCTGGACTTATTCCAGCAGTCAGTATTGTCTGTCTGTTCTCTGCTGTCAGGGAGATTCGAACACAAGGAATATCATTGTGATCTTTCCTCCTGAACAACTTATTTATCTGTGACAAGCCAACACACTAACCTCTACACCGTCGCCACCCTTTCCAATAGCTAGTAGAAACACTTATAAAATAATTGAGCAACTTAAAATAAGAAACTCAATATTGGGCAAACCCGAAGAAATAGTATGCGATAATGAATTTAATAGTTTAGCATTCAAAGAATATTGCAACGAAGAGGGAATTAAAATAAAACTGACAACCCCAAATCATAAGACAGGTAATGCGGATGTAGAAAGAGTGCACGGTACACTCAACGAACATATAAGAATATACAATGCGCAAGAAAATAAAAAGAACATATTAAACTTAAAAGAAAAAGTAATAAAAGCAGTAAGTATATATAACTGTACAATCCATTCAGCAATATTAAGAAAACCTATGGATTTTATTCAAAATAAAATAAAGGTAGAAGAATTAGAGGAAATAGGAAAAAGAATACAACAAGTTAAGAAAGATAATATTAATAAAAGAAATCAAAATAAAATAGACTTTATTGAACCCAATTTAAATACAGATTTATACGTAAAAGCAGATGTAGTTAGAACAGCGAAAAAGATAGCTGCGAAATATAAGAAACCAAAGGTAGAAAAAATTAATAATAAATATTATGCGAATAATAAAAAATTACATAAAACCCATTTCAAAAGAAAATATAAATATCAAAATAGTGCTAACAATTTAATCTCTTTATAGACAACATGAAAACTATAATTGCATATTTATTTTTCATTATAACCATGGTGAAATCAGAGTTCTTATTACAAGAAATTCACAACATAATCATTCACATAATCAAACAGGAGCCCTTTGAATTAATTGAAAAATATGATAAAATACTTTATATAATCAATCTAGAAACCTATAATGAAATTATTAAACAAATTGAATTTTCTATAGAGACAGGATATAACAATTTTCAAGACTTAAGATTAAAGAGACTTATGACAGAAGCATTAGCAGATTCATAATCAAAGTTATACAGTATACTTCCTTATTCTAGACAGAGAAGAGGATTAATAAACATAGGAGGTAGTGCACTCCATTTTCTTTTTGGAGTCATGGATAACGATGAAAGATTAGAGATTGAGAATCATTTAAAAATAATAGAAGAAAATAACAGGAATGCTATAACAGAGTTAAATAAACAAATAGGTATTACGAGTAATACACAGTTCCAAACAAAATTAGAAATAATGGCAGATAGAATAAACAAACACCAATATGTGTTAAGAAATTTTATTAATTCAACAGAGGCAAAACAGGAGAATTTAGTTAAAAGCATACTTTCATTACAAATCAATACAGATATAATGCTGTTAAACAATGAGATAGAAAAATTACAGGACATCGTAGTATTTTCAAGATTAGGAATCCTAGGGAGAAATATCTTAACCAGAGAAGAAAATGAAAGATTTAATATAACCATTGATAAATTAGCATATATTGAGAGTAACGTATTAACTAGAAACAACCAATTAGTTTTCGTTTTAAAAATACCAGCATTTACATATAAATGTGAAAGCTTAATGATTCTACCAATACCAAACGATCATGGACTCGAAGTTGAAGTATCCAAATATAAGTATATCATTTGTAACGGGACATTATATGAAAAAAATGAAATAAAATATGTAAAGCATTTAAAGGAAAGTCCAATATGTATCCAAAACCTATTTAAGACAAAATATGATAATTGTAGAATAAGATCAAGAATTAATAGAATTAGAAGATGGACTTATTTTAACGAAAAACTTATTAGAATCAAGTTTAAAAGAATATTGTAATAATATTGAATATAAAATTGTTAAAAATAACCTTATACATTTTAAAGATTGTAACATTAAAATTAATACAACTTTGTACTCAAATCGAAAAGAAATTTTTAAGCAAATTATTGTAATTCCATTATATAACACATTGAACTTTACAAAAATAAATATAACTTTAGAAGATATACATGTAAATCAAATTGAAAACCTAAAAGAATTGCAAGAAATAAAATATCAAAATAATATAAAGCATGTCATATCATATACAAGTATTGTAATCATAATTATTGTAATTGTAATTCTTTTACTATATTGTAAGGGAAAGAAAACTCATAAAATTAAAATTGAAAATAAATGTAACGATACTCAGGAGAGCATCGAACTTAAGGAGGGAGGGGTTACATTCCCACAAATCCCACATATTGAACTGTAAATCCACTGAAGACAAAGTCTTCATAAACATTGTATTATATAAAATCACTGAAGACAAAGTCTTCATAAACAAAACTATAAAATGTAATCTGATACAAGACATAAATAATGGCAGTGCTAACTTCATTTGTTGATACAAGTGTACATCTTAAATGTATCATAAGAGCAAGATCTTTCTTGCATAGAAAACTAAGCATCTACAATGTATTATAATAGCAAGATCTTTCTTGCATAAGCTAATTAAATACTATGTCTTGAATCAGAAGTAATAAAGATAAAATAACGATCTTCAATCGAACTGCCGACCTGATCGGAAGCTTATTTCATTCAAAATAAAACTTTATTAAAAATTGAATAAGTGATCTTTTATTTTCTTTGGTTGTGTTCTCTAACGAGAACATGAAAATATTTTTAATATGTAAACATTTTTGCTTTCGTTGATGTATAAATATATTTTTTCTCGGTAGGGGCTAGTTGGAAATATCTAGCGTCACCATCAGATTTTGTCATCGTCAGATTTCGTCATCGTCAGATTTTCCCGTTAATTTTCATTACCACGTGAGTTAATCGCTGCTCGACAGATCACCGCAATTAAACGACGTTTGGCGCGGTTAGTACGAGTACGTAGATGGAAAACCGTTTGAAAACAACCGCGTGTCGATGTTTTTTTTTAATGTGTATTTTTTATTTTATATATTTCGTTATTATACATATTTTCCAGTTTTAATTATGTTCAATTTTAGACATTATTATGTAATTACGAAACACCAGAAAGTTGTGTGAAAGTAGATTTGTTTTGAATAATATTGAGGTTGTATAGCTTGAAGTTTGTTGTACATCAGTTGGAGGTAAGAGGAAAAATATCGATTATACTTCGGTAACCGATGGCCGATTTAAGAATGTCACTTTTAGTTGTAATTAGGTTATTTACCAAGTGGTCCTTGGATCGAAGAAAGGATATTTTTCTAAAATGCCGTTAGAATCCACACGGTATATCTGTGTTCAATGCTATTTGACTAAGAGGTCCTTGCAACAACAAAAAAGGTCCTTAAAAGTCGAAGAAAGGATATTTTTCCAAAATGCCGTTACAATCCACGCGGTATATCTGTGTTCAATGTTATTTGACTAAGAGGTCCTTGCAACAACAAAAATGGTCCTTAAAAGTCGAAGAAAGGATATTTTTCCAAAATGCCATTAGAATCCACACGGTATATCTGTGTTCAATGTTATTTGACTAAGAGGTCCTTGCAACAACAAAAAAGGTCCTTAAAAGTCGAAGAAAGGATATTTTTCCAAAATGCCGTTAGAATCCACGCGGTATATCTGTGTTCAATGTTATTTGACTAAGAGGTCCTTGCAACAACAAAAAGGGTTCTTAAAAGTCGAAGAAAGGTTATTTTTCCAAAATGCCGTTAGAATCCACACGGTATATCTGTTTATACCCTATTCTAGGGGTATATTAATTTTGACGCATAGTTTGTAACATACCTTAATATTGCCCGTAGACCCCTAAAAGTTACTATATTTATGATCAGCATCGATAGTAATGTCGATCTAGCCATGTCCGTCCGTCCATCCGTCCGTCCGTCCGTCGGCAAAAATTAGGCCTTTAAACTGGACCTAGAGAGCTGAAATTTTAACCATATATTCTCTAGGGTCCCGAAATAATCAAGTTTAAGAATTTTTGAAATCCGCCCACAGACACGCCCACAAACTCAAAAAAACAAAATTTTGGAAAAAATCGAATTTTGAGCTAGAGAGCTGAAATTTTTTATATATGATCTATGGCCCATAAAACTGATTGGGACATAAAATTTTCAAAATCCGCCCACTGACACGCCCACAATTAAATAAAACAAATTTTGGGAAAAATTGAATTTTGAGCTAGAAAGCTGAAATTTTTTATATATGATCTTTGGCCCATAAAACTGCTTGGGACATAAAATTTTCAAAATCCGCCCACTGACACGCCCACAATTAAATAAAATATTTTTTTTGAAAAACCAAAATTTGAGCTAGGGAGCTGAAATTTTTAATATATACTCTCTAGGTGCCCTTTATGCTCATGTGTAAATATTTTCAAAATCCGCTTACTGACACGCCCACAATTATTTTATTTTTATTTTTGAAAGTCCAAAGTTTGAGCTAGGGAGCTGAAATTTATAGTATATACTCTCTAGGTGCCCTTTATGCTCATACTTAATTTTTTTTTAAATCCGCCTACTGACACGCCCACAATTAAATAAAACAATTTTATTGAAAAACCAAAGTTTGAGCTAGGGAGCGTTTTTATTTACAAAAGCTTAGTTTTTTCGATAAAATCCTTTAAATTTTTGCCACGCCCACTTATGAGATATAGGAATAAGAATAGGGTATTCAACAGTTCGCCCAAGCGGACTGTAGCCCGCCCCTATGTTTTCAATTTTATTTGACTAAGAGGTCCTTGCAACAACAAAAAAAGTCCTTAAAAGTCGAAGAAAGGATATTTTTCCAAAATGCCGTTAGAATTCACCCGGTATATCTGTGTTCAATGTTATTTGACTAAGAGGTCCTTGCAACAACAAAAAAGGTCCTTAAAAGTCGAAGAAAGGATATTTTTCCAAAATGCCGTTAGAATTCACCCGGTATATCTGTGTTCAATGTTATTTGACTAAGAGGTCCTTGCAACAACAAAAAAGATCCTTAAAAGTCGAAGAAAGGATATTTTTCCAAAATGCCATTAGAATCCACACGGTATATCTCTGCTCAATGTTATTTGACTAAGAGGTCCTTGCAACAACAAAAAAGGTCCTTAAAAGTCGAAGAAAGGATATTTTTCCAAAATGCCGTTAGAATCCACCCGGTATATCTGTGTTCAATGTTATTTGACTAAGAGGTCCTTGCAACAACAAAAAAGGTCCTTAAAAGTCGAAGAAAGGATATTTTTCCAAAATCCCATTAGAATCCACACGGTATATCTCTGCTCAATGTTATTTGACTAAGAGGTCCTTGCAACAACAAAAAAGGTCCTTAATAGTCGAAAACAGGATATTTTTCCAAAATGTCATTAAAATACGCACGGTATATCTGCGTTCAATGTTATTTGACTAAGAGGTCCTTGCAACAACAAAAAAGGTCCTTAAAAGTCGGAGAAAGGTTACACAACCTGCAACTAATAGCTACTAACCACCAAATCGATTGCATTTTTAGCGCAATTTAACTACGTTAGTTACTTAGTTGTGGCGTTAGCTAGATAACAAATTACGTAGCTAACGCGCAAATGTGCGTACATGTTTACACATCAACTATACCGTGAGTGCAGCGTGGCTCACACCTTTTTTTTTTTAATATAAACGAATCTAAAAACAAAATTATGTGTGCTGCTAAGTTTTTTTTTGATCAATTCTTAAGCGGCGGTAGTCGTTTTCTGGTGCCATCCCTATATCCGCGTGCAAAGAAACACGACTGATGTCAACAAAATTGCATGAACAAAACTGATCTTTTGCATAACACATCCATACTGACATGACCGAAGAAATGGTAGACGCATGGTAGAAAATATCTACGACGTATGCTTTCAAGTAGTAAACTCTTTTAAAGCCAAAAAATAAGAAATATAATAAAGCACTATGAATTAGCATGCTTTTACTTAAATATAACGTCAATCAGGAAAAATTTGGATGCGTTTTTAGAGAGTATTAATGAATTACATGAATTTATTGATATAATTACTTTGAATGAAATTAATATAAAGGAAGAAGAAAATTCATTTTATGCAATCAAAGGCTATAATGCTGAATTTTACAATAGAGCAACAAAAAAAGGAAGTGGAATAGTTGTGTTCCTGAAGGAAGATATCATATACGAAAGAGTAGACTTGACGAGTACATCTTACGAAAGTATCACATTAAACATTAAATATAAAAAAGACGTGCAAAGAACAATTATTTCAATATAATGTACTCGTATAGGCCTCCCTGCCTCAGTGTAAATAGTTTTATCGAAGAATTTGGTTTAAATATAGATTATTTTGAGAAAAGCAAAGAGCTTATTATATTGGGAGATATGAATCTGAATATACAAGATACAAGTAGGGCTGATGTAAACAGGTACCTTGATACAATTTCATCGAAGAGACCTATCAATACAATAAAAGTAAAAAATCGTGTTGAACTTGCGAGAGGTACACAGGCTCTTATTGATCACTGCTTAATTCGATTAAGTAACACCCCCATAATATCAGCTGTAATAGAATCATGCATATCCGATCATTATGCCTTATTTTGCGGCATAGGAAAAATTAAAAAAAAACAGTTTGAGAGAAAAAAATATCAAAAGGTGATTTCAAGTCACAAAGTCACACTAAAACTAACAGAATTCAATTGGGATGAATTGAATAAAATAACAGATGCAAGCGAATACTACGATTATTCCAAAAAAACAATGAGTAAAATATGCGACCTTTCAGCCGCAACAAAACAGATCATAAGAAGGAAGCCGGAGAACCAATGAATCACGAATGAAATCTCCAATGCTTGTAGGTTTAGAGATGTGCTATACAGAAGGTATAAAAATAACAGGAGAAATAAAGAATATGAAAAAGAATACAAGGACTACCGAAATCATCTTAACAAGAGGATTCACAAGGCAAAATCTGAATTCTAAAAGCAACAGTTTGGGAAAAATAGAAACAATCCTAGATATACCTAGAAGATAGTGAGCTCTATACTGGGAAGAAAACAGAGTGATTTGGATAATAAAGTCTTAGCAAAGAATTTTTGTGTGCTGGGGAAGGCCCCGTGCAGCCGTGACATACCTGCCTTTGGAGTTTGGCAAAAGCAGCAGTGACGTATTTACGTGAAACCTTATTCCACCAAACAACCGATGCTTATGCTATAAATGGTCTTATCATAGCTGTATAAATCCACAGGTCTCTTTTCGGTGATAAGCCCCATGTCTTGCCGAAAATGCCTTTGCACTGCCAGAAAACAGACAGCGCCTTGGCAGTCTTCAGCTCAACATGTTTGGACCAAAGAAGTTTGCTATCCAGGATGACTCCCAGATACTTTGCTTCATTGGAGAGTTGGATTGTGACGCCTTTTAGCACTGGCTGAGTCAACCCGACCCGCTTCCTCCTTCTCGTAAAGAGAACAACCTCAGTTTTAAGAGGATTGACCGAGAGCCCATTCCTAGTGCACCATTCGTCGATCACGTCAAGGGCCGCCTGCGCCTTGGCGCATACAGTCGCTAGGCATGATCCAACAGAAAGCACGGCAACATCATCTGCGTACGCCTGAGCGTAAATATTAGAACTGTTGAGTGCGTTCAACAGAGAGTCGACCAGCATACACCACAGCAGTGGAGACAGGATGCCGCCTTGCGGCAGCCTCTGTTTACCCCCGCCATAAAATAGCGGCCACAATCCGCAACCGCAACCAACGTTCTATTCATTAGCATTGCATTACAACGCATCTCATAACAAAACTTATAAATATGTCCATAGATCAATCTACGGTGCATGAATAAATAGCGATTGTGCGGCCAATATACAAAGAGGGAAGATGGATGATGTAGCAAATTGTAGGCCCATCTCCATATTATCAGTGGTAGACAAAGTATAGTCGGCTATTCGAATATGTGTAAAAAAACAGCATTCTAAACAAAAACCAATTCGGATTCAGAAGAAACAAATCCGTAAACCGACTGTTGGGAGATTTTACAGATGGAATAACCAGAAACCTTAACAAAAATCATCATACTAGGCGTTTGACACGCTGTGCTACAGTAAACTGTTTTTAATGCTCGAAAGAATTGGAGTACGAGGTCATCTGCTAGGCTGGTTCAAAAGTTATTTAGAAAAAATAAACCTACACCACAGCATAGCTGCTAGCTCTAACCCCATCCATCTCTTAGGTGACAGGAAAATAGACGTCGCCTTGGTGCAAGAGCCATGGATATCCCGTGGCAAAATATGTGGGCTAAACCATAAAGATTTAGTAACCTACAGCATCAAACCGCTTAACGCGGAGTGTAAGAATAGAACTTGTATAGTAGCTAGAAAACATATCAAACTATTACTTCTATCTACCTACAGCAATCCAGACCAGACCGTTGTAAGGCTTGAACGGAGGGGGCTCCCCCCACTGATTATATCAGCCGTCTACATGCCATATGAAGACGAAGGACCGCCAGCTCCAATCATCCACGCCTTAGTCCACAAAGCGGAACAAGAGGGCTGGGACATGATAATGGGTTGTAATGCAAACGCCCACCATTCGCAATGGGGAAGCCTAGATATCAATACACGAGGTGAGTCAGTTTTTGAATTCATTATTGAAAACAATCTTCTAGTAGCCAATAGAGGAGACGAACCAACATTCGTAGCTAGAAATAGGCAGGAAGTTATAGATATAACATTATTTAACAACTCCAGCATCCTTATTATTGATAAATGGAATGTTCCAAATGTGCATTCCTTCTCCGATCATAGATTGATTGAGTTCATTGTAGGGAACTGCTGTGAACCTCCCCAGTCACACAGAAATCCAAAAAAAACCGACTGGGTTCTTTTTAGAAAGGAGATCGAGAGAAGTAAAGATCTTTTACAAGAAGGCAATCTTAATTGCCCGACCGACATCGACCTGAAAGCCGAAAAAGTAGTTTCTGTTTTCAAAGAGGCTTTCGTAAGGGCATGCCCGGTCGTAAAACAAAATATCACCCCCTTGGTGGAACAAGAAACTGGCCGAAATTAGGAAGGAAACAAGGAAACTTCTTAATACGGCAAACAGGACGAAACTAGACTCTGGCTGGGAAATATACAAAGCCAGTCAGAGAAGCTTCAAAAATGAAGTTCAGAGATCCAAGCGCCAATCATGGAAAAACTTCTGTGATGAATTAAAGGGCACTACGGAAACCGCGTGATTAAGGAAAGTTCTAACCAGAGAACCATTAACTCTGGGATCCCTCAAGAAACCTAAAGGAAACTGGACCGAGTCTTGTTCAGAGTCTTTAAACCTACTACTGAACACACACTTTCCAGGCTGCACCACTCAGCCTTGTCTCGATGAACGCACCAACATTACTGGGGAAATGATCCTCCCTGGAGACTTGATAACGGAAGATAGAATAGAATGGGCCATCCAATCCTTCTCTCCCTATAAGTCTCCAGGGCTCGATGGGGTCATCCCCATTATGTTGCAAAAGACTGTCAAAACCATTATTCCGGTATTAAAGGAGCTTTATATTGGCAGTCTCACACAGGGATATATACCAAGAACATGGAAAGAAGTGAAGGTTATTTTCATACCAAAGGCTGGCAAGGAAAGTCACACGAATGCAAAGGACTTAAGACCAATAAACCTCACTTCCTTCATACTGAAAACTTTGGAAAGACTGATAGACATACACATTCGTAGCAGGCTTCGTCCGGAAGACTTATCCCCGGCCCAACATGCCTACACAAAGGGTAAAAGTGTGGAAACCGCGCTACACTGTGTTGTCGGCACAATCGAGAAAACACTAAAGGACAAAGAGTACACCTCAGCGGCCTTCTTAGACATTGAAGGAGCGTTCAACAATGTCAATATTGGCGCCGTACGCAGAACGCTAAGAAAGCTTACGATTTATAATATTCTATTATCAACTGGATTATCAGCATACTCGAAGAAAGGCACATTATAGCGGAACTTGGGATCTCTATACTAGAAGCTTACGCCTCTAGAGGGACTTCTCAGGGAGCGGTTATTTCCCCGCTGCTATGGGTCATTGTTCTGAATGAGGCGCTTATGCAGCTCAAGAATAGTGGCGTTAGAACAACAGCTTATGCTGATGAAGTCGTGCTGTTGGCAACAGGTAAATTCCTGCCAACACTCACCGAACAAATCAAAGGGGCTCTCAAAGCCCTTGACAACGCAGGCCAGGCACTGCGGCCTAGCGGTAAATCTCCAGAAAACCGAACTGGTAATTTTCACAAATAAAATTAAAATACCACCGATTGTCACACCTTCTGTTGGTGGTACACCCCTCAGAATCTCTGACAGTGCGAAGTACCTGGGATTCATACTAGACAAAAAACTATACTGGAAAATGAACACCAATGAAAGAATCAAAAAAGCCACAATAGCCTTTTACTCCTGCAGCAAAATCTTTGGGAAAACCTGGGGACCATCTCCCAAAATTAAACTGTGGATGTACACGGCAATAGAAAGACCCATACTGGCAGGCAACCAATAAAGCCACCTACCTAAAGGCCCTTACAAAAGTTCAGAGACTAGCGTGCATCGGCACAACTAGTGCGATGAGGACAACTCCAACCGCAGGACTGGAGTCTATCCTCAACCTGCCTCCGCTAGACATCTTTGTTCAATCAACAGCCGCCATTAGTGCCATTAGAATTTGCCAAACAGCGAACTGGAAATCTAATGCAATGGGTCATTCGATGATCCTACAGAAATACTTTGGCCATGTACCAACTACGTACTACATCACGCCATACTTAGACTTCACAAGACCTTTCTCGAGTGCCTATCCCAGTAGGGAAGAATGGAGAAGCGGACTCGTCCCCGACACACAAGCCATAGCTGTATTTACGGACGGCTGAAAAATGGCAACGGTGGTGGGGTCAGGCGTCTTTTCCGCACCACTGGGCATATCAAAATCGGTACGCCTACCCGACCACAGCAGCGTCTTCCAAGCAGAGGTCCTGGCAGTGACAACAGCAGCCCCTGAGTCTGCGGTAAGGGCAATACCACCCGATGTTATTACCTTCTATATCGACAGCCAGGCAGCAATAAAAGCCTTAACTGCAGCAGAAATAAAATCAAAGCTTGTGAAATGCTGTCGCGAAGAACTCAATGTTCTTGGTACCCAGCATAAGGTATCGCTCTGCTGGGTCCCGGGACATGAAGGTATTCCGGGCAACGAGAAAGCGGACGAATTAGCAAGACAAGGTTCGGAAGCTGTGTCAGAACAAGCTGATCCCTCTGTACTCATCCCGCCTTGCTCACTCAGGCTTGAATCAGGGAAAAAGGCAATAAGAGAGGCGAACCTTAGATGGACGGCACTAGAACCTACAATGAGGCCAGAACCGAGAGTCTAATAAAAAAAAAAAAGGTGTGAGCCACGCTGCACTCACGGTATAGTTGATGTGTAAACATGTAGGCACATTTGCGCGTTAGCTACGTATTTTGTTATCTAGCTAACGCCACAACTAAGGTTAGTAGCTATTAGTTGCAGGTTGTGTACCCTTTCTCCGACTTTTAAGGACCTTTTTTGTTGTTGCAAGGACCTCTTAGTCAAATAACATTGAACGCAGATATACCGTGCGGATTTTAATGACATTTTGGAAAAATATCCTGTTTTCGACTATTAAGGACCTTTTTTGTTGTTGCAAGGACCTCTTAGTCAAATAACATTGAGCAGAGATATACCGTGTGGATTCTAATGGGATTTTGGAAAAATATCCTTTCTTCGACTTTTAAGGACCTTTTTTGTTGTTGCAAGGACCTCTTAGTCAAATAACATTGAACACAGATATACCGGGTAGATTCTAACGGCATTTTGGAAATATATCCTTTCTTCGACTTTTAAGGATCTTTTTTGTTGTTGCAAGGACCTCTTAGTCAAATAACATTGAACACAGATATACCGGGTGAATTCTAACGGCATTTTGGAAAAATATCCTTTCTTCGACTTTTAAGGACTTTTTTTGTTGTTGCAAGGACCTCTTAGTCAAATAACATTGAACACAGATATACCGGGTGAATTCTAACGGCATTTTGGAAAAATATCCTTTCTTCGACTTTTAAGGACCTTTTTTGTTGTTGCAAGGACCTCTTAGTCAAATAAAATTGAAAACAGATATACCGTGTGGATTCTAACGGCATTTTGGAAAAATAACCTTTCTTCGACTTTTAAGGACCCTTTTTGTTGTTGCAAGGACATCTTAGTCAAATAACATTGAACACAGATATACGGTGTGGATTCTAACGGCATTTTGGAAAAATATCCTTTCTTCGACTTTTAAGGACCTTTTTTGTTGTTGCAAGGACCTCTCAGTCAAATAACATTGAACACAGATATACCGTGTGGATTCTAACGGCATTTTGGAAAAATATCCTTTCTTACTTTTAAGGACCATTTTTGTTGTTGCAAGGACCTCTTAGTCAAATAACATTGAACACAGATATACCGCGTGGATTCTAACGGCATTTTGGAAAAATATCCTTTCTTCGACTTTTAAGGACCTTTTTTGTTGTTGCAAGGACCTCTTAGTCAAATAGCATTGAACACAGATATACCGTGTGGATTCTAACGGCATTTTAGAAAAATATCCTTTCTTCGATCCAAGGACCACTTGGTAAATAACCTTATTAAAACTAAAAGTGACATTCTTACATCGGCCATCGGTTACCGAAGTATAATCGATATTTTTCCTCTTACCTCCAACTGATGTACAACAAACTTCAAGCTATACAACCTCAATATTATTCAAAACAAATCTACTTTCACACAACTTTCTGGTGTTTCGTAATTACATAATAATGTCTAAAATTGAACATAATTAAAACTGGAAAATATTTATAATAACGAAATATATAAAATAAAAAATACACATTAAAAAAAAACATCGACACGCGGTTGTTTTCAAACGGTTTTCCATCTACGTACTCGTACTAACCGCGCCAAACGTCGTTTAATTGCGGTGATCTGTCGAGCAGCGATTAACTCACGTGGTAATGAAAATTAACGGGAAAATCTGACGATGACGAAATCTGACGATGACAAAATCTGATGGTGACGCTAGATATTTCCAACTAGCCCCTACCGAGAAAAAATATATTTATACATCAACGAAAGCAAAAATGTTTACACATTAAAAGGATAGAACATCACTATCCACCCTCGTAGGTATTTTAACGGGGCACAACACTCTGCGGTACCATATGAACAAATTACGCTTGACGGAGGAAGAACTCTGTAGAAGCTGTGGCGACGAGGAAGCTCTGGAAGACACTACCCACTTCCTGTGTCACTGCCCGAGTCTCCAACACACTAGACACAGATTCCTGTGGAGACAGTTATTCCACGACCTAGACGAGCTCTCCAGCACACCAATAGACAGAATAATGAAGTTCATCAAATCTACAGGATGGTTTGCATCGAACAGCACAGCGAGTAATTAATCTCAGCTGTTTATAGACAGGGTTAAAAATGAGTAAGGGACTACCCTCCTCCCCCGATGGGCATCACAATGCGTCAGCATTGACCTGAGTGTGGCACTATGCCAGCCCACCTACGTAACCTAACCTATTTAGAAAAGCGCAGTTTTAAAGGTAAGGTATAGGGAAAGTACAGCGAAGGGGAAGAAGTAAGATGCGGAGTTCCGCAAGGATCGAAATTAGGCGCACTGATCTTCATATTATTTGCGAACAACTTACTATCCATCCTCAAAAATAGCACAGGTTTTGCGTACGCAGACGACACTGCAGTTATCGTTAGCCACAGGGACTTGCCGGAAGCGGAATCAATTATGCAACACGAATTCGATGGTGCCACGATAATGGAATCATACAGACTGCGAACAAGACAAAAATTATGCATGTAAGGCCACCGCATATCATGAAGACGAAGATAGCTAATGCTATAGAGATGCACCACACAAAACGCCTACAAAAGATGACAGATGCAACACGGTAATTGACATGGTATCGTCATATACGTAAATATCTTGGATTCATAGTGGACTATACTATAACTTCAAATGGCATCAACATATTGGTTACCTCATAAATAAACTGAGGAAAGCGATCTACGCGTTATTTCATCTAAGTCAATATTGCGAACTCGAAGTATTGCCACAATGCTACTTTGGACTAGTTGAATCCCACTTGCACTATGGTATACTAGAATGGAGCAATGCTCCAAGAATATCATCGGTACTCAAGTTAATTATGAAAAAAAACAAAAAAGGAACCTGACGGCACAAAACACTACAAATAATCTCAATATCTTAAGTAAAGAAGAATTATATAAAGTAGCTATCGTTTCAGAATGCTCAAATGATGACAGATGACACATACAAGACACCAACTCAAAGAGCAATTGATACCAGGCTCAGCACACAAGGGCGATTCAAAGTCCCACGATTCTGGAACGAATATGGGCAAAGACAATATGCAGTACAAGCGCCACAAATCTTCAATCAGCTTCCAACGGAGTTTCAAACCGTCTTAAAATTATAGCAAAAAAAGTTGCACAACACTTTTTAACAGTAATTAGATAGGGAAAACTTAAATTTAAATGTACACTAGAGTAATTTTTATAAACTATAATTGTTTTCAAACTTCCAAACCTCATATCTTAAATCAAAAATAATAAAAATCCTGTGACCAATAATCTGCAGACAACTCTTAAAGCTTCGCAGATACAAACTGTTACCATTGTAAGTGTACACGCTTGAAATAATTTGAAATAAACAAAACAAAAAACATAGGGGCGGGCTACAGTCCGCTTGGGCGAACTGTTGGATACCCTATTCTTATTCCTATATCTCATAAGTGGGCGTGACAAAAATTTAAAGGATTTTATCGAAAAAACTAAGCTTTTGTAAATAAAAACGCTCCCTAGCTCAAACTTTGGTTTTTCAATAAAATTGTTTTATTTAATTGTGGGCGTGTCAGTAGGCGGATTTAAAAAAAATTTAAGTATGAGCATAAAGGGCACCTAGAGAGTATATACTATAAATTTCAGCTCCCTAGCTCAAACTTTGGACTTTCAAAAATAAAAATAAAATAATTGTGGGCGTGTCAGTAGGCGGATTTTGAAAATATTTACACATGAGCATAAAGGGCCCCTAGAGAGTATATATTAAAAATTTCAGCTCCCTAGTTAAAATTTTGGTTTTTCAAAAAAAATATTTTATTTAATTGTGGGCGTGTCAGTGGGCGGATTTTGAAAATTTTATGTCCCAAACAGTTTTATGGGCCAAAGATCATATATAAAAAATTTCAGCTTTCTAGCTCAAAATTCAATTTTTCCCAAAATTTGTTTTATTTAATTGTGGGCGTGTCAGTGGGCGGATTTTGAAAATTTTATGTCCCAATCAGTTTTATGGGCCATAGATCATATATAAAAAATTTCAGCTCTCTAGCTCAAAATTCGATTTTTTCCAAAATTTTGTTTTTTTGAGTTTGTGGGCGTGTCTGTGGGCGGATTTCAAAAATTCGTAAACTTGATTATTTCGGGACCCTAGAGAGTATATGGTTAAAATTTCAGCTCTCTAGGTCCAGTTTAAAGGCCTAATTTTTGCCGACGGACGGACGGACGGACGGACGGACGGACGGACGGACATGGCTAGATCGACATTACTATCGATGCTGATCATAAATATAGTAACTTTTAGGGGTCTACGGGCAATATTAAGGTATGTTACAAACTATGCGTCAAAATTAATATACCCCTAGAATAGGGTATAAAAACGAAACAGATGGCTCGTGTACTACATCCAGCGAGAAATCGCTCAATCTGCTATTTGACACTCACTTCCCAGGTAGCTCTAACATAACCGATCATAGCAACCTAAACAGGCCACTTATACAGGTAACTAATTCTCAACTTCTGAGTACTAGGGACAAGCTACTTTGGGCGCTACAAAGCTTCAAGCCCTTCAAGTCTGCAGGACCTGACAGCGTAATACCTGCCGAACTGAAGATGACTTCGGATATCATCCTACCAGCACTTGAGATGATTCTGAAAAGCTGCTTAAAGCTACTCATATTCCGCAGGCTTGGAGAGAAGTAAAAGTGTTCTTCATACCCATAGCGGGTAAATACACCCATGTAATTCAAAAAGAACTCAGACCCATTAGTCTATCATCATTCCTCCTCAAAACGCTGAAGCGTCTTCAATATCCCGCAAATCCTGTCCGCGGCCCAACATGCGTATTGTAAGGGTAAATCGGTGGAAATCGCCCTTCACCCCTTGGTACGCACCATCGAATACTCCCTTCATCGCAAGGAATACACAATGGTTGCTTTCCTAGACATAGAAGGCGCTTTCAACAACGTAAACACATCTGCAATCGCAAATGCACTAACAGAACTGAATGTGGATGGGTCGCTTGGTGAATTGATCAATCTTTTGCTCTTAAGCAGGATTATCAACTCAAAACTGGACATCCGCTAGGTGGTCTGTCAGTAGAGTTACGTCACAAGGTACGCCAGGCGTTTTAATTTTCTTCTTCTGTGGAACTTGGTGGTGAATAAACTACTGATATGCCTGATAGGGGAGGGTTGCAAGGTGATTTCCCATGCGGATGACGTTTCTATTGCCGTTTCAGGAAAACACCTCAACACTTTAAAGGAACTCCTTCAAAACGCTCTTAACAAGCTTACAAGATGATCTCTGTGGACTGGGGGTTAACCCTCACAAAACCGAACTTGTCCTCTTTACCAGGAATATAAAATCCCTCATATTGACCCTCCCTCTATTAATGGTAGAAGCTTAACCATTTCCGATGAAGCTAAATTCTTGAGTCTCATCTTCGATAAGTTAAGCTGGAAACCCAATTTGTTAAGAAAGAGTCAAAAAAGCTACAGTAGTACTTTTATCTTGCAAAAAAGCCATCATCAATAAGTAGGGCCTAGAGCCCCGCATATCTCACTGGCTATACGTATCGGTAGTGAAACCGATTCTGACATACGGTTGTCTGGTCGACTGCTCTGTATAAAGCGGTAAACCGTAATAAGCTGAGCAAGGTTCAACGTACAGCTTGTCTGTACTGTCCGCTTAAAAGCTACCTCACACTGGATCAATACCAATATTGGGCACTCTATCATTCTTGGCTTACTTGGGTCTCTACCAAGGAACATCGACTACACCATACCCCAATTACAGTTCGAGAAGAATTTCCAAATCACTATCCCCACCAGATCATTCTGGGGGGATGTTGTATTCGTGGAAGATGAATCGATCCACTTCTACACCGATGGATCAAAAACTCAGAAAGACTGAATATTAGTCTCTCTTTCCGTCTTCCTGATCAAAGCATGGCGATTAAGGAAGTCTTGTCGTGGCTGAAGAGAAATGTGATATCCACTAAGGACATCCGTATATTCTCGGACAGTCAAGCAGCGCTAAAGTCCCTGGACTCAGTCCCTTCAAACTCCATCGTAGCCATAGAGTGCCGTTCATCTCTTGAGCAGATGGCAGAGCAGTTCAATTTTCACCTCTGTTGGGTGCCGGGGCATAGAGACATCCCAGAGAATTGCAGGGCAAATGAACTCGCCAAAAAGGAACCGCATTACCTCTTTTAAAGGTTCTCTAAATATACCTATCGCTAATTGTAAACTTAAGCTATCCGCAGTCGAGAGTACAAACCTTGGGTGTACAGTTGGTAATACGTGTCTAGTGTCAAGCATATCTGGGCGAAGCTGGATCTGCGACGCTCTATGGGTTTGATCTCACTGAACCGACTGCACATTGGCTCTGATATAGGCGTCATTACAGGACACTGTCTAATAGGCAAGCATGCATCAAGGTTTGGCGTCTATTCAAATGACTTCTGTAGAAGGAGGAGGAGGAGACTACACCTCACCTCCTCTGTACATGCCCTGCATTCTCCCATAAAAGAATTCTCTATCTAGGAGCCATCTTCCTTAATGAACTCAGCGACATAGCTAACAGAGACGTTAGAAGTCTCACGCGCTTCATTATAAGCTCCAAATGGTTTAGCGAGTAGAGGTCGAAACTCCCCCGATCCACGTGGAACCACAAGGGACCTCATTGGTCTAAGTGTGTTGGCTCTTAGCTGACAGCCACTCTTACCTAACCTTGCCTATCAGCATCAGTTGTGTTGCGCATCGGCATCGTAATACTCGTATGTGCAGTGATACCGCATTGATGCACAATTAGTTGGCATTTCCGAATTCTCCCATATCTTCAAAAAAAAGTGATACTGTATATAAATATGTATTTTCTTTAAACATTCTCAGCGAAGACCTCAAAATCATTTGATGGTATTAGTGATCAAGATAAATTTACCATTCAATTTCACCATGAGGCTATTTACTACACGAGTTCATATCAGTGAATCTCCCTTTGAAGTGTTAATAACCAACAATTTATTGCATTGGCTGCAGAAGCACACCAACCTATTTCATGTTTGTTTATGATTAGACTTTATAAATTTAATTTGTTTTTGGAAGAAAATTACAGTTAAGCACTACAACAACAAAAAGGAAGGTCCTGTGGGTTATTATTGAATGGCCGAATTAAATTAATTTCTGTTCATCGATAAATCAGCATAATCGCATTTAAATCATACAAATGTTCACGTTTCATTGAGCTGAATTAATGTTGGAAGGTCCATTTCATCGAAAGCGTGCATAATTAAAATCTAAGCAAATATTTAATACGGTGTTAACAATTTCATGAACATTATTTATGTAATTACAAACTAACAGAGATGCCAAAAATGCGGACGAGCTTTTACTGTTCGATTACAATGGCCAATGAGCCAAATTAAATTAAATAAATAAAAAATAAATGAAAAATATTCATTCCGACGAATAATTAAGCATAAATGAAACAACAACAAAATGAAAATGTTTTAAAAAATAAAATATGCTGATAATTGAAATTTATATTTAAATTATTATTAACTTGTGTGCAAGTCGGTCTATTATATACACAAATTCTAATAAATAAGAACTAAACACCTATAAAGGCATAATGTCGGTATCCTGGGCTATGACAGCCTCATTGTATTGCTGACGACTATATGAGACGTATTTCACAATTTTAAACGGTGATTCTTTAGTCAAATTACAACATATTTTTACGAATAATATAATCACTACACTGGCTATTTTTACGAGTAACAGCTCCAAATAAAATGTGATTTATTGCTGCAATTGTACAGAAGTAGTGTTTTATACGTAATTGGCATCTATTACTTACAATGTTACAGGCAAACTCGATTGTGAATCCTTTAACAGCAAAACGTAGCATTTTTAGTAATTATCCCTAACTGCATATGCCTCTGAATCCTTTAAATCTGAAATCACATTAATCCCGCAAAATCAAGTTAAGTTATTCGGTAGTTCAAAGCAACCCGTTTACTGGATAAAAGGCGCACAAAGAAATTGGAATCTGAGGGTGACGGTGTGGGGAGATGGGGGTCCAGGAAATCCTTAGATCAATGTTACCCGGGGACTCAAAGAAGTCTCCGTAATCCGCAAAGGATTTATGCTAATTTTTAATGGTCAACCATTTTTTTTTATATCCCGAAATACGAGTAGGATAGGTATCTACTGGATGGGTTTATATAAATCAAAAAGAGATTTGTACGGAATGTATGTTTGTGGTGCTGTCCAATGTGTTTTGCTTGACAATATTAATGATTGTGGCCAAAACAATATTTTTGGAAAAAAAAGTGTAGACGTACTGATATACAGCAAAATCTTTATTTTAAACAGCGATCTAATTCACACTTTAAGTGCGTAAATTTGGCATCCCCTTTTCTGTATGGGAAAGCTAGACTATGTATTTGTTTATATATATAAACATTTTTTTCTTCTTTGGACTAGACGAATAATATCCCTTTCCCCAAATTTAAAATACAAACCCTTATGCTTAAACATATTTTCGGATAAATACGAGTAAGTGTTTGACTACTAAAAGAAAACTATATTTGGAACTGTCGGTAAATATTGATGACTTCATCGCAGTTGTTAAATGAAGCGCTGTTCGCAATATATTTTATTTTGTTTCAAAAATAATTACAACTACTGTAAAAGAAAACATATGGATATGCTAAAAGTCCACTTGGGCGAACTGTTCGATGCATTATCCATCAACCTATCGTTGTCCGTTTTGGAACATTGCTTTTTGATTTTCTAAAACATTCATTGCCATCATTTTTTACGATCTTCTTCTTGATCAGGATTAAAAGGATCATAACCCTCCTACTTAACTGCATCCCGCCTGTTCGACCTCTTAAAATAACGGCAGGCCTCCCGATTTCGAATCACTCCTTCGCTGAGGAAAATCAAACTTTTCTGTTACTGCATTTGTTTGATACATGCGTTTTTATGCCTGCCTTTCTTTCGCGTTTGCAAGGAAACGTTGATTTATATTACCTTTTTGAAAGGGTTTGTTGGATATCTCTTTAGAACACGATAGTACCAACTGTGCCGGTCACGCTCCGTTTTTTCGAGATAGGTTCTTTGACGTCAAGGCTTCCTCGGATCTTGGAACTTCTTAGTAGATCAATTTGTATTACTCCTGCTGTCATGCGAAACATTTTCATCCTGGCACACTTTTTGTACGCTATCCAACATTGTGAACCGTATGTGAACTGTGATGTAGAGCCCTCCTTTCACCTTAGCGGCATTTTTCGTTCGGCTGAGTTTTCCCGCTACTTCATCCACCCTACGCTTGCGTGATACTTAATTTCGTCATCACAGCTTGCTTCGCTATTGATCCTAGATCCCAGGTATTTGAATTTTTCGCACTTGGGAATACTCCTCCATTAATCAAAATATCTAGAATAGGTCGGAGTGGATCAGAGAACGGCAAGCAGAGGTATTGTGGTTTTTTTTCTATTATGATACCCATCTCCCTCCAAAACGACTTTTGGAACTAGCTTCATCGGCAGCAAAGAATAACTGATGTACTTTGGAGTCTGTCACTTTTCCTTCAAGCAGATAATCTAGGACTGTAATAAATATCAAGGGGCTTAGGCCCGTTTGCTGATACGGAACATAAATACTTATGTTCCACATAAACCCTTAAGTGACACTTTTTGATTTGCACCAAATGTAAACTGAAACATAAAAATCCATAAGTTGAACATACCTTAGGTGGAAGAACAAGTGTCACATAAGATGTTAAACATTAATTACAATTATTGTTTTCACTTATTTACCAAGAATTGTGAAGATACTGCTACGATAATACATACATACGTATTAGGCCTTAACGGCCCATGCAGGGCCTAGAACCTAGCTTCTCCAATCACTTTCATGCGAAGCTTCTCATTACAATTTGATACTTTTGGATGTTTGTCAGACGTTAGCAAGAGGTGCCAACAATACGCTGTAATCCCAAGTAGTCCCCCATCTATGTATAGGTACTAACCACGCCCTACGAGCCGATTGATTGGACGGGACAAGGTCGTTGGCTGCTACGATAATATTATTACAAAATTTAAAAAAAAAATGGATTTGGAACTGCCGGACTTGATCGAAGATGACGTGGAAGTTCTTGAAAGCTCGGAAGTAGGAGTTCCTCGTCAAATTTACGAGAGGAACGAATATTTTTGCTCTTTGGATAAGCTATCTTTCTATTAAAGATTTCGTTTAACAAAGGAAACAGTTATTTTGAACCAATTTGAATGCTCTTTGATGACACCTCTCCTCAATCCTAGAACTTCAGCAGAACAGTTGTATAATTAGTCTGAAATTCGTTCTAGAAGTGTAACAGAAAAAGCTTTTGGTATTTTGAAAAGAAAATTTCCCGTTTTGGCTTATGGTGCCCGATTAAAACTGACTACAGTATTAACAATTATAATTGCGGCCTGCACTTTGTACAATATATTGAGGTATAATGGTTTACTTTGATGACCATCCAGAAAGCTTCGATTTCAGTGAAGACGATTTACGACGTGTTATTACTGATTAACAAATACAAAATCTCCTTGAATTTAAATATGCAAAAGCATACGGATTTGATAAATAACTATTTTGCAAGATTGTAAACATTATATCGAACTTCATAGAAAAACTCATTTAAAAAATAACAAATTTCAACTCATAATAAAATTAGTTTTAATTCAGTCACAGATTATCACAATTCATGCAACGGCAGTAAAAAAAACTATTAACATTTTCAAAGAACACAACAATTGCTCATTCAATTTCTTTGAAAAACAACTTGTTCTGGATGAAGAATTTATTCCACAACAATCAAATTAACAAAGTAAAATTGTCAAATGTAAATAATTGAACATTATTATGAATAAGCCATAAGCGAACGATATTTGACATTTTCATCTATCTCTCCACTTTTGTTATGTATACAAAAACCATATAAAATGCCAAAGCAGTTGTGTCTTTAAAACACAGTTGGAATAAAACCGAAAATATTGTAACGTTTAATGAAGCAGTTGTATTTTACTTTTAATTTACAAAATTACAGTGCTTCTTACAACCTTCCCGTTGAAGTTTATTTCAGTTAAAACAGTTTTCCCTTTGCTTTAGCAAGTTTGCAAGTTCTTGGAAAGAACATTTGGTCCTTCGAGCCGGATTGCATATTAATAGAACAATTGTCATTTAAGTGTGTGATATATATTTAAACTATTCTAAACTATAGATTAAAACTAAAACTTAATTTATATCTTAACTAATAATTTTCATCTGAAAATAAAACAATATTTCAATTAAAAAATACAAATTGATATATCAAGGACAATACCTACCTTGTGAGTTTTTTGTGCCAATCGGGTTACCGCGTCGTGTAATTAATTTCCATTGTGTGCTGCAGTACCAGGGGAGTGAGTAATATCTAAATAAGCCCCTTTTACTATATTTGCCATACTCCATATATATTCATATTCGTACAATGAGTGCTGCGAAAGAATTAAAACTCCTAAAAAATGCCCTTTCAATAATCAAATTGGACTATAAAAGCTTTAGACGAAAAATCTAATTAATAGTCGTTTGGTCATATTAGAAGATTTGTTTAGGCAATGCAAATCGATCAACGAAAAGTTGGTTACTATGTTGGATGATGAAGAGGCAGTTCAGGAGCATGAGAGAATTGTTGAAGAGATACGTGAGACATATCTCGAGTATAAATCCGATCTGCTGGACTGTTTGGACAAAGTTACGGAGTCCACATCTAAAATCACTTCGTCTCTTGATAGTTCTACTCCGCATGGTATACGTTTGCCAGAAATGGCGCTTCCAATTTTCGCTGGACAATACGAAAAATGGAGGCAATACAAAAGTAAATTCGAATCAATAATTCATAATAACTCTGGTCTGACAAAAATTCAGAAACTTCACTATTTGAAGTCTGGTTTATATGGGGAGGCCGATCGTTTGTTGCAGCACTTGGACATCGATGATGGAAACTACGACAAGGCATGGTCCATTTTATGTTCGCGGTATGACAATAAGCGTTTTTTAGTAAATACCCATTTAAAGATGATTTTCAATCAGCCCGTTATACAAAAGCGGGCGTTCGCGACGATGCTGGATACGACCACAGAGTGTATGCATTCTTTGAGCAATCTTGAAATTCCTGTGGAACATTGGAATTTAGTAATAATTTATATTATTTTTCAAAAATTACCTACATGTACTCAGCAGTTGTGGGAAGAACGATTGGGAGTTAGCAAGGAGTTGCCATCGTTCAACGAATTTGCAACGTTTTTGGAAACCAGGTTTAGGACGTTGGAAGTTATAGACTAGCATAAGCCGAAGATGAAAAATCCTATCCAAAAGGGTCATGTAAGACAAAATAAGCAGAAGGTGCAATTTTGTTGTAAGGTTTGGGGCAAGGGTCAACATCCGATTCGCACGTGCAACCGGTTTGTTAAAATGAACGTTGTAGAACGCTGCAATATATTGCAGAAGATCGGTGTTTGCAGTAACTGTTTGGCATATAGCCATTTCACGCAGCAGTGTCCGAGCCAAGCACGCTGCTACTTCTGTCAACAGAAGCACCACACCTTACTGCACTCTGTAATGGGCAGAAATTCGTTTCCCGGTATTTCGACCAGTGCGGAGTTATATCGTAACTTGCTAGTAACATACTGCATACTTTCGGGCAATAAATGTTCATATTCACCAAAATTGGTTACCTCCTCTGCCTCTGTGGTCACCATAAATTCAATTTCGCCACTCTATGAAAATGCCCAGAGTGACAATGGCTCTCACTCTAGCAAAGTTAGTAGAGACACATATTCACCAACCCCAGTGCCTGGAAACTAAATTTTTTTTAGGCCGAATTTCATTGGCCGCTTACTAGTGGATAATCGAGACCCAATCTCATTAGCTAAAACAATTCATGGCAGAGACCTCTGAACTCACCACTTCTGTGAGCGGGTAAGAAAAAAATTAATAGCAAGAGAGGCGAAGCCACGCCTCCACACCAAGAAAGTTGTCTCTCCATATTCACCTTACGAATGAAGTGCGCATGTACCTACCAAGCACAGCTTGAGTGCACTCGCCATCTGGTGTATAAGCTTAACTTGAAGGTATGGAGGGGGAGGGGACGAATGAATTGTGGAAGGTCGGAAGATTTAGGGATTAGCGAGTGTAAAACATAGGGCATGCGGGATTAAGACGGTACTTTGTTTATGAACTAATTTTGTTCGTAAACAAAGTTTGCTCGAAAATAACTTTGGTTCGTAAACAAAGTACCGAATTATACGACGAGGCTAGGGATATAAAAAGGGTGATGCGTGTCGGTTGAGGACAAGTTTTGAATTTAACAATGACGAGGACGGTGGAAGTAAGAAGTATTGTGTAATAGGTTAGATGGCAAGTGCCATATAATTTTATAATTTAAAATAGTGATCAGTAAAATAAACTTAGAAAAAAAGTGACGAAATTATAAGAATAAAATAAACCAAAACGAGTGCTTATAACCACTTTAACTCTAAGTACTAAATAAGAAAAAAAAAAGAAAAGTAAACTTAGAATAATAAATTAGTGCCTAGAAAAACATAATAATAAGCAAAGATAAGGAACATACATATATAAAACAATAAGTGAAACTAAAATATATATTTTTTTTGCGGAGAAACGTACCAAGTTTGTATAATAATATATGTTCTTCAAAGTCGAACGATACAGCTTACGTGTAGGCCTCAAGACATGGAGTTACGTGAGGGTGCGGGTATTTGAAGGGCCGCGGGACCCAATAGAGGAATATCACCTCAGGCACGAGGACTATTTAGAAGCCCAGGGTTTCCTCAACGCTCCACGAAAAATCAAAAAAAAAAAAAAAAAAATTTTTTTTAATTAAAACTAGTGCATAGAAGCAAATTAACTCTAAGTAATGAGCAGCTAGACATCTATACCCGAACCAGCAGCAGCAGGAGCGGAAGCAGTTCCCGAGTACGACCATTATTTAAGTACCCTAGATTAAGTTTTCCTTTTGTTTTTTTTTTCGGAATACTATATTCAAACCATTTTTTTTTATACTTACATTTACCCAAAATTTAAATACATTTCAATTAGATTTACCTATATTTAAGTTTAGTGCCATACCTACCTTTAGAAGTAAGAATTTAAAATTTAATTTACATTAAAATGAATCACCATTAATTTCTTGCGTAATTGAATTACTCTAAAGTAAGTCCGTTTTTATTGGTCGCACCTATATATATATATAGAAAACATTTTTTTTCGGGTTGAGGGTGGTGTCCCGAAACCACCCCAGCGTCCGGGGATTACTCGCATTCGGGTGGGGGAAATAGTTTTTTTTAGATTAGAAGATAGATCTATCATCGCTGGAGTCTAGCACGGTAAGCTCCGGCACATGCCGGTCGAACTTAAGGTACGGTCCAAGAATGATCTCAAGTTGTTTTGTATGTAGATATATACCGCGACTAATAGTAGAAATAAGTTCATGTAAGTAAGCATTCATAGTAACGTAACATTTGTAAAATTATGACCCAAGAAAGGGAAAATATTTCAAAGGAAAAAGAAATTTTTGGTTTGTAAAAATAATAATTATGACTATTAATTAAAATTTAATATTGGTGACTTAAAAGTAAATGGTGTGGTGTTCTTATTGGTTGGTGGGACGACCCATATAAGTATGGAATGTGGTCGTAAAAGGTTGGGAGGGCAAGGGATTCGACCATCTGAATCCCCAGCAAGTGTGTGTGGTTGGTTTTCCTTTCCTCTTTCGTTCTCTTTTTCTTACAGATCTCTCTTCTTCTTTTTTTTTGCACTATAAAGTTTGTGTGTGTCAAGATGCTAAAAGAACCCCCCCGGACTGAAGCAGCTGGAGAATAAATATCGTGCGCATCTCGACTATGGTCCCTAACATCCTGCCATAAACCAGGGCAGCGATACGTACAAAATAGCTCCCGTTTAAAGGCAACATTCTGTACGACAAAAAATCTCGTCAGGACACTGGTCGCACACGACACAATACAACTCTTCTCCTACCTCAACCACAAACATTTCACAATCTGTGCAACCCGCCGAGGCACAAACAGACCCTACACAACACTCTGTTATAACCCCACAAGGCACTAACGTACACGCTCAGGCCTATCAGGTAGCTGTTAATAACCCTAATCAGGACGAGCTACCAAGTACAAGCTGAGTGGTTAGGAATCACCTAGCTCAACACAACACGAATATTCTTTTGGCTACTGCATTGGTGAAGGTGAAGTCGTCAAGTGGACGATATATACGCCTGAGAGCTCTGCTCGATCCAGGATCGGAAGCGACGTTCATCACTGAATCAGCAGTGGAGATGTTGAACTTGAAGGCCCGAAATACATTTATTGAGGTTTCAGGGCTGGGAAAGGTCAGCAGTGGAGCATGCCATCGGTATGCTGATATTTTGTTTGGGTCTCTACACTCCAATTTCGAGACCGGTACACGAGCCTATGTGTACAAATCCCTGACTGGGCTTCTCCTGGCCAAGGAACTGACCCTCAATAAATGGAAACACATCAGCGGATTAACTTTAGCTGATCCTCTTTTTTACAAACCAGCTACTGTTGACCTCCTGCTGGGTAGCGACATATATCCGGACATAATAATGCCCGAGATAGTCAGGGGTGATGAAATGTCACCTATCGCGCAAAACACGCAGCTGGGATGGATATTACTGGGTAAGATACCCGCAAGTCAACACATATCGGTATATAGCTTCCTCCAAGTGGTCGATGTTGACACCCAGTTGCGTATGTTTTGGGAGATTCAGGAGGTCCCATATAAGGATATCGAGACTGAGGAGAATCGGAGGTGTGAAGAACACTTTAGAGAAACGACGAAGCGTTCGGCAGATGGACGATATGAGGTTTCGCTTCTATTTAAGGACGGATGGCAACCCGCGCTTGGGTCCTCGAAGTTAGGAGCGTTGCGTAGGTTCAATCAATTAGAAAGAAAATGTCTGAACAACACAGCACTGCACCGAGAATACTCAAAGTGTATGGAAGAATGCCGATCGTTGGGTCATATGACGGAAGTCCATGATAACGATGATGTACTGCGAGGTTAGGTTAGGTTTAGGTTTATGTGGCTGTCGGCAGAAGCCGACACACTTAGACCAATTTAGGTCCATTGTGATACCACGTATGAATTATCTACCTCAACTCTGTAGATGGGGCTGGCCAACGACACGCGGCTGTTCTCGAACGGTCCCCCATCTACGTACTAACCGCGCCCAAAGTCGTTTAATTACGGTGATCTGACGAGAACCGATTAACTCGACGTGGTATGGTCGTTGGTTTAAGATGTACTGCGAACACCTTGCCATTATTGTTTGCCCCATCACACGGTTATGAAGGAATCCAGTTCGACAACGAAGCTCCGGGTTGTTTTTGACGCAGCCGCAAAATGTTCGGATGGGACTTCCTTGAATGAACGATTGTTGATAGGACCTAAAACGCAAAATAATATTATCGATATCATTTTAAGGTGGAGAACGTATAAAATTACCTTTACAGCCGATGTGGAGAAAATGTACCGGCAGATTCGGATGAGCTATCAACTCATATACTGGCGTAAGAGTGACCAGGAACGCATGAGGATGTACCGATTGGATACAGTCACATTCGGTACGGCCAGTGCACCCTATCTCGCCATTCGCACGCTGAACCAGGTGGCTTTGGACGAAGAGTCACATTTTCCGTTGGGAGCTCAGACCGTGCGAGATGAAATGTACGTCGATGACTTAATTTCTGGTGCCGATTCACTGGAAGCTGCCCTACATAAGCGTGATGAGGTGCGACAGTTGCTGGCGACCGCTGGATTCCATTTGCGGAAGTGGACAAGCAACTCGCAGGACATGTTGGAAGGCATTCCACTGGAGCAGCGGGAGTTGGACTTTTCGGTACAATTTGGGTCTTCGGCAGAGCATAAGGCGCTCGGAATACGATGGTTTCCTGCTGACGATGTATTCTCCTTCCGAAATGTCTTAGGCGATGCTTCTCAGGTGCCGACGAAAAGGACTATGTTGTCAGCTATTGCACGAATGTCCGATCCATTGGGTTGGATTTCGCCGTTCGTTGTCAAGGCGAAGATGTTTATGCAGCAGCTATGGTAGCGTGGAATCACTTGGGATGAACCCATTCCAGTGACTCTTAAGGACGAATGGCTTGCGTTTTCTCAAGAGCTTCCTTTGGTTGAGAGTATCCGGATTCCACGATGGATGAACCTGCAAAGACAACAAAGGGCAATCGAAATCCACGGATTCAGCGATGCTTCGGAGAAGGCTTATGGCGCGGCAATATACCTTCGCGTTTTAGATAGCGATAACAAAATTCATGTCCATCTTCTAATGTCAAAGACAAGCAGTCATACTGGCGACACTACTCGTCATATGCGATGAGGATCTTAAAGTTTGGTGATGTGAGGATTTATGCGTGGTCTGATTCAACGATTACCTTGGCGTGGATCATGGCACCGCCATCGAAGTAGAAAACGTTTGTGGGTAACCATGTGGCAGAGATACAACGTCTGACAAATTGTAGCGTCTGGAGACATGTCCCGACAGCGCATAATCCAGCAGATCTGGCTTCACGTGGTCTTTCGCCATCGGAGTTAAATGGTAACACCCTCTGGTGGAATGGTCCAGAGTTTCTCAGGGCTGACTGGGAATTCTCAACGCCAAACCAACCAACGAATTTGTCAACTGAAGAGGAAAGTCGCAAAATTCAAACCCATTGCGTCATCCAGGAGGACAATGATGTCAACATGTTGATCCATCGACACTCAACGCTATCTGGATTACTCAGGATTTTAGCATATTGCTGCAGATTTGCTTCCAATGCACGCAAACCATCAGCACAACGGGAGGTACTGACGCTGTCACCGATGGAGATTGAGATAGGTCTGCAGGTCGCCGTAAGAACAGTGCAAGCGAGCATGTTCTTTGTCAACCCTAAGGATAAGCAGCCTAATCTTAAAGGGATAAAATCTCTACTACCATTTGTCGGTGAGGATAGGCTTATGAGAGTAGGAGGTAGGCTTCAAAATGCAGGCTTAAGCCAGGTCACCATTTCACGCTACTCGTCATAAAAGCCGCACATGAAACAACCCTTCATGGCGGCACTCAGCAGATGATAGCATACCTTCGAACAAAATACTGGATCCTCAACCTAAAAAGAGCTGTCAAAAAATGCATCCACAGCTGCAACATATGCTTTAGACACAAAGCAAAACCAGTTTGTCAGCTGATGGGAAATCTACCACCCTCAAGGGTGCGAGTTTCTCGAGCCTTCAGCTATACCGGAGTTGATTATGCCGGGCCCATCGAGGTGAAAGCCTGGAACGGTCGAGGACCGAAAACATTTAAGGCATACTTCGCAATATTTGTGTGTTTGGCTACTAAGGCAATTCACCTTGAGTTGGTCAGCGACATGACAACCCAAGCCTTTATTGCAGCCTTTCGCAGATTTTCGTCCAGACGCGGTAACCCTAAGGAGATCTTTAGTGACTGCGGCAAAAACTTCGTGGGCGCTGCCAAAGAATTGGAGAACCTTCGAAAAGCAGCGGCATTTAACAAAACCGAAGTAGCAGAAACTGTTTTGAACGACGGAGTCAAATGGAATTTTATTCCTCCAGCTTCCCCGCATTTCGGAGGATTATGGGAAGCGGGGGTAAAATCGGTAAAACATCACCTCAAACGCGTTGCCGGAAATTCAACCCTGACCTTTAAAGAGCTGTACACACTCTTGGCTCAGATCGAGGCATGCCTGAACTCTAGACCTCTTTGTCACTCAGCAGTGACCCAGATGATTTCTCAGCCTTAACTCCAGCACACTTCCTTATTGGAGAGTCAACATTAAGTGTACCCGAGCCAAACATCACTGACGAAAACATCTGCTGTGTTGAGAGGTGGAAGAGAATACAGCAGCTATACCAAACCTTCTGGAAGCAATGGAGCTCGGAATATCTATCCCGTCTCCAACAACGACCAAAATGGCTTAAGACTCAACCACAACCACAGTTAGGGGATCTGGTCTTGGTAAAGGACGAGCGAATTCCACCTTGTAAATGGATCATGGCTCGAGTGATACATCTACACCCGGGAGCACACAAGCTTATTCGCGTGGTCACCTTGAAAACACAGAATGGTGAGTTTAAACGACCCATCACCAAAATCTGTTCATCACCAAAATCTGTTCACTACCGAGCAACACTACCAGTCATATAAACTCGAAAATATTAGAGCACTATAAACAATAACTTCTAAAATCGTCCCTTATCAATAGGTATACGTATAACACTTTAAATAAAATTTAACTTTCATTAATATTTACCTATATATTACGTACCCACCATATACACATTACATTATCACACTCACACTACACATGCACATTTCTCACAAGAAAAATATCAAAAAAAAAAAAAAAATTATAACAAACACCCTGTAAAAATATAGTAAAAAACGAAAATCTCCATAAAATTTAAATTCACATATCAATTATCCCAACACCACACCACATAATTCAATATTCAACACTACACAGAATAAAAATTCGCAAAATATAAAAACAAATCTTGTTTATCAACACTAAACCCACTCAAATAATAAAATACATAATATAAAAACAACATACATAATACAGTCCGCTTTCTCTTATCAAAAGTTGTCACACATACACTCACACCAACACGCAATATGAAATTTACACATTTAATACATTTAATACAAACTAAACCGACACGACTCCATTGACTGTCATTTGATACGAAGAAAAAGCAAGGAGAGCGATCGAAGATCAATGCTAAATGTGGAGAGAAGGAGATGGCAAATAGGGCAATATTACTCACTCCAGATTAGGTTGTTTTGTTTTGTTATTTCAGTTTGTATGTCTGTCTCTGTTCCACTAATTGTATCGTCAACAGAAAACACGAAGAGCAAGCATCAGCACAAATTGAAAGTTTAACAGGAAGCAGAGACCAAAAGGAACAAACCGATAACATTGGAGATGACTACCTTACCTACCAGACGTATCAGTGATGGGAGTTATGAAACATTTGGAGTTGGATGATTTGTTGCGAAACTAGTTCACGGCGGGGGTGAATGTTCTGGATGAAGAATTTATTCCACAACAATCAAATTAACAAAGTAAAATTGTCAAATGTAAATAATTGAACATTATTGTGAATAAGCCATAAGCGAACGATATTTGACATTTTCATCTATCTCTCCACTTTTGTATACAAAACCATATAAAATGCCTAAGCAGTTGTGTCTTTAAAACACAGTTGGAATAAAACCGAAACTATTGTAACGTTTAAAGAAGCAGTTGTATTTTACTCTTAATTTACGAAATTACAGTGCTCAACGGGAAGTTTATTTCAGTTAAAACAGTTTTCCCTTTGTTTTAGCAAGTTTGAAAGTTCTTGGAAAGAACACAACTCAATGTCATTTAATACATTGTAGGCATCTTTTGTTGTGCAGTCTTCTTTTTGTAATTTTTTTAAAACTTCACTTTTAATTGCGATATCTAGCTCCAAAGATTTTCTTTTTATTTCATGCTCGACTACATTTTTTTGAATTGCTTCCTCTTTTAAAGAATCATTTTGTAGTTTGGCTAGTTCGATTTTAATCTTCGAAAGCTCGGAATACAATGTAGAGCTAACTGTTCTTCTTCTTGAAGCCCATGGATTATTATATAGGTTACCTTTTCGCTTTCTTGTTGTTCCACAAAGTCGTCATCGTCAAATTCGTTTTCCAGACCATAAACTGTTTTTGGGTTCATAATTGTTACGGCTAATTCAAAATTAGGATCAGAATGTGTGAATGGCTTTCCTCCTCCTGTTTGTACACAGGAAGGTTTTTCTTTTGCCGCTTCCTTCCTAATTTCGGCTTTGTAGTTGTTATAGAACCTCTTGAGCGACTCACTATCCCTACTGCTTGATCCCGACTGGCTGTTAAAATTTTGTTCAATTCGCTGATTTCTATCAGCAGCCGAAGAAGACATTTCTTCTAACTTCGGATACAGGCCCTCAAAACTTTTTGCTTGAATTTGAGTGCACTTTCTTTTCGAGAGGCTCTTGCAAAGTCTGTATTCCAATCCGACGCGAGCTTTTTCATCTCCATTTTAAGTGAAACACTTTGACCAAGCTTTGAACGCCGCTTCCTTGTCGCTAAGCACTGCTTTAGCTTAGTATTGATAGTGTCCTTTGGCAGTGATTTGGCTCTATCCAACCAAGGTCGTTGTAGGGAATTCCAAATATATTGTGCACTCTTCATCCTCAACTTCGTTGATAACGTGATGGAGATAATTTTGCATATTTGCAATTAATGCTACGTTTTTCACTTTGTACAGATGGTACCACATCAGACGAACACTGGACTTTGAAATGGTCAAGACGCTACCAAGTAGCTCTGCCGCAAATATGATGCCGATTCCGTTCCTACCCTGTTCCGTCTCGTAGTAGAACATCTTGAAAGCTTTTTTCTTCACTTTCAAGAAACGCGACCGATTTCCGGTGTTTCGCCATTTCGTTTCTTGAATACATAAGATGTGAAATCGCCTTTTAATCATCATATTTTCAAGCTTGTAGCTACGGCCATACTACCAAAGCTCCAATTCGCGACTTTTAGCGTTCGCCTAAGCTCAAGCATTACTTCGCTATCTCTCGGAAACCCAATAGCTCTGATCTGAGTAGTAGTGGCTGTCGGGTCGTGAGTTTACTATTAGCGTACATTTCCATAGTATTTCTTGTTTGATCCTCATTTCATGACACCGCTTATCTCGAGTCATGTCAACCCACGAATTTGCATGCGCACTTGGGGGACAGCTTTAAGATGTTAAATGTGTCTCCAGGCTCACCTGGATGTTTAAATTGCCTAGATGTGATTTTCTAATTAGTCGCCTTTTACGAAATTTGTACAATAAAACGGTTTTTCTTTTTTAAAACACTGACTGCAACGCTGCGCATTGAAGTGCGAAAGTTGACTGCAATGATATTTTTAGCCCGACCCTGCACTGGCAAGAAAAAACTTCGATTGTAATAGAGAGCTTGAAACAAATATTTTTCTAGGAGGATAAACTATCTTCCGTGGTTAATGGGGTTCATAGCTTTAAATCAAAGTTCATTGGTGCGCCCAATTTTTACTATGAAATGGAAAAACTTCTTGAAGTACTTGATGGTCGATTTCTTAAAAAGCGAACAATGTTTGTGAGCGTTACGCGGCGTAATGGCGCTACGGTGATATACATTTGCGGTGACAACAGCACTCCTGTGGTGGTAAGGGCAAAGAGATGCAGGGTCGCGGGAAGTTGCAGAAACTGAAGCTGGTCAACATTTATTTATCGCTAACTGTAACTGCGCAGTTTAAAGCTTAAACTATCTTACCCAATTTGAATATTTGAACGAGATCACTGCAGAAACAGCGTAGATACTTATTCTAATTCTTTAAATTACGGCCTTTCTTCTTGCAGTACTGTACAGCGGAATTCAGAAAAATGTTTTTATTATTAAAACTGAGGCTTTAATATTAATTGCGAATCAAGGACATGCTAATGGTTGTGTGGCGACATCATTTGGCGGATAGCATGCCGTATTGCTGGAGATTTTGTTGCTGGACCCAAGCAAGTTATCGTACGGGCATTTCACCTTCCTTAATTAGTAGTAGTTAGATGCGTGCAACATCCAGGGGTTAAGGACAAATTTGTTCTCATTATACGTCCAGGTATTCCAAAAACAAACCAGCTGTTTGGCACTTAGTGTAACATAGATTAGCGTTAGCTTCGATTTCCCGGAGTTCAGCCTACCTGTGTACAACAAAGTGTCATTATTCTTTCTCCGCCGCAGTCTCGCCATCTATCTACGTAGTGACGTAGCCTACAAACTTCAACCTCAATACGGCCAGTGTTCAAATCCAAATCAACCAATGTATTGTACTCCAACCACATAGTTAAAGAACAAACTACTAAAAGAACCGTATGGCAAATTAACCTCACAAGACGAAAAGTATCAAAACCAAGGTAAACGCGTGGTGCGACTCGAGCTGAAAATATGATATCAGCTTTAAAGAGGCAAGCTCATCTAAGAAAAACTGAAAAAAGTTCAAACGAACCAAAAAGGACTGCAATAACTACTAAATTCGACCGTCTTCTATCCCCGACACTTACTTACAATGATATTTCAGCTATTAGCTCTCTCGATAAAACCAATTTGCTTGCTGCTCACTTTTAAGTGAACTCAACGCTCCCAGATTGTATTTCCCTATCGTTCTGAAGAGGTGTTATATAAATTGATTATAAATTCCGTATTAAATAAAATTAACCGAACTGTTTCAAAACATTATAAAGTTTATTATTTAAAACTTAAGCTCATCCTCCCTTTTATACAAAAAAACATATATACCTACAATTTGACATTTTTGTGGATTGTATTGCTTTTTGTTTAATGTATGCTACAGCGATTCATGGTTCACCTTACTGATTTCGACAAGTTATGCAAGTTAGTGTTCGGATAAATCGCCAATAGAGACCTTACCGAAGATCCTATCTCTTGGGGTTATCAAGAAGTGGATGTAGTGCGAAAAGCTGTAGTCCTTCGATCGAATGGGCAATAGTGCACCAGCAAAAAGGATCTTCGACACCCGCTCTCATGTTCGAGACGACAAGGGAGGCCGAACCTCCGTTAGAAATACCTAGGCAAAGCGGATATTTGGAAAGTTTTCCTTTACTACGACTTTTTTTATACTAAGCTCGCAAATCAAAAAAAAAGTCTAAATTAAGGGTAGAAATAAGGCATATTATACGATTGTCTCAAAGCGAAATGTATCGAAATATTTTGGTTATTTCTTACTTCATTTGGTAACATTTTTTTTCAATTTTGTTCGCATATCAGTTCCCCAAGTGACAACCACCAGAATGCTACCACTCAATAAAGGTCAAAGACAAATTTTTATTTCAAAAATACATTTTGTATTCTGAGAGTGAATTCACTATCTTCTGTTTGAAAAGCATGGCCTTGTACGGGAGCACATGATAGAACACGAAAGTCAATTGCCCCTTCAGAATTAATAGCCAACATCTTATACCAAAAAACTGTATATAGCACCTACGAGTATTACACATGTATTTAAGCCCGTCGATAGAAATTGTAGAATACAGATTTGAAATTTGAAACTGAAACAAGAACTAGATTCCAAAATCATCGCATCCTACGTATGCATAGAGTTTGCCGATTAAGCGTAAACTGCAATCATTCGGACGTGGAAGTTAGAGGGTTAATTCAAGCGTAGACATGTGAACTAAACTGAAGCCAACTTGGCTCTCATGATTACCAGGTGTTATGTTTCTCCCACAACAATGCCAGCAGAAGAATAATCACTGCTTAATTTGCGTGCTGAATAGCGTTATTTGCAATTAATTTGACAGTATGTACCCTCAACCCAAGTTAGTTTTAGGGATTTATTTTGGATTGAAGACATACAATTTATATAAATTAATTAAGCTAAATAAATAAATGCCACCGCTGCTAAAGCAGAATTAATGCCACTCACTATGGTATCGGGCTTACGTCATTGAATAATATACTGCATAATAGCAGAAGGACAATGAAATGAAATGTTATAAGTATTCCATTAAAACCTTCCACATCATTTCAAATTTAAGTCACAGTTGCGTCCGAGATTATAATCGGATTAAATTAAAACGATTATAGAACCATTTTTCTCCTATTGATTTTTTAGACTTGCTGTATTTTTACTTCTTCGTCACACCACTCTATGTATAATGATTTTACCGCCTTCTTTTCGTCCCCCTGATTGAAGAATATTTCCCGAAAATCACTTGTCATGTCAGAGCATAAGGATTAGATGAAATTTTGTTAATCTGTTTAACGTTGATAATAATCTAAAATACAAATTTAGGACATTAACGTTTTTGTGAAAGTACTGTCGAAAACAACTTAATTATTAATTATGAAAGTTTAAGCATTAATATTTTGTGTAAACATACATTTTGACAGCATAAATTAAATATAATCAAACACGAACTAGGGTTATGTTATTAGTACGAGCCCCCTGAGTTCCGACTTTAATGCACTCGCAATATATAGTGTTAGTTAATCCCAGCCGAACAATTTTGTTTACTGTCATGAAAACTTTTTTATTTAAATCAGCACCATTCACAATCCAATCCAATCAAAAATGTTTGGTTTTAAATTATGTATGAATGTGAAGTTTTGCCGACGAGTTAAATATCTGCAAACTCACGCTAATGGCAACGCTGGCTAAACCTAAAAATTCTACCAATAAAACATATATGTATATGTCTATTAAGTGTTGAAAGTGACAATCTGTACTCAGATGCTCAGATAAATATAAATTAAGAGCTAGTTTTAGCGCGACTGTTAGCGTTCCTTTTTCGAAACGCACAGTTTGTTTTTGGAAAAAGGAAAAAAAAATACTTTTTATTTATATTCTTAGCTCTATGATCAGAAATTTGTTTATTTTTAGAGTCTAATCAAAATAAAAATTAAAAATATATTTTATAAATTATATTTATTTGTTTTTTTATCAATTAATATATATTCACATGTGTGCTACACTTAAATATTTTTGTTTGTTGGTACATTTTTTGTTATTTTTATTGAACTGTTTTAGAATAAAGTAAACCCGTACTCGGATGTAAAATTTGATAAGAAATTCATTATTATATGTATACTGAGTGTACTTAATTTCTTTTGCATTGGCAATAGGAAGGTGTCTTTGTTAAACATTCTTGAAAAAGAATTCGGAGTTTTTATAGAATGTCATTAAAATTCTTATATGTAGGTATGTATGTATAATCTAAAATATGAAACATGAACTTGAACATTGTGTAATTATATTGTATCTATAAGAAATAAACTAATTATCCAACTATCTATCTGACAGTCGAAAATCATGATATTTGTAAAACTTAAAAATGTACATTGTAAGAGGGCGAACTTCTCAAATATAAAGGACGAGCCCAGCTCGTGCTCACTGCTATAGAACTTGTGACGAAGCACCCTCCTTTTATGTGCTTGATGAAGGGGTTTTTAGGCATTGGGGGCTTGCATGCGTCCCTACATATATTCCGTATATTCCCACTTTGTTATCCACTAGCGTGCATTTCGTATCGACTTAAGTGTGGCGGTCGAATCTGAAATTGGTTGTCGACTTGGATTCCTGGAACTCAGTCTATCGCTATTCAGGTTGTCGAAGTCATTCATTTTTTGTATGAAAGCTGCTGCTGATTCGGCAACTTTCTTTTCCTCATCTGTTTTGTAGCAATTTGCATTCACTGCATACAAAATTCCAGCAGCTACATTAGCGCTGAATATTTGTGTTGCCAGTTTTACCAATAGTTTTTCAAAACCATTCGGGCAAACATGGCTCTTTGTTAGCTTGCAGACGACTTAAAAAATTCCTTTTGAGTCTTCTTCATTCAGCTTAACAAGTATGTTCCAATTTATAATTTCTCCCCAAATTATGATTTTGTACTTTTAATATATTTCCTCTGAAAAGCCGGCCGGCAAGCTTAAAGCCGAATGCCAACGGTAAATAGTACCTACCTACTTACCGCTGGCAATTTGAAGCCCGTACTCATCAAATGTGAGTATGCTGCCGGATATATATAAATAAGGTTTAAACAAACGTCTATTTCGTCATTTGCCCAACGACTTTTTGGCTTATGGAAGGCTTCCGCAAAGATGATCGCACGTCAGCAGCCAAACCTTCCAATTGCCGATCTAATTGTTTGTGCAGGTTATACTCCCTGACCATCTTCAGCCTTTTTGGCGTTTCGAAGATGTGTTGGGGTATGCTCCCTACTTTCAACAATGTTGGTTGCTCCATTTTGTTTGAATGGAGTTCGGGAGAAGGAAATTGATTTTGCGATATATGGGAAGAATGAGAAGTTAAATCCCGTAGAGAATAATCTCTTTATATGTGATGGGGTGTTGCAATCGAAGGAGTGCAAGGACTCGAAAGTGGTTCATTCGGTCGACGAGATGATCCCAAAAGCTCAATGGTCGGATCAATTTCCCCCAACGTGACCGTGGAAGTCGACTCATGTCGGACTTGAAGGAATTCATGATCCGGAAACACGATTTACCAATAGAAATTTCGGAGCAATCTGCGCGTGCTTTGCCGCCTGTTATCTTCCGGGATCAAAAAAGGAGCAAGTACGGGTCTTTTCATCGTTGCATTAATTCTTATTCATAAAACAGCATCCATATAAGTTTTACAGAGTTTATATCAATTTAAGTAGTTATCAAAAAGAATACCTAAATCAATTACATTTAGCTGCTCAAACTGTTCAACATAACTCAGCTGTTTGAGCAAAACCAAATGAAAAAATGTTGCTTACCTATATACGGAGAATCGATTGTGTAACCGAACTCAAATATATGTACCTTATGTGATTTTTAATAACTATTACGAATGGATGCCGCTTTTATTTTATGAACCAATAAATAAACCTATTTCAGTTGTTCATGAATACCCGCAGCTATTATGACAAGCTGAGCACTCGCTCGTACACACACTATAACTTGTTTTATCTTATTTTATCTCTACCTCAATTAATGTTTAAATATGGTTTTTTTAAAGGTTTTGGGAACCCTTACTGCTGAAATGCGAATTTCCTTCTCCTATCTGAACATACACACCAATTGTATTAAATACAAAGAAACAAGTTACAGGTAACTGTGATGGTCTAATTGCAATATGCCTTAACCTACCCCAAACTTCCATCAAAGCCAACAAATAATATACCATCAATCTACTCGACGACAATTCTCCCACCTTTTTTTATCCACCGATCCCTACCTTTAAATATGAATATCCATTTTTCACTTGCAAATATGAATTAGGTATAAAAAAAAATCATTTGAGAATGCTCACCGCTGAAATGCGACTCTCCTTCAGCGATCATACAAATACATATCTACCAATTGTATTAAATACCAGAAAACATAACCTACCTATCAGAGCAAACAAATAATATGGCATAAAATCTACCCGATGATATTTCCTTCAACTTTCCGCACTACCGTCAACCAGCAGCGCTACCTGTATCACCTTCCTTCTCATATACCTAGTCACGAGCATGAAGGAGAACAAAAAATTTGCTGTTTGCGTAAAACCAAATAAAAATATTCTACTGATACTTCCATCAGAGCCAAGATGCATAAACTGTCATCATTTGTTTTGGCCTCAAGTCGTCGGGTGGCGTATCGTCGTATACACGAAATGAGAATAATATAAAGTTTGTATACAATGTGTATATTCAAATATGTATACTAACATTTTGTAGAAACGTTTTATATATTCTTTATTGACGTTCTAAAGGCGTCAGGTGGCGTATCGTCGTATACCCGAAGTGAGAATGTTATCTATACTTATATTATAAAAAGGAAAGATTTGATTGTTTGTTTGTTTTGAATAGGCTCCGAAACTACTGGACCGATTTGAAAAACTGTTTTACCAATAGAAGCCGACATTATCCCTGATGAACATAGGCTATTTTACAGCGGGAAACTGCTTCATTCCTACGGGAAAACGGGTAATAGGACAACGGGTAGGGTTGTGACCGATATATTAGTATTCATTAAGATATCCTTACTATAATAAAAATGTAACTTTTTTTCTGGCTGTAAGGTGTTTGACCGTATTTGAAATAAGTACTGCACAAAATTGATTCCGGTTTCCACAGTTGCATTGAAAATTGTCGAGATTACAACATAGGATACGTTTTACCATTATCCGCTGTCCGGAAGCGGAGATCTAAGCTGATATCTAAGAAAAGTTGTAACTCTCGAATGCTTTCTAGCTCCTAGCTTTGGAATGACTCATCCAAATGAAGTAGAATTTTTTTTAAATTAAAGTTCAATTATGTACAAAGATTTTAAGATATAAATCATCTTTGTAGGTTATCCTGAAGACAATAGTTGAGAAAGTCGTTTTAAAATATGGATGTTTTAGGAGATTTAAAACAGATAAGAAGGGAATCCAAAAACGTTTTACTGAAGAACATGTGTAAACTCTTAAATATAGAAATAATAGTTTCACCACCTTTTTATCATGAAATGTGAGGATCACTTGAAAGAAACCATCGAGATTTCAATGAATATATTAAGAGCTTAAGTAGATAACATAGATGACTGGAAAGAGTGGTTACCTTACTATACATGCTATTACAACTCAAACGTAAACAGGTACAACGAAAAATTACTAATTTTATAACGTTATTGGAAAAACATCATACAAATTGAATTTATCTACCTAATCCAAGTTTTTTTTCTACAACTAAATATAAATATAGCCTTCTTTCATATTGCAGTTGGTTTTTCCCATATTATCGAAGGATTTAAAAAAAAATTGTAAAATTAAATCAAGAAACTACCTATTCGTAAACACTTGGAACGGAGTGTATATGCCGTCAGCGTACAGCGAGCTGCGCTTTAAACAGTAAGGAAGAACGTGCTGCACTTGATACAGCTTAGGCTCGGAGAGGTTTATCTCTTTAAACAATCATTAATATAAGACATTACACACGGTTACTTCCGTTAAATGCATTAACGCTGAAGTTGGTGTCAACGCAGTTTTCTGGCTATTCACTATGTTTTGTCTGGTGCCGAGTCATAACGGAAATGAGATGAACTTGCTAGAGAGTGCTCAGTGGTGGACTTCTCAGGACTTGGTGTTGCTAAACGCTCAGGTGGTCGGAAGTATAAGCGTCCTCGTTTAAATTAAACTAAATATTGCGACCGCTTCTCAAAGCCGGTAAAAAGCCACTGACTGGCCTTTTCGACCCTCCGCCGGCCGCCCGACTATTTTTGTTTTGTTTTATTTAGTGCTACTGAGAGAGCATAGGAAAGCGGAACCTAGCGCAATCTATCTCCTCAAGTCGTATGATCGATCCCCCAAAACCATGCAAATGGTGTTGGGTTTATGGGCTGAACAACGTTATGAATTATTTGTCCTATACAAAAAAAAACAATGCGCTTGGGAAATATTTAAAAATCTGCTATACACATCTTAAAAATCTCAAATACCCTTTTTTTTTTATTTACACATTTCAATTCATTATAACAATTGCATCAAAAACTGTTTTCCAATGAATTTCAAAATGATCTATCATTCTATATTCAGCTAGCTTTCACCTTCATTTTATAGATATATAACGTTAGGTTATGTTTGTGCATTGTAAACAAATTATAGCATAAATATGGGTCAATTTTCCATTTTATCGTTCGCATTAAGAACCTTTCAACCGATCTGGTAATAGGAAACCCGCTTACAAATTGCCTTAGACATAAAAGTATTTTGATATCTTTCAAATTTATTTTAAAGTGAACATGTATTGGATATTATTTTTGAAATCAGCGCACTAACACGCCCACAATCTCAAAAAAACAAATTTATCGAAAAAATCGAATTTTGAGCAAGAAAGCTAAAACTTTAAATTTATAGTCTTAAGGTCCCCAAAAGGTTTTTTTTTAAATCCGCCCACAATTACAAAAAACAATTTTACCGAAAAGTCTAAGTTAGAGCTAGGAATCTGTCATTTATAAAGGGTGATTTTTTTAAGGTTAGGATTTTCATGCATTAGTATTTGACAGATCACGCGGGATTTCAGACATGGTGTCAAAGAGAAAGATGCTCAGTATGCTTTGACATTTCATCATGAATAGACTTACTAACGAGCAACGCTTGCAAATCATAGAATTTTATTACCAAAATCAGTGTTCGGTTCGAAATGTGTTTCGCGCTTTACGTCCGATTTATGGTCTACATAATCGACCAAGTGAGCAAACAATTAATGCGATTGTGACCAAGTTTCGCACTCAGTTTACTTTATTGGACATTAAACCAACCACACGAATGCGTACAGTGCGTACAGAAGAGAATATTGCGTCTGTTTCTGAGAGTGTTGCTGAAGACCGTGAAATGTCGATTCGTCGCCGTTCGCAGCAATTGGGTTTGTGTTATTCGACCACATGGAAGATTTTACGCAAAGATCTTGGTGTAAAACCGTATAAAATACAGCTCGTGCAAGAACTGAAGCCGAACAATCTGCCACAACGTCGAATTTTCAGTGAATGGGCCCTAGAAAAGTTGGCAGAAAATCCGCTTTTTTATCGACAAATTTTGTTCAGCGATGAGGCTCATTTCTGGTTGAATGGCTACGTAAATAAGCACAATTGCCGCATTTGGAGTGAAGAGCAACCAGAAGCCGTTCAAGAACTGCCCATGCATCCCAAAAAATGCACTGTTTGGTGTGGTTTGTACGCTGGTGGAATCATTGGACCGTATTTTTTCAAAGATGCTGTTGGACGCAACGTTACGGTGAATGGCGATCGCTATCGTTCAATGCTAACAAACTTTTTGTTGCCAAAAATGAAAGAACTGAACTTGGTTGACATGTGGTTTCAACAAGATGGCGCTACATGCCACACAGCTCGCGATTCTATGGCCATTTTGAGGGAAAACTTCGGAGAACAATTCATCTCAAGGAATGGACCGGTAAGTTGGCCACCAAGATCATGCGATTTGACGCCTTTAGACTATTTTTTGTGGGGCTACGTCAAGTCTAAAGTCTACACAAATAAGCCAGCAACTATTCCAGCTTTGGAAGACAACATTTCCGAAGAAATTCGGGCTATTCCGGCCGAAATGCTCGAAAAAGTTACCCAAAATTGGACTTTCCGAATGGACCACCTAAGACGCAGCCGCGGTCAACATTTAAATGAAATTATCTTCAAAAAGTAAATGTCATGGACCAATCTAACGTTTCAAATAAAGAATCGATGAGATTTTGCAAATTTTATGCGTTTTTTTTTTAAAAAAAGTTCTCAAGCTCTTAAAAAATCACCCTTTACTATTTACTCTCTAGATGCCCTTTATTGGTATATGCGTACATTCCATCATCTCGTCTATGTTCTTTGTATTCGGAACTTTCCACTAGACTATATTTTTGACATATCTTGTTGTGATAGCACTGTCTTACTTATAGGCGACTTCAATCTGCCACATATTGGATGGGTACCTTCTGAGGATGATTCTCATTTCATTCCATGCTTTGACTCTGCCCAACAAGAGCTCGCTTTACTTGACAACATTTTGTCTTTTGACTTACAGCAAACAAGCTGTATAAAAAATTTCAGAAATCGAACTCTCGATCTTGTTTTCTCTTCTGACTCTGTTAGTACTGTGGTTCTGGAATCCCACTTCAGTATAACTAACATAGATAACAATCATCCACCCTTGGATGTATTTATTGAACTAGGCGCACGTTTGTACGAAAATAGTAATTCGTATGACCGTTCGCAATCTTTTGACTTTCGGAAAGCAAATTTTCAAAGGCTTTCTGATGAAATTAACAGCTTTAATTTTAACCTTACTGCCTTATCTAATATTGAAGATGCAGTAGGTTGTTTTTATTCTTTGATGGATAACTACATGAAAAAAGTGATTCCTGTGAAATCCTCTAGGAATCTGAAAACGTCCCATCCCTGGTACACTAAAGAGCTCAAATCGATACGAAACAGACGTAATAGGGCTTGGAAGAACTATTTAAAAAGTCTCTGCCACTCTGAACTCTATTTCACATTATTCAATGAATTCAAATCTTTATCCTGCAACTTATATATTGACTATATAAGTAAAATGGAATGCTGTTTAAAATTGAACCCCAAACTTTTCTGGGGTTTTGTCAATTCCAAGAAAAAAACCGATGGTTATCCATCGAAGCTTACTTACAATAGTTCTACAACTGCTGATTCGCTAGACGCAAGCAATATGTTTGCAGATCATTTCAGTAAGTCATTTAGGGAGACCCCTCTTCACATTGATGATCAATATTTTAGTTATCTAACTAGCTGTTCCCAAATAAGTTTTAGTAGTATCTCATTCGATTTGGAAACAATTTTAAAATGTATTTCTTCTCTGAAGAATGACTATTCATCAGGTCCTGATGGCATTGCACCGATTGTTTTAAAAAAATGCAGTCATGCAATTGCTCCATATCTTAAGTATATGTTTGAATTGTCCATTAGTACAGGTAAATTCCCTAATCTATGGAAAAGTGCTTTTATCACACCTGTATTTAAAAAAGGCGAACGTGGTGATATCACTAATTATAGGCCCATTTCAAAGCTTTCGTGTATCCCTAAGCTTTTTGAACAAATTGTTTGTGAAAAGCTAATATTTCTTTGTCGCAATATAATTTGTAATGAACAGCATGGATTTGTAAGAAACAGATCCACTGTCACTAATCTATTAAGTTTCTTGTATGATTGTTCTAATGCCTTAGAGAATAAGGACGAAATGGATTGCATATACACTGACTTCTCTAAAGCTTTCGATCAGCTGTCCCATGAAATAATCGAGTTTAAGCTCAGGGCTTTTGGTTTCCCACCAAGTTTCATAAAATGGGTTAATTCGTACCTTAGATCAAGGGTTTATCAAGTCAAATTTAGAGGATCGCTATCTGTATCTTTTACATCTGAGTCTGGAGTTCCCCAAGGTAGTCACTTCGGACCAATTCTATTTATACTAGCCATTAATGATGTTAAAGCCTGTATAAATCACAGTAATATCCTGTTCTACGCTGATGATATGAAAATATTTAAATCTATCACTAGTCAGCAAGATAGAATTTTTCTTCAATCTGACATTAATAGCTCCGCCAATTGGTGTGATAAAAACGGTTTATCCCTGAACCCTACTAAATGTCAACATATGACATTCTCTAGAAAGAATATACCTTCCACCTTTCAATATTCTTTGTCTCAACATATTCTTTGTAATGTTGATAATTTTAAGGATCTTGGGGTTTATTTCGATCCCAAACTGGTTTTTGCCAAGCATATCAATGTTATTGTTAATAAATCTAATTCTATGCTGGGCTTCGTAAAAAGGTGGGCGAAAGAATTTAATGACCCATACGTTACTATGTCATTGTACAATTGTTTTGTCCGTCCGATTCTAGAATATGCTTCACAAGTTTGGACGCCGTTCTACAACATTCATTCAAATCGAATAGAGGCCATTCAACGTAAATTTATTCGATTTGCAAGGAAATCCAAATCCCAGAGCACTCAGACTCGGTAACGGTCCATTGTACTACCAGGCAGAAATCCTCCTTTTGGTGTAGAGGCATGTGATTGGGTGGCGTATGTTGTTGTTCCCCATGGGGATTGAACCTGCACCGCACGGGTCACAAGCCAACACACTAACCTCTACACCGTCGCCACCCCAACGAAGGCTTAATAGCGATATCATTTTTTTACAGCAGCTTAAATCCGGTCAAATAGATGCACCTGACTTGCTGTCGTCTATTGGCTTTAATTTTCGTGGTGGTGCCCATAATTTACGCAGTGTTGAATTATTGTTTAGCCCCCATCATAGAACGAATTATGGGAGGCATGAGCCTATTAGTCGCATGAGTAGAATCTATAATCTAAATGATCATGTGATTGACTTGCATGTTAGTAAAATTAAGCTAAAAAATATTTTGCGTAATAATACTTTAATGTCTTAAATTGTTTGCATTATTTTGTGTCTGTGTTAGTATTTTGTAGGTACATAATTATTGTATTTTTAATTGTTTTGTCCTTACTAACACCTGCACTAAATGATGAGCCTGTGAGAGCACTTTTTGTGCCGGCAATTTCTGCTCGTGATAGTTGCTTGCTTTAAGCACTCCACGACACAGAGCTGATAGTGCATTTATGCCAATATTAAAAGATTTTTAAATCCGCCCGCTAACACGCCTCTCCTAGGGACCCACTAACACGCCTCTCCTAGGGACCCACTAACACTATTTGTAGAATAAACTAATAGTTTTATTCTTTTACGAGATAGACTTGAACTGTTAAATGACCTAGAGAGTAAACAAATCTCGTTAAAATTAAAAAAAAAAAACTTATGAAGTTCGCTGAATCACCAACATTATCTTTTTGACTCATCAAATCAAGAATTTAATTTAAGTGATTCTGATCAAATTACAGCGAAGAAATCTAGCTATGAAGTTGCCAAAAAGATGAAAGTTTAGGTCGTGTCCGATTCAGATTTTAATCGATCCCAGAAAAGTAGTTCATATATTCGGAAACGTATTTGTGCCAAAACAGCACCTTCCGCAGCGAAAGGCCGTTCCTTAAATACTTTTAGTAGGATCCACAGTAAAAAACGTAATCGTCTTACTACGAGTACTGAAAGAGCGGGAAAGGTAACATTTTACGTATTCCATATCGCATAGCTCATTGGAATATAAAATAAGAAAACAAAGGAAACAACAATATAAAAACAAAATAAATAGTAATTTAAGCTCTTCGGATTCTGATTAGTTACAAATAGTCGCTAAGATTGGATGCTTCTGCAAATGTTTGTTTGGTCTGGACACTTTTTCTAATGGTTAGACTAAATGTTTCTTTTACTAATTTATAAAATTATCTAGATACCCGAATGTTTTTATTTAAAAATAATTTTATCTAGGAACGTAAAACCGATTGTATTTCGACGGAGACAAGAACTAGCTGGGTAACAATTTTATGACTTGTTCTATAAAAAGAAAACGTAAAATAGATATTCAGCCAGACCCCGGGATAAAACACACATTTGAACAAAACACTGATGATCCTACACCACGATATCTGGGTCCCCATATGGAAAAAAGGTCAATCATATTGTCAGAACATTGAAACACTTCCTAAATATATATATAGTCAAGCTAATATAGTTGACTGTATATAAACATTTTTGTATCGATTTTCTAAAATTTTTTAGGGAAGATGCCCTTTTTGCACTACACTTAAATGTCTGCACGTTAAGCCTATATGAAATACGTAACATTTTCTAAAGTAATATCGTGTGAACTCATAATTTTTAATGGCTGAACATAAATTTCACCATAAAATTCATAGGAGGCTTCTTAATCGACAAAACTTAAGTAGTTTCATAACTTTTCGACAAGATATCCTTTTTCCTCTTGAGCAGTTTGGTTCATTGGCAATCATATTTCGGTAAAGGAGTGCCTGAATTTAAAGTGAACTCTTGTCTCTTGAAGCAAAGCCCTAACAACGTTATTTTACTTACGACTCCGAGTTACCGAAGGGTAAATATGAAATTCGAAATTGCTAAGTGAAATGAAATGCGATAAATCAGTGAGATCAAAGGGATTTTGCATATGAACGTGTATTCGAAATTGGAATGCGTCCAAACTAACCACAAGCTTTAAAGAAGAGGAAACATATTTTAAATTCATAGATGGTCTTGAATATGGGAATTATAAATTAAGTATGGATGATTTAGGCATAACAAGCTTGTAAAATATGTTCTGAGGAGTTAAATCGAAGAATATTGTTATCCTTGAAACCATAGGTAGATTAAAATCGTTTACCAGCTCTGTGCCAGTACCAGTGGAACTCTTGAGATGTTTTGGTAGCCCAATGCATTAAATCAATAACCAAAGTTGGGTGTAAGAAAATAAGATGACTGTAGTATCAGATCCATAATCCATATGCCTCATCTACAACAAACAAGACATAGTTCTTGCAACTACAGTCGGCCATGACTCAAGGCCACATAACTATAAGGGAAATTGTGTTTTTTTTTCATTTTTTTTTTAGACATAGGTACAAAAACCACACAAAAAATGTGTGAAAATGTTAAAAGAAGTGTTTCAAAAACCTCTTTAACCTTAATCCATAAAGAAAGTTGCATTAAGAACACATTCAGAAAATATGGATGAATAGCGTCATGCAGTGCTATTTATGAGGGTTCATTCAGCTATGGTTGTATAAGACGCTGTGAAATTACGCCAAGGGAAATAACGCCCAAAAAAGTAAATATGGCCAAAGTTATACTCGCAGTGCAATAACAACAAAATTAATATGTATTTTATTTTCAATTGAATTTTTGATGTTTTATTTCATTTTTAGAATCGGGGTGCCATTTCATTATGAAATAAAGCCCAAATGTCTAAGAATGGAATTATACCCTAAGAATATTGTTTGGCCTTATTTCTACTAATTGGATTAACTTAAAAAGAGGTTGTGGGATTAAATGGATTTAGCCTTTCCTCCGCATGTAGGTACTAAATTGTAATTGTAATTATTAAATTTTTAATCAGTCACAAGAGTTGCAGTAAAGACAGTTGAACAAGATAAGTTTATGTGATCTGTATGAAAAAAACTTTTCATTTGGAAATATTAATTTCCTAAAGTTATAATTAATGCAGAACAACCATATTCTACAGTTATAACAAACAATTCTACATCAACGGATTTGCAAAATTAAAGTTCCCCTTGAGATAATTATGTTTAATATTGAATTGTTTGAATGTATGCCACGTGAAGTGGAAGGCTGCAGTTACAGTGCGTTTCACGGATCGCCACAACCGATCATCAGACTAATATATTCGTGGTGCTGGTCTAATTTCTGAAAACCCCTTTTCCTCCACTGGGACTCGAACCTAAACCAGCGTCTTCTCAGACAAGCACACTACGCACTTTGCCATTGAAGTCACAAGAAACATCCTGAAATGGGTTTTGATTGTTAATCGATTTTTAATGAACATGCCAACATTTTTCTAGGCGCATACGACTATACATGCAATTCAATCTGTTTATTTGTATTTCTTCAATTTATTCTACATTTGCCAACCATTCATTTGGCAGAATGAGAATTATACCCTAACAGAGGGTGGACGATTTGACGGCAGTCATGAATGTTACAATTGAAATGTTTTTTTGTGTGATAACGCTCTGCAGTTAATATGCTTCCGTCAATTTTGTTTGAATTGTTTGAATGCTCAACTGTACATTGTAATTGCTACTGCATTAAGTTTACGGCTGGAGTTAAAGCCCTGTACCAGTGTGGCTTCCGACCCGGCAGAACGACAATAGATACATTTTTTTTTTCACTTATTCACTCACGAGGTTAAGCCCGGACTAAAGTACTTTAACTGGTCCCCGGAAGACAGATCAAATGCAATCGATTTAACGCCAACTAGGTTTGAAAACTGGGTTTAACTTTACGTTTAATGGGTGAATAATATGGAATGCGTTTAAATGTTCGGGTTAAGCTCAATATAACCCGGATGTAAATTCGAATGTGCCGGAAAGGAAAAAAGAAAAACCTGTAAATTCTGTTTTTTAGGGCACAAAAGTAGGTACTCCGCCGTTAAGGGTTAATGTGAAAGATTTTTAGACATGATGTAATGAGGGCGATGAAAAGAGATCAGCAATTTATTTTTGAACATTAATTAGAAGATTTGGAATTATTATTATACCCTATTCCAAGGGTATATTAATTTTGACGCATAGTTTGTAACATACCTTAATATTGCTCGTAGACCCCTAAAAGTTACTATATTTATGATCAGCATCGATAGTAATGTCGATCTAGCCATGTCCGTCCGTCCGTCCGTCGGCAAAAATTAGGCCTTTAAACTGGGCCTAGAGAACTGAAATTTTAACCATATACTCTCTAGGGTCCCGAAATAATCAAGCTTACGAGTTTTTGAAATCCGCCCACAGACACGCCCACAAACTCAAAAAAACTAAATTTTGGAAAAAATCGAATTTTGAGCTAGAAAACACAACAAAATAAAAAAAATAAAACAAAAAAAATAAAACAATTTTATTGAAAAACCAAAATTTGAGCTAGGGAGCTGAAATTTATAATATATACTCTCTAAGGACCTTTTAAGCTCATGTGTAAATATTTTCAAAATCCGCCCACTTTTTAAAAAAACTTTTTTTTGAAAATCCAAAGTTTGGGCTAGGGAGCTAAAATTTAAAATATATACTCTCTAGGGGGGCCTTTATGCTCATGTGTAAATATTTTCAAAATCTGCTTACTGACACGCCCACAATTTACAATTTTTTTTTTTTTTGAAAATCCAAAGTTTGAGCTAGGGAGCTAAAATTTATAATATATACTCTCTAGGGGTCCTCTATGCTCATGTGTTACTTTTTTTAAAATCCGCTTACTGGCACGCCCACAATTAAATAAAATAATTATATTGAAAAACCAAAGTTTGAGCTAGGGAACGTTTTTTTACAAAAGCTTCGTTTTTGTTTGATAAAATCTTTTAAATGTTATATAACAGAATATGTACAGCGTTCTTAACAATTCAACCATACTTAGACTTTTGTCACGCCCACTTATGAGGGACAGGAATAAGAATAGGGTATGCAACAGTTCGCCCAAGCGGACTGTAGCCCGCCCCTATGTTTTTTTTTTGAATTATCAATTTATACACATTTTATTATTATTTTTTGTAAAATGTTTACAAACATTTGTGTGTTTATATCGTAGGGTAAAGTAAGGTACAAATTGTTAAATTTCAAAACTTGTTAATCTCTCTAACCATTGAATATCCGAGATCAAACGTTAAAAAGTTATATACGAATTTATTAAAATTTCGGTTATTATTCATTTGTGGTTCTAATTTATTTTGTAGACAGTTTACCAAGAGTTGTCCATCTTCGGACGCGAAATTAATATTTAAATCTCGTGCTAAAATACAGGATATTAGGCCTTAACGGCCCATACAGGGCGGTAAATTTGAGAAGCTTGTCATGACAATTTGATGATACTCTTAGATGTTTGTCAGACGTTCTCAAGAGATGCCAAAAACACGCGGTTCCCTATATAAGTGCTAACCACGCCCTACGTCGTTTAATTGCGGTGATCGAACAAGAACCAATTTTTTTTGACTTGTAAATTAATTTTTTTATCCAAGGTTAGATATCAATTTACATACTAGACAAAAATGATTAAATCTAAATTAAAATTAACAGGATACTTATTCTTAATTAATTGACCTTATGCAGACGCTCTAAACTTAACTGTAACCTTATAATTATTGCCTTTCGGTCTAAGAACTATTTTACGAACTAATTTAACATATTTTTTTCATTGAGACATTTTTTTAAAAAAAACTCGGTATCATTATTAAAATTCGGAGAATTGCTTTTCCGTATCGAGCTAGATCCGATTGATTCGACGTGGCAAGGTCGTTGGCATGGCAACGAATGATAGTTTTCTCCTTATTCTTCAGAGGCTACTAGACCGTAAATCATAAGTCCTTTATATAAAAACTTTATAATATTATTAACTGGGTTATTGGGCGAAATGTAAACAACTAACATTATGATGTTTTTTCCATCGTCCAAAACACAGTGAGCAACACATATATCACCAATTGATGACTGAGATATATATATATATTTCATGCAGTAGATATGAGAGAAAGAGAGAAAGCTCTAGTACAATAGCACCTTATGAGAACTACGTTTCCAACATCGTTCACCGGGGTGGAGAATGTTTAACGCTCACAACATCAAATTAACATGCTTTGGATTTATAATGTTAGTTGCAATTCAATTCGATTCAATTCAAATTATTTTATTTGCATTATTCATTGTGAACTAACCACGTAATTGCAACAAATTGCTGAATATACTCCTTACATAAACAAATTAATTCAACCTTCACAGACCATAGACTGGTTTTGTATGTTATATATGCATTTTTTATTTCAAATCTCCTTTTAATTATTTGGAAAAAGGCATTCAACACAGAAACATTTACGATGGCTCTATTGTCAGCAAAGATAGTTCATGTAAACTATCCTCGAAAGGATTTTAGTGCGACTCATAAACACAGGAAGTTCCACTATCTCATTACTTTTATTGGCATGGCCATCACCCACATCAGAATTTTTTTCTATCGGCTCCTATATTTCCTCTTCAGTTAATTCCCGCGGCAATTACATTTCCTTACAAAATCAATAATGATTTCTATGATTTTAATTGTCACACGAAAAATGAAATACAAAAGCCTATAGTACATTTGTCCATTGTTTAGTTTCTAAAGGGTTTTTCAACAGGGACGCTACAAAAGTAGAGCGACAGAAACAGCAAACGACGCCGAATTTCTTCCCGCTCTTTTGACATTTCTCTTCAGTAAGGTTTGCCATTTCATGATAGAAAGATATACGAGCCAAGAACGAGTCGAAATTATTAAAATTTACTACCGAAATTCGGAGTCAGTGGTCTCAACGTTAAGAGCGCTACGTCGAATTTATGGTCGTCATAATCGTCCTAGCAGATCAACAATTGAGCGTCTAGTGGAAAAATTTGAATCCACAAGCACAGTACAAAATGTTCCCGTACCAGTGAGACAAAGAAGTGCCCGTAGTGTTGAGAATATTGCTTGGTTTGATTTATGGGCCGGCGGCGTCATTGGGCCGTACTTCTTCCGTAAGACCGGCACGTTACTCTGAATGGGAATCGCTACCGTTCAATGATAACCGAATATTTTTGGCCCCAATTGGATCATATGGACTTGGAGGACATGTGGTTCCAACAGGACGGCGCCACAAGCCACACAGCGAATGCCACAATCAATTTATTGGAAAGCAAGCTTGGAAACCGTGTTATCTCACGAAATGATCCAGTCGCTTGGCCGCCTCGGTCGTGCGATTTGACGCCGTTAGACTATTTCCTGTAGGGCTACGTCAAGTCTATGGTCTATGCCAACAAGCCAGCGACGATTGATGAACTTCGTACGCATATCGAACGTGAAATTGCAGCAGTATCGGCCGATTTATGCTTGAAAACCGTCGAAAATTGGGTTCAGCGTCTGGACTTCTGCAAGCGTGCCCGTGGTGGCCATGCAAAAGAAATCGAGTTCCATAATGGCATCGAACGTACTTTGACAGGAATAAAGAATTTCATTGATATCCAAAACCGTTTTTGTTTTATTTAAAAAAACTTTTGAAGCGCTCTTATTGAAAAACCCTTTACTTGCCCTGCTGTATAAATTATTGCGGATAGTTTGGTGGGATCTTCCAGCAATTGTCTAAAATAGTTCAAGCCAGTAATCTTGTTTATTGGTTTTGGGTGGTTTTCCTTCATTATAATTTTGTTACCAAGTGTGAACAGCACAGATGATTGATCTGAGTCAAGATCTGGCCCTTCTTCCACTTTGAAGAAATGAACATCATTAGGGGTTTTAATCCTATCTGTAGGCCAATAAGTAAGTTTCCCTGTGAAGTGGTAAATAGCTTTTATCTCTTTAATAGAATCAAGAAATTCTCTTCATTCTTGTATTGGCTACACAGCGCGGATGTTAAGGAAATTAGGGTTTAAATACACTATCAGCTCTGTGTCGTGGAGTGGTTAAATCAAGCAAAGTCCAACAATTAGAAAGACAAAAATATATAAAATATATATAAAATACTAACACAGACACAAATCATGCGAATAATTTAAGACATTAAGGCATTATTACGCAAAATAGATTGGTGCTTAATTTTACTAAAATACAAGTCAATCACATGATCATTAAGATTATAGATTCTACTCATGCAATAGGCTCATGCCTCCCATAATTCGTTCTACAATGGGGGCTAAACAATAAATCAACAGTAAGTAAATTATGGACACCCCCACGAAAATGGAAGCCAATAGATGGCAGCAGGTAGGTAGGTAGGTAGGTGTGGCGGTTTGATAAGACAAACCCAATTAGCACCGAGTGCCGTTTTGATACCACAAACTCACGTAAATCTGGGTATTATCGATTGGTGGGGGAGGCTAAATCCAACCTGCGGAGTTCAGGAAAGTTATCAGTTCTTTGATACTTTTCTCAGAGACTTCCTCAAGTGAATTGAAGAAAGGGCTTCCCAATGTTCGTAGTCTGGTCCTAGCTAAAGCCGGACAGGTGCATAAAAAGTGAATTAGGGTTTCTTTTTCAGTTGTCACTTTGCAACTGCGGCAGTGTGTATTGTATGGGATGCCCAGCTTGGCCGCATGGTCACCTATATGTCACCTTGCAATGTCTTTTCGGGTTCTACCTAGAAGGTCGGTTGTTTTTGCCTTGTTATAGTTTGGCCACGTTTTTCTGGAAATGACGCATGTAATCAGCCTGCTCCATCTGAGGTTGGCTTTCTTGAGGTATTCTGTGGTGATATTTGCCTTAACTGCTCCGAGCAGAATGTGGACTAGTTCCGCCAGAGAGCAGTGGAGAGCTGAGCCTTGCCTAGCCAGTTGGTCGGCATGTTCGTTTCCATAAAAGTTACTGTGCCCTGGAACCCAGATCAGGGTAACCTTGAACTTATCAAGCAGTGCCAGCTCATTACGGCATTCTAGTACTAACTTAGACGATATAGTGACCGAAGCGATCGCTTTAGTTGCAGCCTGACTGTCAATAAGTATGGCGATCCTTTGACTCGGTGTTATGTTTGAGTCAAGTTTGATCTGGCGACAGGCTTCACGGATAGCCAGTAGCTCCGCCTGGAATACGCTTGCAGTATCCGGAAGTCTGTACGATTTTGCGATGTTTAAGGAAAAAACTCCCGCACCCACGCCGCAGTCCATTTTTGAACCGTCGGTATAGATTGTTTGATCGAAATCCCTTGTCACTTGTCCATTTTGCCATTCTGATCTAGTAGGGATTTGAACGACGAAATGTTTTGTGAAAGAAATTCTGGGAATGATGTAGTCTGTTGAAGGCGGAACTAGTTTTCTAGGTAGAGAATCTAGAATACTACTGTGGCCGTAGGGTTTCGCAGTCCAGCATCCAGACTCTCTGTGCTGTGTGCTGTGATGTTTGTTATATGCCGGCCACCATACTATTGACCCATACGTGAGGATTGGTCGTACCACGGCTGTGTACATCCACAGGGTCAATTTTGGTTGCAGGCCCCACTTTTTGCCGAAGGTTTTTTTTTTTTTTTTTTTTTTATAATTTGCGTGCGCTAAAGGGATTTCTTTTTTCTGTAGTGACACAGTACCCTTATAATGGTAAAACCACAGCGCAGGCATTTAGTTTGTTGCGCAAGTAGCTCCCAGCAATTCATTGCCTATTTTTGGGTGCTACTTACTGAAAGAATAGAAGGATAGGAAAGAAGTTTGGTGCGATGGGATTTTTTTTTTCTCAACAGGTGGCGCCTAAATTGCTTAAGGGAGATCAGTTTTTGTTGTGTGTATTCAATTTATAAAAATCATGGCCCGGGTCGGTATTCGAACGCACGACCTGCCAATCACTAGTGAATACACTACCATCGCACCATTGCCACCTGCGTTGCCGAAGGTTCTGCTGCAGGCATAGAAGGCTATACATGCCTTCTTTACCCGTTGTTCTATGTTTATTTTCCAGTTGAGTTTAGGATCCGTTTAGGCGAGGAAGCGTAAAGTCAGGTATGTTGGTTTTGGTGGTGAAGAGCATCAGCACAGTTTTCTCCGGGTTGACTCCCAGACCGCACTTTTTTGCCCAAGTGCTAACTTTGCTTAGAGCTCTCTCCATGATTTCACTATTCACGGAGGGAAACATTCCTGACACCAATATCACCATATCATCCGCATACGCGACTACCTTGATTCCTTCTCTGTCTAAACTTATGAGGATTTTGTTCATTACTAGGAGCCAGAGTAGGGGTGAGATGACTCCTCCTTGAGGTGTTCCCCTCCTGGCATATTTGGTTATATTGCTATTTCCTAAAGCTGCTTGAATGATTCTAGTGCTGAGCATGGAAACAATCCATTGACTTAAATGGTTTGCTATTCCCAGCTCCCTCAGGAACTCTAGAATTGCTTCAGTGTGTACATTGTTGAAGGCTCCTTCTATATCTAGAAAGGTAGCCAAGGTGTATTCTTTGTAGTGTAGGGATTTTTCTATCGTACGCACTACCTCGTGAAGAGCTGTTTCTGTAGATCTTGCCTTGAGGTAAGCGTGTTGAGATTTGGAGAGGAGTGAAGCTTCTATTGCCCCTCTCAGGTGGTTGTCTAGGAGACGTTGGAGCGTCTTCAGTACGAAGGAGGTCAAACTAATTGGTCTGAAATCTTTCGCAGTTTCATGACCGCGTCTACCCGCTTTTGGAATGAAAATAACTCGCATTCGTCTCCATGAATAGAGTACATGATTGTAGAGTATACAGTTCCTGTAAATCGATGTGAACCATGGAATTGCCAGTTCCAGAGATTTCTGGAGCATGATGGGCAGAATGCCGTCCAGGCCAGGCGATTTAAAGGGAGCGAAGCTGTTTATTGCCCAGGAAATTTTTTCCTCGGTAATAATGGATGTTATATTTTCCCAGGCGTCGGGTTGTGCGCGTTGTGAGCTGGATGGCTCTGCACCATAATCATTGCATCCGGGAAAATGGGTGTTTATTAATAGTTCTAGGGATTCTGCAGTTGAATCAGCCCATTCTCTGTCCTCCTTTCTCAGAAGAGATGGGTTGGAGTGTTCTTTGGACAATATTTTGCTGAGTCTTGCGGAGTCCTTGAGGGTTTCGATGGATTGGCAGTACTCTATCCACGACTGTGTCTTAGCCGTTCTAATAGAGTTCTTGTAGATTTTAAGGCAATCTCGGTAGGGTTGCCAGTAGTTGCATTTATGGCAGATGTTAAAGGTTTCTCTAGTCAATTTTCTGAGAGCAGAGAGTTCCTTGTTCCACCAAGGGGGGAATGGTTGAAAGCTTTTTCAAAAGTCTCAACCTTTGTGTCGAGTTCTGAAGAGGAGGTAGATTTTTGATTGGGGGTCTTGTGTAACCTAGTCTTAATAAGTTGGTTAAACTTTGCCCAATCGGTTCTTTTGGGGTTTCGAAAAGGTTTCGGGATCTCTTCAGCGAGATCTATGTCGAAGAGTATCCAGTTGTGGTCTGAGAAAGATTTTTTACTGGATACCCTCCAATTTTTAACCTTCATAATATTGTTATTATTACAGAGCGTAACATCTATAACGTCTTCCCAGCCGTTAAAACTGTCCGTAATCGGAAAGATAAAGGTCGGGGTGTTACCTTTGTTACATATTAGTAGGTTATTTTCAATAATATAATCAAAAAGAGACTCACCGCGTTCGTTTGACTACGAGCTGCCCCATAGCACATGCCTGGAGTTTGCATCGCAGCCCAGCAGCAGGTTGGTCGTTGTTGTTGTAATGGCGGTTATCATTGCCTGGACTTCTTCCGGCGCTACTTGCCGGTCGTGTGCCATGTAGGCGGATGCGATTAGCAGGTCGCCTCCTGCGTTCACCATCTTAACAACCGTTAGATCGGCTGAGCTAAAATTTGGGCATAGAAAAACTCTAATATGCTTTTTAGCTAGAATGCAGGTTCTTGGCTTACCATGGTTATTATTGTTGCGGTTGTAGTAGAGGATATATCCGGTGTCGTTTATGCCTCTTATATTGGGCCCGTTCACCCAAGGTTCTTGCACAATGCCGATGTCGATGTTTTCCTCTTTGAGGAAAACCATCAGGTTGTCTGACGCACAGACTGAGTGCTTCAGATTAATCTGTACGACTTTCAGTATTGATTGGTTTTGGGTGTTTGTTCGGTTAGGGTGGTAGTACGGCTCGCCCCGATCCTCATGTCCTCCAACAGCTTGTTGGCATCGTCGACTTCATGTAAGTCATCGACCTGACACGGGGACCTGAATATTTTAACTTTGGCAAGCCTTATGCCAAAGCGGAGCTTGCAGCCAATCTATTGTATGTGATCTGCGCTCTCTTCCGTCACCATTATTAGTAAGGATAGGGTGTTGTTGTGAGGTTCCTCAGCCTTGATGACTTTCCAGTCATCCATGGGAACCGCAGGGTTGTGGAGCTTGAGACAGTTGATTAGCTTATCACTGTCGATGGTCATATTTGGCAGCCAAATGCGAATTCTCGGTCTCCTCGCAATCTCTCTGGCCAGGATCAGCTTAAGCTTTAAGCCGGTCCAGTCGTCACGGATCTTGTGAACGCAGCCGCTTAGAAATTCCTTGGAGAAAGCGTCTTCCCACTTGATTACCCTGTAACCTCTTATGACTTCAGCTGAGTCAAAGCAGGGGAGGGGTCCGCCTTGGTTATTTAAGAGATGGTCCATCACCATCTCGGAAAGTTTATTTTCAATGGCACCCCAAACGTCAGCCACTGTCTTGCCGCTGGTAGAGAGTTCATCCACCAAAGCGACTTGTAGGTCGTCTCTGACAACCTCACTGACTGTTCGTGTCATCTGGGGTGCTGAGATTGGGTTGTGGTGCTTGGCGGTAGCCAACTTAGCAACTTTGCTTCTTTGAGGGTCAGACTTGACCTCCTCTTGTGAGCGGTTGCGTTTAGTTGCTTCCGTATTGCGTGGTGGTGGCTCCCTGCAATTCTTGATGAACTCATCAATAATCCGCTGGTGCTTGGGTTTTTCAGCTAGGTCCTGCGGAGTAGCCGTGCCGGCCTCTTCCTTCTAGGTAATCTTACCCAGAATGAAGATGGCCCTCTGGTACGCGCTCTTTCTGCGATTACTAGCTGATTTGTGGGTATTTACCGCACGCTTTTGGGCACCAGGTCGAGTGTCCTGCTCAGCGGGTATAGAGGAAGTATATGGTTTGTGGATAGCAGGTGTACTTTGAGTGGAGCTCCCCTCAGAGTCCCCGCTTCCCACGATTGTCTCCTGACTGGAGGCGAGCAGTTCTTCTTCCTTCTTCTTTTTTTCTATTTTTTCTGTTGTTATTTGTTTGTTCATTTTTTAATTTTAGGTCCCACGAGTATGTCCGGAAGGGTTGGTCCGTCCCGGCAGAGCCGACTTACCGGAATAAGGCACTTAGATACAACCGGCCTTGCCTGGGCGCCGGACGGAAACGTAAACGGCCTGTTCTCTTTAACCACTATCTGACCATGTAGCAGACGACAGCAAGCCAGGTGCATCTATTTGACCGGATATGTATAAGCTGCTGTAAAAAAATGATATCGCTGTTAAGCCTTCGTTGAGAAAGGGGTAACATTTGAAGAAGCTTGATACGTTAATTTTTTTTAAAATCCACTCACTGACACGCCCACAATTAAATAAAACAATTTTATTGAAAAGTCAAAGTTTGAGCTAGGAAACTGAAATTTATAATAAAGACTTTTGCTCTTTATACTTATGTTTAAATATTTTATAAATCCTTCGTTTTTTTCGATTAATTCCTTTAAATGTTATATAACAAAATATGTAGAGCGTTCTTAACAATTCAACCATACTTAGACTTTTGTCACGCCCACTTATGAGGGATAGGAATAAGAAAAGGGTATCCAACAGTTCGCCCAAGCGGACTGTAGCCCGTCCCTGTGTTTATATTTCTCTTTTATTATATATGTGGGGTATAGTATTATGTGTGTTCTTTTATTACCAATTTTATTTTCAAGAAGTAAAGTAATTCTTTCCAGAATTTTCTTGTTGTTTTTTCCATATCGTCCATTCTTGCGAGTATTATTTGTATAATATTTTCTATGACACTGCTGGGTTTTATGTTTTGTTCTGATCTTGCTATATTATTCGAAAAAACCCCTGCGCATATGTTTTCTTAGGTCTTTCTGTATGACCTACGTTCTGATTTTGATGTAAAGTTCGTTATTCTTTCTTTAACCTTGTCCTCGGATGTTTTGCTTTGGGCTCTTAAAATTAGTCTTAAAAGCTTTGTTTTGTTTTAACTTAAGATACAATTTGTTTTACAGGTTTTTACATCTTTCTTTCCTTGATATATTTTGACTGTTGTTGCTCTTTTGCTAATATACAACCTCTGTAATTAGCTTGGTGTTTTTCGTCACAGTTAGCTCACTTTGGGGGTGCCTTTTCTTCTTGTATACAGTCCTTTGTATGATGGTCTCCTGTGCATTAGACACATTTTAGGTTAGAGCTGCAGTATTTGTAAGTGTGACCATATCTGACAGTTCTTTCATTCCTGGGACAGCTTTTATTTTTAATATTTATTTTATGTCTACGTCTTGCTCAAAAGTGAGCATAAAAATTGATAGCGGTACCTTGCTTTTGTACTTAAGCATATTGAGAACTTCTAAGATGTTGAAGTTTCTCTTTTTTATGTCATTTGCTATTCTTACGGATTTGCCTGCAAAATTTTGCTTTTTCGCGACAAGCTTTATCGGCTTTATAAAATGTATGTAAATGTAGGTAAGTGACAACAGTCCTGTCTATGGTGACAACAGTCTTGTCTATCACCGATTTGCATGCACACTTGCGGGACGATAGGTCCACACGAATGGTAAAATTGGTTGTATGTTATTTCTCCCCCAAATCGCCTTTTACAACAATCGATGTTTTTTTATGGGCGCTGCCGCTAGATATTGAAGCAAATTTGTTGCAATTTAATTGAAGCAATTGTATTGAAGCAATTAAGTTGCAAGTTAACCCTTATTCATTTATAATGGATTACGAAAAATATGGTCAAATATGACTCTATTAAACAAATAAATGAAAAAGGGCCAATTTTATTTGCAAGGTACCTGTTTACATAATTCGAAGTTGTACTGTTTGCTTTACTGGTTTGTATCCATAGGCACATTTCTTTCCTTCGTTTATGGACCCCAAAACTGTGTAGGCTCATAAGACTTCTTCATTTAATTTACTTAATTTATACGCTCAACTAAGAATTAAATTTAAATTCTATTAAAGCTTAACCATATCCTGTCTACTTGTGTGCACAACATCCCCCAGTATTCAGTGTATGATTGGGTTGACATACGTTGTCCCACTTTATTAAGCGGTTTCACCAAGTTCATACATGCATTATATCATCCAAGGACGCACCGTGGATAAAATCCTGAATCTGGGTCCACCCAAGGCTTCCCGTTTATTGGATCCGATACAGTTGAGTGGTTTTCAGCAGCGGAAAATCATGATATCATTCCGGGGAACAAATTATAATACATTCAATTTACGGGTTATAGCTTTCGGGAAAGGGTATAATGTATAATAATTAACCACCACTGGTAAGGGGATACAACGCACATAAAATAATGTGTATATTTTATTTCAGTAAAAGTAAAATCCCCGCAGCCAGAATTTAATGTGAAAGAGCAATCAAGCTTCAACGAGCGAATTACATATTACCTTCTAAGATATTTAAAAGAAGATTTTTCTGCCTAGCAACCACTTTGAACGCTCTTGATGTCCTCTTCCGACACTGCTCCTGAGTCACACTTCAAAGTAAGAGTACCTATACCTAAATGCAGCCTATGTTTATTCTTTTTAGCCTCCAGAGAGGACTTAAGTGACGGTAATTATTCATGCAAGCGAGCATTTATGCCACACGAGGATATATGCTCCAAGTTGTACCAAGTGGAGAAACAACTGAAAATTTCGTGATCGTGTTGAGCAAAAGAACGAGAGGACAATTAAAATGGGGGTGGTTTTAGTATGCAAGTTTAAACTCTGTGCTGTTGTTTTGATTAGGAAGTTGGGGTAAAGACTGTGACTGACGGGGAAACTGCAGGACTTTTGTTAAATAAGGTAAAACACTGAGGCCAGAGTAGATTTTAATTGCTTTGGCTTTTAGGTGGAGATAATTCATAACTATTTGGAATTTTTTGTGCTCAGTTTCAGGAGTAGAAAATTGTTGGCTGCCTTTACAGACCTATTCCTCGTGGCATTAAGTGGCTGTATTTTCATTCTATATAAAGGTAAGGAGTTTAAGTACTTCTTGTAAAAAGCAAGTACTTATTTGGTCGCAGTTGTGAGTGTTCTGATGGTATAAGCATTTACCATAACATAGAACATATACCCACTCAATTTGTTCGGTTTGTTTTTTAGGGAAGGTTACAGGTCTCTTGGGCAAACTGTTGGATACTGTATTAATATTCCGATCTCCTATTAAGTGGGCGTGTCAAAAATCTAAGTATGGTTGATTTGTTTTGAACGGTCTACATCCTTCGTTACACAACTTTCAAAGGATTTTATCAAACAACCAAGTGATCATGTCAGGAAAATTTATATAAAAGAATTGCTTAGAACGACTTCATCTATATCCTTTGGAAAGAATAGGATTTTCATTAAAATGCTTTCTTCAATGAAACGGTTTATTTTTTGAAATAGTGGGCGTGTCTGCTAAACATCAGCATTAAGGGTATAAATTAAAAAATTCATCTCCTTAGCTCAAACTTTGACTTTTCGATGAAACTGTTTTTTTAATAAATTGTGGCAGATTTTAAAATTTCTTACACTTGATTATTTAGTTCCTCTAGAGGGTGGAGGAGGGGTTATGCCTATGGGAATTACGATTCACATGGATTATGCTTATGTTAGGTGTTTTAGGTGTTTTTGCGGGTATTGCGATTCCCAATGAATCGCAATGCATACTTGGGGCTTGTTGATTACACAACCGATGCAACGTGACGTCACCCTATAAAACGCAGAACGCACTCATCAAGCGAAATTTCCCATTGGGGATATTTTCGACAAATGTCAATAATTGTATATAAAGAGGGTCACTGACCAAATAAAATACAGTCTTTATAACGTTTCAAAATACAGTGGTTTTTCTTTAATTCGTCTTGCAGTTATTTTGTTCACAGTTTTTAGTTCTAGTAAGAACATTTTGGTCCTTCGAGCCGGATTTTTATAAATCGCATCATAAAACTAAATTTTAAAGTCATTAACTGCACTCGCGTTTTGTTTACATACATACGTACATACGTACAATCACGTACAATCAATTTGTGCAAACAAAACATAAAATTTAAAACAACACAAACTGGACATTTTGGAGCTGGAGGTGATTCCTACACAAACTGGACATTTTGGAGCTGGAGGTGATTCCTAGGATCTGGACATAAAGTTGCTGCATATAACAAATACTGTGTGCTGTGTGTACGTCTTCAACTGGAAGGATTCTCACGTGAGTACGTTCATTGTACTGAATTACCTATAAAAGTAGAGTGTGTTACCTACATATAGGTATTTAATAAAATAATATGAAACCAAATAAACTTACAAGAGTGTTGACGCAATTGGAAAAAGATGTTTCAAACTTTGCTAAAAGGGGGTCTAACACTCGCACTGCCAATTATTTATCTGGTCGTATGTCCTTATTGGAGAAATCCATGGAATCAGCAGAGAGTGTCTATGAGTTGTGCATAGGGTCAGTGTCGGATGGTGATGAAGAAAAAATGCTGCGAAATAGAGGAGGCGTACGAGAAGTTTCGTGAGCTATATTTTGAATATCGGGCGGATTTGTTAGATGCAATGGATAAGGTTAAAGTGAAGGAAACGAAGGAAGATGTCAACGAAAACCATTTAAACAATACTGTAGGATCTCACAATGCAGATATTCGTTTGAAAAATATCCCTGTACCTGTTTTTTCTGGTAGTTATGAGTCTTGGCGAGGTTTCCGAGATTTATTTATTTCGTTGGTCCATCATAATGCCTCTCTGTCTGAAATTCAGAAATTGCATTATTTAAAAACTAGTGTGTCAGTTGAAGCCGATAAAATTTTGTCACACTTACCCATTGCTAATGGTAATTATTCAAAGGCGTGGGCTATTTTACAGGATAGGTATGATCACCAACGATTTCTGGTCAACACACAGTTGAAATGCTTCTTCAATCAGCCGTCCATAATCCAAGAACGGTCTGAAGCTATCAATGAGTTGTTGGATACATCCACCGAAATAGTTCACAGCTTGGAAGCTTTAAATGTTCCGGTTCAACACTGGGATGCGGTGTTAGTGTACGTACTGCTGCAAAAACTGCCGTCGAAAACACAGCAGCTTTGGGAGGAGAAGCTAGGTTCAAAGGACAACACCAAAGAACTGCCTACCTTTGCAGAATTCAAGCAGTTTCTGGAAACAAGATTCCGTACATTGGAGGCAGTGGTATACCAGCATGTTCGACCATCATCTGAACCGTTGAAGAAGTTATTGCAGCGCAGTTCTTTTCACTCGCAGACCGATGCATCCAAATATTTGTGCAGGCTGTGCAATAAAGGCGCACATTCTGTTCGGAAGTGCACTCGGTTCTTGAAAATGAGCATCCACGATCGGTGTCAAGCCATAGAAAGACTAGGGTGGCTCCAGTCAAAGCGGTAAGCATTCCACGATTGGAACTAAGCGGCGCAGTCATTCTAGCGAAGCTTCTGAACCATGTCGCAAAGGCCCTTAATGTGACGGAGAGCAAGCTGCACGCATGGACCGATTCCACTATCACCCTTTGTTGGATCAAGTCGCCACCATCACGATGGGAAAAATTTGTTGGGAACAGGGTCGGAGAGATTCAACGGCTGACAAAGCCATCCATCTGGAGACATATCCCAACCGAGCAGAATCCAGCGATTTAGCGTCCCGAGGAGTACTGCCCTCGATGCTAATACCCGAGCGCTTATGGTGGAATGGACCATCGTTTCTGCACTCCTATTGGGATTTCAAGGTTCCACAGCAACCGATGTACTTATCTACAACGGAAGGCCAAAAACGGACACTAGTGCACAGAATCGCGACAGTACAAAACCCCATTATTAAGCTGATAGGTAGGGCTTCCAGTTTTCCGAAACTCGTCAGGACAGTGGCTTATTGTTACAGGTTTGTTGAAAATTTCCGACTACACCATCTCAAGTTTTGCCGCTATATCCGAAGTCTGCAAAACGACGCCAATAAACGGATCAACACACCCTTTACGCCTGGGGAGCTACGCAAAGCAACGGAAGCGCTGATTCGGATCGCACAAATCGAAATGTTTCCAGAAGGCATCACCAAGGCAAGAGGAATGGGAGCATTATGTCCGTTTGTGGATGGGAACGGTATCATTCGTGTGGGCGGAAGACTCGGGCACGCCAACATACCCTATGATCAGCAACACCCAATGATAATAGATTCAAGACACCAAATTGCAACCTTACTTATACGCGAATCACACGTCAGGACACTACACGGAGGTAGTCAGGTAATGATGGCACACTTAAGGCAGAAGTATTGGATTTTCCAACTGAAGAGGTCGGTCAAGAAATTCATCAACAACTGCACCACCTGTTACAGATTTCGGAGCAAGACCGCACATCAGCTAATGGGAGAGCTGCCAGCTGCCCGAGTTACGGTGTCAAAACCATTTACCAACACTGGCATCGACTACGCAGGGCCTATAGACATACGTGCCTGGAAAGGCAGAGGGTCCAAGAGCCAGAAGGGGTACCTGGCCATATTCATCTGTTTGGCCACGAAAGCTATACACCTCGAGGCAGTGAGCGATTTGACCACTCAAGCGTTTCTGGCAGCGTTTCAACGATTTGCGGCACGGCGCGGAGTTGCGGCCCAAATGTATAGCGACTGTGGCACCAACTTTGTCGGAGCGGATGCAGAATTACGACGCCTAATGAAGAACGGAATTCAGGACTGGAAAGAAATCGCGGACGTCCTTGCAACTCAGGGAACAAAATGGAATTTCATTCCCCCAGCTTCACCCCACTTTGGAGGTTTGTGGGAAGCAGGAGTGAAGAGTGTTAAATTCCACTTAAAAAGAATTGTTGGCAATGGGACACTAACGTACGAGGAACTCACCACGCTTTTGTAGCAAATTGAAGCGTGTCTGAATTCGAGGCCCCTCTGTCCCCTTACAGAAGACCCAGAGGATTTCAGAGCATTGACACCAGCACACTTCCTGATAGGAGAAACCCTATTCACAGTTCCTGAACCAGACCTGACCATAGGCAAACAAAATTACACTGATCGATGGAAAGCAATTCAGGCACATCTGCAAACGTTCTGGAAGCAGTGGCAGACAGAATACCTAAGCCGTTTACAACAGCGTCCGAAATGGTTGAAACCTCAGCGCCAACTAAAGGTATGAGACTTGGTGTTGATCAAGGATGAGCGGCTTCCTCCAGCGAAATGGTGTTTAGGCCGAATACAAGGAACATACCCAGGAGCCGACACTCTCGTACGGGTGGTGAAGGTGAAAACCCAACACGGAGAATTCCGACGGCCAATTACCAAACTCTGTCTACTACCAATAAACAATAGCCCACAATAGCCCTAAATTTATCTCTCCATACTTCAAACCCATTCAACAAAAAAAAAAAAAAAAATATATATCAAATTAATAAAATTCCTCCACATATGAAACGCACTAAAACCTTTCACCAACTTTATTCAAACACACTCAACATAAAACATGACATCACTCCATACTAAATCGCAAATAACCCACATCCAAAAGAAATACCCAAACCCCTGCACACTTTCAACCCTTTTGCAAACAAGCATAATGAAAATCATACTTATACAGTCCACTCTCCTACTCTCATACTCACACCATATAAATACTGCAAACAAATCGATTGCTACATATCAAAGTTTACTACTCATACTCATTCATCAAACATATTTCCCCAACGCAACTCAAATCTAACTCGTCATTCATCACGAAATACACACACACACACATCGCCGATGGACGCGAGAAAACAAAAAAAAAAAAACCAACTCTACACACAAAACAAAACAATGAATTCAAATTTAAACCATTCCAATTAAATGCTACTTACCCGAATTGCATTGGATAATCTTAACACTTTAAAGCACTGCAAATTTAAAACAATATTAACAAGTAAATTCACGCACCACCGGAACTGATCACAGGCGAAAAGACGCGACCTGACCGTCAACAACAACAATAAGCGACGTAAACACCGAAACTACTGGCATCTTCATCGTCATCGCTCAGCAACAACAACAACGAAGCCACTGCAATCAGAAGGCAAACACAACACATCGGTACGATGCACCGCTCATCGATTCATTATCAGTTAGCAATCGTCACCATAGTCAACGAAAACAAACACAGGCGAGAGAACAAGAACGGGATCTCGTGTAGTATTTTTTATCAACGTTGTCTAAATGCAAATCGTTTTCTTTTCTGTTTGCGTTACTGTTTTGTGTGTTTGTATGTAAACAAATATAATAATTTCTTGTCTCTTTTCATGTACTGAAACGTATGGGCATACAATGAGCAAATAATTACTACTAGCATATCAAGGCATGGGCAGCAACATTTCAAAGGGCAGCAAGAGACGGAAGACCAGCAGCAAATGATGACCTTCGCTCATCGGTGGGGGGAGAATGTTGATTACACAACCGATGCAACGTGACGTCACCCTATAAAACGCAGAACGCACTCATCAAGCGAAATTTCCCATTGGGGATATTTTCGACAAATGTCAATAATTGTATATAAAGAGGGTCACTGACCAAATAAAATACAGTCTTTATAACGTTTCAAAATACAGTGGTTTTTCTTTAATTCGTCTTGCAGTTATTTTGTTCACAGTTTTTAGTTCTAGTAATAGTTCTATTAATAGCAAACTTTGGCAGATCCCTATGGCATAAAGCCCTGCCTGTTAGGAAAGTCGATATTTTAGATTGGGAAGTTTGTAATATTCCTTTATCTAGGAACCATAACCTTACATGGCGATCCTGCAATCGATCCTGTGATCCACCAAACCGACAATAATTGAACTTGCAATCCTGCAATTCTGTAATCCTGCAATCCTGCAAACATCGTATCAGAGATCAGATGACGGAAGAATACACACCCACGTGCAACGGGAAAACGATAGCACCAAGCTACGTGGCCACAAAAAGGCACGCTGGACCAAAGCCTATAACAATAAAAGAATACTTCCAGAGACAGATAACAAACAAAGAAACTCTGCGCACCAAGATAGCAGAGGTTAAGATACAAGTGCAAAAAAGAGAGGAGGCAAGTTGGTCAGAGACCGAAAAAGACTGGCACACCTTAGAAGCATTGTAGAAGAAAAAAAATCCAAACCCACCTCCGTGGGACGTCGCCTCAAAGATCTGGGAGGAAATAGAAGACTTAAGCAAGAAGGTAAAAAAATACAAACATGGGAAACAGCAGTGCAAAGGAGCAGGTTGTGATAAATGAGACACAGACCCAACAGATACAACCAGCAACAGCAGCGTTAACAACAGTAGCAGCAGTACTACTAATTTTATATATAATATTTAAAATAAACAAATATTATAAAGATTATGTTAAGAGACAAATTGTAAAAAATAATGTAGCTAGAGTATGAACAAATAAATAAATAAATAAATACAAAAAACAAAAGAAATGCAAGATAAATTAAGAAGGCTAGAGCAAATATTAGAAAATATAAAAAAGAGTTCAGGTAGAGGGTATAAAAGAGATACATGGTTCTCAAAGTTAAAAGAAATTCAAACGCTAAAAGGCGAAATACTAAATTTATCACTTATTGAAAAAGATAAGCAACCAATCCTAAACAGATTTTTAGAAACCTATAAAACGGCAAAAGTAATAATAGAATCGAATTTGCAATTGAAAGAAGAAATGGCTGAATTCAACATAGAAAATTCTATAAAAGTTGTCCCAACTTTTTCAGGGTCATACAACGAACTAAATTCATTCCTTAAAATAGTTGAGATAGTATACAATACGCTCACTACAGATTCAAAGATATTGTTTATCGACTTTGTTTTTAATGTCAAGCTAAGCAACACAATTTACGAGTTTTGGAACGTTAGAAAAAGCCCTAAAGGACAGATATACAAACAACACCACAATTCCACAAATCCATACAAAGCTAGCCCATATAACACAGAATAATATGTCAGTAACCTCATACAAGGAGAAAATATTAAGTCTGATTTCAGATTTAAACAACCTACAAATCGAGGCACTACCTGACACAACAACAACAGAAAAGACGATAATACCAAAAATAAATGAAGGCTATGCACTAACGGTATTCAAAAACGGATCGAATGAATACATTAAACCAACATTATTCGCTGCCCAACCAAAGACATTCACAGAAGCAGTGAACTTGGCACTTGAGTTAGAAAGAGATAATGCACAGCATACCTCTCAAATGATGTATATGAGAAATAGAAAACAGAACAAGTTCAAACCACAATACCAAAGACCACAAAATAACGATCCCAACAGCTTCAGATATCAATATCAAAGACAACAAAATTACATCCGTAATAGCAGAAGGCCACAGAACTACAACAACATCCAAAGACAACAACCACACAATTACAGAAACAATAATAACAATATCCTAAACAACAATCACCAAAATAACAACAACAATAGAAATAATACGAACAACAGAAGAAATTTCAATAGACAACCCGACAACAGAAGAATCAATATCATACATGACCAGGGAAACGAGAATGGTCCGGAGAGGCCTATAAACAACCCTCCGGGATACCAAAATTAAGAATCTTCAAAATCACAAACAATCTAACTAACTACATTCCAATACATCTTGCTAATTTAAATAGAAAATTAGTATTTTTAATTGACACAGGCGCCGACATATCAATTTGCAAAGACGACGACTTAATTACTAACATATTGACAGAAGAAAAATGTAAATTAACAGGGATATCTAAGGAAGAAATCTATTCGTTAGGAACGACGCATTTAAATTTAAAATTTTGTGATCATACAATAGTTCATAAATTTAGTGTAGTTGAGAAATATACTTTCACAGTAATTATACAGGAAGAAGAAATAACAATACCAATGTTATCAAGTACTATCAACACATTTAAAATACCTCCAAGAACAGAAGTCATTTACCCCACCAATCTCACATTATCAGAAGACAGTGTTATTTTAAATAAAGAATTAGACAAAGGAGTTTTTATCGCCAATTCAATAGCACCGGCAAAAGGTATATGCCATGTGAAAATACTAAACACAAACAACTTTGAGGTAACAATAGAAAATATAAATCCTGAAATAGAGTTATTAGAGAGCTACGAGTACCATATACTTAATACAAATACAAAGCGTGAAACACATAAAAATAAAGTTAGATTAGAAAAACTACTAGACAAATTAAAAATTGAACATTCAGACCCCTCAGCAAAGAGTTCCTTAATAAAAATATTTGAAGAATATCAAATCATTTTTTATATGGATAAAGAAACTTTGTCAACAAATAATTTCTACTCACAAAAACTCACAACTACAGATGATAGCCCAGTATATATAAAAAATTATAGATTACCGCAGACACAACACACGGAAATCAAAAATCAAGTACAAAAATTACTGGACAACAATATAATCGAACATTCAGTTAGCGCATACAATTCACCTCTATTACTAGTACCAAAACATAGGGGCGGGCTACAGTCCGCTTGGGCGAACTGTTGGATACCCTATTCTTATTCCTATATCTCATAAGTGGGCGTGACAAAAATTTAAAGGATTTTAACGAAAAAACTAAGCTTTTGTAAATAAAAACGCTCCCTAGCTCAAACTTTGGTTTTTCAATAAAATTGTTTTATTTAATTGTGGGCGTGTCAGTAGGCGGATTTTAAAAAAATTTAAGTATGAGCATAAAGGGCACCTAGAGAGTATATACTATAAATTTCAGCTCCCTAGCTCAAACTTTGGACTTTCAAAAATAAAAAATAAATAATTGTGGGCGTGTCAGTAGGCGGATTTTGAAAATATTTACACATGAGCATAAAGGGCCCCTAGAGAGTATATATTAAAAATTTCAGCTCCCTAGCTCAAATTTTGGTTTTTCAAAAAAAATATTTTATTTAATTGTGGGCGTGTCAGTGGGCGGATTTTGAAAATTTTATGTCCCAAGCAGTTTTATGGGCCAAAGATCATATATAAAAAATTTCAGCTTTCTAGCTCAAAATTCAATTTTTCCCAAAATTTGTTTTATTTAATTGTGGGCGTGCCAGTGGGCGGATTTTGAAAATTTTATGTCCCAATCAGTTTTATGGGCCATAGATCATATATAAAAAATTTCAGCTCTCTAGCTCAAAATTCGATTTTTTCCAAAATTTTGTTTTTTTTTGAGTTTGTGGGCGTGTCTGTGGGCGGATTTCAAAAATTCTTAAACTTGGTTATTTCGGGACCCTAGAGAGTATATGGTTAAAATTTCAGCTCTCTAGGTCCAGTTTAAAGGCCTAATTTTTGCCGACGGACGGACGGACGGACGGACGGACGGACGGACGGAGATTAAGGTGATTGCTAACCATTTAAAGAACCACAATCTTTTGGCTGAAACTCAATCTGGTTTTAGAGCAGGTCATAGTTGCTCCACAGCTATAATGAAAGTAACGGATGACATACGGATGGAAATGGATAACGGTAATATAACTGTATTGTGTTTACTTGGTTTTTCGAAAGCTTTTGATAAGGTCAATCATGACATTTTGTGTAAGAAATTGCATCATTATTTTGGTTTGAGAAAAAGAGCCGCTGACCTGATCAAAAGCTATCTGCAAGATAGATACCAAAGGGTGGTGATAGGTGAAACTTTTTCGGAATGGAAACTGCTTGAAGCTGGTGATCCACAGGGTTCTATTTTAGGGCCGTGCAACACTTCACCTCTACGCTGACGATGTACAGCTTTACATGTCACGTCCGGTTGGTTTGTGCGAAGATTTGTCGTTTAGATTGAATGAAGACCTTTCAGCAATATCTGGATGGTCATTAAAAAATGGACTCCTTTTAAATCCAAATAAATCGCAAGCTATTATAATCTCGAAGAGTGTAGTAGATACCCGGTCTGTTCCACCGATTTATATTTGTGATGAGCAGATTAACTTCTGTGAAACTGTCGTAAGTCTTGGTTTTCATATAAATAAAAATTTGTCTTGTTGTGATCACATTAATTCTGTTATCCGTCGTGTTTATGGATGTCTACGTAAATTGTGGTTTTCTGCTGATTTCACCCCGCGCGAAACTCGTATGAAGCTTGTCCGAACATTAATAGTTCCGATTTTAAGTTACGCTGTAAATGTATACTGTGGCTTAGATTCGATTTCTAGTCGCAAGATAAATGTGGCCTTTAATGATGCAGCTAGATATATATACGGTCTACGTAGATGCGACCACATTTCCATTTATAGCCAACATATTCTAGGATGCTCTCTGGATAGCTTTTTAAATGCAAGAAACTGCTTATTTTTACATAAACTCCTTACAACAAAAGTACCACCTTACCTGTATTCAAAACTCATTTTGCCCCAATCTGTAAGATCTAGAAATCTTATTGTTCCACGTTTCGTTTATACTAGTTCAACCAGATTTTTCTTTATTCATACCATACGATTATGGAATTCCTTACCGTCGTATATAAAACAACATTATTCGTATAATAAATTCAAAGAAGCTATATTGGCTTTTTATGCGATTTAGGCTTGTTAACCTTTAAAATCCTATCTGAAAATTGCTCGTATTAAATATAAAACTGCTTATTGTTATTTTTGTTATTCTTGTTAATGCACTGGGTTATTGCTTTTTTACTAGTTTTTTTTTTTTTTTTACTATTTTCTAAAATGCTAACGAATTTATTGTTTAATTATTCAAACACATCTATTGTTCTTTGTTTCTGATGTTTTTCCCTTTGCAAGTACTTCAAAAAGATTTACTCTTACTTGTACTTTATTAATATCAAATAAATAAAAATAAAAAAAATAAAAAAAAAAAAAAAAAAAAAAATATTAAGGTATGTTACAAACTATGCGTCAAAATTAATATACCCCTAGAATAGGGTATACAAAGAGTGAAGGTGGAACAAAAAAATGGCGTTTAGTAGTAGATTTTCGTAAATTAAATAACAAAATAATAAATGACAAGTTCCCACTCACTAGAATTGAAGATGTACTCGACAAACTTGGACGAGCAAAATTTTTCTCGACACTTGACATGACTAGTTCCTTTCACCAAATACCACTGGAACGTGAATCAAGACCAATGACGGCATTTTCCACTCAAGACGGACACTACCAATTCACAAGACTACCTTTCGGACTAAAAATATCATCAAACAGTTTTCAAAGAATGCTAACAATAGCACTCAGCGGACTAGAATCTGAAGCATTTCTCTACGTCGACGACATTATAGTATTTGGATGCAGTCTGAAACACCATAATCAAAATCTGATAAACGTATTCGAAAGAATGAGAAGATACAATTTAAAATTGAACGCTGACAAATGTCATTTCCTGAAATCCGAAGTTGTATATTTAGGGCATTTAATCACAAAAGACGGCATAAAAACAGATCCAGCAAAGTATAGGGTAATTGAAAATTATCCGGTACCCAAAAACGCTGATGAAGTTAGGAGATTTGTCGCATTTTGTAATTACTATAGAAGATTTATCAACCTTTCATTTGGTCAGAAGAATGTGAGAAGGCATTCACTATCTTAAAACAAAAACTAACAAACCCACCTGTACTACAATACCCAAACTTCGACAAACAATTTATACTCACAACGGACGCATCAGACTTTGCTCTAGGAGCAGTACTTTCACAAGGTGAAATAGGACATGACTTACCGATATCATATGCGAGTAAATCGTTACAAAAACACGACATAAACAAGCCTATAATTGAAAAGGAACTATTAGCCATACATTGGGGCATAAACTTCTTCAAACCATATCTGTATGGACGAAAATTTATAGTAGTAACCGACCACAGACCTTTAGTTTCATTATTTACACACAATAATCCTTCCTCTAAACTAACCAGAATCAGAATGGATTTATCAGATTATGATTTCGAAATTATCTATAAAAAGGAGACAATGAACACGAATGCCGATGCGCTATCAAGAATAAAAATTGATAGTGACATTTTGAAATCCATGATGCCAAACAATAATGATAATAATGATTACGACTCCAAGGAGCGAATCATGGCAATAACAAGGGGTATGGTAGCATAGACTGCCAAAGATGAAAATAAAAATATGGAGAACCACACATCTCAGCAGAAGACTGATCACCTTCACATTTGGGAGTGTACATCCTTAACTGACGTCAGAAGTATGAAGAAATTGAAATTTCTATTAGCGAGTTATAGAAGGCCTAAAATTGAAGTATATAAAGATAAAGTTATAGTAAGATGCAGTGATAATCTAGCGAAACTAGTTTCGACCCTAGAGAAATTGTCATCCGAAATGAAATGCATGCAAATAAATGAATTAGCTATCAGCAAAGAAGATATATTGTTCGAACACATAGATGAAAATGAATTTAAAGATATTTATAATAGACTGCAGTCGACATTAAAAGAAAGATACTCGCATTTGAAGATATTAATATATAAACCCCCAAAGCAAATAACAAACAAGGAAGAAAAAATGGCAATTATTAAAGAATTTCACAATTCACCACATGGAGGACATTTAGGCATAAGAAAAACAGTTTTGAAATTAAAGCAAAGATATGTATGGAAGCATATGAGACAAATGGTCAAGAATTTTTGTGAGTTATGTTCCAGAAATAAACATACAAAGCATATAAAAGAAAAAATGGTTGTTACAGACACCCCAAGTACAAGTTTTGAGACAATTCAAATCGACACAGTTGGACCTTTAAGAATATCAAACGGATTTAGATACATACTGACGATGCAATGTGAACTAACAAAATATGTTATTGCTCAGCCAATTGAAAATAAAGACACTAACACAATAGCGAAGACATTAGTAGAACAATTCATTTTAAGATACGGATGTTTCAAAATCCTAAAATTCGACAATGGGACAGAATTCAAGAATGTACTAATGAAGAATATTTGTGACATGTTGAAAATTGAGCCAATCTTCTCAGCACCTTACCACCACCAGAGTATAGGTTCCTTAGAACGAAACCATAGAGTATTAAACGAATTTCTTTTAAACTTTACGGAAGACCATGAATGGGACAAATGGATACCATATTATACATTTGCGTATAATACAACACCTCATGTTGATACCAATTTTACACCCTACGAACTGATATTTGGAAAATTAACTTACTTACCGAACGATATAATTAATGATAAGAATACTGTATATAACTTAGATAACTATGCAAACGAAATAAAAATTAGACTAAGACATTCAATTGATAAAACACGTAAAATTATAAATACTGTTAAGAACAAAACAAAAATAGAGTATGACAAACATACAAATGTTTCAGATTTAAAAATAGGAGATTTAGTTTTGGTAATACTAGAAAGTAAAAAGAAATCACAGAGTCCTTACCACGGACCATATAAGATTATACAAACTGACAATGTAAATTCAGTAATAGACATTAAAGGAGAACACAGAAAACTCCACAACAATAGCCTTAAGAAATATGTACGAAACTAATATAAAACACAACTATGTAATTAATAGTAACATCCAAACAAAAATATTTTATAAGAACATTAGACGCATAAGAACATTGTTAGAACATAAGAAACTATTATTAAAAGATAAGAAAATAATAATACCCTTAAAATGTAAAGCATTTCCAAGCATAGCGAAAACGGTTTCATCTTGCAAAATTATTTCCTAAATAATTTTCCGCTCAAGGGTAAGGGTGTAGTGGACCTACCTCACCAATTAAACAAAACAATACTATTCGATAAGACAGCCAATACAACTGATGACGCTGCAATAAAACAAGCAAAACGGAATAGTAAAAATAAACACAGAGTGCACTGCCCGAGTCAGTGGGGAAATGTAAATAACACTATGCACTGCACTATTCTGATTTCAATGACTTGATGACGCACCGCACTGTGCACACCGTAGATTGAATAATATCTGATATATGATCGTTAGCCCAATTCCGATTCATATGTTCTTCGACACCTCGCAACCCAAATTAATTCGCTGTATCGTTATGCATGGAAAATGCTCAAAGGGCACTAGTATATAAGCTAGAAGTTTTGACTAATAAAGAAAAAATCGCTTTAGACACCAAACTCTTGCATTCTCACTTATGGCTTTTTAGCCTTGCTTTTAATAGCAAACTTTGGCAGATCCCTATGGCATAAAGCCGTGCCTGTTAGGAAAGTCGTTATTTTAGATTGGGAAGTTTGTCATATTCCTTTATCTAGGAACCATAACCTTACACTTTACTTGCTTTTGTTTGGAATAACTTTTACTTGCGTGTGGTCATTAAAAACAAATTTCTCTGCCGCTCTGATTTCATTTGGTCTTAGTGATCTGAATTTTAACCTCACTTCAGCCTTTGAAATATGAAATATTTAAAACTGCTGTTAACAGCCTGGGTGGAGCCTAACCAGCATCCAAAAAAGTTCAGAAAATAGTGCCATCTGGATGTTCAGGTTGGTTATTCCAGCATTTTTTAAATTGTTTTTTAAATGTGTATGTTATCCCCTAGGTATATTATTTTTGCACAAAGTCAATTCGTATCTTTCTACTAGATGCATCCAAGGAAACATGTATTCTGTCAGCCTTAAAATAAACAACAAAAACCAGGCTGATCATTAGGATGGGCCAATTTTTTTTTATGGGTTCTAATTACAAAAATTTGTTGTTAATTGAGACTGATATCACATGTTTAAAGTATTATTACAATCCGTATAGTATAACTGCCTTCGGATTGCATAAGCAGGAAATCAATTCATATATAAGTACCTTATGTTAGTTAAATTATTTTTTTGTTTTGTAAATGCGATCAGTTATGTTTGATGCGATCACTTATTTATGGTTAGCAATCATTTATTAAGGTCATATTCTTAAATTTGTCTTTCTTAACGAGATTTTCCGTTGCATTCAGGTTTAAAAAAATTCGGCTAATATACATTTCTTGAAAAAGTCGTTATTTCGAATCGCAACAAGATTCCTTTAGTCTTTTAGTTATGTTATAATAAATTAGATCAGTGATTTTTGAAATGAATCGTGTTCGAAAGGCTTGAATGTCCTGTATTTGGTGATACAAGTGACTTTAAAAATAATCAAATTAAATGAGCAAAGTTTCTTACCGATCAAAGAACTGCAAAGAAAATGATCGTTGGAAACACAGACGTGGCAACAACAAAGAAAAATCAAAATGGTATAGAAAGGAAACTCAAACGGGAGATGTCAAACATAAATCACTCACCAAAGAGTACCAAAGTTGTAACTCAGTGCTTCTATCGTCAATAGCTCCTTATCTTCTGCGTGTGTTACATCCTCGCCCCGCGAAAGCGAAGATTATTAAATAGCAAAAATAAAGAAAATGGAATCTCCTGTTTCTATAAGCATATGCTATGGTGCACTGTCCCGAACCTGTGATCGTCACGGTGGTATAGATAGAGCAGTTGCAATAGCCAAGGTTGTTTTTCACGAAACCAACATGCCTTTTATTGACTAAAATAAATTGAGATGAGAAAGAAACAAAGCTTGAAAAAACATCATTCAAGTTCGCACTTTTTATTTCTCAACGATGTTTTTCATGGTTATTATTGACAAAACAAATTGACAAGAGAAAGAAAGAAATATCGAAAAAACATCAAAAACTCGATATACTTCGATAGCCGAAAAGATAAATCAATGGTCACCAAGAAAAAAGGTGGAAAATACTATAGAGAAACCATTGTTGAAAACCATATTTCATTAATTAAAGAACCAGATGGCAAATATTTGAGCTAGCTATATCACTAAAGCAGTTGGAACAGCAAAATCTATAGAAAGAGCATTCGTTAATTTTTAACATTAGATGTAACTTTGTACCATTTGATGGATACGATAGAACTAACGTCAGCGTCGAAAAATTTCATGGTGTAATAAGGTTAATAGACAAACCGCTGAAAAGACCTTTACACTGGCTAATTTGCTTGGTGCATTTGAATGAATTGCCATTTCGGCATTTATTTTCTTTTCTTGATGGTTCTTCCTGAGTCTGAGTGCAGCACGGTTAACAAATGTAATAAAAGTGATCGACTTTTCATTGTTTTTTTTGCCCAGCTTAGAATTATAAATTTCCCCTAGTGCGATGAAATGGAGTATAAACGTTTCAGGAACAAGGCCAATAAAATGATAGCAGCTCAAAAATCAAACTTCTACAAGAACTAATTCATCCAATTTAAGACCGATCCTCGAAAAACTTGGGGATTAATAAACCAAATATTAGAAAAGAAAAAGTCGAATATTGACGATACGATGATTAAAAATTTTTCGACAGAAATCAGAACACTATCCAATGAATTTGCACAATTTTTCTCTACATCGACATCGCAAATCATTCATCAATGTAGCTCTCGAATCATAAGAATGCAATGCTAGAAAACTCACTTTTCGCTAAAGCTACAAATGTACATAAGATGATAAGAGAATTGCAGCAGTTGATATCAAAAGACATGCCAACATTTTTGCTCCCATCCTATGCAAATTTATCAACCTCAGCCTAACACAGATAACAATTCTGTCAACGCTGAAAACTGTTATTGTTAGGCCGATCTATAAGGGTGGCGTTAAAAATCACCTGAGCAATTATAGGCCGATTTCGATACTTTCAGTGGTGGAAAAGTGCTTGGAAGGCGTTCTTTCGGCAAGGTTACAAAGTTTTATCGACAAAAACTCCCTAATACACAAAAATCAATACGGATTCCAGAAAAATAAAAGTACAGGGAAATTGCTAAGTGAATTCGTTAATTGTGTCAATAAAAGTTTAAACAAAAGCCATCATGTCCTAGTACTGTTCATGGACTTCAGCAAAACTTTTGACACTAGCCGTGTTTCTTTGCACGCGGATATAGGCATGGCATTAAAAAACGACCATCGCCGCTTAAGAATTCACCAAAAAAAACTTGGCAGCACACATGCAGCTATTACGTTTATTAGTGACACAGCAATGGTGCAGTAGTAGTGTATTCGCTTACGGAATGGAAGGTCGTGCGTTCGAATCCCGGCCAAGTCCATTACTTTATAACGAATACATGAAATCGTAATCTCCCTAAGTAACTTAGACACCACCCGTGGAGAAAAACCCTACAACTGCACCTAAACACTTCTTTCCTATCTCTCTATTCTTTCTAATACCAAGTAGCTTACACTGTGTTCTTAGCATTATAAGGGTACTGTAACAATAGAAAAAAAAATCCCTTTAGCGTAAGCAAATTATAAAAAAAAAAAAAAAAAAAAAGCTGTAAGTTGAGTTAAGAATTTTTTTAGTAAAATCCCGAACAAAATATTCGGCGGGATGTGCCAGTGATCGGCGGGATGTGCCAGTGGTCGGCGGGATGTGCCAGTGGTCGGCGGGATGTCAGACTTTGACATTTCCTGAAAAATTCATCGCAACGATTCATCAGAAACGAAAAAAAATGGGTTTTGGAAGCACTGTTTATCCCCGCTAAAGGACTTAGCGGCGATAGCTATCCCGTAGCGTATATAGGATAAGTTGTTGTTGTATTTTACATGCAAATTTCAAATTATCCCTATATCCGCGTGCAAAGAAACACGGCTACTCTCAATCATACGAACTTGTTAGAAGCGCTAAGAAGGATTGCCATACGAGGTGTAAGGCTGATTGGCTTAGTGATTATCTGCACAACAGGCTGTTTTGCGTCAAGATCAAGGAAGTGGTGAGTGAGAAAAAGGGCGTGTAATAAGGATTTCCGCAGGGATCAAAACTAGGTCCGATTCTCTTTGTCCTTTACGTCTTCTACGTCCTGACGATACAGCGATTGTAGTCCCTCATAGGTCCCTGGACATGGAGACGAGGATAATGCAAGAAGAGTTCAATACTGCAATAAAATGGTGCCAAGACCACGGCTTAGTTATTGACGCTTCAAAAACCAAAATGATGCACATTCGAAGTGCACAATTCAAAACCACTCAGAGCAGAATATATTTGAGTAATGATGCTTGCCCTAGCACTGCAAACGAGACTATTGAATTAGTTCAAACCTATAAATATCTGGGAGTAATAATTATTGATTGTCATTTTCTATGCGTCAAACACGTCGATAGACTACGCATGGAACTAAAGAAGGCTCCATATGCACTATCCCACTTGCGGTACCATGCCATTGAACCTGTCTTAAAGCAAGTCTACTATGCCCTAGTCGAGTCAAAACTTAGGTATGGTATATTTGCTTTGGGAAATGCAGCTGCAACCCACATCCGAAAGCTACAGAGACTTCAAAACTCTGCACTGAAACAATTAAAAATCACTAACCAGCGAAACATCGAAAGAAGTATTAAAGTTCTTGATGTGAAGCACATTTTCAAGATGACGACAATACTAGAGTACTTTGACGGTAACCGCTTTATTCGACCAGTCGATCATCAAATAACCACAAGACGACGGGCTCAAGGTATGCTCCAATTACCTAGAAATTACAACAATTATGGTAGGCGACAACTTGAATTTAGCGTTCCTTCAATTCTAAATGAATTACCTAGAGATCTTATAAATATAGAAAACTTTAAAACTAGAAAACATATAAAACATTTTTTTTAAATCGTAATAATTAATTAAATATATGTACTTACATACATATTTCGAATTATATAATTTTGTACTCCTAAGCTCAAGCTTACTTTTATATAAACAAACTTAAGAAACATAATCTCCTGCAGACAAGCCAATGCTCCGCAGGAACATATAAAAATTGTTAAGTAACTGTCATGAATAACCTGAAACAAACAAAAAAAACATAGGGACGGGCTACAGTCCGCTTGGGCGAACTGTTGGATACCCTATTCTTATTCCTATCCCTCATAAGTGGGCGTGACAAAAGTCTAAGTATGGTTAAATTGTTAAGAACGCTCTACATATTTTGTTATATAACATTTAAAGGATTTTATCAAAAAAAACGCTCCCTAGCTCAAACTTGGGTGCTTCAATAAAATTGTTTTATTTAATTGTGGGCGTGTCAGTAGGCGGATTTAAAAAAAAACTAACACATGAGCATAAAGGGCCCCTAGAGAGTATATATTATAAATTTCAGCTCCCTAGCTCAAACTTTGGATTTTCAAAAAAATTGATTTATTTATTTGTGGGCGTGTCAGTGGGCGGATTTTGAAAATATTTATACATGAGCTTAAAGGGCCCCTAGAGAGTATATATTATAAATTTCAGCTACCTAGCTCAAACTTTGGATTTTCAAAAAAATTGTTTTATTTATTTGTGGGCGTGTCAGTGGGCGGATTTTGAAAATATATATACATGAGCTTAAAGGGCCCCTAGAGAGTATATATTATAAATTTCAGCTCCCTAGCTCAAACTTTGGATTTTCAAAAAAATTGTTTTATTTATTTGTGGGCGTGTCAGTGGGCGGATTTTGAAAATATTTATACATGAGCTTAAAGGGCCCCTAGAGAGTATATATTAAAAATTTCAGCTCCCTAGCTCAAATTTTGGTTTTTCAATAAAATTGTTTTATTTTTTTGTGGGCGTGGCAGTGGGCGGATTTTGAAAATTTTATATCCCGAGCAGTTTTAGGAGTCATAGATCATATATAAAAAATTTCAGCTTCCTAGCTCAAAATTCGATTTTTTCCAAAATTTTGTTTTTTTGAGTTTGTGGGCGTGTCTGTGGGCGGATTTCAAAAATTCGTAAACTTGATTATTTCGGGACCCTAGAGAGTATATGGTTAAAATTTCAGCTCTCTAGGTCCAGTTTAAAGGCCTAATTTTTGCCGACGGACGGACGGACGGACGGACGGACGGACGGACGGACGGACGGACGGACATGGCTAGATCGACATTACTATCGATGCTGATCATAAATATAGTAACTTTTAGGGGTCTACGGGCAATATTAAGGTATGTTACAAACTATGCGTCAAAATTAATATACCCCTAGAATAGGGTATAAAAAGATTCAAGAACATTTACTGGTGAAATCGGAAAAGCCTTGGAAAATTGTGAAGAGAAAGCTGTTGCAAGATTTCGAAATATTCCATGTCAAATGCCACTGATAGACACGAAAGACCTCAGTTCGGACCAACTATATTTATACAAAATAGTATCGGCTGTTATATCTGAAGACTTAGTTAACAAATCGTCTGGGAAAATTTCCTATGCCAGATGGTTCATGCGTGCTAACTGGATTCTTCATTTCTACATTGCAACTTCAGGCCCTTCTGATAAACTTGTTTGTTTGGCATCTTATGTTGTCAAAGTTTACGCTCCAACATGGCTAAAATTGAAAGACACCCAAATGGCAAAGATGGAGCAAGACATTTATGGCAATTGAGATCGACGTGTGGTAATTTATCAACAGAACTGAAGGCTGTTATTGAACCGGTTATGTGGTAGGTTATGTCATATCGCAAGGAGGTAATGTAAATAAATTTCTATAAATAAAGTTATATGTGAATAAATAAGTGTATTTTCTTTTATTTTTTTATATAATAGTTTATACTCATATATATTTCCAATTGTTTTTTGTTATGGTAATGTTAATAAATAGTTTATCTATTTTTTGTATATTATAATAGGTATGAGGAAAAAGAGAAAATGGTGAAAAGCGCATTAAAATATAATCCTTTTAAGTACTTAGAAGTGTAGAAAATTGCGGCGATGGGGTATTAAAATGGTGATAGGGGTCGTGGGAGTAAAATTAAGCCTGTTATACAAATAAGACGTTATTTGATTAGTATTAATTTTATGTAAGATTATACAGTTCCTGGCCAAGACTGGTAGTTGACTCTATAGCTATAATTTTACTATTATTTAGAGTTAAAGCATGTAGAAGATTGGAGTTAAAATTTGGAATAATGTGAGATTTGGATGGGCTTAAGAGTAATCCATTTACAAGTGATCAAGCATTTAATCATCATTGATAAGAAAAGCGAGCTCATAAGGTTTTAATAAGGTTTCACTAGGTGTAGTTGAACGTTGTCTGCACACTGTCTGGGGGTCATTTATAAACACACAGAAGAGAATTGGTCCCAATATTGAGCCTTGTGGCACACCTTGTTTAATTTTCATTAGGGATGATCAACTATCACCCGAAATAACATTTGCGACCTATCGGAGAGAAAGCTGCTTAACAATTTTACTGCCTTATCACTATATCCGAAATTGTGTTAAAGCTTTCTTATGATTTACTTTATCGAAGGCTTTCAAGAAATCCATCAGGAAAAGAAATGATACATAACCTCTATCAAAATCCTGTCTTATTTCTTCCAGCAGATTTACCATTGCTGTGAACAGCTGTGATTAGCTCTTAAACCAGATTGCTAAGAATACAGTAACTTATTGATGGATAGGAGCTTCGTAATTTATGTTGCTATTATTTTCTCGAAAGCCTTAGATAAGCAAGGTAAAATGCTGATCGGTCTGTAATCGGAAGGAGACGTTGGAATGACTTTCTTATCGATAGGCAGAATGTTTGCATTTTCCAGACATGAGGAAAGCAAACAAAACAATTTTATGTTCATCCTACTCGCTTATGGAACTCTGTCCCTCTTGGGGTAAGAAGACTTTGTTTTGTAGACCGTTTTCAGTGTATTTCTTTTTTCTTACTTGGCTGGTAATTTTATTAAATTGTAATAAATAATTTGTTAATGATCACATTGACATTGTAATTGATACTTATTGTAATCTTGGTAAATGATTTAAACCTAATAAATATTAAATGTGCTTTGGTGACACTCCCCCTGTTTAAAACAAAAAACCTTTTATTGAAGGAATCGTCTTAAATGAAAGTATGTAGATAAAGTCTTTTCCCTATGCTCTGTTGGATTTTTATCCATTTGTATTACTTTTCAAAAAAAAAAACACAAGCCTGTTCTCTTCCCCGTCACCCAGGATGTGGAACATTAGATGCGTTTTTTTTCATCGAGGTATCCCCATAAGGTCTACTCCTCACAATATAGTTTAATAAGTTGGTATTGGTTTACATAAAGATTAAATTTTAATTGTGTACGAAATGCCTATATTAAAAAGGACGAAAGAGAAAAAGAAAAATAGAAAGGTTTACAAAACTTAAATATTGATATAAAGGTTATACAATAAAATATTTAACATTAAAACGCCCTTAAACCTATATTACCTACTACCCCACCTCGTTCATCCGTTTTGGATCCGTCCGTATACCATACAAGTTAGTCCTTAACAAATGCGAGTTTTTTTCAACGGTTCTATCGTCACGGGAAAGTGACCCTGAAGTGACCTTTTCAGATAGTTCTCCTTAACGGTGATTCCAAGTAGTTCATCGTCCACAAGGTCTGAGTGAACTAGTCTGGAGTTGTTTTCATATATTGAGATGACCATAATGCAAGCATATGTCATTGCTACTTTCTGTTTATAGAGGTGAAGAGGAAGGAATTCAGTAGAAACCTAAATCTTAAGGACCAGCTTACATACTAGTATATTTACATTTAACATACGGCTTTTTTTGTAAAGCAATTGCCGCTTACCCTTAAAAATGCTGGTTTATACCGGTTTATACAGTGACCCGCGTAAAATAATTCCAGCTAATCGAGTTTCAACTACTGTAAATTATATACCAGTACAGAATTATGCCAATGGCCTTGTGGAAGTTCCTTCCTTCAATATTCTGAGAAATAAAGTCAGTTCCATGGCCATTAAAAACACCAGTGTAAACTTTTAAGTTGGGATAGCACTGAAGATTGAATTTTAATTTGAACTTTCAAATGCAAAAATCCTCAGTAAATTCGCAAAAGAAATAAACTAGTTCCGAGACTTTCCACGGGTTTTTTTTACTTAAACAAGAGCACAACACACTATACTAGCAAAACAGGATTGACTCCTAGTTAGTAGTTAAATTGATTGATTTTGCATTTTTCTTAACAAAAAAACCCTTTGAAATTACAACTTTTACTGAGCGCTAGGTACCTATAGATAGACACGCAATACTAAACTGACAGCACGTTATAGACAAAAGTGCTTTTCTCACGGGTTTTTTAGTGTAGAGTAATTTCAACCACGTATAGCATTTTTGCTGTGGCAAATTTGAAATTCAAATTTTGCGGTGGGTATTCGAATTATTGAAGCATTAAAAATCAGAAGATATACTCGTTTCTTCAATGACACAGAATACAGGAAGTTATTTTTCTGTCTTAGTTCTGGAAACGTTTTAAAAATTGTGCACAAATTGTGTTATTTCTCTAGATGCCTTTGGCATTATTGAAGAGAGATGATAGAAATTCAAAATGTAAAAAAATCAAGAACTATGTGGGGCGAATCATACCCTCTTCTTCTTTTCCTTAAAGGCGCGGCGGACTTTATTGTCAACCCTACATAATGATAACCGCTGCATGAACTCTCTCCTTACGATTTGAAAGTGCCAGAACGCCTTCTATGAAACCATTTTTTTCCAGTATTACCAGTCCCAATATACTGATCGTATGTCCGGACCACTTTGTTTTTGGTTCTGTGTAAGACGTTAAACACAGATAAAAATAAGTTTTGTAGCCAGCTAGAAAAAATATTTTCTGAAATTTCAAAACGACTTAGGGCCAAATTGTTTTAACATCATTGCGAAAACATTCCGATTGGTATATTGCATAATAGCATTGTATAACGGGAACAAAATCGCGAGGGAGAGATGACGATGCACGTTGGTATTGAATGTTTGTAGATTATAATGTGGAGAAAAATTGGAGCGATGAAGATTGCCGCATTCGTTTTGTATATGGCTAAGGGAAGAATCTTTGTATTCAACTGTTCGACAGAATACAGGCTTAACTGTGAACTGATGCGCATTCCTGGCATGGTGTGTTTATACCCTATTCTAAGGGTATATTAATTTTGACGCATAGCTTGTAACATACATACCTTAATATTGCCTGTAGACCCCTAAAAGTTACTATATTTATGATCAGCATCGATAGTAATGTCGATCTAGCCATGTCCGTCCGCCCGCCCGTCTGTCGGCAAAAATTAGGCCTTTAAACTGGGCCTAGAGAGCTTAAATTTTAACCATATACTCTCTCGGGTCCCGAAATAATCAAGTTTACGAATTTTTGAAATCCGCCGACACAGACACGCCCACAAATTCAAAAAAAAAACAAAATTTTGGAAAAAATCGAATTTTGAGATAGAAAGCTGAAATTTGTATACATGATCTATGACTCCTAAAACTGCTCGGGATATAAAATTTTCAAAATCCACCAACTGACACGCCCACAATTAAATAAAACAATTTTATTGAAAAACCAGGGACACGCCCACAATTTATAATCAACTTTTTTTGCAAATCCAAAGTTTGAGCTAAGAAGCTGAAATTTATAAATTTATTTTCATGTGTTAATTTTTTTTAAATCCAAACCAAAGTTTGAGCTAGGGAGCGTTTTTTTACAAAAGCTTCGTTTTTTGTTGATAAAATCCTTTAAATGTTATATAACAGAATATGTAGAGCGTTCTTAACAATTCAACCATACTAAGACTTTTGTCACGCCCACTTATGAGGGATAGGAACAAGAATAGGGTATCCAACAGTTCGCCCAAGCGGACTGTAGCCCGTCCCTATGTTTTTATATTCTGTTCAATAGCTCCAAATATGTTATTGGTGCACCTTCGTTTGCACTCATGTTTCGCGCGAATAAACGCGTTATAAATTTTAGCCAGATCAGATGGGGTGAAATATATCTTGCACCACTTAAGAAAGCCTAGACACTTCGCAGCATTCTTGGCGACATCGACTATGAGGTCATTTCAACGAAGGTTGTGATTTACAGACAAACCAAAAATGGAAAGCAGTTCGGTTTCAGAGATGCAAGTGCTATTCATGGACAATGGCAGGGTGTTTGGGCTTTGCTTAAAGGACAGAAAACAGCAGTGCTTTTTGGAAATTCCACTCTAGTAGTTACTCCACTGAGTTATGCTGTTAAGATCGGAATTTAATAACCTCAACATACCTTGCCGTTCCAGTTCCATACCCGAAGAAGACGGGCGTGAACCAACGAACGAATATGAGAAGCTGAGGGTACCGTCATCAGCGAAGGAGTTGATTGGATTAGGAGTAACAGACAGGAGATCATTTATAGAAATGAGAGTCGGAAAAAACAGAGCCTTGGGGAACACTAGCGTTTAGTTGGTGAGTTGCAGACTTGAAACCGTCAAAAACAACTTGAATTAAACGGTCGGAAAGGTGATTTCGATACCATTAAAGCAAAGTATTACGGTGTCAAACTTTGTCAAATGCCTTTGGAATATCAAGCGTAACAATCTTCCTTTCACCAGCCAGGTGAAGAAAATGGTTCCACTTTTCGGTAAGATATGACATTAAATCACCAGCCACGTTTTCAGAACGATAGGGGAATTATCATCTGGACCAGCGGATTTATGGACGTGAAGATCTTGAAGTACTCTAGTCACTGTAATAGTGCGGAAGTGGATTGGTCCCATAGAGTATTCTATGCGCTCGAGTTCTGGGGGAGATAAAGCACAACCTGGAAGCGTTGAGCTAGCTGCAAAGTGAGCAGCAAGCAGATTCGCTTTATCTATAGAGCTAACAGATGCAATGTCATTGTAAATGAGTGTCGGGATGGAGGACGAGGCCGAATTCATGATGTTTTTAAGAAACGACCAAAAGTTTTTACTACCCGTGGGACTTTGCAGTATTTTTTGCTTCAACTTTATGTCGTAGGAGAATTTGACACGATTAATGTTTACAGTGCGGTCGGCTCGTTTGACCTTTTTTGGGTTTCCTCAGATGTGTAGGCCTTATAAGACCGGAAGCTTCCTCTTTTAACCTGATAGCTTCTTTGCAGCTCGATTCACTTTTACTTTGAGTTTGATGCTTTTTATCCAGTTCGGGATAAAAGATTTCATGCCCAGGTGTTTTGTGTTTGTGACTGAACGTTTTTGCTCCAACATTCCGCCTCCTTTGCTCCTCGCTACCAACCTTGACGTTTGGGCTGGAAGACTTTACATGACCTTGCAGTTAATGGAACTCGCTCGACCATCTTTGCCAAAAATGGATTTTGACAGCATTTATTCGCCGCCACCGCTGAATGTAGCCTATGTCTGGTACCTCCACTGCTGGCTCGGGAAGTGCCTTGAGTGATGATAAGATAAGCAGATATGCTGGCGTAATTGTTTGGAGATCGCCTCGATATCTACCAGGGCTCTGGACATTTCTTAGCTCCGCTTAAGCTCCGATAGAGATGGCCTTTTGCTACCTTGAAGGCCGCCTCCCAAATTCCACTAAAATGTGGTGCCCTTACAAAATGAAAAGAGATGCTATTATTAGTACAAAAGTCATTGACGTTTTGCTTAAAAGAACTCTTCAACAACATATTGCGCAATTCTTTAGATTTAGCTATTCATTATTCTTTCTATAAATACTTTAAACCAGTTAATTGTTGTAAATTTAAATTCAATTACCTACACTAATAGTGGAGTGTCTGGGGCGTTAAAAACATGAAAACCTCGGATTTCCGTAACAGTTAATGAAATTTTATAATTCAAAGTGGAATGTTTAGCTTATAATATATACAAAAATGTTTACCTATTAAAAAATTGTGATCTCGATTAAAAAAAAAAATGAAATATTTATAATTTTGATAGTTTAAATGATACAATATCTCATAATATTAGGCTGTTAATTTATATATTCATATAGAGATAGTAATTAGGAAAAAGAAATAAATAAAGGAAAATGAAAGAAAAAAAAAATTATCAAGAAATCATTTGTTTATTTAAACCAATTTACATTTTTGTCTATTTAAGTATTTTCTTCAACTTCAGTTATTTCAATGATTGGCGGAGTGTTAAAACAAGTATTTTCGCTGCACTGTAGACATGCTACACTGCAGTACAAGCCACTCTTTCGACATCCACAAGCAGCTACACAACCCTTTTCGCAGCTACAAAACAACATTTTGCAATAAATTATCTGCAGCTGGTGATTGATTCATTGTTATTGGGATAATCATGTTATTAAAATACCTCTAGCCCCAATTGTTAATGTCTACGTTTTTAATATCTACATTTCCTAACCATAACTGGATTTGTAGATATAGGTACTCTTTTTAGGTGTTCAAACGCTGCATCAGCTGTAGGAGGTAATGATGACAAAAGAACACTGGTTTTTTTGGCTGTTCCTTTTACAAAGAAATTGAAATTCAATGAGTACAAATCTTTAATTTACGTGTAAGAAGAAACTGTTGACTCTACTGGCTACAAAGGCCTTGGGGTCTGTGGCGTTTTAGCACGGATAGATGAGCCTGGAAAGTGAACCCGAAGTAAGTTTCTTATAGTATCCTCGGGTTACGCCGTGTAGGTACCATCTGTTTCTTTTGTAATCCAACACAGTTTGTATGCTATTTACCCAGAGCTTTATAGATACGCGTTGCGACTGGCATGTCTGCGATGTCTTCGGTGCCTTTAGTCCATGTAGCTCGTTTCGATCTTTTCAATTCTGAGTTATATTCTGTAAGAGCGATCCTGTAATGGTCCCACAATTTTATTTATTTGGCTCGATGAAGAGCTTCCTAACATTCTTCCCGAGCTTAGCAATTTGGTCTTTCCACCAGGAAACCTTACGTTTCATCATACTGGTTTTATCGACACAACTACTATCGTAGCACTTTGTTGAGCTAGACCGCTGCCTCATCCAGGTCTCACGTGGACTCACTTGACTTTTGAGAGGCCAAGTCCTCGATGCATTTTTCAGTCCGTCGACTTAGGATCGTAGTTATTCGAAGCCTGTGTCAGTTTGCCAGATATGTCAAACCTTGGAAAACGGATACCATGAACCTTAGTTGAGTCTCCGCCTGGGTTTGCATTGCGGAAGATGAACCCAATTTTTCACAGATAATGCAGCTGTACTCATTAGTTATACTAGTGGTCCTTGATTCATTCATTGTTAGAAAGTTGTGATTGAAAACAATTGAATACATTAAATGATTAATTTATTACATTACGGCAGCTGCCGTTGCCTTTTTCCCCTCCCCACGTTCTACTACCTGTCCAAGGTCGTTATGACCGTTCATACGCTCCAACATTTTAAGAAAATATTTTGTTATGTCTATTTAGGTATTATTCAACGTATAGATACAAAAAAAAATTATTTTAAATAAAATGACATGCTTAGGTATTATTTTTTTATAGTTTTTGTTTAAATAATAAAAAAATCAAAAGCACAAACAAATTTTTGGTAAACTTTTCACTTTATAGTATAACAAAGAAAAACAGCCCTTGACCATTTAAATTCATTCACTGTTACAAAAGTCTGAGGTCAAACGCCACAGACACTCCACTATAAAGCTAACTAGGGGTCGCCCCATGGTCGAAATTCGACCAATTTATTCTATAAGTTGAAAAAAAACAAAGTCGACTGTTATACATATTAATCGAAAAATAAATTTTTTCGACATTGCTTTCTCTGATTTCACATGATATAAAATTTTTCCGGCATTTTCAAGTAATTTCAAGCATTTTGAAGTAACTTCAAGCATGTCCAAGTAACTTCAAGTATATTCAAGCTTTAACAAATGCATAACATGCACGGCAATGTTGTTGTTGGTAACTTCAAATAACTTCAAGTATTTTCAAGCATTTTCAAGTAACTTCAAGCATTTTCAAGTAACTTCAAGCATTTTGAAGTAATTTTAAGCATGTCCAAGTAACTTCAAGTATGTTCAAGCATTATCGAGTAACTTCAAGCTTTCAAGCATTTTCAAGTAACTTCAAGCATTTTCAAGTAACTTCAAGCATTTTCAAGTAAGTTAAAGTAACTTCAAGCATTTTCAGGTAACTTCAAGCATTTTCAAGTAACTTCATTACATGATATAAAATTTGTCCGTTCCGATTGGCAGATTATTGCCTCACGCAGCAATATTTTTGTTGTTGTAATTTCATCCAATTCGCTTCATTTTACCTGCTGTAATTCATAATGTGTGTTATATATGTGGATAATTTTTGTATTGTGCACTTCTATGTATTGTCCCCTACCCAAATATATATAGTGTTGGCATATCTATGTGACGTATAATAGCAAAAAAGGGGGGAAACACGTTATAGGCAACTCCGTATTAATTAAAGCTAATTTTGAAGGCATAGCAAGTTATATGTCCAGTATTCCTTGGCGCTTAAGCCTTAGTTCTTTAAATTTGTTGCAAGCATACAATTTTTTTATTTATAATCTGAGAGAGGCAATTAATATTTTTGTTCCTGATTGCATAATTAATCATAATTATTCAAAGCCTGTGTGGTTCAATAAAAGCCTCAGTAACTTGGATAATAAAAAAATAAAGCTTATAAACTAACTCGTAAATTCGCAAACGATATTGCTTTAAAGAATAATTACATCCGGTTGGAACACGAAATCGATTTTCTAAATAAATTTCTGTATAAAAGTTACATGTTGTCTGTTGAATCAAATCTTAAAAAGAACAATAAGTGATTTTGGTCGTTTATCAACAATAAAAGGAAATCAAATGGTATCCCAAGTAGTATACAATACCTGGGATCTACTTACTCTGATCTTCAGACTATTTGTAATCTATTTGCGGACTTTTTTAAATCTATCTATACGACTGCTAATGAAAATCTTCAATTTGGTGCTGATTATTTTACTTGGGTCAACTATTTATCGGAGGTCGAAGATGGTCTGTTGAATTTGAACTGTGATAACAGCGCTGGTCCTGACGGGATTCCGCCAATAGTTCTGAAAAAATGTGCATCTGCTTTTGCTGAGCCTCTTTTTTACATTTTCAGTAGCGAGTTTCTGTCAGAATGGAAAAAGTCGTTTATAGTTCCAATTCATAACACCGGTCTTAAGCAGGAAATATCTAACTATCGTCCTATATCCAAACTGTCATCTATACCTAAACTATTTGAAAAAATTGTGTACGTTAAGTTGGCTTTTCTACTTAAGGAATATATTTTGCCATTCCAACATGGCTTTGTTGCAAGTAAATTTACAACTACCAATCTTGCAATCTTTTCAAATTTTATTCTAAATAAACTAGAGGAAGGATACCAAATCGATGTCATTTACACCGAATTTGCAAAGGCCTTCGACAGAGTCAGTCATTTCATTTTGATTAAAAAGTTGGAATGATTGGGACTGCATGCGAGTATGGTGAAATGGTTGATATCTTACCTTAAAGGTCGGGTACAATATGTATCCATTGAACCAATTTTTTCTAATCCTGTAATAGTTTCATCTAGTGTACCCCAAGGAAGTCATCTTGGTCCGCTCCTTTTTCTCATTTTTATTAATGACATGCCTGAAATTGTTTCGCCTTCTATTTGCTGATGACCTAAAATTCCTCAGATGTATAAAAACTACTGATGATTGTCAACTTTTACAAGAAGATCTTCAAAGGCTAACGGAATGGTGTAAAAATAACCAATTACTTTTAAACATCTCGAAATGCCAATGCTTTTCTTTTGGTCGCAATTTTTCAACAATTATCTTTGATTACAACATTGAAAATTATGTCCTTGAAAGAGTTTCGGAGAAAAAAGATCTTGGCGTAGTTTTTGACTATAAATTAGACTTTGTCAAACATGTTGAGTATATCGTAGCCAAAGCAAACTCTATGACGGGTTTCATCAAACGTAATTCGAAAGACTTTAATGATCCATATACTCTTGTGATACTATATAGCGCTTATGTTAGGTCGATTTTAGAATATTGCTGCGTGATATGGAATCCATAGGTACTACACTCTTCAATCAAATATAATTGAAAATTTCCAAAAAAAATTTACTAGATTTGTAATATGGAAGTTGGGTTGGAAGGGGAGAGTACGATAACTAGGGCGCCAAAAAATGATAACGGTTTTCTATAAAAAATAAATATTAGGCATTAACGGCCCATAGAGGTCTTAAAACCTAGCTTCTCCAACCACTTTCTTTCCGAAGTGGAAGGGACCTATCCGAACGGCAAATTTGAGAAGCTTCTCATGACAATTGATACTCTTGGATGTTTGTCAGACGTTCGCAAGAGGTGGGGCAGTGGAAAAAAAACTCAAGATGTTATTTGGCCCCGGAATTGAACCGGGGACCTTTCGATTAGTAGGCAGACACACTTTACTTTTACTTTTAAATTCATTTTTTAATTGTTACTGAATATCAACTTACGTACTAGACAAAAATGATTAAATCTAACTTAAAATTAACAGGATACTTATTCTTATTTATTGGTCCTTATGCGGACGCCCTAAACTTAACTATACCTTATAATTATTGCCTTTCGGCCTAAAAACTATTTACAAACTAATCTTACATATATGTATTCGTCGAGAAAATCAATTAAAACTCGGTATCATTATTAAGATTTTATATTTTTTATATAAAACAAACTACGAACTACCTATTCTACTTACTTAAACTACCTAACATATTCTAACTATAATTATGATTCTGAGCACTCGTTGCCTTGCGCAACAAGTGGTCAAAATCCCAATTGCTTTCCGAGCGCCTGGCAATCGTCAACGTGCACACGCGCTACCCTGAGCTAACTGAAGCCTTACAGCCTCAATCTTCTCCCGGAAGCACTACCACAAGTTGACGAGCCCGGCCTCTCCCAGAAACGCCCTAGCTAACTTAATCTAACTTATAAACTAAGAGGATGTTACCTAGAGTAACGCACCGTCTTGGGAGGGCATGTTGACCCCTCCCCCCTCAAAAAGCCACCAAAATTCTGCAAATTGTTTTTCTGTATCGAATTTATCCCTCTCCGCTATTGCGGTACTAAAACGGAGGAGCTCATGAGCATTGGCGACGTCCTCGCCGCGGATGAGCCGCTTATCTCTCGCGCTGCGAAAGCGGTGGTATAATACCGGGATACCATCCCTCGTCTGTACCAGCCCTTTTGCATCAATATAGATAAATGCCTCTGGCGGGATAAAGCCAGACCGGAGCGTACTCTCTATGTACATTTCATTGGGGTAGTAAGCCCCAAATATCAGACTATTGTCGCTGGCCATCGCCCTTGCAACGTGCCTTCGAGTCACCTTAATGAGGAAATTGTCAATCCTATTCAACTGAGCCCCATCGTATAGGACCTTGTTGGGATAGTATTTAATATAATTGGATTCAGGCGTTCGGAACAACCGGAGACAAGTCCTAAGACATTGTCTCTCCAAAACCCGAATCTTTTCCATATAGCTGGGCGCTATATTGAACCACAATGGACAACCATAAGCGATAATTGGCCTTATAAGGGCCACGTAGCAAATGACCTTCACTTTGGAGTCAAGTTGACTGCTATGAAACAGTCTCCTTGTCAAAGCATAAGCCTTCTTGGCCCCAGCAAGACAAGAAACTATATGTCTATCGAAATATAGATACTGGTCAAGCCAGATACCTAGATATCTAACTACGCTTCTCACCGCCAATGGCTGCCCATTTTGTCCAATAATGGCCAATTTTTTCCAGTTTTTTCTGGTATCCCTAGAGGCCCCAGCCAATGGAGTTCTGAACAAGATTGTTTCCGTCTTCTGAAAGTTGATTTTCAACTTCCAGTCGTCGCAATATCGCTTAGGCAGACACACTAACCATTGAGCCACTACGCCCGACAAATGGTTTTCTATAGAAGGGTCAAAAACAAGCATTTTTTACCATTGGTGAGGGGGTAGAGGCAAATCAAAAATCTCATAAAAACGTAGTTTTAGTAATTTTGGATTTTCTCAAAAACTAGAAGACATAAAACCATTCGGTTTTTTGTGTTCGATTCTTGATAGTAACATTGAGCACAAAAAGTCAATTTAGCACTTCATTTCTGTTAGGGATAAGTAAAAGAGAACACGATTTTTCGGCTAGCAGTTTATTTGACAACTCAAAATTCGAATTCAATGTACATAATTATATTACATTTGTTTCAATTCCAAACAATCCATTTATACAATTGCAAACGAAATTGAACAAGAAGAAATAGTTATAAGTATATATTTGGGATCATTTATATACAAATTTCAACACGACCCCTCAAATGTATACTTTCGTATGATAATGTAATTGTATATTTATGTGTGTAATTAGAAAAATAATTATAGCAAACCTAACTTTCGAGACAATCTGATATGTTTGTTTTTATTAAGATTCTTTGTTAATGGGTGGCGGGTGGCAATGGTGCAGTAGTAGTGTATTCGCTTACGGAATGGAAGGTCGTGCGTTCGAATCCCGGCCAAGTCCATTACTTTATACAGAATACATGAAATCGTAATCTCCCTAAGTAACTTAGACACCACCCGTGGAGAAAAACCCTACAACTGCACCCAAACACTTCTTTCCTATCTCTCTATTCTTTCTAATACCAAGTAGCTTACACTGTGTTCTTAGCATTATAAGGGTACTGTAACAACAGAAAAAAATCCCTTTAGCGTAAGCAAATTATAAAAAAAAAAAAAAAAATATATATCCGCAATCATCTCTAAGTGCCTCGGACGGTTGCTTTCGTGACTCCCACGTAATTGGTCCACCAGCAATTTAAAAAACGAAACCAGTATATGACTTCCGATCATCACAACTTCCGGCCCAGTCTGCATCAGCATAGCCAGTTAAGCATTCACCAGTTTTTCTGAAATATATATTAAAGTGTATAGTATTTGCTAAGTACCTCAGAACATGCTTCGCGGCTGCCAAGAGTTCTGTATGCGGGTGCATATTGAATTGCGCCAGTTTGCTAATTGAGTGCACAATATCGGGTCTGCTCGATATTCCCAGGTACATCAAGGAACCAATTAACGATTGGTACTTCCTCGGATCCACTTTAGAGCATGTGGAACAGGTAGTACACTTCATCAGCTTGCATCCGGAACCCAGAGGCGTGCTGCACTTCCTTGTATCCGTCATATTGTAAGTTTGAAGCAGATCACGAACAAACTGTTGTTGGGATATGCTTATAGTTTTTTTTTGTTCATCTCTTATTATTTCCATCCCCAGGAAATAGTCCACTGGGCCTTTATCGACGACATCAAACTCCAGCCCGATAAGATACTTAATTTGGTTCAAATACTGACGGCTAGAACACGCAATTAAAATGTCGTCGACATACACGGCTATGATATTAATTTCGCTTCCTCGATTCATCGTGTAGACGCAGGTATCGGAGCTACAGCGATTAAATCCCATCTTGATTAAGACTTTATCCAGCTTCACATTACACTCCCGTCCTGATTGCTTGAGACCGTACAATGACTTCTTCAGCTTGCATACCTTATCAGGATTTTTGGGATCAACAAACATCTCTGTTTGAATTATGTACACGTCCTCCTTCAGATCTCCGTTGAGGTAAGCGGCTGCAACATCCATTTGATGAACTATTAAGTCATGTTCAACTGCTAAAGCCAATAACAGGTGAATGGATGAATATCGAACCACTGGCGAAAACGTCTCGCTGTAGTCAACACCAAACTTTTGACTGCATCCTTTGGCTACCAATCTAGACTTGTAGCGTTCAATTCTCCTATCTTTGTGGCGTTTGATGTTAAAAACCCATTTCGATTTTATGGCTCTACGATTTGTCGGTAAATCCACGAGGTCCCAGGTGTTGTTTGCTATAAGTGTGTTGTATTTCAATTTCATAGATTGTAGCCACTTGTCGCCATCACATCGATTCAACGCCTCCTCCACTGTTGTTGAATTCATAAGGGCGTTATCGCGCGGCGTTCAGCATGGCAAATGATGACGTTGACTTAAAACTTCCTGATGCACTTGTTGCACCAACATTTTTAGCTCGACAGTCTGAAGCATAATGACCCTGTCTGTTACATTTATGACATTTTCCACGAAATGGTTTTTTGGTTGCCTTGTTCGGTTAGTACTGTACATCATGACGTTGTTTTGAGAAGAAAGCAGATTCTCCGTTCTCATGCACAAGGTCACCTTCACGTCTCGTTCCCTCTTCGATTAACTTCGTTTTTAATGCTGATGATGATGGTAGCGCGTCTCTGGATTCAATCGCGATGATGAAATTTTCGTAGCTCTTTGGCAGACTTGATAGCTAGAAATTCATCCTGCATTTTTATATCAAGCTCTGAGAGTTTTTCAAACAAATCGAAGAATGTGTTTAAATGACTCGATACCGATGCATTTTCTGCCATTTTCAAGTTTATCAATTGCTTGAAGAGCGTCACTTTTCTTGCTGGTCCACTCGGGCGGTGGACTTCTTGCAGTTTTTACCATGCATCCGAAGACGTTTTGCATTTTTTGACATGCAGAAGCTGTGGTGCTTTTACACAAAGCAAAATTGTTGCCAATGCTTTTTCGTCTTTGCGTTTCCAAGTGTTTGCCTCTGTGGCGTCAACTGGCATCGGTATTTCACCTGACACATAACTCCAAACTTCACTATGAATGAGAACTGATCTCATCTGCACTGCCTATCCATCGTAGTTGTCATCAGACAGCTTATCAATCTGATATAACCCCGAACTCATTGTTTTAATTAAATAAAAAAAAACCTTACTTTTTACCCCCTGGGCCCATAACCTTTGTTAGGGATAAGTAAAAGAGAACACGACTTTTCGGCTAGCAGTTTATTTGACAACTCAAAATTCGAATTCAATGTACATAATATAATATTACATTTGTTTCAATTCCAAACAATCCATTTATTTAATTTATATCCAAGAGTTACCATTGCAAACGAATGTGAACAAGAAGAAATAGTTATAAGTATAGATTTGGGATCATTTATATACAAATTTCAACAATTTCACAATTTAAAAAAAAAAAATAGGTCTAAACTTTTTTTTCATTCTTTTTTATCAAAATTTTGAGTTTGCATGCCAATTTTTAAAAAAAAACTATTGCCATTATTAATTTAATTTAAATTTAGGATTATAGAACAGATTTCTGGCTTTCAAAACCGCTATAAAACTTTATTATAAGTGTTGCTGTTGTCTTTTAATAATTTTTTTTTTCAATTTAAGTCCTTTTTTCTAAAATTGCACCTGCCTCCTAAACGAGACAAGATAGACCCCCTTCCCATAGTAAAAAATGCTTGTTTTTGACCATTCTGCAAAAAACCGTTATCAATTCTTGGCGCCCTAGTTATCGTACTCGTGCCGGTTGGAATATCGATACTCCCACGTACTCTACTAGATGTCAACTTCTCGGCATTCAGTCGCTTAAAAATAGAAGGAACGTTTTTTCGGTAATGTTTATAAGTGACATCGATCGATCTGTATGCTCCAACTCGTCAGCTAAGAGAACGTTTCCTGCTCCGCGAAAATGAACATAGAGTGAACTATGCACTCAATGAACCTATAACTCCTTTTAGAGAAACTAATCTTATTTCTAATAATATTGACTTTAATTTTCATGTAAGTAGGCTTACCTTAAAAAATAACTTATTGTTGTATTTTTTAGCCAGTTAATTTAAATTATTTATTTTCTTTTTTCTTTTTTTTTTTCTTTTTTTTTGTTAACTTTCGGTAGTCTAATTGTATAATTAAATGCTCTGATTAATGTAAATAATTAAATAAATAAATAAATAAATAAATAAATTCGAAGAGCTTGGATTGTACTCCTACAAAATTAGTTGCATTATCGCAGTGAATATCTTGCGGCAGACCTCTTCGACTTATCATTCGGTTCAATGCTGCAATAAAAGCGTCAGCTGACAAATCAAAAACGACTGCCAAATGAACTTTGTCGAGGAGCAAACGAAAACTGCCACATAAGTTTTGTAAGGAACCTTGTCCCTAATCCTATAGTAAGTGTAAATGGGACAACAGAGAAATTTACGTGACGGGGTTAATCTCTGCGGAGGCAAGTCGCCCATGCCTTGTTCCAACAGCTTCGGTCGATATTTGACGCAATCACTACATTTCCGGACCGTTTGAGTAGCAATTCCCCGTGCTTTGATGATCCAGAATCGATACCTCACTAATGCGACAAGTGCCTTTGTCCCAGCATTGTAGTTAGTCATTGCAGATGTCTGACCAGTATTTGCGTGAAACTGCACTGCTTGGGAAGCAGCAATGGATGTTTACATTCCACCGGGATATTGGCATGCTTCAAGCGACCACCTACTTTCAAAAGGAGAAGACCATTTGTCTCATAAATAAAGGGATTCAACCACTTGATAGAACCGTTCAGCGTTCGTTTGGTTTGAATCAAGCTTATTTCTTTTAAAAATGAGTTTCGTGGACGATTCGATGCAGTGCTTTGTCTAGTTCTAAAACAGATAAGGGACTTCAGTGTGAAATTCTATTCTGCCCCCAATTTCGGATCCTTAGAATTTACACAAATACACGAACTAGTTTGTTGTACAAACTGTATCTTCCAATGCATTCGAGTAAATCATTTGAGCCTAGTTTCTGACAACTATTTACTTTTTTCCAAATTATTTTACTCTGGGGAAAGCTGGTTATCGACTGTTGTTGCCCATTTATCCTTATCTTCAAATAGAAACCTTGGCCCTCCAAACCACACTGAAGTTTCCAACTCTTTTACGGCACAACCTCTTGAGACTATATCTGCAGGATTTAGAAGTGTAGGCTCCTGTATTTCAGCGACTCTGTTTCCCACGAAGATGCTCAACTTTGAAGAATGCGTTAAAATCCACTGAAGAACAATCGACGAATCCGTCCAAAAGTAAACCGATGACGGCGCAGTTTTGAAGATCGGACGAATCTTGGTCCATAGGTTGGGCAACAAATGGGCTGCACATAGTTCCAGTCGAGGAAGCTGTTTTTTCTTTGAAGGTGAGACCCTTGACTTGCAACGAAGCGTTTAACCTGAATGACTCCGACTGCATCTATGGATCTTAGGTAGATGCAACAGCCATATGCATTCATAGATGTACCCGAAAAGCCGTAGGCTTGAAAGGATTTCATATTTGCAGTCAAAGCAAATCGAGGAACCGTGATGTTCTGCAACGATTGCAAGTCCAGCAAGAATTGCCTCCACTCGGCATCAATGTTTTGAGCAATCGATGCATCCCAATCTACCTTTTCAATCCTTTTTGATATCCCTATTATAATATACGATTGGGTCGAAAAGTGATGATGAAAGTGAACAAAATGGATCTCTTTGTAAATTTTGAAAAAGTTCGATTGGGTTTATATGAGAATAGAAATGTAGCGATGTGGGGATTCCAATTTCCTTAAGTGCTGCTGAGATTGGATTCATTTAGCTTGATTTCTTTGGTCTGCGGGTGAAATACGTCGGCGAATTGTGAGCTATTGCTATTCCATTTCGATAGCTATCCTGCAGAATTTAAGATGGCAACGACCTCTACTTGAAGTTGTCCGAGCGTATCCAAGTCATCCGCTCTAGTCAGCATATCATCGACATAGAAGTCCGAGTGAAGCATATGTGAACCAAGTGCCAAACCTTCCCTATTATTGTCTGCTAGGTATTTCAGACATCGGATGGCCAAAATGGGCGCAGACGACGTGCCATAAGTAATGGTGTTCAACTGATATATTTTAACTGGTGTGTGCTCATTTTCTCTCCAAAGAATGAGCTGAAATCTCCGATGAAGATGGGTGCACTAAGACCTGCCGATACATTTTGATGATGTCTGCTGTTAGCGTATACCTATGCAATCGAAAAGGAAGCAAGATTCTCAAGCGATCATCCTGTATTGTCGGTTAGACCACAGACGTACAGCAAGATGTGTCTAAAAACCACCCGCAATTTAGTAGACGTACTATCCGGCCTAATTACGCCCTGATGTGGAAGGTAGTAATGCGGATCTTCTAACTTCGGGTCTTTAACTAACGTCATGTGACCCAACCGCTCATATAGTGCACTGACTAACACACAGCGGGTGTAAGGCAAAGGCATACGAGAACAGCGTGGTCTCCAAAAATGGTATCGCTTTTAGACAGTGGTTTCGCAATTTAATTTGTTTTCCACCATGAATGGTGGTATCACTCTTAAGTATGTCTCTGATTTGCCGGACACGGGACTTTCTGAGTAGCGAGAAAGAAATATTTGATGCACCTTTGGGAAACGGTTTTCACATGCTTACCTGAGGTGTAATTTCCTTAAAATATAAAATTTGCTTGAACACAAGTCTGTTGTTAAATACAGTCCAGAGTAGTAATGGAATAAACAAATAGGTCTCAAGAAATTTTTGTAAAAAAAAATAAATATTGGCTTACTCCACAAAAATTAAGCAGCAGCGTAGGTGGTCAAAATGAAATATCCGGTCTGCTCGTCAATGTGACAGCAAGATGGATAGGAGACATCTAGGTGAAAATTCAGCAATCAAATCTTCGTACATTGCGATTGTTCGAGCCAATGATTGATCTTCTGATCGACGGCATAATCTATATATATAATATAATCTCTCGAACACTGAAAGTGGGGAATACGATAACTCAGGCGACAAAGTTTAACGACAGATCTAGTAGAACAGTTATTTACAAGCATTTTTTAGTATAGAAGGGGGGGGGGGGGGGGGTGTCTGTCTCGCCCCAGGGCGGAAGGGGCGATTTTCTAAAAAGAACACTTTAAATGGGGAAAAAATAACGGTAATAATTACGATTAAGTATTGCACATTTTTTTAAAGATAAAAGTCGGTTCTATCATCTTGTTTTTAAATCAAGTGATTTCCATATCGGCCATATCCGGATGTTCTTTCGATCGTGATACTCTTCGATCTCCGTAAGCTGAAAGACTGCGTATGCGCTCTTCTTTCTGAGCGCGATCTTTTTTCTGTAATATTTTACTAAACTCAAACCCAACAAGAGAGTTTTTTTGTACCGTTTACTTGGTTTTGTGTTTGTTGATTTCAACATCAACCAGTTTCATAATTTCTTCAATCGCTTTGAAAACCCGTATCACGGTACGCTGAGGAAAACCGATGACGTTGTTTGAAACACCTACACGTATTTATTAAGACGCTCAATTCGGTCCCATCAGACTTATCCCACAATATACACTGAAAATCAGTCTCACGGTTGTCGAATGTTCATGTCCATATAAAATGCTATCATTTCGCAAAGCTTAGCTGTTACTTATTCTGTCAACACATATTTTAGTCCATTCAGTTTGGGTTGAAAATGATTTGACATTTTCTATTATCTTCGTATTATATGATCCAGCATTTGTGCCTCCACCTGCAGTCAGAGAAAATGTTCAATATACCCAACATGTCATGAAGAAAAAGTCCCCCACCTCCTCCCACATGCAAATATTTTGTATTCTTAGGTAACTGCTCGTATCTTTAATGGAGAAAGGATTCAGCAAGACAGGTTTTCAATTTTGTGGAAAAATACTGAACTATCTAGGAAAACAATATGCAAATGCTTGGCGTGTCAGTGTCAGTGATGGTGCGGTAACAGAGATAAGTGTCAGAATAATGTTCCTTGTGTTCACGTTCACGGATAGGAATATCATTTATTATTTCAACTGGATAGAAGGGAAAACATCATCAAACCATTTGTTTGAATTTAACTTAAAAGTTCAGAATGTATTTAAAGTATTCACGTGTTTAGAAAGTTAGATAAGACATTCTAATAAGATTAAATACAAGAAAAAGCAATAGGACAGTATGTCACTAATTGATACCAAAAACAAAATTCATGATTGCATGTCAGCCGTTTTGGAGAGTAGGGTCCACACCACTTTGAAAGCCAAAAGCACATTTGCCTAGATCAACTTGAAACTTCCCACAGCTAACTTATCGCAACCGCGCGTTTGCTGCCATCTTGAATTGGAGGAATCTTGAATGTCTTCGTTGACATGAAGCGGAAAAATATTACAAGCAAAGAATCTGCAAGCGGTTAGACATCTGTGATCTACAGAGATTTCTATTCGTATATCCATCACCAGAGAAGGAAGGCATAGGAAAATAATCAAATTTCGAACGGAAATCTCGAAAAATAGACCGTCGGTCAAGATAAATATAGCAGATGAAATTGCAAATTGATTATTGACGAAAATATTTTTAAAATATGATTGCAGAACATTGAAATGGGATTCTCAGAAAGGAAACGGAAACGTTTTGTTTTTACCAAGCAAGAACACTATGGTTCAGCGCAGCTCAATTTCTTCTAATTTTAATTGAATATCTCCACCAGATTTCTGCATAAGTATGGCGGCTGAGCTGTCAGGGATGGCTCCGGGAAATAACCCCCAATGAAATAACCCCCCAAATGAAAAATGAAATAACTCCCAAAATTGGGGAATAATTTCACTGTGAAATTATTCCCCAAATCAAAGACGAAATAAGTCTCCAAAATGGTATGAAATAAGTCCCCAAATAAGTATGAAATAATTCCCCAAAATGGATTTCAAGTGTTCAAGGTGTTATGACTCCCTATGGCTTTCTGAAAGTGAAATAAGGCCATACGAATTCATTTACCCAAAGTGCAATAAGGCTAAGTGCTAAGCATGCCCCCCAAACGCATTGCACTGTTTATGGAATAGCATGCTGCCCCCTACAACCCCCTGCCAGGGGTCACTGTTTTATAAGCAGTATAATCTTTTAAGGGGAGATGCCTGAAGTTCCGCCGAATAAAAAATTTTATGGCAGGGGGAGGGTATATTTAGATTTACATTTGCATTTATTGAACTTTTATATATACAATTTGACTTAAGGCTATAACAAATGGTGATGAATAATTAATACTTAAGTGTTTTGACTCAACAACAGGGGACCAAGGGTATACATTGATATTTTTGCTTAACTATATTTATATAAATTATTTGTAAATAATTTCTTAGAATCATACTCTTAGTATGTATCATTGTCAGGGTTGACCTCAGGGTGTTCAAATCCGGGTGTCGATTAGCGTTACCAGACGTCCCGGTTTGACGTCCCGGATTAAAGACATAATTTCGAGTGTCCGGTTGGGACACCTTTTGTCCCGGGTTTTGACTCAAATTCACAAAAAAAAGTGCAAACATCTTTTATTGTTTACAACACACTGACTGCATTGTAAAGTACATAGAAGCTATTTTGGAACTCAGTAATAAAGAAATCAGCTCTTTCACAATGGAACAACATTTTTCAAAATTTTCCATTGAACGAAATACCAAATATATTTTTTAATTGTTTTAATTGTTTTGCGGAAAGAGTGTTTTCGCAAATATTTCTGAAATGGGTGGATGTGACAAATATTGATTTGACAAAAGCCTACTTAAGACTTTTAACTTTGATTACACGTATTCGGAATTTAACAATTTTTAAAAAAAATCATCCTAAAATGATTACATTTCTTAAAAGTACCTAAAATATATAAAGTAACTTAGAATTACGATAACAAAGAGACTGAATATGTGTACATATATAAGATATTATAACTAAAATTTAAAAAATATTTTGCGTTTATAATTTAAATTTAATATGAACTAATTTTGAAGCATTTATTTTTATTTTTAATGAATTTTATTTTCTTCGCATTCTTTTATTTTATTATAAATATATAAAGGGTCTTTCATTAAGGACTTCACAACTTCTTTTTTAGATAAAATGCAAACTACTCGAGATATCTAAAAGTAAAATTATTGGCTTGAATTACTTTTAAAACATTTATGAATGGAATTCGACTTCGTTCATGTGTCCACCACGGAACGTATGCGGCAGTGGATACGTTGAACCCAATGATGAATTTCGATGACTCGGCCGCACATTTCAATTTTGGCTCCTCCAACGTCGGCTTGTTGGCATAGGCCAATGATGTAGTGTTTCTCGAGATAACACGTTCACCGAAATGAGGCTTCAATAACTCGATTCTTGGACCCGTTGTGTGGCTTGTGGCACCGACTTGTTGGAACCACATATCACTGATGTCCGATTCATGCAATTGCTCAAAGAAATAATGTTCCACCATGGCTCTGTAGCGAATACCATTTACCGTGACGTGACGGTCATTTTCATCGACGAAAAAAACGACCATGATAACCGCACCAAACAGAGACTTTTTGTGGATGAAATGCTGTTTCATGAAGCACATTAGGGTTCTCACCTGTCCTGTAACGCACATTTTGCTTAATGACGAAGCCGTTTCACCAAAAATGCGCTTCATCGCTGAAGATGATTTTGCGATGAAATTCTTCATTTTCTTCCATCATGTCCAGAGCCCAATTTGAGTACGTACGTCGCTTTATATGATCAATTGGCTTTAGTTCTTGAGTCAGCTTGATCTTGTAAGGGTGGGAGCCAAGATCCTTTCGCAAAATTAAACATAATTTGGCAAAATTAACCACCGACTCGGAATTTCGGTAGTAAATTTTAATTATTTGTAGAAGTTGTTCCTTCGTGATAATGATAAAAATGTCGATTTTACTGAATTTTTTGACATTGACAGTTTGTTTTTAGAGTTTTAAGGTGCGCTCACACTGAAAGTTTGAAGATGTCAAGTCGCTACTGAAAGACCCTTTCGATATTTGGATTTATGTTTCACAATGAGATTTTATTAATTAAAAAAGTAGTCACTTAATTAAATAAAAAAACAAAAAATAAGTTTTTTAAGTAAGTTTTTATTTTGTCCCGGGAGAAATTTGGAAATCCCGGTTTTTTTCTATATTTTTGCCATCGAGCTGTGAGCAAAATCTGGTAACGCTAGTGTCGATGTTCTTTTAGTGTTGGGGTAGGTTGGTCATTGTGCAATTATCCTCGATGGTGGGATGTCTCGGTCAATCCGTAGAAGGGAATAGTTGCCCCGTCGGTGTCTCCCGAAAATAGTTCCTCCTTCAGCAGAGCCAGTTCGTGAAGGTATCGACGCTCTGGGATGTTTTGGTTGTCCGCAATCCTTTGGACTAATGGGCTTGGGTGGCTAGAGGTATTCTCCAGTATTTTGGATATGGTGGACCAAATGGAGAAGGCGTAACTTACTACCGGCCTTATAAGCGCTTTGTAGAGCAGCAGTTTCGACTTTTTAGAGAGTCCGTTCACCTTTTTCATCAGTGAAATGCAAGTAAAGCCTTCTTGAGAACAGCGTTCAGGTGTGGATCGAATCTAAATCGCTCGGAGAAGTTGACCCCGACATACTTAACGTTATTTGTGGTTGAAAGTGATGATCCGTCTGGTAAGTTTAGTGTAATTTTGCGACAGTTGGCAGCTGACTTATCTGTGGTCCTTCCTCTGAGGGGTCTTCTGATGCATATTAGTTCGGATTTGGTTGTGTTAATTCGTATACCCCATCTTAAGTAGTAGTGGATAGCTTCCTGACCGGGGCTTCAACTCATTGTGCTAGCTTGGACCCCTGGGCGACACCTGCTCTGATGCTTTTCGTTTAAGATTGGCTGTCTTCAATTAACACAAAAAGGGATCTGGAATGAAGAAAACTGAAAATAATATTAAAGAGATTAATAGGAAAACTTAGTTGTTTGTGAACTAGTCTTTGAATCCACACTGAGTCAAATGCCTTCTCCAAGTCTAGGAAGCACGCGACTATTACTTGATGGTTGTGGAGAGCTTTTGTGACATCATGATGGAACTTCATTAGCAGTATCGAGTGTTTTTCGCTAAATCCGAATTGAATATCCGGTATTATGTTGGGATGGTTGCAAACATCTTTCACCCTCCGCAGGATAAGTTCCTCAAATATTTTGCTCACACTACATAGGAGCGAAATCGGCTTTCTTCGGAATGGCTATTATTTTGGAAGTCTTCCATATTTTGGGAAAGTACCAGTTATTGATGCAGTTGTTCATCACTATGGCCAGCAGGGAATAAGGCAATTTTTTAAGGATGAAGTTGGATATTTTGTCCGGTCCAGTTGATTTCTTTGTGTGACTGCTGTGAATTATTTCCGTGATTTCCTCAGGCAAATTGTCTTCCTCCGATGGATCATCTGCCGGATTTGTTTCGCTGAATAAACTATTTGTGCTTTTTAGTTCTTCAATGCCTCTGATTGTGTCATCGACTTCTGAGAGGAATACAGGGTCGTTAGGAGGAGACGGTTTGAAGTTACCTTCAAAGTATTCTGCTAAAGCTTCTGCCTTTTCATCTGCTGTGGTGACTGTTCCTTGATTCGTATTGAGAAAGTCTGCCATTATTGGGCCTTTACCGATGATTCGGTAGATCTTTTTGAAGGTGTCTGGGCAGGGTCTGATGTTTTGCAGCCTCTTTTGCAACTGAGCATCGTTGTAGTACTGTACTGCGTTCCTCAACATGACGCTGGTGCAGTTCAGTTCACTCAAGACGGCCTGATAATCGCCGATGACCGTATTCTATTCCCGATAGCAAATTCATGGGAGTCGTTTTCTAAGGCATTTCATGTGGTGATATAGGTTCTGGATGTAAATTGGAAGATGACTGTATCTATCTTTTGATGTCCTTGGCTTTTTCTCCATATCGAGTGCGCTGATCACTGTATTCTCGAAGTTTTCAATGGATGCATCTATCTCGCCATTGGAAAGATCTCTTGCGCCGGGGGATAGCGTTGTATTGTTCATAACTTCATTTTGAAAGCATCCAATTCCTTAAAATTGACGAAGTCGCCTCCTCAATTGTAAAGATGGGTTGATGATTGACAATCAGCTGCACTGCTTCATGATCAGAGTCGCTAGTGAGAATCTTGCACTCGAAATTCTGGATCTATTGAATAATGTTAATAAGGTTCGTGGTTACCAAGTAGAGATCCAGAAAAGATTATGTCCTGGGGAAAGTTGGCCGTGGTTGGGAAACTACCACGAGGGAGTGTTGTTGTCCTCAATGCAGAAAAAATATATGTTTTTTTGATAAGAAAAATCTGTCCGTGCACAACCGTTCATTGCTGTGTCTGGCAGATGAGTGGGAGGGTATATCTCACGCCCATCAAAGTGATTGACCTCTAGTTTGGAGTTCTAACCACTTTTAACGCTATAACTTTTAAACTATTATATGTACAAAAATGGTTTTGTTGCAACTGCACAGCTATTCTGCCGATGCTGAGCGAAGGCTGAACTTCTGTTTTGTTTGTAGAAGCCCACATCTGGACAGGCATACTTAACTCGATGCATTGTCAGATTGCACCACAAGAATTGTAATCCTTCACCTTCGTAATGATTAATTAACGTATTATCGTCTCTAAATTCTCTAAAAGAACCGTATGACAACATGAGAAAGCCAATTGAGAAAAACTAAATGGTCTCTTTCATAGTTTTAACTAGTCGCTGTGCTTATTCGACAGCCACGTGGATGCAGCTGCTGATACGAAATGATAATAGCAAACTCCCCTAACCGGAGATTGGGGAGTTTAGCTTTTGGTCATATGTAGTGATCACCTGCAAATAATATTTCAGTATAGCTTAGAAAACGTGTTATTAGCAGCACTTTCAAGCGCCCGAGGGTGTTTCCTTATTCCTTCTTGTACTTTTGGGATTCGAAAGTAATATTATCTAAGTGGTGATTATTTAATTTGTTTTCCGAATTTGAGTAGTAACGATTTTTGAAATGACGTGACGTCACATCCTTAACAACCGCTGTAATGAGAAACAAAAAATACTTCTTGCGCTCATCCATGCTCAGTGTTGGCATAACTGGTATGCTAGCTCTCATTCTCATTTCCTGGCTGAAAAGTCAAAACGTATTCAAGTGGTGATTTCACTACGTGGTTGTGCGTTGCTCTTCATAGCGAAATAGTAAAGGAGAATTCAATAAACTCTGCAAATTTGCAAAAAATTAAAAGTTACTCCGACTGATGTTAGAAAGGACACCACTCAAACAATCTTAAATTTTAACCAAAGTGATTTAAATAAGAGGTAAGGATTTTATTCACCGTGAAATTATATTCTTAATTGTATCCAATGTACAGTGTTTGGTTAGGCACGTGCAGAAGACAATCGGAACACATCAGAGTAATTAAGCTCAGGTCTTAACTAAACGAGTCATTGCAGTCCGCAAAGTGTTAAAATCTGCTCCTGACCAGATGTATTTCCTAAAAAAGCTGTGTTTTCATATGAAACGTGTCAACGACGAACAATCACAGTGTTAAAAGAGTCGCAAGAACGCTTAAACACCACCCATACTAAACGTGAAAAGCGAATCAACAGCACTACTTTTGCTTCGCCCATATAAAGTACGCCACAGATCACCTCCAACGCAAGAAAAAAAAAATACCCTGATAGACATCCCGAAACCTGATAGACCAAGCGGATTCGGTTGCCATTTAAATAATCACCTTACGCTGTAAACCGCAGACCATCACCAGATTTTCACCTGACATTCCCCGGACGTACTTTTTGTCCAACCACTTCAACCCCACCGGATTTTTCCAAGAAAGAAGATCATAAATTTCCTTCTGTACCTACAGGGAATTATACGGAACTTCCAACGTACCAGATACTGATTTTCGTTTATTTGTTTGATCTATAAACTAACCTAAAATAATCTTTAAAATCTAGACTTAATTTAATATTGTAAAAGAAATTTGCCAAAAGTGCAGTGCTAAAATATCAACCACCATCCAACACCTATCAAGCGATCCAGTGAGCACACCAGGTCTGCAGAATTTTCAGGACACCAAGTAAGTTTAACTTCAATCTTTTTTGTAGTTTGGCATATTTAATTTTCTTTTATATTCTACCATTGGATTTATTTTTCATTTTGTTTCTACCTATTTATGTTCGTTATTTGATAAGTTTACTCAGATGAATTATAATTTTTATTTTTACTTGAATTAATCTTAACAGTATAATTATCTCTCAATAAGCTGAAATCAAACAAATAAATATTAATTTTCTTGAATTCATGAAATTCTAAATTCTTAAAATGGCTTCTTAAATTTGTTTTCAATTGGCATGAAGTGAAGTAGGTTGGCGTAAATCGGACGTGAGTTAGACAAGGGGGTTACCGCATCATCGTAGGCAAGGTGACTCAGGTGCACAATGTGCATAGTAGGGTGGGTTAGTCCTACAAGAGGAGTTTTGCATCACCTCTGGTCAACACCAACTGACCAGTCTTAGTTTGGTATTTGTTTTGAGCGTGCTTCCTTCTAGCTGGCACGATAATATTTTTGAGGGATGGTAAGTAACAAAGGACCCCCCCCCATCGACGAGCTATTGCCGTGCATCGCGAGCGTGCCAACCCTTGTTACATGGATATAGTCATCCAATCCTGCCTCCCACACATATAAGGCTAACCCATTTAAAAGTTTAATCGACCCAAAAATGACCGCAACGCCTACATTAATCGTGTCAAATTCTTCTACGACCAATAGTTGAGTCAAAAAATACTTTAAAGCCCCACGGGTAGTAAAAACTTTTGGTCGTTTGTTCAAAATATCAAGAATTCGGCCTCGTCCTTTATTCCGACACTGATTTACAATGACATTCCAACTGTTAGCTCTCTAGAAAAAGCCAGAATGTGTTTTATCTCCCCTGAATCTTTTTCTTTCGATTCCTACCGACCAATTGCACTTACGCCTCTTCCTCCCAAAGTCATGGAAACTTTAAACGCTGATTAACCGTCAGATTGTAAAATATCTTGAATTCCGGAATCTTTTTAACGACCGGATTAAAGTTTTCGCAGCAACAGGTCCAATGATCACTTAGCTAGCCGAAAAGTGGAACCAATCACTTTACAATGGTGAAAGTAAGATCGCTAAGCTCGATATTTCAAAGGCATTTGACAAAGAAATTGCGCGCATTTTTAACCGATGATAATCTTTTTTAATTTGTTTGAAGTAAATCCGTCCAACTTTGTATTTCGATATACTCGTACGTCCAAATACAGGCTTGAGGGTAAACTGATGCACTGCACATTCCTAGTAGAGTTGCGCAAAACAGTTCCAAAGGCCGAATTGTCGCCGGAACTAGTTCCTGGAACTATGTCCGCGGAACTATTGAGGTTTTGCATTTAGTAGCATTATCGTGGGATTGTGCTCGAGAACCAATAGGTAGGTGAAATTAAGAGACTGAAAGTTATTTTTTTTAAATAATCATTTTAATAGAACAATTTTTTTTAATACGTTTGATGAAAAACAAAAAGCAAAACACTTGTTTTAATTAACATCATAATTCGGAATGAAAATTAATCCAATTCCAAATCCATTTGAAATCAAAGCCTGGGAACTATATTTAATACAAAAAGAAACACATAGGTATATAAAATTACCAATATCCAACGCAAACAATAACTTCGCAACAGCACAATAAGAGTAAACAAAGTTGTATTGTATTCAGCAAAAGAATACATAAAATACAGATGAAATCAGTTTCAATTAGAAAATAAAACCGATCATTTTTATATCCTAATATGAATGGAACTACGAAGGAAATAAAAAATGCGTATGATTATGGAACTAAGAGTATTAGAGTTGTGTCGTTCCGGACATATATAGTACCAGATATATACCTATTTGTTGGTTATTTTAAAATAATATTACATTTTTTTCTTCATATACACAGTTATGGCATTTTTGAAACTGAATACTCTCTGCGCATCTGGTTTAGCAAATCTGGTTTAGCTTTCGTTGACTTTTCTTTTCTTTCGAACGGAAAACAGCCATTTTGCCTTCGGATTGTCTATCCATGCTTAGATTTGAGGGGAAAATAACTGCTCAATCAAAGAACGCTAAAATTGTCGACTTGCATTGGTTTTGCTCTTCGCACTCACATTATTTACTTTTTTGTAAATTATGAAGGATGCCAATACTGCGACATTCAACATGTAGTAGAAAAAAGGTAATGGGCATCGCATCATCTGTCGGCAGGGCCAGCTCCAGACAAACAAGCGCCCTGTGCAAGATTTACAGAAAGCGCCCTATTTTGAGTTAGATTCTCCTTGAAGTTGCAATATTGCAACTGATGTGAGTTAATGTGCAAAAATTCAGCGCAGGTGTGATGCATGTTGCTATTTTGGGCTTATTTGAACAAGTTTTTTGTTTTAAATGCAAATGGCAGTATCCGCGCAAGGTAAAATTATTTTTTCTTACTCCTAGCAATGTGCCCCGGAATTTGACGCCCTGTGCATTTGCACATCTTGCACATATGGTTGGGCCGGCCTTGTCTGTCGGTTGCATTTATATTCTCCCATAGACTATGGATATATCAAATGACCATACAGCGGAGGTTGCAATTCCAAGACACCATAGCAGAAATAAAAGTTTATCCGGCACACTTTTTTATTCGGAAAAGGTTTAATGTGCAATTAACTCATTTAAACTATTCAAGGAATCAGTTGCAGACGGCATCTTTCCAGAGGTGATCCCAAAAAGAATATTGTTGTTGGTACTTCCCATGATCGCCTTATTTAGGTACAATTTCAACTTGGGATACATTACATACTTAATACCTGGAGGGAGGTAAACGTAGTATACACTCCAAACCCGGCAACAAGTCGAGCGAATTGCCTTAATCATATCGTCTTATAAGCATGACATCAATTTTTCTGCAAGCAATGGAAAGGATTATCGACGTTCACATCAGAAAATGTTTAATGAACAGCAGGCCTCTACACTCATATTAATATGAATACCAAAAAGGAAAAACAAGGGAAGGGGCTCTACTCAAAACTGACAACAGAGATCAAATACGTCTGCCGGTGCAGAAAGAGATCGCACTATGCGCTTTTCTCGATATAGAGCGTGCTTTTGGATATGAGTCCATATCACATGCTTTGCAATATAGAAACATAGCCCAATCCACTATAAAACGGATCAAAGTCATGCTAGAAAGACGTAAAATAACTGCGTCGTCAAGAATGTCCTCAGTATCAGTATTAGCCGTGAGGGGCTGACCACAGGGAGGTGTACTTTCACCCCTCTTGTGGTCTTCGGTCATTGATGACCTGTTTCACAAAATGAATGAATGCAATTAAGGCTACAGCACAATTGGATACGCCGATGACATAGTCATCATTATTAGGGGCAAAGACCCAAATGAAGTCACATCACGAATGAAAAACGCCCATAAGACAGCCCTAGACTAGTGCATCAGATAAAATCTTCCCATAGATCCCAATAAGGCGGTCATTGTTCCTTTCACCAAATGGAGAAATTTAGACCTAGGTCAAATCTCATTTAACGACTCTGGCGTAGAGTATTCCGAAGAAGTCAAATATATCCGACTAATTCTAGACAAGGTGGCAAGATCTGCAGGAAGGAAGGAGATCAGAGAAGATGCGCTCGATAGAGCTACTTCTAAGACCGTCCATACATGGTGAAGAGCCACACCCTGCTCGAGGTGTCACTGGTGGTAACAAAATATGGCGGATCTAAAGCAGAAAACTTGAAAAAAAAACCGTAATTCCAGGTGTAACAACCGTGCCTATGGAATGTATGGCACTACGTTAACGTGTCTTATAGCGGTGAACTTCGGATACCTGGGCAAATCCGATTTCAAAATAAGTCCCTTACGGTGGTATGCGGGGCTCTGCCACCGGTGACCTCCTTTCCCGCGCTGCTCGTGGGACCAAAATTTCTAAACCTAACCAAAACAAAGACCTTGAGGACGGACCTCAACAACAAAAACCAACCTGGCACCGCCAGCCACTCCAAAAACACTAAACGTCTGGAGGAGACAATGAAAGAGCTGTGCATTGAGGACAATGCCAGCGACTGCTCGATGCTCTCGGACGAGCTCATAAAAGAGCCAGATGTGGTTGAGAAAACCAACACAGCTCACCCTTCGCTTCCCAAACTGGCTGACTTCAAAAAGAAGTCGCTGGGTGGCGCGAACCGCGCGGCACAACAAGTCCTGGACCGACTAGGCAAAAAGACGAAGAAGGAATGGAGTCAGTCAGAGAGGGAATCACACCTCTGGACAACGAAAGTTTCGCAGGGGATGGACAGGCCGTCTCGAAAGAAAAACCACGGCGACAGCCTGACAAACGTCGCTCACTTCGCTCCACCAACATGGGAGCTAATCCCCCTCCGAGGAGTAACACCCAAGCCACCGGTTTACCGAATCGGGCTGGTTCATCGAACCAGGCGGGCGTCAGTCCTTAGTTGCGATAGGATCCACGCTGAAAAGGCGCATATCCCTAGATGCGGAGTCCAATACCTCGAAGAAGGCTAGAAAACAACGTCTTCCAAACCCATCTCCGAGACAGTAAAGGACGGTCTCGTCGTCGCAATAGTGGACTTGTCCGACGATGAGGGGACAAGTCCACTATATGAAAAATGGAGACATATTGAAGGCAGAGTGATGAACTGCCTTCTAGAGCGTATCACTTCTCATCCAAACTCTCCACCAACCTTTAAGGACGCAGGGTGGCACCAAGGCTATGTGAAGCTAATCGCCTACGAAGATCAAAATTCGTTGGATTTCATCACTACTGCCGTCGGCGGTATGGGTGAAATCTGGCCAGGGGCCTTGCTGAAGGCAGTTGAAAGGAGTAAAATCCCCCACAGGCCGAGGGCAAGGATCTGGGTCCCACTCGATCCAAGTGGTCCAGCGAAAGTGCTCACAATAATAGCCTACCAAAACAGCGACTTACCAGTCAACGACTGGAAAATCGTGGAGGAGTCACCGCACCCCAAAAAGACTCTCACAGCCACCAACGTCGACAACGTCAAAAAGAAAAAAAATTGTCGCTCATTAATTGTTTCGCTCACCAAGGAGTCAATCCCCCTGCTGGAAGCTAGAAAATTCTTGGTCAAATACGGCCTAAAAGAAATAGAGGTTAGGCTCTTCAAAAGCGGCCAAACGAGCTCAGCAGCGACAACAAAACTGGCGGAACCCGCCTCCTCCAACGCATCTTCTCCTGATAATGACCCATCATCTCCACATAGGTTTTAGATGCTACCATTGTGGATAGATCTGTGCCAGTTAGCAATGATGCTGAAACTGGTACAGATTAATCTGCATCACCCCAAGATAGCATCCGCTAACTTGCTGCTCCGCCTCAGCCAAAGAGGCTTCGATATTGCCCTCATCCAGGAACCCTGGATAGTAAATGACACCGTCATGGGATTAAGGGCCCCTGGATATGCGATGTATCATGCAGGAGCAGGTAAGATAAGAGCCTGCATCTTGGCCAAAACATCGCATAACTTAATTTTTCTCCCCCATCGTAGCACAAACGACATGGCAGTAACGCTGCTCAAGTCAAACGCCACTAACATCTGGCTAGCATCGGGCTATCTGCCGTATGATGACCCAGAACTCGCGCCATCAGCTGTTCGGGACGCCGAAGGAAAGAAAGAGGCAATTGTGCTAGAGTGTGACACTAATGCGCACCATGAACTATGGGGAAGTACCAACACCAACAGTCTAGGTGAGTCCATTTTCGATTTGATTATTAGTACTAACCTCGTAGTTTGCAACAAAGGTAATAGTCCTACCTTTATAACAAAATCACGACAGGAGGTGATAGACGTTACTTTAGCCTCTCACCACCTTTACTCTGCGGTTTCAAATTGGGCTGTATCTAGGAGCCACTCATTCTCAGATCACCGTTATATTGAATTCAATTTGGAAAACTGCTCTCGCATACCACAGTCAGTCTTCCGCAACCGTCGGAAGACAAACTGGGAAAAACACAACTCCATCCTTTCTGCTAATCTATCCAAGTATGCCTGCTCAATACCGAGCATACAGCAAGAACTGGATAAGCATAACAATGTTCTCACCTCTGCTCTTAATACAGCTTTCAAAGAATCTTGTAAAGAAACGCGAAAACGAGCTGGTTCACGACCGCCATGGTGGAGTACAGAACTCAGCAAACTTCGCTGCAGGAGCAGAAAGAACTTCAACAAAGCTAAATTAACCAGGCTTACCATGGACTGGGAGATCTACAAAGTACCCAGTGTCCTAATGAATCCGAATGGAGCATGGGCGGAATCCGAAGAGGACTCGCTCAAACTTCTAATGGACACTGATTTTCCTGGCTCACAGATCTCGCCCGACCTTGTCGATGACGAGAAGTTGAAGTGGGCTGTAGGCAGTTTCGAACCCTACAAATCCCCGGGCCCAGACGGGATCTTCCCCGCTCAGCTACAGATGGCCTTCGGTATAATACGACAGAACCTGTCGTACATTCTGAAGGTCTGCCTGTCACTGGGAAGCATACCCAACACCTGGTCCGAGGTAAAAGTGGTATTCATACCAAAGGCCTTCAAGACCTCACATACAACTCCCAAGGATCTTAGGCCAATTAGCCTGACATCCTTCCTACTAAAAATTCTGGAGCGAATCATAGATCTCTGGATAAAGCAGTCGGTGGATAGCACCTTGCTATCAAAGTCACAACACGCCTATCAAAAAGGCAAATCCGTTGAGACAGCACTTCACTCGTTAATTCACCCCATCGAAAAATCTCTCAAAATAAAGGAATTCACCCTGGTGGCCTTCCTTGACATACGAGTATAGGGAGCTTTCAACAACGTTGAAACAAATTCGATTATCAACGCCCTTCGAAGGGTCAACATCCGCGAATCAGTCTGCTCTCTTGTGGAACACATACTCAGAACCAGAGTAATAAATGCTTCTCTTGGGAGCAGTTCTATCAAGAGACAAGCGCAGTGGGGAACCCCGCAAGGAGGAGTTCTCTCCCCCTTACTCTGGAACCTCGTTCTCGATAGAGAGCACGGGCTGCAGGGTTGTAGCATACGCGGACGATGTAGCTATCTCCATATCAGGCAAGTACCCACAGACACTTGCAGATGTTCTTCAATACAATCTAAGTGAACTAGTAAACTGGACGAATACCTGCGGTCTCAATGTCAATCCGACGAAGACTGAGGTGGTCATTTTTACTCGGAAAAACAAAATTCCGCACTTCTCGCTTCCCACGTTAAGAGGATCCACTCTTTAACTCTCCGATAGTGCTAGTTATCTAGGGCTTAAGTTGGACCGGAAGCTAAACTGGAAAGTAAACGTCAACAAACGTACCAAAAAAGCCATGGTTGCCCTATACACGTGCAAGAGGGCAGTAGGCTCATCATGGGGCCTACAACCGCATATAATGCATTGGCTGTACACGTCGGTAATAAGACCGATTATCTTATACGGTGTAATGGTCTGGGTGACCGCAGTGGAGAAGAAAACCATTCTCTTAAAAATCTCAGTATCACGGGGGCACTGAGAAGCTCTCCAACAGCGGCACTGCAAACCATGCTACATCTCCTTCCCATAGACATCATAGGTAAACAAATGGCTTCCAGTTCAGCACTACGACTGAGAGACTCCCATCAATGGAGAGAACAAGACACTGGCCATGCCAACATACTTAAGATGCACAGCTATCTTCCCACTCTACGAATCGACTGCCTACTGAAACGAATTTCAGTTTAGGCTCCAAACACTCAATACCGGACAGATCAGAGTGGACGCAACGCGATGTCCTCACAAATACCTCGCTGTCAATTTTCACGGACGGGTCCAAGACCCTCGAAGGAGTCGGTGCCGGAGTCTTCTCAGAAGACCTGAAAATCCACCTCTACTTTAATCTACCGAACTATAGTAGCGTCTTCCAGGCTGAAGTCACATCAATTCGACAAGCTGCCGACTGATTGTCGGTAAATGCCATACCACAAAATGATATCGTCATATATATCGACAGCCAGGAAGCTATCAAAGCCCTTATATCCAGCACAATAAAATTCAAGGCAGTGAAGGCCTGCCGCGTATCTCTTAACGAGATAGCTACACAGTACAACACTACCCTTTGCTGGGTACCAGGACACAGTGATGTCCAAGGGAACTGTGAGGCTGATGAATTGGCTAGACAAGGCTCTTCTGGTACAAATATCATAACTATAGACAACATTGATGCACCAATGTCATCTGCTAGGCACCTTATCTACGCCGATGCGCTAAATAAAGCAAACCTTCGATGGAACCAACTTTGAAAGAAAACCTTAGAGGAACCACGGTAGTACTTTTAAGAAGAAAGACCGAAACATACAAGAAATAGAACACTTTATTTAAACGTAATGATGTTGCTAAAAGAATACCGAACAACTAGATCGTTAACATCCATTATATAGGCTTTGGCAATAATAAATCATACAAAGCTTTCAGTTTAAAAAGAGGTAAATGAATTGAGTAAGAACATAAGTAATACATGAGTGAAAATATGGAAGAAAAAAGAGTTGCCATTGATTAATTTTTAACATCATCCGGCCGGGGAAGAATGGGGTAGCTCCAATGGGTAAAGAAGCTGAACCGGTCTTCGGGTGCAGGTACCATCTGAGTATCGAATTTCACAAGCTCGTGCCTTATTGTCACGACCGATGAATACATCTACTATTAAAGCCAACCTCCAATGAATTCTCGGCTTTCCAGGGTTGAATACAAGAACGACATCATTTTTCTTCAAGTGCATCGAAGTAGGAGTTTTTCCATGGTGAAAAGAACGAAGTAGTTGCATGTATTCGGTTCGCCACCGATTCAACAACATGCTTGTTTTTGCTTCCAAAGATTTTGTATTCCTGGAGAATCGAAAACCAAATTTTGCATGTTAAAACACCCTTGAACATTTAGCAAAAAATGAGCTGGTGTTATTGGCGCGATATCTAATGGGTCACTGCTTATGTAGGTAAGCGGACGAGCATTGACCATACACTGAGCCTCAGTGAGTATTGTCCTCAGTTGCTCGAAGGAAAGCTTGGCCTTACCAATAACCACTTTGAGAATATTTTTTATTGAGCGAATGAGTCGCTCCCAAAACCCACCCCACCATGGAGCTTGTTCCACAATGAATTTCCATTTTATACGCTTGTCTGACAGAAAATATTGAAGCGAGTCATCTTTAAAGGTGGTTTCTCCAAATTCCAAGGCGGCTCTCCGAAATGTGCGAGCGTTGTCTGAATAAATGACAGATGGAACCCCTCGATGAGCGATGAAACGTCGGAGTCCCATTAGACAAATCGCAGTAGCCATATTCGGGACCAATTCCAAATGAATCGCACGTACCGCTGCACATGTGATGACCATAACATACGATTTTACCATCGCACCATCTGTTTCGTTTAAATAGTAGAGCGGTCCAGCGAAATCGATGCCAACATTTTCAAATGGTCTTGATAAAGTTATTCTCTCTACTGGGAGAGGCCCAAACGGTTGAGAAGCTGGCTTTCCCCATAGTTTTTTTTACATGTGACGCATCCATTGAGAGCCTTTTTCACCAGTTGTCGTCCCTTTGGAATCCACAATTGACTTCTTAACAGAATTAAAACGGTGTTGACCCCACCATGGAGAGACCTTTGATGGGCATCTTTAATTATCAGAAAAGTGATATACGATTTAGTGGGTAATATGACTGGATGCTTGATGTCGAAAGACTCTTCCAAGGACTGAAGGCGGCCTCCCAGTCGCATAAGACCATCAGCGTCTAGGAACGGAAAAAACTGGGCGATTTTGGAAGCCCGAGGTACGGGTTTCGTTCTCTGCAATAGACAAATTTCATCAGTGAAATGTTTATATTGAATAAACCTCAGCCAGTAAGATTGGGCAACTTTTAGTTCATTAGCAGTCAAAAGGATGGATTCACTTCTCGGTTTCTTCTTACAAGCGTTTAGAAACCGTAAAAGGTAGCAGGAAACGCGCAGCAGTCGGTCCCATGTGCTGAAGTCTACGAAATTGATGATAGGATCTCGTAAAGGATTTTCAGCATGTCGTTTCACCAGCGCTGTCAACGGGGTCGCGATGGTCGGCATGGTTTTGATGTCATCATTCAAACGGTTTTCTTCGTTAGCCAGCCAGACCGGTCCTTGAGCCCATAGCAAAGACGTTCGTAGATTTTCAGCAGATATGCCCCTTGTTAGGAGGTCAGCGGGATTTTCTTTCCCTGAGCAATGCTTCCAATCAACGACTGATGTGCATCGGCGTATCTCTTCAACGCGGCTTTGAACGTAGGGTCAACGATCTGCCTTACCTTTTATCCAATTTAATGCAATTCGAGAGTCGGTCCACATGTAGAAATGTTTAACAGGTACCTTCAGATATTTTTTTTCAGATAAGCACACAATCGGGCCGCTATTAGAGCCGCGGTGTGTTCCAGTTTTGGTAATGTGAGCTCTTTTGTTCCATCCTCTTTCATTGGCGCTACTCTACTTTTTGCACATAAAAACGAGATTTTGCTTTCCCCCATAGAATTAATATTTTTTATATATGCCACCGTACCATATGCTTTCATACTCGCGTCAGCAAATATGTGAATTTGAATACTACTTGCAGTAGAATATGCCAAGGCTGACCGCGGAATTGCTATGCCTTTTAACTGCATCAGACTTTTGACACAATCGTTCCACTCCGAAAGTAATTCTGGACTAAGAGTTTCATCCCATCCTAGTTTTGCTTTCCGAATTGTTTGAAAGAGGATCTTCACCCTTACTACAGCTGGTGCAAGAATGCCCAATGGGTCATATATTCTGGCAATTGCTTGAAGAACAATTCGTTTGGTGCCTTTGGCTAAATTCGAAGTCAGCAGATTCTCGAGCGACCGAACACACACAGCAATTTCGTCACTTAATGAAAACCAGATCAGCCCCAAAACCTTTTGTACGACTGGCGTTTCTGCGGAACAGAAGGCCTTACGAACTCTTGAACTGTTTGAGTTCCATTTCCGAAGGTTCATGCTAGCATTTTGCATGATGATTACAGCTTCATCGAGGATTGTTTTACCTTCATCTTCCGAATCAACGCTAATCACCAAATCGTCCATATAAAACCCATCTTTTAGGACTTTGACTGTATACGGAAAACGTTGTTCTTCCTTAGAAAGATGCAAGTGTAAGGTGGCCGTTAAAATAAATGGGCTACAATTAACGCCAAAAGTAACCCTTGTCATTCTGAGATCGACGAACTCTGGCGTGCCACCGGACGCTTGAAGAACATCCGAGTACCACACAACCGATTTTTAGCAGCTTGCCTGTTGTTCATAATCGAAAGCTGCGAATTTTTCCAAGGTAAGGATGCTTCGTAACGTGAACCATTTTTGCTGATGCAGGTGGCAATCAAACGATCAGATGTATGTTGATTTTCAGCTTCTTCACTCCTAATTCCGATAGTTTCAAGAGACCAAAATGATTTAATGTCATTGTCGTTTAGGACAGGTAGTTGCAAATCAGCGCTGAGAAGAGAAGAAGAATATAAGTGCACGTTTGAAGTAATAGCCTTACCGGACGAAGAATGTGGCCCTTGCAGTGTCCAGCCAAAAATGGCTTCAACAGCTCTCAACCCATGTGTAATACGTCTCTGCTTTCCAGTGACTACGGTCCAATAGAAGTCTGAACCAACAAGAATACTTAAACCATCTTCTGTATCCATTGCAACATGTTGTGAATCTGCTAATTGTAGTCCGTGGAACATAAAACACGAGCTCTCAGGTGCTGGAAGACATCCACGCATATTTCAGGAACAACAACAGCCTGAATGTGCACCTTTTCCTTGTTAAATCGGCTTTTAATAACAACTTCTACTTTATTTAATATCCGTGAAGGTGACTTCTCTTTGCTGCCGAAGGGGATGACTGACATGTTTACTTTTCCTATAGAAACCAGACCAAGTTTCCGCACCAAACTCTCACGTATGTAAGAGTGTTGACTACCGCCGTCAATAATAAATCGAACAAGAGTCAATATATCTTTGCTCGGAGCAGCAACAATTCCACGAGCTGTCTTTAAAAAGACATTTGAATTTTCCAGAATTGAATTGCTGGCACACAGATTTAGTGCATTTTGATTATTGTCTCTATGGACCGCCATTTGCACCTCAACAGATTCCGATTTTTTAGCATATGATGGATCGCACAACGATGTTAAATGTTTTCCTTTGCACATTTTACAAGAAAGAAACTTCGCACTGCGACATTTTTTAGAAGAGTGTCCCAATTTTGCGCAACGAAAACAACGGCCGCTTGTAGTACGTAGTTTGTCTCGTTTTTGCGAAATATGTATATTGGCATCGCTGTCTTTTGTGTCGTGTTGGTCTGAAGTGCAAAACAAGCATTTGTCCTTGTCATTCGCTGAGACTAAACTGGTTGCAGTGGTGTTAGTAGTTTGTTTCAAATTTGTTGTGACAGGAACAACACGACTTTTTTCTAGCGATTCAACTTCTCTTTTCAAGAAACGCATTATGCCTTGAACCTGTTTGTCGCCGATTTGAGAAAGGATAGAACTGCTTGATTGAGACGAAGTGTCGGTTTCGTCAACATCTTTGTCCCTTTCTGCGGTACGGTGAAAATCAATGGGGAGTTCAACGGGTAGACATCGAAGTAGGATCGATTTGAGCATAATGTAGTATTGGTGAGTTGGAACCTGCAAAGCTGTTAGAGTGCGACTGCATGTTGTTATGGCATTATACAAGTTGCGTAAGCCAGAGACATCTGATCTTGAGTGTATTGGCCATAGTAAAACTAGTTCTTGCATGTACTTGTCAATTAAACGCTCGGTATCACCAAACTGCTCTTGCAAGAGTGATACAGCAGCATCATAGCACATCTCTGATGCAGTGAAACCAGCAATTACCTTTTTGGCATTTCCTACCAATACACTTTCCAAATAGCTGAACTTATCTGATGATGTCAAACTGTTATTTTCATGGACTGCCGTTCTAAACTGTTCCCAAAAGTTTAACCATTCCTGGAAATTGCCATCAAATTTTTTTAGTGGCAATTTTTGCAATTTCATCGACGAGGTTATGACAGACGACTGGTTATGAGTATAAGAGCACTCGCCAGACTTTACTGAAATAGGATTTAGCTTTCGGCGGAGCTTCTTAAGTCGCGAATTGAGTCGAGCTATCATCCCTATTGCAGAATCTTCATATTCTGCCACTTTTTCCATATCCCTTTACAAATCGTCTGCCTTGATGAGAGCTTTGATTTTCACCTCCTCATTAGTTACGATGTTTCATGAGCTGCTGTTAAGCGTTGTATATACGATACCAATTCATCTTCGATCCCGTCCAACGCGTCTTCGTTATTTAGTAGAGATGCCTCAGACGAAAGGAAATCACCGGCAGACTTCACAATTTTAGTAACTCTGCTCGAGCAGAGAGTTCCATCACGCGGATCTAGAATTAGTCTGAATTTGGTATTTCTTTGTTTCTGTACGTCTCTCTTCCCGGGTTTCGGCACCATGGAAGAAAACCTTAGAGGAACCACGGTAGTACTTTTAAGAAGAAAGACCGAAACATACAAGAAATAGAACACTTTATTTAAACGTAATGATGTTGCTAAAAGAATACCGAAAAACTAGATCGTTAACATCCATTATATAGGCTGTGGCAATAATAATTCATACAAAGCTTTCAGTTTAAAAAGAGGTAAATGAATTGAGTTAGAACATAAGTAATAGATGAGTGAAAATATGGAAGAAAAAAGAGTTGCCATTGATTAATTTTTAACAAACTTAGCCAGTGTAGCACCGCTAGACAATTATGGCCAAAGCTGGACCAGAGAAGGACAAACAGACTTCTACATAAAACATAAAACAGGAACCCTCTCTACCCTTACGAACGTAATCACTGGACACTGTGCAATAGGAAGACATGCTCAAAGACTGGGCATTCCCCATAACGACTTCTGCAGAAGTTGCAGGGATGAGGAAGAGGAGGAGACAGTCCTGCACTTCCTATGTACGTGTCCCGCACTAGCCAACATCAGAATGGCTACCTTAGGCAAATACTTCTTCCGGGATCTAGAAGATCTTAACAATGCCTGCACGGCTTATATTAGCAGCTTCATAAAGTAAAGCATATGGTTATAGGTTCGAGCAGCGTGACCCACCTGCCCCTTCCCAAATGGCGTCACAATGGACCTTCTTTGGTCTAAGTGTACATCCTCGAGGGCCTACCTAACCAACCAACCAACCAACCAATCCTAGACAAAAGAATGAACTGGCAATCAAAATTACGGAAAGCTAATAGAGCTTTATTGGCCTTTCGCCCCACGTATGGTATGGTAGGTAGGTAGAGGTGGTGGTTCGGCTTGAACCCAATTAGCACTTGTTGTGCCTTTTTGTTACCACGACTCGTGTGACCTATGTTGTAGTGGTTGTAGAGCATTTGATGTGTGGCTATATCGAACCTGTGGAATTGAGAAAACGGATAAGATCTTGTATCCCTTTGCCCGATATAGCGCTAAGGTCGTCGAAGAATTTCCGCCTGGAAAACGCTGGCAAAATCCGGAAGGCGAAGGGATATTCATATTTTTAGTGATTCCGAGTAGACACCGGCCCCCACACCGCAGTTCATCTTAGAGCCGTCGTTGTATATGACCGCGTCGAAATCTTTCACTACTTCGTTCCTCTTCCAACAAGCTCTGGAAGGGAAGCTTACTTGGAAGCCTTTTTTGAAGTTTAGTTTGGGTGTGATGTAGTCGGTTGGAAACGTGACCATGCCTTCTGGTAGCGAGTCCAGAATGCTGCTGTGGCAGTATGGCCTTGCAGTCCAGCACCCAGATTCCCTGAGTCTTACCGCACTGCATAGTGCGCTATCTTTTGTGTGTAAGTCAAGAGGCAAAAGGTGCAAGAGCACAGCACAACGGACGCCCTCGTTGGGGCAGACCTCAGTGCACCCGTGGTGCCTACACTGGCTGTTCTTTGCAATCTTTTCAGTTTTGTGAGGTTGTAGCCTTTACTTAAGGCGGGCCACCATACTAGTGATCCATAGGTGAGGATTGGACGTACTACTGCTGTGTACATCCACAAGGTCATCTTTGGTTGAAGTCCCCACTTCTTTCCAAAGGTTCTGCTACAGGCATAGAAGGCAATACACGCCTTCCTCACTCTGTGTTCAATGTTGTGTTTCCAATTAAGTTTTGGATCTAGCGCGATACCCAGATACTTAGCGCTGGAGGATAGTGTAAGTGGTTGACCGTTTAGGCGGGGTAGGGTAAAATCGGGTATTTTGGTTTTGGTGGTGAACAGTATCAGTTCGGTTTTGCTCGGGTTAATGCCGAGGCCACAATTTGTAGCCCAGGTGCTTACCTTGTCTAGAGCCACGTATGGTATAATCTAGGGGATCTCTTCAAAGATCGTCCACTGGATCTACACAGTGATGATAAGACCCATAATTACATACGCCACTATAATATGGTGGAAAAAGTCATACAAAAGATCGCAATAAAGATGCTCAAAATGGTACAACGGCTTGAGAGAATAGGTATCTCTGGAGCCATGCGAACCTGCCCAAAAGCTGCGATAGATACAACAGCAATAACAGGACTAACACGTCTCCACATACACGTTCACTAAGTGGCGTTCATCAGTGTAACCAGTTTAATACAGCTATATGAGGTACGGCTTGACGAACTTGATATGAACTGCGCGGTTTCAGACCGGCTTCACAAAACACTATGCTTCAATAATCGGGTGTGGGAAAAAGTCCCAGATTATTTCAAGCAGAGCTCCACGCCATTCAAGAATGCGCCAGCCACACCTGGTATTAAAGGCGCCACCATCACAGAACTGATAGTGTATTACAAAAAAAAAAATATGCTGGGAACATATGCAATATACCACCAAAGAGCATCCCAGGACTTTGGCAGGTTAAACGAGCCATCCAGCGTTTCAATTGAAATGCCGGACAAATGTCTAAATTTGAGTCGGCATGATATCAAAAACCTAGTATGGCTTATGCGTCACCACAAGTTACGACTTCATCAAAATGAAAATAGTCGACTATCCACAGTGCCGGCTATGTCTTGAAGAGACGAAATAGCTAAATACATTCTAGGTGAATGTCCAGCCCTCAAAAAAACTAGAACGAGGATATTCTTTAGGGAACAATTGAGGTCCGAAGCCATAAGGAAGTCCTCTGCTGGCAGCATAATCCGATTTATACGAAAAGTATAAACACTACTAGCACAAACAATTGCTGGCATACACGGTACAATTGTCGCAGTGCCCTTTTCTTTGCCTTGGCAAACCAGAAGCAAAAAAAAATTATTTTCTCAACATTTGCATTTGGTCCATTAAGTCCATGATTATTTTGTTCTTCTTGTAAAACACATTAGCTTGTGGCTTTCTTGCTTCTGCAACCAATTCGCGGTCATTGTGAGGTGATGCCAGTAAAATGGCAGCCTTTGTTTTTTTCGGGACATAAGAAACTGCGGCGACATTAGCCGTAAATCCTAGGATAGTTGATTGTGTCGGGCGACTACGATCCGGAAGCATTTCATTAAGAATACATTTCTTATTTTGTCGAGTTGTTCCATAAGCCAGTCCAGATTCCGGATGTTTTTCCACACCTTCAATATGTAGTCGCGCTACTTTACCGTTTTGCTATCGAGTCTGCGGATTAAATAATAACACGTCCGGTTTCCATAAAACTGACGCTCTCTTTATTCTTATTCTTAATCTTACACGTGTATGACTAGATGTGTATATAATATAGGTACATGAATATCAATATGGTGTTGCAGTGTGAGTTGCATGCTTAACTCTTACAATAATTACTACAATTCGGCCATCCTGACCATTAAGATCACCTGATCTTGCAAATTTACAATCAATCATTCGCTTTACTCTTGTTCAACCATGGTTTCATATTGCCCAGCGTTAAATTCATTTCAGTTTTAACTACCGATTCCGTAGGGCGATCGGCAAACACATAATTTGACTTATACAATGTTTTAAGTTTTTCTTTATGAACATAACGTACGTCTTCACCAACTTCTAAATCCAATTCTGAACTATCATTATCTTTAGATTAACATGAGTTGTTTTTCAAAATATTCACTATAATTGTCTATTTCATTCGTGTAAGTTATATTATCTCTTAAATGTCTAAGGGAATACTATCGCTATTAATTATAAACTTAAAATACAAACGTCTTACGTAATCATTGGTCTTGCTATCTTCTGGCAACTGATGTAGTGCTGACTTCCTCTTTATCTTAGAACACATATTTGTCATATGTCCCACCGAGTTGCAATTATAGCACCTGACTGCAACTCTTTGTCCGTCCACTTGTCTATCTTTTGCCGTTCTATCTGCTGTCAATCCCGTCTGTCTGTTGCTAAATATACTAGCAGTCGATCTTGTTCGCACCTTCCGCTGAGTGACTTTGCCGAACGCTCAAAGTAGTCCTGCCTTTGTTGTATACCCCTGGACACGGGCATATAAGCTTATGTTGTCATTAGAAAATCCCTCAATCGCGTATTCAATCCATTCTTCTTCGTCCATTTTCAATCCAGTCGCCAGTCTCACTTTGTCGTAGAAATATTCGGTGAAAGTTTCGCCCACTTTCCACTTTCGGTTTTCGAATCTTTTCCTTATTTCCATCCTGTTTTGCTTTGTGCCGAAAACGTCTTTTAACCCCTCGGTCAGGTCATCTATGTAAGTCCTTTAAAAAATTTGCTTGTGTGTGCAGCCATTCTTGTGCCTTGCCTTACAATTTACTTACGAAGAGTGTGTGTAAATTTTTTTTTCACACTGTACACCTCTTCGACGTTTCTTAGCTGTCGCCAGCCACACATTAACACTTATCATTCCACTAAATTCCGGCAACATCTCCTTCCACAATCCAATTTTTTGCGCCACGTTAAACTCTCCTGTCGTACCGTCCGATCGTTTTCAACCACCTTCTGCACTAGTTTCTGATCTATCATTTGATTTTGCGATCCGTTGTAACAGTTCATTTTCTCTCATTATGATTTTTTTCCCCAGTTGCAGTGTCTAGCGGCTGTTTTTCGATTCCTTCTTGTATTTGTTCGTCTTGTCGTCGTCCCTCTTCTTCGTCGTTACTTAGACGTTCGCCTCGCACATCTGCTGGTATGTTATTCAGGCGAATGACCAAGGTGGCTTTGTTTTCGTTGCTTGCCATGCCCAACTGTTGTAACCAACTTCTGAGTTCTGCTACTGTGAACTCGTCTGGATTTACTAATGTGTCGTCCATTACGAAGAAGATAGAAAAAAATTTTTTTTTCGCGGTGACTGAACAAGCGGCGACACAACCAACTTTGTGGTAAACACACGATCTGTAGTAAAAACTTTTTTTTTTTTTTTTGTGTAATCCCACTTCTGAGTAATTGTAGTCGCGCTACTTTACCGTTTTGCTATCGAGTCTGCGGATTAAATAATAACACGTCCGGTTTCTGTGAATGCGACCATAAAGCTGACGCTCTCTTTATTGTTATTCTTAATCTTACACGTGTATGACTAGATGTGTATATAATGTAGGTACATGAATATCAATATGGTGTGACAGTGTGAGTTGCATGCTTAACTCTTACAATAATTACTACAAATAATTGTTAATAAATTATTGTAAGCAACAAGAGTCCTCCCGCTCTGGCAGTATATACTTGTTTTTTAGCTATATCATTACCAAAATTCGCAGCTGATATCCGTTCTCTTCACTTGTTTCCATAATTCCTTGCAAGGATACAATACTTTTACACTGTATTTCGCTGGCTTCGATGGTATATAAACGTATTGTGTAAATTGTGTGTGCTGCACTGCATGGGAATAGTTGTTCGTCAACAGTTAAATTTTCTGTCGGTGTATACATAGTTTCCAAAGGTTGATTCGGCATTGTCCATATGTCCCGAATGGGAGCTGTTTTATCTCCCCTTTGCCGTTCTGCAGGAGTCCTTTGATAGTGAAATCTTATTATAACTCGGTTTATAGCCCAATATCGGTTTAGCGACATTGTTGTTCGGAATACCTGCTGGTTCTGAATGCTGCATGTTTGCTATCTTGTTAGCAGTGGTATTCAACGGTTAACAATCAAATGCAAAATGATCAATTCACAAACATAAAAATTTAGATACCTACTACCCGAAAAGCCCCAGGTAAAAGATAGTCGTATTCATATTTAGCCGAAATACCTTAGGTAGGAACTGTGAAATTGGGCGCGTTCAATTTGCAAGGCAACTGCGAGTTCCCTACTAATTACATTTCTATCACTTGCCAAACAATGGTCACGTGAGTTATTCGATCAATGAGGAAATGTAAAATAGTAGGACTAGTAGTTGCCTTGCAAATTAAATGCGCCCATTTACACGTTTTTCCATACAATATACAGGTATATCTGGTAAGACCTATCTGATCCTTTCTAGGGTTTTTTTGTAGAAAATCATTTTTTTTTCTCACCCACTTACCTACATCTATTATTTGTTCTACTATACAATTCATTAACAAAACAAATGATTTTAAAAATGGAAAAGGTCTGACCAGACCTACTCTTACACAGAAGGGTCAATGACAGAAGACAGCATTGTGTTTCGGATGCATTAAGTTCCACCCTATAGGTTGTAAGCTACTGAACAATGCTTCTAATTTCACACCCGACGCAGAAAGGTGTGAACCAGGACACGAGTATGAAATGCTGAGGATACTGCAATCATCGAAGGAATGAATTGGATTAGAAGTTTCATACAGGAGATCATTTACAAAAATGAGAAAGAGAGTCGGAGACAAAACAGAGCCTTTTAAGGAACCTTCGAAAAGGAACTTTTATCAAGTAGAAGGGGCAGCGTAGGTTCATGTTTGGACGGTCGCTGAATGGGAAAACAGGATTGACAAATTAAACAGAGGTAACGAGCGCAACCCTGACTGCACAACATTCATCATCAAAGGCGCTCCCCCACATGCTGATGCTTCCTGGTTGCTGAACTTATTCCGAACAAAATTTTCCATAAACATCGAAAATTGCAGTAAGATCTCCGCAGTGAATTCGAAAAGAACCATTTCTTTTAAATTCAGTATTCCCAACAAATATACATGGTTATTTTGGAACTCCGATCAGGATGTCTTCAATTTGGGCGAGATGCAGCTATCTAAATGGATAAATAAATCTAAAAGGAAGCAAAAGAAGCCTAATAAAACTAGCCATAAGTCAAACATTAACAAAAAGCCTCCATCTTCGAATAATAAAAAGCCATCCCCTTCACCTATCTCTGAACCTATCTCCTCCGACAACAACTGGTCCTTTAAAACAGGCATTTTTCCAAACTTTACCCAACCCATTGTCAAAAGCTCTCCCAGAAATTATCTACCAAAGCGAGTTTCTTTTAACCTTCAACCTAATTTCAGTTCCTCACAAACGCCCTCCCCACTATCACCCTCTCCACTAACGCCTTGTCCACTAACGCCTTCCGCTAAGATCGTTCCTTCCGCGACGAACTATCCAAATTTCATCCTATCCCACATCATCAATCCCACTCCACCGTCCTCTTCTCTTAGCACTCCACCAGCCCAAAACGCTTCACCACAACAACTTACCGACTTCCCGGTCAATTTTGACCCGCTTCTTCCTCCCAAAGTTAAACTTACTGCTAACTTTGTTGACCATACATCTTTGAACAAAGACCTCGACGGCCGTTATGTAATGGCACGATTAAGAGATCACAGACTCTTCGAAAACGTTCGGTTATTCCTTGCTTATTTGCATGATAAGCCCGAATCTGTTTGTATCGACGGTAAGACCAAAACCAACGTACAAATTTCGATTCAAAAGGAAGGTCTCCCTACCGATCTTCAATCATTGAGCGAAATATATATCCGTTACCATGAGAGTTATAATATTTCCCCTACCACTGTAGCTAAGGACCTATCCGCTTACGCATCCCATATCAACTCCAGACACATCTCGCATCTACAAAAAACTCGCAACGACTATAAAAATTATTTTCGCCCCTAACTCAAACCCAGCATGTGCCCTTCCCAACTCGTTCACAAATACCTCTGAGTCGGCCACCGACCTATCCTCCCATACGCTCTCCCGCATTAACGCTCCCCTCACTTTTTACTATCAAAACGTAAGAGGACTGCGATCTAAAACCCACGCTGTCTTGCACCAATCTCATGCTCTTCCATTCGATGTTTACGCCCTGACTGAAACAAATCTGATTCCCGACATAAAGAACCAGGAGATCCTTCCCCCTTTTTTTAATGTTTTTCGAGACGACGATCTTACCCGACCAACTGATGGCTCTCCCTGCCGAGGCGTCCTACTGGCCACCCTCAAAGACCTTGACTCCTCTCTAATTGCTGTTTCCAATTCTTCTAAGCTTGACTTCGTTTCTATTAAAATAAAACTCCCCAGCAGATCTGTTTACGTTATGTGTTTTTATATCTTACCGGCTCAATCTATAGAATCCTACCAACTCGCAATCGAAGCAATCGACCAAATAAATAGCATATCTGATTCCCTTGATGATATCATTATATTCGGCGACTTCAATCTTCCGCATTTGCACTGGACTCTATCAGATGAAGAATCTTTTTTTATCGCTTCAAATCCCACCTCAAGTAAGGAATGTCTCTTCTTGGATGGGATTACAGACTCAAGTTTATATCAAGTTAGTGGGGTCTCCAACTATATGGGTAGGCAGTTAGACCTCATTTTCACAACTGACCCTATAAACTCCTCTGTGTCCCTGAGTCCCTTTGCGCTGTCGATCATTGATAACTTTCACCCGCCACTTCTTCTTTCTCTTTTCCTTAACTCTCCTATCCAACCCATTCACTCAGCAGCTGCCTCGTCTTACGACTTCCATAAAGCGAATTTCCAAAAAATCAACACTTATCTTAGTAGGTGTTCTTTTAAGTTCGCCAATCTACCTCTGAAGGATGCTCTCTCCACTTTCTACAAAGAATTATTTAATTCTATATCTCTCTATGTCCCCTTTTCTCGCAAGAAAACCTTTTCTACGAGCCCTCCTTGGTACAATCGAAGGCTTCGGTCTTTACGTAACAAAAGAAACAAACTATGGGCAGTTTTCATTCGAACCGATTCTTTTTCTGACTATTCCAACTACCTCGGTGTTTACCTTCAATTCACCCAACTTTATAACTCCCTCTATCAACAGTATCTTAATAGTGCGCAAACCAAGCTAATAAACGATCCGAAGTCATTTTTCCAATTCGTTAACTATAAAAAAAAAAATCGGACGGTTTCCCCCCATCCCTTTCTTATGAAAATAAATCATCTACCGATCCGCTTACCATTGCCAACTTTTTTGCTTCTTTCTTTAAGCAGTCTTTCGCCGACAGCTCCTTCGTACCGGATCCCACCTACTTCGAATATCTTCAAAAATTCTCCATTGGTCCTTCTATGTACCAAAGTTTTGATCATACGGCAATAGAAAAGAAGTTGCTTACACTTAATGATGAATATTCACCCGGCCCAGATGGTCTTCCAGCCATATTTCTTAAAAAGTGTTCCTCAAATCTTTGCTTACCCCTCTCATATCTCTTTCAGCTATCGCTTTCTCAAGGTGAATTTCCTCAGATATGGAAATCCTCCTTTATAACACCAATACACAAAAAGGGATTAAAGAGCGAGGTGACAAACTACCGCCCCATAGCCAAACTTTCACATATACCCAAACTTTTTGAAAGTATCTTGTATGAAGCCTTAAGCTTTCAGTGCAAGTCTTTTATTTCCCCTAACCAGCACGGCTTTTTAAAAGGTAGATCAACTACCACTAATCTTGTCGAATTCATATCCTCTACACTCTCAGCCATAGAAAGTGGTAAAGAAGTCGATGTTGTTACAACAGATTTCAGTAAGGCTTTTGACAAGATTTCCCATAAATTAATAGCTTTCAAATTATCTGCCCTTGGCTTTGAACCCATTTTGCTAAAATGGATAGAGTCATACCTGGAAAACCGTTTTTACAGTGTTCGCTTCCGGTCCGTTCTTTCGGCACCTTTCTTAGCCAGCTCTGGTGTTCCACAAGGCAGTCATCTAGGTCCCCTTTTATTTATTCTAACAATTAACGATCTTGAAAGGATCATTCAACACTCAGCGCTCTCTCTCTATGCTGACGACACCAAATTTTTCAAAACCATTTCTTCACAACATGACTTTAGCCTCCTTCAAACAGATCTAAATAGTTTTTCCAACTGGTGCCTTAAGAACTGCCTAGAACTTAATGTATCTAAATGTCAGTCTATTACCTTCTCACGCAAGAGCAACAAGTCTCCTCTTCGAATTTACCAACTCCACCATCAGCCTATATCTCGTGTTCAATCAATTCGCGACCTTGGCATATTATGCGACAGGGAACTAAGCTTCCGTTCGCATATTGATGAGATAATTACTAAAGCAAACTCATCACTTGGCTTCGTTAAAAGATGGTCAAAAGAATTTTGCGACCCATACGTGACCAGATCCCTGTACATAACTTTTGTTCGGCCCCTCCTAGAGTACGCTAGCCAAGCGTGGTGTCCCTTTCAACGAGTTCATGTATCTAGAATCGAAGGCATTCAACGTCGTTTTCTTCGATTTGCTCTTCGTGGTCTCTCTTGGAACGATCCTCTCATCTTACCTCCTTATCGCGACCGTCTTAAACTTATAAACCTAAATACCCTTGAAGAACGCAGGGACGCAGCTGACATTCTCTTCATTCACCGACTCCTTTCAGGCTCCGTCGATTGTGCGTCTCTTCACAACTCTATCTGCCTTAACACTAATCCTCGTAGTCTACGCTGCCCACGACTTTTCTATCTTCCAACCCACCGTACCTTGTATGGCTCCAACGAACCCATCTCACGTATGCTACGGAAGGTTAACTCAAACCTTAATGTTTTTGACTTCAACCGCAGCACTTCCTCTATAAAAATCGATCTCCTTAAGCCCTCCCCCATCACCCCCCCAACAACACCTAATCAGTTTTAGTTTTAAGTCCTAGCTATAAGTCTTAGTCTTTTAAGATATTTAGCTTGTATTAAGCCGAATAAATGGGGGCGTACGCCCCCACCAAAATTAAATTGGCAAGTCCAACCATAGGCCTTATAAGATCTATCAGCAATCTCCGCTCTGTGTAACATGAAAGAACAGGAGAATATTTACCACTTGAACATAATAAGTACACTGCTTCAGGATATGAGATGACTTCAATGCAACAGAACCGTGCTTAAAATAGATTAAATATTTGCCTTTCTTTATGGGTTAAACTGGAAAGCTCTAAAAACAACGTATCAGAAGCTCCGCAGTATGGTAACCATTTCGTAGATCTCTCGTCATGTAATAGGGCTAGTTATACCCTATTCTAAGGTTATAATAATTTATACTTTTACTCATTGGAACATATCTTTATATTGTTAACATATCTTAATATTGCTCGTAGACCCCTAAAAGTTACAATACATATATGTGATCAGCATAGACATTTATGTTGATCTAGCCATTTCCGTTCGTACTCCCCTTGTCAACTTTTACGCCCTCATATTCGAACTATAGCTCTTTCTATAGAAAGCTAAAATTGGCATCAAATTATCTCTATGCGCCCGAAATGATCTATAGGTTAAGTAGCTTAGGTAGCTTAAGTAAGATTTGAAGCTTTAAGTATGTATGTTTATATAAAATATCAAAAAAAGTTAAAGAAGCCAAATTTTTACCTTTTCTGTGTCTTAAAAAAATAAAATATAAGCTAAATCGTGTAGGTTATATTTTATGCCGAAAGGGAATTAGTTTTTATGATATACTAATTTAGTTTAGGGTACTGGTCTAAATGCCAGGTATGCGAATAAGTAAAATTGTCCGTTCTAAATAAAATTTTATGATTTTTTCTTAGTTAACAGATTAAACGATGAACTTATAAATTTTTTGAAAAGTAAGTTCCGACATGGTCAAATGTAAGAATTTTTAAAACCCGCCCACTAAATCGGCCACAATTATCGGAAAAATCAACACTGCTAGAAAGCTGATATTTGGAACGGCTCCAGGAAATAACCCCCCAACAAAATAACCCCCCAAATGAAAAATGAAATAACTCCCCAAAATTGGGAAACAATTTCACTGTGAACCCCCTGCTTAGGTTCACTGTATGATTTGGAATAGGTGCGAGGTTTTATTTTAGCACTTGGCCTTATTGCAAAATTGTGGGGACTTAGTTGAATTTGGGGGCTTATTTCACAATGAAATAACGGCCCAATTTGAAGTATGAAATAAGTCCTCAAAAACCCATGAAATAAGTCCCCATTTATATGAAATAAATCCCTACCTCCATACAAATTTTAGGGAGTTATTTCATTTTTCATTTGGGGGGTTATTTTATTGGGGGGTTATTTCCTGGAGCCATTTGGAACATATACTCTCTAGGTCCAAAATGATCAAGAGCAAAGATTTCTAAAATCCGCCCACAGACACGCAAACTACTAAAAAAACCTTTGAAAAAATCAATTTATAGAAAAGTCCAATTCTCAGCAATCGATGTACATATACAATTCCTAAGAATTTCTTCATACAAAGTTGTTTTCCACTCCCACATTTTTCTTTTCGTCTTTTTTTAATCAAAACAATTTTTTTCTCATTAAATCCTTTAAAAAAAACCATAAAATATATTCTGTATTACAAAACTACTATTATTATAACTATTATAAGTTAAGTTGCAATTTGATAGGGAGACATGTTCATTCCTATAATACATTATAGCATACAAATTAAAACTTGTTTAATTACTGATTTCGATTGATGAATTTTAAGGCAAGCAATATACCTATATTATTTATAGTGGAAGGTTCACGTGCAGTTTAAATGCATCTTCACATCAACTACCACAGGTACGTCGCAACTTTCAACCTCTTTCAAAAACATTAGTTGTATTTGTTTAATCAAAGTTTTCGCGAGCGTATTGGATATTGCCAGAGTGAAAATTTAATACATAGCAGGGTTAAAGAATAACTCAAAAGAACTATAAAACATTCAGTAGATGTGCAATTTTCTTAATCGAAAAGTCTCCTATATTTGCACACATCCCAGAAAGAATTTCTCATAGAAGAGCAATTTGACAATGTGCCACTGGCAGCAAAGGAGCAATTCATTTCCAGAAAGGTGAATGTAATTCGTTCATCGCACATTCACATAATGTTTGCCATTTGGGTTCCCATTTCGCAGATTAGTTGGTTATGTGAATTCTATGCAATTTTCCCTACGTGTGACTTTTAACGTAATTGATACGACTATGTGCATCAGTGTTACAGTACGAGCGCCTTGTATATATCTGCATGTGCTCTGAATGATGTTGCAATGTTAACTGTATGTAAAATGAATGCTTTTTCTTTTTAAAATAGGGAGTGTTTGCGTTTTTCTATAGATATACGGATAAGATACCTGTCATACGGGGATATGTTTGTGATTCTCAATTTGATGTGTCGCCATTTTTGTTTTACTAACTCACTCCTGCTAATTGGTTAGCACATTTTGTATATCAAATAGACCTGACTTCTCAATAAATAATAAAGGTTACCATATAGATAGAAAATCACTTTAAACCAATAAGGGGGAGGGATAATTGAATAATGTTTGGTTTCGTCTAATTGCGTGAGTTTGAAACTATTGGCCACAGAGATTCTCTTACTTATATTATGTGGCCATTTGGATAAAAATTTTACAATTTTGGTTTGAAAGGATACAACCAAAAATTAGTATTAAGTTATCAATAAGCTATTAATATATTAGATATTGGTTTTGAGGCTCCAATACGCAAACAATATTGGAAGATTATCTGATTATTGAGAAGCTGCTGCAACGCCATCAGACGGAACAACAACAATAAATAAAGCAATTGGCTTTCCAGAAGCAAATTAGTGAGCAACATCTTCATAACACACAAGAAATACCTACCATACGTTCATCAACAACTGTTGTGTAATATGTATATCCAAAAACCAACAACGGAGAGTAAGGAAAATCCTAAATTTACTTACACAACATCTAACATGAAAGGTGGTTGAATCTCAAAAGATACCGAATAATGAAATGCAAAATCCTCGTCTTCATCAACAAGCGATCAAGCGCTGTTACTTTTCTGTTATCGAAGCAGCTTCATCTCTTCAATTCATTCATTAAATTCATTCTCGCATGCAGTTTTCTTCGTCATCTTTAAGTCCAGGTACTGGTATGCAACCTCTTTTGGTAAAAGCTTCAGGTAGAGATGTATATCAGGGATGAAGTTCTTAAGGTCTAGTCCCCTAATCGCAAAGCTGCAGAAGGTCCCTTTAGCGAAGAATAGGACTTGTATTTCCAATGATTTTTCCAATTTAACCTTTTTTTAAATAGTGGGCGTGTAAGTGGGTAAGGGCTCAAATTTTAACTTTTCGATAAAACAGTTTTTGTTAAATTGTGGGTAGATTTTAACCTGGGCAGGTAGTGGGCAGATTTTAACAAATTTTACACGTAGGCATTTCGGGCCCCTATATATTCCACATTTCCGCTTTCTAGCTCGAATTTGAATTTTGTCATAGATGAGTTTTTTTGAGATTGTGGGCAAATTGGGCGGATTTCAAAATCCTTACACTTAATTATTTCGGGCCCCTGGAGAGTAAATGTTCCAAAATTTCAGCTTTCCAGCGTAAGAGGACGGAAAATTCTAGATCGACATGACTATCGATGCTGGTCACACATATAGTAACTTTTAGCAATATAAAGGTATGTTAGAAACGATCAGGGGAAATTTGCATACCCTTTGAATGCTATAAAACTGTGTACACACAGTTTCTCATGTCAGCCTGATTTATTTTTTGTTTGTCAAATAGATACATGCAAGATTTGTTGACCTCAACCGAATTTTCGTTCAATGATAAATTCCTTGAAATTAATTATAAAGGTATTATTATAAAACACATCAAGTACGCCGAACAGTTAACACTATTATTGAAACACTTACACTGTGTGAAAACTCCCAAAATCTACCGAATTTAATGAAATTTAACATAAATTGTACCAAACTGACGTTAAAATGGACAGAAATTTGTATTTTTAAACAGTTATTTTGTTAACCACATGGCCAACTAATCCAATAGTGCATTTTGGCGCTTTTTTCAGAGCAAAAAAGAAAAATAAGGCCGTCGGCTCTGATGGCTTACCAACGAAGCCCTTCATATACGGAGGTGATATTTTGGTTGCGAGCGTGAACCAAAAATGGTCAAACAAGTAGGTATGGGTGGAAGAAAGCTGGAATATCAGCTTCATATGCCCCATCTTCAAGAAAGCCGATCTATGTCCTTTGGAAAGTTTTGGTGGTTTGATGTTAATACATACCGAAGACGACTTAAATTTGCATTATTAGCTTCACACATTTGTAATAAACAGCTCGGGGACAGAAAAACTGCAACCAGAAGAAGATAAATAAGTTGTACTAAAAGCTAACTCACGCGACATTCTGTGTTGAGGGGATCGTCCAAAGTACATACACTCTACTATTCAGGAATTCTGTACAGATTGGAAGCACATGTATTATCAAAAATCTCCTTACTGAAACCATCAAATCGACTAATTCCAATCAACATTGTTCTGGCTGACCCACGATTATATCAATCAGGGCCAATTGATTTTCTCTGCCCTAGGTCTTGGCCAAATTAGCTTAGGCGAAAATTCAAAAACGTTACAAAATACGGTAGTTAGATGGACAGTAGCCAGAAAGGTGTCAACTACCAATGGCGGACATGAAACGTCATACGGATTATGAACTGAGATTGAAGCATCAACAACAGATCGAGCAATTTTAAGCGTTTTAAAGAAGTCGTGTGGTGGTGGTCACAGATAATTACAACTTGTCTGAGAAACTTACTTCACCCTAACTTCGACTAGGAAGGTTCGCCTGCCCTTCAAGGAAGCACCAAGCTTACGGTAAAACCTCTGAATCATAACTTACCACAAAGTGTCTTCAATCGTTGGCACAGAATATTAAGGAATGGAGTACATGAAGATTGAACTTTTGCGTGATTTGTATTTAGATGATGCCGTAACTGGTTCGGATCAGCTGGGTGAACAATTCTTGGCTACTATAATAAACTACAATTCATTTTTCAAAAAGCGGCTTCAAACTTATAAACTGGTGCTCTAACCTTGAATCTCTTTTGATGACCATGCCACTTAAGGATAGAGAAACCGAGTTGAATTTTAATAACACATAATATCGATGAACATACAGAAATAATAGGGTTTACATGAATGCCAAAATCCGATCAAGTCTATGCAAATACATCCTGGGATCGAAAGGATTGAGTGACCGAATAAACATTATATTCCGACAAAGCTCATTTATTCGATCCACTAGAATTCATGGTTCCAGTTGTTGCAGTTGCGATTATATTTCCCCAAGAATTTTGGGAGCTAAGCCTCGACTGGGATGCAGCATTACCTCAAGAACTGCAAAAACATGTTTCAAATTTCTTGATCGCTTAACAAGATTAAGATCGATAGACACATAATTTCACATAAGCTAACGAAAAATACACAATACCACGTATTTGCCGACACCTTAGAAAAAGCGTATGGCACAGTAGCACATGCCCGATCATGCAACAATGACAATATCATGCGATGCGTCTTTTATGTGCTAAATTTACAGTAGTGCAATCAAAGATATATTAGGCACCATAAAAATCTTTTCCCCGACTGGAGCTTTGCCTTGCCGTTAATCTTCGGCATCACTCTGTTTTTACTGCAAACCGTTTATCGCACAGCAAAATACCATATCACAACGGCGCCATGTACCTTTCGAAGCAAATCTTGTGAATGTGCTATCACGTCGCATGGCACCAGAACTCCTTGAAAGTTGGAACATTTGGTTCTATGGTTCTTGCATGGAAAGACGACAACAGTAGCAGTCATGTCGCTGTCGGAAGAGCAATACATAATATTCTCTTACACGACGAACAAATCTTTAGTTTTCTAAATATACCCTAGAAATACTAGTATGATGATATACATATCATAATCATTGTAAAAACATGCTCATGCGTTACGAAGATCTGTTACTTTCATTTCATTCCAGCACGCTCACCGCACTTTGGAGGCTAATGGGAAGCTGCAGTTAAATCCTCAAAACACCTGCTGCAGCACACCCTCACGGGAGCATCATTAACGTACGGGGACATTGAAATAGCAGTCACTCTTGTCGAACCATTTTTAATTCAATGCCTATTAGACCGATGTCAACATCCTCGAACGATTTCACTTCTCTCACTCCTGGCCATTTTATCTTCGGAGCGCAGTTTAACAGCAATATTGACCCAGCTCCCCTAACAACTAACTAATGAAGGCATGCTCGGTGGAATCTTGTGACCGACCTCAATTAATCAATTTACGTAACGGGCACCCGACCAGTGAAGAGTCTCTGCCTGAGACACTGCAGCCTTCCATACTCTGCGATCCCGGGTACGCTGCTTCTAGTTCTCCAGACCAAGCGCTCTGGCATCCGCGATGGCTTGATCTTTAAGGCGGAGGTTTGGACTGCATTGCATTCTCGAACCAGGGAGCTTGGAGTCGAAGATCCTCTTAGCTGGAGCATTATTTCCCATTCGCTCAATGTTGCCGAGCCAATGTAGTCGATGTAATTTAGCTTTTTGGACTACTCGTACATCCACATCTTGGTACAGCTTATAGAGTTAGCGGTATTATCTTCTGCTCCATTCACCCTCCTTGCACACAGGACCAAATATCCGACGGAGTATTTTTCTTTCAAAAGAACACAATATTATGTAGCTCCCCTTTTCAACTTATCGTCCAGCAGCATTTTGTCCTTGGCTAAATCAAAAAAGCAGCGGTTTCACAAGGTGGTTCTCTGCAGGATCTCCACAATCTCGGTGAAAGCATCTAACATGGCACGCTGGGAACGGCCGATGATGTCGATATCGTCCCCATACCCCATTAGCTTGACGGATCTATTGATTTGATATTGCCTTCCGTGTTAACACCTGCCCTTCGTACAATTTTCTCCAGAACAAGATTGAAGAAGTGACATGATAACGCGTCTCCTTGCCGAAATCTGGTACACATTTAGAATAATTCGGAAGAGCTGCTTCCAAACTGGATCAGTTTTGCCGGGATCCCGAATTCTGTCATCTACACGTAGAGCTCCTGACGCCGAATGCTACCATATGCGGCTTTAAAGTCGATGAGAAGGTGGTGGGTCTCGAATTGAAATGCATTGGTCTCTTCCAGGATTTGCCTTAGTGTGAAGATTTGGTCTATTGTCTAGCTGCCGGACCGGAAGCCACAGTGGTACGTGCCGATAAGTGTGTTGCAGAACGGCTTCAGACGTTCACACAGTATGTTGGATAGGATCATTATATGCGACATAAAGCAGGGATATGCCTCGATAGTTCTCGGAAGACATAGGATCGCCTTTTCGGTGGATTTGGTTCATGCGCCCTACCAAAACATCACCTCCGTATTTAAATCTCTCCGCTGGTAAACCATTAGAGCCGGCGGCCTTATTGTTCTTTAACTTTCTTATAGCTAAGCCAACCTCTTCTATACTGGGTGGTGAAATGGGTTCTTCATTGACAGGACGTGGGTTATCTTCACTCTCTCTACATGATAGGTACCCATTAAGCAGCTGTTGGAAATGCTGCTGAAATACATCTTCTATTACCTATGCTTCGGTTTCTAGGTTTCCGTCGCTGTTTCGAAGAGCCGGCGTCCCGGTCTTAAATCCATCAGCCAGTTGCTTCGCTTTTTTGTAAAATCTCCGGATGTTGTTTCGCTCGCGAGAATCTTCGATTTCCTTGAGTTGGGAGACTGCGTACACCCTTTTCTTTCTACGCAGGATCTTCTTCTCCTCCCTTCTCTGTTCTGCAGTTCCTTCGATAAACAAATTCATCATCATACCACGGGCTTTTTCTCTGGGATGGTTCGTAACCTACGGTAGTCTCGGCTGCCTCCTTGATGATGTCACGATATCGGTTCTACATATTTTTGGCGCTTATTGGTGGTGAATGCACAGAGGAGAGTTTCTCGATCATCCGCTGTCTTTAGAATCCGGCTACTCCAGGTGTGCTGCTAAGTCGTCCAACGTCGAATTTCTTCTTTTGGGCAGTTCGCATTTTCTTCTCGTTGGACAGGCGAGCTCGAGCCGCAATAAGAAAATTGTCAGAGTCGACTTTTGCCCTCGGGATGGTTCCACGTTTATGTTGGAGTGCCTGGCATCGATTATCACCTGGTCGATTTGGTTCGCGGTTCGACCATCTGGTGAGCGCTAGGTTGATGTGTGGATCATGAGCCTTGGAAACCTAGTGCTACTTATTAGCGTATCACGAGCTGCTACAAGGTCGATAAATCAGTATCCACTATCTGTTGTCGTGTCGTGATGGCTGTGCTTACCAACTAATCCGCCGAAGATGTTTTCCTACACCATCGGGACATAAGTTCCAAAATATTTTGTCAAAGATGATAATCTGAATGATGAATGAACATTTTGCAACTCATGAAGTGAACAATTCATTGCTGATGTACATCAGGCGGCAGAGGAAAGCACTCCAGCTAATTTGAACAGGAGGCAACCTGAAATAAAATACCCCGCCGTGATAAGAGAACTGATATTAGAAAAAAGAAGGGCTCGTAGAAAATGGCAAACCACGAGGTTTCCAGGCGATAAGGCTATGTTCAGCCGTCTTAACAATGATCTTAAAAAACGAATCTATGAATTTAAAAATGAGTCACTTAGTAGATTTCTACAAAGCTTAACGACGGATGCGTCCACCGACTATTCCTTGTGGAAAGCAGCTAAGCGTCTACAAAAACACCTCAGTTTCAAAACCCGCCCTTGAAAGCTCCAGACGGTAAATAGATCGAAAACCCGAAATAAACATAAGGACGGGCTACAGTCCGCTTGGGCTAACTGTTGGATACCTTATTCTTATTCCTATCTCTCATAAGTGGGCGTGACAAAAGTCTAAGTATGGTTGAATTGTTAAGAACGCTCTACATATTTTGTTATATAACATTTAAAGGATTTTATCAAAAAAAACGCTCCCTAGCTCAAACTTGGGTGTTTCAATAAAATTGTTTTATTTAATTGTGGGCGTGTCATTAGGCGGATTTAAGAAAAATTAACACATGAGTATAAAGGGCCCCTAGAGAGTATATATTATAAATTTCAGCTCCCTAGCTCCTTTTGAATTTTCAAAAAAAAAAAAATAATAATAATTGTAGGCGTGCCAGTGGGCGGATTTTGAAAATATTTACACATGAGCATAAAGGGCCCATAGAGAGTATATATTATAAATTTCTAATGGCACGGATGACACTAATCACACCGATGACAATTTGTAATATATAAACGTCAGTGCCAAATGAAAAAAAAACTGACTGCGAATCAATGAAGGATAAAGCGGAAAACACAAAGATACTTTTGTGTTAGTGTTGACTGATGTCTAAAGTTGAAACATAGGAATCCCTAATAAGCTACGAGTATCACAAAACAACTTTGCACTTGAACTTTAAATTTGACAAACAAAAAAAAACCTAATGTCCGTAACGTACCAACAGCCGACAGCAAAAAGTTGGAATGTTTTCTACTTTTATTGGCGTCTGATGTTGTAAGCGGGTTTAGTTTTATTTAATTAAATATAAATAGTGAATAACAATTTGCATCAAAAGGTTTCACAGGTAAATTTAACGATTATGGAATTCGTGGACATAAGATGAATTGATTTTTTTTTTAAGAATACTTCATTGTCGCTGGGTAAAGAAAAAGATGTCATTCGAAGAACAATTAATCAATCTGGTAAAGGATTATGACTATATATACAATACCAAATCAAGGACATACAAAAATTCGTCCAAGAGAGCTGTCGCATGGGACAATATAAGCAGAGGTCTAAATAAACCAGGTAATGCATAAACAAAATTAAATTCTCATAGTAAAATTTTCCCATTTTTCTAGTACAAGATTGCAAGCAGCGTTGGAGGAGTCTCCGAGATCGGTTCTCGAGAGAACACAAAGCAATGATTTCTCTTCCATCTGGTAGTGGAGCTGATTTGGAAATGGACGACAAATGGGAGTATTATGATAGTCTTAATTTTCTCATCCCATCGCTGATTACAAGAAAGTATGATTGCATTTTAGAATACCTTATTTCAAATTTATTTATCGGTTTTATATCATTTGTAGGCAAGTTGGTAATTGCGAAACTGACAAGCCGGATTTAATAGAAGGGAGCGGCGACGTGCCTGTTTTGTCCCCTCCAATATTCCCCAACGATAATAATGGCGTCAATAATAATGACTGTAATGGAGATAATGGTGTAACACCGATAAAAAACCAAGCCAAAAATCGAAAGGGAGCAGAGGAAACATTTCAAAATTTCATGGATGGGCTAAACAATACGGTAGCTGCTCATCTTAACGAAACTTCTTCAGATGTTGATATAGAGTTTATGCAGAACATGGCAAAAAAGATGAAGCCATTATCCGAATCCGTCAAGATTCATCTACATGCCCGGATTTTAAGTCTTATAAACCAGCAGCTGCTGAATTTATTAAATAATAATAATTAATTTGTTTCCTTAAATACTATGAAAGCTGTGAACTGTGATTCACAATGTTATGTTCCTGTAATCTTTTAAATTGAATAATTTAAGTTCGCTTGATAAATAAAAATATGTACCTAATTACATTTTATAACACGGTTTTATTTCTCTATCATATTTGGTTAGCAGACAAAAATTCCTTTATTTTATCTCTCATCATAAAGGCAGCTTGAGACGAGTTATTTGAGCCCAAAGTCCTTGATCTGGAAAGTGGGGTTACCTCACTTCGCCAAAGTCCTTTTATGATTTCATCGTTTTTATCGTAGCGATCGACAAAATCGGGAGAATAGTAAGCTTTGTCGTTGAGTTTAACAAAGTTGTGTAAAACAACTGTAGCCTTGACTATTTTATCTGCATTCTTGGGTAACATATTAAGTGTTGTCGTAAGTATTCGCCATTTCGCCACCAAAATGCAGAAAGCATTTTCAATAACTCGTCGAGCTCGGGAAAGTCTCTTATTGAAATTGAGTTTCTCTTGTACTAGTATCTTTCCAGGATAGGGACGCATTAAGTATGTTTTTAATGGAAACGCTGAATCTCCAACCATATAATGATGACAGAGGTAATCGGAGTTCGGTAGTAATTTGGGTGGAGGAAAGTTGAAATCACCCGCTATAATCTTCCTCCCAAATGAGGATTCCTTAAAAATCCCACCGTCACTCTGACTTCCATATGCTCCAATGTCAACGGTAGTAAATGTGTAGTTTGCATCGCAAGAGGCTAGAAGCACTATTGAATTATGGTTCTTATAATTCCAATATTCCGACCCAGCCCCAGGAGGACATTGAATATTAATGTGCTTGCCGTCAATAGCAGCAACACAATTGGGCAAATTCCATATCATTTCAAAATCTGATGCGATTCGCTTCCAATCGTACTCATTTGGCTGTGTTAAGTAAAAGGGCATTCGGCAATCCCACAGTATGTCACAAGTTTCATAGATAATGCTTGCGACTGTGGAATACCCTATGCGAAACATCCAAGCTAGGACTTGTTTTGGCACTCCTTGTGACAGATATCTTGCAAAAATAAATGGGTAATATAAGAAAGAATATGCGCAACAAAAACCTACAAAAGAACCAAAAACAATCGAGCACTGGGCTCGATTGGTTTTCTCCGGCATGTTTTTTCCAAATAGGGTTCTATTAGCGTTCGTAGGATTTCAAATGTTTGATGGGACATTCTTATTATTTTATAAAAATGTTCTGGATCTCGTTCCTTCATCTGTTCAAAGTTCTGGGCCTAGAATCCAGTTTCATCTCTTGTTAAGTTCAGCTCACGAACCCACCAACGCCTTTTGGACTGTTGTTGCTCTTCTTCTTCTTCGATAAAATCCAAGTAGCTTTCGAATCCATAATATGCCGCGTATGCTATTTTGGCAACAAGCGTCATCTTATTCATCTTTATATGTAAGTTCGAAATCAAATTTAAAATAAATAAAATACTAAATTTGAAAAATATTCAAATCGAATTTAAATTAAAATAATTTTGTTGATGACTGATTTTTGTATGATGACAGATGTCAGTCCAAGTTCACTAAAAGCTGGGGTAGCGTAACGGTGACAATGCTAGCACAAAAGTATCATTGTGTTCTCCCCTTAACATTCTCGAATTTCTATGGCAGGAAATACGTTTCGCGCGGATATTTCGTTAAAAAGTTTATAATTAAGCCAATTTTAACAAAAATAAAGAGTCTGGCCTAAGAAGGAGTATCCAAACCATGTTTTGGAATACTAAAAACTTATCAATATATTGAGATTATGTGCAAAAAATAAAAGTGAAACTGTGAAAATCGCGTTGTGGCAAAAAAATACTTTTGTTTGAAAACAAATTAAGTTGAACAATTTTCTAAACATTCATTTATACTACTAAATACAATTGAACAAGACAATTAATTAATAACAAAATTATGAAATAATATACAAGGTGGCGCAAAAGTTGTCAGGTGGCGCAAAAGTTGTCACCCGATGTTCTTTCGCTGTAATTTTTTTATGAATGAAAAACTTTGGTTCTGCTTTTGGATTATGTTAATTGGTGTCTTAAGTTTTTTCTGTATAGTTAACTTCACAAATGTCAAAGTAGAATTTACATTTGCCGCCATTTGCAAAAATTATAGCTTCTTCCGATAGGATGATGACTTTTGCGCCACCTTGTATAATAAAATGTCGAAAAGAGATTTGGAAAATGTAATTTTATCGGCGTATTTGTTGGAGAGCAGCAGCGACGACGACTTTGACAATAGTTCGTTCCTACCACGAAAGCGCCGTGCTGTGTGGACAAAAAAGTGGTTGATGCGTCGTGCGAAGGAAGGTTTTTATTCAAAGTTGCTGCTCGAGCTCCGTACTGAGGAGCCGCATTTGCACAAAAATTTCCTACGTAGGTATGTCAGCCACTCAATTTGACTATTTGTTGGCTTTAGTGAAGCCGATCATAGAAAAAGAGGACACGAATATGCGGGTGAGCATTTCGGCAGAGAATCGATTGGTGCTCACGCTGCGCTACCTGGCCACCGGAGAACATCTTCGTTCACTGCAATACCTCTTCCGAATACCTCAGCCAGCCATCTCGGCAATCGTTCCAGAAGTTCTCGAAGCTAATTACACTGTTTATTATAAAGGTATGAAATAGATGAATATAATGGAATACAACTGCACTATTGTTGCACTTTAAATTATTATTAATTATTACTCGCGGGCAAACTACTAAATTTAGTTTTATTTGGCGGAAAACAAACGAGATAAATTACTAGAAAAAATTGCGGCCGCCGCCGCCGAAAACAGAATTTACCGAACTGTCAACGAAACAAATGCGAGATGAAAAGACGAAATATATGAAGAGCGCGAGTGCAACAATCAGCAAAGTATATGCTGATTTCCCGGTAGCTCAACAAGGGGTGGGTTCAGGTAATAAGAAAATAATGTTTGGTGAATCGCAGCAAAGGAAAACGCAGGTACTTACTGTGTTGTTTAATTTACGATTAATCACGGGTCTGAAAAACAGAAAAAAAAATGGGCGCCACACAATTTTAAGGTGAATTGTGAAACCAGAGAAATACAATCAGAAACGAGCGAAAAACCACCGAAAAAAAGAAATGCAAGATTTTTTTTCCACGACGTTATAAAACTCCGTTGGAGTACGGCAAATTTTATTGGGGTTTACCTCACACCCGATTGGGAATCAAAGTCCCAGAATGACTCTTGATGACTTTCCCCGAACGATGGAAAATATTCCAAATTAACGGGTCGCGGGTCCCGTAGTATACCGGGAATTTTCGGAGGCACGATACTACCGAGATCACTAATTTTTCCACTTTAAAACCTAACACTCCCACTAACTATACTATAAAAATTACACAAAGTACTTAGCTTTTTATTAAGTGAGATCCTTCAACTCCTTTTCCTCTTCGTCCCTCAAATGGGTTGGTATGATCCCGCCTTGACAAGTGTCGACCTGCTCCGGCAGGTATCCTGAGCGATTTTAAATTTCCCTGCCGCCTATCTCCTTACTCGAATAATTTTCTTAACTTTTTTCTTTTTACTTAATCACAAAGTCCCTTCTGGACGATAACAAAACTTCCACTGCCTTTCTGCCTGGTCAACCAAGAAGTGATCTTCCAGCTGGCTTTGTCCATTTCATCGGCCGGCATCCTCACTCACACATCCATACCTACATGGGGAAGCAGAGCCAACGACAGTTCAACAAGACCATTCAGCTGTGGCGCTGGAGTGGTCAACTGTTTCTTACTCCCCCATTCTCACACATACTTAGACCATTTGGCGGTCCATGTCCTCTTCTGCTGCACTATGTACTCTCACATCAGTGCGCTGACATGAACCCGCGAATGTTCTCACGCCCTTCAGGCGACCTTTCACTCAGTGAATTCGCCCATTACTCTAACTCTATAGTAATGAACGAACCCTCCGACCGAATCTGGATCTGCCTTTATTCAGCCCATACCCTTTTTGACAGATCGCGAAGTAAACAAAATGTATTCGAGCAAGGAGCTAGTTTTTCAACAACATGAATGTTATTTATTTATTTTTCAAGAATATCCCCACCAAAAAGCACAAAACTCTTGAATAAGTGCAGGATGCGGAGAATGGAAATCTTTTCCAAGATGTCCATCCCTAGGACCAGACCCAGAAGCCATTCGCGAGCGGAAAAACAAAGGAGTTGGTAATTAAATATTTGTTTGACTTGAGAATTTTTCCCTATTCTACCTCGGTGGAATCGTGCGCAGATTTTGGGGAAAGGGACATGCCGATCGTGGGCCATCCTTTACATCAGTTTAATTTATGGTGGGCTCGCGGCCATCGTTCTATTTATGTCCCGGGAAAGTTCCAAGACATCCACATGTGGTTTTTGTTGACTAGGATGCTCGTCTACCGTCACCCCTTCTCAGTTTCACCGTGATGTGTTTGTGTTTGTTTGTTTTAGTGTAATCGCCGGTACGGTGGCGATCGTTGGTTCCTTTCAGCGTGATTTAAGTGTATCGCGTTTTGTGTCTCGTGTGTCGTGAGGGTGTTTTACAGGGCCGCCCGCCCGCACGCCTCTGCTGCTCCTTCGGTGCTCCCACGACGGAGTTGGATCAAAAGGGATCGTCAACAACAGCAACAAATCCCACCCTCACCTCCAAGGAAATGTGCTTGGTTTTCGAAGAACCCCAAGCCATTTCCAGAGGCTAAGGAAAACAATACAACAGAGGAAGGGTTTTCAATAAATTACGTTAACTGGGGACTGCTAGACTAATCGTCGGCGGCGCTGTGATAGGGCTTAAGGTCCTTCACGTGCCATGTACCGCGATCTCTTCCATTATCGTCGATCAAGGTGTAAGTCCACGGGGAAACGCGTTTCTTTATTTTAAACGGGCCGATGAATTTCGGCGCAAGCTTCGCGGCATAATAGTTAGCGGCCTCGGACAACGCGAAGTTTCTTCGCCATACAATCTCATTCGGGAGATATTGAACATCTCTCCACCTGAGATTGTAAGCTTTCGGGGACTTCTTGGCTGCGGCAGTTAACTTCCTACCGATGTCTACCCTAAGCTCGCTAAAACGGTTCTCTACCGCGTTCCTATCGATCTCCCCATCGCCTCCAACTAGACCCTGCTCTGGACCTAAGCTCTGACTACCTGAACCTTCTCTCCTACTAAGAGTGGCTGCTCTGTCGTCGTTGCCTAGTTCCCCGAGTTGATCGCTTGCGGGAGTTATAACTCTTCCGCAAGTAACCATCTCTCTTCCAAAATTCGCATAATATGGAGTTATGCCTAAGACGTCGTGCTGTGCGGTGCGTATTGCACACGCTACGAATCCCAATCTCGATGATTCTCCGAGATATACGCCCTCAGCGTTGTCTTGATGATTTGATTGATGCGCTCTGCAGGATTAGCCTGCGGATGGTAATGCGCTGTATATTTAAGTTGTGACGCGTACGCCTGGCAAAGCGCTTTCAATTCCCTACCCCGGAATTGTGGGCCGTTGTCACATACGACCACCGACGGAACACCAAAAAGAAGGAAGACATTGTCTTCAAGTTCCCTACAGACTGCTTTAGCGGTAGCAGATCTCAACGCGAAAAGGAGAGGACATTTTGTAAAATAATCTACCACAGTCAAAATATAAACGAAACCCCTACTGGACTTGGGAAGTGGGCCTACCAGATCTACACAAATCATTTCCCAAGGCCTCGAAATTCCAACCCTCTCTTTCATTAGACCAGCCGGTTTGTCGTTCACCGGCTTCACCTGTTGGCAAACGCTACAACGCTTAACGTAATTAGTGATATCTTTTTTCATTTTCGGCCAATAATATCTACTCCCTACCCTAGCATATGTTTTACGGACCCCCATATGCCCTGCTAACGGACTATCGTGACATTCTTTTAAAATCCCTAATCTGCCTGCTTTCCCCACTACTAATTTCCATTCGTTGTTGTCCGCGTGGACCACGATATGGTTCGCTTTAATGAATTTGAAAAGTCGACCGTTGTCGACTCTCCATGCTGGGTAAGCCAGTGGGTTCGACTCAACAGCTGACACCATTTTCGCCACCCAAGGGTCCATATCCGCTTCTGAGACCTCGGCTACCACCGGGGCTTTCCTCGCATTCGGCGGACCAAAGAAACTTCTTACTCTTCTTCAACAAATCTGTCAAAGGGCGAACTAGTTCTGCGAAATTGGGTACAAAGCGCCTGTACCAAGAAATTGTCCCTACAAAGCTCCTAACTTCCTTCACATTTTTCGTTGCAGGAATCCTAATCATGCTTTCCACCTTTTCAGGATCGACGTGAAGTCCGTTTCTATCAACAACGTACCCTAGAAATTTAAGAGAGGACCTACAAAAGTTGCACTTTTCCCTGCTAACTTTCAACCCCGCTTCACATAATCGTTTAAAGACTTCTTCCAGTATTTCAAGATGTTGTTCGAAGGAATTGGTGACGATGATGATATCATCTAAATACACGAAGACGTGTGGCTCGAGATCGGCACCAAGAACGCTGTCGATGAATCTCTGCCACGTCGCCGGTGCATTATGCAAGCCGAGAGGCATTCTCTTGAACTGGAACAAGCCCCTATTCGGAACCGTGAAGGCTGTGAGCGGTCGTGATCCTTCCACCATGGGAATCTGCCAGTAGGCCGACTTGATATCTAAAGACGTGAGATATTTTGCATCTCGAAGTTTATCTAGGGTCGTTGAAATGTAAGGCAGTGGATAAGCATCCCTATCTGTAACCTTATTTAGTTTTCTGTAGTCGACGCAGAACCGAAAAGACCCATCCTTTTTCCTGATAAGAACAATTGGAGACGCCCACGGACTGTTTGATTTTTCAATAACTCCCGCGTCTAGCATCTCCTTCAGCTCTTTATCAATATGGACCTGCATTGCAGGCGAAACCGGGTAATATCGCTTTTTAATCGGTTCGGCCGACGTCCTAATTTTGTGTTCAACCAATTGGGTACAACCTAATCATTGTGGCATATCCCTGAAGATTTTCTCTTCCAAAATCTAAAATTGCCTTGCTTGATTTTCGTCCAATTCGGACTTTTCCTTAAGAACGGAAATCGAACCAACCGACTGTTGATTCGAGAAATTCCACACGCCTGATCGCAAATCCGGGACTACACCCGACAGTGCCCAAAAATCTGCACCAAGGATCATAACGTGTGGTAGAGCTGGTATTACCAGACACTCTAAAAATACCGATTTATCCCGTACCACAATTGGAAGAGACACTACCACCAAAAATTCTATACCCACCCCATCTGCTTAAGCTACTGAGCTTATCCTACTCTTTGATAAAACTAACCCTAAATGTTTTAAAATGTCCCACCCATCCCTACAGACAATGGTGCGTGAAGCACCGGAATCCAGTAACCCGAGGAACTGAATTCCATAAATGGAAACATTTAAAAATGGCCGATTGTCTAACCCGTTTGCCTCCAAAGTGAAACCTAAATGAACTAGAGGTACCAGCTGGTCGTCAGCAGGCGACCTAACTAGTTGCGACGGCGCTCCTGTCCTGCTGTTCCAGGAGTCCGTTGCGCGTTTCCCGCACAACGTCGGCAATCCCTACGATAAACCCCTGCTGCACCACAACCGTAACATCTCTTAGGAGCAGAACACCTATTTGAGAAATGACCCTCACTATCACAATTAAAACAACGCATTTGCCGACGTTGCTGGTTGTCTGGGGTGAGAACCGAAACTCTGGGTTCTTCCGTGCTGATATATGCCAAATCTGGCTCCAGCAAATGTCTCTTGCGCGTCGTGGGTGGTCGAGCAAATGTTTCCACATTCGCCCGCACCGTCTCCAACTTGCGCCCCAACGCCACCAAATCACTGACACACTTGGGATCCGCCAATCCCAATTGCGTCTGATAAAATGGCGCAAGGTTTCGTTGCAGAATCGAAAGCTTTCTCCGCTCCGAAATCGGTTCCGAAAGTCTTCCGAACATGTTCTGCAACGTTGCGACGTACACTCCTATCGACTCCTCCTTGCCTTGGGTTCGTCGCCTGATCTCCTCTAATAAGAGATCGTCGTAATTGGGAGGAAGAAACTCCAATTTCAACTCCCGAACCAGTTCCTGCCAGGAAGAGACCGACCCCTTAATCGCCCTAAACCAATGAATAGCCTTCCCTTCGAAGAGTTCCACTGCCGCCCTAAACAATTGTTGAACTGAAACCCCCCTTGCTTCTCGAAGTTCGTCAACCCTTTCCAAAAAGGCATTGAGGGAAGCACCGCATCGATCTCCTGAAAACCTTAAGTCCCATTTGGACAAGTTTTCCATTCTCTCGTTGGTAAAAGGCTGTTCACTTCGCCTTTCATCGTTTGGCTGGGAATTCCTATTCCTGGTGGTGGCGAAGGGTCCCGGGTCGTCCGTCTGGGTGAAAATGAGTCCGCTCGTGTTTGCCGCTTTAGCTTAAGCCTGCCATCGTCCTGGCTTTCGTCGTCGTGGCTTTAGTCGTCCTCGCTTTCCTCGATGTCCCCGAGTAAGCTCCAGAGTTCGGTCTTCAGACTCTTTTTCTCTTCGACTTCGTCGGTTGTCGAAGCGCGTGCCCTGCCGATCCTAGTGGTCGCCCACTCGATCTTTGTTACGAGCTTTTTAAACTCGGGAGATCCCCGCTCAGGGCGGGTCGCTATGAGCGCTCTGATCTCCAATATTTTCCTTACAACCGCATCGCGGTCTTGCTCAAAAGAAAAAGGGTAATCTTCAAAACTTCCTACTTGGGACCCCCGCCGCTCCAGAGCTCGGGCCGCTCGTAGAGACTTACGCATAGGATCCACTTCCCCCGTCGACAAACCCCTACACTCGACCTCATAAATAAGCTCTTCCTTCGACAGACGATTGATATCCATGATTATGACCGGATGAAAATGAGAATCAACTACTAATTGAACACGGATAGAGACAAAGTCTAATTGGGTGGCTGCCTTGTACTAGTGCGGCCTTAATTTCAAAACTCACTAGAATATATTATTCTCAGGTTCAGGAAAAAGAACCTAATCTCACCAAATTACAAGTTTTATGAATAATAACGAACTATCGAACTTCGGTTACTCAAAACCCAAAAGAGTAACGATCAGGTAACATAAACCCCAAAACCCAATAGCAACCACTTGTATCTAATGGTTCGACGATAAGGAAACGAACCAATTCAACTATGAATTGCCCAAAAAATTAAAATTTACTAACTAGGATGGTTAGCCACAAGCCAACAATAACAAATAAATTACGAATCTCTAAAAGAAAAGGTTTCAATGAGCAATCACCCAACGCAGAGTAAAATCAGAGTTTAATGCCGTCACTCAAAAAGATTAAATCGAAAAAATGTCAAATTCACCAACCCCTTCCAAGGAATATAAAGAACGATCTATCCACACAAAACTGAAAAAAAAATCCAATTTACTATTACTATCCAAAAATCCGATGGTAACTCTAGTCGCCTTAGTTGCGATAATACTAATCGAAGAAAAAAATGTATATGTATACCTAAATGTAGGTCAGTAGTATGAAACCGAAAACGAGATCAAAAAAAATATGTATGTAATTATAAGGGTAAATATGTAGGGCAACACAATAGCACTGAGATTGTATGTGGATTTGTATGCAGCAAAATTTATAGAAAAATGTATAAAAAAAATGCAAAGGGTATGGAAAATCACCAAGAAAAATGAATAAAAATATGCGAATATAATTGGGTACCTATTGCTATTAATATTAAGGTATATATTGATTTATGACCCAGTTATAAGAAAATCCCCCAAAAATTTATAAAATATGTATTGGCAAGTATAGTATGGGTAAATATTCATATGCAAATATAGTAAATATTTATGTATTTTATTTACGTAAAAGGTATGGCAAATCACCAAAATAGTGAAACAATAATTTGTGTCAATATGTGTAAATGTGTATCTCAATATTATTTAAAAGAATCAAAAGCTAAAACAAAATGCACAATTGCACCTACTTGTTGATAACCAGGCGTGTTAATCTGGTTATCTCCCTTGCTCTCACAGGTTTCAAGCGCTGATAACAACCGCACGTACTGTATCAAATAACCGGCACACAAAATTCCACTGCTTACTAGCGGTTGTAGCTATGTACTATGTATTAATACAATCCACCTAAAGTAAAAGTAAAAAGCACTTGAAATAATATAACACAAAACTTCCCTAAACACAATACGAAACTCACTATGATTGTCGGCACAAAGGACCCCCACGCTTGTACCGACAATTTTCCTACTAAATATGTATGTATTTTTTTTCCAGCAATACGCGCGCGCGAACACGACAAAAACCACAGCAAAAATCACAAAAAAGCCCCACGTTGGGCGCCAATTTGTTGCACTTTAAATTATTATTAATTATTACTCGCGGGCAAACTACTAAATTTATTTTTATTTGGCGGAAAACAAACGAGATAAATTACTAGAAAAAATTGCGGCCGCCGCCGCCGAAAACAGAATTTACCGAACTGTCAACGAAACAAATGCGAGATGAAAAGACGAAATATATGAAGAGCGCGAGTGCAACAATCAGCAAAGTATATGCTGATTTCCCGGTAGCTCAACAAGGGGTGGGTTCAGGTAATAAGAAAATAATGTTTGGTGAATCGCAGCAAAGGAAAACGCAGGTACTTACTGTGTTGTTTAATTTACGATTAATCACGGGTCTGAAAAACAGAAAAAAAAATGGGCGCCACACAATTTTAAGGTGAATTGTGAAACCAGAGAAATACAATCAGAAACGAGCGAAAAACCACCGAAAAAAAGAAATGCAAGATTTTTTTTCCACGACGTTATAAAACTCCGTTGGAGTACGGCAAATTTTATTGGGGTTTACCTCACACCCGATTGGGAATCAAAGTCCCAGAATGACTCTTGATGACTTTCCCCGAACGATGGAAAATATTCCAAATTAACGGGTCGCGGGTCCCGTAGTATACCGGGAATTTTCGGAGGCACGATACTACCGAGATCACTAATTTTTCCACTTTAAAACCTAACACTCCCACTAACTATACTATAAAAATTACACAAAGTACTTAGCTTTTTATTAAGTGAGATCCTTCAACTCCTTTTCCTCTTCGTCCCTCAAATGGGTGGGTATGATCCCGCCTTGACAAGTGTCGACCTGCTCCGGCACGTATCCTGAGCGATTTTAAATTTCCCTGCCGCCTATCTCCTTCCTCGAATAATTTTCTTAACTTTTTTCTTTTTACTTAATCACAAAGTCCCTTCTGGACGATAACAAAACTTCCACTGCCTTTCTGCCTGGTCAACCAAGAAGTGATCTTCCAGCTGGCTTTGTCCATTTCGTCGGCCGGTATCCTCACTCACACATCCATACCTACATGGGGAAGCAGAGCCAACGACAGTTAAACAAGACCATTCAGCTGTGGCGCTGGAGTGGTCAACTGTTTCTTACTCCCCCATTCTCACACATACTTAGACCATTTGGCGTTCCATGTCCTCTTCTGCTGCACTATGTACTCTCACATCAGTGCGCTGACATGAACCCGCTAACGTTCTCACTCCCTTCAGGCGACCTTTCACTCAGTGAATTCGCCCATTACTCTAACTCTATAGTAATGAACGAACCCTCCGACCGACCCTGGATCTGCCTTTATTCAGCCCATACCCTTTTTGACAGATCGCGAAGTAAACAAAATGTATTCGAGCAAGGAGCTAGTTTTTCAACAACATGAATGTTATTTATTTATTTTTTAAGAATATCCCCACCAAAAAGCACAAAACTCTTGAATAAGTGCAGGATGCGGAGAATGGAAATCTTTTCCAAGATGTCCATCCCTAGGACCAGACCCAGAAGCCATTCGCGAGCGGAAAAACAAAGGAGTTGGTAATTAAATATTTGTTTGACTTGAGAATTTTTCCCTATTCTACCTCGGTGGAATCGTGCGCAGATTTTGGGGAAAGGGACATGCCGATCGTGGGCCATCCTTTACATCAGTTTAATTTATGGTGGGCTCGCGGCCATCGTTCTATTTATGTCCCGGGAAAGTTACAAGACATCCACATGTGGTTTTTATTGAGTAGGATGCTCGTCTACCGTCACCCCTTCTCAGTTTCATCGTGATGTGTTTGTGTTTGTTTGTTTTAGTGTAATCGCCGGTACGGTGGCGATCGTTGGTTCCTTTCAGCGTGATTTAAGTGTATCGCGTTTTGTGTCTCGTGTGTCGTGAGGGTGTTTTACAGGGCCGCCCGCCCGCACGCCTCTGCTGCTCCTTCGGTGCTCCCACGACGGAGTTGGATCAAAAGGGAGCGTCATCCCTTCCCTCATCGAACGTGGCTCACTACCGTGTCTGTGGTAGATCTTTATTCGCATTTGGGCCTTTGACTACTCAGACCGTTCGTCCGCGCCCGCGAATCTCATTAAATGTGCCGTTGCAGACTATCCGTCTGGTTGCAGAGTGCATTGAGCTTGCCCTCCGCCTTTTCAGACCGTTCGTCTGTCATCATTTCCCCCAGACCGTCTGTATCGATGTGCACAGACCGTCCATCCGTGTCGGCTTTCCCAGAAGGCCCGTCTGTCGTCATTTCCCCAGACAGTCCGTCTGTATCGGCATCCACAGACCGCCCGTCTGTATTCGAGGCCAATGCTTCTTTTGGTTTGGGCCTGCCCTTCAAGCCACCTGTGGTGGTTGCTCCCCAAGGCTCCAGAGACGTAGACAATGGCTGATGGAACCATGGTTGCCCCTCCACCTCTTCAGACCGTGGGAAAGCAGACCAAGAAAAGAGGGAAATTGCAAGGAGGGTCAAGGGAACTAGAGAATGGCCCTTGTTGCGGGCAATTTGACCGCAACACTATTAAACGCAAATTATTTATTTCTTTTGATTTCGATAGGCACGCAGAGCATCGTTTTGATGGCAGTCGCAGATGCCGATTACAAATTGATTTACGTTGACGTCGGCCGTAATGGGAGAATGTCAGACGGTGGGGTATTCAACGGAAGCACTTTTGGCCAGGCATTAGACAACAATCGGCTGCACTTACCTGCACCGAAATCATTACCTGGCAGGGATGTAGCCGTTCCATACGTACTCGTTGCTGACGACGCATTCGCGATGAGGCCGAACATAATGAAACCGTACGCACAAAGAGGTCTAACGTTGTCTGAGCGGGTTTTCAATTATCGGCTCAGCCGTGCGCGTCGCATTATTTAAAATGTGTTTGGCATCATGTCTGCGCGTTTACGCGTTCTTCGCAAGCCTATTTATTTAAATGCCGTCAAAACGAAGAAAGTGGCGCTCGCTTGCTGTGTGCTGCACAATTACTTAATGACGACTAACAAGTTACACTATACGCACCCCCAAATTCGTTACACCAAGTGGATGATGAGGGCAATGTGACCACCCGGGGTGAGTGGCGTTTCGAACCAATTACTTCGACGTTGCATCCTCTTGAACCAGTGAGAGATAACTCAAAAGACGCAAAACAAATACAAAAGGAATTTATGTATTATTTCACCGGCGAAGGCGAATTGTCTTGGCAGTATACTTACGTTTAAATTTACTAATGTAACTGTCATTTACTTAAATACAATTCGCTCCATTAAATTCATGTTTCTATTCAATGCTAATGCATATTTATATATATATATATTATTGCATATCGCTTTCAGTCATGGCGACAACATCGATGATCTCCTGGTCATAATGGTTATCATTATGTGGTACTGGTAGTGGAGGATGTAATTCCAATCGGTGGGATATTGTTCGATGGACGGCCCGCTGCTGATTCGGTGTGGAGACAATCTGCGGCGGCGAAATAGAAGTAGTCGTCATGGTGTTCGGGTCGGTGACATTTGTCCGTGGAGGCGCCTGAGAGTAAATCAATTGCATTATTCTACCCTCCAAATTGAAGGCGACGTCTTCTGGAAATCTTCGCAAATGTGCTGCGACCAGTTCACCGAACACACTATGCCGATCATCTTGCCTACGTGCTATATTTCCAAACACTTCAGTCGCCAAATTTCAAAAGCTACCGGAATTCGAATACGAGCACAATAATGGTGATGGTGTTGTTGTTGACGACGCCGTTTTCTGTGTTTCTTTTTCTGTTTTTTTTTCGGCGGTGGTGTAGGTTGGGCAGCTTCGAGGGACGTTTCAACGTTTGACAACTGCGTCAATTCATTTAAAATTGAATTATCATCGTACGCATCCTCCTGAAAAACGAAAAACGAATATAGTAATGTGCGAATGCATACGTACATGAAAGCAGATCAATGGAAGTACGAGTACCTACCAATTCTAATGTGGACGTCGATGGATACGATTGTGTCACTTCGGAAGCCTCCAAAAACATCATTTCACTTAGATGAGGCCACGATGCTTTCGCAATTTCGCCTGTACCTTGGCCTGGTTTTCTGGCTCGAAATTTGCCCAAATGGGATTTAAAATGGCTCCGCAGTGATTGCCATTTAAGACGCGCCTCGACATCGTCAACACCCTCAATATTTATATTGACCGCCACCTGTTTCCAGGAATCAATTTTGGAGGTCGGAATTTTGTAATCCTTCCGCCCACTATCCCAAAGGACAGAATTATCATGAACAGCCGCAATTAAAGCAGAATCTGTTTGACGGTCCCAGGAAAATAATATTTTTCTGCTCCCTCAATATCGGCTTCACCGTCGTTGTCACTCATTTTATAACACAAACAAAATTAACTTTTTACTTTTTCACGATAAAAACGTGTCATCCGATGTTAGATGACAATATGGAAAATCAAGTAATGTCATCCATGGGACGTTGTCATTCAGATGACACGCTGTCAAAAATATTTGGTCATCCAGTCCCAATAGCGATGACAAGCGATCACACGGTCAATGAAATCAGTCATCTGGATGACATAAAAATCGTGTCATCTGGTATGTCATCTGGTTGACACGTTCAATGACATGCCGGATGACAGGCGATCAGACGGGATGACCACTTTAGGACAAATTCTACGTCATAGTGACGTCAGGATGTCATCCGGATGACAATTTTGGATGACCGTGTGATCGTACCTTAACTCGTAATTCATTTAAAAAACGATGGTTACATAGTGCATAGCATAATGTATTTTTTCCAAAATTATTCCTAAATTTTAGTGTTTTATATCTGCCGTCTAATTTTCTGCGTGTGTTTTGTTGGTGGTTAACTGGAATCCTGTAACTGTCATCATAAAACACATTAACTAAGGTGGATTTCAAGATATCCTTCACACTTCTCTCTAGGCTTCAAACACTTAATACCGGACAAAGCAGAGTGGACGCATCGCGATAGCGATAGCCTCTAAGAAGGAGGAGTCGGTGCTGGAGTCTTCTCAGTAGAACTGGACATTCACCTCTCCTTTAATCTCCCAAACTATTGCATTCTTCCATTTTATTGCGTCTTCCAAGCCGAAGTTACAGCAATTCGCCAAGCCGCTGACTGGTTGACGGTAAATATATAGAGATGTCCAAGGGAATTGTGAAGCTGACGAATTTGTTAGATTTTGATCCCTTGTCATCGACGGCCTATAAGTTAGTCTACTTCGTTATAACGCCATAGGCTATGCTGATGGAAATATAAATGGTAAGCTTAGTGCAAGAATTACCCGGGTTCTATACTATGATGGTAAGACTATTATCACGTACGCGTTCACATCGTCAGGTGGCCGAAAGTACATGAACGGATAACGGCAAATCAGCTTCAGAAGGCTCATCTTTTTGTCTGACTCGGTAAAACAGGTGCTATGCACGACTCACATTTACAAATCTGAACGGGCTAGACATGCATCGGAATCTGCGTTATTAGGACCAGCACCTTATTGCAGAGACAACTGGGCTACTGCTTAAAGGCTTATTGAAGATTGGGATCAACAGGTTCGTTTAACAACTGGGAAAGTGTCCTTAGTTTAGGACAATTAAAATAATTAATTAAGCCTTACTCCTTCAAGGAAATCCTTAGGTTAACTAAGGAAAATAATTAGAAGCTGGTGGGCTCACATTCTCTGTGAATACCCGGAACGTATCTTTCACAAAAAGATACTATTCACGGTGGAGCTATGAAACTCTGCCACTAAAGATTCTCAGCTTGCCGTAGTAGAAGCTTTCATGGCTGTTTGAGAAAAAAGGCAAAGTTTATTGAGCTTGAAGTCACCGACTAAGACAAAACCGACTAAGACAAAACGACAATTTTGATAGGGACTACTAGGTAGTAAGGGAGTTCCCCTACATCATAGTAATCATCAACTCCACGAATGACACCTTAGTGGAGATGCGACGAATAATTACCCAGAGAAACTGATCGATTTGGCAAAGCAAAGGAGTTACTCAGGAAGGGTGAACGAAAATGGATTCTTTCGGGACAAAAATACTCCGTCGGATATTTGGTCCCGTTTGCAAGGAGCGCGAATGGAGGAGCAGATGCAACCAAGAATTGCATGAAGTCTGAAAAGCTAAAACATGTGTCTAAATTGGCTCTGCCAAATCGAGCGAATCGACACAAATGCTCCACCGAGATGGATCTTCAACTCCTAGTACCCAGGTTCGCAGAGGAAAACGAAGATTAAACGCTGGAAGCAGCACGCCTTGGATCGCGGATGATGGGAAGCGACTGTCCACGGGTCGGGAGCCCGTTCAAATAAGTAAATATTTTATCTAGCAACGTAGGTATTTCCGTAATAACACTAAGCTCGTGAGTAGATTAGTAGGACAAGTTCCTATTCGTATCAGCATTTTAACATTAGAATACTCTCTAATCCTATCACAAAAAATAATGGGTAAAAGTGGTCAACCACTAGTCCTGCTATAGTTACTATACTGTAATCATGTTATGGCAAAACGCTACATAGATATAACATCCTCAATATAACCATGCGAGTAATAATAAAAACAAACTTAAATTTTATAACCCCAACCGAAACCAACCGACCGACGACTGAAAGCACAAAAAAATCTTAATTCCGGAAAATAAAAATGCAAACGAAACACTGAATAAGAAATGAAAGCAAGTACATTTACCCATTCGTCCTTGTACATAATGCCATTCTTCCCTTTTGGCAATTGTATGAGTATCTGTGAAACGCGGTGATCATGAAGGACTGAGTCGAAAAGTTATTCCATAACACACTCGACTAGCTGGAAAGAATTCGAATTAATTCAAGCGTATAATTTGATTTCTCTTGGGATGTAATTAAGGGCAATGCATATACCAGTGAAGAGTACTGCATTTTTATTCGTTATCCTACATTTTGCTTCTACGAACCAAAGATTTCTTAAAACGCCCGCCTGGCCCACCGAATCAATCAACTCGCTGGTCCTTGCTCTGAGAGCAACAATGAAAAAATGAATTTGTATCTTTTTTACTTGTTTCACAGTTATACTTACTTGCTTTTTCTGATAAAAGAGAAAAAAAATAACGGTAATTGAATTGCAAATGGATTATCGGACAACTAAGAGTTTACTGTGGCAAGCATTCGATGCATTAAAATGCACTTACGAGTAGAACGCTTCAGTATTCTCTTTTGCATTAATTAGAGTCTTTCACAGAATAAAATTAAGTGCATATCTAGCTTGATAATGCTATTCTTAGTTAAGTGTTTATCTACTCTTACTTCTTGTTCTGTTTATCTTTTCTTAACCTTCATCCCACCCTTGTGTAGAAAACTACATATAAGCTACCTCTTTTCTTGTTTTTTTCAAAAACTACTAATTACTAATTTCCGGAATTTTCTGACTTTATTATAACCCTTATTTTACATAAATAAAACGGATTTCCCAATAAAATAAAAGTTTATGACGGTTGTTATTTGTATACTTACCTTAATTACCTGCTTGTGTAGATTTCTACACATATGAATAATTAGTGCATTTCATATACATATGCCAGTTTCATTGAGTCTTTTCTGAAGTGAACATTGTGCGCTAATATCGTGAATTTAATAGTAATAATAAAAAAAACTATGTCGAGACCAAAATACCTTACGGTTGAAGAAATGGAAGCATTTGTGGATGAAAGTGATGGTGATGATAGTGATATTTCTGAAGACAGTGATGACGAATTTGTGCCAGAGGAAAATATTGGTGGTGACGATGACGATGACTTGTATTCAGACGATAGTGATTCAGACGGTGAAGAGGAAGTGAGTGATTCAAATGAAACGAACGAATCAGTTCAAGGTGAACATATGGATACATTGCTTGTTTCAAAAAATGGTATTGTTTGGCAACCACAACCATTTCAGCATAAAAGTGGTAGATCTCGGAATGAAAATGTGATTTCTCTTCGTCCACGAACTACAAGATACGCACAAGTTCGTGTTAGTGATATCAAAGATGCTTTTTTACTTTTTTTCCCACCACATATTGAAAGTATTATTTTGAAACATTCAAATGCGTATTCAAAATCTATAAACGGTAAAGACTTCAAACAAATCGATTCGAATATGTTGCAAGCTTATATTGGTGTTTAGATTTTAGCTGGGGTTTATAGGTTAGTCGGTATTGCTTTCTATTTGATTTGGAATGATTTTTGACATACATTTGTTTTTAGATCGAAAAACGAAACTACCATTGATTTATTTGATGGTGAAAGAGGTCGTCCAGTGTTTAGAGCAATAATGTCGAAGAAAACGTTTAAATACATGAATCAAGTTATTCGTTTTGTTGATGTCATAAGTAGAAGACAGCAGAGATCTTCCGATAATATTGACAGATTACTATAATCCACATGAAAATCTTACAATTGACGAGCAATTACTTGGTTTTCGTGGACGGTGTAAATTTCGTCAATACATGCCGTCGAAACCAGTAAAATATGGATTGAAATTCTGGTTGCTGGTGTGTTCGTCCTCATGTTATGTTTGGAAAATTCAACCATATTTGGGAAAAGCAATTGGTGCCAGTTCATGTGAAAAAGGACAAGGCGAACGTGTTGTTTTGGATCTCGTTGATGGTTTGAAAGGTCACAACATAACAATGGATAACTTTTTTGTCTTCGTATGATCTTGGTCAAAAATTGTTGTCAAAAAATCTTACAATGGTTGGCACTTTGAGAAAAAATAAAAGAAGCATTCCACCAAAGCTTCTTGTATGTAAAAAAAGGCCGTTGTATCAATCTACATTTGCATTTACCGACAGCACAGGACTTGTTTCGTACATTAGGAAGGAAAAATAAATGTACTGTATTACAAAGTACAATGCATAACTCTATTCAAATTGGATCTGGTGAAAAAAAGTTACCATCAATTATAGAGTATTACAATAAAACAAAAGGTTTGTTTATATACACTTCCTCTTCAAATTTCAAGTCCTCTAATGATTTTTGTTTTCATTCGATATAAGCGGTGTAGATACATCTGACAAAATGCTTTCTTGCTACAGCTGTAAAAGAAAAACAAATAGATGGCCAATGGCTGTATTTGCAAATATGATTGATATTTCGGCTTTGAATTCATTAATTATTTTCAAAGAAGTGAATCCGAATTGGCAAGCAACACAAAAAACAACAGTACAAAGGAATTTTATATGTGAACTTGGCAGCTAGAAGTGGTAAACCAAGATCGGCATCATCAGCATCTTTGCTTGCAACTGTTTCGGGAGAAAGTTCAGCAGCACAATATTTAGATGATATTTCTGCATCGTCTTCATCAAATCCACCAAAAAGGCCAAGAAGCTACAAATAAAAGGTAGAGCAATATCTCACGTTTGCTATGAAGAAAAGTCTGTCACCAAAAATAATATATACGAAACAATTTGTTGTTTTTGCAAAAAAGCTGCTTGTAAAAACCAACGTAATCGAAATGTTTGTGTAAAATGCATTCAAGAAAAACTAATTTAAATGTATATTCAGTTGTTTCTTTAGAATAAAATTATAGAAGTAATTTTTTTATTTATCTTAATTAAAAAAAAACAACACTAAAACACTAAAATCCCATATGTGTAGAAATCTACACACAAGGGTAGACAACGTTTTTTTTCCGAGGAGGAGATGAAGGTTAAAAACAGCATAAACCTAAATTTACATGAAATAAGTACCTAGATACGAATAATTAGTTTTGTGTGGACCTACTCTTCTGGACTGGACTCAGTGGTAAGTTCGTTGCACTATTAATCGAGGCGTCTCTGGTTCAGTTACACTTTATGTTTTTTTCCACTGGCCCACACGTCCTTGCAAAAGTCTGACAAACATCCAAAAGTATCAATTGTGTTGAGAAGATACTAAACTTTGCCGTTCGGGGAAAGCTTCCTCGGACCTTTGAACGTATTATTCGATCAAGCTCTGTTATTCCTGCTATTGTGGAATATATCTACGCCTGATCATAAATATAGTAACTTTTAGGGGTCTACGGGCAATATTAAGGTATGTTACAAACTATGCGTCAAAATTAATATACCCCTAGAATAGGGTATAAAAAGTCAGCGGATTGATTTTGCAATAAGTGACATCAGGTGGAGTCGAGATTGGCATACTGTTGTCTTTTCAGATGAAAAAAAGATTTTGGACTGAACTGATGGATAAACTTATTATTTTCATGATTTGGGGAAGGATGCAATAAACGTATTCTCCATCACATCATCGATGAACATCACTGGCCCGATTTTAAAAATCTTTGAACATGAACATTTCGGGTCCCCAGAAAAGTTTAAAATATCAAATTGTTTGCTCGAAATTTGATTTCTTCTATATAACGCTGTCTTTTGAATAGTGGGAGTGTCGGTCGGGTTTTAAGAATATTCACACTTGATCATTTCGGGTCCATAGAGAGTATATATTCAAGCTTTCATACTTGAGGCAGGGCTTAATCGACATTATCGTTCCTCTTGAAATTAACATTAAAAAGAGTGAAAATGATCTCTACAAAATGGAGGGATTCAATCCGGAATTTGTAAATATGAGTAAGCGAAGAGGTGGAGGTATTGCAATATATTTAAAAAACAATATAGAATATGAATTTAAGGACCTAAACAGCATATCATGTGAATCTCTAGAGATACAAATTACATAAGGAGCTAAGGCTGAATACGTTTATGCAGTCTATAGACCTCCAGGGTTTAGTGTGAAAGAGTTTATAGGGGAACTTGGAAGAAATTTGGATGAAATCGCTAAAAAGAAAGATAGAAACATGATTGTGATGGGTGATATGAATATAAATGTCAAAGATGGTCAGAATAGCAATGTGAAAAATTATTTAGAATTGCTGGCATCTCATGGATTAATAAATGTTATTAGAGAAAATACTCGGGTCGATCTTAAAAGGGCAACTTCATCGCTAATTGATCACATTGCAGTTAAGCTAACTGATAGCCATTTATTTTCAGCAGTCATAGAGAGTGATATTTCTGACCACTACCCTGTTCTGTACGGCACCTTTGGCCCAACTCTCAACATATCCAACGATTGCAACACGAAGTACATCAAAAATAGCTTGGTGGATGTATATTCGATCTACAGAGTGGGATGCACATGACTCTAGTAATGTTATTGATAAAATCTACAACAATTTTGTGACAAAGATGCAAGATATATATGATAAATCCATGGTAAAAAAAACTCTATTCAAAAGCGCAAAACAAAATCTTGGATGTAAAAGACCTTTACGAAAAATGTAAACAAAGGGATGAATTGTATCGACGGTGGAAAAGCAATAGACTCAATATGTCCTACGAAGCGGATTGCAAAAGGCTTAGAAATAAAGTGAACAAGGAAATTCAATTTAAGAAGTCGAATTATTATAAAGAAAAATGTATGCGGACGAGAAATGATCCTCGTAAAACGTGGACCATTATAAATGAAATTATGGAAAGAAATAAACCCAGTTAATATGACGTTATCATCAAAAATTTTCCAGCAGAAAAATGTCATTTAGCCTTGTCCATTAAATGTGCCGAACACTTTTCTGACCAAACGCTACAAATAATACACAACTGTGACAAACTTTTGTCTAAACGCACAAATGGAATTCTCAATAACTCCACTTTAGCGACACAAGCAAAAATGAAGTTCTCTTTATTTTAAAATCACTTAAACAGGACCAATCTCCCGGAACAGATGGCACCAGAGCTCGATATGAAGAAGCATGCTGAGACTTTTGCACCATTTGTTACAAAGATTATAAATTTAAGTTTAAACCAAGCTGAAATCCCTGACATATTAAAAAGTCGGTAGTTAGGCCTGTAAATAAAGGAGGCGTTAAAAGTCTAGCTTCTAATTATAGACCAATATCTATTCTGCCAGTTATTGAGAAGTGTCTGGAAGAAGTGGTGGCAAAAAGATTTCTAAGCTTTATCGATAATCACTCAATAATTCATGATAGCAATACGACTTTCAAAGAAATAAAAGTACGGGTAAGCTTCTTGGTGAATTCTCAAATACCATTAACGAAAGCCTAAACAAAAGCCAACATGTCCTGGTAGTCTTCATGGACTTCAGTAAAGCATTTGATATGCTAGATCACTCAAAGCTCTTGAACGCATTAAGTAGGCTCGCATCAGAGGAAAGCTCTGTGATGGAGAAGATACTTCAAAGTTAAAATCAATGGAGTCTTCAGCGACGAAAAGGTGGCTCTTTTTGGAGTACCGCAAGGATCGAAGCTTGGACCGCTTCTGTTTATCCTCTCTGCGAATGAGCTACTCCGGGTATTTACAAACAGCCTTCCATTCGCGTTCGCAGATAACATAGCTATAGTCGTTAGACATAGATGCACTCAAACAGCGTTGAGTATGATGCAAGCGGAGTTTGACAAAGCAGTGAAATGGTGTCATGATAACGGTATCGTTTTGATTGCTTCCAAAACGAAACTTATGCACATTCGTGGATCTCATCACATTATCTCAGAAAAGGGAATATTACCTGATCCATCCAAATCCGAAGTTATGAAAAACTTCCCAGTACCACGAGACGCGGATGAAGTCCGAAGGTTCGTGGCGTTTGCCAATTATTACCGCAAATTCATACCGTATTTCGCCATGATAGCCATTCCGCTAAATCGGTTACCTCGTAAAAAGGTAGAATTTAGCTTTGATGAGGACTGCATGACTTCCTTCAATGCACTTAAAAATGTCCTCATAAGATCAAAAATTCCCGAATTTTGAAAAGGAATTCATCCTACGAACAGATGCCTCCGGATTTGCTTTAGGCGCCGTCCTATCAAATTACGACAACAGACCCATTGCATATGGAAGCAAAACCCTTAATAGTGCAGAAAAAAACTACAGCACTATCGAAAAAGAGTTATTAACCGACTACCACATGCTACCAACAAGCGGACACGCAGAATTAATCGCATGTTACGCAACATCAAGAGAAAGTATTTCTGGACAGGCATGTAGAACGACGTGGCCGCATTCGTTAAGCACTGCCCCAGATGCCAAAGAAACAAGCACATTCAACCAAATAACAACCGATGACTATAACAACAACAGCAGAATCATCGTTCGCGAAAATTTTCTTGGATTTAGTAGGGCCTCTAGATGAAGCAGAAGATGGATCGAAGTACATTCTTACCTTACAAGACGAACTCACGAAATTTATCGAAGCAATCCCACTCCCAAATAAAGAGGCTACAACAGTAGCCAACGGACTTATGGAGTCTTTTATACTCAAATATGGGGTCCCCGGGACGATAGCTTCGGACCAAGGCACCGAATTCCTGAATAGGGTATTCCGGGACATATGCAAATTGTTAAAGATAGAGCAATTGCAATCGACGGCATATCATCACGAGAGCGTAGGACCCCTAGAAAATTCACATAAGGTTCTAGGAGCTTACTTGAGAAATTACGTTTCCGACAAACATTCAGATTGGAACAAATGGCTACCTTATTACGTGTTCTGTTATAACACCTCGGTGCATTCGGAAACAGGATTCACCCCTTTCGAACATGTGTTCGGAAGACAGTGTATTTTAACTTCGAACATCACCAAAAAGATAGACCCAGTGTACAACTATGAAGACTACGTAATTGATCTAAGAAACAAGTTGCAAATAGCTCATAGAGATGCCAGGAATACCCTAATAGAATAAAAGGTCAAAAGGAAAAATTGGTATGACAGGGACGGAAAAATGAGACAAACAAATTTCGACATGGATAGTTTAGTCTTGCTCAGGAATGAAAACGGGAAAAAACTAGACCCAATCTACATCGGCGCTTACGAGGTGATATCCCAAGATGGGGTAAACCGCGAAATCAGTTACGATAATAAAAAATTAAAAGTACATAAGAATAGATTGAAACCATTCTATATGTATATGCTAATGATCTAAACTAATAAAAAAAGGGGGGAAAGCGGATATCCCAACATTAGCATAAAAGCTAAACTATTTGTAAACTTTTAGTATATAAGCATTAAAGCTAAACTGTTTGTAAACTATTAGTACCTAAATAAGCATAAAAGCAAAATTATTTATCAACTATTAGTATGTAATCTAAACTATTTGTAAACATTAGTATATAAGAATAAAAGCTATATTATTTGTAAACTTTTAGTATATAAGCATTAAAGCTTAACTATTTGTAAACTTTTAGTATATAAGCATAAAAGCTAAATTATTTGTCAACTATTAGTATGTAAGCTAAACTATTTGTAAACATTAGTATACAAGAATAAAAGCTAAATTATTTGTAAACTTTTAGTATATAAGCATTAAAGCTAAACTACTTGTAAACTATTAGTATATAAGCATAAACGCTAAACAATTTGTAAACTATTAGCATATAATCATAAAACTGGAACGCACAATTACCTAGATAACAAGAATTAAAATTTATATAATTAAACGTTCCCCTAATTGTACAAGTGGCACGGGGAAAAAAAACAAGACATAGCATAATTTCTTTTTTTCTCCCCCGAACGGGTGGTGTGAAGGGACCACACCAGTGGCCACTTAATTAATTGCTTACCCAGTTCACATATGCTAGAACATCGAACCCGGAAGACACGCGGCTATTGCCTTCCCCTTGAATTCACGCCACAACCCAGTAAGATATCGGGTAGCACAGAGTAGAAATAATAATTAATCAAAATACCTCGCCTGCTCACCGATATCTAATGTGGACGGTCGGCACAAAGCAGACCAAGGGCAAGATCGCTCAGGTTACAACTTCATACAATCCATTATACAGGTGCGCGCGGCGCACATGACGTACTATCAAGCGCTGGATAATACATCATGTGCTGAGTACGCAATTCTGGATGAATGTGGGAAGCGGGCATGAGACTTTGTACCGAGGTAATAGTCAGCATTAAATAATAAATATTAAAAACAAATATTCGATGATGGGTTCGATATTTTAAGCATATAAAACTTGTAAATTGTAATTAATAAAGTGGACTCTTATCCCAGAATTTTTAGAACGACGACCATAGTTTCATTGTTGCTATTCGCAGCGCCTACTAGGTTCGCTCGTTAGAAAATCCCTCCCGTACGTAGCAGGTCACTGCTACCGGGAATATGCTGACTGGCGCAATAGCCGAGGCAAGGGCAATCCTTACAAAGGTCTTTTCTTTCATTTCCAGATTCAGCTAGCCCGACTGAACCCAGTCTCGTAGCACAGCGTCGCGAGACATTACACCTTGATATTAATAACAGTCGTTGGTTATCTGCTTGAAGAAACCAACCAAACAACCAACCATTCCAGGCATTTATATGATTGGAAAAGTGATTACCAAGTGCGAAGAGTTGAAATATCTGGAATCAATAGCGAAGCGATCTGTGATGACGACATTAAGCATCGCGTAAGCGTAGGGTGGATGAAGTGGCAGGAAAACTCAGTCATCTTCTGTGACCGAAAATGCCCCCTTAGCTGAAAGGAAGGCCCTACACCGCAGTTGTGCGCCCAGTGGCGGACTAAGGCCGTCAGAGGCCCGGGCGGTAAAGCGGAATGAGGCCCACCAGCTTTAAAAAAAAAAGTAGTTTAACAAGCTTTTCATTCAGTTCACATTTGTATGTATAAATAAGTGTTTATGGTTTTTTTTCGTTAAATCTGGCAAGTGAAATTTAAATTCGAATTAAATTATTTAGGCTAAATAAACATACCTACAATATGGAATGGATATGGGTGAGAAAAATAAAATACAAATCGATCGACAAAAAAGAATTAGATAAAATAAATCAAAGACAGTTTTTTTATTATTTGTAGCGGGTTATATACACTTTGCTTCAACTGAATAAGCACAAACATTTTCTAAGCTACGTTGTCCATTTTTTCAAAAACTTGTGCCGTAATAAACCATTTGATGATGCTTACTGTTTGCTTATGATGTTGAGAAAATAAATCGGAAAGAATAATTCAAAAAGTACCGCTATTTTTTCCCTGGTTCTCTTGCAAAGCATTCAACATGGAAAAATGCAGTTTTATTTTGGGTCAACTGAATAGACACAAATATTTAAATTGGAAATAAAAGTTATTGTGATTAAATGAAACAAGTTTTTCTTAAAATAGTTTTTTATTGGTTGATTTTAGTTGTCGGTACTGCCGCCTTTATTCGTAATAGTTTCGTAAATTCGATCCGGCATGGAATCGTACAGCGTCTTTATGTAGTGCAGCGAAATTTCCCTCCAGGCCAATTTAATGGCTGCAATAAGGGATCTCTGTTCTCAAACTGACGGCCAGACTCATTAACATACTATAACCATCCCCAAACGTTTTCTCTAAGGTTCAGGTCCGGTGAGTATGGCGTCTATTGAAGCAATTCCACATTCTGCTCCCCTTTTCATTTTTTAACTATGCGCGCGGTGTGGAAAAGTCCGTTTATGGGTTCAAAAATGCCTGCAAATTTAGGGAAATTTCTTTCCAAATTTCCTTTACAACTTAATTCAGTCATTTTTGAGATTTGAAACTCATGCTCAACAGTGCCATAGTAGCTTACTGTTCAACATACCATAACACCACCTTCTCGACTATGATGCCGCGCTAAAAATCGTTCTTCTTTCCTCACATCGTGGAAGTAATAATAAAACCCATCATTGCCATCAAAATTAAACTTCTTCTCATCCGAAACGTAGCTTTTCACGCCATTAATTTTTCCAACTCATATGGAGTCTAGATAATTCTAAGCGCATACACTTCCGTTTCTCGTTAAGTGGTGGTTTCTTTTGAATTTTCATACGTTTTAGATGTTTGGCACTATTGATAACCCTTCGCACTGTTGAAACGCTTGCAATAACACCTGCTTTCTGCTTTATTTTTGCCGCAGAGTCGCAGGAATTGGAAGCACATCCTAAAATTGTTCTTCGTTCAACTGCTGTTGTTGCCGTCGTTAACCAGTCGCTCTTGATCCATTGTAGATCGAAGATAATTTTTAATTAGTTTAAGTTTCGAAAACTCCTCTCTCATGATGCAACCGAAATGCAAATGGTCAAGAAGTATTGAAGTACGATATACGAGTACCTACAGGGTAACGATTCATTAAAGTCAAATTTTATTATAAATTAAAGGATTTGAGAAATATAAACCAGTACCTACATTTCGATTTTGATAAGATTTTTTTTTTCATAACTGTTTCTGCTGTTTCTTGTTGAACTTTATTATTGTGCTTATTTTGAAGCTGTTCCATGTACATCTTTTCGGGCGTACCAGTGCAAATTCTTGATTAACCTTGGTTTTTCACTTCGACGAAGCCTCCCGTTTGCAAATGTCGAATCCTATCTAACGCACGCAACCAAAAAAGCTCTCAATTTTAAGTAACCCCAACTAAATCACCGCAATGTTTTTCCAAACACGCAATCAAACTTTCAAGCTGAAAATTATAAATTTTCTTTGACAACCTTTTTTTTGTCTTACGAGTATATTGTGTTGAATACTACTGAGTATTTTTTTGTTCTGCGGACGGTTTCGAGTAACGGGTTTTGCGTTCAAATGGAGAGAAATACTCGTAATATTATGATGGCGTCGAAATACACATGTGACGATAGCTCCCATGTGTCGAAGCATACCACTTCTACCCTACCTTTAGAAATATTTTCATACCAACTGAACGAACTATGCATTTTGTAGGATTTAAGTATTTTCTGCAGGCAGTGAAAATTTCTTTAATATATTTTATAATTTTGATATTTCAAATCAAATTATAGCAATAAGGATGTCGTACTTATTTCTCTTCTTCACGTAATTTTAGAAAAGTTATTGTGAGCATTGTTCCTGTTGATTCAATTGCAGAATAGCATAAATAAACATGAGCATTAGTCTAGTAAATTTTCTTTGCTCCACATCCAATGGTGCAATACGAATTAGCAAACAATTAAACTACGTGAGGTGATTCACTTGCATTTTTGAAAATATCTTCTTGCTACAAAAAGGAGGAAATAGTTGTGTTGAATTTGAAAATAGCTTCCAACATGTTTTAAACTTGTCTTTTATTTACCGTGCGGCATTTTCTGAAACCCTTGAGATTTTAAATTAAGGATTGTATTGCGGTAACTGACACAGAGGAGAAAGTTGCCTAATGATTTAACAGTGCAGTTGATGAGTCTAATGTGTCCCTTACCGCTAGTGGTAAACTCACAATTTATTAATTTTTCCGTAATCTTATAATAAAAATCAGCCTATTTTCCAAAAACATACAGCGGTGTAAATCAGCACAAACATAAAAATTAACAGAAGAAATGAAACTTAATTCTAGTCTAGATGGATAATATTCCAGGACTCATTTAATGCGTATGTAGCTCAAGCACACATATGATCCGTGGGAAATTTGGTTGTGAGTAGAAGTGTCTTACGAAATTTTGTTCTGGATACAATATTCTGGGCCTATCTCAAACTTATAAAACGCAAAAATCGACTTCATCAAAGGACTTTTGGCTATTTGTCCTCTCTGAGACCTTAGGTTTATGTGGACTACTCTTCGTTTTTAGCATGATGACAGTGATAACGATTATGAGTATCAGAAATTCAGTTGATCCTTATGTATTTTGATGGCAAGCTTGAAATACCATTTGCTTTTAACGTCGTTGGCATTGGATTAAAGTCTTAGACAATAAAGATGGCTGTATAATTTGGTACACTGAATATCCATGCGTTTTAATGATGCATCTCTATACAATATGCGTTCGATGGGATGCTGTGTATTAAACACGAACACGGCAGCTGTTAAACATGTCGTAATACGCTCATTTCACAAAAGCTAACCGCAGCGTCTGTTATAAATATTTGATGCTGGAGGTAGCACGAATAGTTGTGTAAAGCCTTTTGTAGACATGCAGTGAATTCGGCCTTTTTGATAGGATAGAAGTGGTTTTCTTGATGATTAACCAGTAGATCATCTGAAGACATAATAATGCACGTAAAGCTTCCGTTGTGCCAAGTTGGTACTGGAAGTGGAAGAACCTTATAAATCATTAATTCTTCATCATCCAGCAGCGGAAGTTTAAGTTTTATGATGATATTTTTTCAAGTTACTCCTCGTGAACGAATGTTTTTTTACAGTAGCAAAACGGATTCGTAATGTCGTACTTCATGTGGTACCATCAACGAAAGTAGGATATTATCATACATTATTGTAAGTTCATTTCTTAACTGCTTAACTGTTGAGTGTATAATAAGATCAGTTAATTAATGTCAAAGGACGAAAAGCATGTCAAGAAGATTGGTTGAATTATGAATTGAATGGGTTGGATTAATTACATTCACCAGATATAGATTGAACCTTCTCATAATATTTGTCAAACGTTTATTTAAAAACAGAAGAACCTAACGTGAAACAAAAAGAACTAAAAACTATAAGGCTGATCTATATTTTTAAGCGCCTTAGTTGTTAGCAAAATTAATTTTGAAATTGCTGAAAACATTTAAAAATAACATTGATTTAAAAATCTTCTTGGACCGCCAAAAAGACGAAGAGGTGAAGAGAGCCAGTGCAAATCTATTTCAGAGTCGCAATATCTACGGTTCTTGCAAATTGTTCTGACAACGAAGATTTTACTACATGAGTCGGGTCAATAGCAAGGCTCCACACAGCTCCAACCCAGGGGTTGATATTAGTTTTAATGAAGCAACCTTAGTTTTCGTTGCAATGATGGTTTCTCTATACTTCCCTTCAGTGATTTTACAGTGATTGTACGATAGCAGCATACGCGAGTGAATATGCGAGAATGCATGAATCTCGATCTCCCCGTAGGTACGACGGAAACATTTTTTTTTGAATTCGAAGCTGATCGAAGAACGGAAGATCCCCGCCTATACTTCACCATCAATCAGCTAACTCCAACGGTATTGGATCGTCTCATTCTTATTTTAAGTTCGATGTAGCGCTCCTGAAAGAGTATTTTAAAAAGTATGACAGATGGTATTAAAAGGGGAGCGTATCGCAATCCCGCTTTTTGAAATCCCGAAAATAAGTTTTAAAATCCCGTCTACTAAAATACAGCTTTTTTTAAAATCCCGTCTTCTAAAATCCCGCTTGTTCAAAATCCCGATCTATTATAATCCCGCCAAATCCCGCTAATCCCGTTTTTTAACAAAACATTGTTATCAAAAAAATAGATGTTGGTTATATGCGTTTTTTTATTATATTATTATATTATATTTAAAAATATTAAAAATACTCGACCAAAAAGAAAATGCATCCGAATGTTTTTAGTTTTTACTGTAGACACACATTTGTTTTTGCTACATACTCTACATTGTTTTTACGCATTGCGAAAATACTATAGCTATAATGCACATAAAAACCTACCTCTTGCTAACGGTTTACCGGTGCAAACTGAAATACAAAAATTACAAAATGGACAAGAAAAATTATATAAAAAACTAATGTTATTAAGTCCCGTGCTGTAAAAAAATTAATGAGAAATAGAAAGAAAATGAGTAAAACAGGTTATATTCTTTAATCACGAATTCATTAGGGTTTTTTTTTCATTAACATTCGGCGACGAAGGACCACAATGATTATGATTAATTGGACTGTATATAAAATATAGCCTTCGTGTTCAATGTTAGAATAAAACATATAATTAAAAACCACGGAAGAACTACAAGGTGGCGCAAAAGTAATCCTCCTATCAGAAAATGCTATAAATTTTGCGATTGGCCCCTAATGTCAGTTCTGTTTTGACATTTGTGTAGTAAACACATGCGAAATACACGTTAATAAACAATGTTACGCTACACTGCTCCAGAACGCGGAATATTGGTGACTATTTATTTGAGCGATAATCGGTCGGTGACTTTGGCACAACGTGAATTTCGTCGCAGATTTCCTACCCGTCCAACGCCTACTGCTGAAACACTGCGACGTTTAGCCGCTCGCCTCGAAGAGACTGGTACAACACGAGATGCTGCCAGGCGTGGCAGACCCCGGAGTAGCCGTTCTGCATAGAATATTGCTGCTGTAGCCGAAGATGTCATGGAAGCGCCGTCGACATCGACCAGACGACGTGCCACGCAAATGGGTATCAGTCGACGGTCTTTACAGCGAATTTTGGTACAAGATTTGAAGATGTTTCCGTACAAAGTCCAGACGGTGCATCAGCTGTTAGCTGCTGACCGCCAATCGCGTCTAACATACGCTCAAGCCATCCTTAATCACCACCAAGAGGAAGATGATTTTTCATCAAAAATAATCATGAGTGATGAGGCCCATTTCCATCTTAGCGGGTACGTAAATAAGCAAAATTTACGCTTCTGGGGCACTGAAAATCTGCGTGTAACCCACGAAGAGCCATTACACCCGCTCAAAGTCCCTGTATGGCGTGCTGTTTTCGCTGGAGGAGTCATCGGACCTTTTTTCTTCGAAGACGTCGCGGGCCAAACGGTTACTGTGAATGGTGAGCGCTACAGAGCAATGATCAACGAGTTCTTTTTGCCGCAACTTGATGAATTGGGATTGGAAAACATGTGGTTCCAACAGGACGGTGCAACGGCACACACTGCACGTGCCACAACCGATATGCTGAAGGATGCATTTCCCGGGCGCCTAATCTCCCGTTTTGGCGATTTGCACTGGCCAGCAAGATCGCCTGATTTGACCGTCCAGACTTCTTTTTGTGGGGCTTTTTGAAGTCGCGGGTTTATGTCAACAAGCCTCAGACTCTTGCAGCTCTTAAAGAAAATATCCGTCAACAATGTGAGGACCTATCGCCGGAAGTTTTGGCCAAAGTGATGGAAAATGCCATAAAAAGGGCTCAAATGACAATCAACTGTGGCGGCGGCCATTTACATGACATCATATTCTCGACTTGATGTAAAAAAAATTAAAAGACCAAATAAAAATAATCCACAAGAAGAATCAAAGTTTTTATTTTTTTTTTTAAATTACAGCCAAAAATCATAGGAAGGTTATTTTTGCGCCACCTTGTATTACCAAGTTCTTCTTTCTTCAAAATGTTTTGTTGGCTAAGCCAGTTTCGTTACCGCGACAATGAGCAGAGGAGAGAGCTCACAAATTGAGTGAACATTAACTTGACTTATTGTTGCGGTAAATTTTTCCACAACAAGGTCTGCTCTTAGTCCCTATTCTTTTCCTTTCCTGGTCCCCCTTTTATTTGGCTGCGAGTTCACGGTCTTGGAAAGTGATCGTTACCCGGATGAGCAACCACAACAGGGCAACGAGCTTGGAGGTTCCAGTTACCTCAGCCTGACGAGCAGTCAGGAGAGTGAGGTCCATAAGGAATACCTACGCGGACGAGCGTAAACATACCTCAGCCTGACGGACGGTCAGAAGAGTGGGGATAAGATGGACAGTGACCATGTAAGCAGCCCAACCATTCCACCGGGCCGTACGATGACGTACGTAAGGCGTACGGCCTATGACAGTTGAACACCACAGCACAATGGAGCGAGGGGTACAGGCGAACGGCCCAAGTCAAATAACTCCCATGAGTCAGTTGCGCGAACTACCGCCGTAAAGGTAGGGAGTAATATTCGATGGGGGAAAGATTACGCTCTCTTCTTCTACTCTGTCGTGGGAGCACCAGAGGAGCAGCACAGGAGTGTAGCCGAACGGACTAGTAATTAAACACCCTCGAACACCAAATAAACGCCTTATCGACCACGACCACCAATCAGACTATATTGGATTGTTATCCCAGGTCGGTCAGAGAATTTATCGCAAGCTGGCTTTCCAGTCGCGCTGAATTCGGAGCTCGGAGAGAGAATGAAAAGTAAGAGCGAAAGGGTGACGGCAGGCATGTGCATTGTGCACACCATTGCAAGATAGCTTTGGAGGTGCTGAAATGTGCCGCTCGTTCGTTCGCCTTACAGTATGTATGTGGACAGTGGGATTTCGGATAGCTACCAACACAAGTGGCCGTCCATTGCACGCCATAAGTGGGATTGCATAGTCAATGTGAGTGTGGGAGAAAGAGTCCGGCACTGGCCGACTTTGGACAATAGAAAAATCTGGAAGTGTTCGGCCATTTTGTTGAAAGTGAATAATTCAATATCAAAAAGAAAGATTTTTTTTTAAGTAGAGAGCAAAAAAAGTAAGGGACGAAGAAAGAAGGGAAATTAAGGAAGCGGAATTTGGAAGACAGGCGAAAGCACGAAGAGAAAGTAAATAAGGAAGCTTGAGGACAGACCAGGAAACAAAGGAACTGAGGTTTTTAAAGATAAGTATAGTGATTTTCGTTTGATAATTTTTTTAGTGAGTGATAGTCGGGTAGGATTTTGTTCCGTTTTTGAGGAAAATCCCGAGAATAGACGGGAAACGCGACCCATTCATTTTCATATTTTTTTTCATTCGGGACAATAGTGATTAGTGGGTTATACCAACGGTCCATACCGACCCATTGTACCCACTAATCAATTTTCATGGGATTTCAAACCCCGTAAAGTTTTAAGTAAATAACAATAGGGTTCAATTTAGATATTTTCAAATAGTAACACAAAGAACTAAAAGGTATCGTTACTAAAGTGTGCGTGAGTTTTAGTATGCAAAGAAGATTATAATGATGAATGAAATGAATGAGCTTATGTATGATTGAATGATATAAGTTGAATGCTGAGTTCTGAACAACATGTATTTTTGAGTGTCTGTACTTTTAGGTTTTAGCTTATCGCAATCATGTGACGTCTTCAATTTTGTTCTGGAGATAAAAGTGCGCAGTGCAGGTGTCAACACGAAAGGCACTACCTTCAATAGATCCGTTCAGTTATGCGGACGATATGTGGACATCGTCGGCTGTTTCCGCAGTGAAGTTAATGAGGACAAGATCAGAACATGCTATCACCAAACAAAGAACCATCGGTTCACCGCTTAGGACAAAACGTCATTGCAAGGTTTATCGACCTTGGAGTGACCATCAACTCCTCGAATGACACGTAAGTGGAGATCCGACCGAGAATGACCGTAAGAAACCGCTGCTGCTTTAGGTTGGCAAAACAAATGGGTTTAAAACTCTTCACTCCAAAGCTCACTTTGTAATAAATAAAATATACTACTTATGTCATGACTGATGTTATGTTATTTACCTTCTAGCCATGATACAAACAATGTACCTACGCGAGAAAATATATGTACACATACTATAATATCAAAGAAGCCTACTCAATTACATCGCTGTTTTCTTTCCCTTTTATTTGAATACATATCGAAAAACATATGAATTGATGCTCATGATTCCGTTAAACTTTCTTTTTTTTATGTGAGGACAGACAGCGAAATGAAATATCTTTAGCCCTGGTTCTTTAACGTTGAATGGTTATTATTTTGCTCAATGTTCCTGTTACTCTATTTCTCTGGAAAACCTGAGGTAATCTGCTATGCAAAAATCTCATTTCAAAGGCGTAATCCCTGAAATTAGCTTTTAAAAAAAAATCCAAACCACCAATTTCGCTGAGAGACCATTCCTGGTAACAAGAAAGATTCTTCAACATTCTACAACTATTTGAGCAGGTAGGCACAGCAGCGTAAGGAGAACAGGTCCTTTGATACACATGACCAATTTATTCTTTCATATTTTACATTCGATACGAAATGTGTTTATGATGTTTTTCTTTATATTTTAAGTACGCAAATGTTATGTACATCCACTTGTAAGTAGGGTTATGGCATATAAAGACAGCCACCGTCAGTAGTCAGCCTCTTCAGCGCAAAGTAGAGCATAATAGAGAATGTTTTTGATTCACTTCCAAACCAAAACATTTTTTTCCATAAGGTTCTTCTCTCTGCCTGAAAAAAGTTACCATAATCCAGCTTCTACATTCCGCCTTAAAATATGAAGTTTGCAAAGTTTGCAGGACGCGAATGTTTTAGTATAAAAAGAAATTAGTCGAAGTGAAATCAGAAATATGTTACAGTAAATAATCTAATGGAAGTAGATAGATTTGTATGTGCATTTTGTGATTGTTTTTATTTTATTGAAGGCTAGTCTATGATTTATATTATTTTAGATTTTTGTATGTAGGTACCATTGTAAAATAAATGGAAATTTCATATCTCTTGGTTTTTGCCAAAATTATCAAAAAAAAAATTAATGTATGTATTTTTAGTAGTAGGCCCCTGTGGCTTTGATTGACTGTGGGATGACGACTGGATACTAATTTGGCGGACTACTGGAACTCAAGGGCCGACTACTCCAAAATCACACTTAGCTCATTATTATTTTTTTAATTTTTAATGTGTAAACATTTTTGCTCTCGGTAGGGGCTAGTTGGAAATATCTAGCGTCAGATTTCGTCATCGTCAGATTTTCATTACCACGTGAGTTAATCGCTGCTCGACAGTCGTTCCGCAACTCTTATAGAGACAGGTCGGCTTGTTTGTGATCGAAAGCGAAAAAGTGCTAAGTAGTGGTGATTAGCAAGAAATTTTATAATTTGTAAGTTAGCTTAGTGGACGGAGTGTCTGGCACAGGCACCGGAGGCTCAGGTTCGCTTCCCTTTTTGAATTTATTTAAAAAAAAAAAACAAAAAAACAAAAACAAAAAGAAAGAAAACATTTTTCATAGTGACATTAGAAACAAAGTATAAAAAAGTGTAAAAAGAAGAGTAAAAATAAAAAAACAAAAAAAGTGCCGTACGGTGTGGCGATGGACCCCGGAAAATCGGTGGTCCCGCGTACGAGTGTTGGAGTGCCGTCTAGAAAAACAACAGCAGCAACAATAACAACAACAGTAGCAGCAACAATAACATCAGCAGCAGCAGCCAAGTGTTTGCCAAGGGCAAATATACCTAAAATGGCAACAATAATAACAACGGGCCGGCCGTTGCCCACACGGGTGTTCTCACAGGGAATTCCAGCAACAACAAAAACAACAACAACATTTGTTACAGCAAAAATAGAGGCTGTAACAAATGCCAAGGAAGCAGCCGTAAAAGCTATAGTAAATGAGGAGTTGCGGAAGGTAGAGAAGAGGCGGCGGAAGCTTAATCCGAAGCCGAATCTCTCTGCCAAGAGAAGGGCAAATCTGGCAGGCCCTAGTGAGGCATCATCGATTGCTGGAACCGATGATGAGGCTGATAACTCCAGCTCTTACGAGGCTGAAGTCGGAGCGGGCCGGTACGTTGGAGAGGGAAACTCCTTCAGAGACCTACCGGTCGAAGATGACAATGCCATCCAAATGGAGGAAGGAGAAGAAGGTGATGAGGAGGCTGAGCTTGACCAACTCATAAAAGAGCTCCTTGAAAAGCGTGAGCAGTTGAGGCAGAAGAAAATGCAACAACAGCAACAACAAAAAGTGCTGCGGGATCAAGTTCAGCAGCAACATAAAGCGAAACAGCATCAACGGAAAGAGCAGCAACAACAACAGCAGCAACAACAACAGCAGCAACAACAACAACAGCAGCAACAGCAGCAAGCCGAGACGCAGCAGAAGCAACAGCCAAAGAAGGTAAAAATCCCGCCTATCAATGTAAGTAATTTTGAAATAAGTGATAGTATCAGATTGTGTAGGCTGATTACCAAAAACTTTCATGTGAAAAGGCTTTCTGCCAATAAGCACATAATCATATGTGAAAAATTAGAGGAGTACCAGAGGGTGCGCGACGCCTTGGGAGAGGTCAAAACTGAGTACTTCACGTACACCCCAAGGGAGCAAAAATTGAAGACCGTAGTGTTGAAGGGAATTGATCCCTCAATTAAAACGGAGGAGCTCGAAAGAGAGCTAAAGAACTTTGAAAGCGACGACCTCAAGTTTGTGGGGGTCAAGCCGTTTTCCTCGGCTGTGGCAAGGGGTGGTAACCGTCACTTACCATTCTTCCTGGTCCAGCTAACTCCCGATAGCAAAATCGACAGGCTGCGAAATCTCCGCTTCCTGTACTACCATGCTGTAAGGTGGGAGAAAATAAAGAGGTCAGATCGCATACTTCAATGTATGCGCTGCCAAAGGTTCGGGCACGCCGCAGCTAACTGCAACATGCAGTTTAGATGCGTGAAGTGCGATAAGGACCACAAACATGGTGAATGTCCTCTTGGTAAGGACAGAGTTGAAGACCGGAGTGTCCTCTCTTGTGTGCTCTGCAGGAACTCTGGGTATCCCGCCAACTTCAGGGGTTGTCCAAAGTACCAGGAGCTGAAAAAGCGAGTCCAAGCCCGCAAGCAGCAGCCTGAAGACGATAGGCGTCAAAAGAGTCGTTCGTTCTCTAATTTTGTGGCACCCAACGTGTCCTTTGCCCAAATGGCAGCTGGACCGGGTCAAGCCCAAATAACATTAAACCCGCCAAAGGCAGCCCAAAAGGCACCAGAGGTGGATCTGGACTTGAAATCGATCCTTCTGTCCCTGCATGGAAATATCGATAAGTTCCAGAAACAGTTAAATGAACAAGCGGCCCGAATTGACTTTATCTATTCGGAGTTGTTTGTAGGGTCTGGTGTGCCATAAATCAAATGGCTACGCTGGATGAGGGAAACTTATAGATCCTTGCTGTGAATGTTAATTCACTAGTCAGGATCGAGAAAAGAACGTCACTTGCCAACTTGTTGAAAACCGAAAACCCGGATGTGCTTTTGGTTAGCGAAACTAAGCTAAATCAGAAGCACAAATTGGGATACAAAAACTATCATGTAGTAAGAAGAGGCCGGCCTCACTCCACTCAAGGAGGTGGGGTTGGAATCTTAATTCGAAAAGGCCTGCGCCATAGGGTTATATATAGCGGGGACGTGCGTAGGTTCCAGTTGTTGGAAGCATGCATCATATGCATTCCTCTCCATAGCCGGAGGAGAATGTATGTGGTGTCGCTTTACGCACCTGCAGCACCTCCACCAAACCAATTTATGACAGAGCTCGAGACACTTTTTCGTAGTCTGCAGCTGAACTCGGAGGAGAATTATTACTTCTTGGCCGGAGATATTAATGCCAAACATGCGGCGTTGGGAAATGTTACTGCAAATCCCAGGGGCAACCAGTTTTACGACTGGTGGCGCCTCAATATGATTGAGTACAAACTCGAGTTGTACGCGACGGATATCCCTTCTTTCCCAAGAAGCGGTGCTTTCCTGGACTTGTCCTTAACGGACTCAAGACTTCAACTGACGAACAAAGATCAAAATACGCGGAACTGTTTGCGTGCGTTTGAGTACGATAGTGACCACTACGGACTCGCCGCCGCAATACGGATCCCGAACGAGCAAACGCTGCTGGAGGAGTACGAAGCAGTGTGTTCATTCGATTATCGAAGGGCACAATGGTCGCGCTTCTCCAGATTGTTTAAGCGAGATATACGTTCGAGTGGGATCGACCCACCGACAAACAGTAACATGACAAATGATGACATTGATCGGCATTTATTGCAAATGAACGACGCCATCAAACGAACTATGGAACGAACTATTCCTCGGGTAGGACGTTCCGACGATGACCAGACAGAAAAGTACCGAAACCCTACAATCGACGCACTATACCGACAGAAAAGTAGACTGCTCTCGAGGCTTAAACGGCTGTACAGGCAATTTTCTGATCGCAACGACCCAGAGGTAAGGAGGCTGAATTCAGAGATCCGAATCCTGAAATAGCTGATAAAAGAAAATTACAGAAAATCTGTAAGTCTGTATTGGGGCAATAAAATTCGGGCTATTAAAACCTGTAGTCCGAATATGTTCCCACAGATAAATAAGTTGTTCAGGAGGAAAGATCACAATGATATTCCTTGTGTTCGAATCTCCCAGACAGCAGAGAACAGACAGACAGTACTGACTGCTGGAATAAGTCCAGAAAGTGTCGCTTCAAACGACGATTTTTTCGTGGTCGAGGACCCACAGGAGAAAGTGGATTTGCTGGGCCTGTTAAAGTGGGTCGAGGACAATAACATAATTCCGGACAACCAGTTTGGTTTCAGGGCGAGGCATGACACTATTCATGCCGCGTCGAAACTGGTTTCCGACATTCAGTGGAATAAATGCAAAAACCAATGCACGGGTGCTTGTCTGGTTGATTTTGAGAAGGCTTTCGACACCGTATGGTTAGAGGGACTTTTCTACAAGTTGACCAGGCGGGGGATGCACAAACCTTTGCTATATGTAATTTATAATATGCTTATGGGAAAGAAGTTCGTTGTCAAATGTGGCAACGTGACTTCGAGCAGAGTCTTTGAAATTAAAAACGGTTTACAGCAGTGGGCGGTCAATTCTCCGATCCTGTTTAACATTTACACCAGTGATCTGGTAGGTTCACTCAGATATGCTATAGCGTATGCCGATGACTTGGTGGCATACAGATCAGGTCCTAAAATCGAGGTCATTAATATCCTTTTGCAGCGTGACTTCGATCAAATTAAGCGATATTGCGACGACTGGAAGTTGAAAATCAACTTTCAGAAGACGGAAACAATCTTGTTCAGAACTCCATTGGCTGGGGCCTCTAGGGATACCAGAAAAAACTGGAAGAAATTGGCCATTATTGGACAAAATGGGCAGCCATTGGCGGTGAGAAGCGTAGTTAGATATCTGGGTATCTGGCTTGACCAGTATCTATATTTCGATAGACATATAGTTGCTTGTGTTGCTGGGGCCAAGAAGGGTTATGCTCTAACAAGGAGACTGTTTCATAGCAGTCAACTTGACTCCAGAGTGAAGGTCATTTGCTATGTGGCCCTTATAAGGCCGATCATCGCTTATGGTTGTCCATTGTGGTTTAATATAGCGCCTAGTTATATGGAAAAGATTCGGGTTTTGGAGAGACAATGTCTTAGGACCTGTCTCCGGTTGTTCCGAACGCCTGAATCCAACTATATAAAATACTATCCCAACAAGGTCCTATACGATGGGGCTCAGTTGAATAGGATTGACAATTTCCTCATTAAGGTGACTCGAAGGCACGTTGCAAGGGCGATGGCCAGCGACAATAGCCTGATCTTTGGGGCTTACTACCCCAATGAAATGTACATAGAGAGTACGCTCCGGTCTGGCTTTGTCCCGCCGGAGGCATTTATCCATATTGATGCAAAAGGGCTGGTACAGACGAGGGATGGTATCCCGGTATTATACCACCGCTACCGCGGCGCGAGAGATAAGCGGCTCATACGCGGCGAGGACGTCGCTAATGCTCATGAGCTCCTCCGTTTTAGTACCGCAATAGCGACACGGCAAAACAATTCGCCGAATTTTGGTGGCTTTTTGAGGGGGGAGGGGTCAACATGCCCTCCCAAGACGGTGCGTTACTCTAGGTAACATCCTCTTAGTTTATAAGTTAGACTAAGTTAGCTAGGGCGTTTCTGGGAGAGGCCGGGCTCGCCAACTTGTGGTGGTGATTGATTCTGTAAGGCATCAGTCAGCTCACGGCAGCGCGTGTGCACGTTGACGACTTCCAGGTGCTCGGAAAGCAATTGGGATTTTGATCACTTGTTTCGTAATGCAACGAGTGATCGGAATCCTAATTATAATTATAGTTAGAATTATAGTTAGAATATGTTAAGTAGTTTAAGTAAGTAGAGTAGGTAGTTTTTAATTTGTTTTTTTTTATATAAAAATATAAAATTTGATAAAGATGCCGAGTTTTCTTTAAAATTTTCTCGATGAAAACATAATATGTAAGATTAGTTTGTAAAATAGTTTTTAGGCCGAAGGGCAATAATTATAAGATAGAGTTAAGTTTAGGGCGTCCGCATAAGGATCAATAATCTAGAAAAAGTATCCTGTTAATTTTAAGTTAGATTTAATCATTTTTGTCTAGTATGTAAGTTGATATAAGCTAATAATTAATAAAAATGAATTTAAAAGTAAAGTAAGTAATCGCTGCTCGACAGATCACCGCAATTAAACGACGTTTGGCGCGGTTAGTACGTAGATGATTACCGTTTGAGGACAACCGCGTGTCGTTGCTTTTTTTTTATTTTATATACATATTTCTTTATATATTTTCCAGTTTTAATTATGTTCAATTTTAGAGCTTATTATGTAATTACGAAACGCCGGAAAGTTGTGTGAAAGTAGATTTGTTTTGAATAATATTGAGGTTGTATAGCTTGAAATTTGTTGTACATCAGTTGAAGGTAAGAGGAAAAATATCGATTTGTACTTCGGAAACCGATGGCCGATTTAAGAATGTCACTTTTAGTTGTATGTAATAAGGTTATTTACCAAGTGGTCCTTGGAGAACCAAATAAGGTCCTTAAGCCCGAAAAAAACATTTTTTTCAAAAACTCCTAAAAAACCGCGCAGTATATGTATTGTGTTCAATGTTATTTGACTAACAGATCCTTGGAAAACAAAAAGGTCCTTAAAAGTAGAAAAAAGGATATTTTTCCAAAATGCCGTTAGAATCCACACGGTATATCTGTGTTCAATGTTATTTGACTAAGAGGTCTTTGCAACAACAAAAAAGGTCCTTAAAAGTCGAAGAAAGGATATTTTTCCAAAATGCCGTTAGAATCCACACGGTATATCTGTGTTCAATGTTATTTGACTAAGAGGTCCTTGCAACAACAAAAAAGGTCCTTAAAAGTCGAAGAAAGGATATTTTTCCAAAATGCCGTTAGAATCCACACGGTATATCTGTGTTCAATGTTATTTAACTAAGAGGTCCTCGCAACAACAAAAAAGGTCCTTAAAAGTCGAAGAACGGATATTTTTGCAAAATGCCGTTAGAATCCACACGGTATATCTGTGTTCAATGTTATTTGACTAAGAGGTCCTTGCAACAACAAAAAAAGGTCCTTAAAAGTCGAAGAAAGGATATTTTTCCAAAATGCCGTTAGAATCCACACGGTATACCTGTGTTCAATGTTATTTGACTAAGAGGTCCTTGCAACAACAAAAAAGGTCCTTAAAAGTCGAAGAAAGGATATTTTTCCAAAATGCCGTTAGAATCCACACGGTATAACTGTGTTCAATGTTATTTGACTAAGAGGTCCTTGCAACAACAAAAAAGGTCCTTAAAAGTCTAAGAGAGGATATTTTTCCAAAATGCCGTTAGAATCCACACGGTATATCTGTGTTCAATGTTATTTGACTAAGAGGTCCTTGCAACAACAAAAAAGGTCCTTAAAAGTCGAAGAAAGAATATTTTTCCAAAATGCCATTAGAATCCACACGGTATATATGAGTTCAATGTTATTTGAATGAGGGGTGCTAGGAACAACAAACATTTTGGTAAAATATCCGTGCCGTTTCTAAAGACATTTTGGGAAAATATCCTTTTTCGGGTTTAATTATTGTGGCTCCAAGGACCTCTTTGTAAAATAACATGATTTAAAATAAAAGGGACATTCAATCAATTTTTATTTTAAACGCAATATGCATTAGGGTGGAGCGAAATTTTGTTTGTTTGTTAATTAGTATCTAATAGTAAAAAAAAGGTGCCTTATAGGCTTAAATATATAAATGCAAAATATTATTCGATTTAGGGAACGATAACTGCCTCCGCAAACACACTGAAACTCTTACTAAAAACAAATTAAACCAAAAATCTACCTGTTCGTAATCAAAATTAATGCTATAAAATTTATCCAAAATAGAAAATATATGGCGATCTGCATCTATTCCGACTGTTACAAAAACCAGTATCATACAAATGTTGAAAGCATATCATTTAAAATACAAGAATTTACTAAAAACCGTCAAGAGACTCTCCCCAGAAAAATTAGAAAGTTTTTAGCGAAGTGGTAAGTTCCTTTTTGATATAACGGCATGCAAATGCAATGAATTCAATCACTGCACCTCAGGAAGGTAAAAGAAAAAAAAGATAAAAAGGTTCCGAAACAAGAACAAGCTTTTTTACTTGACCAAAGAAATGTTCGAAGTATGGCAATCGGTGGAATTGATGTTACTGTCACTAAAAGGCTGCGAAAGAGTTTGGGAAGAAAACAGACTCGAGAGAAATACCAAACTGCTATAAATACTGCTACGCCTGCTGTTTTGGAGATTAGTTCTTCTTTGACATCCTCATCGTCAGCGCCTGAAAGTTCCAAAAGTACGGATAACTTCATTCAGCCCAAAGAAAAACACATTCCTGAGAAGAAAAGAATAATTTCCTCAAGCGTTGATTTTCCTACATTATCGAAGACATGTGATAGGTATGGAGTATCAGATAGGGCAGCAGCAGCGATAGCGTCGTCTGTTTCGTTTGATATTGGGTCTGAAGTCGGGGTCATCGACAGACATAAAATACGAAGAGAGAAAACTAAAACCAGAGAGAAGTTATTGAACGAAAAGACTTCTGCAGAATTATTTGCATTATACTTTGATGGAAGGCAAGACAAAACCATAAAAAAATCTACAAAACTAAAATTGTTGAAGAGCACATCTCTTTACTGCAAGAGTCAGGGTCTATATACATGGGATATGTAGTTCCTAAGACTGGTTCGGCCAAAGGAGTACAAATTTCAATACGAAGTTTTCTATCAGATGAAGAAATTCCTCAATATCATCTTATGGCTATCGATTGTGACGGTACAAATGTGAATACAGAAAAGTACGGCGGTATTATAAGACTACTTGAGACAGAACTTCAAAAACCACTTCAATGGATAATATGCTTACTACACATGAATGAACTACCCTTAAGACACTTATTTGGCCATCTTGAGGGATGTACCTCGGGACCCTGACTCTTACACTGGACCTTTGGGAAAAGCACTTGAAACCTGTGAACAATTACCTGTTAAAACATTTCGAAGTATTGAAGGGAATGTTCTACCAGAAATGGCTAAAGATTTAAGTACAGATCAACAGTACTTGCACAAGATTGTGTCAGCGGTTTTATCAGGTGAGTTCCTACAAGATCTGTCAAATAAATCTCAAGGCAAAATGTCTCATGTGCGTTGGCTCACACGGGCCATCTTGGTTCTCCATCAAAAATAAACCATCGTACAAGGATGGTACACACCATCTTTTTAACATAGTTATGGCCTCCAGATATCTTCCAGATAACTTAAGAACGTAACCGATCCTGTCATTCAGCGGAATGGTTATTTTGCGCATCCTGAAAACATTCTTCTTGCTATGGTAACAGATAACAATAAACATAAAGGGTCCGCCATCTAACGTTTTTTTTTCAACTAGTGCTTATTTCGTGAATGGTAACACTTAGCTCATGCCTGATTTGACAGATAATTAGTTTTATCCTTCCGCTGAACGAATATGGTTATGTATACACTTGAACAACGCTGGGAAATATTGCGACATTACTTTGAAAATCATGGTAATGTTGCAGAATGTGTGAGAAAATTGCGTACGGATTTTGGAAGAAGAGAAGCACCGTCAGCTCCGTATGTTCGTTATCTTGTGAAAAAAGCGAAAGAAACTGGCATCCTCATCGATAAACCAAAGCCTGAAAAGCCAAAAACAGTGCGTACACCCGAGAATATTACTGCTGTGGCAGAAAGTGTGCGTGAAGCGCCATCAACATCAATTCACCGTCGTTCTCAACAATTGAACATTTCGGAGACATCATTGAGACGAATTTTGCATAAAGACCTTGGTATGACGCTACTGTAGGCTACTGCATGGCCAGTCGAGGCACCCATTTGAATCAAATTATTTTCCATTATTAACCGGAAGGATTGTACTTTCAAATAAAAAAAGAAATTTGAGAAAATATTCAGTAGTTTTTTTTTATATCATTTTCAAAAAAAAAAAAGTTATTTGGCGGACCCGTTATAAAAAAAGTGGCAGCTCGGCGCATATTAAAAGCACTTAATATGCCTCGGTCTTCAACACCCAGGCTGTTTGAAGTGCCGCTTATTAACTTCAATGCATCAACGTATATCGATTTAATAAATTGGCAAGAGAAGGTTTCTGACCCACCGATCATGCAAAATTTGTGTGACCAAGACATTCGGAGCATCGTGGAATCTGGTGGTAAAGGTGAAGTTTTCTTTTTAAGGCTCCCGTGCTATACCCAAGCTGTTGAACGAGCTGTAAAGATAACAACGGAAGCTGCCACTTCACAGTACACCAAAAAGGGCCGACTAGGCGCAATAAAGGCCAAAATAGAATCACGGAAGACAATGCCTAAATTTGAGACAAAACAAGATTTTAAAGCATCTTAATTATAAAAAAAAAATAATGTTTATTGTTACGAATGAATTTATTTTTTGTTTATATTGAATTAAAATTCTAATTATCAATAGTATATATTACGCACTTTTATCTATCTATTTACTTTTATATTGTTTTCAGTCACATCTGTTTACTAAAATGTTGTATCAAATTTTGATTTTTCAAGTCAGTGCGGAGGCAGAAGATCTTTACCAATCTAATCAAAAAACAACATTTATTTTTCTTTTAGCATAACGCACCAATTCCCCCCTATTAGAATTCCGAATCACAACAAAAAAAAATTTTCATACATCCGTGCTCCACCCTAATATGCATATCAAATCCCAATAAATTATCACAATTATAGTAAAACAATAAATTTTGATTTAGTTATTAGTTATTACCTAGGCAGCTAAAAAGCTACAGCTAAAAACTAACCAACTTTCAGTTGTCATCCGCAACTAACTTTGGCAAGCTAACGACCTTAGTTACACAACCTGCAACTAATAGCTAATAGCAAAAATTAGTTGTCATGATGATAGCTAACCACCAAATCGATTGCATTTTTAGCGCAGCTAATTTAGCTACGTTAGCTACTTAGTTATAGCGTTAGCTAGATAACAAATTAGGTAGCTAACGCACAACTCTGCCTACATGTTTACACATCAACTATACCGTGAGTGCAGCGTGGCCCACACCTTTTCTTTTATATTAGGTATCAAATTAAATAAAAATACATGCTATTTCCTAATCCACATATCAAATTTTAAAAACTGAATAACCTTTTAAAAAGTTAATTTAAGGATTTTTTATATACATAATTTCAATAATAAAAAATTACGTGGCTGCCTGGTGGTTCCATCACCCTACATATTATTCAGGTCATAAGTGAGTTTTGTCATTTTAGTTTAAAAAGTTTTATGCTGAATTGTGTCTTTTTGATCCCGTTGTAGGTATCTGTACTAGGTACTGGTTATTAAGAGAAAAAAAAACAAAAAAGCAACAACAAAACATAGGTGTATGAAGAAATGGTAGCTTCCGTTGTGGGGTGAATTCATGTGAAAACATCTCTGGCGTTTGATGAAATGCTAATAATTAATCGATCGCTTGGTAATTTGGTCAATGCCAGAAGTCATTTATCGAAACATCATTCAAATATACATTTATTAAAATAGATTTTTTTTTTGTGTGTAGCTATGTGAAAATCGTTGAAAGACATCGCTTGCGAGCTTTGCGATAGTGTGGGACTTGAATCACCCACTAAAAACACCCAGGGAAGTCATGAGGTTACCATCCTTCCAGTAATCGCACCTAGTCTAAAGACTAATCAGCAATTTTGTCTTAACATTTGCTTATGTACTTATGTACTGTTTTTAGGAACTAACTTTGGTTTGTTACCTTTTTTTCTTAATTCATTATCACTTTGTTCGTGTGATTATGTTGTAACACATATATTTCTTACCTAATTACCTAGTTAACTAGTTCAAAAGGTTTAACTCTACGTAGTCATCTAACTAAATTGTTGTTATTAAGTAGTTGAACTACTTCTAAATTAGCATGGTTGCGAAGCCTAACTTCATGTCTTCTTGCGACCTTCCGAACCTCGTCCTCTACCATTTCAATTTTTAGATCCCTATGTAGATCAGCATTACGTATGTACCACGGCGCGTAATAGTTTGTTTTAATATAAGTAATACTTTGTTTAGAAAGCATTGTATGCTTTGAAGATTTGTCTTTCTTCTGCACCCCCATAACTGGAGGCCATATGTCCAAATTGGTTTTAATATTTGCTTGTAGAGAAGCAGTTTGTTGTAGATTGAGAGGCATGAATTCCTCCCTATGAGCCAATACATTTTATTGTATCGTATATTTAGTTCATCTCGTTTTTTTTGACATGTGTTTTCCAACGCAACTTTGCGTCCAAAGTCAAGCCTAAATACTTAGCTGAGTTCGAATGCAGAACTACTTTATTATTTATGTACACGTTTTTATTCGTAAAGTTAATATGAACCGACTTTAGTTCATTTAATTTTATTTGCCATTTTTTGGTCCATTTGGATATATCATTTACTGTCCTTTGCAGTTTTTCTGTAACTGCCTGTGCGGTTTTTCCTACTGCAAGTACAGCAGTATCGTCTGCAAAAGTGGCAACAGTAGTTTCGTCATTTTGTGGTAGGTCGTTCGTGTATAGGAGGAACAGTACTGGTCCCAACACACTACCTTGCGGTACTCCAGCTTTGATGTGTTTCAAGTCGGAGTACTCATTCTCTTGCTTAATTCTAAATAATCGTTGCATTATATACGACTCTAGTATTTCATGGTACTCTTTTGGAAGATATTTTTGTAGCTTACCGATTAATCCTTTGTGCCAGACTTTATCAAAAGCCTGTGTTACATCAAGGAAGATGGCAGATCATATTTGTTTTTCTTCTAAAGCTTTTTCTACTATATCCATTATTCTGTGGACCTGATCTATTGTTGAGTATTTATTTCTGAATCCAAACTGATGGTTTGGGATCAGTGTCTTTTCTTCTAGAATCGGATGGAGTCGTTTTAGGAGCATTTTTTCGAATAGCTTAGACAGGATTGGCAGCAATGATATCGGCCGATATGACGTTATTTTACTGGGCAATTTTCCCGGCTTAGGTACCATGATAACTTCCGCAACCTTCCACATGCGCTGAACATACCTTAGTCTGAACGCAGCATTCATTATCTGTGCTATTTTTTCATACATTTCTTAGGCAGTTTTTTTTTTCAGAATTTCACCCGTTATTAGATCAAATCCCGGGGCTTTTTTCGGGTTGATCTTTTCTTTTATTTCTTTGGCTATTTCCCTAGAGGTTACTGCTGGAATCGATCTCTCGTCTTCGCACATTTCTTCCGTTTGTTGGAAAATATCATTATGGTCGTATGGCTTGAAAACGTTTTCAAGATGTTCCGCAAATAGATGCGCCTTTCGTTTGTTTGTTTTAGCCCAGTTATCAATGCTGTTTTTCACTGGCGGAATGTATGCCGTTGGTCTTTTAATTTTTTTTGTAGCCTTCCACAGTATCGTTTGTCAGATTTGTAAGGTATCTTTCCACCGATGCGTTTTTAAATTCTGCTATCCTTTTTCTGAGCTTATTGTTTAAGCTATTAAGTCTACTTTTATCACTTGGAGCTCTTGACAGTTGCCATCGCTTGCGAGCTCGTCTCTTTTCTGATATAATGTCGCAAATTTCGTTGGGATACGCGTTTCTTTTTACTTTGCTATTTGATTCAGGCGTTGCAGCCCATGCAGCCTTTTGTATAGCTAGGGTGAATTACTGTTTTTTTTTTTTTTTTTTTTTTTTTTTTTTTTTTTTTTTTTTTTTTTTGTCGGGATGTGTGAAACTTTCTGCACTGGAGCACTCAGACTCAATACTGGTCCATTGTACCATTGTACAATGATTGTTATCATTGTACTGCATTGATGAAGGACTGTACTTCACTTTCTAATTGCTCTATTGTATTAATTGTTGTGGATAGTTCGATGCGTTCATCTATTAAATATCTGAAATATGTCCAGTCAGTTAGTTTGTTTACTAGACGTGGGTTGTGTTCCTTCATTATAATTTTATTGCCAAGTGTTAGCAGCACAGATGAGTGATCTGAGTCAAGATCTGGCACTTCCTTAACTTGGGTAGTATTTGAGGAAATATTCTTAGTTAAGTAGAAGTCGACAACATCCGGGATTTTGTTCCTATCTGTGGGCCAGTAAGTAGGATTTCCTGTTGAATGGTAGTTAACATTGTTTTTTTTAATATATTCAAGGAGTTCTCTTCCTCTTGTATTTGTTAATCTTGATCCCCAAAATATGTTCTTAGCGTTGAAATCTCCGCCTATTATGAATTAATTTCCGAATTTACGGGAGAGGCTTTCAAAGTTGTTTTGTTTCAGCCTGTAGCTAGGAGAACAATATGCCGCTGCTACCGTTATCTGGCCGCTACTTGTTTTTATGTTTACGGATTTCGCTTGTATTTCACACGACTGATATTCTTCATCTTCTTCGTGGCTAACACCTTCCTTAATTATAACTGCGCGCCTTTCCTCTTGCTGTATTTTGAGGATGTGGGGTTTGGTATGGCTTGTATCCGCGAACTTCGTATTTTGTTCCAATTGTATAATGTGTCTCGGAGAGTAGACATATGTCAATTTTGTTTATGTCGAGAGTCGCTTGCAATTCGTCTTTACGATTCTCGAGGCCATTGGCATTCCATAATAAGATTTGTATGTTTTTAGCCATTATGTTCTTTTAGGTACAGTTCTTTTATAACTGTTTTGTTTTTCAAGGAGAGATATTCTTTCCACAATTTTCTTATTATTCTTTTCCATATCTCCCATTCTCTTAAGGATTCTTTGCATGATATCATCCATAGCATTAATGGGAGGCTTTGGGTTTCCGACTGGTTTTACAACGTTTTTCGAAGCAACCTGTGCATATGTTTTCTGTGGAACGGTTATGACTCTTAAGTTTTCATTTTCGCTTAACTGTAGATTTCTTTAGCTCCTTTAGATTTCGGCCTCAAGTCTTTTTTGTTTCTTTTTTCTCCGTTTTTGGTTGCGTGTTTTCGAGCAGGCTTTTGCATTTTCTTTTGCTTGTTGTCTTTTACCTGCTGTATCTCTTTTGCAACTACACACCCTCTGTAGTAAGCTGGGTGTCTTTCGCTACAATTGGCTCATTTAGGGGCAGCATTTTTTTCCCTTATGCAGTCTTTTGTATGGCGGTCTCCTGCACATTTAACGCATTTCGGGTTTGAGTTGCAGTATTTGTGAGTGTGACCATGCTTTTGGCAGTTCTTGCATTGAGGAACTAGCTTTGATTTCCGCAAAGGATGAATTTGAACTTTCATTCCTAAGATATCTTTAATTTCATAAATTTTTTTGATGTCTTCATCTTGCTCAAAAGTAAGCATGAACATCGGGAGCGGTGCTTTACTCTAGTACTTAAGCATGTTGACAACTTCAAGTATTTTGAAGTTTTTCTTTATTAGGTCATTTGCAATGCGTTCCGGTGTGCATGAGTAGTGTAGTTTCTTTGTAACAACCTTTATTGGTCTTGTTTGTTTATTTTCAAACGAGTACCATTGAACTTTTTTCTGGTTTAGCAATTTTGTTAAGTTTCTGTAGGATTCTTCGTTGACCACATTAATTTTAACATCATTGCTATTTAGGAGAGCTGTATTAGCTTTTATTTGATTTTCCTCTAAAATATTCAATAAGCCTTCGTACTTCGTAGTACAGAGCACTATAATTGGTGGAGGCTTTATTTTTTTGAGTGGTTTGGTTTCTTTACCTTTCATCTTTTCTGGGCTTTTCTGAGTCACTTTTGGTGGTGAAAGCTCCGGAGACCTGCTCATTTTTCTTTTTTTTTGTTCCTTTTTGTATCCTTAAAGGGTGGTTCTGTCTCTCTTTGCAGTTGTTCTTCATCCGTAGAGTACACTAAAGTTTTAGGTGTCTGCTCATTTTTATTGTTCTTATTGACCTGTTCTTTAAGCTGCTATAGCTCAAGTATATATTAGTATATCAATTTCGCTTGCGAGTTTTTCACTGAGTTGTTTAAAATTGCCTCTTTCTTCACAGGCTTTTTTGTAACAAGCTTCCAACATAGGATTTTCTCTTGTTGGTTGGGATGGTGGTGTTCTTACCAATTTACGACTCTTTATGAAAGGGTCATCTTTTAGCAATAAATGGTTCCCCCCAGAATCCATGGAACCGACCTACGAAGATGGTGGATTTAGGTACCAGTTTACCTGGCGTACCACCTGGGGTAGTTATATCATTTGTTTTGTTCCTTGCATATTTTCCTTTTTTTTAACTTTTTTTCAAAAAGTTTAAAAGTTTGGACTTTAGTCGCCTCTTACGAGAGGCATGCATACCTCGGGTAAATTCTGACCCCTACCCGAAGGGGGGATTAAAATAGATATAATGTGATTAACAAATAAATGTAATTTTCATTTAGAAAAGTATTACGATGGGCAAATAGACGGGCTAAGAATACATATTACTGCAGCGCCCCAAAAAAAGTGCTTACCAGCGGACCAGTAATGAGTCTGTTTATTTACATCTAGCCAATTTAACCATTAATGTTAGCCTAGAGACACACTTAACATCGTGAAAATGTCTTGCAAGTTTGCGTGCAAATCCGTGGGTTGTCGTAAAAGAAAGATCAAACAATAATAATCAGTAATGCATGTGTCGAAATCGTTAAAAAATGGGCAGGCTTAAAAACTTCCTTTTAGAGCTCGTTGGAAGAGGGACGATGTACTGAAAGAGTTCAACACGGTCATATATACCAACGGATCTAAGATGAATTGTTTTGTGAGGGAAGGTGTCTACTCGGAATCACTAAAAATATCAATATAATACCTCCCGCAGGATTTTGCCAGCGTTTTCCAGGCGGAACTACTGGCTATCTGAGCTATTGACTCGGCTACCATATCCAATAAACTGGTGCAGGAGTGCCGAAACGAGCTTGCCCGACTGGGAGAACGTGTCAGGGTTACACTACTCTTTAGTTTACGCCCGATGATGAAGCAGCGATGATGGAACGCGTCGCAGTTACAAAAAACAATAACAGTTGTGAAATTTAAAAATTAAAATAAAAGATATTAAGAAAATAAAAAAAATGTTTTGAACTAATTATCACATTTAACATTACTCTGGGTTCCAGGGCATAGTAACATAACAGGAAACGAGCGTGCAGATGAGCTTGAGAGGCATGGCTCAGCTGTAGACGGCTCACTCGCGGCAAGGGTTCACATTCCGCTAGGTGCGGTTAAGACACAAATACACTCATACTTCCTGCAGAAAGCCAATCTTCAATGTAGAAGGTTAACAAATTGCATCATATCAAGGAAGATATGGCCTACTTATGACAAAAGAAGAACAAAGGATCTTCTAAACAGAACCCGCCCCGATGTCGCCAGAATTACGGCGATGATCATGGGGCATTGACCAATTGGAGACAATGCGGACAAATCTAGGTATCCCATTTAACCTCTACTGTCGAAGTTTCGGGAATGCAAATGAAAAAGAAACTCTCTTAAATCCTCTGCGAATGTCCGGCACTAGCAAGAACCAGACTGCAGGCACTGAATCAACCATTCTTCGACGACCTTAGCGATATATCGGGTAAAGGGATACAAGATCTTATCGTTTTGTCAACTCCACAGGTGGGATATAGCAACACATCAAATCCTCTACAATCATTACAACATATGTCACACGAGTCGTGGTAACAAAAAGGCACAACATAGGTAGTGCTACTTGGGTTGAGGCCGAACCGCCAAATCTACCTATCTACCTAAAAACTCCTGGATCATGCAACTGCAACACAACCAGCATTTGATTGGCCTCAGTTACAAGTGATCCGATACTTTGAGGCCTACCAATATTCATTGATGTCAAACCGGCGAGTCCCACAAGCGAACCAGTAGGGATGCAGTAAAGTGGAAGGGATATGATCCCTTTGATTCTGATCATAGCTTCATCGTTAAGAAAGAAGAAGCATCCGATTGACAAACAAATCAGCAACAAGCCAACAAGCAGTGCTCCTACTTTACTCCAATTGCTGTAGATCTATTGCATCTGTTGCGAAATATTATTCTACTGTCATAATATGAAATCAACTATTATATTTGTATTATGCTTGAATACACGAAAAAAAAGAGAAAAATGTCCATTCACAAAACAAGTGTTGAATTTCTTCCAACCCAAGACTAAGAACAATTAGCTCGGGTGATACGAGTTACATGTGCCACTGTTGTTACTGGCAAAATAATAGAGGATTCATGTAGCCATTATCATTCCCGAGGGTCGACAATTGTGTTAGCATATTGAATAACCAGGATATATCTTTGTCGGGAGGAATGCTGAGAAGGGGATGGTACGAAAGCGCTAGAACGACTAAGATTAATCATGGAAGGAATGCAATGAAGTGTTATGCCATGAATGGGAATAAATACCGTTGGGTTTCGAGCGAAACTCTTTTTCTCGTTTGAAATTCATTCATTATATTATGTAGGTATGTACTCGTATATTTTTCAAAAATTGTACCTAAACATTTGGTAAGGATTTTAGCTTTTTCTGATAAGTTCGCAGAAAAAATGTGATAAAATTTGTTATTATTTGTTTCCTTACAAAGTATTTGTCTGTTTTCGTTTGGAAGGTAATTTCAGTTTTGTATTGGTTTTGTTCTTTTTTGGTATTCGGTGGACTTGGTCATAAATGCACCACCCTTTTCACATGATCATAACATTTGTAAAATAAATTCTTTTTGGTTGATATTTTGACAGCCCTTTAATTGATAAGTTATGAAAATAAGTGTAAAGTTAATTTTTTAATAGCATGTGAATAGCTAATTCCAATTTAAAATGTATAGTAAAAAAATGAAAAATTGAGCATGGTGAACCATGGTAGGTGCTCAATGCAACAGTCGTGTGTGTATAATGCATCAGGAGGTACTTAACAAAGGAAGATAAAAGGCTGATTTCATTTGTTCTTTTTTGTGGTTTCTTTTGATCCGACACGCAATTGGATTCTTTAACAAAAAATAGAAAAGCTTTAAGGCACAACCAAAATGAGGCAGTCAAAAATCAAAAAGGCATGCCTAAGTACCTACTGTTATGCTTTGTCAATGCACTGCCAATTCTGTACAGTGTATCGATTAAACATTAGTTTTCTAATTATAGCTTCTAAACTGAGTTGTATTTACTTGTGGCTATTTTTCTGTTGCTGTCTGTAACAATTTTTCCTCTTTTTATCTTAGCTCATACAAATGTATGGGGGTACCCAGGTACCGTAGCGCTGTATATAACTTTCTTATGGACTCTAGGTTTTATTGAAGATATCATTGGAAATAAAAATTCTTCGCAAACTGTGTAGATAAAGTCATTTTTAAAAAAATCTTCAACACAAAGTTTTCTATGTCCACGTTTTATGGGCCATTTTTTACACAAACAGCAATTCAACCATACTTTGATTTTAGCAGCGCCCAGTAGTAAGCAAACAGACCTACTTTAAAACAAATCGTCTCTCTGACTGTTTTTTTCGTTTGTCCGTTTATAACTCGAGAACCACTGACCCAATTTATATTGTTTCTAAGGTGCATTGGAACTGCCGCGGAGTTAAGCCCCGTCTGTCTTATTTCCCAAAAGAAAGGAAATAACACCACGGTCTTTATTTCTTCTTTGAAGTGGCTATAAGGCCCACCACAAATAAGCATAACACACACTGTTGTTTTTGTCATTCTAAATTGTCATGAATGTCCACAATAGAAAGTGATACATACTTTGCTTTCAATCAAATTCTCGTTGAAAGATTACCAAGTTAATCAACTGATACAACGCACTGAGCCCATGCATGTGAGGCCGCAGGCCGGCCGTTACTTGAGTCGAAGAGAAGAATGTCCAGAGATTGAAACCGTAGTACTACATTAAAATGTGTGTTTACATTTTTTGGGTGTCTCGCTTCGTGCGTAAAAAGGGTTTCAAACTCTGGGCATCTCTTTGACACCTACACCGACCGGGCTACTACGCGGCATTGTATTCGATTCCTAGACAATTTATGTCAAGGCGGCAACAAGTAATTGTTGTTTTGTAATCAATATATTCGGCGAGATTTAACTTTCCGGGCAGCATTTCAAAAAAAAAATATGTTTTTATTATAAAGGTTAAAAATTTGAAATTTGGAATTATGGCATCATACACAGTGCTCAACTATAGGTGGCGTTGCTTCCACTCTTTAGCCACACAGCTGATTTTCGGTGAAATTAAAATTTGTTTTTAGACGCATATGCACGGAAGCTAGTTTCGATTTCATCACTTGAGTACAAATTATCTTATTTCCTTTCTACAGTTTATCCACTATGAGCGAATGAGTGTGGATGGTCCCGGGGTAGATAATTTATTTAATTTCAGAACCTTAGCTTATTGGGACATTGAACATCTTAGCTTATTTTCGGACACCCACTTGGGTGTCATATCATTCCAGACTTACAAAACTTTATAATTACTCCTTATCTTCACTATTGCGCAGACCTATTTCCTCACTTTCGGTTTTTTGTTGTTGTGTGTGAAATTTTAATAATAAATCGCGCCTATAGCTTTTTTATTTGTCTTACTGTGAAATATTGAAGATTATTTTTCGCTAATGAAGAACGATAAGCATACACATATATGACATATCAAGACGGAAAAAAATATATTGCTTTCGTGATAAAGTGCGTGACGCTTGACGTCATGCTTATAATCCAGATGTCTGACCCAGATGTACGACCCAGATGTCTGAACCAGATGACCGATCCAGATGCCCAGACGCGCGGCGACCCAGGCGTCCGACCCTGAAACCAGACGCGTGACATGTGACCTACTTCATTACATACAAAAATTGACCCCAGATAAGAGGCATCTACAAAACCCTACTCCACCATTTTACATGACCGAGAAGCTTAAAATTCATACTACTTTCATGGTTCCTTAAGGAATTTGCATATGGTGCTTGTTGATTTTGAAAAGACCTTTGATCGACAGCCAAGAGATTTTTTATCAGTGGCGCTTAAATAATGAGGAGTTCCAGAAACCTACGTACAGATGATCATGGGCATGTATAAAGGAGTAAAGAAAAGAGAGAGAGAACACAAGTGAAGCGTCTTAAGTCCCTTGATTGATATTTCAGTCAGTTATGCTTTAGTGATGATGGAGGCATCATACGCGAGGATCAAACGTCCTTGCAACAAGCAGTGGATGTATGGTTGGATGTTTTGGAGGGGAATGGTTTTCGTTTTAATCCGAAAAAACAGAATAGCTGCAGCACATGTGGGGGGTTAGGATCCCTTTAGTATAGATCATTACCTCGTATAGTTAAAGAAAATAAGAAGAGAATGAACACAACAAAATTAACAATTTCATATTTTTACGACTTTTTCATCTGCGCACTGTTTCTTAATTGAAGTGGGTGGTTTAAATTTCCAAGTAACTAGAAAAGCTCTAGACATAAGGTGCGTTTCTTTGAGAAATGTATCCACAGGATTGTTTAAATTTACACGTAAAACAACAACAACTATTTATCACCAGCAATACTGGGGAAAGCTATCGATAACATCTACAGCAGGGCTGCTTTGTATACATGCTGCAAATACAAACAATAATTTGTGTTGCATAGAAAAATGTATGACTGCTGGCCAAAATTCTTGTAAACGTTCTTATGAGCAACCGGGGATGCATTTCTCAAAGAAACGTGGCTATAGACATCTTTCTGTTTGCATCAGCATTGCTACTTATCGTTTGGATAGCATTTTGTTTGATCATTAACTAACATCGAATAACGTTCATCGGTAAGTTATTTTTTTGACAGTTTTTTAGGGTTACAACTTATTTAACTTTCATATTATTAATAAGGCTGTTGAAAGTGTGTTAGGTGCCTTTCTTTCCGTGTCTCGACAAATACTGAATTTTATGTTTTCTGGCTTTGTTGGTAGCGAGGCTTTAAATGGCCTTAGTTGGTTCATGTAAATTAAGACGTAGGTAGTGCATAATTGCTAGAGAACTTGGCAATATACGGATTGCTCGCACATGTGCTTACATAAATGCTATTAAAACTACCTAGATGATATTTCTCCCCTAAGACGCCTTTTATAAACGCTCTTTTTTGGGGGCACTTGCACTGATAATCAAAGCCCGTCCCTGCCGAGTACACACGGAATTACCAAACACATGCAAACTTCGTGATTGTTAAGATAAATCTATAGATTTATATTCACTCAGAGATCCTAGAAGTCAAAATTTCTTTAGCAAACCAGGAAGATTTCAGGTTCTCTTCTTCTATGGTTAAAACTTTGATGGTATATTGCACACAAGAAATCCAATTACCGCTGACCGACAGTACTCGTAGTATGTTTTTCGTAATTAAAAATAAAAACTTGCAATTTTTTTAACCCCAACTTGTGTCTGACATTTTCTTACATATACTGCAAGTTATGTGATTTATTATTGGCATCCTTTCATTCACGGAGCTTTTATGCAACCACAAAGAAAAACCTTTCTTGAAGCCACTTACAAAAGTTCAATTACAAGAATTATGAAGTTCATTCCATTTCGTAAACTTCTTGAAATATTAAAGTTAATCTAATGGAAGCAATTAAAGTTGCCGTAATACTTCGTAAATGTATAAAACTAGGAAACTAAAATATTACCATCAGCACCATAGACACCTAACCGTACTTCCGAGAGTGCATGGTTTTCATCTACAGATCTGTATTAAATATATACATATACATCCATACGTGCAAGGACTCTTGGGGCATATCCATAGATAAAAAGCAAATATATTTTTCGAAAATAGCTGCAGTATCTACCTGCTTTTAGCAAGCAAACATGTTATGATGTTCTCTGCAAACGTTATCTTTATATAGCTGAAAAACTATATTTAATGTTCTAGACATGAATTCTTTCGCGATATAATACGCAAGAGCTCTTACTCTGTTAATGGTGTTTTGTTGTTGAACTTAATATTGTTCGTATGATAAAACATTTTCTGATGAGATAGAGGTTACATTTTATACAGTGATGAAGTTTTTTTTTTTTAGAAATAAATATAAGAAAGTTTGCCTGGATATTACTAAATACAGGAGATACGATGGATATGATCGGATATGCGAAAATGACACCAGCGACACAGCTGTCACAAAAGGATGAACATGTTAGGATGCGGATTCGTCGTGGGAAATTGGCTAAGATCAAAGTCATTGATTTCAACCCGATAAGGAAATCGAAGAATATCGCAATCGAAACAACATCCGGAGGTTTTATAAATAGACCAAGCAACCCGCTGCTGGCTTTACAGTCCAAAACGCAGGTTCTTCGAAACAAAAAGGGTTAACTGGTCACCGAAGTACATGGAATAGCAGATGTCTTTAAGAAACATTTCCAGCAGCTGATAAATTGGCATGATGGAAAGAGAGTGATAGGCCAAGTAGAGACCCCACTTTCAGTCAACAATCAAACGTTCCCACCACCCGGTGTTGAAGAGGATAGCATAGTTGTGAAAAAGCTAAGAAACAACAAGGCTCCCGGCTCTTATGGTTTACCAGCTTAGCTATTTAAATACGGAGGTCCTATTTTGGAAGCGCGCATACACCATCAACAAAGTATGGGAAAGCATGCCCGATGACTAGATTATCGGATACATATGCCCCATTTACATGAAAGGCGATCCTATGTCTTGAAAGAACTAGCGAATCGAGGCTAAATGTCGCATATAAGATCATATCAAACGACCTGTATGAACGTCAGAAGCCGATCTGCAATTTCAGTGTGGCTCTCGCCCAGCAGATCGACAATAGACCAAATCTTCAAAATAAGGCAAGTCCTGGAAAAGACAAATGAATTTCAAGTTGAGAGCCACCACCTTTTCATCGACTTTAGAATCGTCCGCGATTGCATTCATCGCCAGGAGCTCTACTTGGCGATGGCCGAATTCGTTTAAAACTGATCCAGTTGTGTCACGTGGCACAACAAGCGGTAACTTGCGAACTATTCCAAACCTGTACCGGATTGCGACAAGGAGATGCGCTGTCATGTGACTTCTTCAATTTCGTTCTGGAGCAGATAGTGCGCGGGATATGCGGACGACATCGACATCATCGGCCGATCTCAGCCTGCCACTATATAGGCTTTCATGGCGATTGGAGAATAGACAGCCGATGAGCTGGCGAGAAAGGGAGGGGAACTGGAGAGTACTGGAGGTGTGGACATCAAACCACCCCTTACCTTTATCATGGGAATAATTAAGGAGAAAATCTTAAAGGTGGCTGGCCCTAGATGGACAAATTTAGAGCTGCCTAGGGTGTCTAAAGCACTTTGACCGCATTTGGACAAGGAAAGATCTTGGGAAATTCTTAAATTGAGTAGGGAACAGCTTAGAACAGTAGTTGGGATTATGTCGGACACTGTCTCTTAAGGAAGCATGCTAGGCGACTTAGACTAGTAGATGTGGATACATGCAGGTTCTGTGGGGACCTGCAAGCAGAGGGAGACATAACTCACATGCTGTGTGAGTGCGAGGGTATAAGACGGAATCGTAGAAGGTTTCTAGGAGAGTATTTCTTCGAGGAATTAGTGGAGTTAAGGGGCACAGACCACAGGAGGGTGGTAAAATTCTGCAGGATGATTGGATGTTTTTTTTTTATAATTTGCTGTTGTTACACCCTTATAGTGCTAAGAACACAACGTGTGCATTATGATGTTTTGGATGTTTTGTTACTGAAAATGTTAAGGACTTTCTCCTTTTGAAGATTTGAATTCAATCGGTTCCCTAGGGATCGCGATGGGACCTTCTGGTACCTAGTGCTGTATGCGAACTGCATACTCATTTTGAAGCTAACATAACCTAAAGAACAGGCAAAATTGGTTAGCCTCGAAGTCAACTAGGACACAACAAAGTACATACTTGCTTTCAACAAAAAAACATCTGTCCACCGACTGAGACAAAACGTCAGTGTTGATAGTAGCAACTTGAGGTAGTTGGGAAGGTCACCTACCTCGGAGTAAACAGGAACTCCACAAATGGACCTTACTGGTGATCCGACGCAGACTTGCCTAAATAACCGTTGCTACTTCGGTTTGGCACAGCTAATGGATTCAAAACTTCGCAGTCGGAAGATCAAGGTGTACAAAACACTGCTACTGCCAATTCTGCTTAATGGCGCCGAGTGCTGGACTATAAGCAGGAAACGACAGTTGATTTTGGGTTATTTCGAAAGAAAAAAAATCCGTCGTATATTTGGTCCTGTGTGCGAGGAAGGCGAATGGAGGAGAAGCTAAAACCGCTAACTCTATGAGCTGTATCAAGATGTGGATGTAGTTCAAAAAGCTGAATTATGTCAGCTGCATTGGCTCGGCCACATCGAGCGAATGGACAACAATGCTCCAGCGAAGAGGATCTTCGACTTCCAGCCCCCCGTTTCGAGGCGACAAGGAAGACCAAACCTCCGTTTTAAAGACCAATGCATCGCGGATTCCAGAGCTCTTGGTCTGGATAATTGGAAGCAGAGTTCCCGGGATCGCAGAGGATGAAAGGCTGCAGTGTCTCAGGCAGAGACTCTCAAAGTGTCGGGAGCTCGTTAAGTAAGCTTGCCTGAAAATACACCACTTCTTATTGTCACGCAACTCATTTATTACACTGCACATACTGCGAAAAAAATTTGTACAAAACAATAATTCTTCATCGTATCTCATTGGATGCAGTTTGTTCTAGCTCATAGGCATGATCATAAAGCCATTTCGAAAGAAATTGTTTGTTATCATTTGTCGGATTTTTAAATGCTTCAAAAGTTCCATTCGCAAGGAATTGAATGTATTTAACATAACGGCCGTGGCACAATTTTCTGGGTGGTTCCAATGTAACTGGAAAAGTTTTAGACATTGACACCTTTCTGTTTGCCCCAGCATTGATACTAACCATTTGGAAAAATATATAGAATTTCATTCGTAGCGTTTTCCTTCGAAATACTGGCATGTATTTTGTACTCAAACCCAGAATAAAAGTAATGGCTACAACTTAAAAGAGAGATAATTTGACTTAAAATAATATTAAAAAAAAACGTATATAATTTACATTCGAGAGGTTAAAATAGTCAAGAGATCTTTGATTGCGTTCACTTTGTTGATAATTAAAGCTTCAGAAAGTCCTTTTGATAAAGACATAACTTTGATGGCAAAAGATGAGTTTCGTTTTTCTTCGTCCTTATAAAACTCTGCTGCTTGTTCCGGGGTAAACGAAAGATATTTTTTATGAGTTATGTAAAACCCATTATGTAATAGTAACTGGCAAATGTCATTCTTTTGGTCCATAAAATCAGGCTTTATTATTACTAATGTGTTTTCAACGATAGCCATTTTGTTAGGAAATTTATAAAACAGCTCCAATTGAATGAAATTTAATAGAGCTCTACTCATATATTTTTATTTCAAGTAAAAATAGGTACATATTTTAGGATTTTTTTTTATATTGGTACCTATTTAAATGTTGGTAGCACGTAACTCGCAACTCGAACTTTTCAATCCAGTTGTTATACTCCTTCTAAGGTGTTCGGGAAATGATACTCCGAAAAGTTTGAAAACAACAAATAGTTTATTCTCTAATATAATTACAAAGGTTTATGGGTTGTCCAAATAAGTATGTACATAGATTTCAATAGATACAATAGATTTCAAAAGGTTTCACTGTAAAAAGGCACTTGTTCTTTAGATTCGATAAATACAATATACTGTTCTGTATGGAGAATGACCACCGCTCGTTCGGGTTGTGCGAATAAGGAAATTGTCTTAAAATGACCACCGCTCGTTCGGGTTGAAAGAATACTATGTCTCAAAATGTGACGATCACTGCCACCAAGCCCATGGCACAGTCAGTCCAGCCAATCCCACACACGAAAGATGCTGAGCAAGCGGTATGCTGTGTACAGCTTGCACACAATGTGCACCACGAAGCCAGCCACACAGAAAAACGATAGAATTGCAATTATGCGCCACGGAATCATTCTGCGAATTATGTGCCACCAACGATCGGGCGGGCTATTTCACAGAATTAAACGAGGTCATCGTTGCCAGTGATACCGTCCCATGGATGGGTATCAATGACAGACGATAAGCGCGTGTTTATGTTAGGCAAAAATCAATTAGCAACCGTGGGGATTAAGTGTCGCCGGTGGATGACTGGCAGTGACCGCACAAAATGGATTGGAATGTGTGGAGTCAGCACAACTTACCCACAGAGGGTGGATAAGCTGTGGCGACTGCAATGTGAAGAAATGAACAATTAAATAAAGAAATGTATGTCGTTGGCCTGAAGGGCGATGACCCATGTTGGGGCGTCAACATCCTGCCCGGTCGAATGGAGATTCGAAAGTATGTGGCTCCAAGATGCGGCACAACTTCTGTACTGGGCGCTGACAAAGACCAGTCGACGTCTTCAAGGTAACGTTGCGGGTAAGTCCATCACTGCCCGGGTGCACCTCTATCACCCGACCTAGGCGCCACTGCGTGGGAGGGAGGTTCTCGGTGCGGACGGCCACTATATCACCCGTCTGTATGTTGGGTTCCCGTCTTTCCCATTTGTTACGGGTCTGCAGAGTCGTGAGATACTCGTCGCTCCAACGAGTCCAAAAGTCCTGGTGTATCTTTCGGAGCCATTGATATTGCTTCAGGCGGTTGAGCGGGACGTCTCCGACGGAAGGCTCGGGTACAGCGAGAAATGGGGCTCCGATTAGGAAGTCGCCTGGCGTTAGAGCCAGTTTGTCCTCTGGATCGTCATGTAACGGCACCAACGGCCGCGAGTTGAGGCAGGCCTCGATCCGAGTCGCCAGTGTGTGCAATGTGTGATTGTGTACCGATGAGGCGAATCAGATGGTGTTTGGCTGATTTGACTGCCGCCTCCCAGAGACCCCCTTGGTGTGGGGCACGATGAAATGCCAGGTTGTGCCGCTGTGGGCGAGAGTTTGCCTGTTGTGCTCGGTATGGAAGATGGCCAAGTCCTCCTTCAGGTGGCGGTTGGCTCCGACGAAGGCGGTGCCGTTATCACTGTATAAGTCCAGACATGGGCCTCGCCGGCTGACAAATCGGGTGAGGCGTCCAGAAATGATTGCGCTGAGAGGTCCTCAATGACCTCGAGATGAACGGCTTTCGTTGTCATGCAGATAAATACAGCTAGGTACGCTTTAGTGGTAGTGCGGGAGCGTTTGGTACCCACACGCAGTGTAAAAGGGCCACAGTAGTCGACTCCCGACGCCAGGAACGGTCGGGCCGAGGTGACTCTGGGGCGTGGTAGTGAAGCCATCTGCTGCATAATGACATTTCCTCGTTGCCGTCGACAAACCACACACTTATGGAGGTAGCTTCGGACGGCTTGGCGGCCATGCAGGATCCAGTATCGTCGCCTGAGAGTGTGGAGCATGAGCTGGGTGCCACCATGCAGCGTTGTCCGATGTACATCAGCAATCAAGAGTGTCACCAATGCGCCCGACCGTGGTAGTATGATGGGGAATCGTTGGTCCTGGGGACGGCTGGAGTTTGCTAGTCGCCCTCCCACTCGGATGATGCCCGTTGCGTCTAGGAACGGGTTTAACGAGAGTAGTCGACTGGCGAAGGAGAGACTGACCCCGTCAGTGATACGTTTTCTATCGTCTGGAAATTCGTTCTGTTGTTCCAGGCGGATGAGGGTGGTGAGAGCTCGGTCGAGTTCATCTGCCCCCACCACAGGCTTCTTGCAAAGGTCTCGGTTGACGCGGTGCCATCGCCAACGCAGTATGTATGCCACCGTATGGAGCAAGCGCTGGAGTGAGCTGAAGCGCTCTGTCACGGGAATGAATTGTCCGTCCCGGCGCCGTGTCATCAGGCGGGGTTGCATGGAAGCGACGTTCGAGCGGACGACAATCTTCCGCTCGCTGTTGATTTCCTCCTCGTCGGCCGGAGTTAGTGGAACAGGCTCAGTGGGAGCGTGAGGACCCTGTATGAGCCAAGTCGGACCCCTCCACCATAGGGGATGTGTTAGGAGTTCCTCTGCCCGGATGCCGCGACTTGCACAGTCGGCTGGATTCTGTGATGTTCGGACGTGATGCCAACGGTCCGGTGACGTCAGCTCTTGGATCTGGCGGACTCGGTTTGCCACGTATTGCTTGAGGGTGGCGGGCTCTTTCTTCAGCCAGCAGAGGACGATGCTCGAGTCGGACCAGAAATGGTAGGGAGTGTCCCTGAGGTCGAGGGCATCTCGGAGTCGATCGAGCGTGAGCGCCAGTAGCTGGGCGGCACATAGCTCGAGTCTGGGGATGGTAGCACCCTTGAGCGGGGCCACCTTGGTGCGTGCCGTAAGTAAAGACACACGGACCTGATTGTCAGCGTCGACAGTTCGGGCGTAGATGACAGCTGCATAGGCTTTGGAGCTGGCATCGCAAAAGCCCCAAAATGATGTGACGGCACTAGGTGTCATGCCGAACCAGCGTGGAACCCGGATTTGGTTAAGGCTCTCCAGGCTGCCACGAAACCTCCACCAGTCTTCGCGTAAGTTCTCCGGCAGGGGGGCATCCCAAGTAATGCGTGCGGACCATAGCGTCTGGATGAAGATTTTCCCCGTGATGACCACCGGGCCAAGTAAGCCGGTGGGATCGAATAGCTGCGCCACCTCACTGAGGACCCGTCGTTTGGTTGGGGCCGAGGTAATGGATGGTAGCTTCACCAGAAAGAAGAGCTCGTCCAGGGTCGGGTCCCAGCGAAGGCCAAGCACAGTTGCCGTGGGTGACTTTATGACTAGCTTTTTAGGAGGAGAAAAACAGACATAGTTACTCAAACTTTGAATTACCTTTGCGCAGTTCGAGTTCCATTTGCGCAGATGGAAATGGCCGGCGGACAGCACAGTGTCGACGTCGGTTTTATAATTTTGACTCATAGTTTGAATCATATAACTTAATTTATTGGTCTAAGACCTCTAAAAGTTACTATATTGTAATCAGCATCGAAAGTCATTAAGCCATGTTCATCCGTCCGTTTTCACTCTCTAGAGACCCGAAATGATCAGGTGTAAGAACTGAAAAGAAAAGCAACCCATTGACACGCCCACTGTATTAAAAAAAAGAACATCCCTTTTGAGGGTTCCGTAGCCAAATGACAAAAAACGGAACCCTTATAGATTCGTCATGTCTGTCTGTCTAAAACTAAAAAAAAAAAAAAAAATTTGTTTGGGGTTCATACAGTTCTAATTATCTAACTCAACTCAAATTTTTTTTATATCAAACCCATACGTGTGGGGTACCTATGTATAGGTCTTCAAAAATGATATTGAGGTTTTTAATATGATTTTTTTCTAAACTGAATAGTTTGCGCGAGAGACACTTCCAAAGTGGTAAAATTTGTGCCCCCCCCCCCCCCCTGTAACTTCTAAAATAAGAGAATGATAAAACTAAAAAAAAATATATGATGAACATTGCCATGCAAACTTCCACAAAAAAAAATTGTTTTGAACGAGATGTAGTAAGTATTTTTTTTTAATACGTCATAAATCGTAAACCGCAATTTACCTTTCATTCAATCAACTCAAATATAAAAAAAAAAACATTTAATTTCGTAAACATAAACCTTATGCGTAAACCGTGAACCATTATTTTCTAATAATAAATCTGTAATAGGTGCCTAAGTTAATAATAATTATAACTCGCGCGGCACCCTGGGCAAGTGAAAGTGACAAAATACCAAATGCTAGAATTTGGCCTTATGTCACTTTCACAGAGCGACATAAGGCCAAATTTCGAGATTTTGGCTTATGACGCTTGGCGTTATGTCACGGCACCCTTAAATCATTTACGTCTCATTATAAACAGCTTTAGATAAATCACTTACTTACTGTTACTCTATTTGAAGAAAAAGATGCTTTGAAGCACCTTACTAACATTTGTTTTTATTGAAATTATTCCATAGCCCTTACCTGGTCCTGACTGCTTGTAAATGTAAATCAACTCAAAATACGACTGAACTTTACTTGTGCTAACTAAGTACAGACATTAATTAAAAACGAAAAAATACACATTTACCGGGTATATTTATCTACACAATAGTCCTCTTTCAATTTGCTAGTAGATGCAAGTCTCACTACAACACAAAAGAAACGTAATCTGCAACAATATAAAAAAGAACTCCCACACGAATTGTTCAAACGAGGGACTTTCAAAACATTTAACACGTATATCCACTTGTAGGACTATTAAGTGACTTTCTAGTCGTTTTCATTCTGTTCATATCCTTCTACTCATCCAGAACTCCTTGGGAGCAACAACCTCTAAGGAATTGTTATTACAACAAAATGCTTAAGCCGCTTGTGTCCTTTCATGATGATTAAAAATCACACTTTGTTTCAAAAAGAAACTCTTGGCATCGCAGTATTCATCATCAGCGATTGCAGTGCGAAGCAGGCATTGAAGCAATCCCCTTTAAGGATATTCTATAATAACATAAATTTCCGAATAATTTAGTAAAATAAAAAAACACCCAACTTTCGTGAAGCAAATGTTTTATATAGGTTCGTATGCATGTGCATTTAATGAACATATAAAAAAATAAAATGGTTCGAGTTGATGTGCAGGTAGGAACCCAAATAAATACACAAGTTTTTCGACGACACGAGACAATTAAAAAGGAAATAGTTTATAATTGAATCAGAATCCTTGTGATAACACTAGAAAAGACTGAAATGTTGCCAATAAAGTTTAAAAGCTGGCTTGGAATACAAACAATAATAATATTATAAAAAAAGCAACCCACTAAAAAAGTGGAATATTTATTATTCCGTTAGGGGGTATTTAAAAAAAAACGTGTTCTACTTATCCGAATTTATTTATTTCCCTTTAAATCACTAAATTTATTTTGCGCAAAACATTTTTATTTTTCAGATTTTGGAAGCAGGTTGAGTTCAGTGCCGTGAAACAATTAACATTTTAAAAGTTTGACCATTCCGCTTTCACAAAGTGAAATAATGTCCAAGTTTGGGAATTAAAACCGAATCTACAACTTGATATTATTTCACTTAGCTTAAATTCGAAATTAAGCCGTTATAACGCCTCTGTTTTACAATCGGGTGGGTCGCACGTTGTGCGTAAAGTTATTCGAAAAACGACTTCGGCTATATTTCTACTGGACTTATTTCCAAAATAATAATAACCGACGAAAAGAAAAATATTTAAGTCGGTGACCGTTTAAAAAATAAATATTTGGACTTTATAACCAAATAAATCGACTTTATTATCAAATTGTTTAAAAAATGAATCAAATTACGCCATTAACAAAATTCAGAATACATGAGGGTTAGAAATAGGGATGTGCAGTTGTGTTGCCGATGAATATACACTTGGACGTTCCATACGAGACACAAAAGTCAAAATCGCGGATTAGCTCCATATAAGAGAAAGACGACTTCCACATCAACCGGCCCCGAAACCTAAAACCCACAACTGGGCGGGACCAAATCCTCTCTAGAAATACCTTATCGATAAATACATGTGAAACATAAAATAGACCAGCACCATAAAAAGGTGTCTGATGATCGGCTGTGGCAGCGCTGTAACTCCAGCCCCCACTTGACGTGGTTGTAATCAAAAGTTGTTGTTGTTCATTCAACAATTCAATGTAAATTGACGGAAGCTAAGCAAGTGTGAATAGTCGAAAAGCTTGGAAGTCTAATTGGATATATGGTATCACATAAAAACCATTTGAATTGCAAATAATTAATGAGAAGTGTCAAATCGTTCACCCTCCCCCTTTCTTACTCATTACAACGAATTATTGGCTAACGAATCCTCTCGGGAAAAAGTCTCTAAGAAAAATTAAATTGCCTGTTCGTTAGAATCGTGGGGTTCGGTAAACAATCAAAATTCAGGCAGAGATTTCAGCTACTTACGAGTAGCTCAAACTTTGATTTTTGGAAAGTGTGGTTGTTCTTAAAAAGTGGGCGTGTCAGTGAACCAATTCTGGAAATATCTACACATAGGTCATAGGTCATAGGTTAAAAAGGTTGTTAAGAATTCAAAAACGTTTAGCCTTCTTTATTTGTCACCACTCTTTTATTTGTTATTTTTTTTTGCATTTGGTCCAACAACTGTAACTAATTATGTACATACTACATTAATTCAAATGAACCACCAAAAGTGGTGGCGTTTGAAGGTTTGTGTCTTAAATTTTGCTGTCTCTCTTTATTGAATCATTCTGATATTATGTAAGTATTTATTTTTCTGTGTAACAGCCGAATACTTTTGATGATTTGTATTGTTGCGTCGCTTCGGCAAATAGTATGCAGGATGATAGGGAAATGATGGAAAAATTAGAAATCTGGCTTTGTCGTCCGCGAATAGAATGTATGATGAAAGAGGCGATTCGTTTGAAAGGAAAAATTGAATAAAAGCTAAAGGTACGATCAGACGGTCATCCAAACTTGCCATCCGGTGACATGCTGACGTCAGAGAACTTTTGTAATTCGGTTGTCAGCTGCATGTCATCTGCGAGCGTGTCATCAGCTAGATGACACCCGATCACACAGTGTCATCCGTTCGGTCATCCGAGTGTCATTTTGTCCCAAAATGGATGGCACGCTTGCTTTGTCATCCGGTTGACATGACTGGATGACATAGCCGGATGACAGCCGATCACACGAGGTGACACTAATGGCACGGATGACACTAATCACACCGATGAAAATTTGTAATACAGTGGGTGATCAAATTATTACGGCGACCTTAAAAAATATTATTTTTTCAGGATTTATTGCGATGGTGGAAAAACGCCTTAAATGAGCTAAGGCTCATAAGGACTGGACATCCGAAGACTGGTTAAAGGTGATAACTTAATATGTCAGCTTTCAATATTTTTTTTTTTATATTTTGGAGATATATTTTCACGATTTTCGTGGCACGGGTTTTTTTTGTGGGTCTGCTTTTCCGATGAATCAACGGTTCAGATTTTGTCGGATAAGTCGCATTCCCTTTTATATTTTTTGTTTGCCCTCCTCCTAACAAACTCGGACTTATCCGACAAAATCTGAACCGTTGATTCATCGGAAAAGCAGACCTACAAAAAAACGCTTGCCAGGAGAATCGTGAAAATATATCTTCAAAATAAAAATCTATTGAAAGCTGACATATTAAGTTATCACCTTTAACCTGTCTTCGGATGTACAGTCCTTATGAGACTTAGCTCATTTAAGGCGTTTTTCCACCATCGCACTAAATCCTGAAAAAAAAATTTTAAGGTCGCCGTAATAATTTGATAACCCACTGTAAACGTCAGTGCCAAATGAAAACAAAAACTGACAGCGAATCAATGAAGGAAAACATTCTCGAATTTCTATGGCAGGAAATACGTTTCGCGCGAATATTTCATTAAAAAGTTTATAATTAAGCCAATTTTAACAAAAAGAAAGAGTCTGGCTTAAGAAGGAGCATCCAAACCATGTTTTGGAAACTGTTAAAATCGCGTTGTGGCAAAAAAATACTTTTGTTTGGAAACAAATTAATAAAATTAAACAAGACAATTAATTAATAACAAAATTATAAAATAATATATAATAAAATGTCGAAAAGAGATTTGGAAAGTGTAATTTTATCGGCGTATTTGTTGGAGAGCAGCAGCGACGACGACTTTGACAATAATTCGATCCCACCACGAAAGCGCCGTGCTGTGTGAACGAAAAAGTGGTTGATGCGTCGTGCGAAAGAAGGTTTTTGTTCAAAGTTGCTGCTCGAGCTCCGTACTGAGGAGCCGCATTTGCACAAAAATTTCCTACGTATGTCAGCCACTCAATTTGACTATTTGTTGGCTTTAGTGAAGCCGATCATAGAAAAAGAGGACACGAATATGCGGGTGAGCATTTCGGCAGAGGATCGATTGGTGCTCACGCTGCGCTACCTGGCCACTGGAGAACTTTTTCGTTCACTGCAATCCCTCTTCCGAATATCTAAGCCAACCATCTCGGCAATCGTTCCAGAAGTTCTCGAAGCTATTTACACGGTTCTGGTCAAGGACTTTATTAAGGTGAGTGTGTGTACATGTATAGTGGAAATAGAAAACTTGAAATGGTTTTTGTGCATAGATTCAGAAGGATGAAGCCGAATGGGAGGAAGTATCGAAGCGATTCGACGAGACATGGCAATTTCCCAATTGTATTGGTGTTGTGGACGGCAAACACGTTGTGATCGTTGCACCACCTAATGCCGGTAGCATATATTATAATTATAAAGGTATGAAATAGTTGAATATAATGGAATACAACTGCACTATTAAACGCAAATGATTTATTTCTTTCGATTTCGATAGGCACGCACAGCATTGTTTTGATGGCAGTCGCAGATGCTGATTACAAATTGTTGAACGTTGACGTCGGCCGTAATTCGAGAATGTCAGAAGGTGGGGTATTCAACAGAAGCACTTTCGGCCAGGCATTAGACAACAATCGACTGCACTTACCTGCACCGAAATCATTACCTGGCAGGGATGTAGCCGTTCCATACGTACTCGTCATAACGTACCCTATTCATCAGTAACCTGGATTATAAGTATGTGTTTGGTGTTTCTGCTCTTGATTTTGCTAAATTGTCATATTCTCTCCAGCTTAGGTGAAGAAGATGTAAAGGAACAGCTTCCCGAAGTAAGAATAACAGATCTAACTCTAATTAGATCATCAAATGGTAGAAGCAGAGTGTTCGGCTACGTGGAATTGGAAAATGTATCCGAGGTAGAAAAAGCTATACGTCTCGATAGGAAAATACTAAGTGGACAGCCAGTTTATATATCGAGTGTACTTCGCAATAAAGAGAAGAGGCAGGCGTTCAGATTTTCAGGTAAATGCATTGGCTTCAAGGGGATTTGCATGATATTTGCATGTTATTGTTTAGCCGAAAAAAACTTTTCGTCAAGGGACTACCAGCCGATGTGACAAAAGAAGAAGTGGAAACGTTGTTTAGTGCTTTTGGTAAATTGCATGATGTCCGATTGGTGTTTCACAAGTAAGTGAGTGGTAAATTCAAAGGAATTGCGTACATTGAATTCGATGCGGAAAAATCAGCTTCATCAGCTTTAATGTGACTGGACCAGCACGAGATACGAAACCACATTGTAAGTAAGGGAACTAAAACCAAAAGCTCCTTTAAATTTATGAATTTTCTTTCAGATATCAGTTGCCATATCGGCGTCTCCTCCCAAGACAATTGCAGGCAAGGAGGCACCGATAATTGAAAAGATTTTGGCATGAGCACAGGTCGAAAGTTTAAGTCATCCATCAATCCCAATCAGAAGCCTCAAATGTCCCTAATCCGGAACGCCGTTCGAAAACAAATAACTCCAACAATTGGCAGCTCAACACCAACTACCTTAGCGAACGGCTTAATCAAAACGAAAGATGACTTTCGAAATCTACTTATTTTAAAAAAATCCTCAATGAATTTGGAATTGGTGAAACAATAAAAAATGCGCAACCATTTCTGGATCTAATAGTTTTATTACAGAAAAGCAAAAAAGGATTACGATTTTCGTTGATATCGGCTCCTTCCTCTTCGTACTCTTCATCTTCTTCATCGTAGCCCGCTTACTTCACTTTTATTTATTCAAATTATTCACCGATAGCGATAGGAAACCTCTCTCCCATTTGAGGTCTGTGCTTCCGACTTTTTCACGATACAAACGTGTCATCCGATGTTAGATGACAATGTGGAAAATCTAGTAATGTCATCCATAGGACGTTGTCATCCGGATGACACGCTGTCAAAAATATTTGGTCATTCATAGCGATGACAAGCGATCACACGGTCGATGAAATCAGTCATCTGGATGACATAGAAATCGTGTCATCTGGTATGTCATCCGGATGACACGTTCAATGACATGCCGGATGACAGGCGATCACACGGGATGACCACTTTAGGGCAAATTCTACTTCATAGTGATGTCAGCATGTCATCCGGATGACAAGTTTGGATGACCGTCTGATCGTACCTTAATTTCGATATTTTCCATCAAAAAAGGAATTATGAATTTATAGATTTTTAGACTTTTGCTATTTTCGCTGTATCTCGTTCAAAAATGTACCGATTTATATCATTTCTTCAGTATTTGATTCGGAAATATTCAATTTGTGTTGTATCAGCCGTTATTCAAAGAAATAGTTGTTGGATAGGTATATTTATCTATTAACGAATTGATGACCTACATTAACACGTCACCTATCGTTTTGCAGTTTTTTTGTAATATATTCGTGGTCAGCATCGATAGGAATGTGTATCTACTATGTCTTTGTATATAGAGTTCTATAGTAGTCTCACTTCGAGTATTCGACTTACACACCATCTTACGACTTAAGTATGTCATTAAAAAAAGCTACATTTATACAACCTTATTGTAGAACCTTTTCTACAAAATGCTAGTATGCCTTTGAATATGCATATTCGTAGTTATTTTTGTTGTCTTCCATTCTCCTCATTTATCGAATTTATTTTGTTTACTTCTCATGATGGGGATATGATGTGTTGGTGAGTGGGGTGCGGGACATGGTTGGTAAATTATTTGTTGTTTTTAATGGAAGTTTTTCATAAGTGTGTGGTTTCTCGTTTATTTATCGAATTTATTTTTTTTTCCGTCTCATTATGGGGATATGATGTGTTGGTGAGAGGGGTGCAGTATATGGATGGTATATTAGTTGTTGGTTTTGATGAAATTTTGCGGTAGGTCAGGGGTAGGTATTCATTCATTCATAATCGGTATCAAAAATCATATAATGTGCAATTGTTTTCCACAAACAATTGATTTCAACAGTTTGGACAGCTAAATGTAATTGATTAATGTATTCTTTTTGACACAAACTGAGCATAACTTATATGTTTTTTACACTGTTTTATGAATAAGGATTTATGCATAAAGGCTGGAGAAATATTTAAATACTGCATAAGAAGATATGCAATCATTTTTGTTACGGAGCAGTGCACTGACCCTGAAAATAAACAACAATTTATTAGCACAGCTGATCAATTTCCACTGACCCACTTTTGTTACCTTCCCCTCATTGTCCAGTCTGTTCACCATCCTTCACACTCGCGTACCTGTAAAGAAAAGAGAAAAAATTAAAGAAGAAAAAATGTAAACAAGTGCTTCACTGGAGATTGTTTACTTGAAACGATGGACAATCCGCATTTCAGTGAGCGGACTTCAGTGAGACAATGATTCCCTTCACCCTTTTAATTACCCGTTCCCTTTCCAGCAATTAACCAAAATTAATAATTTAAATAAACATATCCTCACCTGCAATCCTTCCATTCGTCCGACTACCAATATGTTAGAGCTGTGTCAATCGTGATTGATTCGATCTTTTTGACCCGATCACAATAAAGTATTGGTGATTGCAATCACAATGCCCGAAGTCAATCGTTCATCGAGTCAATACTTTTGTTCTGTTCTGACTAATTCATTTCTTTATTACTGATTTCTTATCTACTGAACCAATAAATGTGTTAATATATCAAAATATTTTTATTTATTTCGGCTTATTTCGTTTTACCAACACATATTTGTTCTACAAAAATATCGCTTCTGTGCAATAACCTCCATTTCCTAATTATTCAAAGGCGTTTTGGTATTTTTGCGTGTATTCACTCTTACAATCCATTCGAATGTATCTGTCTCTATCGAAACTAAATTGAACGAATGATGATTGGGGTTTTTGATTGTATTGAAATTGAATAAAGCAATACAATACTCCCATGTCCCATCTGTCATTGATTGATTGAATGATTGATTGAAATGACCGAATCATTTTTTCAACCAATACTTGAACGATTCGATCATTAAATTTGAACGATTGACACAGCTCTACAATATGTTTTGACAGTTTGTGTTCTTGTTACTAGTTTGTCTTCGCGTTCTCTTTTCTTCCACTTTGTTCCATTCTCTTCCTATCATTACACTTAAATATATTTATTATATTTTCCCTTTAAATTTCCCTAATTGGAATCCAGCGCCCCGATTCCAATCGATTTCCGATTTCGTGTTGTGTAATGGCTGATCGTGTAGGTCTAGGTATACGTTTTTATTTTATATTATTTTATATTTTTTAGTGATTAGGATTAGATTATGTATTTTATGACCAGGAGTATTTATTTTATTGACCGGACAAAACGAAACAACGAATCTTGACGACTGGAAGGTGAACTATTTATTTCTCCTTCCAGGATTAGCTGAATAGAAAGGGAAATTATGAAGGTATTTATAAAAGAAAAAGAAAGGAATAGGGTATAGACAAGTGACTCAGAAAACAAAGAGAGGGATAACAAAAAAAAAAAAAATATCGTGTACATACAGACTTTTACGGTCAACTGGTGACAGCTGCGAAAGTTTTTCTAAGCCGTCGTTGCCCTTAGGATTTATCTTTTTGATTTTTTTTAAAAAGAAAAATTTGGTTGCGGTCAATTCGCAGTACACTGGCAAAATAATATGACTAAAATTACTTTGGTGAGAAAAAAATATATATACATGTATATAGGTATGGCAGATTTTATTTAAAATAATTACTGGAACTTAGGTGGTCTAAACTCCGTTTTAAACAAGTGGTGAAGCAAGTGGACTGGTGGACAGATAGAGTCGCTGCAGAGGTAGGTGAAATGTTCATTTTAAAAGAAGACATATTAAGAGTACTTTTTTTAAGGTTTGGGTCTTGTTTGGGCCACCACTTTTGGCCTGTTGCTCGGACCTCTGCCCCCTATTTGACCTTGGGCTTTAAAATATTGTTGCCGTGCTGGGACAGTCTCCCGTGGAGACCAGCGAAACCGCTCAAACGGGTTTTGGTTGTACGGCCAAAGAGCCGCAACCAACGAACATATAAAACAACAACGACAGTGAACAAAGACAATTTTAATACAATAACAAGAATACAAAAGTGACAACATTAAACAGTGAAACATATATTATACAAAAGAACAATAATATACAAATACAAACATAAAGTGCTAGTGCCCCCCCCCCTCGTTGAGGCAACATTAACCACACGCACCAAGAAATGCTGACACCCACCCCGTAAAACGCAGTGGCGTAAAGAATTAAAGCCTTTCGTTGATTTAACCTTTTTAAGTTTAAGCTCAAATTTTAATTTGTCTTTGAAGCCTACATTTAATTTTATTTTTAGTTTTTTGAATTCTTTTATTTGCTTTTTTTGGATTTTTTTTGAATCATAGTTTTAGTTTTGTTTTAATTTGTATACCCTATTCTAAGGGTATATTAATTTTGACGCATAGTTTGTAACATATCTTAATATTGCCCGTAGACCCCTAAAAGTTACTATATTTATGATCAGCATCGATAGTAATGTCGATCTAGCCATGTCCGTCCGTCCGTCGGTCCGTCCGTCTGTCGGCAAAAATTAGGCCTTTAAACTGGACCTAGAGAGCTGAAATTTATAATATATACTCTTTAAGGGCCCTTTAAGCTCATGTGTAAACTTTTTTTTGAAAATCCAAAGTTTGAGCTAGGGAGCTGAAATTTATAATATATACTCTCTATGGGCCCTTTATGCTCATGTGTAAATATTTTCAAAATTCGCCCACTGACACGCCCACAATTAATTTTTTTTTTTTTGAAAATTCAAAACAAGTGGTGAAGCAAGTGGACTGGTGGACAGATAGAGTCGCTGCAGAGGTAGGTGAAATGTTCATTTTAAAAGAAGACATATTAAGAGTACTTTTTTTAAGGTTTGGGTCTTGTTTGGGCCACCACTTTTGGCCTGTTGCTCGGACCTCTGCCCCCTATTTGACCTTGGGCTTTAAAATCTTGTTGCCGTGCTGGGACAGTCTCCCGTGGAGACCAGCGAAACCGCTCAAACGGGTTTTGGTTGTACGGCCAAAGAGCCGCAACCAACGAACATATAAAACAACAACGACAGTGAACAAAGACAATTTTAATACAATAACAAGAATACAAAAGTGACAATATTAAACAGTGAAACATATATTATACAAAAGAACAATAATATACAAATACAAACATAAAGTGCTAGTGCCCCCCCCCCCCCCCCCCTCGTTGTGGCAACATTAACCACACGCACCAAGAAGTGCTGACACCCACCCCGTAAAACGCAGTGGCGTAAAGAATTAAAGCCTTTCGTTGATTTAACCTTTTTAAGTTTAAGCTCCAATTTTAATTTGTCTTTGAAGCCTACATTTAATTTTATTTTTAGTTTTTTTGAATTCTTTTATTTGCTTTTTTTGGATTTTTTTTGAATCATAGTTGTAGTTTTGTTTTAATTTGTATACCCTATTCTAAGGGTATATTAATTTTGACGCATAGTTTGTAACATACCTTAATATTGCCCGTAGACCCCTAAAAGTTACTATATTTATGATCAGCATCGATAGTAATGTCGATCTAGCCATGTCCGTCCGTCCGTCCGTCGGCAAAAATTAGGCCTTTAAACTGGACCTAGAGAGCTGAAATTTTAACCATATACTCTCTAGGGTCCCGAAATAATCAAGTTTAAGAATTTTTGAAATCCGCCCACAGACACGCCCACAAACTCAAAAAATCAAAATTTTGGAAAAAATCGAATTTTGAGCTAGAGAGCTGAAATTTTTTATGTATGATCTATGGCCCATAAAACTGATTGGGACATACAATTTTCAAAATCCGCTCACTGACACGCCCACAATTAAATAAAATATTTTTTTTGAAAAACCAAAATTTGAGCTAGGGAGCTGAAATTTATAGTATATACTCTCTAGGTGCCCTTTATGCTCATACTTAATTTTTTTTTAAATCCGCCTACTGACACGCCCACAATTAAATAAAACAATTTTATTGAAAAACCAAAGTTTGAGCTAGGGAGCGTTTTTATTTACAAAAGCTTAGTTTTTTCGATAAAATCCTTTAAATTTTTGTCACGCCCACTTATGAGATATAGGAATAAGAATAGGGTATCCAACAGTTCGCCCAAGCGGACTGTAGCCCGCCCCTATGTTTATACCCTATTCTAGGGGTATATTAATTTTGACGCATAGTTTGTAACATACCTTAATATTGCCCGTAGACCCCTAAAAGTTACTATATTTATGATCAGCATCGATAGTAATGTCGATCTAGCCATGTCCGTCCGTCCGTCCGTCCGTCCGTCCGTCGGCAAAAATTAGACCTTTAAACTGGACCTAGAGAGCTGAAATTTTAACCATATACTCTCTAGGGTCCCGAAATAATCAAGTTTAAGAATTTTTGAAATCCGCCCACAGACACGCCCACAAACTCAAAAAATCAAAATTTTGGAAAAAATCGAATTTTGAGCTAGAGAGCTGAAATTTTTTATGTATGATCTATGGCCCATAAAACTGATTGGGACATACAATTTTCAAAATCCGCTCACTGACACGCCCACAATTAAATAAAATATTTTTTTTGAAAAACCAAAATTTGAGCTAGGGAGCTGAAATTTATAGTATATACTCTCTAGGTGCCCTTTATGCTCATACTTAATTTTTTTTTAAATCCGCCTACTGACACGCCCACAATTAAATAAAACAATTTTATTGAAAAACCAAAGTTTGAGCTAGGGAGCGTTTTTATTTACAAAAGCTTAGTTTTTTCGATAAAATCCTTTAAATTTTTGTCACGCCCACTTATGAGATATAGGAATAAGAATAGGGTATCCAACAGTTCGCCCAAGCGGACTGTAGCCCGCCCCTATGTTTATACCCTATTCTAGGGGTATATTAATTTTGACGCATAGTTTGTAACATACCTTAATATTGCCCGTAGACCCCTAAAAGTTACTATATTTATGATCAGCATCGATAGTAATGTCGATCTAGCCATGTCCGTCCGTCCGTCCGTCCGTCCGTCCGTCGGCAAAAATTAGACCTTTAAACTGGACCTAGAGAGCTGAAATTTTAACCATATACTCTCTAGGGTCCCGAAATAATCAAGTTTACGAATTTTTGAAATCCGCCCACAGACACGCCCACAAACTCAAAAAAAACAAATTTTGGAAAAAATCGAATTTTGAGCTAGAAAGCTGAAATTTTTTATATATGATCTATGACTCCTAAAACTGCTCGGGATAAAAAATTTTCAAAATCCGCCCACTGACACGCCCACAAATAAATAAAATAATTTTTTTTATACCCTATTCTAAGGGTATATTAATTTTTGAAAATCCAAAGTTTCAGTTAGGGAGCTGAAATTTATAGTATATACTCTCTATTGGCCCTTTATGCTCATGTGTAAATATTTTCAAAATCCGCCCACTGACACGCCCACAATTATTTTTTTTTTTTTTTTTGAAAATTCAAAGTTTGAGCTATGGAGCTGAAATTTATAATATATACTCTCTAGGGGCCCTTTATTCTCATGTGTTATTTTTTTTTAAATCCGCCTACTGACACGCCCACAATTAAATAAAACAATGTTATTGAAACACCCAAGTTTGAGCTATGGAGCGTTTTTTTTTTTGATAAAATCCTTTAAATGTTATATAACAAAATATGTAGAGCGTTCTTAACAATTCAACCATACTTAGACTTTTGTCACGCCCACTTATGAGGGATAGGAATAAGAATAGGGTATCCAACAGTTCGCCGAAGCGGACTGTAGCCCGTCCCTATGTTTTTTTTAGTTTTTAAGCTCCTTTAAGTGCGGAACTTTAGATTTAGTTTTTTTGAAGTTTATGATTTCTTTTGCGATAGTTTTAAGCTTTTTATATTTAATAAATTTTGGATTAGCCTGTCATGGCTTTAAATTTTTTTGTGTTTGATATGCATTTAACGATGCGCGGCTAAAGTTTTTTTTTGCATTTGGTGTGTGGACGGCTGTGAAGGCCGTCCTTCTATAGATCGACAATGACATAACAGGACTACACGAACTTGGGTTGACGTTTCAACTGTCAAAGTGGAATTGCAAAAATTTTCGAAGCTCCGTATTTTTTTTCAAATTAAATTATAAATCCAAGTAACTTCCTAAGAAAAACCACGTAAAAACACTCATTTAATCACTTTGAACTAACACCGCAAATTGCTAGTTAAATTTACTCAAGTAAATAAGCTCAAAAAGGAAAACAAAAAATAAAAAAAAAGTTTTCTCCGTGTTGCATCGAAATCAAATTGCGGTACAACGATTTGCCGATGAACCGCAAGCGATACTTATTTGAAATTTCTCCTGAACAAAACACTACCAACAAAAAGATTTCTCATCTAAAAGCAGCAAATATGGGAATAGGCGATTTATCAGTTGCTGATCTAAAAACTATCTTAAATGAGAGTCTCGAGGAAAAGCTTAAAGATCTAGTCACAAAAAATGACTTGTTGGTGCTCTCGAACGAGATACTTTCTTTGAAGACACTTAACACCCAACTCAGCAGAAAACTCACTTTAACGACAGAAAGATGCGATTTGCTTGAAACCCAATTGGAAATTCTCTCACGGAAATCAAACGATAAGTCTATTGTGGTACACCTTCCTTTAGACACAGAAACCGATGCAATCCAATTAGCTAAACAGACTTGCAAGGGGCTTCTGAAGTTAAATGAAGACAAAGAAATCCAATTTAAGAGCTCCAGACAAATACGCAACAACAACACTGAAAGAGCAACTGTCATCATCGAACTTCCAACAGCGGCGATCACCGATAAACTTATTACCTCCGCGCACACGCTCAAAGGCTCCGGAATAAGTATATTTCGCGAGCAATCACTTTTATCAAGAAGAAAAAGAAAAACACTAATAGAAATAAAAAACAAACTGCGGCAGATAAATCCAAACGCCCGAATTTTCGTTAAAGGAGACAACAAATTGCAAATCAACAATCAACTTTTTGTTTATCAAATTTCACGAGGTATAGTTGTCAAATCAGCAGCAGACATGTCACTCATTAGTGAACTATTTGGTGACAGTGGTTACGAATACTTTGACTGCAGCGAGGGAGCGAGGTTGGCCGTGGTTCCAAGCTCTTCTTCCGCTTTTGGCCTCCAACCGCAGCGAGCGCCATTTGGAAATCAGAGTTCACACCATGTTAGGGATAAAACACAATAGGTAAATTCTGTCGTCTGCCATAACACAACTATTTTTAAAAAATTAAATATATGCTCGTATAATATAACTGATCTCAAAAGTAAGCTTTTACATTCCGATTTTTTTAAATATTTACACCAATTTGATGTTATAATTCTTATAGAAACTTTTATTGAAGAAAAGAATCAAAATGAATTTCTAAAATATTTCAAAGACTTTAAAGTAATGTTTACACCAGCGATAAGATCTAATTTGCATGGAAGAGCCAGTGGGGGTATTCTATATGGGACTAAAAAATCTTTATGGGGTAATCTTATTAATTTTAAAATTATTGAATCTAAAATTATTTTTCATATGGTTAGCAACAACCTAAACTATTATATTATTCCTATTTATTTAAATTGCAATCATTGGCTTAGCGACTTCGATGAACTAGTGGAATTTATGAATAACACTTCTCTTGACCATGTGTTAATCGTCGGTGATTTAAATGCTAGGATTGGTGAACATCAAAATTCTTCCGCCAATATTTTACGAGCACGAGTTGCACTGGCCGAGAGTAGATGTTCTAAGGATAAAATTTATAACCGCAACGGGGGGAGTTTAACAGAATTTTTTGAAGTTTTCGGTCTATTTGTTTTGAATGGGGGTTCTATTAGTGATGCATGTGGCGAATTCACTTTTGTTAGCGGGCAGGGACAATCCGTGATTGACTTTGCTGCGATTTCAGGGGACTGGCTGAACATTATCGATGACTTTGAAGTTGCACTAGTCAACTACTCGGCTCATTTTCCAATTGTAATTAAAATTCACCTAAAGGAGTTAAACCAGCAAGCTACACCTTCTAGTTTTAATAAGCTGAAGTGGTCGGAGAACAATGCAACCCTCTATAGAAGCCTCCTCTCTCGGCACTTACTATCTCTGCCCCAACAATCCGCAGTCTCGTCTGAAGTGGTATGTGAAAGTATAGAACGGGTTATAAAGACCGCAGCCCCTTTTGCGTTGAAGAGTACACACACTTTTGTAGCTAAAAATGTATGGTTTGATAAGGATTGCAGAAATCTCCGTAAACTTTCGTTCGTTTACTTAAAACTGTTTAGAACGACCAATTCTCAATTTTTCAAAAACATCTATCTTCGCGTTAATAATGATTTTAAAAAAATGTGCTCAGTTAAGAAAATCACCTATTTAAAAAACGTCGCTAAGAAATTGGAAAACTGCACAAACTCAAAGATATTTTGGGAGACAGTGCGCAATCTTGGTGGGCGCAATCAGGGTATGAAGTTCTCTTTAGAAGCTGAGACGTTAGCAGCTCATTTTAAAACTCTACTCTCAGCTGATGAGAGTACCTTTGATTACGCGAGTTAAATATAATGTCCAAGAAACTAAAATTAAAACACCAAAAGAGGCTGGTTGTTTATTTTAAACACTTTATTATCTCCCGGTCGGAACAGAACTGCCTTACTTAATAATATCTTACTTCTAACTTACAACCTATGTACAGCCAGAACTGCTGGCTCATCAACCATCGGTCATTCGCACAAACGGAAATCGGTTCATGTGAATGACCACCGAATGCAACCAAAGCACAAAATCACCATGCCATCGGTTTTGCGTTGGCCTTGATTTTGTATGCCGCTGGCAAGTCATCGTCGAATCTTGTTTGCGCAGCATTTCCTGTGGTTGTTGCCCTTTCTCTGCTGCAATACGTAACTCCTCCTCGCTTTAAGTCAGAAGTCTCCGGCTTCATGTTATTGACTATATTAATTTTTTGGTTTTTGGTTTTCCAAGATACATAAAAGAAAATACCTACAGTAATACAAATTACTATTACTATGAGGCTTATATTGGTGCCGTACATTACATTTTTGTGGTATTGCAGTTCCTTAATTAGTTTTAAGTTTTCTACATCATTCATTATAATTTCATCAAATTTTATTGGTTTAACAAACATTTCTTTAACATTATTTGTTGGATAGTAGTATTTGTCAGCTACAGTTATTTTTCTATTGTAAAATTTATTTTGTTTTATTTTTAAGGTACAATTATTGAAATTGATTAAATAGTTTCCAGTTAAATTTATACTTCTGTTGTCACAATTTTGCAATAGAATTTCATTATTTATATTTATTACTAAAATAGATTCATCATCTATTTCTTCTATACTAGTTATATTATTATACACTAATGAACATGTTTTTTGAAAAATACAATGTTTACTATGTTTTAGATGTTTGAAAAGAGCTTGTTCATTATATTCGTATATTTGATCATTTATTTCAATAATAAGTTCTTCTGATTCATCAATTTGCAACCCATTTTTATTTGGTATACGTTTAATTAATTGCAACTCTGTTACTATATAATCAATCGGTATTTTAATTGCGAATATCAAACAATGATTTTTATATTCCATTACACCAGCTTTTAATAATTTTAATTTATGAAAATCTACATTATAATAGTCTAACTCCTCTATGGTTAGCATACTTGGATGAATTAAATTATTCTTCGTTGCCATTATATTGTCAAGTATTTGATTCACTTTGTTTTCTAAATATCTTAATTTCGTTTCTTGATCTAAAAATAAAACTTTGTAATTTAGTTCTTTAACTATATTGTTAGTAAGGTTATATGATTCCAAAATTGTCTTTCTATCGTTTTCTATCAATATTTTTAAGTCATGTAGTGTCTTGTTAAAATGATCGTTTATTTTAATTTGTTTATTAAGACCTTCAATAGCTTTATGGTTATTACTGTCAGTTATCTGTAAATGATCTGTTATGTCTTGCCTATCAGAGTCATCCATTGTTCCGTATAACCAGTTTTGAACTCTACCTACAAAATTCAATAAACCTCTTTTTGCTCTCTTTGACCCACTTATGGTCCTTAGTTTAGTTTTTAATAGATTGATTTCTGAATAAAGTGCAACTGAGTCCTCTAATTTTAAGTGTGCTAGATTTAATGATAATTGGTCCAAAACGTTCATCATTTCAGATGGATTTATTATATGTAAAATAGTGTCAGTGTTATTCGCTATCTCTACTTCTTTGACTCGTATTTTCACATACCCGTTTTCCTCTACTATTGGATGTACCTGCAGTAACCCTTGTACTGTGACTATCTTCATCATCAGGATTATTAGCATTACCTGTAAATTTATAAGCCCTTTTAATGTTTGAAAGGTGTACATTTCTTAATGGATATTTTCTAAAATACGGTTCATTCTTATGTCTAACCCTCTTATAATTTTTAATATATCCTACATTTCGATTTTCTGCATATTTTTCCCTTTTCCTATTTATTCTTTGACATGTTTTAATTTTCTTTTGTTTAAGTTTTTCTACTAAACTTGTAATATCTGTCATTAAACTAGCTCCCCTTGGAGTCATCTCAATAGCTGAGTGATATCTATCGTTATAATTTCCTATGGATTTCTGTATCTTTTGTTCTACTGACATATCTTCCACTATGGCCTGAATTTTTTCTATTAATGTAGAGTGAAGTCTTTCTACATCCGCATTACCGGTATGGCTGTTGGGCTTAGTCCAATGAATATCTATTCCTTTTTCTTGTAGATATTTTATGACTTGCTCTGATTTAAATTCATTATCCATTATTATTTTCTTTGGTTTGTTAAACGTTGCTAAATACCCTTCTAGAATGGCAATTTTTTTCACCCAGTTTCTCTCATTAATTAAATAAGCAACTGCGAGTTTTGTTAATTTGTCGATAATAGTTACAAACGTTTGCTTTTTATAATGAAAAATGTCTAAATGGATAATTTCATTTTTGCCGGTTGGTGTTTCGGTTATATTTAATATAGGTTTTATTGGATTTCTGTCATATTTTATTTCTTGACATTTGCTACAATTATTTATAATAAGTTGTATATGCTGTTGCAATTTAGGATAAAAGATTTTGTCTTTCAATGTCTTGTAAGTCTCATTTATGCCACTATGCAATGACTCTCTTGTATGATACAAAGATATTTGCTTATGACACTCTTCTTCATCATATATTTCTTGAGCTTTTTTCGTTGCTTTTCTAAACTTTATTCTGCGATCCCCGGAGAATAGTTCTATAATAATCTTTTGTACTTTATTATAATCTCTATCATTTACCTCTGAATATATTCCGATGTGTACTGGTTTGACATGGCTTAGTAGTAGTTCTCTAATTGAAGCTTCATCAGTTTGAGGGTTTATTTGTATAATTCTTCTGCCATGTACTATATCAATTTCTTTACTTGGACTATAAGTTAGAATTATCTGAGTTTTATATTTATTTATTATTTCTTCTCTTATCCCTATGTGGTCTTGTAACTGTTCGTCCACTGAATGCATGGTGTTAGAGTCAGACAGGTTCATATTGGATTCACTGCTGTTCTGTTCATTTATCTGAGGACTGTTTTCTAACCTACTTAAATAATCGGCCACTTTATTTTCTTTTCCCTTGAGATATTCAACCTCAAAATTGTATTCTTGCAATTTTAAAATCCATCTCTGGTTCCTTTGGGAAAATTCTTTGCCTTTATACTTAGAGTTTAGGTATTTGATTGGTGCAGGGTCTGTAACGATTTTAAATTTTCTCCCGTACAAATAAGGTCTGAAGTAATTCACTGAATACACTATAGCCAAAAATTCTTTATCGGTCACGCTGTAATTTCTTTCGTGACTATTTAACGTCCTTGATACAAAGCATATTGGATGTCCGTCTTGTGATAGAACAGCACCAATAGCATAATCACTAGAATCGGTTGTAACCACAAATTCCTTTTCATAATTGCGAAATTTTAAAATGGGGTGGGAAGATATCAATAGTTTCAGCTTCTCAAATGCTTCGATATACTGAGGATCGTTAGTGTTAATTTTAAAATCTTTTTTCAAATATTTTATTAAAGGATGTGCTATTTTTGAATAATCTTTAATAAACTTCCTATAAAATCCAGTCATACCTAGAAAACCTTTAAGTTGTTTCTCCGTCTTTGGTAGTCCTATTCGTAAAATATCTTCTATTTTGTTAGGATTTGGCTTCAACCCATCCTTCGTAAGTATATGCCCTAAAAAGGAAGTCTCTTTCTGCATAAAACTACATTTATCAGCCTGAATCTTTAAGTTATGAGCTGTTAGTATTTTAAAGATTTTTTTCAATGAAATTAGGTGTTCTTCTAAAGTGGTGGAGAAAATGAGTATATCATCGAGATATACTACACATATTTTATTTATGCATTCTCGTAATATTTCATTGATTAGGCGTTGAAAGGTTGCGGGAGCATTTTTTAGACCAAAAGGCATCCTCACATATTCGTAGAGGCCATCCGGTGTTACAAATGCCGTTTTTTCAATATCTTTCTCTGCTACTAATATCTGATGATATCCTTTAGCTAGATCTAGTGAACTAAAATATTGTGCTTTACCCAACTTATCCAATATGCTATCAATATTGGGAAGTGGGTATTTATCATCAACTGTAACTTGATTAAGCCTTCTATAATCTACCACAATCCTGAATTTATTAACTCCCGAGTTATCTTTTTTCTTTGGTATAACTATGATAGGAGAACTATATCTACTTTTGCTTTTCCTTATTATACCTTGTACTTCCATTTCTTGCATCTGTTTTCTCACTTCTTCTTCATGCTGTGGTGGATATCGATATATTTTGGAGTTTATCTGCTTATTTGTAGTAGTTTTAATTTCATGTACAATGCTTGAAGTATTTGTTAAGATGTCTCCTTCTTTATAGAACAACTTATTGTATTTATTTAATAATGTTAGGGCTCCATGTTTCTCTTCTTCATTTAAATGATCTAGTTTTATATTATCTAAATCACTTTCTTCCAATGCATTTACCTCATTTTCGATTCTTTTACTCAAAAACGGTATTCGTACATTATTATTTAAAATAATTTCTTGATTCCCTATATCTATTAGTCGAACATTCTTACTAACCCAATCCATTCCAATTAAAAAGTGGTATACTTTGTCTAAATTAATCTTTACCCATCTCATTCTAGCATTATCCGGTTGCTTAAACTCGTCTGGACATTTAGATTTTACGTACTCAGTATTTTTTTTAACTTGTCCTTCTATAGTACTAATATGGATTTGTTCCCCTAACTTTTCGTATACTCTATTTCCTACTTTGCTTGAGTTTAATAAACTGACTGTAGATCCTGTGTCTACCAAACAAACGAACTCTTCTTTATTGATGGTAAGAATAATATACATTTTATTTTTATCCGAGGCTAGTTTATAAAAAACTCTTCCTCTGTTAATTGATTGACTTCGTCCCTATTACTTATGGTATCAACTTCCATAGGTTTTGTCGAATTATTGTTATAGCTCCTGTAGTTAAAATTTCTGGACTGCTGACTTGAGGAATTGTTGTTATAACTACCCCTTCTCTGTCCTGATCTATTGTGGAAATTATTATTAAAACTACCCCTGCTCGGTCCTACTGAATTATTGTTATTTAAATGTCTCTGATAGTTATTGTGTGGTGGAATATTGTTGTGTATTGGTTTGGAAACAATTGGTTTATTTGATGTCGGTTCTTTTAAATTAAAATGATCTTGGCCAATATATCTATTAAGAATTATCCGAATATCTTCTAAAGAAAATTTATCCTGCAATTCGGCTGCTAAAGCCCCTGCAGTAATTTCTTTTATTCTTAAGACTAGGACACTACTAAGATTATTTACAATATTGGTCTCAAAATCACTAAAAATTGCACATTCTGCAATATCACTAACACTAATTCTTACTTTATTACATAATTCAGCAATTGAATTTACCTTTAAAAAACTGATCTCCTTCATGATTTGTCCTTGGTCCTTCGTTGCTTTGTAATGGAGTTTAAGTTTGCTTTTGCAATTTCCCCAGGTTAATGGAGGCGATGTTGACAGGTAATTCTTCGCTGGTCCAATGATTTTTTCATTGTAGATCACAGTGTAGACATCATTCCTCTGGTTCTCTGCATATTCCAGTAATGCTCTGTCGACTGACGAGATAAATGCTGGCAAGGTTCCACTACTTCCATCAAAAACAGGAAGATATCGAAGTTCTTTTTCGAGTCTGCTCCTTAATGTCCCCGGTTGATTTTGACGGCTCACTATTTCTGTAAGCATGGCTAAGCATTGCTCAGTAATATTTTGCGCCATACTTCTGTTGTTGTCCAGAATTTTGTTTCGAGATATTTTTCTCTCCAGATTTGTTGGTTTAATGTATAATGGTCGTTTCTACGTAATCTAATAAATTTCGTTTTAGATTACTTTGTTTCGTACTTTAACACTTTCACCTTTTCCGGTTCGATTCACTGGATTCTAGTTCTACTGAACAGAATCCTACCGACTGCGCCAGTTAAATATAATGTCCAAGAAACTAAAATTAAAACACCAAAAGAGGCTGGTTGTTTATTTTAAACACTTTATTATCTCCCGGTCGGAACAGAACTGCCTTACTTAATAATATCTTACTTCTAACTTACAACCTATGTACAGCCATCAGCTGGCTCATCAACCATCGGTCATTCGCACAAACGGAAATCGGTTCATGTGAATGACCACCGAATGCAACCAAAGCACAAAATCACCATGCCATCGGTTTTGCGTTGGCCTTGATTTTGTATGCCGCTGGCAAGTCATCGTCGAATCTTGTTTGCGCAGCATTTCCTGTGGTTGTTGCCCTTTCTCTGCTGCAATACGTAACTCGCGCTACCTGATACTAGAGTCAACGAGCTGGATTTAGAATTCTCATTGCCCGAATTGGAAGTAACGCTCCAAAGATTGAAAAACAGCAAGGCTCCTGGCCTAGACGGCATACCAGTCGAGTTTTATAAAAACAGCACTATTGATTTTAAAAACTACCTCGTGTCTTTCTATAACAAAGTGTACAATGATGGATGTGTCCCTAACAGTTTCAACGAATCTGTAATTTTTGCCATTTTTAAAAAAGGTGATGCTAACGCTGCGGAAAATTATAGAGGTATTTCAATTTTAAATTCAATAAGAAAAACTTTCACTGCAATCCTATATGAAAGGCTCTCAAAATGGATGTAGGATAACAGTCTTTTGAGCATCTTTCAAGCCGGTTTCCGCCCAGGTTTTTCAACCATGGATCATATCTTGGCCATTTCAAGCATTGCTCAACAATTTATAGATAGAAAAAAGAAACTATACACTTGCTTTGTTGATTTTAAAGCTGCATTCGATAAAGTCAATAGACAAGCTTTAATATACAAACTTTCTTGCATTGGTTGGTCAAGAAAGTTTCTCGAAGTGTATGCAAGTCTTATTTCGTCAACAAATGCAAGGGTATGGGAGGGTTAACATTTTCAAATCGATTTGATACAATTACAGGTGTTCCTCAGGGTTGTATCCTCAGCCCATTATTATTTGCCCTGTTCATAGATGATGTCTGCGAGCTTCTTCCAGGTGGAGTTAATTTTGCTAACATTATAATCAAAGTCCTGTTGTACGCGGACGATCTAGTTATGCTTGCTGATAATCCTTTCACGCTTCAATTGCAAATAAACCGTCTAAGTTCATTTTGCGAGTCTTGGGGCTTGCAAATTAATACCCAAAAAACTAAGATTGTTATATTTGAAAAGAGACAATCAAGAAGGCGAGCGGAAGAAAAATGGTCTCTAAACAATACACACATTGAGGTTTTACAAGAGTTTAAATATTTGGGTGTCCTCTTGACCTACAATTTAAGCTATCTAAAGCACTCCAAAGAAAAAAGCAACGAAGCTAAATTGGCTCTTAATATAATGTGGCCAAAGTTTTTTTCGAACCAAAATGTTGATTTAACGTCCAAGTACAAAGTTTTCAACGCGACAGTAAATGCATGCATGGCATATGGCGTCCAACCCGTCGGATACACACACTTTTAACCTTTGGAAACTGTACAAAGTAACTTTTTTAAGATGATATTTCGTTTGCCTAACTCAACACCCAACTACGCCATATATGTAGAGTCAGGAATAGTCCCTATATATATACAAAATTTGAAGGCAAATGCGAACTTCATTACTAGAGTGATGAAAAGAAGTGAAACTTGTCTTCACAAAATCATCTTAAGAAAATTACTTCGAGTGAATGCTTCCCCGTTTAAAAACTGGAACGAACTAGCTTTATCTTACGAAACAAGTTTAAACTTAACAGAAACTAATGTGACCGATTGGCAGGCTCAGTTTTCTGATGTGATTGCTAAGGTGGATCACAAAATGTTTCTGGATAACCTTTCCAGAGCATCTTCATCTACTTCAAGAGCTATTTATAGCCATTTAAACCATGAACTGCCCTCGGAAGTCTCTTACTTTAGTAATGAATTTTCAGCCTCGGTTATAAGTATTATTTTTAGAGCAAGAGTTGAAATTTTAAATTTGAACTTTATACCTCATCGATCAGACTTGCCCCAGCTATGTGATCTATGTAACGGAAGAGTGAATGCAGATATATACCATTTCGTTGCTGCTTGTCCTATTCTACAAGAAATTCGCCGGTTGCATTTTCGGGAAAGTTTTATATCTTTGGATAAACTTTTTGAAATTTTAAATGGAGCAATGGGCTGGCTCAGCCTCTTTAAATATTGCCAACATGCTCTTTCTTACCGTAACAGTTTCACATATTAAACTTAGTCGATTACCCACTTATTGCAGTTTTGACCAAATTTTATACCTAACTATTTATTGTTTTGTTGCTGATCATACTAAATTTGATAATATCTCTTTTGTGTTTCAAATCACGTTAAAATTGATAATATTGTATAAACAGCTATTTCTAACCAAATTGTGTATTATCTTGGGTTTCAAATCATGTTAAAATTGATAAAATTTTGTATAAACAGCTAATCAAATTAACCAAATTGTATAATATTTTGTGTTTCAAATCACGTTAAAATTGATAGCATTGTTTTATATAATAATATTTCTTCATATCTTTTGTTAAACATTTTTTTTTTTTTTTTTTCTTTTTTCCTTTTCTTTATATTTTAAAATTTTTGCTTTTTATTATTTCTTTTATTTTTAAATCATATTATGAAATGTCATCTCAGGCAGACGGCAGTATTGCCATGTCCTTATTCTTAAGTATACCAATTTGTAAACTTTATGATGAAAAAATAAAGAATCTATCTATCTATCTATCTATCTCTACACGAACTTTTACGACATGACTTGACGACATACGAACCTTTCTCTACGTACATACTGACATAAATCGTGACTGGAGGGTTCGTCGAGGGGCTATCACTCACAACATCGGCCAGAGTGATAGCTAAGGTTGTGTCGAAAGACCCAAGGGTGGGCTGGCCAACCCTTGCCAACAACATCAGGCATGTTTCGGGGTCGTAACGAACCGGTACCGAGGAGAGATTCAGGGAAGGTGAGCTGCGGTTAGGGTAAGATAGTTTTAGAGTAGTTTTAAGTTTAGTTTAGTTATATTTTAGGGCTTAGCTTTTAATGCTAGATTAGTTAGCTTAAGCTTAGGCTAGTTAGGTTAGTTCGCGTGCGCCCTCCCTTCTCTCTCTTGGGTATTGGCCCATGTCCTTGGACATTTTCTTTTCTTTTATTTTTCCTATCCTATCTTTTTTCGTCCGTCCGTGGTCTACATAGAGTAGCTTTCTTTCTTTTTATTTCTCTCTTTTTAAAACCTTTTGGCATGGACAAAACGTTTGTGGAGCAGGTGGTATATGGTGAGGGGACAAGAACTACCCCCGTCCAACGAGCTGAGCCGAGCAACCACAAGCATGCCGCGTCCTCCTCATCTGTATCGAAGTTTTTACTTTTCTATCTTTCTTCTTCATGTTCAAGGACTCCTTATGCTTGTGAGTCGGAAGCAGATGGATGACGGCTATTCCAATCCTTAGGCATATAGCCAGAGGATCTCGTGAGGTAGTCTGAAGTCTGTGAAAGATCTACGAGCGGGCCAAAGTAGGCAGGCCAAATGTTAGCTGCTACCGAAAGATCAAGGCTTTTCGCCAGTTCTTTCGTGAGGCCTAAACATAGGCCTGTAGACTTTGGCCGTGTTGAAGTGTGCCCTTCAAGTCCTGCCAGCCTAACATTTGGTTAAGCCGGACAGCGAGTTGTGGTACGTTGGAAAGGACATATTTCAACACTCGTTATGAATCCGAGACACCGGTCACAATCCGACTTGACGTAGAGTCGACTTTTACGAACATTTACCTACTTATACGAACTAATGATCTATAGAACGGTTTGCGGAGAACCGGGTCAGTAGTTCACACACCACCGCAGTTCTATACATAAAAAAAAAACACATAAAAATTTCTTATACATAACAAATAAACAGATAAATAATAACAACAACATAATGAGTCACAATAGGCAAAGCGACTCGGGGGCGGTCCCTAAAAGCACTTCGGCTTGGGACCTAGAGTCCTCGCTACCACCACTGGGGAACAGCACGTCCCTCCAAAGTAGAGAGCTAAGGGGAAGACGACCCACTACATGGACATTGGGGTTGGACGTTACTGACTTGACGACCTACTCCTACGACTGTCAACAACTTAGCCCAGACGACTTTACAAACCGACAAACTGACATTGACAGAACTGACAAAACTGACTCGAAGGTAGCTCGTCCCATCAACGATTTACGAAGAATCAGGAGACGAGCAAACATCCCTTCCAAAACGACGTAACGACTACGATGAACCGCACAACAGAACAGAACTTACGTTTACAAAGAAAATGGTTCCACTGGAGAGACAGGACGCCGTTCAAACTCAAAACAAACCATCGCTGACACAACGAACAAACCCCATAGCAGGAACGGACAACATAAGGCAAGACAACGTATATGTAGAGGACTGTGACTTACAAGAATAGACTCAGGTAGAGGACGGACAAAGTACAAGACGAATACACGAGATGGTCTCCGGTGCTGCGAGAGAACCCAGGCGAGACGATGGCCATATTCGCCGATACCATGAAAGGCATGATGGTGACCTTTCAGGACAGTCTGAAGGCCATTAATAATAGGCTCAATGACCTCGAGCTTTCTGTTGCAGCAAAACGTGAGCCACATTCACGAACTGACCGACGACTTAACGAAGAGACGACTAGGCAACAACGGTCAGGGGTAACTCGGGGGACTGTCTCAGCGCGGCAACACGCGGAGGAGCGGCAATCCTTCCCAGATGCCGAAAGAAGGGTTCAGTTACCGGTTCACAAGTGGGTTCTCAAATTCGACGGTACGCAGCGGACAATGTCCACTGAAAGCTTTATTTTTAGAGTCGAAACCCTGCAGCGACAGAACGGCCTGTCCGATAACAATTTATTCTCCAAATTCCACCACCTCCTGATTGGCCATGCTGAAAGATTTTACTGGCAGTATATGCAGGAAAATTACGATGACGAAGGTCTGAACTATTTTGACCTGATAGGAGAATTGCGAAGGCAGTTTGGCGATAATCGCAGAGACCACGAAATTTTAAGGTCAATAATGGACAGAAGACAACTGCCCCATGAGAGCTTCGATGACTTCTACAGCAACATACGTTCACTGACACTACAGATGACAAACCGACCACACGAACGGGACTTGGTAGACATTATACGACAAAACATCAAAGACCGGGTGGCGACGCTCATCTTCGGATGTTCCATTAGGAGCATCCAAGACTTAAGAGACGAATGTCGACGAGCGGAAAAACATTTAACGGATAGAGACAATAAGAGCAGCACGAGGACGAGGACTTGGACATAGCTGCCCTCCAAAAAAACAGACCACTGAGACAGACAAACCCCTACAGAAGGGAAAATACAAATAGGACTGACCTGAACGGTCAAACGGACATAACGAAAAAGGTAGGAACGAGTCAAATGGCCTGTCCCTCTCAATTTCATTCCCTGACTTGCTTTAGCTGTGGTCAAGGAAGTATAAACTTTCAGTGTGCCAAGTGCCAGGGAAACTCCAAAGTCGGCGGGGCATCCGGGAACCTTCCGCCGCTGAATCGCACTCACCCGGAAAATCAGACCACGATAAAGCAAGCCACAGAATGAAAGAAAACCTGGGGATCACGGGGCCCGACCAACTTCAAATCCTGAAGCGGGAACCGACGGCCAGAAACCTCTATCCGGAACGTGATCCCCCAAAAAAGTCTTCACCAAAGGCTTCAAGAATACGCTGAAGCAAGAAAAAGAATCTTTGGCGAGGAAGTGGCCCTGTCTGTTAGCAACAGCAGGGCATATAGGAAAATGAATAGGCTTAGGGAAATTTGTGCAATAAATAGACGACGTAAGAGAAATATTTTAGAATCTGTGATATCACTTAATGACGACAATAGGCCATACGCTAAAGTAGGAATTGACGATGAACGGCCCACTGATGGTGAGCAATAACTTCACCCAAAATTTTGTGAAGTTATTTCCCGCCTATAATTTGAGAATTTGTCTATTATAACTAAAGACCCTTGCACCCACTCCAAATCAAACAGTGCCCCAAGCACGGGGGTTGCAGGGGTCACTGTTTGATTTGGGGTAGGTGCGAGGTACGTTTCTTGAATTATCATAAAATGTTAAGAAAATTTATTTCCCACTAAGAAGTGTAGTTATTGCTCACCATCAGTGGGCATTAAGTTCACAAAAAAAAGTGAAATTATTGCCCACTCGAGGTGAAGTTATTGCCCTGCACCCATTAAAACAGTTGACGGGAATCAACAACGGATTGAGGGACGATTTAAAACCACGATCTCATGGGGCAGCAAGTCTCAAACACTAGAGCTGTTCGTGGTGCCAAACTTGCAGCAAGCTCTTTATTTGGGGGTAGATTTTTGGAGGGCATTTAAAGTCGCCCCGAACGTGATTAGCGAACTCGACGTGCCATCGCCGAACAAGGAGCGAACACCGGTCCAGGCGCTCTCATCAGCAAAATCACGCCATGTGGAGCAGATCAAACTGTTGTTTCCCTCATTGGCGGTGATGGGATTGGGCAAGACTAAGCTCGAACAGCATGTCATCGAGGTGGAAGACGAAAAGATTCCCATTAAACAAAGACACTACCCAATCTCACCAGCGATTCAGAAGCTCTTATATGACGAGTTAGATCGGATGATTTCCTTGGGAGTCATCGAGGAGAGCAATAGTGCTGGGAGCTCGCCGGTTGTGCTGGTGAGAAAACCCGGCAAAAATAGACTATGCCTGGACTCCAGGAAGGTAAACGAGGTAACGAAAAAGGACGCCTACCCACTAACGCCTAAACACATAGAGGGATTTCTGAGCAGGTTACAGGATACCAGATACATATCCGGTATTTACCTAAAGGACGCGTTCTGGCAGATTCCTCTGGAGCCCAAATCAAGAGAGAAGACAGCCTTCAAGGTCCCTGGACGGCCATTGTACCAGTTCATGGTCATGCCGTTCGGCTTGTGCAATGCTGCCCAGAGAATGTGTCGGCTAATGGACAAAGTCATACCCGCTCGTTTGAGGGAGTTTGTCCTTGTCTATCTCGATGACCTCTTGATTTGCTCTCCAGATTTTCAAACGCACGTCAGATCGCTCTCGGAAGTCTGACTGCCTTAAGAAAGGAATGACTTTCAAAATGACGGACGAAGCGCTAAACGCGTTTAAAAGGCTTAAGGCGACTTTGGTGTCCGCACCCATACTTACGAATCCGGACTTCACGAAACGCTTTTACATACAATGCGACGCATCAACGACAGGGGTAGGAAGCGTGATCTTCCAGATGGATCCAGAGAACAACGAACGACCCATAGCATTTATGTCCCAGAAGCTCAATTCCGCACAGCGAAATTATAGCGTCACGGAAATTGAATGCTATGCGGCCGTTCTGTCAGCAAAGAAGTTCAGGGCCTATGTTGAAGGACTCCCCTTTACGATTATAACCGATCATGCAAGTCTGAAGTGGCTGATGTCCCAAAAAGATCTATCTGGCCGACTAGCCAGATGGAGCCTAAAACTTCAAGGGTTTGACTTCGAGATCGAGCATCGGAAGGGCGTCCAAAATGTAGTACCTAATACTCTCTCTCGCATCCATATGGAGGAGCTCGCCAAAGAACGTGACATACTCCAGGTAGACCTTAACTCACCATTCTTTTCCTCGGAAGAGTATGATGAGTTAAGGAAAACCGTGACCGACAAACAAGACCAACTTCCCGACATTTGCGTTTCGGACGGATTCGTATATAAACGAACAGACATTCGGACCGGTGACGCAATACAAGAAGACAGAGCCCGGAAACTCTGGATCCCGAAGGAGTTGCGTGGGAGCCTTGTGGAATCAGCACATAATTCCCCATCTGCAGGCCATGGGGGTATACACAAGACCTTGGCAAAGCTGAGGCAATTTTTCTTCTGGACTGGTATGGCCACTGACGTGCAGCATTGGGTCAAATGCTGCGAAATATGTAAGTGCAATAAGTTCCTGAATGTGATATCTCGACCGCCAATGGGTCAACAGACAATCACGGAGCTACCTTTCCAAAGACTGTACGTAGACTTTTTAGGACCTTATCCTCGGACTAAGAACGGAAACACACATATATTTATACTGCTAGATCACTTCAGCAAGTACGTTTTTTTGAAACCCATTAGGAAAGCAACGGCAGCCGAGGTAGTAAAACACCTAGAAGAGAACGTATTTCAAGTCTTTGGTGTTCCAGAATTTCTTCATTCGGACAATGGGAAACAGTTTGTCTCAGAACTGTTTGCCAGCTTTTTGCAAAAGTATGGGATCAAACATGTTCGCACCGCGTTCTACTCACCTCAAGCAAATGCATCGGAAAGAGTTAACAGGTCGGTCTTGGCCAAGATCAGGTCCTATCTCAAGGAAGACCAAAAGAACTGGGACCGACATGGTAGCGATGCGGCCTTTTCCTTGAGGAGTGTAGTGCATGATGCGACTTTGTTTGAACCCTACTACGCTGTGTTTGGTACCCACATGATTCAACATGCTGGGGCCTATGAAATCCTCAGACGACTGGACAACATCAAAGGCATGAATACGGAAGTAGTCCTTAGAAATGACAAACTAGAGCTAATTAGGAACAAAATATTTGACAATCTAGTAAAAGCGCATGAAAAGGGAACCAAGACGTATAACACACGAAGTATGGATGTACAATATAAGGTAGGACAGTTAATATACAGACGAAATTTCAAGCAGAGTAACGCCGTTGACAATTATAATGCAAAACTTGGTCCAAAGTTCATAAAAGGGATCATCCTGAAGAGAGTTGGAAACTCCCTATATGAAGTAGGAAACACAAGTGGGGAAAAGGCCGGCGTATATCATGCCAAGGACCTCCATTCATGAAGAAACCACTTGACTCACTCGTGCCTGTCGTTGCTTACTAGCTTAGCTGTGATACTTACGTCGTGAAGTTTTCCAGGTTATTTATTTATTGTAGTACATAGTTTATTTTATTTAATGACATAGTTTATTTATTTATTTACACAATTTATTTATTTATAACATATTTTATCCACTGACTTCCATAGTTCTAAGTTTTTTTTTTATTTGTTGACCTTATTTGCATTTCTATCTGTGATATTTATCTTATGTGATGTTCTTTTATGTTATTTATTTATTTATTTTCATAGCTTATTTATTTATTTATTTCAATTTCATTTATTTAATTACCTAGTTTATTCATTAAATTATTTATGTCTATCTGCGATAACTTTCTTGACACACACTTTGGCACTTTAGTAGTTTCAAACGAACAGCCCGGTTAGAGACTGAAGCATCTCAGGCTGTAGGCCCTTGCCCCACGTTGGCAGTATAAATCCCAGGTCGAGCAGAAAGTTCCCAGACTCCTTTTATTTTACGAGGTCGTTTGCCTCACGACCACTCGGCAAACGCCGTCGAGCCTGTTACGGAGCAGTGCACTGACCCTGAAAATAAACAACAATTTATTAGCACAGCTGATCAATTTCCACTGACACACTTTTGTTACCTTCCCTCATTGTCCAGTCTTCCCTTTAAATTTCCCTAATTGGAATCCAGCTTCTCGATTCCAATCCATTTCCGATTTCGTGTTGTGTAATGGCTGATCGTGTAGGTCTAGGTATACGTTTTTATTTTATATTATTTTATTTTTTTTAGTGATTAGGATTAGATTATGTATTTTATGACTAGGAGTATTTATTTTATTGACCGGACAAAACGAAACAACGAATCTTGACGACTGGAAGGTGAACTATTTCTTTCTCCTTCCAGGATTAGCTGAATAGAAAGGGAAATTATGAAGGTATTTATAAAAGAAAAAGAAAGGAATAGGGTATAGAAGGAGGATAAAGAAAGAAAGCAAATAGACCGACAAGTGACTCAGAAAACAAAGAGAGGGATAACAAAAAAAAAAAAAATATCGTGTACATACAGACTTTCACGGTCAACTGGTGACAGCTGCGAAAGTTTTTCTAAGCCGTCGTTGCCCTTAGGATTTATCTTTTTGATTTTTTTTAAAAAGAAAAATTTGGTTGCGGTCATTTCGCCAGTACACTGGCAAAATAATTTGACTAAAATTACTTTGGTGAGAAAAAAATATATATACATGTATATAGGTATGGCAGATTTTATTTAAAATAATTACTGGAACTTAGATGGTCTAAACTCCGTTTTAAACAAGTGGTGAAGCAAATGGACTGGTGGACAGATAGAGTCGCTGCAGAGGTAGGTGAAATGTTCATTTTAAAAGAAGACGTATTAAGAGTACTTGTTTTTAAGGTTTGGGTCTTGTTTGGGCCACCACTTTTGGCCTGTTGCTCGGACCTCTGCCCCCTATTTGACCTTGGGCTTTAAAATCTTGTTGCCGTGCTGGGACAGTCTCCCGTGGAGACCAGCGAAACCGCTCAAACGGGTTTTGGTTGTACGGCCAAAGAGCCGCAACCAACGAACATATAAAACAACAACGACAGTGAACAAAGACAATTTTAATACAATAACAAGAATACAAAAGTGACAACATTAAACAGTGAAACATATATTATACAAAAGAACAATAATATACAAATACAAACATAAAGTGCTAGTGCCCCCCCCCCCCCCCCCCCCCCCCCCCACCCTCGTTGTGGCAACATTAACCACACGCACCAAGAAGTGCTGACACCCACTGTTGTAACACCACACGTAACGTTAACTTCTGTACTTCTATTGTTAATGTATCAATAACCTTAGTTATGACTGTACACCTGTCATGGTAAATTAAATAGCTTAAGTGATTATCTAATAAAACCTCATTGTGAATTAGGAAGTCAAAGCGTTTACTTCATTGGCGACGAGGATTTTTTTTTTTAAAGTAAACCCGAAGCGCAGGTCGATCTCGGCTGAAATAACTTGACAAAACAGTCAAACGATGGATAAAGACACGTTAGAAAATATTTTGAAATCACAACGTGATTGGATGGTAGGAATTTTAGCGGATCAGAAAAGGTGGATGGAAGCTAACACGCGGAGTTCAACGAGCTCGAATGTATCAGTCATCCAGCCATTTCCTGCATTTAAAAGAGAAGATAACTGGAAGACTTACTTGAGGCAGATGGAGCAGCATTTTGAAGCATGTGGAGTCTCGGACGAAAAGCAAAAGCGCGCATTTTTCCTGTCCTGGATCGGAGCAGAAATCTTTGAGACTCTGCAGAAGCTTTACGGGGTAGATGACTTGGCTTCCAAGACATTTAAAGATTTGACGGGTAAGCTAAGCGAGCACTTCGTTTCTAAAATACATGTTCTTGCAGCCAGATACCAGTTCCACAAAACAGCGATGAAGCCATGAACATTCGCGACGATCAGAGACAATGACAACGAGGTAGAGGTAAACCATTTACCGGTGGCCAGCGGTCACACGGTTTCACATTCGCAATCACAAACGGTACGCAAATCTTGCCCAGGCTGTTTCGTACATCATAGCAGAAGCGAGTGCCGTCATTACAAATCAGTGTGTAATTGTTGCAAAAAGGTTGGGCACATAGCAACTGTTTGCATGTTAAATACAGGTGACTTGACTTCCTGTAACCCACGTGGAAGTACACGTCGACACAAACGTGGGGGTAATCATCACTTCAATCGCAAGCATGGGAACAAGTCGCGAGGTAAATTTGCAACTAATTTGGCAGAACAAATCCATTTTAGTGAGGTAGTCCAGTCGCATGAGTGTTCGCTGGTTGAAGGTGGTCCTAAGCCGTGGATAATGCTGGAGGTTGCTGTGAATGGATGTGCAATGCAATTTCAGGTCGACTCGGGGGCTTCTTGTTCGTTGATTGGGCTAGAAGGCTTCCGTCACCTCGGGCAACCAAAATGTCTCCCAACCTCAAAATCACTGCACGCATATGGAGGAACGCCACTGGAGATAATGGGTGAATTAAGAGTTGAGGTTAGGTACAAAAAATCTATTCATCAGGTAAATCTGCTCGTAGTTAATAGTTCAGGAGCTAACATTTTGGGACTGGACTGGTTCAAAGCTCTCGGCTTAAAAGTTGAACACTCAATTTCACAAATTAATTCAAATGTTCCGCTCCTCAGCAGAATCAGTGACCTATGTGAGAAGTACTCGAACGTTTTCTTACCTGGCTTGGGGAAATGCAAGCACTTCAAAGCCCACCTGGCATTAAAAGAGGATTCTGAGCCAAAGTTTGTCCGTCATCGGCAAATTCCTTATGCTCTTTTGAAGGAAACCAAAAAGGAAATCGACCGGTTGGTGACGGAGGGGATCCTGACGTGGGTACAGCGGACTCAGTGGGCAGCACCAGTAGTTATTGTTCAAAAGTCAAACGGAGGAATCCGGATTTGTGGGGATTTTAAAACGACGTTGAATCCCCAGTTAATATCGAACCGTCATCCTCTTCCTCGGGCTCGGGATTTATTTCACAAACTGCGCGGTGGCAAGGTGTTCACGAAGATCGATCTGTCCGAAGCCTATTTGCAGATTGAGTTAGACGATGCATCGAAGGAGTATGTAGTAATTAATACTCCTTTTGGTCTTCTACGGTTTAATCGGTTGCCGTACGGTGTCAGTAGCGCACCGGGAGAGTTTCAAGGCGTGATGGAGCAACTGTTTGCAGATCTTCCAGTTGCAGTCTATATCGACGATATAGTCATCGCAGGAGCAACGGAGCAGGAACACCTGCAGACTTTAGAAGAGGTTCTGAAGCGGTTGGATGCACATGGATTCCGAGGTAACAAGCAGAAGTGTACCTTTGGCGCGCCAGAGCTCGAATATCTGTGACACACTCTTTCCGCTAAAGGCATTTGTCCATCGGAAAAGCACCTGGAAGCTCTTCGCAGGTTACCGCAACCTTCTAATGTGAAAGAGTTGGAAGCAGTTATAGGTAAATTAAATTACTATAACCAATTTATTCCGAATTTCTCACAGGTTGCGGGTCCACTGAATGCTATGCGTGCAAAAGGGGCTAAATTTGTGTGGTCTCGGCCCCATCAAACGGCGTTTGAAAGTTTAAAGGGGAGCATACTCAAAGCAGCTCGCCTGTCCCATTTTGACGAGTCGTTACCGATCATTCTGGCCACAGATGCCTCGAGCTATGGCATAGGAGCCGTCATCTCTCACCGGTATCCAGATATGTCCGAGAGGCCTATAGCGTTTGCATCCAAAACGCTAGATTGTCATCAGAAACTCTATAGCCAGATCGAAAAGGAGGCGTTGGCTATCATTTATGGCGTTAAGAAGTTCCACTGTTATTTATATGGGCGCACCTTCGAACTTCAGACGGATCATAAGCCTCTAACGGCTATCTTCAATCCGAGTAAGCAGATCCCCGAGATGACTATGCGCCGACTACGCAACTGGGCTTTGAATTTAATGGCATATTCCTACCAGATAAAGTATCGTCCCACGGCTAGGCATGCCAATGCAGATGCTCTGTCAAGACTTCCAGTTGGGCCGGATGTTGCTTTTGACAAGTTAGACGACAAGTTACATAGAATAAACAACATAAGCTGGGAGGATTTCGACAACAGTCCAATAAATGCAGCTGTTATTGGAAAATTGACGGCGCAAGACAAACTGTTGGGAAAAGTAGCCGGATTCATAACTAGGGGTTGGCCGGCTAAACTCGCAAAAACCGAACAGAAGATGCAACCGTTCTATGACCGTAAGTTAGCTTTATCGATTCATAATACTGTTATTCTTCTGTGTTCAGAATATGACCGAGTCGTCATTCCGGAAGCGTTACAGTCCAGATCACTCGCATATGTGCATGAGGGTCATTGGGGCTGTTCGAGAATGAAGCAGCTAGCACGGCGGTACATCTGGTTCCCAGGAATGGACAGGGAGATCGAAAAATTGGCAGCTGGGTGTAAAATTTGCCAAGCTGCAGCCGCTGGCCCTAAAAGGGAATACGTGAACTGGCCTCCACCAGAAGGGCCATGGGAAAGAATTCATCTGGACTTCGCGGGACCATTCTTCAAAAAGATGTGGTTGATTTGCGTGGATTCTTTTTCGAAGTTTCCATTTGTGGTGTCCATGACGTCTGTGACATCCGAGTCCACGATCAGGGCTTTGCAGATGATTTTTTCCATCGAGGGTCTGCCAAAAACTATGGTGACGGATAACGGGACGCAGTTCACGGCACACAATTTTGAGGAGTTTTGTAACCATCACTCCATCCAACATTGGAGAACAGCACCATTCCACCCAGCTTCTAACGGACAAGCAGAAAGGTTCGTGCCAACTTTCAAGGAATCTTTTAAGAAAATTATGGCGGAGAGAAGTGACTCAGAATCGGCAGTCAATTTGTTTTTATCAACGTATAGATCAACTCCGAATACCGTCTCTCAAAAGTCTCCGGCGGAGCTTCTGCATGGACGGCAACACAGGAATTTACTTTCATGCTTTATGCCAGAACGAAAAATGTCTTTTTCAAGACAAAAACCTAAATTCCAACTCACTGATAACGTTTTAGCGCGCCAGTACAAGAAGTCAAGGAAATGGTCGAATGGAGTGATTGTACGAATTTTGGGTAGTAACATGTATGGTATTCAGACGAAGGAAGGGTACATAAGACGTCATCAGAACCAGCTCCGGATGCTAAAACATCAGCAGGAACCAGACTTTACCTTCAAACCCAGTCCGGAACTGGATCCAGTAGCGGAAGGTAATCCTAATATGGTTCATAACGAAGTTTCAGGCTCTTTCAGCCAAAACAAAGGGGAGACTTCCGCTGATACAAATCAGGATAAGTCGGACCAAAATGTCATTGAACGACAGGGGCAACCGGCAAATAAAGAAACCCAGGATGTCTTCGGCAGTAATCCAGTCGGATCCAATAGCGAATTTCGAAGGTCCGAACGTCTCAGATTGAAGAACATGCGGGTTCAAAAGTAAAAGGGGTGGTTCTATGCCTTTGTAATAGTGGAGGAGGAGATGTTGTAACACCACACGTAACGTTAACTTCTGTACTTCTATTGTTAATGTATCAATAACCTTAGTTATGACTGTACACCTGTCATGGTAAATTAAATAGCTTAAGTGATTATCTAATAAAACCTCATTGTGAATTAGGAAGTCAAAGCGTTTACTTCACCCACCCCGTAAAACGCAGTGGCGTAAAGAATTAAAGCCTTTCGTTGATTTAACCTTTTTAAGTTTAAGCTCCAATTTTAATTTGTCTTTGAAGCCTACATTTAATTTTATTTTTAGTTTTTTTGAATTCTTTTATTTGCTTTTTTTTTGATTTTTTTTGAATCATAGTTGTAGTTTTGTTTTAATTTGTATACCCTATTCTAAGAGTATATTAATTTTGACGCATAGTTTGTAACATACCTTAATATTGCCCGTAGACCCCAAAAAGTTACTATATTTATGATCAGCATCGATAGTAATGTCGATCTAGCCATGTCCGTCCGTCCGTCCGTCCGTCCGTCTGTCGGCAAAAATTAGGCCTTTAAACTGGACCTAGAGAGCTGAAATTTATAATATATACTCTTTAAGGGCCCTTTAAGCTCATGTGTAAACTTTTTTTTGAAAATCCAAAGTTTGAGCTAGGGAGCTGAAATTTATAATATATACTCTCTATGGGCACTTTATGCTCATGTGTAAATATTTTCAGAATATCCTTGTGGGCATGTCCCACAATTATTTTTTTTGAAAATTCAAAGTTTGAGCTAGGGAGCTGAAATTTATAATATGTACTCTCTAGGGGCCCTTTATTCTAATGTGTTATTTTTTTTTTAAATCCGCCTACTGACACGCCCACAATTAAATAAAACAATTTTATTGAAACACCCAAGTTTGAGCTAGGGAGCGTTTTTTTTGATAAAATCCTTTAAATGTTATATAACAAAATATGTAGAGCGTTCTTAACAATTCAACCATACTTAGACTTTTGTCACGCCCACTTATGAGGGATAGGAATAAGAATAGGGTATCCAACAGTTCGCCCAAGCGGACTGTAGCCCGTCCCTATGTTTATATTAGTTTTTTTATTCGAGTTTAAGATAAGGTTAGGAAAATTTTTTTTTTGTGAATTCTGCCCTTGAAGTTTTGATAGTGCGCGTTTTATAGGCCGTATTGGCCATCATCCATCTACGTTCTTCGTCGTGCTGGTACCAGGACAACGGGGGACCGTATAAAACCGTGAGTAGTTTTAAGTTTTTTACATATTTTTTTGGATTCTTTTTTTTTAGTTTTTAAGCTCCTTTAAGTGCGGAATTTTAGATTTAGTTTTTTTGAAGTTTATGATTTCTTTTGCGATAGTTTTAAGCTTTTTATATTTAATAAATTTTGGATTAGCCTATCATGGCTTTAAATTTTTTTGTATTTGATATGCATTTAACGATGCGCGGCTAAAGTTTTTTTTTGAATTTGGTGTGTGGACGGCTGTGAAGGCCGTCCTTCTATAGATCGACAATGACATAACAGGACTACACGAACTTTTACGACATGACTTGACGACATACGAACCTTTCTCTACGTACATACTGACATAAATCGTGACTGGAGGGTTCGTCGAGGGGCTATCACTCACAACATCGGCCAGAGTGATAGCTAAGGTTGTGTCGAAAGACCCAAGGGTGGGCTGGCCAACCCTTGCCAACAACATCAGGCATGTTTCGGGGTCGTAACGAACCGGTACCGAGGAGAGATTCAGGGAAGGTGAGTTGCGGTTAGGGTAAGATAGTTTTAGAGTAGTTTTAAGTTTAGTTTAGTTATATTTTAGATCTTAGCTTAAGCTTAGGCTAGTTAGGTTAGTTCGCGTGCGCCCTCCCTTCTCTCTCTTGGGTATTGGCCCATGTCTTTAGACATTTTCTTTTCTTTTATTTTTCCTATCCTATCTTTTTTCGTCCGTCCGTGGTCTACGTAGAGTAGCTTTCTTTCTTTTTATTTCTCTCTTTTTACAACCTTTTGGCATGGACAAAACGTTTGTTGAGCAGGTGGTATATGGTGAGGGGACAAGAACTATCCCCGTCCGACGAGCTGAGCCGAGCAACCACAAGCATGCCGCGTCCTCCTCACCTGTATCGAAGTTGCCCTTGTGGCTCGACCCTGGTTCCCAACATAACAGATGTTTAAGCGAATTCTATTGAAGAATGCTCTAAGTTGTTTGCGTTGATGGGTTCGTGGAGTAGGTAGGCACTAGCGGTTGACCACTTAAACTCCAAAAATTAGTAATAATTACTGTAGGTTATATTCCTTTTTATAATTTAAACGGTTGAAATATCCCTCCTTCAGAATGAGTCGAAGAGGTGTCCAGAGTTTTAATTTTTGTGAGTCTATCCCAGGAAAATATCATCCCGCAAAACACCAGAAATCGGGCGCGTTTCTTGGACGTTAGGACAAAAGCTTTCAAGATGTTCTACTACGGGACTTTTGTTCTTTGGCGGAGATTTGAACGGTAATGTCGGTTAGTCAAACGAAGACTATGAGAACTGCCATGGAGGACTGGTATACGGCACCAGGAACTCTCCGGGTGAAGGTATCCTAAGCATGTGCAAGCCATAAGGTCTTATCGTTCTCAAACAAAGCCATCACCTGGTCACTTACAGCAGTGGCGGAAACGAAACCCAGATTGATTGACATTTGGTAGCACGTTTGCGTTAAAGATTGAAAAGTGATCCTGGAAGAGGCAATCGCCCAACAAAACCGCCTCCTCCTGCCAGAAATTTTCAATTTTCTGGACAAAAAAAAGTTAAGCATTTATTGCAAATTATGCAAAATTATCTGCATCAACAAAGCTGTCAATACGGCAAAGAAATATTTTGGTCGGCAGATGAAGATAAAGCAGTAATTACTAATTAGTGACAAAAAAGTGTCTTTCAAAGCTTAGTCAAAGTACTCCACTAATTATGGAGATGAAAAAGGTCAATCGGAATACAGACTTTGTAGTCTAAGAGCCCACAGCAAATTTTGGGCGTGAAAATATAACCAAAAAGCTGATACATGAACAGAAAGGTCTCCAAAAAGTAAACTCAAATGTCGAAGTCTGGCAGCGCTTAGTTACAGCTGAGGTTAGTAATAGTAGGTTGAAAACGTGTTTTTTTATTGTAATAATGCACAGTATAATGTTAATGTTCGAGTAAGCACCACCACCACCATCACCATTATAATGTAGGTTTTGTATACATGTTATTACTCTCTCTGTTAGATATCTATATATTAAGTCGACAGTTCTACTCCAAACGTCATTGAATAAGTACATATAACTAAAATAAAAATTATAATGAATAATAAAAACTGACTTGGTATTATTTAAAACATGGTGTCAGAAGTGGGATAGTTCAGGTAATTTAGGTCAATATAATGGTGGAATGGTTGGTTTATTAAGTTCGTGCACTTCTTTTAGAATAAATACTGTTGAAAAGTTGAACCAGTGGACCAAAACATACTTAATTGGCACAGAATTTGTTAAATTTAAAATAGACACTGGATCTGATGTAAACTGCATTCCTATCAATATTGCCAAGAAAATCAAAAAACAAATCGACAATACTAACATCAATTTTTCTATTTACGATTATAGCAATAACAAGATAAAAATTTATGGAATTGTTGTACTAACATGTATGGATTCATTTTCTAAAATTAAAAATAAAGCTGAATTTCTTGTAGTAGATAATTGTTTTACACCACTTCTCGGTTTAAAGACCTGTGTTGAATTTAAGCTCATTAAGCGACTGGATGTTTACAATATTAAAAAGCTTCCAAGCACTGAACGTGAGTTTCTAAGTGTCTTTAATGACGTATTTGAGGGTCTAGGCCATTTCTCTACGGTATCTATTAACTTGAAGGCAAATGCTAGGCCCGTGTTGCATTACAAAAAGCGAATTCCTCATAGTTTGGTTGATCGCCTTAAAATAGAACTAGATAAAATGGAATCTGATGGCATAATTTCAGCAGTAGAGTATCCAACTGACTGGGTTAATAACATACAAATAGTGGAAAAGGCAAATAATAAAATACGAATTTGTTTGGATCCAAAACCTCTTAACGAGTGCATAAAAAGAGAACATTTTTTAATTCCTACCGCGGAAGATCTATTCTCAAAAATAGCCAATAAACAAATATTTACGGTTCTAGACCTGAAAAGCGGATTTTGGCAAATGGAGCTCGATGAAGCTAGCTCGAATTTGACAACGTTTATGACTCCTTTCGGTCGGTACAAATTCAATCGCGTTCCATTTGGATTAAACTGTGCACCTGAAATGTTTCAAAGGGAGATGGTGAAACACTTTGGTGACATACCGGGAATAATTGTTTATTTTGATGATATCTGTATAGTCGCCAATAATGAAAAGGAACATGATGAAATTTTATTGACTGTCATAAATCGTGCACGAGCACATAACGTCAGGTTTAATGCTGAAAAAATACAGTATCGGAAAAGTGAAGTTAGCTTTATGGGTCACCTTATATCTGCCAATCAAATCAAACCTTGCCACAAACATTGTGAAGCAATTCTTAAAATGCCTAAGCCACAAAACAAAGGGGATATAATGAGACTTCTTGGTCTATTCAAATATCTTGCCAGGTTCATACCTAACTTATCTAAGATGACAGCCGATCTAAGATTGTTAACCAAGAACGACACTGTCTTTAGTTGGAATGAAAAGCATGATAGCGCATTGTCTTCATTACTGCAAATAATCGCATCTGAGCCAGTTTTGAAGCCCTATGACCCAAAAAGGGAAATATTAATTCAAACTGATGGTTCAAAAGACGGCTTAGGCTGTGTATTGTTACAGGACGGACACCCGGTGGCTTATGCATCACGTACGTTAGCTTCCAATGAACAAAAATTGGCGCAGATAGAAAAAGAATTGTTGGCTATCGTCTTTGCGTGTACTCGCTTTCATTTGTTTTTATACGGTCGGGATTTCACCGTACATAGTGATCATAAACCTTTAGAAAGTCTAGTTAAAAGGGATATAGATGATGTGACCCCTAGGCTTCAGAGGATGTTTATGTTTTTACTTAAATATTTTTACATGAACATTTTATACAAACCCGGCAAAGAATTGTTAGTAGCTGATTGCTTTTCACGGGCACAGCTTCCAGAACAAGAAGAAATAGTTAATCTTTGTGCGATCATACACTCGGTCTCTAGAAATGTTTGTTTATCAAAAGAAAATTTCGAATTGTACAGGGAAGTCATAGAAAAAGATATCGCGTTAAAAAAAATTTGTGATTACATAGAAAAAGACTGGCCGCCATACGATCGCCTAAATGAATTAGAAAAAAACTTTCACAAATATAAATGGGACTTGCATTTTGAAAATGGACTCCTTTTTAAGAATCACAAACTTGTCATCCCTGCGCACTTACAAAAAATTATTATTAATTGGTTACATGCACCCCACCTAGGTATAGAAAAAACATTAGCGAGAGCACGAATGCTTTATTTTCGGCCAAGAATGACAGTACAAATTAAGGATGTCATTGAAAAATGCACTACTTGTGAACAGTTTAAGAGGAGTAATAGTAAAGAGACTTTAAAGCAGGACGAATCACCGAAATATCCGTTTCAAAGAATTGCTATGGACATACATATTTGAATATGCCGGAAGAAATTACTTATCTAGTATTGATTCTTATTCTGGTTACTTGATTGTCGAATACTTGAGGTCGAAAACCACCGAATGTATAGTAGAGCGTTTGAGAAAATTATTTAATCATCTGGGATATCCAACAAATATCAGATGTGACAATAATCCATTTGGTTCCTTGACATTTGAAAAATTCGCGGAAGAATGCAACACCCGAATTAGCTTCTCAAGTCCACGATACCCACAGAGTAATGGTCTTGCCGAAAAAGGTGTGGCAATCGCAAAAAATTTACTTAAGAGATGTGTTCAAGAGGGAAAAGTAAACGAATATCAATACAAATTACTGGAATACAATACAACTCCAGTCGCATCTATGGGTTTAACACCAGCACATTTGTTTTTTGGTCGATTAATTAAATCAAAATTACCTATAACCGAGCAACTATTGCAAAGAATGAACTTAAAAGAAGATGCGATTCAAAGCAAAATTGAAAGAAAAAAAGAAAAGCAAAAGTTCTACTTTGATAGGAATGCAAGAAATTTGCCTGAATTAGAAATCGGAGATAGAGTAATTTTCAAAAAAAACGAGTAAAGACTGGAACTATGGAATTATAATAGGTAATGTTAATAGGAGATCATATATTATTAAGGATAACTATGAAAATTATTTTAGAAGAAATAGAGGATTTATCGCAAAAACAAAAAATAACGAATATAATCCAAGTGAAATATTATATGAAGATCAGAGTAAAACAATAACACCAGTAGGTTCAATCTTAGAAAATGCAAATGAATCAATAACGAACAAAGGCCAATCCTGTAATAATAACTTGTCAACGACATCTGATAATAAGGTTGTGTGTGATGCTGATCGTACTATCAGTGAGGAAGTGGGGGTTAAGATACCTGAGAATGTAATAACAAGTCCATATCGCACAAGAAAAGGTCGCGTAATAGTCCCGCCTAAACGATTTGGTTTAAATGATATTTAAACTTTATTAAAAAAAACAACGAAGCGTGTAATAATGCACAGTATAATGTTAATGTTCGATTAAGCACCACCATTATAATGTAGGTTTTGTATACATTTTATTACTCTCTCTGTTAGATATCTATATATTAAGTCGACAGTTCTACTCCAAACGTCATTGAATAAGTACATATAACTAAAATAAAAATTATAATGAATAATAAAAACTGACTTGGTATTATTTAAAACATATATAACCACTTGAATAGAGTATTAAATGAAAGAACAGACTGTCCTGATCACAGAAATATAGGTGCCAGACGTCTTACGCGCAGCCATACCCTTGCCAGACGTACTAATAGTATGTTTAAAATCACATTTTGAAATAATTGGTATAACCAAATAATGGTTACACCAAAAAAATTGTGAAAACGCCCAGATCACAAAAATGATGGCCCCAGACGTTTTACGTGCAGCCAAAACCTTGCCAGACGTCCTCAAAGTATGCTAAAACAAAATTTGTTTAACAATTCTGATAACCATATTGTGACAACAGAAACGAATTTGTCAGAGCCACTGGTCAATGGTCATAAAAGATAACTGTTAAATACTTCACTTATGTCTAGTGAATGTTGCCCTAAAAGTGTAATTATCTTAAAGATAATATACAAGTATTTATACACCATTATTTGTAAATTAAGAATTTCAATGTTTATTATATGATATGTATTTATGTACATAACTGAAAAATAATATTTACTTGTATATAATACGTTCTAAAAGTTATTCATTATCAGATTCATCCGATGAATCGTTAATAAAATTATCTTCATCATCGGAAACATCCACGTCATTAATTAATATATCCTCCAGTCTATCAGGGGCAACATTTCCGTCGAACCATTTGACTTTATACTTGTTGTCATCTAATACCCAACCACTCTCTGATGGTGATAAAGGAATTGGTTCATTTTCTACAGCATTCTTCCATACGCGACATAGGCATGGCATTAAAAAACGACCATCGCCGGTTAAGAATTCATAAAAAAAAAAAAACTTGGCAGCACACATGCACCTATGACATGCACCGTGACACAGCTGTAATTTGTAGTTAAGAAATTTGTATTGAAAATCCTGAAATTGAAAAATATTTACTTCCGCCAATTGAAATTGATGCCAACCATATTCTAAAATTATGAAAAACAATTTCACATTAACAGATTTGCTAAATTCAATTACCCTTATAATGAACTTTGAAATTTCTTGAAAAATTCATCGCAACAATTCATCAGAAACGAAGAAAATGGATTTTGGAAGCACTGTTTATCAACGCTAAAGGACTTAGCGGCGATAGCTATCCCCGCTAAAGTTAGCGTATATAGGATAAGTTGTTGTTGTATTTTACATGCAAATTTCAAATTATCCCTATATCCGCGTGCAAAGAAACACGGCTACTGTATTGTTATGCCTTGTTATATTTTCAGGTACGATGTTTGCACTGGATATTTCATTGCTTTCAGGCACTGTGTACACAAAAGACCGAGATAATTACGTTAATGGAACTATGTAGATTATTTAATAATTAAATATAACTTACATTCATTTCTTTGCATCGAAGATAAAACCTTTTTAGAAACAGCTGTAAATAGCCGATAGCACTTGCTATGGTAACCACTTACACTATCAACCTTCATTGGAAGATCTATATCCGAGTAGGTATTTAAAATTTCGAATTTTCCGACATGTCAAAATTTGGGTACATTTTTCCAATGTTTTGTCATCAAGCCCCGCGAAGGTCAGTCACCTTGACGTGTGTACCATCATTGCCTTCGATGGTGCCGGTGCGGCGGCTTACGGCGCAAAGATTCAACGGGCTATGCTGTCGACGACTTCTGTCGTCAGAAGGGTCACCCATGGCAGACAGACCGACTGATGAGCGCTAACCAAGAGCTGGCCAGGACATTCCGTCCGATCCCATGCCCCCCCCTCGCCATTCCCAGTATCCTTACTCCCCCCCAATGCCCCCCTACCCCTGTTCCTATCCCTATCCAAACCTAACTCCAGTGGTGGTGTGAGCGAATTAGTAAACCGTGCCCAGGGATGAAAGGTTGGGGGTTAAACCAACCGTTAACTGAGCTCACTCAGGCGCCTTGGCGCGGGCCTGTTGTATATAGCCTTACCCAGGTATGGCGGCGCTGCCTGGGCTGACCTTGTTTTTTCCGGCCTTACTCGTGGGAATCTAAATTAAAAACTAAAAATGGAACAAACAAAACAAAATCAAAATCAAAAAAAAACAAAAAAAAATTATAAAAAAACAAAATGCAATTCCTGTCAATGGAGAGAAGGAGATGTGTGAGGACGATTTATCATCTTCATCCATCTCTCTTCTAGCACAGGAATTGGATGAAACGGCGCTTTTGGCTAGCGACAGTGAGGAGTCGGTAAAAACCCTCACTAGCGACAGCGAAGTCACCGGTGAGCAGGCTGGAACTCTCATCGGTGACATAGATAGACATACAGGGCAAGAAGGCAGCCGAAGAGATGCCCGGGACAGCAGGATCATCCGCTGTTCCTGGGACCATCTTGGAAGCAGCGTCAACAAAGACAGGAAGAATAGAGGGAAAAGTAGACACAGCTGGCTCAGCCGCTGCATCTGCAGTTTCCTCTAATATAACAACACCGGCAATGCGTCGCGGACACAGCGACCCGAAGGACGAGCATCTCGTTGCTGTGATAAACGAGCTGGAGCCTTGCGGTCGTCTCACAATCGACCAGTGGAAAAACGTCGAGGAGAGGTTCCAAGACGCCCTGTGGAAGGATCTATCCGCCGCAGGAAACGGGGAGCTTCAATTTGATGGCGCTGGTTGGGAAGGCGGGCGCAAGGTTGTTGCTTGTGGAAACAAGCTTTCGGTAGTTTTCCAGAGACACTTCGTCACGGAGGTATCCGATGTATGGGAAGGTATTAAGCTAAAATGCTTAACGGTTGCCGAGTTGGCAAAATACAATCCGCCAACAGCCTGGGTTTGGGTACCTAGTCCCTACACATACCCGGAGAAGCTCCTAGAGCTCCTACATGTTCAAAATCGGGAACTTAAAGCCGATACATGGAGGGTCCTAAAGACGGGGCCTAGACGGCAATACGGCTAACACTTCCTACTGGCCCTAAATAAGGAATGTCTTCCATACCTGGAGAAATCCAATGGGATGGTAAGATATAGCATAGGGAGGTTGATGGTCAAAACATCGACCAAGGGCAGAGATGAGGAGGAGCCCCCCATGATGATGATGGAAGTGCTGCAGATAAACCTGCACTACAGTAGGGCTGCGACGGCCTGTCTGATGGAGTACGTCATTAGGCAGGACATTGCAGCCGTACTCATACAGGAGCCCTGGATCAATAAGAACTTGATTCAGGGGCTCCGGCAAAAGAACTATACATTGTTCTACAAGGCGGAAGGTAAAATCAGGACTTGTATCCTTATCACAAACCACATAAAGGCATTTATTTTGAATAATTACAGCTCTGGCGACTTGACGGCGGTCATCTGCGAGAGGGAAGATGGAAAATCTCTGTGTCTGACCTCAGCCTATCTTCCCTACGACTCTGCGGTCGTAATAGCGGAAGATCTAAAGGACTTGGCTGGTCAAAACTGGATGCACGTACTGGGCTGTGATGCAAACGCCCATCATACGCAATGGGGTAGTGGAGACACAAATTCAAGGGGTGAGTGTCTTTATGATTTTATTATATTGTCCAACCTTACGGTATGTAATAGAGGGAATTCACCTACTTTTGTTACACGTAACAGACAGGAGGTTTTAGACGTTACACTTGTCTCCAACACAGACAAAATGGAAATCAGGGAGTGGAGGGTAGTTGATGAGGCATCTCTGTCTGACCACAGATGGATACGCATCAAAATTAATTTTCAGCATAGGGCGTGTAATTTCTATAGAAACCCAAGAAAGGCAGACTGGGATAAATACATAGATTTCATTAATCTACGTTTAGATACCCAGCCGATCACCGGCGAAAATATGGTGGACTTAGATAGGGCAGTAGAAGCCGTGAGCAGAACCCTAAACACAGCGTTCGAAAAGGCATGCCCGGCAAACAAAAAGCCAAAAAGGGCTCAACCGAAGTGGTGGAATAAGGAAATCGGCCTTAAAAGAAGGGAGGTAAGAAAGCTTTATAATAGGGCAAAACTCATTAAAAACGATACCACATGGGACGAGTATAGCGAAAGCAAGAGGGAATTTAAATACTTAGTGAGGAAATCCAAGAGATCTTCATGGAAAAAGTTCTGCGAATCTATTGAGTTAACTGAAGAGGCGTCGAGACTGCGTAAAATGCTCTCAAAGGAGGCTAGCGTACCTAGCTACCTAAAAAATAGCAACGGGACATGGGCCGTGAGTAGTCAGGAGATTCTGGCTACCCTGGTGGAAACCCATTTCCCCGGTTCCACAACCACAACGGACCTAGGCCTACAAGGGCAGGAGGAAGTCGACTGTCCCTCTTTCGAGTGGGAAGAAATTGACAATATCATCAACCGAAAAAAGTTACGGTGGGCCATGCATAGATTCAAACCGTATAAATCTCCAGGGCCGGATGGTATTCTACCGATCATGCTCCAAAAAGCGCCAGAGCATGCAAAACAAAAGATTTTGGATATACTGAGATTCAGCCTAAGAACAGGGCATATTCCAACAGCCTGGAGAGAAGTCCGGGTTGTTTTTATACCCAAAGCCGGCAAGCAGGGTCACACGACGGCGAAGGACTTCAGACCAATCAGTTTGTCGTCCTTTTTGCTCAAAACCCTTGAGCGTCTGGTGGAAGCTCACATTAGAAATAAATGTAGCAATGGTTTCTTATGCGAGTCACAGCACGCATACTTAAAGGGTAGATCAGTAGAAACTGCTCTACACAACGTAGTGGGTAAAATTGAAAATAGTCTACACTGCGGCGAATTTGCTTTGGGCTCTTTTCTCGATATAGAAGGAGCCTTCAATAACGTTGAGTGTAGAGCTATAAAAAGCGCATTAACAGGCGCTGACATAGAACAGGGAATCATAAATTGGGTATGCAACATGCTCGCCAACAGGAACATAAACTGCTCCCTTGGTCATAGCTCCATAAGGATGTCTGCAACCAGAGGAACCCCGCAGCTGGGAGTCATATCGCCACTGCTGTGGGTACTGGTCATTGACAACGTCCTAAAGGAAATTAAGTCAATGGGTATAAGTGCCACAGCGTATGCGGACGACGTGGTCATAGTAAAAATATTTGAATACCTTAAGTGAGATCACAGAGACCGCCTTAAGGAAAATTAGTAATTGGGCCAAGGGCTGCGGACTAAATGTCAATCCCTCGAAAACAGAGTTAGTCCTGTTCACGAGACGACACAAAATACCGCACTTCAATCTCCCGAAACTTGACGGAGAGGAACTGCTCCTCAAGGACAGTGCGAAGTATCTGGGCGTAATCCTAGATAGAAAATTAAATTGGAATCTTAACATAAGGGAACGAATGAAGAAAGCGTATAATGCCCTCTTTATTTGTAAGAGAACAATAGGCAAAACATGGGGCCTGAAACCCGCCATGGTACACTGGATATATACAGTAGTGGTGATACCCATACTTACATATGGCTCACTTGTGTGGTGGAGGGCAACAAATAAAAGAACCATAATTGGAAAACTAGAAACGGTGCAGAGAACGGCAAGCATAGCCATCACTGGTGCAATCCGTACCACTCCTACGGCAGCACTGGACGCCTTCCTGCACTTTATCCCGCTAGATTTAAAAATAAAGCAACTTGCTGGCAACAGCGCTTTGCGCCTAAAAAATTTAGGCCAGTTTAAGGACTGTAGTTTTGGGCATTGCACGATCTTAGCTGATGTGCTATACGGACTGATGAGATTTGCCCCTTGGTCGACCATGACATCCCCTATGAGGTGTCATACCCGCGAAGGGAGGAGTGGCAAAGAGATGCAGTCATAATAGCAAACGAGGTTGCTATCTACACTGACGGCTCTAAGACGGGGGAGAGAACGGGTTCTGGCATTTTTTCTGCTGATCCAGACCTGAGAGAGTCTATACGACTCCCGGACACAAGCAGTGTCTTCCAATCGGAAGTTCTGGCTGTTCTAAGGGCGGCAGAGATAGTGCAGATGAGATCATTGTCGGGAAGAGACATTGCCATCTATATTGACAGTCAGGCGACACTTATGGCACTTGAATCTGCTAACATTAACTCTGAGATAGTCAGAAACTGTCGCACAATGCTAAAAGCAGTATGTAGACGGAATCGAGTAAGACTGTGCTGGGTACCGGGACACAGCGGTATAGAGGGAAATGAGCAAGCCGATGAGCTAGCAAGAAAGGGAGGGGAGCTGGAAAACAGCGGAGGTGTGAACATTAAACCACCCCTGGGCGTCTTTAAGGGAAAAATCAATGAAAAGATTTTAAAAATGGCTGACCTCAGATGGCAGAACATAGTGGGACATAGGGTGTCTAGAGCCCTTTGGCCCCATTTGGATAATAAAAGATCTAAGGAAATTCTAAAATTGAGCAGGGAACAGCTTAGAACAGTAATTGGGATTATGTCAGGGCACTGTCTTCTAAGAAAGCATGCTAGGCGACTTGGTCTGGTGGATGTGGACACGTGCAGGTTCTGTGGTGATCTACAAGCCGAGGAAGACATAACACACATATTGTGTGAGTGCGAGGGTATAGCACGGAATCGTAGGAGGATTCTAGGGGAATACTTCTTCGAGGAACTAGGGGAGCTGAGCGGCATAGACCATAGGAAGCTGGTTAAGTTCTGCAGGAGTATTGGGCTCTGTCTAGGAAAAGTTTTTTTAGGTTTTTAGGTTTTTCTCCAATTGAAGTTTTTTCAAGTGGTTCCCTAGGGATCGCGATGGGCCCTTCTGGTGCCTAGTGCTGTATGCAAATTGCATACCCCTTTTTAACCTATGACCTATTTGATATTTGGTTAGGGTATATTACACTGCGACCTATTGGTCTATTGTGTATGACCTATGACCTTTGTCATCAAACAAAATTATATTTCCGCATTGTTTCGGACTATCACTTGAATGAAGAACACATGTACTATCTACTTCTTAGAAACGGTTTCTTGTTTTTCATGATCTACGTCAATCACTTGCACTTTAGTGCAACATTTGTAACCAATGGTTCGTTTCTGCTATGACAATATGGTTATCAGAATTGTTAAAAAAATGTCCTTTTAGCATACTTTGAGGACGTCTGGCAAGGTTTTGGCTGCACGTAAACGTAAAACGTCATTTTTGTGATCTGGGCGTTTTCACAAATTTGTTGGTGTAACCGTTATTTGGTTATACCAATTATTTCAAAATGTGATTTTTAACATACTATTAGTACGTCTGGCAAGGGTATGGCTGCGCGTAAGACGCCTGGTACCTATATTTCTGTGATCAGGACAGTCAGTTCTTTCATTTAATACTATATTCAAGTGGTTATATAAAAAATCCAGATTTTGAAAAAAAAACACGTTTTCAACCTACTATTACTAACCTCAGCTTCAACTAAGCGCTGCCAGACTTCGACATTTGAGTTTACTTTTTGGAGACCTTTCTGTTCATGTATCAGCTTTTTGGTTATACTTTCACGCCCAAAATTTGCTGTGGGCTCTTGGTCTATTACAAGAGGCTCGCAAAGAGAAAGTGCGCTCAAAAGATGAAGTTTGTGGAGGGTCTGTATCGGTAGTTAGGAGAAAATTCTTCCTCGGCTGCTGATAGAAACTAGGCTGTCCACGAACTCCGACAAAGCCGCTTGAACGGGAATAGGTCTATATACAAAGACTAAGGTAAATAATGCAAAACATTTAATGTTTCGGCGAAATATTGCTTTCCATCTGAAGATACTTCTGCAAGCTGTTATAGGAATGACCTTGAAGGTTTTTTTTCACTTTAAGAACATCCAGAAAACCTTTACAGTATTTAAATAATTAGTCTCCAAAACTGATTCACTTCGCATCCATAAAGGAACACAACAAATGTCAAAATTTGCCGCTGAGAGAAGGAAATCCGTTCGCCAAAGTTCATCAGCAATGCCCAAGGGCTGCTTCTTGTGGATGACGAAAAACTTCTAATTGAACAATGGCCTAGGATATATTTTCCGAGAGCCGTTTCTAACACTGAAAAGTACACGACACTACTGTCGAAGAAGTTAGGAAGGCGGTCAACGACTTCATAAATCGAAAAGCCCAACTCCAATCGTCTTAAGAAGAAAATAAATAAATAATAAAATTTAAATAAAATAAATATTGATCGTAGTATAGGTAGAAACCTTTTTACTATTAACCCATAAGTGGTGGTGCAGCATGGCGCAATACTGACACAAAGTAACATGTCATTTCTCTATAAATTAGATTGAATATTTCTGAATCAATTACAAAAGAAATGATACAAATCGGAACATTTTTCGACAAGATATAGTCAAAATAGTAACAGTCTAAAAAGCGATAAACTCAAAATTTCTTATTTAAGGAAAAAAACTGAAATCATATTTTATGAAATTTTTCATTTCAAAACTTTTCGTCCCTTCCACCATCACCCTCATCATACATGCTACTTGCCTAGGCGACGATGCGATGTTAACCCCCACAGCATTCTGGGCGCCTTAAGACAATATATTCAACATTTCAGCTTTCTAGCTCACAAATTTGTTCTTTTGAAATTGTGGGCGTGTCAGTGGGCGGATTTTAAAAATTCTTAAAATTTATTATTTCGGGCCTATAGAGAGTATATGGTTTAAATTTTAGCTTTCTAGATGTTCTTAAAGTGAAAAAAAAACCTTCAAGGTCATTCATATAACAGCTTGCAGAAGTATCTTTTTTTTATTTATTTATTTAATTTTCATCAATGCGAGATTTACATTCTCTTTTAGATTACAATATCCATCTTCAGATGGAAAACAATATTTCGCCGGAACATTAAATGTTTTGCATTATTTACCTTAGTCTTTGTGTATAGACCTATTCCCGGTTAAACGTCGGAGTTCGTGGAGTTCGTTTCTATCAGCAGCCGAGGAGGAATTTTCTACTAACTACCGATACAGACCCTCCACAAAATTCTTCTTTTGAGCGCACTTTCTCTTTGCGAGCCTCTTGTAAAGTCTGTATTCCGATTGACCTTTTTCATCTCCATAATTAGTGGAGTATTTTGACTAAGCTTGGAAAGACTAATTAGTAATTACTGCTTTATCTTCATCTGCCGACCAAAATATTTCTTTGCCGTATTGACAGCTTTGTTGATTCAGATAATTTTGCATAATTTGCAATAAATGCTTGACTTTTTTTTGTCCAGATTGTACCATTTGATTCTCACAAACACTTTTGTTTGTTTAGTTCTGTTCGTCCCCGCCGCCATAAAAATTTCTGGCAGGAGGAGGCGGTTTTGTTCCAGGATCACTTTGCAATTTTGAGAACGTTAAGACCTTATGACTTGCACATGCTTAGGATACCTTCACCCGGAGAGTTCCTGGTGCCGTATCCCAGTCCTCCATGGCAGTTCTCATAGTCTTCGTTTGACTAACCGACATTACCGTTCAAATCTCCGCCAAAGAACAAAAGTCCCGTAGTAGAACATCTTGAAAGCTTTTGTCCTAACGTCCAAGAAACGCGCCCGATTTCTGGTGTTTTGGGGGATGATATTTTCCTGGTATAGACTCACAAAAATTAAAATTCTGGACACCTCTTCGACTCACAAAAAAGGATATTCTGAAGGAGGGATATTTCAACCGTTTAAATTATAAAAAGGAATATAACCTACAGTAATTATTACTAATTTTTGGAGTTTAAGTGGTCAACCTCTAGTGTCTACCTACTCCACACACCCATCAACGCAAACAACCTAGAGCATTCTTCAATAGAATTCGATTAAACATCTCAAAATGATTGCATATCTTCTTATGCAGTGTTTAAATATTTTCCAGCCTCTATGCATAAATCCTTATTCATAAAACAGTGTAAAAAACATATAAGTTATGCACAGTTTGTGTCAAAAAGAATACATTAATCAATTACATTTAGCTGTCCAAACTGTCGAAATCAATTGTTTGTGGAAAACAATTGCACATAATATGATTTTTGATACCGAATATGAATGAATGAATACCTACCCCTGACCTACCGCAAAATTTCATCAAAACCAACAACTAATATACCATCCATATACTGCACCACTCTCAACAACACATCATATCCCCATCATGAGAAGTAAAAAAAAAAAATTGATAAATAAACGACAAACCACACACTTATGAAAAACTTACTTAAGGATTTTACCTTGGTTGATTATAAAAAATAAATTATTCTAGAACCGCTCACTGGTTCGTATTGAAACACATTCTTATATTTGTACGTATGTATGGTTTTATTCAATGAGATATTCTTATATTTGTACGTATGTATGATTTTATTCATTGAGATCGCGACTGCACTAACACATTCTTATATTTGTACGTATGTATGATTTTGTTCAATGAGATATTCTTATATTTGTACGTATGTATGATTTTATTCAATGAGATCGCGACTGCACTCTCTGACTGCCAAACTAACAATGTCCAAAGTAGCCTATAATATTTGCTGATCTGCAGTTCCCATGCAGATCCACTTTATCCAGCCGGATCGTATGTCACGGTGGGAATGGCCTTCTGAGGTGCACCGGATGCGCTCGTGCTTCGGTTGCACTTTTGCATGCGCTGGGTGAATGTTGGGTGAATGGCCGAATATGATAACTGCTTCGGTTGCACTCTTACACGCGCTGGATGGATGTTGGAATGTGCTAACTGCCCCCCTTTTAAATGTCTGCGTCCCGCAGATCACCCGATGAGCAGGTGGATGAACTTTGGTTTTCGTTGGTTCGGTTGACCTCTAGAGGAGGTCGCGGCAAAGGACGTGGGACTGGTCTTCGATGTAAAAATAGTCGGAGCTCTGGGATGTTGGCCCTTCCATAAATCTTCTTCCAGAATAGGCAGATGATGACAAAGACTGCTGTGATAATGGAAATTTCTGCAAGAATAGAAGAGTTAAGGTTTTTTCTTAAGGTGTTAATGAGTTCAATGTTTTTTTGCGCTGAGGTCATGCACGTATTCCAGGTTAGGTTTGATTTTTTTGCCCGTAACCTTAGCCAAGACGGGGAAAGTGCCTGCGGACTGAAAACCATTCTGCTGTAGTATGTCTTCTCCTTAATGTGGACTGTGTCATTGTCCAGCTGGATCAGGTAAGTACCGTCTAAAGGAATGGAGGAATTTTTATTTAGAATCGTCCCGTTGAAGTTCGTGAGGAAGATCGTATTTTCCCCGATGAGTTCGACTATCTCCTCGTTCGTTGTCCTGTAGTCGCAAAGTGCGTTACCACCCTTAAGGATTTCGGGCAAGAAAGAGTCCTCTGGTATTTCCCTTAGATTGCCTTCTTCGCACACGGATGTGTTACCTATATTTAGACATTTACCTTTAAGTCCGTACGTCCTGTCGTGGCTAATAAGAAGTCTTGAAAAGGCTATGTCTATTTGTTTCTTGTTTCTTATCGCTGCGCGAGCGGTTATTAGATGGTATGCCTTCGGGTCGATTTTAGGCATGGATATAACATATAGCATCAATGTTCCATTACAGTACACTGAAGGTCGGCCGTATTCAACGGCTTCTACAACGTTTTGATACGGTAAGGTTTCGAGTTCATTTATGATAGTATTTATCTCTTCTAAGTCCAAAAGGTTGCTGTTGAATATATCATTCTTAGCCATTTGGCAGGCTCTGACTATTTCATTCACCCCCTCTTTTAATATAAGTATCTTGTTTAATAAGTCGTGCTTAAGTTTGTCCGTCTCTCCTTTTTGTATAACGTTGTTATAGTGTTCAATTACGTCGTTAATTCGTCCTGTTATTTCTCGAGTCTTGTCCAACAGTTTTTCGTTAATAATGTATTGTCGGTTATTGTTTTCTACCATGTCTGTCTGTTTTTCCAAAAGGTTGTCCCAGTCAGTAGCGTCAGGTGAACCGCCTATCCATTTCCAGGTTGTTCCGATCCAATTTATTGACCTAGCCCTTCTCGTCCTGGCGTCTCTCAATTCGCCAAGACGATCTTTGATTTGATTTAAATGATAATTTAGAACGAGTCGCATTTCTTCGTCCTCAATTACATGTACGAGTTTAAAGAACCCATTTGTCACCCAAGCATTCCCCTCTTTAACCGTGACAATCGGGGATTCGTAGGCGAAAATATGTAGAGTCTGCATGGGAGTGAAAAGAGCTACTAATCTGCAATATAATCAAAGTTTATTAAAAATGAAGTTACAATTTTATCTTAAAATCTAAGTAATACAACTATGACATTTATGTCGGTTCAAGGTATTTGCAAGGACATTCTTGCTCTAATGTTTTTTTTTTTTTTTTTTTTTAATTTGTGTGACTTGTGTGTCTCTTTATTCTTTCTATCTCATTTATTACTTATGCTTACCTTCGATAGGTCTGATAACATCGAAGATATATACCGAATTAAATCTATAGTAAATATTGTGGTAAAAATCGAGCCTATGCGTGGAAATTCGAAAATAATTCCACAGTGCAAACGTTGCCAAGAATTTAATCATACGCAAATGTATTGCAAAAAAGAGCCACGATGTGTGAAATGCGCCGGAAATCACTTTTCCCAAGACTGTAGAGGAAATAAAAAAATCCTCCGCTACCTGTGCTAATTGTAAGGGAAAGCACCCGGCAAATTATAGAGGTTGTGAAGTAGCTAAGGAGTTGCAAAAACGGAGAGATGCGTTCCTCAAGCCTCAAAATAGGAATACAAAACCGTTAGCCAAGCCGAAGTGTAAGACTGCCCAGGAGGTAGTAGGCAATACAAAACCTCCGGTTCAAGAGCGCAAAAATGTCAGAGAAAGAGAGACAACAGAAAAGCCCTCAACCTCTGTTGTCAAAAGAAACGCTATTGAAAAGTTACCATCAGGAAAGCCATCGAATAGTGGCCCTCGGACAGCCAGCGTGCAGACCTACGCTCAGGCCGCGGCATTCGAAGGAGCAAAAAACGTTGAAACTTCGCCGGACCCTGTTTCTCTCGTTTTCTCAGTTATTCCCGAGAAACTTGAAGAACAAAGTAAAATAAATAAAATTATTCTCGATCGGCTGGTTAAGCTCGAAAATAATTCATGGAAAACGCGCACTTCAAATACAACATGAATGAAAAACCAATGTTAAAAATATGCACTTGGAATGCAAACGGACTTTTGCAAAAACTTGACGTATTGGAAATATTCATACGTGAGAAAGATCTTGACATTTGCTTGATATCTGAAACTCATGCAAAAAAGGGATCGAATTTAAAAATAAAAGGATATAATGATTTCCACGCTTGTCACCCTTCGGGAAACGCGAGAGGTGGATCATCATTGTTTATTAAACACTGCATTGAACAATACGAAGACCTGAAGATAGAGCTTGAAACTATGCAACTGTGTACGATTCGAGTAAAAAATAGTCAGCGTACTCTTAGAATTTCATCTATCTACTGTCCACCGCGTTCCGCGCTTGAAAAAAGTGATTACACGAACTTGCTTAAATCGCTCAAACCAAATTTCATTATTGGCGGCGATTTTAATGCGAAACACACGTTCTGGGGTTCTAGATACATCTCGCGAAAAGGTAGAATGCTCTATGGGGCAGGTATGGAGTACAGTTGCGATTTCCACTCGACGGGCAAACCGACCTACTGGCCAACTGATACTTCAAAAATACCTGATCTGATAGATTTTTTCGTCGTGAAAGGAATAACTACCAACCGCATTAAAATTGAAGAGAGCTTTGATCTGTCATCTGATCATTCACCGGTTATTTTAACATTGAGCGTAAAACTAGCCAATAACCTAGAGCCAGCGAGATTAACTGGTAGATCAACTAACTGGGAAGGCCTTAGGAACGAAATTGAAGAGAATGTTGAACTGAGCGTTCCACTTACGACACCCTATGAACTTGAGGCTGAAGTTGATCGCTTCGTTGAGATCGTACAGCTCGCCTCCTGGAATAATACGCCTAATCCAAGAAAAACGCCGGCTAAATACGGCTTACGATATCCTCAAGAAATAAAAGAATTGGTCAACGAAAAAAGGAAGGCGCGTAAAAAATGGCAACAGAGTCGCGCTCCGCAACATAAAGCACATTTGAATTATTTGTGCAATTTGTTGAAGACAGCTATTAAGGATTTTAAAAATCGGGCGATAGGTTCCTACCTTGAAAATTTAACAGCGAAAAAAGATTCCAATTATTCACTTTGGAAAGCTATAAAAGGCACCAAAAGGCCTAAAATCCCAGCGCCCGCCGCCAATTAAAATAAATCAAAATGAATGGGCAAGGGAAGATAAGGAAAAAGCGGACGTTTTTGCCGCCCATCTAGAAGAAACCTTTAAACCGTACGATGGTCAAGCGGTCCACGACAATATTAATAGGACGGAATTACTACCTGACAATTTAACACTCACAAGTGCAACGCTAAGGAAACTAAAACTTGAAATCGAATCTCTAAAACCTAAGAAAGCTCCTGGCTATGATTTGATCACTGGAGAAGTTCTCAAAGTCCTACCAAGAAAAGCATTAATTAAGCTTCTTCAGATTATAAATGCGGCACTCAGACTAATGCCGAGCCAATGGAAAGTTGCGGAGGTCATAATGGTTTTAAAACCAGGAAAACCGCCAAATGAAGTAAAATCATATAGACCAATTTCCCTCCTTCCAGTGATATCCAAAGTTTTCGAGAGAATACTACTAAGGCGAATACAACCGGTTATAGAAGAAAATAATCTTATCCCTGACCACCAGTTTGGGTTCAGAACCAAGCATTCGACGATTGACCAAGTGCATAGAATTACTGACGTAATCGAGAAAGCATTTGAAGAAAAAAAGATATGCTCAAGCGTATTCCTTGACGTCTCACAAGCCTTTGATAAGGTGTGGCACGACGGCTTAAAATTTAAATTACGACAAGTTCTTCCCGTATGCCTATATGATATTCTAGAATCATATCTCGGGAATATACTCTTCCGTGTTAGAAATGGGAACGAATACTCGGAGCTCAAAGAAATTTCGGCCGGCGTTCCGCAAGGTAGCGTCCTCGGGCCGCTTCTCTATCTCTTATATACACGCGATATACCAAGAGAAGATGAAACTACCCTTGCTACGTTCGCCGACGACACCGCTATCCTTGCAGTAGGTAATACAATTGAAGAAACGACTGCAAAACTACAAATCGCACTGAATAAGGTAAATGAATGGACGAGGGACTGGCGGATCGCTCTCAACGAAACTAAATCTGTTCACGTGAATTTCACGTATAAGAAAACTAATGACTTGCCAATTTTCCTAAACATGTCCCGAATACCCTTTGCAAACGAGGCCAAATACCTGGGAATGACTCTCGACGCAAAGCTAAAATGGAGTTCGCACGTGAAAATGAAACGTAAAGAACTCGATATCAAATATAGAGAAATGTACTGGTTACTCGGAAAACATTCCCAGCTCAGTACCGAGAACAAACTGCTTTTATACAAGCAAGTGCTAAAGCCGGTGTGGACCTACGGTATACAACTTTGGGGTTGTACCAAGAAAACAAATGCCAATATTTTACAAACTTTTCAAAATAAAGTGCTTAGAGAAATTGTACAAGCACCATGGTATACTAGAAACGACGATATCCACAGGGATCTCGGAATTCCAACAATCGAAGCTGAAACTAGAAGCTTCGCGAGAAAGCATACAAACCGACTAATCGGACATACCAACAATACAGTCCGACAAATCTTGGATGAGAGCAATTTATTGCGCCGACTACAAAGAACGAAACCGTTCGATTTGGCAAGATAAGATTAACCGCGCCTAAATTGCGGAACATGCAGGATCTTTCATTGGAAAGTAACCTGTCAAAAGTTATTATTTCGTGATAGAAAAATTGCTTGATAAGTTATATCTTAGTTGCAGTATCCATCAATCTATCGAAGGGAGGTGTTTTTAGTCAGTAAAAATCTGACACTACTATGAGCACGGCTATTCTCATAGTGTCTTTGGAAGATCTTCACCTACCCTCTTACAAAAAAAAAAAAAAAAAAAAAAAAATTTATTACTTAGGATTTTTTCCCTTTTTATACCCTATTCTAGGGGTATATTAATTTTGACGCATAGTTTGTAACATACCTTAATATTGCCCGTAGACCCCTAAAAGTTACTATATTTATGATCAGCATCGATAGTAATGTCGATCTAGCCATGTCCGTCCGTCCGTCCGTCGGCAAAAATTAGGCCTTTAAACTGGACCTAGAGAGCTGAAATTTTAACCATATACTCTCTAGGGTCCCGAAATAATCAAGTTTACGAATTTTTGAAATCCGCCCACAGACACGCCCACAAACTCAAAAAAACAAAATTTTGGAAAAAATCGAATTTTGAGCTAGGAAGCTGAAATTTTTTATATATGATCTATGACTCCTAAAACTGCTCGGGATATAAAATTTTCAAAATCCGCCCACTGCCACGCCCACAAAAAAATAAAACAATTTTATTGAAAAACCAAAATTTAAGCTAGGTAGCTGAAATTTTTAATATATACTCTCTAGGGGCCCTTTAAGCTCATGTATAAATATTTTCAAAATCCGCCCACTGACACGCCCACAAATAAATAAAACAATTTTTTTGAAAATCCAAAGTTTGAGCTAGGGAGCTGAAATTTATAATATATACTCTCTAGGGGCCCTTTATGCTCATGTGTTAATTTTTTTTTTAATCCGCCTACTGACACGCCCACAATTAAATAAAACAATTTTATTGAAACACCCAAGTTTGAGCTAGGGAGCGTTTTTTTTGATAAAATCCTTTAAATGTTATATAACAAAATATGTAGAGCGTTCTTAACAATTTAACCATACTTAGACTTTTGTCACGCCCACTTATGAGGGATAGGAATAAGAATAGGGTATCCAACAGTTCGCCCAAGCGGACTGTAGCCCGTCCCTATGTTTTTTTTCTTTTTTTAGATGCTCGATGAGGTAGCCATCCATTAAATTTTCGGGGTAGTCACTCCGGATCGGAAGGTTCGTATTGGTCCGCTTTGGTTTGTAAGGTTAAAATTTGCAAACAACCTACTAGGGTACGAAGAACAACATCACCGTAATTATGGTTAGATAATTATTTAGTGAACCGGCCCCTTGTTTCGTGAGAGCTACACTCCGAGGCATATCAGTTTCTTTTTCATACATTGTGTAATTCATATTTTTTTTTATTTGAGTTATTTAATATTTTTTAGGTGAGCCTTATGAATTTTTTTTCCGCTCACTGTCGTTATAGTTACCCGATTATTTTTTGCTACGATTTCCCTCCTATACAGAGGTTTGTTTTTGCTTTTCCTGCCCTTAATGGCTGTGTATACTTCATCCCCTGGACAGTATTTTCTCGGGACCACTCTTTTTAGGTTTAGCCTTTTGTTCCTAGCCTCCATATTTCTTTTGATAAGCCCCCTAAGATCTTTGTTAATTTTAGAACGGATGTTCAACAGATTTTGGTAATTAACTCTCTGTGACCTATTGTAGAATACATCGCAGGGTTTCCTGTTGGTCACCGAGTGTACGGTGTTGTTGTACCGGTCAACAGCCACGTAAACGAGTTCCTTGACTTTTAAGTCTGAATGTTCTGCTCTAAGGCACCTGCATATCTCTATAATTGTTGAATGTACCCTCTCTATTTGGCCATTAACCTCACTTCTGTGGGATGGCGTAAGGTACAGTTTAACCCCTAAGTTTCTAATCAAATTTAAGACAATTGGGCTGAGGTTTCTTAGGGACAATCCATAGGGGTGAGTTATATGGGCTGCTCGGTGGTCGGATGATGTTCTCCGTCAGAAGTTCGTTAACCTGCCTTTCTACCTCCTCTCGCATGCAAGCCGGGTATGGGTAACTTTTTGTGTAAATTGGTTCGTCTGTCATAGTACGTATTTCGGCCCTCACGTTGGTTTTGACCTTATCGTTGTTAACTGGACCGAATAGATCACTGAACCTGTTACAGAGAGATTCCAATCTGAGCTTAGCTGATTCAGAAACATTTTTATTGAGTATAACCAGACTATTTACGACGTCCGAAGATTTATTTTTAAGGGTAATTCTTATATTTGGTTTAATGAGTAGTTCATTATTTTCCCTATCGATGACGGCTCTCAATTCCTTTAAGGTATCGTCGCCGATTATTCCATCGAACGAATCTAGCCGGGGGAGAATGAAAAAGGTAACATCTAAATCGCAGCCAGCAAAAGAGAAGAATTTGCCGCAAATTTTATTTTCCACTAGGATCTTTCCAGCAGGGCTGTTAATATAAAAGGGTTTTCGGACGGGGAAACATTCTGGTGCCAGGGTTGGTTTAATGAAGTTTTTATTTGCACCAGTATCAACAAGAAAATCTAATGTTTTCCCGTCCCGTGTAGCGTACTCTATATATGGTACGCTGGAAACGAGGCGCCTTCCATAAAATTTTCCCCATTTAGTTGAACCCCTGAACAAGAGGCGATTGGCTCCTCGTTCGTTTCGGGAGCATCTGTCACCATATGGTGGAGTCGTTGTTGCTTCCTGCGACTACTGTCTGAGTCGGCCTCCCGTTTAACTGGGTTGTTGGGTCGTTATTCTGGAACCTATTTGGGTTTATTGAGGTCAGTAGGGGTCTATTTTCGGTTTTGAAGTTATAATGGACTGGAGAGGATATAGTGTTCTGTGCCCGTAGGTGCACAGAGTTGTTTCTGAAACTTAAATTTTGCATTGAGAAGCCTTGAGAGATCTTCGTCCAGCCCCCGCACGAAAACGTCCAATGCCCGATTTCGGTAGGCTTCCACCAGAGCATCTATGGTCTTGGGGGAATATGTTTCGGACCGGATCTTGCCTATGATCAATGAGAACTGGTGGTTCACAGTGGCGTAGAAGTCGTCTACTTTGGAACCACCTTGCTTTAGCTGACTTAGCTGATGCTCCAGTGTCCTAATGTCCCTTTTGTCCGCGTAATGGAGAGAGAGGACCCTTTTGACCTCCGTCCACTCACCATCCAGTACATTGTAAGACACTAGAGCGGAGTCGGCCTTACCCCTAATCTTCTGCCTTATGTTCTGCAGAATGGCCTATAAATGGGCTTGTCCCTGACTATCTCGTAGTCCTTTAGCACAGTTTCTACGCTGTGCACCCAGGATACGTAATGTACTGGGTTACCCTCGAAGACCTGGAGCTCTCTTACAGAGTCTGGTAGCTTCGAGATTTCACGTAGCTCGGCCTCATTGACCGGGCCTCGCAGCACCTCTCTTTGTGGGATTCTTTGTCTGTCTGACTCTCTCGAACCCGTATTTTCTATTGTTATAACCCTATTTTCGAAGGAGCTCAGCCTTCCTATCAAATTCTGGATAGCATGCGGGGAATCAGCTTGCTCCATACGCGCGAGCCGGCCCTCGAATCCCCTCAGCTGCTCAAGGACGGCGTTGACCGCCCCTGTCAGCTGAGTGACTGAGTTTTTAATTCCTTCCATCCTAATAGAGTGGTACCAAAGAGTGTTTTCGTTGTATATTCGCGAGAATTCGATTGGTTCTTTCTTTCTAACCTATATAATTATTAACACCCTCTGTATATTTAGGGAATTTTTTTTTTCCTCACAAAAGCAGTCTTATTTCTTATTTTGGATAACAAATTCTATGGATGGAAGAAACGTCTAGACAATATGCGTTTATATAACATGTGCTGAGACGGCACAAATGTGATTTGGGATTATTTCCCAATTTAATTAAATTGAATATGGTTTAAATTGAGCTACTTAACAATATACTCTTACTGTATAATTAACGGCCAGTTCGTCATGTTCTTATTCCTTCTCCTATAGAGTTGTCTGCTGCCTTGAATTATATTATAATATCGGTTTCACCGCACTTAATTTTTGATTTATATTTTTTTTTTTTTTTTTCACTGTTCCGTTTTCCGGAAACTGCTCGGGCGCCACTTAAGGATTTTACCTTGGTTGATTATAAAAAATAAATTATTCTAGAACCGCTCACTGGTTCGTATTGAAACACATTCTTATATTTGTACGTATGTATGGTTTTATTCAATGAGATATTCTTATATTTGTACGTATGTATGATTTTATTCAATGAGATCGCGACTGCACTAACACATTCTTATATTTGTACGTATGTATGATTTTATTCAATGAGATATTCTTATATTTGTACGTATGTATGATTTTATTCAATGAGATCGCGACTGCACTCTCTGACTGCCAAACTAACAATGTCCGAAGTTAAATTCATAATTTAAATCCCATAATTTAAAAGCCTATAATATTTGCTGATCTGCAGTTCCCATGCAGATCCACTTTATCCAGCCGGATCGTATGTCACGGTGGGAATGGCCTTCTGAGGTGCACCGGATGCGCTCGTGCTTCGGTTGCACTTTTGCATGCGCTGCGTGAATGTTGGGTGAATGCCGGAATATGATAACTGCTTCGGTTGCACTCTTACACGCGCTGGATGGATCTTGGAATGTGCTAACTACTTCCATTAAAAACAACAAATAATTTTAAAACTATAACCCGCACCCCTCTCACCGACACATCATATCCCCATCATTCATATAAAGGCTTTGTATATAGACTTTATAGTAGTCTCACTTCGTGTATACGACGACTACGCCACCATACGACGTAAGTGAGCCAGTGAAAAAAGCTATATATAAACTAGCATATTGTAGAACTTTTTCGGGTCGAAATGGCTCATGATTCTCATCTCCAAACTGATGAGTGGCGATCCAATACCTCACCCGTGGATGGAGAGTGATAAATACCGTTCAATCAAGCTGATGTCCCATACCATGAAGATCGTTCAGGGGGTATTAAATAGCCGAATGCGGAAAATAGTACGGCTATCTGAAGACCAGTGCGGGTTTGTCGCATGTAAATCAACCACAGATGCAATCCAAAGTATAATGATCATGATGGAAAAAGAACACAACCAACGGATCTGTTATGGGTAGCGCTAAGACAACGAGGAATTCCAGAAATCTACGTACGGATGGTCATGGACATGTATACATGTATGAGGGAGAAAAGACAAGAGTAAGTTGTATCGTTGGCGTCACCGAGGATTCCGCAATCAAAGAGGTGTACACCAGGCAAGCGTCTTAAGTCCAATCATATTACCCTTGTTTATCTGCTTGAAGGGAAAGTGATGGACTCTAATTGGTATCAGTTATTCTTTGCTGGCGATGGATTAACGAGGTTCAAACGTGCCTGCAACGAGCAAGATGTTAAATGTGTCGCTGGGCTCACCTGGATGTTTTTGCTTAGATGTGATTGTACTCCCCCGCCTATTTCTGGAACTTCTATTCTGTCAGAAGGAACCCCCATTTCTTGTTCTTCATTCAACGTGCTATTAGGCTTCGAGCTATTTTATCTTCAAATTCTTTAGGAACGGCAGACGTTCGCCCAGCTCCAATTGTCTTAAGAATTGTTTTTGGCATTTTAAAAATAAATAAATAATAAAATTGGAATAAAATAAATATTGATCGTGTAGGTAGAAACTTATTTACCCATAAGTGGTGGTGCAGCATGGCGCAATACTGACACAAAGTAACATGTCATTTCTTTGTAAATTAGATTCAATATTTCTGAATCAATTACAAAAGAAATGATACAAATTGGAATATTTTTCGACAAGATATAGGTACCTAGCCAAAATAGTAACAGTCTAAAAAGCGATAAACTCATAATTTCTTATTTGAGGAAAAAGACTGAAATCAGATTTTATTAAATTTTTCATTTCAAAACTATTCGTCTCTTCCATCACCCCCTCTCATTGGGCGCCTTAAGACAATATATTCAAAAATTCAGCTTTCTAGCTCACAAATTTTTTCTTTTGAAATTGTGGGCGAATTTTAAAAAATTCTTAAAATTTATTATTTCTGGCACCTAGAAAGTATATTATATGGTTTAATTTTCAGTTTTCTAGCTCCAGTGTAAAATAATTAATTTTTGCCGACGCACGGTTGGACGGATGGATATACAGACATAGTAGATACACATTACTATCGATGCTGACCACGAATATATTACAAAAAACTGCAAAACGACAGGTGACCTGCCTCAATATTAATGTAGGACATCAATTCGCTAATAGATAAAAATATCTATCCAACAACTATTTCTTTGAATAACGGCTGATACAACACAAATAAATTGTACATTTCCGAATCAAATACTGAAGAAATGATATAAATCGGTACATTTTTGAACGAGATACAGCGAAAATAGCAAAAGTCTAAAAATCCATAAATTCATAATTCCTTATTTGATGGAAAATACCAAAATTAGCTTTTATTCATTTTTCCTTTCAAACATACATACCTACTTTCATAATACATTCTACTCGCAGACGACAAAGCCAGATTTCTAATTTTTCCATCATTTCCCTATCATCCTACATACTATTTGCCGAAGCAACGCAACAATACAATTCATCAAAAGTATTCGGCTGTTACACAGAAAAATAAATACTTACATAATATCAGAATGATTCGATAAAGATTCAAGACACAAACCTTCAAACGCCACCACTTTTGCTCCCGCCTCTGTCGAGTTTGCCGTTTTCAAATTTGTATTGATGAGACTACTATAGAACTCTATATACAAAGACAAAGGCTTTGTCTAACAGCAAGACCTAGTCGGCTTGTTTCTTCTAACTTCACATTCATTTTGAGTCGTTGAGCTGTCTAGACGTAACACAACATTTTGGTATCACAATCATACTTATACTTTACACAAATATATAAATTACACTGTTACTTTATTATACATTAAAACATTATAGCTATTAGTTAAAATTACATTTCTTTCAATTCATAAACATTTAACATAAAACACACATGACAACAAACCAACAACATAAAAACATCAAAAACATTATGGTCCTTCGCAGCCAAATAAAAAAGGATTCAGTGTAGTTCTAAAAAATGAAATTAGATTTCAACTGATTAATGTATGTATTATGTGCTCATGGTAATACATAGTAGGTACTATCGGGATATAATCTGCAAGACACGTGTGAACATTTTTGTTATTAATCTTCCAATTAATTGATTCTTGTCTTTCATTAAAAAATTATTTCTGATAAATCTCTTCGTTTTGTAATTTTGGGAAGAATCTTTCCCCTTTAATAATTATAAATTGAATGAAATCAAAGTGAAACGTAGTCACATCAAAGGCTGCTTGACAAAGGCAGTATCATTCACGGAAAGCATCGACGAAAGTGTTACCTTGGTGCTTTTAGAGATTCGTCTGCAAGAGTTAGAGGAGTCGTGGTCACAATTCGAATCGCTTCATGAAAAACTGTTACAGTTCCCGGAAGCCGACAGTTTTGTTGATCCTGAACCCGAGTTTACAGAATATGAGGCAAAATACTTCGTAGCTCAATCAACCCTAACAAAACTGATTCGTGAAAGAACAAAGGTTACCAATTCCTCGGCAAGTGGATCTGCTATCGAAATACTAGCTATGCAGCAAGCCTCTTTTCTATGGGTGGCGACGGTGTAGAGGTTAGTGTGTTGGCTTGTGACCCGTGCGGTGCAGGTTCAATCCCCATGGGGAACAACAACATACGCCACCCAATCACATGCCTCTACACCAAAAGAAGGATTTCTGCCTGGTAGTACAATGGAACGTTACCGAGTCTGAGTGCTCTGGGATTTGGATTTCCTTTTTTTAAAAAAAAAAAAAAAAAAAAACCTCTTTTCTAGAAAACTTAAACAAATCAAAACCATCTGCTTCAATTTCTCTGCCAACACTTTCGGTCCCAATATTGGCGGGAGATTATAAAGAATGACCTTGCTTTAGGGATCTCTAAATCGGATGCATAGACTCAAAACCTAATTTATCCGCGACACAAAAGTTTCACTACCTGCAATCGTTTGTAGCAGGCGCGGCAGCAGATCTAATTCGTCATATAACTGTTTCGGATGCCAACTACTTTGATGCTTGGGAACGGCTGGCAAGGAGGTACGATCGATGAAGCCTGATAATTCAGGATAATATCCAATCATTTTTATCCCTTCCAAGTGTTACGAACGGCGTCCAATCTCCGCGTAAAATTACCGAAGGAGCTGATGAAACAATTCGCGGCTTGAAAGCATTAGGAGCCAAAGGTCGTGACCCTTGGATAATTTATCTTCTGCTCCAAAAATTAGATAGTGAAATGCGTCAGGCCTGGGCTGAAGAGATTTGATGTAGAGACAACTGCACAATAGACGAATTACTGGCGGTCTTAGATGTTCGCTGTGAGGCTTTAGAGTCCTGCCAAACATTTGGTCGGTGCAATCAATCTCGCGGTAAGACACCCAAGGCTATACATAGCCACTTCACGGAGTCCATTCATCAGTGTCTCAATTGCAAAGCAGATCATATGCTACCAAAGTGTGAACAATTTATATCCCTCGATATTTCCGCGCGTCGTGATTTTGTTAAAGAACATGCGCTTTGCTTTAATTGTTTACGTTCAGGACATGCATCGAATAAGTGTTGATCGAATTTCCGTTGCAGTGCATGCAATTCACGGCATCATACAATTGTACATCTCGATCCTCAATCTGAACCTTCACATTTTACAAATAGAAACACTCCTACAAACCCTTCGAATACCGCAACTACTGCTTCCAACATTTTGTCAGCTTCTTCGATTCAGCCAACGAGCCTTGCCAACACCCCCACAACCTCTGCAAGTGTACTAACTGCAACACATTCAAATCTTTCGCTTTGTTCATCAGTAGCCATCGACGATAACTCCACTCATCCTGATCGTTCAATTCAAACAATTTTGCCCACTGCTATCGTCTTGTCTCAGGACAAGCAAGGAAATAACCAAAGTATTCGGTTGTTGTTAGACGCAGGATCGCAGGTATCGTTTATTACCGAACAAACAGTTCAACGCCTGGGTCTTAATCGCAAAAACGCTCGCATCCCAATCGAAGGTGTTGGATCCACAGCTGCAGGTTTTACAAAAGGCATCGTTTCCCTAAAACTCTCATCTCGCCTTTCTGGTTCCTTTATTGAATTTGACTGCTACATAGTTACCAAACTCACTTCGCTTGTTCCAACTTCTGCAGCTAAAATTTCGACCAAGATGAAGCTCTCCTCGTTCCCATTAGCCGATCCAATGTTCAATATTCCAGGGCATATTGACATACTTATCGGTGTTGATAAGGTATTCAGCATATTCAACGGTTCTGCGATTCCCGGAACACCTGACCTCATACCCACCATTTTCGGCTGGGTGGTGTGCGGCAATATGAACCCAAACAGTTTCTCAAAATGTGATACGGTGGATGCTTTCTGCACTCGATTGGAAGCTGACCAATCATTCGACCTCGAGCGGTTTTGGCGGCTCGAAGAGATTCAATATGAACCCAGTTTGTCGCTTGAAGACCAGCTAGCGGAAGACGTCTTCACAAAAACTCATTTTCGTTTACCTGATGGCAGGTACATTATCGAGCTACCCTTTAAAACGGATGAAACCATTGATTTCGGAAACAGCAATAAAGTCGCGCTACAGCGTTTTAAATCCATCGAACGTAGGCTTCAGACGAATAAGTGCTTACGAGACGAGTACACAAGGTTTATGGACGAATATTTGCAGTTAGGCCACATTGAGGAAGTACCTGAAAGAGAGTTAGATTTTGCGACCAGTGACTGCTACTATCTGCCCCATACCATCCCGTCATGAAGAGCGACAGCACTACAACCAAGGTTAGGGTGGTTTTTGACGGATCCGCGGAAACTGACAACAAGCAATCTCTTAACAAGAATCTTTTAGTAGGTCAAACACATCAGCGGAACCTGTTCTCCATTTCCCTTCATTTTCGGCGTCATCGGTATACTATCTCCGGGGACATCGAAAAGATGTTCCGTCAGATTTTGGTATCCCAAAAACACACGGACTTCCAAAGGATCCTTTGAAGAAAATCTATTGACCTTCCTATAAAAACCTACCGACTTTTAACCGTTACCTATGGCACTGCCTGTGCAACATTTCAAGCCGTCCGCACTCGTCTTCAATTAGCACTTGACTCCAAACATTTGTATCCTCGCGCGGCAGAAGTGCTGTTGAACGACTTTTATGTCGACGATGGCGATGTTATGACTGGAGCGGATTCCATTGAAGAATTGATATCCCTTCGTCTGGAGCTAATTGCACTGCTTAAGTCAGGTGGCTTTAATCTGCGCAATTGGACTACAAACTGTTGGCCATTACTCCTCAGCTTATCCGAAGATCAGCGCGAGTTGTCCGCAAAGGAGTTTGAAAACTATAGCTCGGTGAAACTACTAGGACTGCAGTGGTCCCCAGCAAAGGATTCCTTTTCATACAAGGTAACCTTGAGCGAGACCAAGCGTAGAATTTTATCAGAGTCGTCCAGGATATTCGATCCAGTAGGATTTCTCGCCCGGTGATTATTTCAATTAAAATTATCTTCCAGGAGCTCTGGCGCAGTAAATATAAGTGGGATAACGAAATATCGGCACAACACGCTCATCACTGGCGCTCTATACGTGATGAACTTCCTATGCTAGAATCATTGAACATTCCAAGAATCATGTGGTCGTCGAATGAAAACCTGGAATTTCACGGATTTTGTGACGCATCACTTGATGCTTATGCGGCAGTCGTGGTTGGCAACGTTATTTGTTTTATCGTCGCGGCTAAGAGCAGAGTAGCCCCTGTTAAGATTGTTTCACTCGCTCGCCTCGAACTCTGCGGCACAGTCCTATTAACGCGTTTGATAACAAAACTTAAAATTTCTTTACAGCACAAAGAGATGCAAGTTTTTGCATGGACTGACTCCGCAATAGTAATCCATTGGCTCTCGGCACTACGAAAGAGGTGGTCAGTATTTATTGCGAACCGGACATCTAAGATCTTAGCGGTCTTGCCAAGGAAATCGTGGAAATCGAATTTTATTCAAAATGAACTATGGTGGTCCGGACCATCTTGGTTTAGCCATGAACGAGGGCAATGGCCGAATATAGAATACTCAATCTCCAACTTCGCAACTGAACATTTTGAAGAGCGAAAACAATCCCCTGCACAAGTGCTAGTATCGAAGATCTCCCCTAGTGATATTATCGAAAAACTAATTAATGACTCCTCGCGTTACGTTCAGTTGATTCGCAGACTTGCTCGTGTATATCGTTTCATTTCAAATACGCGGGTGAAATCCAACTTAATACAATTGGAATGGTTAACTACAACTGCACTCTCATTCGCAAAGGCAAAACTAATTCAGTTCCACCAATTCCACTGTTTCCCTAAAGAAATAGATGCAATTTTAAAAGGTAAGGTGCTAAAAAAGGGAAATAAATTCTCATCCTTGAACCCCTTTTTGGATACTGACGGAATACTTCGCGTCGATGCTCGTATCCAAGAATCTAATGCTCATTACTCGACAAAACACCCCATAATAATCGATAAGAATACGCGGTTCGCTAAGTTAATTGCCAAACACATTCACAATCGCCACTTACATGCGGGTGTATTGCACATGTTTGCCATCCTTAGACAGGAATACTACACAATCGGCAGCCTCAATCTTCTAAGAAAGGTCGTGAAAGAATGCGTACCCAGCTTTCGTTACCGAGATCCAATATTGTCCAATATTCGCGTCCATTCTGCAAAGTTGGAGTGGATTATGCCGGCCCTATAACCTTCAGGTTAGCTAGGGGACGGAATCCCAAATTCGTGAAAGCTTCCATTGCACTATTCGTTTGCTTCTCAACAAAGGCAATTCATTTAGAGCTTGTCGGTGATCTATTTTCCTCCGCGTTCCTAGCTGCTCTAGATCGTTTTGCGTCGCGGGGGAAAGCCTACAGAGATGTGGAGTGACAACGGCACAAACTTTCACGGGGCCAAACGAAATCTCGACGAAATGTTTCAACTTCTACTAAGCCAGCAACACAATGACCGTAGCCGATCATCTATCCAAGGACAGCATCGCATGAAAGTTTATTCCTTCCTCCACCCCTCACTTTGGAGGTTTGTGGGAGGCCGGAGTGAAATCTACAAAATTTCACCTCAAGCGAGTTATCAACGACCATGGACTAACGTACGAGGAAATGTACACTCGGCTAACCCAGGTTGAGGGTTATTAAATTCTCGACCTATGTGGCCAACCTCCAACATGGACCCTATAGCATTAAGCCCGGCTCACTTTTTGATCGGCGAACCATATACATCTGTTCCTCGTCCTGATATATGTGTTGATAACGTTTGTCCATTTACTAATTGGTGTCTTTTACAGAAACTCAAACAAGGGTTTTGGAAGCGATGGCATGCTGAATACCTCACTTCACTCCAGCAACGACCAAAATGGCAATATCCTAAAACAGATCTTACAGTTGGAGATGTCGTGATACTCAAGGATCCAAATCTGCCACCATCCAAATGGATACTTGGACGCATCAAAGCCATCCATCCAGGCGCCGACAAACGTGTTAGAGTGGCTACCATAACTACGCAAACTGGAGAGTGCATTCGATCCATTGTTAAGCTCGCTCCTCTTCCGTTGTCTGAAAGACCTAGTCTTCCAGGGGGGGCTGTATGTTAAGAATTCAAAAACGTGTAGCCTTCTTTATTTGTCACCACTCTTTGAATTGTTATTTTTTTGCATTTGTATCAACAACTGTAACTAATTATGTACATACTACATTAATTCGAATGAACCACCGTATATTTTTGTTTTGTTTTATATAACGTAAATTCCTCTCTTTGTTATCCGCTTTGTGTTTATATTCGTCTAATCGTCAGTGGTTTACAGTTTTGTAAGTTCTCTAACAGCAAGACCTAGTCGGCTTGATTCTTCTAACTTCACATTCATTTTGAGTCGTTGAGCTGTCTGGACGTAATCATTATTTACACTTTACACACAATATAAATTACACTGTTACTTTAGAGGAACTTCGGGTATTGTGGTATACATGTGGGATAGGGCTTCAAGGGGGTTTAAAAAAAAAGAATATAATAATTAATTAGTTTATTTCACTTTCGTGTTAATGTGTAAGTTTTATTATAATGGTTAATTTAGATTAGGCAAAGATGATTATGTCAAATAAGAGTAATTCAAGTTAGATTAAAAAAAAAACCGCGGGACAATTTCATTTGGGCGTATCGTTGCTTAGCTTTCGTATCGATTAAAAAAACCTTCCGTTGCTCTTCGTGGTTGCTGGTCGACTGCCTCGCTCGTCTCTCTTCTTTTTGTCTTAACAAATCCAATGCTGATGGCGATGACCAAATATGGTAATGTAAAAGTTGCATTTTTGAGAACGGTAAATTATTGTTTAACGTTTGTTGTTCGCTGTTTCGGACTTAGGTTTGAGCTGCTAGGCCCATTTTGCCTACATACATATTACTATTTTGACTATAATTGCAAATGTGCCGCTCTGAATCGAGCCATATATAGCTAAAAATTAAGACTAAATTATTGGCTTCAAAAAGGTATTCATACAAGTTTGTTGATCAGATAATAAAAAAGATGTTGCCATAAATGTTGCATAACCCAAAAAGTGGCGATTGAAAAATTGGCGGGTATAGTGGTATTTTTAATGTGGTATACTATACCACATTACCCGCTTTACAATTTCTTGCCACAAGAGCACTTTTGAAATGATTTATATAAATATTTTTGTTTTTATTTTTATTACAAAATAACATAAACAACATAAAAAAATAGGGGAAAAGATGGTAAGGAAACGCCTCCTTAGCTAAAAACTAACAAAAATTAAGGACTTTTAAAATGAGATAGAACTTATTCGCAAGATTGGCAGAGAAATATGACACTTTTCTTTGGAACACATTTTTCGTGAGCCCAAACCATTTCACATTGCAGGCACGAAATCCATTTGGTCATCGCTATATACTCATTCCAAATTTGTTTGCAGAAGACGCACATAGCTTCTCTCGATGGAGGAATATCCCAGAACTCTTCATTGTCATCACAATCATTTAATTTGTGAATTTGTGAATTTTGATTTCATTTCAATTTCTATTTTACAACTTACAATTTTATATATTACAATATTACAATATTATGCACCAATTCTTATACAAAGGTCTTAAACAACAGACTTTGTTCGGTGTTGCTTGATGAAAATATTTCTTCCTTTTTAGAGGCGCGGCTCGCCTTAAGCTGTTTTTTAACTTGTTTAAGCTTTGCATTGGGCTAAATGTTTTTTTATACCCTATTCTAGGGGTATATTAATTTTGACGCATAGTTTGTAACATACCTTAATATTGCCCGTAGACCCCTAAAAGTTACTATATTTATGATCAGCATCGATAGTAATGTCGATCTAGCCATGTCCGTCCGTCCGTCCGTCCGTCCGTCCGTCCGTCCGTCCGTCGGCAAAAATTAGGCCTTTAAACTGGACCTAGAGAGCTGAAATTTTAACCATATACTCTCTAGGGTCCCGAAATAATCAAGTTTAAGAATTTTTGAAATCCGCCCACAGACACGCCCACAAACTCAAAAAAACAAAATTTTGGAAAAAATCGAATTTTGAGCTAGAGAGCTGAAATTTTTTATATATGATCTATGGCCCATAAAACTGATTGGGACATACAATTTTCAAAATCCGCCCACTGACACGCCCACAATTAAATAAAACAAATTTTGGGAAAAATTGAATTTTGAGCTAGAAAGCTGAAATTTTTTATATATGATCTTTGGCCCATAAAACTGCTTGGGACATAAAATTTTCAAAATCCGCCCACTGACACGCCCACAATTAAATAAAATATTTTTTTTGAAAAACCAAAATTTGAGCTAGGGAGCTGAAATTTTTAATATATACTCTCTAGGGGCCCTTTATGCTCATGTGTAAATATTTTCAAAATCCGCCTACTGACACGCCCACAATTATTTTTTTTTTATTTTTGAAAGTCCAAAGTTTGAGCTAGGGAGCTGAAATTTATAGTATATACTCTCTAGGTGCCCTTTATGCTCATACTTAAATTTTTTTTAAATCCGCCTACTGACACGCCCACAATTAAATAAAACAATTTTATTGAAAAACCAAAGTTTGAGCTAGGGAGCGTTTTTATTTACAAAAGCTTAGTTTTTTCGTTAAAATCCTTTAAATTTTTGTCACGCCCACTTATGAGATATAGGAATAAGAATAGGGTATCCAACAGTTCGCCCAAGCGGACTGTAGCCCGCCCCTATGTTTTTTAAATTCTTTTAATGCTTTCAATCTTGTTTGTATGGCGAAGTGGTTAATATTGTTGCTTTTAATTTTCTTCCTCTGTTGCTGGCAGCAGGTCTTTTCATTTTAGACGGTAGCGATATCTCCCAGGCTGTTAAAAACAATATGCTTGCATCTGCGCTGGAATTCTTTTTAGATGGCGAATAGACTGACAAACATTGAACTCGACAGTGGGGAATAGAGGGTGATAGCCCTCTGCTTGTACTTGCAACACATTCATCTATTAATGGTGGTAAAATTCTCAATGGCTGGATTTGTGCGTTAGGATGGCAAAATGGTACCCCCTTGCTTGCAGTTGATAAGCTGGGGCAATGCGGTAGCAGAATGCGCTGTTATTTCCGTTGCAATGGACTCTTCAAAATAGTTTTTCATTTCCCCAGCTATGAAGTCAGCACCCGAATAAATGTATTTATCGAAAGGATATATTCCAGTCGTTTTAAGACTATTGACGGCAATTTAACCGGTCTGAACTTGCAAATAGGCCTTTGTGCATATTACAACAAGATCATAAGCCGTTACTTTTCGATGATTCTCATAATAGGCCTTTAAAGGATCCATGAATGTTTTGTCAAGTGCCTGCATCTTATGGGTAGAATATGGTGGCAGAGAAATTATAACAACACCATTTTCACGTGCAGTTTTTAGCAGGTCTATGTTTCTAGTTTGACTATAATGGCCGTCCAGAATCAACAAAATCGGATCGTCTTTTGATGGTTTTGTAGCTGTTAGGAAATGTTGAAACAATTTAGTAAATATAGGGATTTGAACGCATCCAGACAGATGGCAAGAAGAATCGGAGCCAGGAGGATCAGAAGGGGATTATGTTTTTTTCGCGGAAGGTGAAGAATGGTGGAACGAAATGACCGTTATGACGGATCCACGCTCTGCAGATGTCATGGATCCGATTTGGTTTTTCCCCTTTTGGGTAAGTACTTTCGTCTGCTTGACTGTGCCCATTTTCGTTTGTTAGCCATGTTTCCGCCATGTTTTCTAATGACACAAAACAAAAGAAAATAGTAATTATTCGAAGGAATTTTGAAGTGGGTAGTGTGGTACAGTATACCACATTGGCCGATATCAACTGTACCACATAAGCCGACGATGTATGCACATAAGAAATTATTTATAAAAAACAACAAAAAAAAAAACTATTTAATAAAGTTTAATAAATCGTTTATTGCGAGGTAACTTAGGTATAAGTAATGCACAAAACAATAAAACACAAAAAAACTATTTCAGAAGCATACAAAAAAACTCGACTACAACCAATTATATATTCGACACAAATTACCAAAAACGTGAATAGCTTTGAAGTTGCCAGTGTTGGTCGTTTTTTATAAATCGCCAGTTTTGTGTGTAATAAACATTCCGGTAGCCTGCATAGTTTTCGAAAAAACTGCCCGTACCACATTACCCTTCTATACCGCAATACCCGAACTTACTCTATTATACATTAAAGCATTATATTAGTTAAAATTACATTTCTTTCAATTCATAAACATTTAAAATAAAACACACATAACAACAAACCAACAACATAAAAACATCAACAACAAAGGGATATGTAATTCCATACAGCACTAGGCACCAGAAGGGCCCATAGCGATCCCTAGGGAACCAATTGAAAGACTTCAACTGGAGAAAAACCTAAAAAGCTTTTCCTAGACAGAGCCCAATATCCATGCAGAATTTAACCAGCTTCCTATGGTCTGCGCCGCTCAGCTCCCCTAATTTCTCGAAGAAGTATTCCCCTAGAAACTTCCTACGATTCCGTGTTATGCCCTCGCATTCACATAGTATGTGTGTTATGTCTTCCTCGGCTTGTAGATCACCACAGAACCTACACGTGTCCACATCGGCTGCAAATGAAAGATGAAATAACTCACCAAAATTTGTATGGAGGTGGGGATTTATTTCATGGCTTTTTGGGGACTTATTTCATGCTTCAAATTGGGGGGTTATTTCATAGTGAAATAAGACCCCAAATTCAACTATGAAATAAGTCCCCCAAATTTATAAAATAAAACCTCGCACCTACTCTAAATCAAACAGCAGTGACTCCAAGCAGGGGGGCAACATGCCCCCCATATGCATCGCACTGTTTATGGGATTTCCATATAGGATTTGGGGACTTATTTCATACTTATTTGGAGACTTATTTCATACCATTTTGGGGACTTATTTCATCTTTGATATGGGGAGTTATTTCATTTTTCATTTGGGGGGTTATTACATTGGGGGGTTATTGCCCGGAGCCGTCCACATCCACCAGACCAAGCTGCCTAGCATGCTTTCTTAGAAGACAGTGCCCCGACATAATCCCAACTACTGTTCTAAGTTATTCCCTGCTCAATTTTAGAATTTCCTTAGATCTTTTCTTGTCAAAATGAGGCCACAGCGCTCTGGACACCCTATGTCCCTCTAAATAATATCTACATATAGATTCGTTTTTTGAGATTGTGGGCGGATTTTAAAAAAGTAAAATTAAATATTTCGGGACCCTAGAGAGTATATTGATAAAATTTCAGCTTTCTTGTTCCAGTTTAATTTTTGCCGACGGACGGAAGGACGTGCAGGGATATATCGAAATTACTATCGATGCTGATCACGAATAGGGTCTACGGCCAATGTCCAGACATGCTACAAACTATGAGTCAAAATTAATGTACCCTTAGAATAGGGTGAATAAATCGGAAAGAAATCAAAACTAAATAATAAAAAAAACATTCAGAAGTTCTTACTTCATTAATGGACAGGGATGCACATCCGGGGATATGATTCAGCAACGGCTTAAATAAGATTAATTTTGATAATTCTCGGAACTGTATTATTTCCAAAATAAACAGCTATAACCCTCCAACAAGAGAAGGCAAATGTTGGCAAAAGGTCCTCACATTAAAAAAAAAACTTTTTTGCCCAATTTTTTTTTCTAGACATTGACAGAAAAGTAACAATATAAAGTTATCGCAAATCGAAGAAGTCAACAATATCAGCGAAACCGAGTGATCACCGTATTTTCAAAGCTCCAATACCTACAAATACGTAATTTTCAGATAGTCCGCAAGAAACTCGCGCAGCTCCACCTACTTTCTCAATAACATGTGAATAGCTACCATGGTCCAAAAATACAAGGTATGCTGTATTCCATTGACAGTGCCACCGTATTCATTTTCGAGTGACGTCATCGAAATTACCCCAACAAGATGCGGAGACGCAAACGAGAGTGAAACTGTATTCAAAGCTAGATATCACTTACTAGGGTGGTTTGCCTAGTAAGTGATATCTAGCTTTGAATACAGTTTCACTCTCGTTTGCGTCTCCGCATCTTGTCTTTGATAATCTCACGGAAATCTCATACATAAGATTCAATTACATCATTGATTTCCTCAACTCACCCGTGTGGCTTTAAGCTGTAATTGCATTTTTACAAATAGTGTAAAAGTGCAGGCTTTCGCAAGTTGTTTGTCTAATGTTTTACAGAATTAACAAAAAACAATAAGCCGATTTTGAAGCTCAAAATAATAAATGTAGATATCTGTTTTTTTCTACTTACGAGCTCCTGTTACTTTAACCCTCGATATGTAGGTCTCGTGAACAGTGGTATCAGTAGTATCAAAACGGTCTTCAACGGCCAACAGCGTGTTTCGTGGCACGCAGCCGAACCACTTTACCTCTCAACCTACCCACACAAGAAAAAAAACAAATTACTTATCAATAAATTGAAGAAAGACCTATGGGCTGTGTTTCTTTATTTTTCCGGATAAGGAATAGAAAAGACAGAATTTTTAAATTTTGTATCCGGAATATCCAGAATAGAATAAATAAAGAAACAAACATAGGGACAAGCTACAGTCCGCTTGGGCGAACTGTTGGATACCCTATTCTTATTCCTATCACTCATAAGTGGGCGTGACAAAAGTCTAAGTATGGTTGAATTGTTAAGAACGCTCTACATATTTTGTTATATAACATTTAAAGGATTTTATAAAAAAAACGTTCCCTAGCTCAAACTTGGGTGTTTCAATAAAATTGTTTTATTTAATTGTGGGCGTGTCAGTAGGCGGATTTAAAAAAAATTAACACATGAGCATTAGGGTGGAGCACGGATGTATGAAATTTTTTTTTTTTGTGATTCGGAATTCTAATAGGGGGGGATTGGTGCGTTATGCTAAAAGAAAAATAAATGTTGTTTTTTGATTAGATTGGTAAAGATCTTCTGCCTCCTTGAAAAATCAAAATTTGGTAACATTTTAGTAAACAGATGTGACTGAAAACAATATAAAAGTAAATAGATAGATAAAAGTGCGTAAAATATATTATTGATAATTAGAATTTTAATTCAATATAAACAAAAAATAAATTCATTCGTAACAATAAACATTATTTTTTTTATAATTAAGATGCTTTAAAATCTTGTTTTGTCTCAAATTTAGGCATTGTCTTCCGTGAATTTATTTTGGCCTTTATTGCGCCTAGTCGGCCCTTTTTGGTGTACTGAGAAGTACCATTCCGCTGAATGACAGGATCGATTACGTTCTTAAGTTATCTGGAAGATATCTGGAGGCATAACTATGTTAAAAAGATGGTGTGTACCATCCTTGCACGATGGTTTATTTTTGATGGAGAACCAAGATGGCCCGTGTGAGCCAACGCACATGAGACATTTTGCCTTGAGATTTATTTGACAGATCTTGTAGGAACTCACCTGATAAAACCGCTGACACAATCTTGTGCAAGTACTGTTGATCTGTACTTAAATCTTTAGCCATTTCTGGTAGAACATTCCCTTCAATACTTCGAAATGTTTTAAGAGGTAATTGTTCACAGGTTTCAAGTGCTTTTCCCAAAGGTCCAGTGTAAGAGTTAGGTACATCCCTCAAGATGTCCAAATAAGTGTCTTAAGGGTAGTTCATTCATGTGTAGTAAGCATATTATAAATTGAAGTGGTTTTTGAAGTTCTGTCTCAAGTAGTCTTATAACACCGCTGTACTTTTCTGTATTCACATTTGTACCGTCACAACCGATAGCCATAAGATGATGTTGAGGAATTTCTTCATCTGATAGAAAACTTCGTATTGAAATTTGTACTCCTTTGGCCGAACCAGGCTTAGGAACTACATATCCCATGTATATACGAGTAGACCCTGACTCTTGCAGTAAAGAGATGTGCTCTTCAACAATTTTAGTTTTGTAGATTTTTTATGGTTTTGTCTTTCCTTCCGTCAAAGTATAATGCAAATAATTCTGCAGAAGTCTTTTCGTTCAATAACTTCTCTCTGGTTTTAGTTTTCTCTCTTCGTATTTTATGTCTGTCGATGACCCCGACTTCAGACCCAATATCAAACGAAACAGACGACGCTATCGCTGCTGCTGCCCTATCTGATACTCCATACCTATCAAATGTCTTCGATAATGTAGGAAAATCAACGCTTGAGGAAATTATTCTTTTCTTCTCAGGAATGTGTTTTTCTTTGGGCTGAATGAAGTTATCCGTACTTTTGGAACTTTCAGGCGCTGACGATGAGGATGTTAAAGAAGAACTAATCTCCAAAACAGCAGGCGTAGCACTATTTATAGCAGTTTGGTATTTCTCTCGAGTCTATTTTCTTCCCAAACTCGTTCGCAGCCTTTTAGTGACAGTAACATCAATTCCACCGATTGCCATACTTCGAACATTTCTTTGGTCAACTAAAAAAGCTTGTTCTTGTTTCGGAACCTTTTTATCTTTGGTTCAGGAAGGTGCAGTGATTGAATTCATTGCATTTGCATGCCGTTATATCAAAAAGGAACTTACCACTTCGCTAAAAACTTTCTAATTTTTCTGGGGAGAGTCTCTTGACGGTTTTTAGTAAATTCTTGTATTTTAAATGATATGCTTTCAACATCTGTATGATACTGGTTTTTGTAACAGTCGGAATAGATGCAGATCGCCATATATTTTCTATTTTGGATGAATTTTATAGCATACCTACTCACTTGATTACGACCTGTTCGTTTGTTGGTTTAATTTGTTTTTTAGAAGAGTTTCAATGTGTTTGCGGAGGCAGTTATCGTTACCTAAATCGAATAATATTTTGCATTTATATATTTAAGCCTATAAGGCACCTTTTTTTTACTATTAGATACCAATTAACAAAAAAAACAAATTTCGCTCCACCCTAATGAGCATAAAGGGCCCATAGAGAGTATATATTATAAATTTCAGCTCCCTAGCTCAAACTTTGGATTTTGAAAAAGCAGTTTTAGGAGTCCTAGATTATATATAAAAAATTTCAGCTTTCTAGCTCAAAATTCGATTTTTTCCAAAATTTTGTTTTTTGGGTCTGTGGGCGGATTTCAAAAATTCGTAAACTTGATTATTTCGGGACCCTAGAGAGTATATGGTTAAAATTTCAGCTCTCTAGGTCCAGTTTAAAGGCCTAATTTTTGCCGACAGACGGACGGACGGAGGGACGGACGGACGGACATTGCTAGATCGACATTACTATCGATGCTGATCATAAATATAGTAACTTTTAGGGGTCTACGGGCAATATTAAGGTATGTTACAAACTATGCGTCAAAATTAATATACCCCTAGAATAGGGTATAAAAATGGACCGAATAGAATGACAGCCATTTGTCTCTTGACCTGCGTTGCCACTTAGTTCAAGAACAAGTACAACATTTAGTACTTAGAATTAATATATTTTCTCTATTACTGAACTCACATGTGGGGTAATACTCCACTAAAGCACTAAAATATAAACATACACAATAATACAAATATGAGAAACATTACGAAAATATAATTTTAGTTCAAAAAAACAAGTAACACAAATTACAATAAACTTTTTCTAAGGGGAAATCTTGCAACCTTATTACAGTTGTCAAAAATCAATTATTGATAAACGACAGAATTTATTAATCGATCGACATTTTGGTACTATGAATGTCAAATAATAAATTATGCATCCATTCTGAACACTGACAAGCAATAGAGCGATAGAGCATTTCGTAAAGCTATCTCTTTCTGAAGTGCCGAATTTCTTTCTTAAACGTCAAGAAAAAATTCAAGCATACAATTTCAGTAATTTGCTGAAATTGTATGAACAATTATTGGGATTGTTAATAAAGTGTATATTTAGGTGAAATCAAAGTATCATCTGACGTTTATGTTATTCAAATCTGTTATCTCTGTTTGTTCGTTTTGCTTAAGTCAAAATTTAATTTTAATTTTGTTGTTAGTTGTTTTATTTAGCTCATGCATTTTGTGACTACTTTTTGTTCATAAGATTTATGAAAGTGAAGTTCTAGTGATTGTATCTATTCAATACATATTATTTTATTTTTCCCAAAAGCAATTCTACTCACGACATTTCGTTTTAAAAATGTTCTTTTACAAACAAAAACAGCGAATGAATTCTCTAAATTTATTTGTCAGTGACGAATTTGTGATTGACTGAACATTTTAGAGCTATCAATATTTTCGACAACCAAAACAATACATAGCGGAAAATGACTTGTCCCTATTTAAGGCTCCACAGCTGCGTTTCTTAACGAAGTACCCAATACAGTAATATACAACTTTCGCTCAGAAAAAGCATAATATATTTTGTTATTACTAAGATGTTATTATTTTTATGAATAACATTATATTATTGTGTTGTTATTATGTTAAATATGTTGAATCGAAGGAAAAAAGTAAAACATTAAATATGTTGTCCTTTCGAGTAAGGATTTAGTACAAGTTCAAAAAACATGCAAAGTTTTATGAAGCATAAGTGGCAACACTGCTCATGAAATTGTTTTGTCACAAACATCTACGCGGCATTTCATGTTCACAGAAGACCATTTTAAAAATGTATTTGATTCTAGAAGGAAATTAAAAATATATAATAAACAAATAATTAACTTAAAACAACACACATAAAAATATAAAAAAAGACAACAAATTTGCAATAAATGCTCACCCATTTGATTGTTTGCTGTTGCTTCTATTTTTTTTTGATCAAGTGCATCTGTCAAACGAAGGAATATTCTTTTTATTCCACCTTTCTCTAGGAATAAAAAGAATGATTTTCCTTTTGTTTCAGATGAATAAAGAAACACCGAAATGGATTATTCGGAATAGCTATTCCATTGAATAAAGAAAAGTAAATGGTTCACTCGGAATATTCCGAATGAATAAAGAAACACACGGATGAGATCATATTAATAGCGATATTCATCGAAAATCGAAGAAATTGCTCTTTTCAAAGAAACATGTTTTGGTTCTGACCAGTTGGCTATTATATTTAGTATTGGTGAGCACGAGGGTATCAGACACAGTATTTGTCCCACCTACTGAAAACCAATAACCCTTATTTTGGTAAAGATTTCTGGTTAAGATTTTGAAAACTGTTTTTTTGATCATAACTCATTCTTCTCAGATAATTTTTCGAACGTATTGTTTGTTTATATAAAACTAGCTGCACCTGCCCGGCTTTGCCCGTGCCCGAGAATTCTATTGGCCAATATGTTCGAGTAGACTTCCTTATAATTGTCTATAGCGGGTATCCGGCGTATGTTGCTGCGCCTAAAAAAAGAAGACCGATTTTGACCAAAGTTCACAAAAACACTCTCAGGCCAATACCGAAGATTGCCTGATTTGAGCTCAGGCTTTCGCAAGTTGTTTGTCTAATGTTTTACAGAATTAACAAAAAACAATAAGCCGATTTTGAAGCTCAAAATAATAAATGTAGATATCTGTTTTTTTCTACTTACGAGCTCCTGTTACTTTAACCCTCGATATGTAGGTCTCGTGAACAGTGGTATCAGTAGTATCAAAACGGTCTTCAACGGCCAACAGCGTGTTTCGTGGCACGCAGCCGAACCACTTTACCTCTCAACCTACCCACACAAGAAAAAAACAAATTACTTATCAATAAATTGAAGAAAGACCTATGGGCTGTGTTTCTTTATTTTTCCGGATAAGGAATAGAAAAGACAGAATTTTTAAATTTTGTATCCGGAATATCCAGAATAGAATAAATAAAGAAACAAACATAGGGACAAGCTACAGTCCGCTTGGGCGAACTGTTGGATACCCTATTCTTATTCCTATCACTCATAAGTGGGCGTGACAAAAGTCTAAGTATGGTTGAATTGTTAAGAACGCTCTACATATTTTGTTATATAACATTTAAAGGATTTTATAAAAAAAACGTTCCCTAGCTCAAACTTGGGTGTTTCAATAAAATTGTTTTATTTAATTGTGGGCGTGTCAGTAGGCGGATTTAAAAAAAATTAACACATGAGCATTAGGGTGGAGCACGGATGTATGAAATTTTTTTTTTTTGTGATTCGGAATTTTAATAGGGGAGGATTGGTGCGTTATGCTAAAAGAAAAATAAATGTTGTTTTTTGATTAGATTGGTAAAGATCTTCTGCCTCCTTGAAAAATCAAAATTTGGTAACATTTTAGTAAACAGATGTGACTGAAAACAATATAAAAGTAAATAGATAGATAAAAGTGCGTAAAATATATTATTGATAATTAGAATTTTAATTCAATATAAACAAAAAATAAATTCATTCGTAACAATAAACATTATTTTTTTTATAATTAAGATGCTTTAAAATCTTGTTTTGTCTCAAATTTAGGCATTGTCTTCCGTGAATTTATTTTGGCCTTTATTGCGCCTAGTCGGCCCTTTTTGGTGTACTGAGAAGTACCATTCCGCTGAATGACAGGATCGATTACGTTCTTAAGTTATCTGGAAGATATCTGGAGGCATAACTATGTTAAAAAGATGGTGTGTACCATCCTTGCACGATGGTTTATTTTTGATGGAGAACCAAGGCTCACACGGGCCCAACGCACATGAGACATTTTGCCTTGAGATTTATTTGACAGATCTTGTAGGAACTCACCTGATAAAACCGCTGACACAATCTTGTGCAAGTACTGTTGATCTGTACTTAAATCTTTAGCCATTTCTGGTAGAACATTCCCTTCAATACTTCGAAATGTTTTAAGAGGTAATTGTTCACAGGTTTCAAGTGCTTTTCCCAAAGGTCCAGTGTAAGAGTTAGGTACATCCCTCAAGATGTCCAAATAAGTGTCTTAAGGGTAGTTCATTCATGTGTAGTAAGCATATTATAAATTGAAGTGGTTTTTGAAGTTCTGTCTCAAGTAGTCTTATAACACCGCTGTACTTTTCTGTATTCACATTTGTACCGTCACAACCGATAGCCATAAGATGATGTTGAGGAATTTCTTCATCTGATAGAAAACTTCGTATTGAAATTTGTACTCCTTTGGCCGAACCAGGCTTAGGAACTACATATCCCATGTATATACGAGTAGACCCTGACTCTTGCAGTAAAGAGATGTGCTCTTCAACAATTTTAGTTTTGTAGATTTTTTATGGTTTTGTCTTTCCTTCCGTCAAAGTATAATGCAAATAATTCTGCAGAAGTCTTTTCGTTCAATAACTTCTCTCTGGTTTTAGTTTTCTCTCTTCGTATTTTATGTCTGTCGATGACCCCGACTTCAGACCCAATATCAAACGAAACAGACGACGCTATCGCTGCTGCTGCCCTATCTGATACTCCATACCTATCAAATGTCTTCGATAATGTAGGAAAATCAACGCTTGAGGAAATTATTCTTTTCTTCTCAGGAATGTGTTTTTCTTTGGGCTGAATGAAGTTATCCGTACTTTTGGAACTTTCAGGCGCTGACGATGAGGATGTTAAAGAAGAACTAATCTCCAAAACAGCAGGCGTAGCACTATTTATAGCAGTTTGGTATTTCTCTCGAGTCTATTTTCTTCCCAAACTCGTTCGCAGCCTTTTAGTGACAGTAACATCAATTCCACCGATTGCCATACTTCGAACATTTCTTTGGTCAACTAAAAAAGCTTGTTCTTGTTTCGGAACCTTTTTATCTTTGGTTCAGGAAGGTGCAGTGATTGAATTCATTGCATTTGCATGCCGTTATATCAAAAAGGAACTTACCACTTCGCTAAAAACTTTCTAATTTTTCTGGGGAGAGTCTCTTGACGGTTTTTAGTAAATTCTTGTATTTTAAATGATATGCTTTCAACATCTGTATGATACTGGTTTTTGTAACAGTCGGAATAGATGCAGATCGCCATATATTTTCTATTTTGGATGAATTTTATAGCATACCTACTCACTTGATTACGAACAGGTAGATTTTTGGTTTAATTTGTTTTTTAGAAGAGTTTCAATGTGTTTGCGGAGGCAGTTATCGTTACCTAAATCGAATAATATTTTGCATTTATATATTTAAGCCTATAAGGCACCTTTTTTTTACTATTAGATACCAATTAACAAAAGAAACAAATTTCGCTCCACCCTAATGAGCATAAAGGGCCCCTAGAGAGTATATATTATAAATTTCAGCTCCCTAGCTACTTTGAATTTTTTTAAAAAAAAAGAAGAAGATAATTGTGGGCGTGTCAGTGGGCGGATTTTGAAAATATTTACACATGAGCATAAAGGGCCCATAGAGAGTATATATTATAAATTTCAGCTCCCTAGCTCAAACTTTGGATTTTGAAAAAGCAGTTTTAGGAGTCCTAGATTATATATAAAAAATTTCAGCTTTCTAGCTCAAAATTCGATTTTTTCCAAAATTTTGTTTTTTTGAGTCTGTGGGCGGATTTCAAAAATTCGTAAACTTGATTATTTCGGGACCCTAGAGAGTATATGGTTAAAATTTCAGCTCTCTAGGTCCAGTTTAAAGGCCTAATTTTTGCCGACAGACGGACGGACGGAGGGACGGACGGACGGACATTGCTAGATCGACATTACTATCGATGCTGATCATAAATATAGTAACTTTTAGGGGTCTACGGGCAATATTAGGTTAGGTTAGGTAGACGTGGCTGTCAGCCAAAGCCAACACACTTAGACCAATGATAGGTCCATTGTGGTACCACACAGATCTGGGGATTACCCTCACTGCTCGTTGAACCAATAGGAGCTTCTTATGAAGCGCGAAAGACTTCTAGCGCCAGTGCTGGCTAAGTCGCTTGTGTCATTGAACAAGAAGTCCCCTAGATGGAGATTTCTTCTATGGGAGAGCGCAGGACACGTGCAGAGAAGGTGAAGTACAGTCTCCTCCTCCTCCTCGTCCATACAGCTTCTGCAGAAGTCATTTGAGCACACACCGAGTCTAGATGCGTGCCTGCCTATTAAGCAGTGACCTGTAATAACACCTATAGTGGAGCTAATATGCAGTCGGTTTAATGAGATTAGACACTTAGAGCGTCGCAGATCCAGCTTTGGCCAGATCCGCTTAGTCGCTAGACATGTATTGCTACTAGTCCACCTCAGGTTTGTTCTCTCGATTGCGGATAGCTTGAACAAGAGTTTACAAGTAGCGATTGGTATACCTAGGGAACCTTTATCAGGTAAAGGAGGTAATGTGGTTCCTTTTTTGGCGAGATCATCAGCCCTGCAGTTACCTGGAATGTCCCTATGCCCCGGCACCCAACAGAGGTGAATATTGAACTGCTCTGCCATCTCCGAAAGAGATGATCGGCAGTCTTGGGCTATGATGGAATTTGAAGAGACTGAGTCCAGGGACTTAATCGCGGCCTGACTATCCGAGAAGATACGGATATCCTTTGAGGATATCACATTCCTCTTCAGCCACGTCAGGGCTTCTTTTATCGCCAAAATTTCCGCCTGGAACACGCTACAGTAATCAGGAAGACGGAAAGAGAGGCTAAGATTTAGCTTTTCTGAGAAGACTCCACCACCTACCCCATCGCTAGTTTTTGATCCATCGGTGTAAAAGTGGATCGATTTATCATTCGCAAATGCATCATCATCCCAGAAAGATCTGGAAGGAATGGTGATTTGGAAGTTTTTTCCGAACTGCAAACGGGGTATGGTGTAGTCTATGTTTCTGGGTGGAGACTTAAAGTAGTCTAGAATAATGGAGTGGCCAATATTGTTATTGGTCCACTGCGAGGTAGCTTTTAAGCGGACAGCGGAACATGCCGCTGTTTGCATGCTAAATATATCAAGGGGTATCAGGTGTAGCAGAATGTTCAGAGCCGCGGAGGGGGTAGTTCGGAGTGCTCCGCTAATGCATAGACACGCTGAACGCTGGACTTTGCAAAGCTTGTCGCGGTTAATAGCTTTTTCTAGAGCAGTCCACCAGACAACCACCCCGTAAGTAAGAATTGGTCTTACCACCGATGTATATAGCCAGTGCGTAATGCGGGGTTGTAAAACCCACTTGTTGCCAATGGCTTTTTTACAAGAGAAAAGTGCTACTGTAGCTTTCTTGACTCTTTCTTGTATATTGGGTTTCCAGCTTAACTTTCTATCGAAGATTAGACCCAACAATTTTGCTTCGTCAGAGAAAGTTAAGCTTGTACCGCTAATAGAGGGAGGGTCAATATATGGGATTTTATATTTCCTGGAAAAGAGGACAAGCTCGGTTTTGTGGGGGTTAACGCCCAGTCCGCACCGATTAGCCCATCTCGTTAGCTTGTTAAGAGCGTTTTGCAGGAGTTCCTTTATGGTGTTGAGGTGTTTCCCAGAGACGGCAATAGCAACATCATCCGCATAGGCAATCACTCTGCAGCCCTCCCCTTCCAGGTTTATCAGTAGTTTGTTCACCACCAAGTTCCAGAGAAGGGGGGAAAGAACACCGCCTTGCGGCGTCCCTCGACTGACAGACCTCCTAGCAGATGTAACGCCCAGTTTTGAATTGATAATCCGACTATTTAGCAGTAGATTGATCAATTCACCAAGCGAGCTATCCACATTCAGTTCTGCCAGTGCGTTTGCGATTGCAGATGTGTTAACGTTGTTAAAGGCGCCTTCTATGTCAAGGAAAGCAACCATGGTATACTCCTTGTGATGGAGGGAGTATTCGATTGTGCGTACTAAGGAATGAAGAGCGGTTTCCACCGACTTTCCCTTACGGTACGCATGCTGAGCTGTAGACAGCAATTGCGGGTTTATGTGCATACGGAGGTGGATATCAATCAATCGCTCCAGCGTTTTGAGGAGGAATGAAGATAGACTAATAGGTCTGAGGTCCTTTGGACTGACATGGGAATATTTGCCAGCCTTGGGTATAAAAACAACTTTTACTTCTCTCCAAGCCCGGGGGATATGTACCAGATTTAGACAGCTTATCATGATCATCTCCAGCACAGGCAGGATGATATCCGCTGACATTTGTAGTTCGGCAGGTATTATGCCATCTGGTCCTGCAGACTTGAAGGGTTTGAAGCTTTGTAGCGCCCAAGTCAGCTTGTCCCTAGTTATCAGACCGTAAGGGTAAGTTACCTGTGCATGTGACCTGTTAAGGCTATAATTGCCGGTAATATTGGAGCTACCTGGAAAGTGAGTATCAAGTAGCAGATTGAGCGATTCTTCGCTAGATGTCGTCCAAGAGCCGTCTGCCTTCTTAAGGCAGCTAGGCATAGTAGGATTTGAAGCAAGGATTTTTCTTAGCCTACGGGCAATATTAAGGTATGTTACAAACTATGCGTCAAAATTAATATACCCCTAGAATAGGGTATAAAAATGGACCGAATAGAATGATAGCCATTTGTCTCTTGACCTGCGTTGCCACTTAGTTCAAGAACAAGTACAACATTTAGTACTTAGAATTAATATATTTTCTCTATTACTGAACTCACATGTGGGGTAATACTCCACTAAAGCACTAAAATATAAACATACACAATAATACAAATATGAGAAACATTACGAAAATATAATTTCAGTTCAAAAAAACAAGTAACACAAATTACATTAAACTTTTTCTAAGGGGAAATCTTGCAACCTTATTACAGTTGTCAAAAATCAATTATTGATAAACGACAGAATTTATTAATCGATCGACATTTTGGTACTATGAATGTCAAATAATAAATTATGCATCCATTCTGAACACTGACAAGCAATAGAGCGATAGAGCATTTCGTAAAGCTATCTCTTTCTGAAGTGCCGAATTTCTTTCTTTAACGTCAAGTAGTACAAGTTCATTATTGGGATTGTTAATAAAGTGTATATTTAGGTGAAATCAAAGTATCATCTGACGTTTATGTTATTCAAATCTGTTATCTCTGTTTGTTCGTTTTGCTTAAGTCAAAATTTAATTTTAATTTTGTTGTTAGTTGTTTTATTTAGCTCATGCATTTTGTGACTACTTTTTGTTCATAAGATTTATGAAAGTGAAGTTCTAGTGATTGTATCTATTCAATACATATTATTTTATTTTTCCCAAAAGCAATTCTACTCACGACATTTCGTTTTAAAAATGTTCTTTTACAAACAAAAACAGCGAATGAATTCTCTAAATTTATTTGTCAGTGACGAATTTGTGATTGACTGAACATTTTAGAGCTATCAATATTTTCGACAACCAAAACAATACATAGCGGAAAATGACTTGTCCCTATTTAAGGCTCCACAGCTGCGTTTCTTAACGAAGTACCCAATACAGTAATATACAACTTTCGCTCAGAAAAAGCATAATATATTTTGTTATTACTAAGATGTTATTATTTTTATGAATAACATTATATTCTTGTGTTGTTATTATGTTAAATATGTTGAATCGAAGGAAAAAAGTAAAACATTAAATATGTTGTCCTTTCGAGTAAGGATTTAGTACAAGTTCAAAAAACATGCACCTTTTTATGTAGCATAAGTGGCAGCACTGCTCATGAAATTGTTTTGTCACAAACATCTACGCGGCATTTCATGTTCACAGAAGACCATTTTAAAAATGTATTTGATTCTAGAAGGAAATTAAAAATATATAATAAACAAATAATTAACTTAAAACAACACACATAAAAATATAAAAAAAGACAACAAATTTGCAATAAATGCTCACCCATTTGATTGTTTGCTGTTGCTTCTATTTTTTTTTTGATCAAGTGCATCTGTCAAACGAAGGAATATTCTTTTTATTCCACCTTTCTCTAGGAATAAAAAGAATGATTTTCCTTTTGTTTCAGATGAATAAAGAAACACCGGAATGGATTATCCGGAATAGCTATTCCATTGAATAAAGAAAAGTAAATGGTTCACTCGGAATATTCCGAATGAATAAAGAAACACACGGATGAGATCATATTAATAGCGATATTCATCGAAAATCGAAGAAATTGCTCTTTTCAAAGAAACATGTTTTGGTTCTGACCAGTTGGCTATTATATTTAGTATTGGTGAGCACGAGGGTATCAGACACAGTATTTGTCCCACCTACTGAAAACCAATAACCCTTATTTTGGTAAAGATTTCTGGTTAAGATTTTGAAAACTGTTTTTTTGATCATAACTCATTCTTCTCAGATAATTTTTCGAACGTATTGTTTGTTTATATAAAACTAGCTGCACCTGCCCGGCTTTGCCCGTGCCCGAGAATTCTATTGGCCAATATGTTCGAGTAGACTTCCTTATAATTGTCTATAGCGGGTATCCGGCGTATGTTGCTGCGCCTAAAAAAAGAAGACCGATTTTGACCAAAGTTCACAGAAACACTCTCAGGCCAATACCGAAGATTGCCTGATTTGAGCTCAACCGGTGAAAGGGACTGCACGTTTTTCTCCGCATGGCTTAGGACGCTCACACAACTTCGTTGTTCCGTTTAGGGTAGGTGCTTGTTGTCTGGCAGGCGCCTATGTCACCTTACTTCTGCGAACCAAACAACAAAGCGAAAATAAAAAACTTCGATTGAATCACTTTTCATTCACTTCCACACCGATTGTTATCAATGTTGGAAAAGCAACTTTCCGATGTCCGATTCACAAAAAAATGCAAAAAATTTCAATAAGAGTTATTTGAATAAAATATTGAACACATGATATCTCAAGAATGAAAGTGCGCACAAATTCCACAATAAGCTTGAAACGTTCGTGTGGTCTCCCTATTTCATATGCTTGTAATATAATAACAAAATAAGTGACGTCTGTACGGTCTCTGTATCAGCGTCGTAATTTACACGCATACGCACATAAGCATGTGTACTCACTCAAATGTCAATATCTCACACACCGATGCAGATATAGCCAAACATAACAACCTTCGTGCAGACGTCGCCTTTAATGGAAAAAAAAATCATTGGAATCGGTTAACGCGTTTGGCCAAACACCGGCAACAAACACATATATGGATTGATTTTTATATATAGAAAATATTACACAAAAAACTTTTTATTATTTCACTTAAATTTGTGTTTTTTTCAAAGCACATGATACCTACATATGAAACACACAGTGTATAAATACATTGTCATTTTTTTTTCCTTTTTTAAGAAAGACATAATTTACACACCGATGCAGATACAGACATCGCACATACATAACATCCTTCGTATAGACGTCACCTTTCTTTAAAAAAAAATTCAATGGAATCGGTTAACGCGTTTGGCCAAACACCGGCAACAAACGCAAATATGGATTGATTTTTATATACATATATATAAATAGATATAGATATATTCTCATATCATTTTTAATTCACAAAAACTCACAAAATCGCAATGAAGAAATCCGAATCCGACAGCGCCACCAAACATGAAACAAAATTGGCTTCTCCATTGATCGATAATAGGTGGCGTTACGTTGCGTGTCTATCTGACAGTTCAATTGTGATACGATATGTTACATTCAAATGTGATTCTTTATTTGGTTGTTGCCAAAATAAATAAATACAAAATGAAAAAAAAAATAAAAATTAAAAAAAAAAAAAAACCTGTCGTAACACGCTGGGTGGTCAAAATAAGCCATTTTGAAATTCAGATTTTTTTTCTTCTAAAACCCGTGCTGAGAAAATACCTTTCCAACAAAGTATAAATCATCAAAATCGGTTCGGCCAATCTCGAGTTATGCGGTTACATCGCTTCGGACACTTTCTTTTATATATATAGATAGTGTTCAAAGAGTTGCTAAATGTCCAAAATGTGTCCAAAATCGTCTGTTTTCGAAAAGAGGTTTTCTGGTGTCCGAGTGCCGAAGGAATGTAAAATTGACACTTGGGTGTCCCAAGCGTAACCCTGCATAAGCCACGAGTTCATTACGACTAATCTATGAGACAGCTGGTCGAAAGCCTTGAAGACTCTCAGTGTAGATATGGCAGTCCAATATTTCCATATTTTCTAGGACATAAGAACATTAATTAGAGTTTAATAGCTAAGAGAGAGCAGACCTCGAGTGTTAATATAATTAGAGAAAGTATGTACTTGACTCATTTTTTATACCCTATTCTAAGGGTATATTAATTTTGACGCATAGTTTGTAACATACCTTAATATTGGCCGTATACCCCTAAAAGTTACTATATTTATGATCAGCATCGATAGTAATGTCGATCTAGCCATGTCCGTCCGTCCGTCTGTAGCCAAAAATTAGGCCTTTAAACTGGACCTAGAGAGCTGAAATTTTAACCCGAAATAATCAAGTTTACGAATTTTTGAAATCCGCCCACAGACACGCCCACAAACTCAAAAAAACCAAATTTTGGAAAAATTCGAATTTTGAGCTAGAAAGCTGAAATTTTTTATATATGATCTATGACTCCTAAAACTGCTCGGGATAAAAAATTTTCAAAATCCGCCCACGGACACGCCCACAAATAAATAAAATAATTTTTTTATACCCTATTCTAAGGGTATATTAATTTTTGAAAATCCAAAGTTTCAGCTAGGGAGCTGAAATTTATAGTATATACTCTCTATGGGCCCTTTATGCTCATGTGTAAATATTTTCAAAATCCGCCCACTGACACGCCCACAATTATTTTTTTTTTTTTTGAAAATTCAAAGTTTGAGCTAGGGAGCTGAAATTTATAATATATAATCTCTAGGGGCCCTTTATTCTCATGTGTTATTTTTTTTTAAATCCGCCTACTGACACGCCCACAATTAAATAAAACAATTTTATTGAAACACCCAAGTTTGAGCTAGGGAGCGTTTTTTTTTATAAAATCCTTTAAATGTTATATAACAAAATACTCGTATGTAGAGCGTTCTTAACAATTCAATCATACTTAGACTTTTGTCACGCCCACTTATGAGGGATAGAAATAAGAATAGGGTATCCAACAGTTCGCCCAAGCGGACTGTAGCCCGTCCCTATGTTTTTAATCTAAAATTCCTTCATACGTGATAACATAAAGGGTATGCTATAGATGTGTTGGGGACGTTGTATAATACAAAATATTCTTCCCTGTTCAGACATGTATTGCGTATAAAATAAAACTCTTCGAAGGTTGTCCAAAACGAAAATATTTTTCTGTCGCCATCAGTTCTCAGTGTGTGGATAGGTAAGCGTAAAACAATATATTTTTCACAATTTCGCAGGAAGTTAGTGGATACGTGGTAAATGGAAAACTTCACAAGAGGGCATGATGTTATACATCAAAGCGCATAGTCCTCAGATGCACACGAACAAAATAAAGCTTGGAATTGGTTATGCAAACTAGGACGCAGTTTGTTGGGCAGTTTGCTGGGGTAAGGAAAGAAGAAAATTGGCGATGATTCACAACTGAACATTAGAATTGAATATGTTTGTATTTAACGTTGATTAAATTCATTGAAACGAAAATGGACGGTATGAATAAAAACTGAGTGAACACTCCACTCTTTTCTTTGAGATAGATCATTTGACGTGTGTGAAGACTTCCGCGGATCTTGGAACATCTTTTTATACCCTATTCTAAGGGTATATTAATTTTGACGCATAGTTTGTAACATACCTTAATATTGCCCGTAGACCCCTAAAAGTTACTATATTTATGATCAGCATCGATAGTAACGTCGATCTAGCAATGTCCGTCCCTCCGTCCGTCCGTCCGTCTGTCGGCAAAAATTAGGCCTTTAAACTGGACCTAGAGAGCTGAAATTTTAACCATATACTCTCTAGGGTCCCGAAATAATCAAGTTTACGAATTTTTGAAATCCGCCCACAACACGCCCACAAACTCGAAAAAACAAAATTTTGGAAAAAATCGAATTTTGAGCTAGAAAGCTGAAATTTTTTATATATGATCTATGACTCCTAAAACTGCTCGGGATAAAAAAATTTCAAAATCCGCCCACTGACACGCCCACAAATAAATAAAATAATTTTTGTATAGTGTAGAGCGAGGAGGATTTGACAAAAGGAGGCTTTGTCATTTTCAAATATAAGGCCACACTTAACGCGAAGGAGAGCAAAATTCCGAATTTGCGGTGCCTGCTATGTTATGAGTTGCACAAATGAAAACATCACTTGTACCTCCGCCTTACAGCCCAACGCACGTGTTTTTGTTGTGGTCGACTATTATTTGTAATTTTGTATATTTTCTTTGTTGGGAAACTACGTGTAAATACCAATTTTTGTTTATTAAACTTAAGTGATTGTGACTATTAAAACATACATTTTAAATATAACAACAGTGTTTATTGAAAATACTGCAAAATTTTGGTAAGTTGAAATATAAATTTAAAGTGCGATCAAATGAGGATTTAATAACTTAGAATACGGAGGAATTGACAATTTGTCAAATCCTCCTAATCGTTCCTTTTAAAGACCATTATTTATTTTTTAATCAATGTTTATTAAATAATTACTTTATGTAGCCAAATATGCCAAATATTTATAAAAGGAAACACCCTGAAAGGGTCCTAGATGAGGAAGCCCTCAAACAAGCATTGAACGATATAAGCCGCAAAATTGAAACTCCAACAACTGCTGAGCGGAAATATAACGTTAATAGAACGACCCTTTTATATCGCTTAAAGCTTATATCGGAAAATCGAAATGCTATCAATCTACAAAGCAGGGCTAACACCAAATATTCTATAGGGCAAGTCCTCACCACGTCACAAGAAGAAGAGTTGACAGATTATTTTAAGAAATGTTCAAATCTGCACCATGGCCTGACGTTTGATATGACTAAGTGATTTGTTTACGACTATGATATAAAAAATAATATAAAATGTCCTTCTTCCTGGGTTAGGGAGCAAGCAGCTGGACAAGTTTGGCTTTCGGGTTTCATGCGGCGAAATCCAACTATTAGTCTGCGAAAACCCGAGAACATAAGCTTGGCCCGTCTAATAACTTATTACAACTTAATTTATGAACTATTCTGTATATTTTGTTAATTTGTTCAAAATAAAACTATCTTTGTGTAACGTTTTTAAATGAAAGTTCGCAGACTGTCAAATTCTCCTACCTATTGTCAAAACCTCCTAAGGCAATGTCAAATCCTCCTATAAAGTGGGAGGATTTGACAGTTTTACTATATTTCTTTTTCGCTCCACATCATAAGAACCCTTTAGATTACACAATTGGAATATACACCACTTTAAAGTCAAATATATAATTAAAGTTTTATACCCCGACATTTTTAACGGTGCGCTAAATTTTGGTTCAAAATGACGTATCATCATTTTTGTGTCAAACCCTCCTCGCCTTACCCTACCCTATTCTAAGGGTATATTAATTTTTGAAAATTCCAAGTTTGAGCTAGGGAGCTCAACTTTATAATATGTACTCTCTACGGGCCCTTTATTCTCATGTGTCAATTTTTTTTAAATCCGCCTTTTGACACGCCCACAATTAAATAAAAGAATTTTATTGAAACACCCAAGTTTGAGCTAGGGAGCGTTTTTTTGATAAAATCCTTTAAGCGTTCTTAACAATTCAACCATACTTAGACTTTTGTGACGCCCACTTATGAGGGATAGGAATAAGAATAGGGTATCCAACAGTTCGCCCAAGCGGACTGTAGCCCGTCCCTATGTTTTGTTTTGTTTTTAAATACTTTTTGTTATCGTTACTTTTTAGTTTTGTTATTGTTATGAAGATATAAACTTTGTTTTTTGTTATCGTTACTTTTTAGTTTTGTTATTGTTATGTTTCTTAATGAAGACATAAACTTTGTTTTTTGTTATCGTAACTTTTTTGGTTATTATTATAACTGCTTATATTTTATAACTGCTTTTGTTTTTTCACTGACTCAAATTATGTTTTGCTCCTGCAAATAGCCAAATAAAATTTGCTGTCGGTTGACTGTTGGATCAAAGAAATTTTCCGCATTTTCATTTTCAGGAATCATCATCTGGTTGCTCTAGCAGTTTGATTATCCTTTATAATGCATATATTGTGCAAGCCACATGAATTTACAACGATTTTGATCGCTGTACCTACTTAAAGCGGTCTGCTCGGTAAATTTCAACAACTTTCGAAATCTACCCTTGAGCAAAAAAAGAAGTGTTCCACAGTTATTCTGGTTGCTGAATTGATGTTGTTGAACCTCCGTTGTGAATCCGTTAAATTGCCATTATCCTTGAATGGTGGCACTAACCAGCTTTTTGACGGATATGCGGAATCACCCAGTATTAAATATCCATTGGGAAACCAAGCTGCATATTCCGATTGAACTCTGGCGTATAAGTCGGATCTTCGCAGAACTCTGGAGTCATGGAGTGAACCGGGCTCACCACAAGTGATGTTTGTAAATTTTTTTTGGGCATCAACGACTGCTTGAAGAACGAGGCTAAAACCCTGTTTCCTGTTGTAGTAGGATTCTTTATCATGTTTTGGAACTTTGATCGAGATGTGAGTGCAATCAATAGCCCCAATAACTCCGGGAATTCGTTTCTTCTCCTCAAATAACCTCCGCGTCTCTTCTGCAACAACTTGTGGCCATTTCACATACTCGTGGCCAATTGAAACTAGCCAACAGGTGACTCGTTGAACAACCCTCCACGCTGTCGATTTTGTAACTCCAAATAAATTACCGAGCTGCCGATATGTCACCGTATTACTAATGTACCATATGTACATGAAAACTGTCTTCCTTTCACCAATCCTTGACCTTCTTCCCTGCGAAAGAAGAGCTGCAAATTAGGACGAGCAGTTATTTTTAAACTATAGGAAAACAATATTTACATACAGCATCGATACATAAGCATCGATGGTCTCAATGAAGTTCGAGCACTTAATATGTTGCTCCTGTCCAAATTCCGATTCCTCAGAACTGCAACTTGAGCTTGAGCTGGAGCTTGAACTAGAGCTGTCTGCAAAAACCACAGCAAATAGATCGATCATCTGCTTTTCATTCCTCTGACGGCGACTGCTTGAATCATCCATAAATAAATTTATTATCTAAAACAATATATTCCTTTATCGGAATTATATGTTCTTATGTATTCATTTATTTACATGAGCCTTTTCTTGGTTATCCATTCCTAATCGCTTTTATTTTATTTGTTTTCAAACGTGAAGGGTATTGTATTTTGGAAATATGTTAATGCGAAATTGTTTCTTATAATTTTAGAGTATGCTTGGCATCGATTTTAATTGGCGGAAGTTAATATTTGTCAATTTCAGGATTTTCAATAAAATTTTTTTAGTTAACTCTGACAAATGTCAAAATATTTACCAACTTTTTTTTTTTTTTTTTTTTTTTATAATTTGCGTGCGCTAAAGGGATTTCTTTTTTCTGTAGTGACACAGTACCCTTATAATGGTAAAACCACAGCGCAGGCATTTAGTTTGTTGCGCAAGTAACTCCCAGCAATTCATTGCCTATTTTTGGGTGCTACTTACTGAAAGAATAGAAGGATAGGAAAGTAGTTTGGTGCGATGGGATTTTTTTTTCTCAACAGGTGGCGCCTAAATTGCTTTAGGGAGATCAGTTTTTGTTGTGTGTATTCAATTTATAAAAATCATGGCCCTGGTCGGGATTCGAACGCACGACCTGCCAATCACTTAGTGAATACACTACCATCGCACCATTGCCACCTGTGTCACTAAACGTCATAGGTGCATGTGTGCTGCCCAGTTTTTTTTTTTTGATGAATTCTTAAACGGCGATGGTCGTTTTCTGATGCCATCCCTATATCCGCGTGCAAAGAAACACGGCTATTTTCTCCTTTTTTCTTTTTCTGTACAATTAATTTCTTTGTTATTATGATGAATACATTTATTTGCGTGATGCTATTAGCCGTGTTTCTTTGCACGCGGATATAGAGATAATTTGAAATTTGCATGTAAAATACAACAACAACTTATCCTATATACGCTAACTTTAGCGGGGATAGCTATCGCCGCTAAGTCCTTTAGCGGAGATAAACAGTGCTTCCAAAATCCATTTTCTTCGTTTCTGATGAATCCATCTGATGAATTTTTCAGGAAATGTCAAAGTTTGACAACCCACCGACCACTCGCACATCCCGCCGAATATTTTATTCGTGATTTTATTATTATGTATTATTTTTCAAACTTCATTGGGTAATTGAATTCAGCAAATCTGTTAATGTGAAATTGTTTTTCATAATTTTAGAATATGCTTGACATCAATTTGAATTGGCGGAAGTAAATATTTTTCAATTTCAGGATTTTCAATACAAATTTCTTAACTACAACTTACAGCTGTGTCACGGTTCATGTCATAGGTGCATGTGTGCTGCCAAGTTTTTTTTGATGAATTCTTAAGCGGCGATAGTCGTTTTCTGATGTCATCCATATATCCGCGTGCAAAGAAACACGGCTATGGTAACGTAGATGAAACAGCTAACTTCAACGGCATGGGTACCACATCTATTCCTCCATAATCATATAATGGTCACCGTCATATGCAAGAACACATTCAAGATGCCATGACTTTCGAGCGCGTGTACGGACGACCAGATTTTTACATTACTCTTTACGTGCATCCAAACTAGGATCAAATTAAAAATTCGTTATGGCGAGGTCAAACAGTAATGAACCGTCATGACATCACTGCACGTGTCTTCAAACAAAAACTAAAATCGTTGATTAAATTGATTACACATTCCTCTGTAAACAGCGAAACGCGTTGCTGGCTGTATTCTGTTGAATGGCAAAAAAGAGGCTTGCCATATTTTGATTCTGTTGGTCGACAAATAACGGCCAGAAGAAATTGATAAAATTATTTCAGCAGAATTTCCGGATCGGAATATCGATCAAGAGTTGTTTCATTGTTTCTGCTTACATGATCCATGGTCCATGAGGTGCAAGAACTGTGAATGGATAATGAAACATCTACCTAACATTTTCCGAACAAATGTAAAACATTAGAATTCCATAACCTACCACATTATGCATCTCATTCGGACCAATGATCAAGATCCCAATATGGATTTTTTAAGGGATATTTGTGGACGGATATTTGTATTCAGTTTTCCTATATGCCCCTCATTAATTTTGGTATGACAGCGCCAAGTCTGTTGTTTGGAGCGATGCCTAGTCCGCAATAAGGAGCTGAAAGACAAGTCCGTCCCTTTCATGCTCGTGTACTTAAAACTTGCACACATGGAACGTGTCCTTAACCCTGGAGATCATTCTGCATGTTATGATACCCCGCATCATGCCGTCGATAAGATGATCCAGCAGGTGATGATGGCAGCAGAACATCGGGATTTTTAACGCATTCTCTGGCGGGAATCTCCTTCAGATGAACTTGTAGTCCTTGGACTCAGAATCATACCAAGACTCGAGTTCGGCGCCGGCCACGCAGCTCCTGGCCTTAACTCATGATCGACTTCGAGATACTCTCGACCTCAGGAAAGCTTCCTATCACTTATGGTCCGACTAGAGCATTGCCCTCTTCTGGCTGAAAAAGGAACATTTTCTTATAAGTGTATAATATAAACAAATTGCTTTCTGGTCACCAGCACACATTGGAGTCAGGGCAGCTAGCTCACCATCTATGTGTAAGTTTTGCTGACAAAAAAGTTTTGGACTAATTTAGTTGGGCTGACATTTGCTCTATTGTGAAGACGGACTGTCGAGTAAGACCAAGATAGGTTAAGCATAAGCTTTAGAATTTTATTTTGGCTAATTTGTAGTTTCTTAATATGAGTCAAACCATGCTGGAGCTCCATAAGTTAAAACCAGTTCGAAAATCGTTTTAAACATAGGGACGGGCTACAGTCCGCTTGGGCGAACTGTTATATCCTATTCTTATTCCTATCCCTCATAAGTGGGCGTGACAAAAGTCTAAGTATGGTTGAATTGTTAAGAACGCTCTACATATTTTGCTATATAACATTAATGTTTGTTTCAATAAAATTGTTTTATTTAATTGTGGGCGTGTCAGTGGGCGGATTTTGAAAATATTTACAAATGAGCATAAAGGGCCCCCTAGAGAGTATATATTATAAATTTCAGCTCCCTAGCTCAAACTTTGGATTTTCAAAAAAAATAATTTAAATTGTGGCCGTGTCAAGGCGGATTTTGAAAATATTTACACATGAGCTTAAAGGGCCCCTAGAGAATATATATTATAAATTTCAGCTCCCTAGCTCAAATTTTGTTTTTTCAATAAAATTGTTTTATTTATTTGTGGCGTGTCGGCGGATTTTGAAAATTTTATATCCCGTGCAGTTTCAGGACTCATAGATTATTATATAAAAAATTTCAGCTTTCTAGCTCAAAATTCGATTTTTTCAAAAATTTTGTTTTTTTTGAGTTTGTGGGCGTGTCTGTGGGCGGATTTCAAAAATTCGTAAACTTGATTATTTCGGGACCATAGAGAGTATATGGTTAAAATTTCAGCTTTCTAGGCCCAGTTTAAAGGCCTAATTTTTGCCGACGGACGGACGGACGGATATGGCTAGATCGACGTTACTATCGATGCTGATCATAAATATAGTAACTTTTAGGGGTCCACGGGCAATATTAAGGTATGTTACAAACTATGCGTCAAAATTAATATACCCTTAGAATAGGGTATACAAATTAGGACTTTATTATATGTGCGTAGTTTAGACTTTCTATTAATAAAGGGATAGAGTACTTTAGTTAGAAAATTGATTTTATTTGAAGTAATAGATATATGCTTTTCAAAAGTTAGTGTTTTATCCAAAGTAACGCCAAGATACTTGCAGTCATCGGCCCACTGAATATATGTAGAGCTAACTTTAAGCATGTATTGGGAAAGAAGACTTTGCTTTCTGCGTCGACTGGACCATATAGCTTGGTATTTCTCAGCATTGACTTTTATCTTCCACCTAGTAAAGTAGCTCACTAGTGAATCCAGTGAGCTCTGCAAACTTGTAAGTGCGTCTTATGGAAAAACACTCGATCATAAAGAGCAGTATCATCTGCAAATATGGCCACTTCGGTGCTGTGAGCAAGACGTGGTAAATTAGACATTAAAATGTTAAACAGGATAGGACCGAGTACAGAACCTTGTAGAACACCAAAATGGATATCGTACTCGGAAGAATTAGCAATTCTATTGTACACAACAAATGTTCTGTTTTGTAGAAAGCTCCTTACAATCTTGATAAGGTGAACAGGGAAGTTAAATAGAATTAGTTTGTAGATAAGACCTTCATGCCATACTGTGTCGAACGCCTTTTCGATATCTAGTAGTACTAAACCATTCGAAAGTTTTGAGTGTAAGTTGGTTTTTACGTGATTTTTAATTCTTGGAATTTGGTGGTGAGTGGAGTGGCCTGCTCCGAAACCGAATTGTTCCGGAGGATATAAGCCTGAATGTGGTTTAAGAGTCGACGCTGTATATCTTTTTCGTATATCTTACTCATGTCTAGCCTGTAACGAATCCATTTTCTCGATTCGATTCGAGTTAAGATAAGAAGATTGGGGATGGATATATCGTCTGCTCTTTTAATTGTTTGTTCGAATGAATCAATTACCATGTCTATATGTTCTCATGATTGAAAATCGGCCAACGATAAACGACCTTGGTACAAATTGTCAGATATGTAGGATCTGTACCTTACCCAATATGTAGCGGAGCAGAAGCCTGGAGCTCAGTGTAAACCGGCAAATGATTTGAACTCAGTGCATTAAGAGTTCCAGGTTGGGTAAAACGAGCAGGATAATTTGTTAGAAATATCTCAAGAGTCGAAGGGTTCTTCGAGGAACTACTTAGGAGGTATGTTGGTTGAAGAGGATATAATAGTGAAAGCCTTCTATTTACGGCGACAATATCGTAAAGTATATTACCCCAACAGTTGGCTCTCCGACAACCCCATGATTGGTGCCTAGAATTAAGATCACCACATAACAAATAATTCGAGTTAATCCTATAAATTTATATCTTTTAAATTTTAGCTTTTTCTCTTTGTTACTATTACAACCCGGGAAATAAACAGAAAAAATACTCAATTTAAGTGAACCTTTTAGAAATAATATGCCTAAAGCTTCAACAACCTCGAGACGCACAGCTGCTATGACTGAGTGCCTTATAACTTTGTTAAACACAATTGCAACTCCTCCTAGCCTGTAGCACTATAGCACACATAATTTCCATTTGAAAAAATGTTTTCATCTTTAAGCCATGTCTCTGTCAAAAGAGCAATGTCAATATTATTTTGTATCATGAAATCAAAGAATTCTGTTTTTTTTTATTTTGAATACTAGTGACGTTCCAAGTAAATAATTTTAGGTTTTGTGCTTAAGATATTGAGTAGATGTAATTACATGAAATTTTTCAGCTTTATTATATCATGAGCTTAGTTTAGACATAACTTCATTGAGTAGAGTAGATTAGAAACTGGTACTATTTTTTCATAAGCAGTTGCTTCTACATTTTTTTTTGAGATCCCTGAGCGAGTGTTGACATTGCGGGTTCTACTCGTAGACGGCGCGGGTGTTAATAAAAAAATTGATTCTTATACTGATAAATTTGGGGCAATGGGATTAGCTTTGGCTCTTGTTGATGAATCAGCACTGGTTTAGAGAGATAATTTGAGTTACTAGTTCCACTTCTAGAGGAGATTTTTTGCCTTATTTTAAAGTATTGCTTTCGGTCGGTAGATTTGTGTGGACCGTTGCAATTAGCACATTTAGTGGATGATGATGGTTCGGTGCATTCGGATGTTTTATGAGGACCGGAACATGTGGAGCAGAAACTCTTAACCTGGCAATGCATTGCACCGTGACCATACATTTGACAGTTATAGCACTGAGTTATTTTGTTGGGTTTGTGTTTTTTATAGTCCCACTTCAAAACAGCTTAATGTTTTGCAAGAAGATCGTTCATTTTTATTGAACCATGTTCAATACATATAATGTATTTGCAATGTATGTACTGTGTATTTGTTTTGATTGTGAGTGGTTTGACGTGGTTGAACATTTAATTCCTGAAGTTATAAGTTCGTTGTTTAAAGCTATGTGGTCGTAAAGATCTAAACCCGATAGGACCACCTAAAACGGCCGATTAGCTTTCCTTTTATGCTAGTAAAACTCACAAGATTATTCTTTTAGTGCTTTAACAATAATATTGTAAGATTCCATGCTCGAACACATTACTTTTTGCCCCAAGGAGATATTTTTTAATAGAAAACCACTGATTGTAAGCTTATCCATTAAACTTCTAAGGACTACTTTTGTTTTTTAAAACAATGATTGGGGGAATAAATTCTTTTGGTTTAACAACATATTCACTATTTCCACTATCCATGCGATCGTCGCACAATGTTTGTAGTGGTTGATAATAGTAATTATTGTTAATTGTTTTATCTATATTGGAAAATTTAACAGACTTGCAAGGTAGGTACTTGACAAGTAAATTTTTACTTGTCCATTTAACAACGCGTGCAGCTCTATCGACAAATGTCGCTGCAGTTGAAAAGATATTATTCAACCCTGGCGTTCGGTGGTCTTCAGCCTGCAAAAAATATGATTGAACCTCTGAATATTTAATATGTACATTTCTGTTTTGACATTGAACTGGGACAATTAAACTCTGTATTATTCGCATTCTACTCTGACAATTAAAATCTGTATTATTCGCTTCTACTGTGCTGTGACAATTAACGATTGTATTCTTAAGTAACCATTGTAACCAGACGTGTTAATAAAAGGATTGCAATACAACTGTGAGTTTCAGAGTATAATTTCGCGAACGCAATCCAACAAACTTAAATAGTTCAACTACAAAGAACCACCATGAACCGTAAGGCAAAAATGAAAATGCAAAAGAAAATAACTTGACCGTTTTAAACTATTTCAACTGGTCTCTATGCTTCCTCGGTTGCGATGTGGATGTTGATATTGCTGCTGATCCTTTATCTTAAAAGAAGTCAAAAATCCATCAGTGATCTCTTTAACTATTCTAGTATCAAACAAAAGTATTTAAATTCAAAGAACATACCCCTCGTTTAATTTTTTTTTTAGTTTCCACGAATATTTTATCTACGATTCTAACTATGTAAGACAAAGAGCAACATTAATATTTTCCGAATAAGAATAAAATATCCTAGTGTTCTATTACCAACTCAGTGCGAATGTGATTATCTATGCGTGTACCTAACCATATCCACCTACCACGGGATGTAGGGACATGACGAAAATATTCAATTAACTTCTCTTCCAGAGGGTTCTACAAATGGCCGGTAATAGTATGAAAAATCGCCGTAGATAAGGCATGAAAGCTGAACTTTGCAGCCAGGAATGGTAATTCCATTTACCTTTGGTTCCTGTAGAAATATAGAGAATAATTTGAGAGTAAAACTTTCTTCCTCTTGTAAAAAAACACGTTCAAATGATATTAAGCCCTTAAAGATGAAAAGTAAGAACCGGGCACTGTTAGAACAAGAAATGCAAATTTAACTGAATTACAAAAGGAAGCTCGTGCAGATAAGGTGTCAACTTTGAAACTTGATAGCTAGTTACAGTCGAAAGTATAATACTTCCAGAAGGTAAGGGCAACTAACGTTATCTAGGAATAATAAAATGTCATCGTCATCTTCACTTGGAATTTAATATACCAGTTTTAATTATATTTTATCGGCATACGGAGCTTATTTTCTTAACATTCGATCAAATCACTTCCAACCCAATATTATCATTTAAACACCTAACCTTGCATGTTTCAAAATTATTTACCATAATGCACCAATTGCAAAAGCTATAAATATATGTACATTTATATGTAAAAAAAAGCATCAAACGACTGCGATTTTAGTAACTGAAAAGGAGAACCAAGGGAAAAGGATTTTAATTTGAAATATTTCTAATATTTTATTTTACATCTTTCCGCACACTAGACTGTCGTGGTATTGGAAAAACGATTTTATCATACAACATGGACCGAAGTGCCGAAGCACCATCTGGCTAAGTAATCAAAATTTACTTTTGAACCTTTCAATCGATAAAATCGAATCCTTTGACAAATGAGAGCCCCATCCTTCCATTTAAAAAATATTCTTCATAGAAAGCTAAGAATCTCTTCTTTTTGTAATTCAATGGTTCAGCTGTGCGAATGTTCTCTCTTTATGACATCCTTTTTCGATTTTCCTCTGATATGTTTTAAAGATATCGTGCGATATTTTTTCTACGTAGATTGTGCTCGTATTGTGTAAACGTTTTGGTTCTAGTGGAGGTTATCAAGGCATCTAATGGTTGTGAATGTATTTTCCTTTATCTCAATTTATTGAATACGATTAAGTGTAGGTAATGATGTAAGGGTGTCGCAAACTTGTTGTTGATAATAATAGGGCTACTCTATTTGCAATGTACATATTTTTTTAAAATGAGGTGAGAGCATGACCTTATTTAGTTGCGAAACAAGTTTAGCTAGATCAGATTTGCATATGATGTTGTATACCAAGTGCGAAATCGTATCATTTTTAGATGTTCTAATGTAGGTTAGTTCATTGCTTCCTGATTTTGAATCACTTCTTTACTGACGCCAATAAAATGCTGAAGGTATTTTGCGATTTCGATGGTATGCTCCTATTATTGATTTTTGTTTGATCGTCATTTTACGACACCAGTTATAACCAGTAGTTTAAGCTCACGGATTTGCATGGACACTGGCGAAGAGTTTTAAGATACTAAATGCGTCGCTTGGATTACTACTTAAGTAAGTTAACGAGTTAATTAAGTTAACGAGTTCCCAACCCGTGGTCAGTCTCTGCCTGCGACACTGCAGCGTTCCATCCTCCACCATCCCGGGTACGCTGCTTCTAGTTGTCCACACCAAGCGCTCTGGTATCCGCGATGGTTTGGTATTTCAAACCGAGGATCGTTCTTTGTTGTCTTCTAGAACCTGGGGGCTTGGATTCGAAGATCGTCTTGGCTGAAGCATTATTCACCATTCGGTCGATGTGATAGTTGACGTGTCTACGTTTTTCGGACTGCATCCACATCTTGGAAGAGCTCAAAGAGTTCACAGGAACAAAAATTCGACGGAGTATATTTCTTTGGAAGGAACCCAATATGCTCTTTCCTGCTTTTCGTCCAGCAGTCGATGCCATAAAGCAGAACTGGTAGTATCAGTGTTTTGGTGAGCTTACAATTGGTCTTCGGGGCTAGGAGCTTTAAACCCATTTATTCTGCCAAACTCAAGTAGTATCAGTTTGCCAGGGTAATTCTTCGTCGGAACTCAACTAAGGTGTCATTCGTGGATTTGATGTTTAATCCGAGGTAGGTGAACTCCCTTACTACCTCAAAGTTGCTTATATCAGCAGTGACATTTCGAGCTAGTAGGTACGTTCGTTTGTACTTCGTTTTGACCCCGTCAACTTCAAGGACAACCAATTTTGCCTGTTCTTCAATCGCCATTAAAGCCTCTAACACGGCACGCTGAAATCGGCTAATATCCCAGTAGTTGGACTGACATAGTACATAATATGGGATCAACCATGCTGAGAAAATGGTGAAATCCCTTTTGCCCGGAAAGCGGGCCACTCAAACACTGTTAGCAGACATGGGGGCCACCAGGCAATTAGCACCTACCCTAAGCGCAGGAAAGAAGTTGCGGGAGCGTGCTTAACCATGCAGAGAAAAGGGAAACTCCCATTAACCACAGAACTTAGAGTGTTTCTGAGAAGTTTCCTCAAAATCGGTACAGCAGTTTGCCTTGCAGTTTTGGTTGTTACTTGTATATATTTATTTTTGTAACGCGACGCACGCCGGGTATACATGCTATAAATTTTAGAAAAATGTAAGTTTTAATAATCTTAATTAAGAAACAAATTGCGAGCTACAAAGAGTTCTTCAGCTAGGTATAAACATTGACGATTTGTATGCTCTGTTCTAAGGGTATTATAATTTTGAGTCATAGTTTGTAACATTGCTTAATATTAGCCGCGTTTTGGTGATAAATGTATAGCTAGCTCAGCATAATTTTACAATTAAACAACTAGATTGTATTCTATATTTACTTTTCATTTTTAAGGGTGTGTTCGCAATGTTTATACTTTACAAGAGTGCGATTTGGATAATTATTAAAGCGAGGATGCAAATCCAAACGTATTTTTTGACAGATTTTTGAACATCATAAAATCCTTTGTGTTTGACAGCAAGGAAAAAAACGGATGCTTATTTTTGCCTTTTTTTAAATTTTCTTCGCATAATTTTGTTTAAAATGACGATTTTTTTGTTAAATCGACGAACACATCCACTATCTCTGCATAACAATCGGAATATTTTTGCTCCCAACTTATTTTATCGCCATCTAGTCGCTTCATGGCAACAACACTTTATTTTCACTCCAACTCGTTCTCGACTGCTGACGTATTTATCGTCAGCACTCCTTTTTGTTATTGTTTACGTGTTAAATGTAGCTGAGCTGGGTATACACTATTCACCAAAACACGGCTATTTAAAGTTCTGGCGATCTAGTTCGATACACGCGTAGAGTAAATAACAGCATGATATTGAGTGTAATTCCTTATTTTTTCGGATAAGTAAAAGAAAAGGAAGAATTTTCGAATTTTGTATCCGGAATATTCGGAATGGAATTACAATCATTTGTCTCATTACCAGCGTTGCCACGCATCATCGATAGCAGCTGTAGTACACGAGAAAAAAAATCGTACCTACCAACAATTAGATTTTTTTTCTATTAATATTTTTTTCTATTTATTGAATTAACAGGTAATACTCATGTTTAGCATTACGGAGGAAAAATATTTAAAAATCACTAGAAAATATAATTTTGGTATATAAAACAATAAAATAACGATATCTTAGTAATAAAAAAGTTCATTAAGCTGTCTCTTAGCGAAAGTCTTACACCCTTATTATGGTTGTCAAAGACCAATTATTGATATACGACAAAATTCATCAACCGATCGATATTTTGGGACTTTTAGTGTCAATCGACAAATCATACATCTTAAGTGAATACTGAAAAGTAAATGTTTTTTTCTGGTTCATTCGTTTTGCTTTAATTAAAATGTAAATTTTATTTGAATTTTGGTATAAATGAACCGAAAAAAAATTAATGTTTATGAACTTTTTGACTTGTTTTTGTTTAACTTCATGCATTTAGCGACTACTTTTTGTTCATAAGAGTAATGAAAGTAAAGCTTCAGTGGTTGTATTTATTCGATTAACTGGCTTTGTCCGCTCGGCCTCGCTCGGGCCCAAGCGCGTACTACCCGGCGTACGCTGCGCCTAACAAAAAGAAAAACTTGTCTTTTTTTGATGAGAAACAAACTTGCAAATCAAACTTGCTGGACCGATTTTAACCAAACTTCACAGAAACACATTGAAGTCAATGCCACAGATTGCCTAATTTGAGGTCAATCGGTTCAGTTGTTAAAGGGACTGCACATTTTTCTGCGCTTTGCTTAGCCCGCTCACGGGTGGTGCTAGTTGCCTGGCAGGCGCCTATGTCACCTGACATTTTCGAATAAAACACCAACACGAAAGAAAGAAACTTCGACCGTGCGGATTCTAATGACATTTTGGAAAAAATATCCTGTTTTCGACTATTAAGGACCTTTTTTTGTTGTTGCAAGGACCTCTTAGTCAAATAACATTAAGCAGAGATATACCGTGTGGATTCTAATAGCATTTTGGAAAAATATCCTTTCTTCGACTTTTAAGGACCTTTTTTTGTTGTTGCAAGGACCTCTTAGTCAAATAACATTAAGCAGAGATATACCGTGTGGATTCTAATAGCATTTTGGAAAAATATCCTTTCTTCGACTTTTAAGGACCTTTTTTGTTGTTGCAAGGACCTCTTCGTCAAATAACATTGAACACAAATATACCGGGTGGATTCTAAAGGACCTTTTCTGTTGTTGCAAGGACCTCTTAGTCAAATAACGTTGAACGCAGATATACCGTGCGGATTCTAATGACATTTTGGAAAAATATCCTGTTTTCGACTATTAAGGACCTTTTTTTGTTGTTGCAAGGACCTCTTAGTCAAATAACATTAAGCAGAGATATACCGTGTGGATTCTAATAGCATTTTGGAAAAATATCCTTTCTTCGACTTTTAAGGACCTTTTTTTGTTGTTGCAAGGACCTCTTAGTCAAATAACATTAAGCAGAGATATACCGTGTGGATTCTAATAGCATTTTGGAAAAATATCCTTTCTTCGACTTTTAAGGACCTTTTTTGTTGTTGCAAGGACCTCTTCGTCAAATAACATTGAACACAAATATACCGGGTGGATTCTAACGGCATTTTGGAAAAATATCCTTTCTTCGACTTTTAAGGACCTTTTTTGTTGTTGCAAGGACCTCTTAGTCAAATAAAATTGAACACAGATATACCGTGTGGATTCTAACGGCATTTTGGAAAAATAACCTTTCTTCGACTTTTAAGGACCCTTTTTGTTGTTGCAAGGACATCTTAGTCAAATAACATTGAACACAGATATACCGTAAGGATTCTAATGGCATTTTGGAAAAATATCCTTTTTTCTACTTTTAAGGACCTTTTTGTTGTTCCAAGGATCTGTTAGTCAAATAACATTGAACACAATACCTATAATGCGCGGTTTTTTAGGAGTTTTTGAAAAAAATGTCTTTTTCGAGCTTAAGGACCTTATTTGGTTCTCCAAGGACCACTCGGTAGATAACCTTATTACAACTAAAAGTGACATTCTTAATTCGGCCATCGGTTACCGAAGTACAAATCGATATTTTTCCTCTTACCTTCAACTGATGTACAACAAACTTCAAGCTATACAACCTCAATTATTCAAAACAAAGCTACTTCCACAACTTCCCGGTGTTTCGTAAGGACATACATACATAATAATCTCTAAAATCGAACATAATTAAAACTGGAAAATGTATAACGAAATAAATAAAATAATAAAAAAAAAAACAACGACACGCGGTTGTTCTCAAACGGTCACTCATCTACGTACTAACCGCGCCAAACGTTGTTTAATTGCGGTGATACTCACGTGGTAATGAAAATTAACGGGAAAATCTGACGATGATGGTGACGTTAGATATTTCCAACTAGCCCCTACCGAGAAAAAATATATTTACACATCAACGAGAGCAAAAATGTTTACACATTAATAAAAAAAATAACATTACATACTAGCAAAAGGGTAAACAAATCTATATATATAAAAGAAAGTGTCCGAAGCGATGTAACCCCATAACTCGAGATTGGCCGAACCGATTTTGATGATTTATTTGTTGGAAAGGTATTTTCTCAGTACGGGTTTTAAAAGAAAAAAAAAAAACAAAATTTCAAAATGTCTTTTTTTTACCACCCAGCGTGTTACGACAGGTTTTTACGATTTTTTTCAATTTTCTTTTTTTCATTTTGTATTTATTTATTTTGGCAACAACCAAAAAAAAGAGCAGTATACTGTTTTCCATCATTTCTTCTTCAATTTAATCTATTTATGTGTGTAGTAAACAATGCCAGAAAGACGCAAAGGAACCAATTTGGGCCGTCGAACGAATAGAACGACAGACATGCGGAATAGAAGAGCCCAAAGATCAGACGAACGAGTCCAACAAGATAATGCAGATGTGCGTATGAGCATGGCACAAGTTCGTGAAACACAATCACAAGAGGCACGAGCTGAACGAAATCAACAAAGACAATTGGATTGAACGGCTTTCTTACCGGTATGGATCCTAACCTGTTCCTGAAGTCAATTCGAACATTTAATTCATGTTTCCAAATGACATCGTTTGGAGCAACAGAAATAGTTAAAAATAATGCTGCAAATGGTCAACAATTCCATTCAACATTCAAAATCAAAGGTCAAGGTTATCCCAAAGTGGGCTCATTGCTGCCAATGCCGAATGAACCAAATACATTTTTACAAATTTACTTTATGGGCGGTGGGGACTCCGAAAGCGCACGTTGGGGCTACAATTACCTCAAATCACCATATGCCAAACCCATCGTCTGCGAGCTGGATGCTCTATAGACATTTTCACCAAGCTATCTCTGAAGTGCGGAATCCCTGTCTTAAACAACAGAAACAAATTGAATAATAAAATTGTAGAAATTTGCACATATCGTATGGAATAATCATTGTGATTGTTAATGAACTGAATATGAAAGTGCAAGCAGAAGCTATTGAAGGGTAAAAAGTAACAAATAATAGAGAAAAAACGTGAGAAAGTATGTTAAAGCAAAACAAACAATTAACATAGGGACGGGCTACAGTCCGCTTGGCGAACTTTTGGATATCTTATTCTTATTCCAGCAGACACCTAGAGAGTCTATATCATAAATTTCATTTTCCTAGCTCAAACTTTGACTTTCTAATAAAATTGCTTTATTTAATTGTGGGCGTGTCAGTGGGCTAATTTTAGAAATGTTATCTCCCGAGCAGTTTTATGACTCAAAGATCATAACAAATTTCAGCTTTCTAGCTAAAAATTCGATTTTTTTGATAAATTTGTTTTTTTTTTTTTTGAGTTTGTGGGCGTGTCTGTGGGGGGATTTCAAAAATTCTTAAACTTGATTATTTTGGGGACCTGGAGAGTATATATGGTTAAAGGCCCAATTTTTGCCGACAGACGAACGGACATGATCGACATTACTATGGATGCTGATCATAAATATATGTAGTAACTTTTACGGGTCTACGGGCAACATTATGGTATGGTTCAAACTTCGCGTCAAAATTAATATACCCTTAGAATAGGGTATACAAATAGTTGATATGTTGACCAAAAACGCTGTTCAATTGTATTTAGATATCTAATATGTTTGTTTAGAAAACTTTTCAACTTATTTGCTTCCAAACAAAAATATTTGCAAATTACAAACTGACAATCACGCTATTGTCATCAATCCTGATAAAACACCAGTTGTAGAGCACATGCGTGGATTTCATGCACCTGTTGTTGACGACTTTGCTGGAATCATGGTTGGCGACCGTACAGCGATGCGACAAATCGTGATTTGAAGAAGAAATAATTATCTTGAGTTCATTGCTGATACACACCGTTCTCCAATATCCGCTAATGGTCTGAAAGGGACAAAACGTCCACAGCGCTCAATTCCTCTTTAAGTCATAGACCACACCCCAATACACTTACAATAAGTTAGTTATTTTTCATTTCCCTACGAAAATATTCACTAGAAATAATTTATATTGCAAAAGAACGTTTCCCGGGTCAGCTAGTCAAATATATATTGACAAACAATTTAATAAATTACGTTACAGATTCAAAAAAAGAAAAGAAATATTAAGGACAATTTAATTATGTGGCTTGTATATATGTTTGAACCAGGCAGACGGCAGTATTGCCATGTCCTTATTCTTAAGTATACCAATTTGTAAACTTTATGATGAAAAAATAAAGAATCTGTCTATCTATCTATCTATCTATGTTTGAATAAGCAAAAGAACATCAGGTATGATGGTCTATAAGTATGTAACTGATTAATAAGACAATTTTCGGTGCTTTGACATAAGGCCAAGCGACATATAAAGCCAAATCTCGAAATTTGACCTTATGTCGCTTTTTGAAAGTGAAATAAGGCCAAATTCTAGCATTTGGTATTATGACACCTTGAAAAGCCCTTAATATTTTATGAGAAGTCAAGAACCGTACCTCGCACCTAATCCAAATCAAACAGTGACCCCAAGCAGGGGAGTTGTATGGGGGAAGCGTGCCCCTCCATAGGCATTGCACTGTTTATGGAAACTACTTGCGATTTCGCTACTAATCCCTTAAACAGTGCAACGCATATGCATATGCAATCCCCCTGCTTGGGGTCAATGTTTTTTTTTTTTTTATAACTTGCTTACGCTAAACGGGCTTTGTATATGTACTTATAGTGTTAAACACAGCGCATACATTTTTTGTTGAACAGTAAGCAGCACCTAGCAATTGAAGTATTGTATTGCATGATTTTTAGGTGCTACTTACTATTCGAAAGAATAGGAGGATAGGAAAGAAGTTTTGGTGCTTGGTATTTTTTCTCCACGGGTGGCGCCTAAATTGCTTAGATTTGATTATTAAAGCTAATACCAAATGCTAGAATTTGGACTTATCTCACTTTCACAAAGCGACATAAGGCCAAATTTCGGGATTTGGACTTATGACGCTTGACCTTATGTCACGGCACTGAATTTTCGGCAATATCGCATCTGATTTTAAATGATTCGGTGAGTTTAAATATTCTAATGCTGATCAACTCAACATCTGCTCTATGATGAAGATCTGCTGTAGAATGTGGCAAGGGCAGATTAAGCATCATTTTTAATATTTTATTTTCGGATATTTGCAGTTTTTTTATGTGGCATTCAGCATAGCTATTTACCCCAAACCTGTAACCCGTACAAGAGATTTTCTCGAAATAAAGTTTTGTGTATTATAATTTTATTTTCATTACAAAGTAATGATTTTCTGTATAAATGAATTGGATATAACATTTTAATAGCAACATTTATTTTTTTAGATGCTCGCGAACTGTGCTCCTTAAAAGTAATTTTTTTCTCCAGATATGTACATATATGCCCAGATATTTTACATAAGTATCCCACGTTATATTGTACCCGTTTATATTAACCTGATTAGCCGGAAGGAAGCAAGGATTTCTTTTTCGAGTTAAAAAGATTGCTTGGACCTTTTCGGCGTTAAGCTTTATTTTCCACTTGGTGTAATATTCTATCAATATTCTGACCGCATTTTGTTGGTGTCAATGTTGAGCGGGTTTATGCCTCGCTTGCTTTTTGGTGCACACGATGTGCAAACTATATTCTGCATACCGATTGCTCAGCACTTTTCGACTATGGGACTGGCTGGGATGAATGGTTTCCGGAGATCAACATACTTTACAGTATCTTTTCAACCCTGGCGTGCGATGGTCTTCAACTCAAGTCAATTTGTTTAACCTCTAAACATTAGGGTACTGTGTATAATTATTCTGTTTAAATTAAACTGTGACAATTAACATTGCAATCTTAAAAATCATTGAAAATAAAATAATTGTAATTAACTGTGAGTTTCGGAGTATTATTTCCCGAACATTTGGTGCCTCCTGTAAGGATTGAACTAACAATCCCCAAATCACTTTGAGTATACTGTAGACACCTTTGAGGAATGACCTGTTGGTTTTGTGCGCGGTGCCTGACTTTCGTAATTTACTTGACTATCGATTAATGGTCGAATTGAACACGACAGCGGCGACAACGATCACTCGCACACATGAGCGGGTGATGACCGCGGACGTAGACACCATGATCCGCGCCACCTTTAGAAAATTTGAGAAGAAACGTGAGTTCCTGGTAGGACAGGCGAAATAGGTCTAGTTGACCGCGCACCCCGAGAAAACGTCATACGAGATCCACATAGTCCTGAACCGTCGCGTTCGCCAACTGGAAGGAGAGACTCCTCCACCCAACCGCACGAGCGACCAGTACACCTACCACCCAACCAAAATGGAGATGAAGTAAGATCTGATCCAGGTACCCATATGCCACGGGAACCTCAGCAGCTGGGCTGGTACCCAACAACCCTGAACTCCCAGAGGCGTTCAAACTGGGAAAGAAACGCCAAGCCGTGAGTGCATCGAAGGTGCCGCTTTTGGGGAGTATGTATGTACTCTGGCGGTCTGGGCGGCCTCAACGGAGCGGTACGACAACCCCAATCTCCTGGCCGAAATACACGTCCCACGATGCGACCGGCTCAGGATTCGTCCAAATCATTGATTGCCATTATCGACACCGTGCATTAGTTGCTACGCGCATTAAAGGTGATGCAGTTGCCCATGGACCAGTGGGATGCCATCACCGTCCCGTCGAAGTTACCCTGCTCCACCCAACAGTCGTGGAGCTTGCTCACCATACAATCTACTTTGCCCGAATTCATGTTCACGTTCAACTTGCTCATCATCCCATCCATTGTTTCGATTACCCCAGTGGTGCGAGTGAACGTCAAGAAATGGATCAACCTCACTGAGAAGTTTGGAGTGGTATTCAACGTCTCCACCGGACAATCACTCACTGAACGACACTCAGCTGGTTGTACCTACCATCCATTGATGCCTTTTTCAACATCATCTTCCGCTTTCTCCGCTTTGCAGTTGCCTTCACTGTGGACGTAGACAAGATGTTCCGGCAGGTGCTGGTGACAGCAGAACATCGGGATTTTCAATGCATGCTATAGCGGGAATCCAGTTCGGACGAACTCGCAGTCTTTCGACTCACAACCGTGACATACGGCATGGCCTGCAGCACATACAACGCGTTGCATGCACTACACCAATGTGACCGCGACAATTCGCACTTGATACAGGAACAGGAAGGGCTTCTACGTTGATGATCTACTGACCCTACCTTGGCAACCAGCATCGACACTATGCTCTCTTTCGGTCATTTCCGGCTGCGCAAGTGGAACTCGAACTGCGAGGTAATTAAATCTTTGAGTAATGGTGCTTGTTTTTCTACTCATACAGAGCTGCTCATAGAGTCACCCACAGCAACTGTGCTTGGTTTAGTTACCCTGCGGTGACACGATCCCTACCAAACGGCAAGTGCTCAGTGAGGTGGCGCAGCTGTTCGATCCAACCGGCTTACTTGGGCCGGTGGTCATCAGTGGGAAAATCTTCGTCCAGCTGTTATGGTCCGCCGGCATCACTTGGGATGCCTCCTTGCCGGACATCTTATGTGAAGACTGGTGGAGATTTCGTGTTCCACGCTTGTTCGGCTTGTCACATCTCGCAGTAACTTCACTGTGTGGATTTTGCGATGACAGCTCCAAAGCATATGCAGCTGTCATCTATGCCTGAACTGTCAACGCAGACAACCAGGTCTATGTCTCCCTCCTTACGGCACGCACCAAGGTGGCCCCACTCAAGGCGGACGGCGGACCATACCAAGAATCCTTGAGGTCATTGAGGATCTTTCGGCACAATCTTTTCTCGATGCATTCACTCAATTCATCAGCCGGCGAGTGCCGTGTATGGATCTCTACAGTGGCAACGGAACCGCCTTCGTCGGAGTCAACCCATCACACCCACGGCGGCACAAACTGGCAGTTCATCATTCCAAGTGCCCCCCATCAAGGTGGCCGTTGGGAGGCTGCAGTCGAATCAGCCAAACATCATCTGATCCGCCTCATCGGCAAACAATCGCTCTGTTACCATCAATTGCACACGTTGCCAACTCGCTTCGAGGCATGCCATTAGTACCATTACATGACGATCAACAGGACAAGCTGGCCCTAACGCCAGGAGACTTCCTAATAGGAGCACCACTTCCCGCAGTAGACGACGTCCCGCTCAACCGTCTGAAGCAATATCAATGGTTGCGGAAGGTACACCAGTTAGTCCAAGAGCTAGTGGACCATCCGAGTAACGGTATGTCTGTAAGGCTAAAAATTCTTATGGTGATGAATCATAGCTTGCTAAGTACAATAACTATCACCTGGCACTCCTCAGCCCTGCCCGTCATCAACCCCTATATTTTTGAAAGTGTAGGAAATATTTGAAAATAAAACTTGTTCCTGTAAGCTTGAAATTTTTATAACATTTTGTTTGTTCGTTATAAAGTTTGAAAAAAAATTGGCAGGCGTTTTCGATAAACACAAGTACCTGACAGGTGAACCTAAAGGTGTATTATGTATAGATTAAAATAAACTCTATTCTGTAAAGTTGAAATTTATAGTCGTGTTTCTTTAAGCGATTTAAAGTAAGTTGGTACAATGACAGGCGGTTCTGGGTAGCATAAGTCCTTGACAGGCGAGGGGAAAGATGATATGGGAGTGCGAGTAAGAGGCGTAGCATGAAAACTCATATCCTTGATGCAAATTACATTAAGTAAAAATATAAATTATGGATAAAATGTATTTTATTAGTTGTAACATAATATACATAAGACTTTTAAAGTGTAGTGTAGTGTACCCACATACCTAACCCAGAGTCAGATTACATCGACAATATCGAGAATAGCTAAAGCAATAATATAGCTTATTTGTCTTAAAGTCAACAAAAATAAAATACAAAAATTAGACAATATAAAAGTTGAACTGAAACAGAGTGCAAAGTAATAGTTTCCTTCAAGTCTTGTTTTAGATTTTATATACATTTTGTCAAAACAAAGGAAAAAAAAAAAAAGATGAATTGCTTGTGTGAAAAAAAATTCGAACGCAGTGACATTAAAATTGAGTGCAATGACTGTAAAAAGCTTTTCCATGCCAAGTGTGTTAATGTTTTACTGGCGGATATTGAATGTATGAAAAAAACCCGTAATATCTGGAGGTGCTCTCGGTGCTCTACTTCGCGTAGAAATTCATTGTCCACTGAGAGCCCACTCCCCGGTTCTCATAATCATAAAAGACCAACAATTGAAAACGAAAAACAATCAAATAACATCATAACAATTGAAATGGTTTATAATGAAATCCATGAATTGAAAAAACTAAACCAGGACTGCTTGTCTAAAATTACTGTGCTACAAAACGAAAATATTGAGCTTAAAACTACAGTGAATATTCTGCAACAACGTATTAATATTTTGGAGCAGTCTAAACTAAGTAATACAATTGAAATCTTCAACGTGCCAAATGTTAACAATTCGACTGCATTACAAAACGCATTGCAAATTGTTCGCGTCGGAGTGGGTGTCGAACTGGATGAGAGTGACATCAACTCCTGCTTCGTAAAACAAGTGAAAACAAAGAGAGCTGCTTCTAATTCAAACAACTTGGTCAATCCCACTACCAACATATTATCTGTCAGTTTCGCTCGTCAAATTATAAAAGAGAAAATTATGAGAACAAAACAGCAGCGAAGACAAAAACTAACAACTAAACTGCTGGGCGATAATCACGATGGCTCTCCAATTTTCATCAACGACAGCTTAACGTCTCACATGCGAGCACTCTTCAATGCCACCAAAAAAGTTAAATTAGAGAAAAAATTTAAGTATATATGGATGAGGAATAGCATAATATTTTTGTGTAAAAATGAGGGAGATGTTGCTATTAAAGTGAGGTGTTTTGAAGATCTCAATAGATTGTAGATCTGTAATATTAATTCAAATGCTCAAATTACCAAAAAAAATATGCTATTCCCACCTTATCTACACTGATTACTCATCAGAATATACGTAGTATGAGAGCAAATTTTAATTCGTTTTTAGCTCACCTAAATGCTTCTAATATTAATGCTGCTTTTATTAATTGTTTTGTCTGAGATCTGGTTGTACGACAATGAAATATCCAACTATAATATTCCTGGCTACGAAACGTATTCAAACTGCAATAATTCGTACAGCTCAGGTGGTATCGTAGTATATATAAAAACAGATTACCAACATAAATATGACGTAGTTAAAATTAGTATGAGTAGTGCCGATATCTTACAAATCAATTGCCGTATTTGTGACGAAAAGTTTACCGTTTTTTGTGTTTATCGCTTACATGAAAACAATTTAAGCAAGAGCATTTTTATAGAGCAGATGAATTGTTTACTTAAGGATGTAAAGACAAATAATTTATTGGTTGTAGGAGATATTAACATAGACATTTTAAAAAAATGCGTAGCCACTGACAACTACATGCTACTAATGTCATCATATGGATTGGAACCTTATGTAATGGAACCGACACGTATCACAGACTCATCGCAAACCTGCATCGATCATATTTTTGTAAGGTTAGCCAAAAATTGTTCATATAAATTATCTGCTGAAGTACTAGATCATAAAATTACCGATCACTGTATGACTAACTTAAATATAGGTAAAATTCAATCGAATAGTTTAAATAGATATGTGCCTTTTAGGGCAACTAAGAAAGTAAACTTTCACAATTTAGTAGGTTGTTTGATGTTTGAGTTTTGGGAGCCTGTGTATACAGAAAATGATCCATCAGTGGCATACGATATTTTTCTTAATATTTTAACTAGTCATATTGCAAGTTGTACTGAAATACTGAATCCAAAAAAGTGCAATTTAAAACGGCCGTGGATAAGTAGAGAACTACTTAAAAAAATAAATGAAAAAAATGAGATTAGGAAAAAATGTTTACGGCATCCACATAATACAAAATTAAAGAATTACTATTTAAAGATAAGTGAACATGTAAAAAGGGCTGGGCAAAATCCTCACACTTTAGTCCTTCACGTGGGCGCCCGCCTGAAAATGGCTAACCGGTCAAACGGTTAGTGTCAGCCAAGGATTTACGCTAATCGTCTCAATCGTTTGTCGTGATCCATTAGTGTGAGGTAGGAGTAAACCTTTAAATCCAACCTAATTCCAGTGGTGGAGCGAGCATATAGCAAACCGTACCCAAGGATGAAAGGCTGGGGGTAAAACCAGTCGCGCACGAGCTCCCTCCGACGCCCAGGCAAGGTCGGTTGTATTAAGTGCCTTATCTCGGTAAGTCGGCTCTGCCGGGATGGACTCTCTTTTCCGGACGTACTCGTGGGACCCTAATAACAAAATGAACAAAAACCAAAACATAAAAGAAACAGAAACAGAAAATATAAAAAAAATAATAAAAAAAAATACAAAAAAACAAAAAAGGAAGAATCCCTCTTAGGGACCTCTTCCGAGGAGGAGCTATTAGCCTCCAGCCAGGAGACAGTAGTTGACCCCTCAAGCCTAAGGAGCACCAGCCATAGTATTCCTTCAGGCGATCAACCTACCACTTCCAACTCTACAGTTATGGCCGAGGATACCAGCCATAGTATCCAAAAGCCACTCAATATAACTGAAAAACCCACAACTGGGAGCACCAGCCATAGTGCACCCAAACCCAAGAAGTCCTCTGGCTCTCTCTTGAAGTCACGTTACAACAGGGCTGTCTACATTCTTGCAAAGATTGCGAAGAATGAAGAGACTGGCGCGACTCTAGAGAGGGATAAAGAGGACAAAATAAAGTACCAAAAGGTGGTGGACGAGTACGTCAACTACCAAAATAACCCTAGGCAAAATCGACAAAAGAAAGAGAGTGTGAAGAGAAACAGGTCCCAAGATGAGACCTCTCACACCTCTAAAAGATCCAAGATCGCCCCTAGATTAAATAACTTCCAGGGGCCATCCACTTCACAGGCTACCAGAACCTTCACCGAGGTGGTGAGGGACCATCTTCAGGTCGCCATTATAGACGAGTTGTCAAAAAACGGCAAAACAGAGTCGGACCGTTGGTGTAGCATCGAAGCCAAACTATCAGAGATGGTTGTGGAACACGTGCTCTCCGGAGTTGACAACCAATTACCCAGTTTCGACTGCGCGGAAATGGTACGAGGATATCGGGTGATTAAATGCGTGGACCAGTACTCTAAAGATTTTCTTGGCTCATGCATCGACAAGATCGCCGAAGCTTGGGAGGGCTTAAAGCTTAAGCTCATCCCTGCCAAGGATATCCCCACGAGACCTAGGGCCCGTATTTGGCTACCGGTTATGAAGATAGACTCTGAGAGTCTGCTTAAGTGCCTCAAGCTTCAAAATCCGACCATTCCTATGGACGATTGGGCTGTCATAAAGGCAGAAGAACCCAAGAAAAACAGCTTATCCTACCTGCTGCTAATCAACGAGGAGTGCCTAGGGGCACTAGAAGCAGCTGATTACAAGCTTAGTTTTGGCATACGGCTCGCCAAACTCAAGATCTTCCGATCGACAGTACCCGAGGATGACATAGACGATGTCGCCGCTGCCAATATGGTGGTGGAGGAACTGGCGATCGCTTCCAACACCCAATCTTAACATGTTAAAAGTCATCCAGTCGAATCTCCAGCACTCGAAATGTGCATCGGAGAATCTTCTGGTCTTCCTCAGAGAGGAAGACATTGACATCGGCATCATTCAAGAGCCCTGGGTCAGGAAGACTACCATACTGGGCCTCTCAGACAGCAACTACAACCTTTTTTACAAAAAAGACGTCGGTAAGCCAAGAACATGCATTTTAGCTAAAAAATACATTAACGCTTTCTTATGTCCCAACTTCAGCTCGGGTGATCTAACCGTCGTTAAGCTTGAACTCACCCAGGGCCAAACCACATTCATATCATCCGCTTATATGGCGCACGATAAACCATCCCCGCCAGAAGAAGTGCAGCAACTCACAGCAGAGATACAAGCGAGACAAGGCAGTCTGCTCATAGGCTGTGACGCTAACGCTCGACATCATCTTTGGGGCAGCAAAGAAATAAATGAACGAGGTGAGTCTTTATTTGATTTTCTTTTAACTACAGATCTATGTGTATGTAATATAGGTAACACCCCTACCTTTATATTTCCAAGTACGGAAACTCATAACGGCTGGGAAGAAGTGTTAGACATTACACTCAAAACAAACAATGACATCTTCAGGGTTGAGAATTGGAGAGTCTCCAACCTAAAGTCCTTTTCGGACCACGAGTGGATACTCTTCAACCTGAGTATCAAGATAGATACTCCTACTCCGTACAGAAATCCAAAAAGAATTGACTGGAAGAAATTCGGTCAAATATTGAATTCTAAACTCCCTAATCTACCACACCTGAAAATTGAATCAGGTGCAGAACTGGACTCAATTGCGTTTGCACTAGGCAAAGCTATGAACACAGCTTTTAAGGCATCGTGTCCCGTTAAATATAGCAAAAAAAACCTTAACGCCGTGGTGGAATGACGACCTAATCATCCTCAGAAGGCTGACTAGGGACATTTTCAACATCTGCTATAGGCATAAGTTTTGGCAACCCTACAAGGATTGCCTAAAGTTCTATAAAAAATCTATGAGATCAGCTAAGACACAAGCATGGTCTGAATACTGCCAATCCATCGATTCTCTTAAGGAATCTGCAAGACTCAGTAAGATTCTATCCAAAGGACACTCCAGTCCATCTTTTATCAAGAGAACGGACGGAACCTGGACGGAATCCACTGACTAATCCTTGGAGCTTCTACTTAACACACACTTTCCTGGTTGCACTGACTACTGCGCACTTCCGCCCCAAATGAGGGGAAAGCTCCCCTCTCAACAGGAGGAGACTGAGCGCATTATAACCAAGGAAAAGATTCTCTGGGCCATTCACAGCTTTGCTCCGTATAAATCACCAGGGCAGGATGGCATTCTCCCCATCATGCTTCAAAAACATGACGAGACAGTTGTGCCCCTACTAGTTGAAATTTACAGAAGCAGTATCCTACTAAATCACATACCTCAGTCGTGGAAGTATGTCCAAGTAGTTTTCATACCGAAAGTTGGTAAAAGAGGTCACGGATCCGCGAAGGACTTCCGTCCTATTAGCCTAACCTCTTTCATACTTAAAACTCTAGAACGCGTACTTGACCTTCACATAAGAACAGGCCTTGAAAGATCTCCCTTATGCAACTCACAGCACGCATACCTCAAGGGCAGGTCGACGGAGACCGCTCTTCATGAAGTAGTGCGTACAGTCGAAAGGTCACTCTTCCATCACCAATACACCTTAGCCACCTTCTTAGATATAGAGGGCGCGTTTAACAACGTCCACACTGAATCGATCCAGGAATCTCTCCTAGAACTAGGCGTGGAGGACTTTGTCACTTCTTGGATCATTTCCATGCTCAAAACGAGGATCATTCAAGCAAAACTAGGCAATACCCTTCTAACCAAATCAGTAAGTAGAGGAACACCTCAAGGTGGGGTGATCTCGCCTCTATTATGGATTATAGTTCTCAACAAAATCCTGTCAAGTCTCGACAGGGAGGGTATCAAAGTCGTTGCGTATTCGGATGACGTGGTTGTTCTAGTATCAAGAATGTTTCCGACCGTGATAAGTGAAATCATGGAAAGAGCACTGGGTAAGATTAGCGGGTGGGCTACAAGTTGTAGCCTAAGCGTTAACCCAAGCAAAACTGAACTGATGCTTTTCACCACCAAAACCAAAATACCAACCTTCTCACTTCCCCGCTTAAATAACCAAAATCTTCCTTTATCCACCAGCGCAAACTACCTTGGAGTCACGCTTGACCCCAAACTCAACTGGAAGTCCAACATCGAACACCGAGTGCGGAAGGCAAGCGTTGCTTTCTACGCCTGTAGCAAAACTTTCAGCAAGAAGTGGGGGCTTCAACCAAAGATGGTTCGTTGGATGTACACAGCGGTGGTACGTCCCATCCTCACCTACGGATCCCTGGTATGGTGGCCCGCTTTAAGTAAAGCCTACAACGTCACTAAATTAAGCAGAATCCAAAGAACAGCTGGAATTGGAATCACTGGAGCCCTTCGATCAAGCCCGACCGAGGCGCTCAATGTCATTCTCAACTTTCTGCCAGTGGATCTGTATATCAAAAACATTGCAGCGTGTAGTGCTGTTAGATTGAAGGAATCTAAATGTTGGTCGAAAAGGCCATATGGCCATACCAGCATCCTTCTTTCACTTCCCGAAGGCATAGGTCTAATAGGTACAGACTACATTACACCCAAACTCAACTTCCATAAAAGCTTCTCTGTGAGATTCCCCTCTAGATCAGAATGGAAAGAAAATGCGGTCGTAAATGAATTCGACATACCTATCTTCACAGATGGTTCCAAGATGAACTGTGGAGTAGGAGCTGGCATTTTCTCTACAGAGCTAGATATTTCTAAAACCCTTCGCCTTCCCAACGCAGCCAGCGTCTTTCAAGCAGAAGTATTTGCAATTAAGGAGGCGTGTAGACTGCTTCTCAACATATTGACACACAGAAAAAAAATAGGCATCTTCGTCGACAGTCAGGCCGCGATTAAGGCTGTTAGTTCAACTAAGTCTACGTCCAAGCTTGTGGTGGAATGCAGGGATACGCTGAATAAGGCTTGTCATCGGCTAGATATCTCTCTCGTCTGGGTTCCCGGCCATAGGAACATTGAAGGAAATGAGAGAGCCGATGAACTCGCCAGACGTGGCTCTGCTCTGTGCGTATCACATGCGGAGGAAGTTTTCCCTCCGCTGGGATATGTAAAGAGAGAAATCCTCCTGCACTTCATCTCAGGGGCCGAGACTAGATGGACGAATCGTTCGGACTGTGTCATTTCAAGAAAGATTTGGCCAACCTACGATGATGCCAGAACAAACAACATCTTAGCCAGAACGCGTGTTGATGTCGCCAGACTAACGGCAATCAGTACGGGCCATTGGCCTTTAGGCACTCACGCAGCCAAGCTTGGCATCCCTCACAACACCCACTGCCGCAGCTGCTCTGACACAGAAAAGAGTGAAACAGTGTCCATCTTCTCTGTGAGTGTCCGGCTTTAGCCAAAACTAGACGCAGCGCACTAGGTCATCCGTTTTACAATGACCTCTCGGCCATTCATACCATCCACTTCAACAACATCACCAAATTCCTCAACTCCACAGGATGGTTTTGAGCCCCCTTAATAATATCCATCTCGACCTTTAATTTTAGGTTCCGTTAGTTGTGGTATCAAAACGGCGCTCATTGCGCTACTTGTGTTTTCCCTCGTCAGATGACGGGAATTACAGCCACTTAAACCAATCAACCAACCAACATGTAAAAAAACAGGTGCAGTATAGTACAGATAAATACTATGCTGATAAACTTCAGAACTGTAGAGGGAATGTGAAAGAAGAATGGAAAGTCGTAAATAATATGCTTGGAAGTCAAACTGATAAAAACGAGATTCTAAAAATTGAAGTTGACGGTGCAACAATATCTGATCCAGTTTCTATTGCCAATCATTTTAACCAATTCTTTGTATCTGTGGCAACTCAATCAAAGCAGCTTCCTATACAAAATAATTGTAGTTGTAATCTTTATGCAGATGTAATTGATGACACATATCAAAGCAATTCATTTGTTTTTAAAGCGTTTACACCGCTTGAAATTCATAAACAAATCATACAGCTTAATAACAAAAGCTCCAGCACTTCTGACGGTATCACCAACTGCCTTCTAAAGCATATTTCACTGTTTATTGTTGATGTTTTGAGTTATTTATTTAATTTGACTTTTTTTGTGATGAACAATATGATTTTCGGGAGAAGAGATCCACTGAAGATGCCATACTTAAATTGAGTAGTGAAATTTATAATGGCTTTAATAATAATAATACTAGTATAGCTCTCTTTATAGACATGACCAAAGCATTCGATATGGTTAACCCCAATATACTTTTAGACAAATTATACAAAGCTGGGTTCAGAGGAGTAATTTGTAACTGGTTTTCTTCATACTTGTCGGGGAGAACTCAACGAGTAAAATTAGATAGAAATTACAGCGATGAATTAAAATTTACTATTGGTGTACCCCTAGGCTCAGTCTTGGGGCCAATTCTATTCTTGATATATGTAAACTCTTTGTTTATTCAAAACTTTAGTTGTGATATAACAGCTTTTGCTGATGACATCACATTTACCTATACAAATAAAAACTTATTTGAATCGACAGTAAAGCTTTATATGGACTTACAAATCCTACGCCAATGGTTGGCCAAACATGAATTACTTATTAGCAACAAAACCAAACTTATGATTTGTAACTTAAAAGGTTCATGTACTAGTGATTGTGACATAATTTTCCACTCCGCCGCATGCACAAAATTGTCCTTAGCTGTTCATGCTAGTGGACAAAGTAATTTTTCAGTAGATTCTGTGTGTAGTCCAAATTGCTTTAAAGTTGAATGTGTTGAACGTTTTAAGTATCTGGGGGTTTTAATTGATAACAATCTAAGCTGGAAAGCGCATATAGAAGAGTTAAAAAAATATATGTTATCTGTTACGCGTAAATTGTATCTCTTGAAACCACACTTTTCAAAAAAAAATTTGTTAATGATATACTATGGACTTGCGCACTCGAAATTGCAATATGGTATTGCAAGTTTGGGTGGAATATACAATTCCACAATTGAGGTTTTAAACATTGCCCAGAAACATCTCATAAGAATTATTTGTGGAGCGAACCGGTTAACAAATAGCTGGCCTTTATTTTACAATCTCCGAGTGCTACCAATTAATCATCTTTACATCTTTAAAGTTCTTAAAGTATTTTTCCTGCGAAGCGGTTTCAGTGCTACTTTCAGAAGCTCAAATGCGTACGGGTTAAGAGTAAATAATATGGCGGTTGTTAACATCCCCGTAGCTAGAAAAACACACTTTTTGAAATTTTATACTGCGATGGCACCTAAGCTCTTTAACAAATTACCGTATGAAATAAGAATAATTGAACAACCCGCGTTTTTTTTCAACAGAATTAAAAAATGGCTCTTCACTATGGATATTTCTATGGTCAAAACGTTGTTGAGCTCAGATCACATTTCGTAACTTATTTTATCTAGCATTTGCTCCTTCAATTTCTAATTCTTCTTTTTAATTTTTAATTTTTTCTTTGATAAAATCGTATCTAAAGTTTAATTTTTTGTATCTACCCCACACGAAACACAAATTATGTTGATTTTATAATTGATGGATGATTCGCCTCTAGTCACTCAAGTGCTACAGAATGATACCTATATCTAAAAATGTTTAATTATTTAGTTAATTAAAAATGTAAAATATTTATTATGAATTTTGTATTAACATTTTAAGAAAATAATAAAAAAAAAAAAAAAAAAAAATTAACGGAAAACAAAGTCACCAAGCAAAACACAAAACCGATAACGAGAGTAAAGGATCCTGGAGGTCCTTATATAAAAAAAATTAATATCGATACGACAGCAAGTCGTATCCCACGGATATTTTTCTACAAGTGAAAGCCGAACCTCAAACGTTATAACTATTTTTATTGCACTGTCCTACTTGAGCACCCAAATACGAATGCTTTACAATTAAAATTATACTTAGAATCTAACATCCAGAAAAGCTTGGTTCCCAGACATTTTCTGCAGTGTCATCGTCTAGTGCATTGCGCGTGCATCCGGCAGGGTTTCAGGTATCCGGCGCGTGTATTCATATAACGGGAATTATGCTGACTCGTCTGGGAACATGTTCGTTCAGGTGAGGATGGAACATATCGTATCGTGTTAACTGCCCCCCCTTCAGAGATCTATTGCAGAACATATGTGACAGCTTAAGTTTTTGCCAGGTTGTTGAACTTCCCAATGTGCGCCGAGCGGGGAATGCGCTTCCGGCTAAAAGGCAGATGAAGTTCCGAGATGTTGATTTTTCCGTAGATCTTTTTCCGCAGTAGGCAGATGGCGATAACTATAACTATGGCGATAAGGATTTCTGTAAAGACAGAAGTATTAAGGTTTTCTTTTAGGGTTTTGATAAGTTCAATATTCTTGATGCTGATATCATGCACAGATTCTAGATTAGACTTGATCCTCTGCTGGTTACATTGGCCAGGACAGTAGGAAGCGCTTGTAGACTTGACGCTGAGCCACTGCAGTATGTCTGATCCTTGATGGTTATTGTGTCATTGTCCAGTTGGATAAGATATGTACCTTCTAGAGGAATAGAGGAATTCTTTATTTAAAATTGAACCATAAAAATTCGTCACGAAGACTGTATTTTCCCCAATAAGTTCGATGGCCTCTTCATTGGTGCTTTTGAAGTCGCATGCCGCTATGCCTCCCTTGAGGATCCTGGGTAGGCATGTATCTTCTGCTAGTTTCTTTAGGACGCTACCCTCGCATACCGATGTATTCCCTATATGGAGGCTGTTGCGCCACGGCAACTTGCGAATAAGAAAAAGGGTGGTCGACAAACGATGCGCCACGGCAAACTTGTATTTCAATGGCGAGAACCTTGGACCCAAAAATAAATGAACATAACACAATTTATATTTTGGTTTACAATATATTTTGGTTTACAATTTTGATATACTTCTTTTCTTTGAGCTATTAATAGATACTACGATCGTTCGCGGTGAATTCTGCTTGTATACTGATCATTCTGACAATTATCCCCAGTCCAGCAAGTCCCAAATGTGCGCCGCCTTCAGTATTTTGAACCACGTTAACGCCTTCCATATCTCGTTCACGATGTACGCCCCACCACCAAGAATACAGATGACGGCCATAATCGTGTAAACGTTTCCCATACTGCACTTCTGGGTTTGCTACAACGCCGTTCCCTTTTATGTCCCATTGTTTCAAGTGGCGATGATTCACTTCGTAATTGCTCATTTCTTTGTGTGGCAACAGAAGTGTGCCAGATCGCCACATAACATTCAAGTTCGAATCGCTGCAACATAATATCTTATTATGACAGCTGCAGTGGCAGTGGGTCACCCGAACATAATATTTTAATGTTTATTATGTCAGCCGGCAGTGGGTCAGGCCGATCCAGAATATGAGTCTTCCGCTGGCACTGACAATGTGGTCGAATTACATGTTGTAAAATGTTGGTTAATGAGCACGACGCTGTTGAAATGTGGTTAATGGGTCGCTGCTGGAACTGATGGCCTGGATGATCGTATGTCGATGATTGTTTCCCCCTACATTGTAGGCTCATGTTGCTGGTCGCAACATCCTCCCCCGCCCGGCGGCACGAAGGTGAAGATCATGAAAAGAGAAAAGAAAAGGCAAGTGCGTTGGATTGTGTTGGAACATATTTTGTAAACTTATGTATGTGTGTATGTTTATAACTAACCTAAGAACTCTAAATAGTATAGGAGTATTGTACTGCTTTACGTTTCGATTGGTAGCTTACATACCTTGGCGATTGGTCGGACATAGGTCCCCTTGGCCGTTTTCACTGTGACTACGCGTGTTAATCCGTCCGCTCCAGGTGTTGTGCTGACGATTCGTCCCAAGGGCCATAGGGTTGGAGGTGTTTGATCATCTTTCATCAATACCAACTCACCGATGTCAAGATTTGTTGAGGGATACAGCCACTTAGGTCGTTGCTGTAATCGCGCTAGATATTCTGTTTTCCATATTTTCCAGAAATCTTGCATTATCCTCTGCATTAACTGCCACCGCGTCAATGAGTTTTCCTTAAACTCAGTAACGTCCTTCTCTGGCATGGTGTTGAGCGGCGATCCAATAAGGAAATGTCCGGGGGTTAAAACGCGAAAGTCCTCACAGTCCTCTGATAATGGACATAACGGTCGTGAATTGAGACACGCTTCAATTTGTGCTAAAGTGGTGCATAGTTCTTCAAATGTTAATGTGTAGTTTCTCATGATCCTATGCAAGTGAAACTTTATTGATTTTACACCAGCTTCCCACAATCCCCCGAAGTGTGGTGCTGCCGGTGGGTTAAAATGCCAGGTGGTGCCATTCGCAATTAATTGATCTTTAATTTCGGTATTCCATTGCTTGGTCAATTGCTTTAATTCAGCGGTCATCATGTTCTTAGCTCCTACGAAGTTGGTTCCGCAGTCGCTGTACATATTTGCACAAATTCCTCTTCGTGCTGCAAATCGTTTGAATGCTGCCAGGAATGCGGCTGCGCTATAGTCACTCACCAGCTCAATGTGAATGGCCTTTGTGCACAAACAGATGAAGATTGATATGTATGATTTCAGTAATTTGTTACATCGTCCCTTCCATGCTTTGACCTGGATCGGCCCCGCGAAGTCCACACCGGTGTTGTAAAATGGCCGGGCCACTTGCACGCGTGCACTGGGTAACTGGCCCATCTGTTGCTGCTCAATAGTTGGTTTGTTTCTGAAGCACGTAATGCAATGGTGAATGCATTTCTTTGCTCCACTCTTCATTCTCAGAATCCAAAATCTCGTTCGAAGATAGGCCATCATTTGCTGTTGCCCTCCGTGCATGGTTCGCATGTGTGCATCTTTGATTAGTAATACAGTAAACGAACCTGTTGCGGGTAATATAATTGGATGCCTTTGATCATAAGGTAACTCTGCATTTTCTAGTCGACCCCCGACTCGCAACACTCCATTTTTGTCGATAAATGGACTTAATCGTTTTAGTGTGCTTTTCTTGTTGAGTGTGTTCTGGTCAGTTATCGATCTTACTTCTTCTTCAAAATGTTCCGTTTGCACGATTTTGATAATTCGAATCATTGCCTCATCACATTCTTCAACGGTTAAGTTGCCAAAGAGATTGGGGACATTTTTCTTGCAATTGCTAATAAATCGAATGCAATATGCGGTGACCCTCAGCAAACGGTGAAGCGATGAGAATCGATCCATTAGTGATGGATCCCTAGTGCTGTGAATGTGCATGCAAACTGAAAGTATACTTTGGTTGGCGTTGCATTTATTCAGATGTTTCACATACGATGTCTTGTTGCTCTGTTTTAAAATCGTTCTTTTAGTACCCAGATCAGTGTCTGTGATTTCTTGTTCGAGGTGTGTTTGAGCATTGAAGGTTTCAAGAAACTCTGGTCCATCCCACCACTGCCGACATTCCATCAATTGTCTTGGGTAAACTCCTCTGGATGCGATGTCAGCTGGATTTTCCTTGGATGGAACATACTTCCAATTCTGTACGTTCGTGAGACGTTGAATCTCTGCTACTCGATTTGCGACGAATGTCTCACGCTTATGAGGTGCATGTGTTATCCATGCCAACACAATCTGAGAGTCCGTCCATGTAAATACTTGAAATTCTTCCAAATGAATCATCTTCTCCACGTGATTCATCAGTTTTGCTAGTAGTAACGCGCCACATAATTCCAGGCGTGGCAAAGTTTCCCTTTTAACTGGTGCCACCTTGGTTTTTGAGATTATGAGGCTTATTGTTACTATTCCATATGTCTTTGTGCGCAGATAGATTGCTGCGGCGTAGCCCCTTTCGGAGGCATCACTGAACCCGTGGAGTTGTACCTCTGACCCCTTGGTTGTGTGGATCCATCGTGGAATCCGTAAATTTTCTAACTCCCGAAGTTCCATGTTAAACCTTTCCCATTCTGCCTTAATCTCCGAATCAACCTCCTCATCCCAATCAACTTCCCGTTTCCACAACTCTTGCATGAGCATTTTCACCTTTATGTTGCACGGCGAGATCCAATCCATGGGATCATATATACGTGCTATATCTGATAGGATTGTGCATTTAGTACATGATTTGCGTTGAACCCGATTTAATTTGAACGTAAAAATATCCCGTGCTGGGTGCCATTGAATTCCTAGAGTTTTGATGCAATCATTTTCGTTGAAAGATAGTGGCGACTCTACGTCACGGAAGTCAGCGGGAATGGCTTCTAAAACTTCGTTGGAATTACTAGCCCATTTGCGGAGAGGGAAACCTCCTAACGACATCATTCTCATCAATTCCTCTCTCATGCGGTTGGCTTCAGGAATGGAATCTGCTCCGTGTATGACGTCATCCACATAGAAGTTGTTGTTGACAATGTTTGCTGCTAATGGAAAATCTTGCCCCTCATCTGCTGCCAATTGCAATAATGTTCTAATTGCTAAATATGGTGCCGCTGCAGTACCGAATGTTACCGTCTTCAGACGAAATGTTTTGACTGCCTCATTTTCTCTCCTCCTCCACAAAATTAATTGGTACATAGCGTCTTGGTCAGCTACCCAAATTTGGCGATACATTTTGGTGATATCAGCCACGAATGCAACTCGATGCTTTCGGAAGCGCAGTATATGATCGATGATGTTATCTTGTTGCCTTGATCCAGTCAGCAAGTGATCATTGAGGGATGATCCGTCCGATGTGGGACAGGATGCATCGAAAACAATTCGAAGTTTGGTAGTTGTACTTGATTCCTTTAGTACAGCATGATGTGGTAAATAATAGTGTTGACGCGCGTTGGTCAATTGAACATTCGAAACTTCTTCAATCTGATTTAATTCAAAATATTCTTCTATTCCCTGTTTGTATTTTTGGGCAAAATCTTGATTTGTTTTGAAACGCCTTTCCAGTTGCAAGAATCTCGCTAAAGCTGAGTTGTACGACATCCCAAGTTCTGGACGACGTCCTTCCTTGAACGGCAATGAGACCTTATACCTTCCGTCTAAAAGGCGGTCATGCGTTTCGAAAAAATGTGATTCACAGTCTTCTTCCTCACGGGTAAAGACCATTGTTTGTGGTTCCTGTTCAATTTCCCAAAATTTCTGCAGGATCCCTTCCACGTTTTCGGTCTGTGTGTAAAAGGAATTCGCCACGCGATTACCTCCACAAGCTGGGCCGATCAGCACCCATCCAAACACTGTTTGTTGTGCCATGGGCGTACCACCCTTTCCTTTGATAAGACCTTGGAGCGCAATGTCGGGGTAGACATCACTTCCTAATAATAAATCTATTTTACCCGGTTGATTAAACTGGGGATCAGCTAATGCAAGTCCGGATATGTGTGGCCACTCTGACCAATCCATTTTCTTGCTTGGAAGCCATGCTGTTAATTTAGACAATATTAAAACCTGAATAGTAATGCCAACATCCTGTTCTATCAAAGAATGTACCCTGACCAAGGCGCTCGCCTTTGAACAACAACTACTTACTCCGCCAATCCCTCCAATCTCGGTAACCTGTTTTGTCTTCTTTAATTTCAACAATTGAGCTGCAGATTCTGTTATGTACGATGCTTCGGATCCAGGGTCCAACAACGCGCGCAGTGTGATTAGTTGTCCTGATCGGTCAACCGCATTCACCAGCATTGTTGCCAATAGAACTGTTGGTGGCTTCTTCTCCTGTCTTACTGCTGCTGCTTCTGGAACATCTTCCATCACGTATGCGTTGCAGTTTTGTGATGTCGACGCTTGAGGGTCTCTTTGTTTGTTAAATTGCTGGCCATTCCTATTGGGTACTTGGTATGATGGGTTGGCTCCTCTAGCATGGTTTGTTTGGAGATGCAATAAAGTGTGATGCTGACCTTGGCACTCAGCACACTTGTATTGACTGTTGCAATTATTTCGGTCATGCCCTCTTGCCAGGCAATTGAAACATAAATGGTGTTGACGCGTAATTTCTTGCCGTTTCTTTGGGTCGGCTGATAGAAATTTGCTGCATCGGCGAATAGAATGGGATCCGTTGCACAGGGCACATGAATACTGATCATTTTCCCGTGTGTGCAAGGAGATTTTCTTAGAGTTTGGTCCATGCCCATTCTTGGCGATATGACCAATGGCTTCCAGAGTTCTGTACCGATTTGTGAGAAACTCTGTGAAATCCGCGAAATCAGGCAGTGCTTTGGAAGATCCAAGATGTTCTTCCCAAAGACCCTGAGTTTGCGACGGCAATTTCTGGATCATAAGATGAATAATTATGGCATCCCATTGATGAACGGGCACCTCCAAATTTCTTAATGATTGGACGCACTCATTAGTGGTGTCCAATAACGCCTTGATGCCTCTTACATCTTCGTTGTGTAATTTCGGTTGGTTACAAAAGAGTCTCAGTTGACAATTGACTAGCAAGCGTTTGTGCTCGTATCGCGTAGTCAGAATTGTCCAAGCTGATTCATAGTTCTTTTCGTTGATCACCAAATGCTGCAGCAGACGTGCGGCTTCGTCGCTTACATTTGCCTTCAAATAATGTAGTTTCTGTACCTTAGACAGTGAATTATTGTCATGTACAATGCTTCTGAAGAGATTGCTGAATTCCGGCCAGCTTTCATAGTTGCCACCAAAACATGGTATTTTGATGGCTGGAAGTTTGAAATCACTGGAAATGATGGGACCCAGTGTTTCCTTGGACACATTGAGGGACTCAAGGGCTTCCTTCAATGTAGCCAAATATAAGAAGTATGCTTCCTTTAGTTGTCCGAAAATTTCCCGTTCTAAATAGGAAGCCTTAATGTCAGTTGCCTCAGTAGACGAGACAATGAGCATGTGGTGCCGTTTGGCACTTGCAAAAATATCTTCCAGCTCCTCCAATCGTGCTTGAATAGCGAACCGTGATTGAGGAGTGGCCTTACTTTCGACATATTTGTCAAATTCACCCTTCACTTCCCTTAAGAAATTAGTGACCGTTTCGCAGGCCGTAGCTATCCTTGTTTTACTCATTTTCCTATTCTACCTGATTTAGAGTTCAAAGATTTTATTCTTTAGTCAAAGTATTTAAATTTGATAACCTTAATATTTTAAATTAGTGAATCAATTTTAATCAATATAATAAGTATCAATAAGTTCCAACGCACCTGATTTTCCCTTGTTTCCACAGTATCTGCCGATGGTCAAATAGCTGCTTCTTCTTCAGTGGTTGGTATTTGCCGGTGGCCAATTAGCTGCTCTGTGTTCACGTTCCGCTCACTAACACGTATTGCCCGTTGTTGGGTCACACTAACTGTCTTTAAGTTCACAATAGGTTATAGAGTTCACAATAAAGGTAATAGGGACTGTCTTTCCCGATGTTGGATCACAACACCCCTATTTTCACTACACGACACGATGCAAATAAAAATATCCTTGACGAAGGATATCCGGCTCGAAGGACCAAATGTTGCGCCACGGCAACTTGCGAATAAGAAAAAGGGTGGTCGACAAACGATGCGCCACGGCAAACTTGTATTTCAATGGCGAGAACCTCGGACCCAAAAATAAATGAACATAACACAATTTATATTTTGGTTTACAATATATTTTGGTTTACAATTTTGATATACTTCTTTTCTTTGAGCTATTAATAGATACTACGATCGTTCGCGGTGAATTCTGCTTGTATACTGATCATTCTGACAATTATCCCCAGTCCAGCAAGTCCCAAATGTGCGCCGCCTTCAGTATTTTGAACCACGTTAACGCCTTCCATATCTCGTTCACGATGTACGCCCCACCACCAAGAATACAGATGACGGCCATAATCGTGTAAACGTTTCCCATACTGCACTTCTGGGTTTGCTACAACGCCGTTCCCTTTTATGTCCCATTGTTTCAAGTGGCGATGATTCACTTCGTAATTGCTCATTTCTTTGTGTGGCAACAGAAGTGTGCCAGATCGCCACATAACATTCAAGTTCGAATCGCTGCAACATAATATCTTATTATGACAGCTGCAGTGGCAGTGGGTCACCCGAACATAATATTTTAATGTTTATTATGTCAGCCGGCAGTGGGTCAGGCCGATCCAGAATATGAGTCTTCCGCTGGCACTGACAATGTGGTCGAATTACATGTTGTAAAATGTTGGTTAATGAGCACGACGCTGTTGAAATGTGGTTAATGGGTCGCTGCTGGAACTGATGGCCTGGATGATCGTATGTCGATGATTGTTTCCCCCTACATTGTAGGCTCATGTTGCTGGTCGCAACAGAGGCAGTCACCCCTCACTACGTAAGTTGTGTCGTGATTAAGTAGTAGTTTCGTATAGTTCAAGTCGATTTGTCTCCTGTCTCTGATTGCAGCACGAGCGATTACCAAATGGAAAATGTTGGTCCCAACTTTGGGGATTGCTAGGACATACAGCAATAGGGTTCCATTGCTATATACAGATGGTCTTCCATACACTACTGCTTCTACGAAGTTCTGATAAGGTAGGGTTTCCAACTCGTTTTTGATAGTGCTAATCTCCTCAAAGTCTATAATATGTTGCTATTGACTATTCCGGTCTTGGCCATTTGGCAGGCCCTTACTATTTCGTTTACCCCTTCTTTCAGTATAAGTACTTTGTTAAGTAAGTCGTGTCTTTGTCTTTCTATGTCCCCTTCCTAAACGGCGTTATTGTAGCCATCGATTATCCTGTTAATCTTGGTCATAACTTCGTGCGTCGCCTCTAAAAGTTTTTCATTGATTTTGAATTGGTCGTTATTGTTCTCTACTATGTCTGCTTGCGCCCGTAAGAGTTTGCCCCAATCGGTTGCGTCTGGGAACCAGCCAGCCATTTCCACGCACTCCCTATCCAGTCAATAGATCGAGCCCGTCTCGCCTTTGGTTCACCTAGTTCCTTCAATCGATTTTTCACCTGGTTCAGATGGTAGGTCAAAACCAGTTGCATTTCCTGATCTGCTACTTGCTTTGCGGCCAGTTCTTCGGTCCGTTCGATGAGCGCGCTAAATTTGTTTAAGTCGATAGCATGGATTAGTTTGAAGTAGCCATTTGTCACCCATGCGTTGCCTTCCTTAACGGTCACGATTGCAATATAATTTTGATACGATTTTATTATTTTTCTTATTGGCTAAATACCACACTGGACTTAAAAGTATGTTTAACATTAAGTACAATTCTACAACTAAGTATTTCAGGTAAGTTTTAAGTCATAACTTGTTTATATAATTTATATATATATTACTCTATAACAGTACCGTCGAAATATACTAATTTTTAGGTTCTCATACAATCTAAGTTTTGCATTCTGTATCTCGCAATTTGTGAGGCGCAACCCCCTCCCCAGTATTTTGGTACGTTTTTTAAATGTGCTTTATGAATCTTTTTGCCACTTTCTGTTGTTACAGTGACCCGATTATCTCTTGAAACAACTTCTCTTCGGAATAAAGGCTTAGCTTTAGCTTTGATACCTTTTACCGGTGCAAACACTACTTCCCCTTTGCTATATTTTTTAGGTTGAATCCTTTTCTTATTTTGCCGAACATTACGAGCCTCCATTTTTCGTTTTATGATCCCTCTTAGGTCCCTATTTACCTTGCAACGTATATTGAAGATTTTGATAGTTAATCCTTTGACTCCTATTAAAGAAAATATCTGAAGGCTTACGCTTGGTGACTGAGTGAAAGGTGTTGTTGTACCTATCTACCACCACGTATATTAGTTCATGACATTGAGCTGGGAATACTCTGTCCTGAGGCAACGATAGATTTCTAAAATCGTGGAGTGGACTCTCTCTATTTGCCCGTTGACTTCACTATGGTAGGATGGTGTCAAGTACAGTTTTACTCCTAGATTTTTAATAAAATTCAAGATAATGGGACTCAGGAACCCGCTTTCATTATCCATGACTAGAACTCGTGGTACAGTAAAGAAGTGTAGAATCTTGATAAGTTTTGATCTTATGTAAGTAGATGACTTTTCTTTTATTCTAAAAAATTGGCAAAATTTTGAAAATTTATCAACGACAGTTAAAAATTTTTCATTTTGTATCTCCATAATATCCATATGAAGGATTTCACACGGATACTGAGGCATTGGAGTAGCTTGCAATTCGGGGGAAATTGGGTGCCTATCCTACTTGTTGGCGTTACAAATTTCGCAGGTCTTAACGAATTTTTTAATATGTGCCATCATGTGGGGAAAGTAGTAGTTTTCGAGAAATTGTTCTTTATTCTCCCTAGGTGCTCGATGAGCTCTTTTATGTTCTTGTTCTATTAAAAGTAACTTGCGATTTTCATTAGCGACGTCTTCGACAACCCGTTGCGTGACTCGAATTTTGTAAATCGAAAAATTCTCTAAGTACACAGACTGAAGTATTCCAAGCTTGTCTTCCGGAATTTTAATTCCATTTATGACACTTGGGTTAAGTTTTTCCTTAAGGACATTTTTGAGATGCGCGTGGTCTAAGGGTCTCGTTGAGATATAGTGCCGATGAAACTTAGGGTGTGGTTCCTCGTGGGAGTACAGCTCAATTCCTTGCTTAAAAATCATTTGATTTCTGAAAACGTTCAAGGAAGCCTCCGCATGTGGAATCAGGTCTGAACAGTCTTGATCAGCACTATGTATAGTTTCAATGTCGCTGAACCACTCGCAGAATCCTTCTCCAGCCGTGCAGGTTTCATTTGCTTCATTAGCCGTTTCTGTGTCTTAATCCCCTTCGCTAGCGTTCCTTGTTACTGAGCTACTGCTAGTAGTTGGGCCAGAAGCAGGAGAAGACAAGTGGTTGACTTCTGTTCTTAATCTGGAGAGAGCATCGGCCACAAAGTTCGATTTACCGAGAGTGTAAAACCTTGACTTCCAGCGTTTAAGTTTGGCATTGTAGTTTCTACAACTTAATGCAAACTTTAAGGTCTGGTGGTCCGTGAATATTCTTATTTCTTTCGCGCCGTAAAGGTAGTTCCTTAGATTTTCGAGCGCTCATACTATGGCGCGTAGTTCTTTTTCGTTTGTAGCATATCCCTCCTCAGTACTGTTCAAGGATCGTGAAATATATGCTACTTTAAAGGGAGTCTGTACAGTGATAGATTTTGATACTTGTTCGGATCTGATGAAATTTTTATTTGCACCAGTATCCACGAGAAAATTAAGGGTTCCCCCGCTACGCGTAACATACTCTACGTATGGTACGCTTGAAAAATCCTGGTCGGCTTCGGCCTCAACCTCGTGACTTTCCGGGTTGCCTGAAATGTCTGTTACTACGTTGTATAATCTTTGTTGTTTCTCTCTGCTATAATTGTCCGAACCGGCTTCCCTCTTAAACGGATTGTTAGGCCGATTCATGTAATTAACGTTTCGACTTTGACCAGATCCCAATTCCATTTTAAAGGGCGGTTTCGGTCCTGTGGGTCCTGGTGGCGGTTCCGGAGAACTTGGGTATTGCCGTCGGTTTGGGTTATTGTATGGGTAACGGTTCACCTGCTGGCCTCTATTATAATAGAGGTATGAGGGATTTGAATCGTTCCTGAAATTGTAGCGAATGGGGGCAGAATAAGGGTTAGGTGCTTTTGCATGCACCGAGTTGCTTCTGAAGCTCAGATTTTGCATGTCGAGACATAGTGAATATGCCTCCGGTAGTGTCCTAGGCTTTTGGACTATATTGAGTTTAGACGAATCGCCATTAAGACCTCGCATAAAGACGTCTAGGGCTCGATCGCGATACGATTTTATTAAAGCGTCGAGAATTTCGGGAGAGCGAGATTCAACCCTTAGCTTTTTAACTATGAGAGAAAATTGGTGGTTAATTGTGGCGTAAAAGTCATCGATTTGCTAACTGCCTTGGGTGAGTTTATTCAGTTGGTTTTCGAGGGTTCTGAGGTCTTTTTGTCGGCATAGTGAAGGGTCAAAATTCGTTTGATTCCTTCCCATTCGTCATCAAATACATTGTAAGAAACAAGGGCAGAGTCAGCCTTGCCTCTTATTTTCTGGCGAACGTGCTGGAGAATAGCCCGATAAATAGGCTTGTTTCGGACTATTTCATAGTCCTTAAGCACGTTCTCCACACTGTGCATCCATGAAATGTATTGCACAGGATTGCCATCAAAGACTTTTAATTCTTTTACAGCGTCGGGGAGTTTTGAGATTTATTTCAGTTCCTATTCCGTACTTGGACCATGAAGTGGTTCGAAAGTCCCCGTATGTACATGTGCGGTAGGACCTCCGCCGTTTTTATTCCGTTCAAATGACTGAAAAGGTCCTTCTAACTTTGCTAATCTCTCCGTTAAGGATTGAAACGTTTAGGTGGGGTTCGCGCGTTCTGTCAGTAGTATTCTCGTGTATATCGTCCTCAATTGTTCGAGAACGCTATTAAGGGCTCCTGTGATTTGTGTCACAGAATTTTTTAACTCGTCCATAATTAACTAGAAAAGGACAAAGGGTGGAAGTACGTGTTAACGGCAAACTCGCGTATGTTGAATCGCAAGCACAAGGATTTTACAAGTTAATCGCACAATGAATATATTTTTGTTATTTGTATACCCTATTCTAAGGGTATATTAATTTTGACGCATAGTTTGTAACATACCTTAATATTGCCCAGTAGACCCCTAAAAGTTACTATATTTATGATGATCAGCATCGAAAGTAATGTCGATCTAGCCATGTCCGTCCGTCCGTCCGTCCGTCCGTCGGCAAAAATTAGGCCTTTAAACTGGGCCTAGAGAGCTGAAATTTTAACCATATATTCTCTAGGGTCCCGAAATAATCAAGTTTACGAAGTTTTGAAATCCGCCCACAGACACGCCCACAAACTCAAAAAAACAAAATTTTGGAAAAAATCAATATGATCTATGACTCCTAAAACTGCTCGGGATATAACATTTTCAAAATCCGCCAACTGACACGCCCACAATTAAATAAAACAATTTTATTGAAAAACCAAAATTTGAGCTAGGGAGCTGAATAAGATGTAATCTCTAGAGTCCCTTTAAGCTCATGTGTAAATATTTTCAAAATCCGCCCACTGACACGCCCACAATTTAAAATCAACTTTTTTTGTAAATCCAAAGTTTGAGCTAGGGAGCTGAAATTTATAATATATGCTCTCTAGGAGGCCCTTTATGCTCATGTGTTAATATTTTCAAAATTCGCCTACTGACACGCCCACAATTTAATTTTTTTTTTTTTTTTTTTTTGGAAAAATCAAAGTTTGAGCTAGGGAGCTGAAATTTATAATATGTATATACTCTCTAGGGGCCCTTTATGCTCATGTGTTAATTTTTTTTTAAATCCGCCTACTGACACGCCCACAATTAAATAAAACATTTTATTGAAAAACCAAAGTTTGAGCTAGGGAGCGTTTTTTTACAAATGCTTCGTTTTTTTTGATAAAATCCTTTAAATTATACTCTAATTATAATTATAATTATATGTAGAGCGTTCTTAACAATTCAACCATACTAAGACTTTTGTCACATCAACTTATGAGGGATAGGAATAAGAATAGGGTATCCAACAGTTCGCCCAAGCGGACTGTAGCCCGTCCCTATGTTTTATACTTTTTTTTCTTCAGCACGGATGTCCGATGAGAGTCTCTTTAAGCTTTCGGGCAGTCTACTCCGGGTTGGAAGGCTCATATGAATCCTTTTTAGTCGTGAGCGTTGATAGTTGCAAACAACCTACTACGGTACGAGTATCTTCACCACCGAACAATATAATTGTTTACTTAGAGTAAAGTTGATTGGTATCTTTTTTCGTGAGAACTACTCCTAGACATGAACTTTTACGTTCTAGGCTGGGGGAAAGGAGTTACCATTATTGCGTTTGTATATTTGTACAAAATAAGAAATGTTTAATGCTCTTACTCTGAGCTTTGTGTTTCAAGATTTTTATAAGTGATTAAATAGATTTTAAACTAATGTGCTAAATACTCTTACAATACTCCCAGGTGCATTTCCTTCTATTTCTGTTGAACTTCCTTCTTGTTTGCTATGTTGTGCAGGCTTCTCTTTTGGTAATGTCTTTAGTTTACTTCTTCAATAAATTTTCGGTTTCTTTTTGTTATGTTCACCTTTAATTTTCGGTTTTTAATTCCGTTCTGTTCACTTTCAATTTTTGATTTTTCTAATTTCATTATGTTCACATTTAATTTTCGGTTTTTATTTTGTTCCCATGGGTCACTGAATCTTAATATTTTAAAATTCTCACTGCTCGGTCGCCAGTAAAGGATCCTGGAGGTCCTTATATAAAAAAAAATTAATATCGATACGACCGCAAGTCGTTACCCACGTATATATTTTTCTACCAGTGAAAGCCGAATTTCCAATTTTATAACTATTTTTATTGCACTGTCCTACTTGAGCACCCAAATACGAATGCTTTACAATTAAAATTATACTTAGAACCTAACATCCAGAAAAGCTTGGTTCACAGGCATTTTCTGCAGTGTCATCGTCTAGTGCATTGCGCGTGCATCCGGCAGGGTTTCAGGTATCCGGCGCGTGTATTCATATAACGGGAATTATGCTGACTCGTCTGGGAACATGTTCGTTCATGATGGATCAGGCGAGGATGGAGCATATCGTATCGTGTTAACTCGAGTGACCTAGTGGCCATGCTTTGTAAAAAATAATGTTGTAAGCAAACATCTAATATACGATACAAGTGTTGTACGTTAGCCATTGCTCCCGTATGCCAGATATTGGGTGTATACCAAAATGTAATCAGAATCTTTCAATACATTTGTAGGTCAGTCGATCGAACGGTGGATTGAATAATATTTTGGAATGTTAAGGAGGGTCGAATAGTAAAGCGAATCATTTTGACAAAATAAACAAGATTCAATTTGACTAAACATCGAACTGTTTCTCATTTATGGCACTTTATGGCGCATTGAGCCTGCCTCCCTTCCCACTTTAGTATAACCGTACCTTACAAGTACCTTACATGTCGATCCAGGATTCACCATCACTTTTGGACTCGTTGGAGTGACGAGTATCGGACCACTCTGCAGACCCGTAACAAATGGGAAGGACGCTATAGTCGCCGTCCGCCATGAGTCGTGTGATGGAGGTGCACCCGGCACTGATAGACCGACCTGCAACGTTACATTGAATACGGCAACTGGATTCTGCAAGCGTTCGGTACAGAAGCTGTGCCGTATCCTGGAACCTTCCTTTCAGGCCACCGGCACATTCACTGCAGCTTACTCACACTCCGTGTGTACATCATGCTGACTCAGTACACATTCCAATTCTTTATCTGTACGGTCACTGCCAACCATATACCAGCGCCAGATTGGCGCTCAATTCCACTTATTGTGATTTGTTCTATTTGTTTGTTCTGGTTATTGGCCAACATTCCATGGGTCTTATCGCTGTCATCGATATCCATCCGTGTGAGGGTGTCAATGGCAGCGATAGCCTTATTACATAAATTGCTATGAAATGGCCCGGCGGCGGATCGTTTGTTACATACTGTAATGATAATAAAAAGTCAAATTGTTTCACTAGTGGTTCTTTATTGAATCTCTTGAAGAATAATAAAATAATCTTATGCGGCTATGCCGCTAACGTAATGTATACAATAGAATCTTATCGTATCCCACGCTCAGGTGAGCGTGGTTTCCAATGACGAGCAAATAAGCTACTCATGGTCGATTGGAATGAGCTGACGCAGCAGCATGGTTTCCAATGACCAGCAGCCTAGTTACCCGTGGGATTGGAATGCGTAACATGAATAATTTTTAATTGCGGTGTAAGCGAATTCGCGCTACACCTCCCTTTTTTAGAAGAGTGAATTTATTCAATATAAGTTTAATCTTAAATTCTAAATTTTATTTCACAAAACAAATGAATTAATTCTATATAAATTTACTCTTAAGTTATTTTGACTAATTTATTATACCCTATTCTAAGGGTATATTAATTTTGACGCATAGTTTGTAACATACCTTAATATTGCCCGTAGACCCCTAAAAGTTACTATATTTATGATCAGCATCGATAGTAATGTCGATCTAGCCATGTCCGTCCGTCCGTCCGTCTGTAGCCAAAAATTAGGCCTTTAAACTGGACCTAGAGAGCTGAAATTTTAACCATATACTCTCTAGGGTCCCGAAATAATCAAGTTTACGAATTTTTGAAATCCGCCCACAGACACGCCCACAAACTCAAAAAAACCAAATTTTGGAAAAAATCGAATTTTGAGCTAGAAAGCTGAAATTTTTTATATATGATCTATGACTTCTAAAACTGCTCGGGATAAAAAATTTTCAAAATCCGCCCACTGACACGCCCACAAATAAATAAAATATTTTTTTTTACCCTATTCTAAGGGTATATTAATTTTTGAAAATCCAAAGTTTCAGCTAGGGAGCTGAAATTTATAGTATATACTCTCTATGGGCCCTTTATGCTCATGTGTAAATATTTTCAAAATCCGCCCACTGACACGCCCACAATTAATTTTTTTTTTTTTTGAAAATTCAAAGTTTGAGCTAGGGAGCTGAAATTTATAATATATACTCTCTAGTAGCCCTTTATTCTCATGTGTTAATTTTTTTTTAAATCCGCCTACTGGCACGCCCACAATTAAATAAAACAATTTTATTGAAACACCCAAGTTTGAGCTAGGGAGCGTTTTTTCGATAAAATCCTTTAAATGTTATATAACAAAATATGTAGAGCGTTCTTAACAATTCAACCATACTTAGACTTTTGTCACGCCCACTTATGAGGGATAGGAATACGAATAGGGTATCCAACAGTTCGCCCAAGCGGACTGTAGCCCGTCCCTATGTTTTTAATTTAATTTCAAATGAATTTATTCTTAAATATAAAAAAAGTTTAAGTTGACAGTATTCATTATTTTCAATATTCTTTTGTTTTGTAACGTCTAAGTCGGTCTTTGTGCACAATTGTCGTCTTGTCGTTGTCGGTTTTTAAGGCTACATTGTTCCTATTGTCTATGCTTACTACCTTAAATGTTCCCTTATAGATATTGTCCAACTTATATCCTATTTGTTTCATTAGAACGAGATCTCCTACTGCAATATCTATGCTATTACTATACCTGTCGTATAAGGCCTTTTCATTATGCTTTTTGCTTTTTATAATTTCTACGGCCCTTTTATGAGCCGTTTGAAGTCGAAATTTGACTTCCTTCTCATACGCGTCCACATTATAAATGGGGTCTACTTTTGCATCACAAAGAAAGTCGTAATTACCTGGGGATTTACCAAATACTAATTCAAATGGGCAATAGTTATGTACCACAGATGGCGTAGTATTGTAGCAATACGTGAAGTATTTTAGCCACTCGTCCCAGTCAGTTTTTTCTATTGAAATGTATGAGCGAACATACTCATTAAATGTTCTGTGGTTTCTTTCCACAGTTCCTAACGTTTGGTGATGGTATGCCGTAGAGGTGACATTTTCCACTTTCAATAGTTTACATATTTTGTCAAATATTTGGTTTTTATATTCGGTGCCCATATCTGTGATTATTTTCCTCATTGGACCGTAAACTAGTATGAAATGGTCAAAGATTGCTTTCGCAATTGTCTTTGCACTTTTATCAGCGATGGGTACCGATACCAGATATTTGGTTAAATCACATATTACTGTGACTGCATACGCATTGCCATTTTCTGATCTTGGTAATGGTCCAATAGTATCTATCAGTACTACATCAAATGCGGTTGTTGGGGTATCAGTTATAATCATTGGTTCTTTTACGTTTTTCAGTGACTTATTTCTTTGACATTTGTCACATCTCTTAACGTATTTTATAATATCCCTAGTCATATTTTTCCAATAATATTTTTGTCGTATCTTTTTTAATGTACGTGTGATCCCTGCGTGGCCACCACAGATTGGATCATCATGGTACTTTTGTATAATCATTTTTCTTTTGTCATCATTTCTTATTTTTATAATTATAGGCGTCAGTGTAATTCGAAGGTTTGTTAGAGCTCTATTTCCTTTTTCTTTATATTCATTGATCCGGATCTTCTCAAAAATATCGTCACCTAGTGACTGCTGCAGCTTTATTAATCCGTTATCACTCGCTATTTTTTCAAGCAGTAGAAATAATTGATCCAAGTCAATTTTTCCATTAGTAATAAGGTTATTTATTTCTATAGTGATCACTTTTTTATTCTTAGTAATTTTTAAACAGTCGCCATTAATAGCTAGCCGGGCGCTGTTTCTTTTATTTCTACTACTGAACGCTTCATATATATTTATCTTATTAGATGAACTTTCTATTTTGTCGGCAGTTGATTCTACGTTATTTTTATTGGATTGCAGCCTGGTTGCGACTTTAAATAGTTTGTTGGCTGAATTTCTTATATTTTGAATTTCGTTAAAATCTATGCGCGACAATGCGTCTGCTGCATGATTATCTTTTCCCCTCAAGTACTCTATAGTAAAATCGTATTCCTCGAGGTCTAGTCTCATTGGTGTTAATTTAGAGGACGGGTTTTTCATAGCAAAGAGATACGATAGTGGTCTATGGTCGCTCCTAATCAAGAACTTAGTCCCATATATGTAGGGTCTGAATTGATTGATTGCCCAATGAATAGCAGCTAGTTCTTGTTCAATAGTGGATTTATTACTTTCACCTTTTGTGAATGATCTGGAGGCATGCAACTGGAAGTTGGTATCCATTGTACTCTTGACTAAGTACGGCACCGCATGCGTAATTGCTTGCATCGGTGGTTATGCAAAATTGCTTCCGGAAGTCTGGATACTGCAAGATTTGAGGGCTTAATAGCATTTGTTTTAAGTATTGGAATGCATTGCCACATTCTATGGTCCATTCAAAGTGGGTGTTTTTCTTACAGAGTCTCGTTAAGAGCCTTGAATGTTCAGCGAAATTTGGAACAAATCGTCTGTAATAATTGCAGAATGCAACGAATCGCTTGACCTTATCTGCATTTTTGGGTATTGGATAGTCTAAGATAATCTGAAAGTTGCTATCATCTGGGAGAATGCCTTGGTCCGTGCATTTATGACCTAAGTATATCACTTCGTGACTGAAAAATGTGCACTTGTCAGGATGTAATTTTAGGTTGTATTTTCGACACGTTTTGAATACATCGGTTAAATTTTTTAACATGTGTGATTCTGAACGGCCCAACACAACTAAATCATCCATATATAAGAATGCTTGCGTTGGTGATAAACCAGAAAACGCAATTGTCATCATTCTTTGAAATGAGTTTGGTGCTATCTTTAGGCCATAGGGTAGACGCTTGAATCGGTATGAACCTTTATCAGTTGAAAATGACGTGATGTCCCTTGAGTTTTCATCTAATTCAATTTGATGAAATCCTGACGTTAAGTCTAAGCAAGAGAAATACCTATACCTAGTTTTTCCTAGTTGGTCGAGAATATCATCTATTCTTGGCAACGGAAATTTGTCCGCAATTAGCTTTTTGTTTATACTCCTATAATCCACTACTAATCTCCATCGTTTTTGATGATTACCCGGCAAAGATTTTTTCGGTACCAACAGTATTGGACTGTTATACTCTGATGCGGATGGTTCCACTATATCGTCTCTTATTAGTTTGTCAACTTGTTTTGTTATTTCACTTTTATGAACGTGAGGTATTCTATAGTTTTTAATATATATTGGATCGTCGGTTTTTAAACGAAGCTTTTGTTTATAAAAGTTGTTAACCGTTGTTTTATCTGTTTCGAGAGCAAATATGTCAATATACTCTGAGCAGAGTTTATGCAGGTCAGACTTTATGAGGTCGGGAAAATGTTTGGACAATTTTTGTAGCTTAACGTCACTGGGATTGACATTTTCTATTGATATGTTTTCATAGTCGTTTAGACTTTCTGTTTTTAATGTAACATTGTGTATCAATACATTTTCATTTGTTGTGTTTATTACACGGACCAATGCTCTTGCACTTTTTGCGATTGTATTTGCCACATATATTCCATCTTTAAGTTGCTGTTGTGGGATAAGCACTTCTTTTTCCTGACATTGGAGGTTGACCTGTCTGATAACTTCTGATCTTGCAGGTATTGCTATTGCATTATTAGCTGGTGAGCAAGACATTGGTAATTCAATTTCGTTAAAACCATCTGGTCTTATTACTAGCCAATCTTGATTTCTGTCATAGTTAAGTGTACAATTATATTTCTTGACAAAGTCAAGCCCAATTATTCCATCGGATGGAATTGGAAAATCATCGCTAACGACATGAAATTCGTGAGCTAATAGTATATTTGCAATCTTTAAATCAGTGTAAACTTTACCTAGTGTGTTAGTTATTCCCTGACCTATGCCGTGTAGGCTTGTTGTTTCGTATTTGTCGAAAGTATGGAATTGATCTATTTGCTTTTTCTTTACTATAGAAATGTCCGCGCCTGTGTCGATAATGAACGATGTTATATCATTATTTAGTGAAGTCTTTAATGCTATGAATGATGTTAAGTTTAGTCGTATATTATAGGTTTTACTACTTATATTATTATTTCCTAGTGAGTACTTAGGGTTGGTTCGTTTTCCGTAACCTGTTGTGTCATTCTGACGTTTCTACTTGCATTGTTGTAGTTATTTCTGTACTGGTTATAATTATTGCTATTGCCGCGTTCATTATAACTTCCGCGTCCACGTCCACGACCTCCGCCGCGTCCGCGTTCGCGAAAGTTGTTATTAGTTCGATTTTTGTTGTGATAATAACTATTACTTTTACCTCTATTATTTCTAAAATGCAGTATTGCATTTGCCTGGAGATAAGATTCTGTACAGCAGTTCACGAATTTAACTGCTTCATTCATGTTGTTGAATTGACCGGACTCCATAATAAGTTTAACCTTATCATTGTTGGAGTTCTTTATCATGGCTTTTATGGCAGACTTGGTCGCGTATGTCTCAGCCAATTGGGGCATTAGTCCATTCGAAATATATGCGCTTTGCAATTTTTTGGTGAGGTCTTCAACCTCTTTTGCATATTCATTTGCCGGTTTTGCGCTTTAGCGGACGTTCATCAACTTTGCAGTGATGACGTCTACAGACTCCCCTTTTAATGTGGCTTTTAGTTTTTGGACTACTTCTGCTACTGTTAACTGTTATTTCCGAACCAGATACTCGTATTAGGTTTATAGCGGTTCCTTTCAGCTTTGTTTTTATTAGGTTAATAGCAACGATGTTATTGTCATCGTTTATGCTATTTATTAACTCTAATGCAGCTAAGAAGCTTTGCAGTTCGTCCGCGCTACCATAAAAATTTGGGAGGATTTTAGATTCTATTTTTAGAAATTCCACAGGTGTTTGTGGCATTTTGTTTGTATTTGAAGTACTGGTTTTGTTACTATTAATTTCTTGGTTCTCGTCGGTATCTATGAAAACTTTCTGGTGGAGTGAGACAGGTAATTTGAGGTCTACTGAGTGACGAGAAGCTGCTCTAGAGACTTTGTCTCTGCATTCGTTAAAGAACTTGTGAGCATTGTCTTTATGTAGATTGGTTAGCTTTGAGTAGTTAACGTTTAGTATTACTCTAATATTTTCTAAGCTGGTTACCAATACCTCTAAGTGCCTGTTTAAAGTTTCCTTACCTATAGGTCTATCTTGATTGATTGACTTATAGGATTTGTCCAGTACTTCTTTTGATTGTCGCAATTTTTCGACAATCCTTAACCACTCCATTTAATTGGCTATGGCATAAATATAAGAAATTCCTTTGAATGAGTAAACTGAAGAACATTTTCAAATTATTAAATCGGAGAAAGAGAAAAAAAAAGATTTTATAATGCACTTTATGTCGTCATCGTATAATCGTACATGTAACTAAAGTCGTATATGCTTTATGTAATTTATTAAATATTGATATTATGAACTCAAAAAAATTTTGATTAAATTTGTGCAAGAGACTGCGCTCTTGCCATGTATGTTTTTTTTTAGGGATTTTTTGTGCATTGTATACAGTTTTAGTGCTAGATGAGCAGCTAAAAGTGCAATAATTAAGATTAAGTACATTTCGTTATTTGATTGTTTTTCGGTTATTTCAACCTCATTAATCACATTGGCATTTGGCTTCTCTATTTTTGATTGTTCTTTGCCCATTTTAAATTAAATGTTCTTTACATTTATTTGTTATATTTACAATTTTTTTTTTGTTTTTTTTTTGTTACTTGCATGTGTTTACAATTTTAAAGCAATTTACATCATCATTCTACTTACTTCTATTCACCATTACCGCTCGTTGTCGCTGTCTTCTTGTCTCATGCCTTTTTACCTCCGCGTCTTTTGATGGCTGTGTCGTTTTCCTTTTTGGCTTGCCTGAACTTCTCTAATTCTCAGTTTCTTAGTTTGAGCGTTTTCACATTATTTTGCTTTTCCGAACTTCTTTAATTCGAAGTTTCTTAGTTTTAGCGTTTTCACGTTATTTTGCTTTTCCGAACTTCTTTAATTCTAAGTTTCTTAGTTTTAGCGTTTTCACATTATTTTGCTTTTCCGAACTTCTTTAATTCTAAGTTTCTTAGTTTTAACGTTTTCACATTATTTTGCTTTTCCGAACTTCTTTAATTCTAAGTTTCTTAGTTTTAACGTTTCCACATTATTTTGCTTTTCCGAACTTCTTTAATTCTAAGTTTGGCAGGATCGCCATGTAATGATAAAAAGTCAACTTGTTTCACTAGTGGTTCTTTATTGAATCTCTTGAAGAATAATAAAATAATCTTATGCGGCTATGCCGCTAACGTAATGTATACAATAGAATCTTATCGTATCCAACGCTCGGGTGAGCGTGGTTTCCAATGACGAGCAAATAAGCCACTCATGGTCGATTGGAATGAGCTGACGCAGCAGCATGGTTTCCAATGACCAGCAGCCTAGTTACCCGTGGGATTGGAATGCGTAACATGAATAATTTTTAATTGGGGTGTAAGCGAATTCGCGCTACAATACAACTCGCAGAAATGATTTCGTGGCGCATTCCTGTAACTATCGCGGGTTTGTACCTCGCTGGCTTTTTGTTGCAGACGATGTGCAAACTATATTCTGCATACCGATTGCTCAGTACTTTTCGACTAAGGGACTGGCTGGGATTAATGGTTAGCGGCGATCAATATACTTTATAGTATCTTTTCAACCCTGACGTGCGGTGGTCTTCAACTCTAAGACAATTTGTTTAACCTCTGAACATTTACTGAGTACAATTATTCTCTTGACATTGAACTGTGACAATTAACATTGCTATCTTAATAATCATTGAAAATAAAATAATTGTGATGTTAACTAATCATTTAAAATAAAATAATTGTAATGAACTGTGAGTTTCGGGGTATTATTTCCCGAACACATCTATTTGAGACGAAACTTTTTTATAGGTGGAGCCCCTTATGCCACACAGAATCAAACGCTTTTTCAAAATGTAGTAGAATCATTCATATTGACCTACATACATATAACACGGTTTCTTTTTGTGATATTACATATCCTTAAAACTTGGTATATTTTCGATCATCAAAGATTTTAACAATTTTTTCTTTCAAAGTGTTGTATTAATTTGGACAAAATTTGGAGCGGAAGCTGCAGATTTTTCTGTAACAGTAAAATAGCTATTGGACCCACTTTTAAGGCAAGGTATTTGCTTTGTTTTATTTTTAACAATTTTGACTATGTACCATCTAAAGATTTTTAATTTTTTATTCTAAGAAGCTTCACACAAAAATGGTGTGTGCTTTTAATTTGTGTTCTACTAGTCCTGCTATTGCAACTTCCTGGTAACCCATGAAAGAAGGACTGCAAAAGGAACCGAGATGGCAAGCGTTTGTTGCCTTTGACATCGCCGTGTTAAATTTTGGCATGAGGTATGGCGTAAACCGAGTGACGTAAAACATAGAAGGCATTAAATAAAACATACCTGGGGTAATGAGTAAATTCCGTACTGGGATATTTGTCTTTACCTGCACCTGCACTAAATGATGAGCATTTGAGGGTACTTTATGTGCCGGCAAATGTCTGCCCGTGGTAGTGTAAAAAAACAGGTGACATATATTTATAAGGATTGGCAATACTTCAATATTTCTGTTGAATATTTCCATCGCCAATCTTTCGTAGTAATCTTAAAAATTCTACTGCGAATTGCCTGATACCTTCTTTGTGGACATGGTGAAGTGATTCAATACAAGAAGTTAGACCTTTAGCAATTTCAATTTTCAGATTCATTTATGCGATCACTATTTAGACGAAAACATAATTTCATTTTTGAAGTAAAATTTCTTTACGCACGCTTGACTTGGGGAGTAAGCTGGTGAATGCGACACGGAAGTGTAGACCAATGTAGACTTCCGGCGCAACGGAAGTGAAGACCAATGTAGACTTACGGTGCAACGGAAGTGTAGACAAACGTAGACTTCCGGCAATACCGAGGTGTAGACAAACGTACACTCTTTTGTAACAATCTTTCGGCGGAAAAGTTCGTGGAATGGGTAAACGCCATTGAATCTCCTCAATAGAGGGCAAAACTAACCTCATCACCTATCCAAACCGATCCAAAGGAGAACAGTTGCCGACAGATGGAATTTACCAGAATTACTCACTTCATTGTGTCCATGAATCGCAGTTCATTAGTTGGAAATAAACCGTCATCGTCAGATTTTCAGGTCGGACGCCAAAAAAACCAAAGTTTGAGCTAGGGAGCTGAAATTTATAATATAGACGCTCCAGGGGCCCTTGCTGCTCATGTGTAAATATTTTTAAAAATTCGCCCACTGATACGCCCACAATTTAAAAAAAAAACAAGTTTGAGCTAGGGAGCTGAAATTTACAATATAGACTCTCCAGGGGTCCTTGATGCTCATGTGTAATTATTTTCAAAATTCACCCACTGACACGCCCACAATTTGAAAAAAAGACAAAGTTTGAGTTAGGGAGCTGAAATTTATAATATAGACTCTCCAGGGGCCCTTGATGCTCATGTGTAAATATTTTTAAAATTCGCCCACTACACGCCCACAATTTAAAAAAAAAAACAAAGGTTGAGCTAGGGAGCTGAAATTTATAATATAGACTCTCCAGGGGCCCTTGATGCTCATGTGTAAATATAATCGAAATTCGCCCACTGACACGCCCACAATTTAAAAATAAACCAAAGTTTGAGCTAGGGAGCTGAAATTTATAATATAGACTCGCCAGTGGAACTTGATGGTCATGTGTAAATATTTGCAAAATTTGCCCACTGACACGCCCACAATTTAAAAATAAACCAAAGTTTGAGCTAGGGAGCTGAAATTTATAATATAGACTCGCCAGTGGAACTTGATGGTCATGTGTAAATTTTTTCAAAATTCGCCCACTGACACGCCACACAATTTAAAAAAAAAGCCATAGTTTGAGCTAGGGAGCTGAAATTTATAATATAGACTTTCCAGGGGCCCTTAATGCTCATATGTAAATATTTGCAAAATTCGCCCACTGACACGCCCACAATTTAAAAAAAAGAAGCAAAGTTTGAGCTAGGGAGCTGAAATTTATAATATAGACTCTCCAGGGGCCCTTGATGCTCATGTGTAAATATTTTCAAAATTCGCCAACTGAGACGCCCACAATTAAAAAAAAAAACAAAGTTTGAGCTAGGGAGCTGAAATTTATAATATTGACTCGCCAGTGGCCCTTGATGCTCATGTGTAAATATTTTCAAAATTCGTCCACAGACACGCCCAAAATTTACAAAAAAAAAACAACAAAGTTTGAGCTTAGGGAGCTCAAATTTATAATATAGACTCTCCAGGGGCCCTTGATGCTCATGTGTAAATATTTTCAAAATTCGCCCACTGACACGCCCACAATTTAAATTAGATGGAGCGAAAGAAATTTTACTTCAGTCATGTGGTCTTAAGCACACTCATTTTTTTCGGTTAAAAAAAGGCAGTTCCTCAATTTTTTGATAGACTCATTTTTCATTTAGGTTTTTGTTCTTATTTATAAAGACTACGAGCGAAGCCGGGCTTGTATAAATATAGATTATCGATTTACATATATGTATAAAAGCATACAGCATTTAACGGAACAAATAATAATACCAGCCGGATGAAAAATTCAATCAATGGGTGGCATGATGTAAAAATATATATATTTGTTTTATTGCAGGTTTGCGTTAACTTCAACGACCTTGATAGCATACATAGATATGCAGGTTCATACCTACGTAAAACTTACTTTCCCATTAATTCATCGATGCTTTCAAAAGCGATACCGAAAAGTGTCGATATTTTTCATTTACCAGTCTCTGAGTATCAATTTATTTATAGATAAAACGAGTAACATGGAGTGGTATGGAGCATCCTTTAGTGAAATTATGAGGCGATACTTTGTTTTTCCTGCTTTTCCCCAAACACGTAAAATATAAAACATACCAAGAGAAACAAAATGGTGGCATACATTTACTAAGTGTGTACGTTACTTTAGTACGTGGTGTCTATCCGTGTCATCGCAAAAGAAATGAATGTAAGGGGCGGCAGCAAAAAAATTGTACAATTTGATGGAAAAAGAATATGATGAGTTATAGAGTAGCGATAGGATGTGCAATGGAATATAATGAAACAGTTTTAACATAGAATGTGAGTGTGAACACAAATTGTATTTCCTTTGGCACACAAATAAATGTCGCAATGTGCGAATGAAAGTAATACGGTTTGAACATACATGTACGTACCTATGGGAAGTTTTGTCTTTTATACGAGGAGCATTTGGCCGATACGTGTCGCTTCAAATTAAACTGATTAAAGAAATATCATTGTGACAATGGCAAGACGTTGTATGATAGGAGATACGTGAGATACGAAAGTTGCGATATTGGAGAATTGAATTTGGAAGGAAATATCGAAGGATATCTCTGCATTAGTGGCTGAAGTATGTACATTTATCAATCACAAGTAGACTGATTTTAGATTGAAGTTTAAGACGATTAAAGACGTTTTAGAAGAAGTCATTTATTGAACTGGATAGAAATGAAAACAATAAATTTACAATTTTAGGAACGTCGAATATAATTTTTGTTTGTGGTAGTTGCTAACATACATAAAAAGAAAAGGGTAGTTTCGTGTTCAATACATTGGAAATAACTTTCACTTTAAAATAAAAGATGTACCTTCTTTTTTTAAAGACACAAGGATAATATTATATAAGATCATTCATTTTGTATATCCCACTATTTTGACAGACGACAAATAAAAGCTACGTGGGTACCGACGCTACAAATATAGAAAAAGCCTAAAAGTGGGTATTGCAGGAAACTTGATAAATATGGCATGGGTCGAAACGGCTTTATCTACAAACTTTGCGAAGAATAGGAATTTAATTTACAATGATTTCTTCAATAAAGTTTTTTTTTTGAAACTGTGGGCGTGTTACTGGGCGGCTGTTAAAATTGTTTAAACATAAGCACAAAGATCCCCTAAAGTGTATGTATTACGAATTTCAGCTTCCTAGATCAAACTTTGACTTTTCGTTAAAACTATTTTTATTTCAATTGTGAGCGTTTCACCGGCGGAATTTTTGCTCCTGAGCATTTTGGACAGTATATTCAAAATTTCAAATTTCTAGCTCTAAGTTTAGGATTGGGCTGTCAGTGAGCGGATTTTGAAAATGTTTTAACTTGATGATTTCGGACCCCCAGACTGTATAGGGTTTAAATTCCAGTTTTCTAGTTCGAAATTTGCCGACGGACTGATGGACGGGTGAACATGGCTATATCGACATTACTATCGATGCTGTTCAGGAGTATGGTTAGTTTACGGGGTCTGCGGCAATTTTAAGGTATGTTACAAACTATGAGTCAAAATGCCTAAATGTATATCTCGATTTAACCGGGGCAATGTAAAAGACATGGTGCCAACTGCTAAAAGTACGGACATCCAGTCAGCTTCAAGGATTGTCCAACCTACAAGGCTCGTCTTACGGAGATGAACAAGGTGTTGGCTGAGAAACAAGCTCACAAAGAGTTTGCATCAACGTCAGCATGTCAAATAAATCGCCCTACAGTCAGTTACACAGCAATGGCAAAACGCTCTTCAGCACCCAAACCGGCAGTATTCCAAAACAAACAGCAGCCACGGCAACCAAGGACCACAGCCAAAATCATCCCAGCGAGTGCACTAACCGAATCAGCCACACCTTCACCAACTTCACCGCATATGAACCTTAACAATGAAGTCCACCGTATATTTAGATCCAATCCCCGGTCCGTCTTAGAGAAAGCCCGGAGTACCACCAAACTATGGTCAACTGAGCGAAGGGGAGAAGTCCGTGGTATTAGCCCCCACTATCTTCCAGTTATGCAACTTAAGAAGCCCAGCATACTGACGTATAATGTAAATTCATTGTACAGCCTTGAGAAGTGGATGTCATTTACCATTTTCATGAAGAACAACAATCCTGACATCGCCCCTATCAGTGAAACCAATGTGACAAAGCGCTACAACATAAACATTGCTGGATTCAAAACTTCCGACAGGACAAAAGTGAGGGCCGCAGAGGGACGGAAATCTTCAAAAAAGGAGAAAAGAGAAAGAAAGGATGTCATTATCCTAGGACTATAGGTCAGTGAAGTTCCATAGTGCAAGTTTGGAAGGATTCGATTTTTTTCGGTTAAGTTGTCTTGTCTGTATGCCCACAAGCCACAACTCATCGGCTGAGAATTTAGTTATTGCATGTGAAAACTACGTATTGTTGGCAAAATGAATTTAAAGTTTGACTAACTAAAAACCTTTTTTTTCAAGCGGAACAACTTTGATGAAATTTTCACAAAATATCAGAAATGTGATATCTTTCAAATTTCTTTTATATACATTAATGCTTTATTTCGAGAAGTGAAAAAGTAATTGAAATTTAAAAAAAAAAACAATTTAGAATTATTTTTCGTATTAAGCACTTCAGACATTTTAAATAATTACATAGGACAAAATAAAAATATTATGCATTAACTTGTGCGAAACGGAAAGGACCTGTAATTTAAAGCCGAACCCGAACGGCAAATTTGAGAAGCTACTCATGACAATTGATATTCTTGGATTTTTGTCAGACGTTCGCAAGAGGTGGGGCAGGGGATAAGACTCTAGATGTTTCTTGAACCGGGGACCTTTCGATTAGAATTCAACACACTAAACACTGAGCCACTGCGCCAAACGACAAAATAGCAGTTATTTGAAAATCGGGATAGTGCGATTTGGAGCTGAAAATTAACACATTTTCCAATTTAGGCGAGAAGGGAAATTTTCTAAAAATTGGCCTTAAAATGAAAATATATATATATGTACATATATATATATTTAAAAAAAGCGGCAAGACTTACAATAAATTACTATATCTACTTTTAATATATTTTTTAGATCAAGTTATTTCAAAGAAAAGTTTTTGAGATAGATCAATTTCAAAATTTTGAAGAAAAAAAAAAATAAAAAAATATGTTGAAAGACACTTGGTACTCGTATGTATGTAAGTGCGTATGATTGAAAATATCACCACATGGTTGCTATCAATATGCAAACGTCAATTAATCACGCAAATTTAGCTATTTATTTGTTGTAGTTTGCATAATTTTTTTTTAAATGCGACAGTTAAATTATTACTAAAACTACCCTTTACATACGACAAATAAATACTAAAACCGTTACTAAGAGAATACCCCTACATTTTGAGAAAATAACACGGAATATCTCGCAAACTTTTAATGACTGATAGCAAGAAGAGAATGATCTCCTCGGAAAATTTAATAAATAGATCAAAATCAAAAAACGCTAAAATTTGACATACGAGAACTAAATTCTCAGCCGACGGTAGTCCGTAGGCCAATGCTGGTTTTAGAAGTTGCTTATATGTCAATAACTTATTGTTGGACAGGGGTAAGTACCGTTCTCCCAATAAACCAGTATTGTTCAATTAATCTCCTAAGGCCGATTTTATTCACTCCAAGTTGAACGCAACTTGAGGATTTTTATTGTCAAGTTGAGAAATTGCTTTTGTTCACTCAAAGTTGACTCTCTCAACTTGCAATATTCATAAGTTGAGAAATTCCAAAGTTGGTCAACTTGTGATTTCTCAACTCCCCGAAATAATAGAAGTTATCCGAGCTAACTTGGGATTTTGTTAAATTTCTGTCTATTCACTCTAGTTGTTGTCTGTCAGTTCGCTTTGACATCGTATATTTTGAATTTGTTTTTATGTAAGTTTTATTTATTCAGAAGCTCTGAACATCGAGAATAAAATAAAAAAAATATATGATTAAAACTATAGATAATGTTTCGAGCAAATTATTTTTGGGAAATTGGCCATCATATTCTTCGGATAACCAAGATGATGAAGACGAAGATTGTTTATTTCTCGAGAGAAGACAATATAAAATGCTGCCACGTGTTGGACTCGACAAATGGGACGACCATGACTTTCTGTATCGTTTTCGTCTTTCAAAATCGACGACAATAATGGTGCTTAATCTGATAAAAGATTTATTGCCTTGTGACGAGAGACGGTAGGTATTTTATTTAAACTTAACTTAGTTTGTATTTGATAGAAATATGTTTATTTTCTGATAGATCACGTGAATTACGTCCAATAACTCAATTATTGGTCGTATTAAGATTTTATGCACTCGGATCAATCCAACTGGCAATTGCAGATTTCATTGGTGTAAGTACTGCAACCGTACATCATATGTTGAATCGAGTTTCGAGAGCGATTGCGAATCTTGCGCCACGATTCATTCGTATGCCGGAAACGCAGAGGGAACGGCTACCAGCAGCTTGTGACTTTTTCCCTAAAGCCAAATTCCCTCGGACAATTGGCGCGATCGATTGCACGCATATCCGTATTCAATCGCTAGGTGGATCTGATCCAGAAGTATTTAGAAATCGTAAGGGATGGTTGTCCTTAAACGTTCAGACTGTGGCTGCCGCGAATTTGAAAATAAATGATATCGTGGCTCGTTGGCAGGTATTATCCACTTTTTTTTATACGAATAATATAAAAAGTATTATGTTTGTACATAGTACACACACAATCAGTACTTATAGAGCAACCGTTTTTTTAAGGGTTCCACTCATGATCAACGCATTTTCAACCTTTCAAGTTCAAAACAACGGTTCGAAAGCGGCGAATTTGAGCACTTTATAATCAATGGTGACTCGGGCTACTCAAATACAAGTTATTTAGCGACGCCTTTTGTAAATGTTACGAACGCTGTAGAAAATTTATACAACGAGTCCCAATTTCTAACTTGCAATTGCAATTGCAATTGAGTCGCAACCACCACCAGAAATGGCCGGGTTAGATGATATGCTATCTGCTACATCTGTTCCATCGGCTATGCCTTTGGACGTTACGTCAGCAGCCATTGGAAACGCCCGCTCTCGATTAGTTTCAACATATTTTAGGACAATATTAGATCAAGTGCAAACCAATCCATCAGAGGACGGTTAAAAATTAAAAAAAACGTAAAAAAATTAAAACTACATTTTACTATCCGGAACTTTATTAATAAATAAAAACTTAAACAAACATTAATTGCTGAATCATATTTTTTTTTTGCTGCATCTGTTGGGACTGATGTTATTACATGTTGAATATGATCGGATGTTGGTTCTCTCTCTTTGTCGTAAGCAAGTTAATTTTTTGCCCGCTGCAATTCAATGGCGGAACGCTCCCGATCCAGCAAAGCCCGTTCACATTCAATTGCAGCTCGTTTGAGATCTAAGGCAGCTCGTTCGCGTTCAAACTTGTACCGCTGTCTCTCGCCCTCTAAGATCTCAATTTCCATTTTATATTTGGTCGAGGAATGTTGCTGCTTTTATTCTAAAAAAATTTTACTTGGGGCTGGGATTTCCTCCGATTTCATTTTACGCCGGCGACTGTGCAATAAGGCGCTTAAAGGTTTGAGACCCAAGGTAGAAGGCGTCAAAAGCACTGCCAATTTTTTCATATATTCGCTCAATGCTGGTAGTTCCATTTTGGGCGGACCACCACCGGTCTTTTTGGCGTCTCTTACAAAGTAAAACGCACGATCCTTCAACGTCTGCTTAATTTTTGAATATTTCTCTCGCAGAGACTTCAAAGATCTTTCCTGTGGGAAAAACGAACAGAAAGATTGGAGTAAAACAAAAAAATTGAAAATGCAAATCAACTTTACCTGGCCAGTCGGCGCAACTGAATGCGGTTGCACTTTTCTCCCACGAATTGTCTTTGTCGCGATTCGTCGCACCGTCGGTTTTTTTTGTTCTCAATTATGGAACTGTACTCCAAAACATTCTTTACGAGCCAATCTTCCTCCTCCGGTGTGTACACTACTTTTGGTATTTTTTTTTTGGTTTGCATAGTTTTTTCCATAGCTTTTTTTAAATTTTTCACTTTTCAAACAACTTCACGCTTCGGCGTCTATAACACGAATGTGTTCGATCCTCTCGCCAAGATCTTATACTTAACCTTCATCCCACCTTTGTGTAGAAAACTACACATAACCTACCTCTTTTGTGTATATATATGTAGTAGTATATATTATAAATTTCAGCTCCCTAGCTCAAACTTTGGATTTTTTAAATTGTGACACGCCAGTAGGCGGATTTTGAAAATATTTACACATGAGCTTTAAAGGGTATATTATTATAAATATGTATATATGTATTATAAATTTCAGCTCCCTAGCTCAAATTTTGGTTTTCCAATAAAATTGTTTTATTTATTTGTGGGCGTGTCTGTGGGCGGATTTCAAAAATTCGTAAACTTGATTATTTCGGGACCCTAGAGAGTATATGGTTAAAATTTCAGCTCTCTAGGCCTAATTTTTGCCGACGGACGGACGGACAGACATGGCTAGATCGACATTACTATCGATGCTGATCATAAATATAGTAACTTTTAGGGGTCTACGGGCAATATTAACGTATGTTAGAAACTATGCGTCAAAATTAATATACCCTTAGAATAGGGTATAAAAACGTATTTCCCCATAAAGAAAAGTTTATGACGGTTGTTATTGTTATAATTACGTTAACTACCTATTTGTGTAGATTTCTACACATGTGAATAATTAGTGCATTTCATATAAAATGCCAGTTTCATTGAGTCTTTTCGAAAGTGAACATTGTGTGTATAAGTTAATGTTTTACCGGATTAACAAAGTAAACAAATATTTTTTTTATTTAATTTTGGGAGGAGAACCTCTTTATTTGGTCAACAGCTTCAGACTTAACTTTATTGTACAGTTAATAATATTTGAAATCTAAAATAGCGCTGGCTTGCAATGCAGGTGTCGTTTGTATTCCTGGAATTGCGTCTGCTGCGCTGCCGGTGCAGTTTTACCTGCACCGTGGGAATTGTGTTGTCGTGCGATGTTGAAATTCCGGGAAACGCTTCCGCTTGGTGGGAATGTTGTCAACTTATATAGGGTCGGTTGGGGTAAATGTAAACATGGGGTAAATGTAAACGGCCGTTATTTTCACATTTTTAAAATAGTTCTCGGAACCCAGACATAAACAAAATCTGAATTTGAAGTGTCGGAACACCGGTGCATTCAATACCCTTGAGTTGTTGTTCGGATTTCGTTCGCAATTTTAGTCGTGGAAAGAACCTTTAACTGAAAAGTGAAATTCAAGTTTGTGAGTGTTTTTGCCTGTTTAAAAAAAATTGATTGTATTGAAAGCGTGAGTAAATTTGTCCTCTTTTATATATAAATAAAGATGCATTGAAGCAGTTTCTGTGATTACACCGCACTCTTCTATATTCTTTGTAGTTTTTTTGTGCGTGTTTACTTTTACCCCAGTAATATGAGCGTATGGGGTAAATGTAAACAAGTTTTTGGGGTAAATGTAGACACCCATTTTCCTGAAGTTTTTTTTCGAATTAATCTATTTCTAGTGTTTAAAATGCCGCGAACATACACAAAACAAAAATCACAAGTTAATTATAATATTAAAATGGCATACCGCCAAGCCGAAGAACGCTACAGTGTCCCTAAGTCTGTAGTATTTAATATAATTAAAGTCCGGAAAACATCATTGTATTCAATTGGTTCAGGGCGAGTATCCTCTCTTCCAACAGCAGCTGAAAATGAGATATTAAAATGCCTTGTTACTCGTTCAAATATGGGATTGCCATGTGACAAACTTGAGCTCAAAACACTGGTAGGAGAATATGTAAAATTCACCGGTATCAAAATCCAATTCAAGGACGATATCCCCGTCAAAGATTGATACAGAGGCTTCATGAGACTTCGGAAGCTGGTTTTCCGGGAACACTCTACGCGTCGTCAACAAACGGTTGGATAGAGGAACCACAATTTTTCAATTGGTTGTTTAATGGTTTTATACCTTTTGTTCAAAATATACGTGATGGAGAAGGTTTACCAAATCAAGCTGCATTGTTGGTGTATGATAGTCATTGCAGTCAGATAAGTGTCCGTATAGTAGAGAAGGCTTTAGAAAATAATGTGATATTGATGCGCCTACCTAGTCATCTAACCGATAAGCTACAACCATTGGAAAAATGCGTTTTCGGCCCTTTAAAAACAGCTTGGGAGAAAAAACTGATTGCTTACGGGAAATTTCAAATGGGCAAAGGTTGTATGCGCTCAGTAAAGAAATGTTTTCGAAACATGGAAAGAGCCTATGATCGCTGACAGCATAATAACCGGATTTGTCAATACCGGAATAATAGCTCTTAATAGCTAGGTACCTACCTACCTTATCTGTATCTTGTTCCTATTAATGAATGCCCTTTCTAATGTGATTAAATATCATTTTTTTAATTAAAAATCTATTTGTTTTTATTTAAAAACAGCATTAAGGTACTTTTCCGATTCTTCTCTGATGGATAATATGCATATATGGGGTAAATATAAACATTATGGTAATCAATTTTTCAAGAAAATAATACAACCGGAATTCATGTCTGTTTACTTTTACCTCATAGGCGAGCTCCTAGCTCTAAGGGAACAGAAATTTGTTGTCCCCATTTACCCCAGTATTTTTAAAAACTATGGGGGAAATGTAAACAAGGAAGGGGTAAATGGAAACATTGCCCTATATCACTTTTGGGTTGTTATACTTTTATTAAGTCATCACAAGTGAAACATCTTGTATCTTATTTTATAATATCCGTTTTCAAAAGTTAAAAAAAAAATTAAATTTAATATTTTTTATTTTTCTGAAAAAAATGCTTATTTGAAAAATGCAAAAATCGTCCCCATTTACCCCAACCGACCCTACAAGTTGAGACTGACATAATATTATGTGTCATCTGTCACAAATATCCCAGGGAATTTTTTGAAACAGCAAGTTGGTCAACTTGCGAATGTCAACTTCCAAACCGAAAGTTGTAATAGTGAAAAAAACATTTTTCAACTTGCAGTTCAACTCTTGAGTTGATATCAACTCCGAAGTTAGCAAACTTGGGAGTTATCAGCAATTCGAACAATTGTGAATAAAACGGACCTAAGGGTATTAAAATTTTGAATAGGTAGTACATAGTTTGTGGCATGCCTTAATATTGATCGTAGAACCCTAAAAGTTGCCATATTTGTGATAAGCATTGAAAGTTTGTCGATCCAGTCATGTGCGTCCGGACGTCATCAATTTTACGACCATAGAATTCGAAGCTAGAGACCTGAAATGAAATACACCTACTCTCTAGGGGCCTCAATGGCAAAGATTTCTAAAATCTGCCTAGTACCACGCCCGATATTTGGAAAAAAGGTATTATCGAAGAAGTCTTTGGAAATGAAGGTTTAGTTCTTCGCAAAGTGTTATAAAACCGTATTTCTTAATATCATGTCAAAGAATATGTCTTGAAGAAAGTGAAGCGCGACCGACTCAGTTGGTACTGCCATGTTCAAAACAAAGATCTTACGAGCCCTGTCAATAAAGGAATACAAATCAATGTTTGTACACAATAGTGACAAGAGATAGCTAGACCTTAAACTTCCTGGACCACAAAAATGCGACAACACCTGTATTTGATTGGTGACAGTGAAAAAGTGATCAAAATCAGGAGGCCCACCTATACTTTTCGAAGTCAAACCCGCGAACCCCAGAGGCGGACCAGTAAGAATGTATTAAAGTGCCGGCATAAGACTAGCGATTTTTCTTGAATTATATTTTGCCGGCGATTATCCAGCATCTTTTCGAATACCTTTAATAAGATTGGTGGCATCGATATTAGGCGATATGAGGTTACTTCACTATGCGGTTTTCCCGATTTTGGAATCATTTCTACCTCCGTGACTTTCCATATGCGTAGCACATACCATAAATATGCGCTTGTTTTTAATCCTCTTTTTGAAAATTGTTTAAGAATTTTCCTGCAATTAAATCAAGCTCTGGACCTTTTTTTATGCATGCCTTCTGTAATTACTTTTTCAAGTTCTTTAGCTGTAACCGCCAAATATGTGTGTCTTCGTGTAACGTTTCCTCCTTTCCTTGATAGTATATATCTTCATAAGGACGTCATCAGGATACTCAGCAAACATTTTTACTTTTTCTTGCATTGACTTGCATTATTTCTACGATTGGAAAAGTGTGACATAGTTTATGTTCTGCCTAAGCTACTGTTTACTTTAGTACGACTTTAAAGAATCTTTTTTAAATCTAATGGATTTTCTAAGCTTAGTACATATTTAAATGGTTCAGTTTCGTTTTATTGCTTAGCGTTCCTGTCTGTTGCCAAAAATGTATAGCTTTTCTCTTCTCTGCAATAATTTAACATATTTTATAAAGAAAAAAGTTTTGTCTCATTTTGGGAATTGCAGTCCATGCAGCTTTTTGTGTTTATAAAACATGGTTCCGGCGGATAGGTGGATATTTTCTTCCGAAATCTATCTGAAGTACTTCCAGTCAGTTAGTCCATTGAATAGTTTTGAGCTTTCTTCATTATTATTTTTTTGCCGAGTCTAGATCTGGCCCTTCTTTCATTTTCATTTGATTGGAAGAAATATTTTTTGTTTTAAAGAAGTCGAGAACATCTGGAGTTGAGCTCCTATCTGTTGGTCATATTCGTCTTTTTCAACTTTTTTTCCATAATAAAGAAGATAATGCTTTCAAAGGCTTAACTCCCAATCGTGGAACCGCAATTCAAGCATTTAATTATTATTATTAATAAAAAAACATTATTATAGATAACATTATTTCATTTGACTCGGTTTTTGATTATTTTTTTAAATTATCGCAGCAAGCTCCCACAATGCATTCCAAAGGGCAAACGCAGTTTTGCGGCCTCGTATGCGTTGGTGTGTCTTTTTTTTATACCCTATTCTAGGGGTATATTAATTTTGACGCATAGTTTGTAACATACCTTAATATTGCCCGTAGACCCCCAAAAGTTACTATATTTATGATCAGCATCGATAGTAATGTCGATCTAGCCATGTCCGTCCGTCCGTCCGTCCGTCCGTCGGCAAAAATTAGGCCTTTAAACTGGACCTAGAGAGCTGAAATTTTAACCATATACTCTCTAGGGTCCCGAAATAATCAAGTTTACGAATTTTTGAAATCCGCCCACAGACACGCCCACAAACTCAAAAAAACAAAATTTTGGAAAAAATCGAATTTTGAGCTAGGAAGCTGAAATTTTTTATATATGATCTATGACTCCTAAAACTGCTCGAGATATAAAATTTTCAAAATCCGCCCACTGCCACGCCCACAAAAAAATAAAACAATTTTATTGAAAAACCAAAATTTGAGCTAGGAAGCTGAAATTTTTAATATATACTCTCTAGGGGCCCTTTAAGCTCATGTATAAATATTTTCAAAATCCGCCCACTGACACGCCCACAAATAAATAAAACAATTTTTTTGTAAATTAAAAGTTTGAGCTAGGGAGCTGAAATTTATAATATATACTCTCTAGGGGCCCTTTAAGCTCATGTATAAATATTTTCAAAATCCGCCCACTGACACGCCCACAAATAAATAAAACAATTTTTTTGAAAATCCAAAGTTTGAGCTAGGGAGCTGAAATTTATAATATATACTCTCTAGGGGCCCTTTATGCTCATGTGTTAATTTTTTTTTAAATCCGCCTACTGACACGCCCACAATTAAATAAAACAATTTTATTGAAACACCCAAGTTTGAGCTAGGGAGCGTTTTTTTTGATAAAATCCTTTAAATGTTATATATAACAAAATATGTAGAGCGTTCTTAACAATTTAACCATACTTAGACTTTTGTCACGCCCACTTATGAGGGATAGGAATAAGAATAGGGTATCCAACAGTTCGCCCAAGCGGACTGTAGCCCGTCCCTATGTTTTTAAATACTTTTTGTTATCGTTACTTTTTAGTTTTGTTATTGTTATGAAGATATAAACTTTGTTTTTTGTTATCGTTACTTTTTAGTTTTGTTATTGTTATGTTTCTTAATGAAGACATAAACTTTGTTTTTTGTTATCGTAACTTTTTTGTTTATTATTATAACTGCTTATATTTTATAACTGCTTTTGTTTTTTCACTGACTCAAATTATGTTTTGCTCCTGCAAATAGCCAAATAAAATTTGCTGTCGGTTGACTGTTGGATCAAAGAAATTTTCCGCATTTTCATTTTCAGGAATCATCATCTGGTTGCTCTAGCAGTTTGATCATCCTTTATAATGGATATATTGTGAAAGCCACATGAATTTACAACGATTTTGATCGCTGTACCTACTTAAAGCGGTCTGCTCGGTAAATTTCAACAACTTTCGAAATCTACCCTTGAGCAAAAAAAGAAGTGTTCCACAGTCATTCTGGTTGCTGAATTGATGTTGTTGAACCTCCGTTGTGAATCCGTTAAATTGCCATTATCCTTGAATGATGGCACTAACCAGCTTTTTGACGGATATGCGGAATCATCCAGTATTAAATATCCATTGGGAAACCAAGCTGCATATTCCGATTGAACTCTGGCGTATAAGTCGGATCTTCGCAGAACTCTGGAGTCATGGAGTGAACCGGGCTCACCACAAGTGATGTTTGTAAATTTTTTTTGGCCATCAACGACTGCTTGAAGAACGAGGCTAAAACTCTGTTTCCTGTTGTAGTAGGATTCTTTATCATGTTTTGGAACTTTGATCGAGATGTGAGTGCAATCAATAGCCCCAATAACTCCGGGAATTCGTTTCTTCTCCTCAAATAACCTCCGCGTCTCTTCTGCAACAACTCCTTGTGGCCATTTCACATACTCGTGGCCAATTGAAACTAGCCAACAGGTGACTCGTTGAACAACCCTCCACGCTGTCGATTTTGTAACTCCAAATAAATTACCGAGCTGCCGATATGTCACCGTATTACTAATGTACCATATGTACATGAAAACTGTCTTCCTTCCACCAATCCTTGACCTTCTTCCCTGCGAAAGAAGAGCTGCAAATTAGGACGAGCAGTTATTTTTAAACTATAGGAAAACAATATTTACATACAGCATCGATACATAAGCATCGATGGTCTCAATGAAGTTCGAGCACTTAATATGTTGCTCCTGTCCAAATTCCGATTCTTCAGAACTGCAACTTGAGCTTGAGCTGGAGCTTGAACTAGAGCTGTCTGCAAAAACCACAGCAAATAGATCGTTCATCTGCTTTTCATTCCTCTGACGGCGACTGCTTGAATCATCCATAAATAAATTTATTATCTAAAACAATATATTCCTTTATCGGAATTATATGTTCTTATGTATTCATTTATTTACATGAGCCTTTTCTTGGTTATCCATTCCTAATCGCTTTTATTTTATTTGTTTTCAAACGTGAAGGGTATTGTATTTTGGAAATATGTTAATGCGAAATTGTTTCTTATAATTTTAGAGTATGCTTGGCATCGATTTTAATTGGCGGAAGTTAATATTTGTCAAATCCTCCTAATCGTTCCTTTTAAAGACCATTATTTATTTTTTAATCAATGTTTATTAAATAATTACTTTATGTAGCCAAATATGCCAAATATTTATAAAAGGAAACACCCTGAAAGGGTCCTAGATGAGGAAGCCCTCAAACAAGCATTGAACGATATTAGCCGCAAAATTGAAACTCCAACAACTGCTGAGCGGAAATATAACGTTAATAGAACGACCCTTTTATATCGCTTAAAGCTTATATCGGAAAATCGAAGTGCTATCAATCTACAAAGCAGGGCTAGCACCAAATATTCTATAGGACAAGTCCTCACCACGTCACAAGAAGAAGAGTTGACAGATTATTTTAAGAAATGTTCAAATCTGCACCATGGCCTGACGTTTGATATGACTAAGTGATTTGTTTACGACTATGATATAAAAAATAATATAAAATGTCCTTCTTCCTGGGTTAGGGAGCAAGCAGCTGGACAAGTTTGGCTTTCGGGTTTCATGCGGCGAAATCCAACTATTAGTCTGCGAAAACCCGAGAACATAAGCTTGGCCCGTCTAATAACTTATTACAACTTAATTTATGAACTATTCTGTATATTTTGTTAATTTGTTCAAAATAAAACTATCTTTGTGTAACGTTTTTAAATGAAAGTTCGCAGACTGTCAAATTCTCCTACCTATTGTCAAAACCTCCTAAGGCAATGTCAAATCCTCCTATAAAGTGGGAGGATTTGACAGTTTTACTATATTTCTTTTTCGCTCCACATCATAAGAACCCTTTAGATTACACAATTGGAATATACACCCCTTTAAAGTCAAATATATAAGGAAAGTTTTATACCCCGACATTTTTAACGGTGCGCTAAATTTTGGTTCAAAATGACGTATCATCATTTTTGTGTCAAACCCTCCTCGCCTTACCCTACCCTATTCTAAGGGTATATTAATTTTTGAAAATTCAAAGTTTGAGCTAGGGAGCTCAACTTTATAATATGTACTCTCTACGGGCCCTTTATTCTCATGTGTCAATTTTTTTTAAATCCGCCTTTTGACACGCCCACAATTAAATAAAAGAATTTTATTGAAACACCCAAGTTTGAGCTAGGGAGCGTTTTTTTGATAAAATCCTTTAAGCGTTCTTAACAATTCAACCATACTTAGACTTTTGTGACGCCCACTTATGAGGGATAGGAATAAGAATAGGGTATCCAACAGTTCGCCCAAGCGGACTGTAGCCCGTCCCTATGTTTTGTTATAACTTGCATGTGCAAAGGGATTTTTATCACCCTTATAATGTACATAGTGACACAGCACGGGTATTGAGAAAAAGAGGAAGTAGGAAGGACGAGAAATCGATGCACGTTGGTTTTGAATGTTTGTAAATCATAATGTGTAGGATATGGAACCATTCCTTGCATTTCACTGTACGTCCGAAAGTAGTCTTGAAAGTGAACTTATAGGTATTCCTGGCATGGCGAGTATTGCGTTTGAGGTATTCTAGGAGTGGAACGCAGCTGGCTGTTTCTTTAGAGCACTTTTGGTGGAAATATCGACAGAACAACGACAGGCAGGATACATTACGACGATGTTTCAAAGAGTCAAGCGACTTGGTGATGTATCGATCGCCAATGGGTTTTATCGCGCGTTTTTTTATTCTGTGAAGCAGCTCCAAATATGTAATTGGAGCACCAGCCCAGATATGAGCGTTGTTCTCAAGTTTGGGACGAAGATCAGAAGGGGTGAAATATTTCTTGCATCGCTTAAGGAAGCCTAGACATTTTGCACCGTTTGGCGACCTCGAATATTGGTCATTAACACACATACCGAGAGTGGAAATTCTTTCGGTTCCAGCGATGCAATTGCAATTCATGGATTATGGCAGACTGTTGAGGTTTCGCTTCAATGACAAAAGACAGCATTGTGTTTTGGAAGCATTAAATTCCACCATACTGGTTGTACCCAGCTGACTATGCTGTCAAGGTCGGAATTTAATACGCTGAACATATGTTTTCGTTCCAGTTACACACCCGAAAGTTGAAGGGCGTCAACTATTAAATGAATATACGAAACTGGGGTACTGTCATCGGCGAAGGAATGAATCGGATTAGAAGTAACAGACAGGAGATCATTTATAAAAATGAGAAGAAGAGTCGCATGCAGCATTTATTGGGTGACTTTGGCTTCATTACCCAAATATAGGGTCGATGCTGCTCGGCCTTATCTCTCAACAGGCGTGGACTACTGTGGTCCATTCATACTGCGCATAGGCGCAAAGCGGTCACGTACTACAGTGAAGACCTATCTGGCCATCTTCATTTTTATGGCCACGAAAGCAGTGCATATTGAAGTGGTGGATGACCTCTCATCGCAGGTGTTTCTCGATGTTTTCACCCGTTTTTGCAGCAGACGCGACCCATGTCGAGATCTTTACAGTGACAATGGCAATTCATTCGTCGGTGCCAATTGTATGCTTCAAGAGGATTGTGCGGATTGGCATAGGGATCACAGTCAACAGTCACTAGCCAGTATGGGAACAAATTGGCACTTCATCGCACCTGGCGCTCCTCATCAAGGTGGACTTTGGGAGGCTGCCGTAAAATCTGCGAAACACCATTTGGTGCGGTTGGTCGGCGGACAAGTTATGTGGTACAGCCAGCTTTATACCTTGGCGGCGCGTATCGAAGCGTGTTTCAATTCGCGTCCGCTTATCCCACTGCACGACGATCCCGAGGATAAATTTGCTTTAACGCCAGCGGACTTTCTCATCGGAGCCCCCCTCCTCGCCGTGCCGGAACCAAAGGTTGATGAGATCCCGACTAACCGAATCAAACATTGGCCGTGGTTACGACAAGTACATCAGCGATTCTGGCAAAGATAGAGCGAGGAATATTTGACGACGCTACAAACGAGGAGTAAATGGCAGATTTGGTCAACATCCGAGTTGGTGATATCGTCATTATTCGTCAGGAAAATTTACCGCCGACTCACTGGCGGTTGGGTCTAGTGATTGGAGTGCATCCAGGCAGTGATGGACTGATCCGTAACGCCACGATTAAGACGACAGCAGGGATGCATACCCGGGCAGTACAAAAACTGTGCCGACTGTTGGAGGTAGAGGATTTCGAGCCAGGTGGCTCAACCAGGTGGCTCAACCGATGTTTGAAATCTACTACTGCAACCTGAAAATGATCACTCTGTTCTTCTTTTGGCATCACTGACGACATCTACTGTTGAATATTCGTGACCTTCCTCGAGCTGTCAAGTTCTTTTGTCAATCTAAACGCTTTTTTCCTTTGGATTTTGGAGAACATGGTTGACTTTTGGTAAGAGGTTAAGGAAGGAAAAATAAATTATTGAAATTGAGAAAAATCGTCTTTTTATCTGGAACACCGATTTTATTGCTTGTTTAAGTCTCAGCAAAGCCTTGCATTTTTTTGTTTTAAAAAGTAGACAAATATTTTACGTAAGAAAGTTTCGATATGCTCGGGAGAAGGTATATGAAGTGACATCTTAAGTTATATTTAAATTAATTAAGATTGAATTAAAGTTAACTTAGCGCTCACCTGGAACTAATTAAATAATTTGTGGCGAACATAGTCGCCATACCCGTATTCTTGTAAAACTCATTCAATTTGCTAACGGTAGATCACATTTGAATACATTTACATGATTAAGTCTTTATTCGAAAAGCTATAAGTTGTTATTTTACAAAGAGTTCCCCAGTCATTGTGAATATAGAATATTTAATTTATTCAATACTTCAGCACTTTCCAAAACAAATATGTTTCGGAAATGACAAGGTTCGCATTTATATAACTCAGCAAACGCCCCTTAGAATACTCGAAACAATGAAGATGTCAACAACCCAACCTAAAAGAAACTAAGCAAAGTTTTTCCATTTTGATACACATTCATTCCAGCCCACAACCGATAACAATATCTCTAATAGCACTCATGTATAAATTATCATAAAAAGAAAATAACCATTTTCTGCAAAATAATATATCGAATTGTTATGCTCCGTATCCTGCGGAACTCAAGAGCAGTAGCAACGGAAGTAACAAAGTCAATAATCTACTCAACGATATAGCACCTCTTGAATTCTTTGGATTAGTTTTTGATAGGATCAGTTCTACTCAAAGTGGAGGTTTTCGATAGGTAGCTTTTACGAGGAATTTTCTCATTATACGATTGCACCCATCGCTTAGCGCTGGCTACTCTGAAGTGCATCGTGCATCTACTATAACTGCAAATATAAAGGAGGGGATATCTGGAAAATTTTATTTGTTAATATCCTCAGCAGTAAAATTCTATGCACACTTTTCCTTTGAGATTCAGTCATTAGAAGAATACACATAATTAACAATCGGAAATAAATCAAAAAATGTTCTACTGCTATAGATACTTAACATAAACGGATAATGAAATAAAATAACCGAAGATTTCTATTTGATTTCTTGTACCTGCAAGGTTTTCCAATAAGAGATTTCCTTTTGATTTGCGAAGAAAACAGTTTTTTCTAGGAAATATGATTTGATTTCAATTGATAGAAGAAGGTTTGCCATAAATAATGAACAGCAATATCAGTCAAATAACTTTCGCACGACCTCTGTTGCACAACGTGAGACGTAAACAGTAAAGATTTAATGGAAATAGCAAGGCGATTGAATTTCAGTGAACGCAAAAAGATTGTATATAAATGGTATTACCGCATGATATATATGTGTCAATATTTTTGTTCTTCCATTTTTAATGAAAGACAGTCTCCACTTTATTCAGTTATTTGATTGTGGAACAGTGTAACAAAAACTAGAACTCTTTATAAGAAATATGATGGGCTTTACTAATAATCAGATTAAGTCATTGCTAAAACTTAAATCTGCACACTTTAAACGCCGAGTGTTGTCTGTTGTAGAAAACGACGATATCTAAAAAAGCTATTGTGGTACTTAAGTGGGAAGGTACTTTTATTATATTTATTGAAATGTTGTGTTTCAAAGGAAAAGATATTAGGCCATTACATAAAAAAGACTTTAATTAGATGTATACATCTAGTTTATTTATTGAATCATTAACAAAGTTCAATTTTTTATTTATCGCGAGTATCTCCCGGCTGTCAATATGTAATTTTAATATACAAGGTGGCGCAAAAGTCATCATCCTATCGGAAGAAGCTATAATTTTTGCAAATGGCGGCAAATGTAAATTCTACTTTGACATTTGTGAGGTTAATTGATACAGAAAAAACTTAAGACACCAATTAACATAATCCAAAAGCAGAACCAAAGTTTTTCATTCATAAAAAAAATTACAGCGCAAGAACATCGGGTGACAACTTTTGCGCCACCTGACAACTTTTGCGCCACCTTGTACATACTTCAGAGCATTGAATAACTACAAAAAGAACTGGACACCGCTCATTTTGAAGCGACATACGGACCTTCATTGCGGCGAAAATTTGTATTAACTTAGTGTATGCATATACCAGCTTTTCTAGATTCGTGCATTAGGTAAAATTAATTTCCCAAAATATTACCATGTTTATTTTTCTTGTGAATAGGAAGCGATGACAACAATTGAATCGTTTATTTCAGAAACAACATAAGTCAATGAGCATTAACTTTTCAGGAGCAACAAAAAATAATATTGATTTGTATCGATTGGATAAGAATCTATTGCAACTTTAGTTTTTATTTATTTTATTATGGCCATATTAATATTATAAATGCGAAAGTCTGTCTGTCTGTCTGTCTCGATTTAACGCCAAAACTACTAAACCGATTTAAATGAAATTTGGTACACAGATAGTCTAGAGCCTGAGTCCGCTTAACGCGGGAAAATGCTTCATCCGCTGTCCAGAAGCGGTGATCTAAGCTGATATCTAAGAAAAGTTGTAACTCTCGAATGCTTTCTAGCTCTAGATTTCTAGCTTTGGAATGACTCATCCAAATGCAATAGGATTTATAAGGTTCAATTATGTACAAAGATTTTAAGATATAAATCTTTGTAGGTTATCTTTGTAGATTATCCTGAAGTTGAACAATAAGCATTAAACTATTTATAAATTTTATATAATTCAAAAAAGTAAAATGTTCGATTGAAGCTAGATCGTTGGATTTTCCCAGCGTTGAGTGAAGGAAAATTTGTGTGTGTGTGCGGCACATATCTGTTTCTCTACCTCTACCTTTTGTATAATGTGATTTTTCTTCCTTCTTATACCCTATTCTAAGGGTATATTAATTTTGACGCATAGTTTGTAACATACCTTAATATTGCCCGTAGACCCCTAAAATTTACTATATTTATGATCAGCATCGATAGTAGTCGATCGAGCCATGTCCGTCCGTCCGTCTGTCCGTCCTTCCGTACGTCCGTCTGTCGGCAAAAATTAGGCCTTTAAACTGGACCTAGAGAGCTGAAATTTCAACCATATACTCTCTAGGGTCCCGAAATAATCAAGTTTACGAATTTTTGAAATCCGCCCACAGACACGCCCACAAACTCAAAAAAACAAAATTTTGGAAAAAATCGAATTTTGAGGTAGAAAGCTGAAATTTTTTATACATGATCTATGACTCCTAAAACTGCTCGGGATAAAAATTTTTCAAAATCCGCCTATTGACACGCCCACAAATAAATAAAATAATTTTTGTATACCCTATTCTAAGGGTATATTAATTTTTGAAAATCCAAAGTTTGAGCTAGGGAGCTGAAATTTATAATATATACTCTCTTTGGGCCCTTTATGCTCATGTGTTAATATTTTCAAAACCCGCCCACAATTAATTCTTTTTTTTTTTTTGAAAATTCAAAGTTTGAGCTAGGGAGCTGAAATTTATAATATATACAGTCTAGGGGCCCTTTATTCTCATGTGTTAATTTTTTTTTAAATCCGCCTACTGACACGCCCACAATTAAATAAAACAATTTTATTGAAACACCCAAGTTTGAGCTAGGGAGCGTTTTTTTTTATAAAATCCTTTAAATGTTATATAACAAAATATATAGAGCGTTGTTAACAATTCAACCATACTTAGACTTTTATTACGCCCACTTATGAGGGATAGGAATAAGAATAGGGTATCCAACAGTTCGCCCAAGCGGACTGTAGCCCGTCCCTATGTTTTTATGCACTTTTTGCAGTCTGTGTTGTTTTTTTATGGCGCATGGCCATGGGATTGAGAAAGATAGGGTATGAAATGTAAATCAGATTGAGAGGGAGTCACACTCAGAGTATATCCATTATAATGAGTAGGGCTACTCTCGACGTTTTCTTTATCAGTTCTTATCAGCAAGTATTTTGTTTTAAATTTGAGAAGTGGCAGACTGGCGAAGCAAAGCGAGCACGGGACAGCTAGTATTTCATAATTTGTATTCTTTTGTTGAGCTTGAAACATGGCCTTAGAGTGTGAAGCCACTACATTGCATATATTTTCCAAATTTGTTACTAGTTCAGAACTATATATTTAAACTCATATAGGCTTCTTTTTTAAGACAGTATTAACTTTAATTTTGAACAAAAGACAGGACATTTCATTGAGTGGTTTATTTGTATTCAACTGAGAAAATACATTCCGCAATTAGTTAACTAAGTTTTTAAGTCACTTGAACATTGTAAATAACAAATGATCACGATTGGAGGAAAGCACATTCCTCTGGCTGGTACGCATTTGTCGTTTAGAGATATTGTGTTTTTTTTTTGTAATCCAGTTTAAACTTTGATTTTTAACAGATTACATGTAATTTTATTAAGCAACCATTTTTTTGTGCTCAATCGAGAGAATACATACTGCAATTAGTTATTAAGTTCTTAAACACACTTGTTTTGCGAAAACGGTCAGCAATATAGCCAATAGCGGTCTCACGTGGTCGAATATGTTGAGTGTATTTTACACAAATGAAAGTGTAATACATGTGATGTATGTTTACTAAAAGTTTACCTCGCCTACAAATCTATGGGGCTTATTGAAAGGTTAGCCCAATATTAGTGGAATTGGATGGCTAAAAAGCCTTAGTGTTGCTTTTTCTAAAGAGCCGACCTGAAAATTAAGATGAGACATTCACTGCGTCCACTTTAAGATTAAATTTATTGCGTCTTTCTTAACCTATTTATACAAAATTCCTATTCTAATTATTTACACCTATTCACTAATACTATAAAATAAAATGCTTGTTGCAGCAGTAATTCTCAAAAACATAAGTGTTTCAAATTTGCCATCCGCCTGCACAATTTGACACCATGCACAACGCGGCTCAAGGTGAAGCGGAACCATAATCTCATCGCTTGCACCTTCGTTTGAAAATTGTGTGGATGGATAGTAATTACAATTTCATCGTCTGTGGCTGGGTGAAGCCCTTGTGTGAACTTTGAGTTGTTGTTCTCGTTGCCACGACTTGCGTCTGGAATTGTTATCTATGAAGTATTGAATATAATTATAGAGTTCTTCGATCCGGATGGTAGTTATATAATTACAGATATAGTATATGAAGATGAGGCACTAGCATCGAAGATAGTTCCGGTATTGCAAAGTAAGAATGTTTGTGTCATAGTTTTTGTCTTAATATGTGTCTTAGTTTGTGTATCCATCATATTACATAGGTGATGTTAATATTATCTGTCATGGCGACACCGAATCAATGAAGATTCCAATGCTTGCGAGTATGACGATTTTGATGGGGAGAATTTAACAATATCAGAGACAGTTCCAACTATGAAAGATATGGCAACACATTATTTTTCGGGATATATTTCTCATGCCATTTTAAAGAAACCCCATTCTAGAACATGCAAATTATTTATGTGCAAAGAGGGTCAAAATGAGTCATCTACAAATGCCGAGGGTCTTATTGAAGCTCGTCAATATGAGGATACTATTAATGATGGTTTAGTCATTCCTACTACACATTTTGTCGAGTTAATTGAACGAATTATAAAGTGCTTTGAGGAACGTTTTGAAACTCTATGCTTCGAACAAAATGTCCTCAATACTCTTTTAAACTTTTGTAGGAACCTATTTGAGCTTCCATGTTCCATTGAAGATCACAATCAAGAATTGATCAAGCACACCATGCGGGTCTTTTATGTGCGAAAATAAAAGTAATTAACTCCAAGGCAAAATGCACGAAAAGAAAACTAAAACAATTTGATATAAATACTTAATCATATATAACAGTGTTACCTATTAGAACTGTGCATACATATTTGTTAATAGTGTTGTTTTATTTTTATGCGTTTCTTCGAATTATATCAATGAATTTGAACTTGTATTTTTAAAATTTAATTTATTTTTTAAATACCTATCTATCGAAATAAAATTAAAAATTGTACCTTTATTATATAAAAATAAAAGCACAATTATCAGAAAAGGTTCTCAGCTCATACATATCATACCTTACCTATGCACCTACATTACATACTTTGAAAAACAAAATAATATCTAGCTATAATTATTCATATATGCAATCATTATGATAGCTACATATGCATATGTATTTGATTTTTATAATAGCAATGAACATGAAAACAACATTTTCAAATCTAATAAAAATTCCAAAAGTAAAAAGGAAATAAACACATAGGGACGGGCTACAGTCCGCTTGGGCGAACTGTTGGATACCCTATTCTTATTCCTATCGCTCAGAGAGTACTCGTATATAATATATTTCAGCTCCCTAGCTCAAACTTTGATTTAAAAAAAAAAAAAAAAAAAATTGTGGGCGTGTCAGTGGGCGGATTTTGAAAATATTTACACATGAGCATAAAGGGCCCCCTAGAGAGTATATATTATAAATTTCAGCTCCCTAGCTCAAACTTTTGATTTTCAAAAAAAGTTTTTTTTTTAAATTGTGGGCGTGGCAGTAGGCGGATTTTGAAAATATTTACACATGAGCTTAAAGGGCCCCTAAAGTGTATATATTATAAATTTCAGCTCCCTAGCTCAAATTTTGGTTTTCCAATAAAATTGTTTTATTTATTTGTGGGCGTGTCAGTGGGCGGATTTTGAAAATTTTATATCCCGAGCGGTTTTAGGAGTCATAGATCATATATAAAAAATTTCAGCTTTCTAGCTCAAAATTCGATTTTTTCCAAAATTTTGTTTTTTTTGAGTTTGTGGGCGTGTCTGTGGGCGGATTTCAAAAATTCGTAAACTTGATTATTTCGGGACCCTAGAGAGTATATGGTTAAAATTTCAGCTCTCTAGGCCCAGTTTAAAGGCCTAATTTTTGCCGACAGACGGACGGACGGACATGGCTAGATCGACATTACTATCGATGCTGATCATAAATATAGTAACTTTTAGGGGTCTACGGGCAATATTAAGGTATGTCGCAAGCTATGCGTCAAAATTAATATACCCTTAGAAAAGGGTATAAACAATCGAAGCGTAACGACAGCAACGATAAGTATGAAATATCCTACCTTAAACTGGTTAATAACAAAAAATTACCCATCCGGCATTCCTTGAGGGATATTTTTGTTGGGATATTATGCATTTTTATTTTTATCCAATCCATTTCACAAACCCGCACAAGCGATTACAGCGACGTATGAACCGCGTAGCCGATGTTTGCTTCGGTGCTATTTGTAGTTATTCAATGCTTCAGAGTATTAGAAACGCTCTTAACACTACTTACTCAGTGAGAAGTCCTGCCAGTGCTGGGCGAGTTAAGAAGGGTTATGATCTATATACTAATACGGAGTTGCCTATAACGTATTTCCACCCATTTTTGCTACTATACGTCACATAGATATGCCAACACTATATAGGGTAGGGGACAATACATAGAAGTGCACAATACAAAAATTATCCACATTTATAACACACATTATGAATTACAGCAGGTAAAATGAAGCGAATTGGATGAAATTATAACAACAACAATATTGCTGTGTGGTTACTTGATAATGCTTGAACATACTTGAAGTTACTTGTAAAAGCTTAAAGTTACTTTGAAAATGCCTGAAAAATTTTATATCATGTGAAATCAGAGAATGCAATGTCGAAAAATTTCATTTTCCGACTAATATGTACATAACGAATTAATCTTTTATGCTTAAACCCAAAATCTTGTGTTGTAAATAACTATTTCTTTCTTTTTCAATTTTCCTTTTCAATTTAACTTCTATGTAATAATTTCTTTAATATCTATGAAATGTCATTTCCGGCAGACGTCTATTTCGGCCATGCTCGTGTTCTCAAACACAAACTATTGTACATATATTTCATGAAATAAAGAATCTAATCTATCTATCTATCTATCTTATAGCAAAAATGGGTGGAAACACGTTATAGGGAACTCCGTATTAATATAGAAGAAGATAAAATTTTAGGTGCAGGGAAATAAGTCCACGGGAACTAAAGGTAAGATTAGACTGCATGCCAATTGCATTCAAATAACCACAGCCAAATGACCAGATTATCTGTCAAATGCCCAAAAGTTCAGCGCTGTCCAGGGTAGTACAAGGTGGCGCAAAAGTAATCCTCCTATCAGAAAATGCTATAAATTTTGCGATTGTCCCCTAATGTCAATTCTGTTTTGACATTTGTGTAGTAAACACATGCGAAATACACGTTAATAAACAATGTTACGCTACACTGCTCCAGAACGCGGAATATTGGTGACTATTTATTTGAGCAATCATCGGTCGGTGACTTTGGCACAACGTGAATTTCGTCGCAGATTTCCTACTCGTCCAACGCCTACTGGTGAAACACTGCGACGTTTAGCCGCTCGCCTCGAAGAGACTGGCACAACACGAGATGCTGCCAGGCGTGGCAGACCCCGGAGTAGCCGTTCTGCAGAGAATATTGCTGCTGTAGCCGAAGATGTCATGGAAGCGCCGTCGACATCGACCAGACGACGTGCCACGCAAATGGGTATCAGTCGACGGTCTTTACAGCGAATTTTGGTACAAGATTTGAAGATGTTTACGTGCAAGGTCCAGATGGTGCATCAGCTGTTAGCTGCTGACCGCCAATCGCGTCTAACATACGCTCAAGCCATCCTTAATCACCACCAAGAGGAAGATGATTTTTCATAAAAAATAATCATGAGTGATGAGGCCCATTTCCATCTTAGCAGGTACGTAAATAAGCAAAATTTACGGTTCTGGGGCACTGAAAATCCGCGTGTAACCCACGAAGAGCCATTACACCCGCTCAAAGTCACTGTATGGTGTGCTGTTTTCGCTGGAGGAGTCATCGGACCTTTTTTCTTCGAAGACGTCGCGGGCCAAACGGTTACTGTGAATGGTGAGCGCTACAGAGCAATGATCAACGAGTTCTTTTTGCCGCAACTTGATGAATTGGGATTGGAAAACATGTGGTTCCAACAGGACGGTGCAACGTCACACACTGCATGTGCCACAACCGATATGCTGAAGGATGCATTTCCCGGGCGCCTAATCTCCCGTTTTGGCGATTTGCACTGGCCAGCAAGATCGCCTGATTTGACCGCTCCAGACTTCTTTTTGTGGGGCTTTTTGAAGTCGCGGGTTTATGTCAACAAGCCTCAGACTCTTGCAGCTCTTAAAGACAATATCAGTCAAGAATGTGAGGACCTATCGCCGGAAGTTTTGGCCAAAGTGATGGAAAATGCCATAAAAAGGGCTCAAATGACAATCAACTGTGGCGGCGGCCATTTACATGACATCATATTCTCGACTTGATGTAAAAAAAATTAAAAGACCAAATAAAAATAATCCACAAGAAGAATCAAAGTTTTTCATTTTTTTTTAAAATTACAGCCAAAAAACATCGGAAGGTTATTTCTGCGCCACCTTGTATAACAGTCGACTTTGTTTTTTTTTTCAACTTATAGAATAAATTGGTCGAATTTCGAAAATGGGGCGACTCCTAGTCCCTTTAATCCTAAACTTAGCTTCGCTAAGTTACTATTTAAAGTCCTTTTTAGTATTATTTATCCTCTTTTTTTATTCAATAAATGAAATTGTCCAGAACCTTGTACAAAAAGGCTCTGAACCTCTCGATGCCTACAATCTAATTAAAAATGAGATACAAAAAGACCCAAACGGGGCATCGACGACAAAAAAGAGGTCTCTACCCTTATGCTGACCTTTAAATATAATGAAAGTCTCGAAAAGACCTACAGTATAAGAGGGATTATGGGCATAGTTGTTAAGATTGAACCCCTGCGGAAGTCAAAAACTGTACCAGTGTAAACGCTGATAAGCCTTTGGATATACGGAAAATTATTGCAACCGAGAGTTTGCTTGTGTTAAATGTGAAGGCAAACGTAGCACTAAAAACTGCCCAGTGAGCAAAAAACAGAAAGCCAAATGTGTTAAGTATCAAGCCGATCATCCTGCAAGCTTATGAGGTTATCCAGTTGCCAGCAAATTCCAGAAAAAAATTAAACCACTAACAAGCTTAGAAACTTCGCGAACGCAAAATTAATAGTTGAAGGCAGAGAACCGACGGTTGTGAACAAACCTAAGAACCAACCGACGAAAGTACAAAAATGACGAAAAAATAACATATGTTGCCGAAGAATTAAGAAACCTCCATTAAAGAATAATTGGAACTTATCCTAAAAAGGATTGACAAACAAGATTTGAACATCAAACAGCTAAGCGAGGAAATCGCTCTTAAAAAAAGCAATGACGGACAGCACGCCTAAAATCGCAACATGGAACGCAAACGGTCTTTTACAACATGTATCCGAATTAAACATCTTCTTAGAGATAGAGCATATAGACATTTATCTGGAGTCCGAAATACACTTCGCCATAGGACAATCTATTGAAAACAAAATGCCAAAATATACGTGTTACCACGATCCGCACCCAGCAGACAAAGCTAGATGAGGATCGGCAATACTTCTAAAAAAGTGCTTAAAACACTATCAAGAAGCCGAGTTATCCAATGAAAACATGCATCTGACAACAGTCAGTATTGATATTAAAAAGAAAGTTTTTAAAATACTCGTAGCAGCAATATACTGCCCACCGAGCTGCCCTACAACTGAAGAAGACTATGCAGAACTCTTTAATTTACTAGGTCGTAACTTTATTGTTTGTGGCGACTTCAACGCCAAACAAACCCAATGAGGATCAAGGCTTATAACACCCCCCGATTGATCGCCTACCTTGTCGTGGTGGTGGGGCTTAAGTACTTCCCTCCCTGTTGTTAATCGACAAAGAGGGGTGGAAAACTAAAAGGCATCAAATCCAAGGAAAGGTTCGACGCGCCGAGACCTGCATGGCTGAGGGAGTGCTCAGTCGCTAGTGCAAACTCTGGATACCTGGGGACCTCCAGTTTTAACCCTAATTCCCCTTATCTGCATACAGGGGGTGAGTGCAGATGGACCTTCCTTCCCCCTTACTCGTGGGACTTAAAAATGAACAAAACCAACAAACCAAACAAACAAAACAAAACAAAAGAGACTAAGGTGCAAGGATCGGGCACCACTGACTCTATAAATACCGATCCCCAAACGGAACGACTGACGGAAGAAGAAGAAAATCTTCTTCTGAACCCTTTCGCCAATCTTGGAGTATGGGATGGGGAGAGCGTTGGAACGGATGCTGGCATGGAGGGCATGAACCTTGATGTCAGCGACACCTGTTCCGTCGCTAGCTCCAACCTCTCTTTATTGTCAACCTCCTCCAGACGGAAAAAAATTACAAACTGCAGGACAACGATAAAAAGACTAGGTACAAAAAGATGGGACGAACTAACTGAGACTAACCGCAAACGGCTACATAACGCACGTGCGTATCTGCAGGAACAGCATCTAATGGAGAATGAGCCTACTGCTCGTACACCGGCGGAAGCTGATCCTGGGGATAACACCAGCGGTAAGAAATTGATGGGGCCACCCTCCTCCCAGATTGGCAAAGTCCATCCAGGGGTAGGGTCGACCGCATCAACCACTATGCCAAAGGATGCCACCGAGGAACCGTCAAACCGTTCAATTAGATGTTGCATCGAGCCTCTTGCTCGTACGGGTCTAGAGAAGGGGGAGATGCTCCCTAGGGTAAAGAAGATGTTGCCTGCGGACGATCCGATGAAGAAAAACCTGCTCGGCTCACCGCAGACAATACCTTCGACGCCTAAGACAAACGTGACAATGACAATGACAGACACAAAGACTGAACGACTACAGGAACCGACCACAGGACTACCAGACTCACCGGCCAGACGTTGCATCGAGCCTCTTGCTCGTACGGGCCTGGAAGGAGAGAAGATAGTCACTGAGGAGGTAGGAGAGAGGGAACTGCATCTGGAGAACATCCAGAGCCTCAGCTCCACTTGTAATTTAGATGCGGTATCCTCCCACCAACCAGGTAACTGCAGTCGCGACGTCTCGGGGGGCAACTTGACGATGGACAGCTGCCAAACAGTCGTGGAGGTACAGCCTACCAATCTCGAACGGGACACTCAGAGAGCGTCAGACTCTAAAGTCCCCAAACCGAAAAAGCCTCTAGAGGAGCATCAGATAATGCGCAGGCAAAGACGCAACGCGCTTAGGATCGTCCGTAAGATTGGCAGCAACATTCCGGAATCCTTAACGGAAAAGGAAATGCTATCCCTCGACAAGGCAAGAGAACGACTAAGGACACTACCCGACAACACAACGGTAAAGAGTAAGCGTGTGCCCAACTCTAAGACAGTTCCGAAAAGACTGACTGGAAAGGGGAAGGATAGCCCTCTGCTCTCCACTCCAATCGCAGCCAGACTCAGGAAACCCGTAATTGGCACGAGTGCGGACGCCCAATCCAATCTCGACCCGATTGCGAGCACGTCCAAGAGGGCGAGACAAAACGACACGCTTTCCCCAATCTCTCAAACGAACGCTCGAAAGAAAGCCAAAGTCTCTATACCAACTGCAGTTGGGCAACAAGTCGCCGTAGTAGACTACGGCAACCCTTCACGGAAGTTGACAGAGGACCAATGGCGACTCATTGAACTTCGAATCCTGGATGAGGTGAATGAGGCAATCCTTAAAAACAAGGAATCCCTCCCGCTTTTTAGCACCCTCAACACAATCCAAGGGTTCAAACTTATGACCTGTGAAGAAGAACACACTCTCACATGGCTCAAAGAGTTTATTGCCAGGACGAAAGCGCCATGGCCAAACGCCGACCTTCGTTTGATCGACAGGAAGGAGATTGTACGGATGACAAGGCCTAAGGCCAAACTTGTTGTACGAGGACCTCATATCCCGAAGGATCGTATTGAAAGATATCTACGATCCTTAAATACCGATCAGCTGAGCCACACTTGGGAAGTGATCGAGATGGGAGAATACAAAGAATCAGGCACGGAAGTGGTAGTGTTGCTTAGCCACAAATCCATTCCGTTGCTGAAAAAGATAGACTTCAAAGTTCGCGTCGGCATAAACCGATGCAAGCTCAGGCTTATTGCGAACTCGGTCAATAAAAATAACAAGGGGGGGGGGGGGGGGGGCGTCTAAAAACCGTGATGAAGATAGTACAAATAAACCTTCATCACAGTAAGGCGGCTAGCGCCAACCTAATCTACCTCATGGAGGATAGAAAAATAGACCTGGCCCTTATTCAAGAACCCTGGGTAGCAGGAGGCAGAATAAGGGGTTTAAACTCGAAGGGGCTGGCCCTGTTTAAAACAGTGCAGACAGATCCAAACAGTAAGATCAGAACTTGCATAGTAGCTAGGAAACATATTAACCTCTTTCTTCTATCTACCTACAGTGATAACGACCACGCGACGGTAAAACTTGAGCGCAATGGGCTCCCTCCGCTGATTATAACATCGTGCTACATGCCCTACGATGCAACGGAAGGACCACCGTCAGACCTGACACACCTTATTGTGCAACGGGCTACACGAGAAAGATGGGACCTGGTGATGGGATGCGACGCCAACTCTCATCATGCCCTATGGGGTAGCTCAATCACAAATACAAGGGGTGAGTCACTTTTTGAATTTCTTATAGATCATAACTTATTAATAGCTAATAGGGGCTCAGAACCAACTTTTGTTATTAGAAATAGGCAAGAAGTAATCGATGTTACAATATTAAGTAACTCGAATACAATCAAAATAGACCAGTGGAAGGTAGTAAGGGAGGAATATTTCTCTGATCATAAGATCATTGAATTCCTAATACCAGACACAAACAATCCCCCAAAACCATACAGGAACCATAGGAAAACTAACTGGGACCTTTTCAATGTGGAAGTGGGAAAGAACATAAGAACGCTCCAGACAAATGCAGCGCATGCACCTGAGAGTACAGACAGGAATGCCGAGGATCTAGGTAAAATCCTAGGTAAAGCCCTCGAAAAATCATGTCCCCTGAAAACGAAGAGCAGAAGAAAATCGACTCCTCCCTGGTGGACAAAAGAACTGTACGACATTAAAAAGGAAACTAGAAAACTTTTCACTGTAGCTAAACGTACAAGAATGGACAATGACTGGGAAACCTACAAGGCCATCAAAGAAAGTTCAAACAGAAACGCAACGAGCAAAGCGATCTTCGTGGAAATCCTTCTGCAGCAAGGTGGAAAACACCACAGAATCAGCTAGGCTCAGGAAAATACTTGCTAAAGAACCAGTATCCTTGGGATCTCTCAAGGATCCTAACGGCAACTGGACAGAATCCTGCAACGAAACGCTTAAGCTCCTCCTTGAGACTCACTTTCCAGGATGCAACAATGAGCACAATAACTAGGAAGATGAGCACTACACGGAGCATGCAGCATCAGCGGAAATTATAACGGAAGAAAGGATAAGATGGGCTATCAACTCCTTCTCTCCATATAAATCTCCGGGTATTGATGGCATCTTTCCTATGATGCTACAAAGATGTGAAGAATATATAACCCCACATCTCAGGAACATATTCCTAAGTAGCCTAAAATGGGGATATGTACCAAAAGTATGGCGAGAAGTTAAAGTGGTTTTCATACCCAAAGCTGGAAAACCCAGTCACACTACCGCTAAAGACTTTAGGCCAATCAGCCTAACCTCTTTTGTTCTAAAAACTTTTGAAAGGCTGATTGACATCTATATTCGTAGCAAACTGAGTCCAGAGGTCCTATCCCCAGCTCAGCATGCGTATACGAAAGGTAAAGGTGTAGAGACAGCACTCCATAGTGTAGTCAGCACCATAGAAAAGATATTAAGGGATAAGGAATATACTCTAGCCGCCTTCCTGGACATTGAGGGTGCCTTCAACAACGTCCAAGGGGAAGCGGTAGAAAGAGCCCTAGTAAACCTAAATGTGGAGAATACCATTATTAAATGGATAATGTGCATGCTTAAAAGAAGATGCACCAACTCAGAGTTAGGTGGTGAAATAATCAAGGTGTCAGCATCCAGAGGAACTCCCCAAGGCGGAGCCCTATCACCCTTTCTATGGGTACTCGTTTTAAACGAGACTCTGATTGAACTTAGACTTAGTGGAGTCAAGGCAGTAGCTTATGCAGACGACTTAGCACTGCTAGCGACAGGGAAATTCCCATCCACTCTAAGCGAACAAATACAGAACGCCTTATCTATGGTTGGTACCTGGACAAAAAACTGCGGATTGGCGGTTAACCCACAGAAAACAGTACTGGTCCTCTTCACCAATAAAAGGATTATACCACAATTTAATAGGCCAACAATTGAAGGTACTCCACTACAAATATCAGAATTCGCGAAGTATCTGGGCGTGATTCTAGATAGAAAATTAAACTGGAGCCTCAACATAAAAGAAAGAGCAAAGAAGGCAATGATAGCCTTATATGCCTGCAGCAGAATTTTCGGCAAAACCTGGGGTCCTAGTCCCAAAATTATCATGTGGCTATATACGGCAGTGGTAAGACCTATACTCACATATGGTAATTTAGTATGGTGGCAGGGTTTGTGCAAGGCCACCAACCTTAAGATCATGACTAGAGTCCAAAGAACTGCCTGCATTGGTACTACTGGGGCCATGAGAACCACCCCCACAGCGGGGTTGGAGGTAATTCTCAATCTTAAGCCTCTAGACCTTTTTGTACAAGAATCCGCAGCAAACAATGCCTTGCGGCTAAGCCCAACGGAAAACTGGAAACCCAGTACAACAGGACATGCGCGGATTCTAAAGAAATTTACGGGTGGTAATGTATGCACAGACTACAATACCCCCAAACTAGACTTTACAAGACCATTTACTGTCTCGATTCCCTGCAGGGAAGAATGGCATGAGAATCAAATACCAGTCCGTGCAACAACGATCCCCATCTACACAGATGGCTCCATGATGGATACTGGCGTTGGCGCGGGTTTCTATTCCGAAACACTCGGAATATCTGGCTCGATCAGACTCCCCGACTACAGCAGCGTCTTCCAAGCTGAGGTTCTGGCGGTGGCAACAGCCGCTAAACAGGTTGCAATGACGGCAATACCACAAGCTGATATTACCTTCTTCATTGACAGCCAAGCGGCAATAAAATCGATTTCCGCCACAGAAATAAAATCGAAGCTTGTAAGTCGCTGTCGCGAAGAGCTGCGGGCTGTTGGCGCGCAGCACAGTGTAAGACTCTGCTGGGTCCCCGGACACAGTGGTGTTCCGGGAAATGAAAGATCCGATGAACTGGCAAGACAAGGATCCTCCCTTGAATTAAGAGAGGCTGACACAACGGTAAAAACCCCTCCCTGTTACCTTAAACAGGTGATTGGTGATAAAACGCTGATGACAGCTAACGAAAGATGGAGTGCACTTGACTCCTGTGTCATCACCAGGAAAATGCGGCCACTATATGACAAACGAAAGACCGAGAGAATCCTACAAATGAACAAAAAGTCTTTGTCCTCTCTCACAGGTGTTATCACCGGACACAACATGCTGGGCTACCATGCAAAGAAATTGTAGCTCAGCACAGATGAACTCTGCAGAGGCTGTTGGGACGAGGAGGTGAATGAGGATACCCCTCATTTCCTCTGTCACTGTCCTGCACTCTGTCACATAAGAAACAATGTCCTTGGCAGATATTTCTTCCAGGACTTAGAAGAACTCTCCGGCAAGTCTGTAAACGACTTGCGCAAGTTCATCAACGCATCGGGATGGTTTGTAAACCCGCTAGGTTTTTCATAGGTTTTTCATTGTTCCCAAGTAAGGGAATCATAACCTCCAGGGTATCACAAAGGGTCTACATAGACCCAAGTGTGACGGGAGCAGGACTCTCTTGCCCCGTCAACCCAGCAACCTAACTAAGGCTTATAACAACAAAAGGTAAACGACTTTGCCAAGCAAGCACAAATGTGAATTCTATTCCACTGGATTGCCTGCCAACTGGCCATCTGATCCCTACAAAATACCAGACTTAGACTTTTTTGTTAAGGTATTAAACACCCCCTTCGGGATAGGGGTTAGAATTTACCCGAGGTAGGCATACCGGTCATACGAGGCGACTAAAATCCAAACTGGGGGTGGTTCCCCACCAGGCCCCACGTGGTTCATAGGGGAGTCTCGGTTTCATACGCTCACTATCTGAGGGTGAAGGATTATAGCAGAGATGTAAGCGATGTCTTTATGTGCTTACACTATGGTCTGCGCCCATGCAGGCTGCGCTTTACTCGCTGTTAATGCCCTACGGCGAACCAAACCAAAAGAAAAAGTATGAAGGTAAAACCTAAGGTTGTATCTAGTCCAGGTGGCACTCGCAACAGCGAAAATCCAACCGTGGTCTTAACGAACGCTGCACTTTAATTTTTTTAAATCATGTGTGTAAATATTATACAGGATTGGCGAAAGAACCGAACTCTGAGGTACCCCTGATTCAAGAAACCTGGTGATAACCAGTTAGATATTAACAGAAACTTTGAAAGAAACCCCTCACGAAAATGGCTGGAATAATTTCACTAAGTAGAATATAAAACATAGGCTTAAAAGTTTATGCAGTAAACTTTAGTGCCAAACGGCGTCAAACGCTTTTTGACGTCAAGGGTACTTTTTCCCATGAAACGATGTGCTTTAATGCCGAATTATTTAGCAGATACAATGTGATGCTCGTTCAGGTGTCAGCGATTCGACTCGGGAATTGCCTTCCTGTCGAATTGCAGACGATAACTTCAATACCCATGTTCGAGAGGAGGATATTTCAACACCTATCAACCTAATCTTATTAACGCTATATTTAAGAATACGATCTTTATATAAAAAAAAAATAATATAATATTAGTTTATAAATTTTATTTTCAATAATTTTCGTATAAGTTTTCTTTTCTGTAAATTTTTGTTTTATTACTAGATACTTAATTTTTAGATTTTAAATCTTGTAGTATCGTGTAACAATAAGTTCAAATAAATACAAATAAATACAATTACAAAGGTGAGTTGTTAATTTCATTTTTATTTTTTTAAAGGACATACTAGCATCTTTATCTGCCTTCAGAATCGGCATTGCTTTTGCTGTTTTCCATTCGTTGAGAAAATATCAATGTTTAAGGCAGAAGTTAAAGAGCCACTGCAAGATCTGTAAACCGCTTCTTTTTATGCATCGAAACCTGGGGACTGGGGAATTTTACAGTTGCATTCCAATGGCCTCTACATCTTCAATTGAAACTAAGTTTCCTTCCAACCAATGTAGCTTGAGCGCTCGTTATAACAATGCAGTTTTGAACTGCATTCTCTTCGACATTATATCCGCTATGGACATCCGGATCTTCTCAGATAGTCAAGCCGAGCTAAAATCTCTGGATTCTGTCTCCACAAACACCATCGTAGTCCGTGACTGTCAATCATCTCTATAGTGGCGATGGCACAGCAGTTTAACATTCACCTTTGCTGGCTGCCAGGACGACATTCTAGGGAACTGTAGGGCGGATGAACTCGCCAGGAAAGGAACCACACTGCCCCTTCAACCTGATAAAGGTCCCTTAGGCATCCCAATTGCTACATGCAAACTCATGTTTACGAGGGAGACCATTGAGAAAACTAACCTTAGGTGGACAAGTGGCAACACTTGTCTAGCGACAAAACAGATTTGACCAAAGCTGGATCTGAAACGAAAGTGTTTGATATCTCTGAACAGACTGCACATTGGTGCTACAATTGGTGTAATCACCGGACACTGTCTCATAGGCAAGCATGCAACAAGGCTTAGCGTCTATACTAATGACTTCTGCAGAAGCTGCATGGGCGAGGAGGAGGATGAGAAAATTCTCCACATTCTCTGCCCATGCCCTGCTTTCTCTCGAAGACGAAAACTCCATTTAATATCTTTCTTTTACAATGATCTTAGCGATCTCATTAACACCGACATCAAAAGTCTGTCAAGCTTCATCAAAAGCTCCAACTGGTTCAACGACAAGGAAGATGATATATCTGTGTGGTATCACAATTTATTTATTTATTTTCATCAAACGGAGGTACACTTAGTCCTCTAATGGATTACATACTTAATTCGACAAATTATTAACATAATTAATTAACCTCACCAAAGTTTGTTAAAAGCATAAGCAATTGATTTTTGAACGTATTTCTACTTATATTAGAGTGAAGACCAATGAGATTCCCAACTGAATTAACTTCTCTTAAGCATCTACGAGTAGTTATTGTTTCATTATATCCATATTGTACTCTATGAATAGGCTCAACAAAAATATTTTGATTCCTCAATGGTATCACGCGTCTTCGATATCTGATCTGTGTAAGCAGTTAAGGACAATTTATATGCTTAGTTATAAGTTCTCTCACAAACATGATCGAAAAATACGTCCACCGAATACATAACAAGATTCCAATCAGTTGGCATCTAATATTATATGGTGGCACGTCGATATTCCAATTAAGCTTTTTTATCGCAGCTCTAGTAAACCTTTTTTGAATCTTCTCTATCATTTTAGAGTGAATATGGATAATATGGATTCCAGATAACAGAGCAGTAATCTAAGGAAGACCTCACATATGCAAAATATAAGTATTTTAGGGTATGCGGGTCAGAAAAATCTTGAGAGTTTCGCAAGATAAATCCCATCATTGACCTGCATTTTGTGACGAGGTAGTCTATGTGACTATTAAAATTGAGCTTATAGTCGAATAATACGCCTAAGTCTTTTTTGGATTAGATGCTTTCCAAGGGTAGATTTGTTATACTGTAGGTAAACTGAATTTGTGCACTATTGCGCTTTAAAACATTACGATTTAAAAAGTTAATTGTACACCAATCTATTGAGGTCTTCCTGCAACAATAAACAGTCCTGAAGTGATTTAATAGACCGAACAATTTTCAAGTCATCAGCGAACATTAAGCATTCAGAATTAAGGATGACATTGGGAATATCATTAACAAATAAAAGAAATAACAAAGGCACAAGATGGCTGCCTTGGGGGACTCCCGAAGTAGCGTCAATGCGATCTGAGACAATACCATTAATACTAACAAACTGCGAGCGTCCTCTTAAGAAAGAATTGAACCATTCTAAGAGACTTGAGTGAAAACCAATGTTACGCAATTTATTAAGAAGAATATCGTGGTTTACCCGATCAAATGCGTCTCCCCTCAAGTCGGATACTAAATCGGACAGCGCAACTACTACTTCAGAAATCCATAAATATAAGCTACCAACGTTAATCGAATTCGATGAGTAGTCAGATATCGTACCTGCTCATAAGATAGGCGCATTATTTGCATAGACAGATTTCAAATGGCTAGTAAACATGTTGCAAATAACTGAGAGGTCTGATGGCAACGCGCCATTATACTGCATGTCGATTGTTTTTTGCAATTGATGAAACTCCAAAATCGATTACTATTGACTTTAAGGTCTGATTCCACTGAAAGGACATATTGCTTATATACCAATTTGTTAAGAACTTTAAAATCTTTTTGAAGCCTCCTATATTTCAGAAGCAATTCTCGATCAGAAGATGATTTGCGCAACTGTTTATTAGTCTTCTTTTTCAGGTTATTTAGATGGATTAATCTTTTATTAAACCGTATGGGCTTTGAGTTTGTCCTAACCTTAGGTGTGATTACGTCGATTATGTCATTGACTATCATGATCAGGGAATTATATGAGTGTTTCAAATCTATGCCATCAAATATTTAAGACCACGCAATACCATTTAGACAATTTTTAGGGTTCCGTAACCAAATGGCAAAAAACGGAACCATTATATATAGATTCGTCATGTCTGTCTGTCAGTCTGTCCGGGAATGTCACAGCCACTTTTCTCCGAAACTATAAGAGCAATACTGTTGGAACTTGGTAAGTAGATGTATTCTGTGTACCGCATTAAGATTTTCACACAAAAATAGAAAAAAAAACAATAAATTTTGGGGGTTACCCATACTTAGAACTGAAACTCAAACATTTTTTTTTCATCAAACCCATAAGTGTGGGATATCTATGGATAGGTCTTCAAAAATGATATTGAGGTTTCTAATATCATTTTTTTCTAAACTGAATAGTTTGCGCTAGAGAAACTTCCAAAGTGGTAAAATGTTGCCCCCCCCCCTAAACTTCTAAAATAAGGGAATGATAAAACTAAAAAAAATGTATGATGTACATTACCATGCAAACTTCCACCGAAAATTGGTTTGAACGAGATCTAGTAAGTATTTTTTTTTAATAGGTCATAAATCGTAAACCGCAATTTACCTTTCATTCAATCAACTCAAATATATAAAAAAAAAAATAATTTCATTAACATAAACCTTATGCGTAAGCCGTGAACCAATTTTTTCTAATAATAAATCTGTAATAGTTTCCTAAGTAAATAATAATTATAATTCGCACGGAACCCTTCATGGGCGAGTCCGACTCGCACTTGGCCGACTTTTTAGGTCATCGGAATCAAGTATCTATCCAATTTAAATTCAGCAAATTAAAGTCCCCCATAATGGACTTTTCATTGGTCTAAGTGTGTCGGCCTCTGCCGACTGCCACTATAGCCTAACCTAATCTACATCGAGTTTCGCACCGCTATGTTTTTTATATTTTTCCACAGGAAAGAAGGTTTGACACCTGACAGAAGTCCAACATTACGGCAAAAAATTCTCTGAGTTTATGATATGAAATTCCCTAACAGTGACGTATAAATGCATCAGCAGACAACACAATTACAGGCAGCGATAAATTTGTAGGAAGGGACACTCGAATGGAACAGCAGTACGACAAATAGAACAGGCGAGGCTCTACGATAAACTACGACGCTAAGTTACAGCTTCTAGATGGAGTACAAAACTCAAATTTAGCTTAAAATACTTGGAAGGGATTGCCCATTATGGCCATTTTGGTAATAAATAGGTTTTTGTAACTGAAATTACAAGTTGAAGGAAAGGAAGTCAAAAAAAAGTGTGGTTTAGACCACACGACTGAAGTAAAACTTCTTTAGCTCCATCTCTATGTATATATATATATATATGTTTATATATGTATATATGTATAATATATAGGTACATGTGTATACATATAAATATATTAATTTTCTACAAATATTTAAATTTAATATGGGTTTTCATTGATATCTTAATTAATTTTTTTTAATAGTTTTTTTTATTTTTGTTCATTATTTGTAATATTTTCATTATCGGATACATCAGTAATTACTGTGGTTGATTGGAAGACCGAGACAATAGGCTTACGGTAAGTGAAATAAGATACATATGTTTTCGAATGAAAATTAGAAAGATATCTAGAGAAAACTGCATCGATTGTTGTTCCATGTCTTGTGGTAGGTTCATTTCTGTTATTATTCATTTGTAGTTCTAATTTATCTTGTAGACAGTTTACCAAGAGTTATCCATCTTCGGACGCGAAATTAACATTGAAATCTCCTGCTAAAATTAGTTTCAACGTATGATATATATCATAAGTGTTTTATATAAATTAACTGTGTTATTGGGCGAAATGTAAACAACTATCATTATGATTCATTGTTGTTTTTTGTCTCCAGTTGTGTGTCTGTTAAATGCGCCGACTGTAACAAATATTACATGGGACAGAGAGGAAGAAGCTTCCACGAAAGATTCATAGAACATAAACCAAAATAAAATACAAAGTCCAACTACGCTCTACACTTAATTGACAACGACCACAACTTTTCCGACTTCGAACCAAACCTTTCACCCATCCACATATGTAAGAAGAGCAGACTACTTGATGCCCTTGAAGAATATGAAATATACAAAGCCAACAAAACGGAAGAGGACAGATTCTAAACGACAAATTATTATTTAAAACAAACCCACTTTATGACACCGCACTCAAGTACAGCACCTAATAACGCAACAAGAATAAAACCACAAAAAGAAACAAACAACAATAGACACCAGCATATATAAAACAAACTGTCAAACAACATAACATAATATATATAAAACATAGGGACGGGCTACAGTCCGCTTGGGCGAACTGTTGGATACCCTAATCTTATTCCTATCCCTCATAAAAGGGCGTGACAAAAGTCTAAGTATGGTTGAATTGTTAAGAACGCTCTACATATTTTGTTATATAACATTTAAAGGATTTTATCGAAAAAAACGCTCCTTAGCTCAAACTTGGGTGTTTCAATAAAATTGTTTTATTTAATTGTGGGCGTGTCAGTAGGCGGATTTTGAAAATATTTACACATGAGCTTAAAGGGCCCCTAGAGAGTATCTATATATTATAAATTTCAGCTCCCTAGCTCAAATTTTGGTTAATAAAATTGTTTTATTTATTTGTGGGCGTTTCAGTTTTGCGGATTTTGAAAATTTTATATCCTGAGCAGTTTTAGGAGTCATAGATCATATATAAAAAATTTCAGCCTTTTAGCTGAAAATTCAATTTTTTCAAAAATTTTGTTTTTTTGAGTTTGTGGGCGTGTCTGTGGGCGGATTTTAAAAATTCGTAAACTTGATTATTTTGGGACCCTAGAGAGTATATAGTTAAAATTTCAGCTCTCTAGGCCCAGTTTAAAGGCCTAATTTTTGCCGACGGACGGACGGACGGGCGGACATGGCTAGATCGACATTACTATCGATACTGATCATAAATATAGTAACTTTTCGGGGTCTACGGGCAATATTAAGGTATGTTACAAACTATGCGTCAAAATAAATATACCCTTAGAATAGGGTATAAAAATAACAAAATAATAGAAAAAGCGCCTGAAGGTGAAACTTTCGTTTCGAAACGCGTAGCGCAGAAATTAGAATAAATACCTATAAGTTGTGTTAAAATCAAAATAAACACACAATAATAAAGAAACAAATTTATCTTTTATTATTTCTCTTACCATTACGATGTTTGTTCACACATATATCGCCAATTGATGACTGAGATATATAATTATATATATAAGAGGAAGAGAGAAACAAAATGTGCGGGCGCACTGCTCTCTCTTGCCCCTACAGTAATATACGAAACGTAACTCTCGCCCTTCCTATCTTCACGAACTTATATCTCCCTATCAACCTCACCGATCACACTTTTCGTAACGTTTTCGTCAGGCATTCACCAGCTTACTCCAAAAGTCAAGCGTGCGTTTTACTTCAAAAAATTTGCTCCCTCTTCCACTCCTTAATGGACGATTTTTTAAATGGCCCGTCTCATCTAACCTCTTGGACATCCCAGAGAGACCCACCCAGCTGAAATTCAAGTTTCGTGGCATAATGGCTTAATTCAAAAAAATTCACTATTTCAAAATACCATAGTTGTAGATTTCTCTAAATAAACCTTCATATCACATAAACTGCAGGGGTGGAATCGGCTAAGGTGATAGTTGATAGTTCACAATCAAAATCATACCTTTACGTCCACGTAAGGTGATTATCAAATTGACAATCACCTTTTTGTGATCAATTTCATGTGACATCTATTTAGGTGTCGCTTTCATACATTTTTGTTATTTTCATAGGTATGCACCTCGGCTTCAACTCCAAATGAATTAAATACTTTAGTGAAAAAAGAATTAAATAAATTCAAATAAAAAAGTGAAATTGGAAAATTCGTGAAGTGTAATGTTTACTTTATTAGAACTTTTCTTCACAAATGAAGAAAATAATTACAAAAATGTCCAACTATTAAGAAGAAACCTGAGAAATAAAGCAAATATCTTGGAACTTCCAAACCCGATGTAAGAATTCATATAATTATAAATATTCATTGTTGATTGCTATCATTTATTATTGTGTATTTTAGATTTTTGAAAAACTTTCGCTTATCAAAAGAAGCGTTTGTGTTTGTTTTGGGACTGCTTGATTTACCAACTGGAATAATGTCAACGCATGTTCCACCCATCCTTCAATTGGCTGCAACTTTAAATCTTCTTGGGGGTGGTAGCTATCAAAGACAACTTGGGGCTGACTGCGCTGCACCAATGGGTCAAAGTACGGTGGCTGAAATTACTGCTGCAGTCATTAAAAAATGCAGTCAATACAAATAAAGTTTATGCCTAGGGATTCAACAAAATCATATTTTTTTGAAAAATATAAAATTCCTGGAGGTTTATTTTTTTGCTATATAATACATATATTAATCCTTAAATGGCTCTTTACATTTTACAGTTATAGGGTGCGATGATGGAACTCATATAATGATTATTAGGCCAATGGAAAATGAGAACATGTTCTTCAATCGGAAAGGAAGGCATAGTATAAATGCTATGGTTGTAAGTTTAACTTAAAACATAGTTTTGTAAAATAATCTTCATACCTATATGCATATTATCTATTCCAGATTTGCGATGAAAACACACATATTTTGGCTGTAAATGCTAGATGTGGGGGAAGTGCTCACGACAGCTTTGTCTGGCGACAAAGCGAAGAACGAAATGCATTAGAAAGAGATTCTATAACAGGCAGGAGCTTATCATGGCTGCTTGGTATTATTATATTTGATATATAAATTGTTAAATTCTGTAACATCTTTTTTTTTAAGGTGACAGCGGCTATCCACTAGAGCCTTTCCTACTGACGCCGTATAGAAGCGTTCATGAAGATTCCCCCGAATCACACTTTAACTCAGTTCATTCGAAAGCCAGAGGTATTGTAGAACGATGCATCGGTCGTTTAAAAGGTAAGTCCTTCTTTTATATTGTGAACAACTTTACATACAAATTAAATTTGTTAAGGTCGATGGCGTATAATACTTGAAGAACGAAAGTGTAGATATACGAGTAGTCCCAGAAGCGTTTTCGAAATCGTAAATATCTGGGCTGCATTGCACAACATATGCCTCGCCCACAACGTACCCTATCCGGAACGAGAAAATAGTATTTCCCCAAACTATCCACCGCAAACACCGCAAACTGGAGATACCCTAGATATTGGAGAAGGTAGAAGAATTCGCGACAGAATAAGAGACGACTTATTTGCAAATTGTTATTCGCCGTGCTGTGTCTTTTTTATTTTTAAAATAAAAATAATAATTCAACGAAAAATAACAAATTGGTTTTTATTTTAACGAAAAAATTAACTCAATAAACTTTTAAAAATATTGCTTTTCTAAAGCTTTGTAGGTACACATTCGCTTGAGACCTTAAAAAACAACAAAATATTGTAATTTGTGAATATATTCCCTGTGTTTCTTTATTCATTCTGAATATTCGGAATATTCCGAGTGAGCCATTTACGTTTCTTTATTCAATGGAATATTCCGGATAATCCATTTCGGTGTTTCTTTATTCATTCTGGAATAAATGGAATGCATTCTTTTTATTCCTAGAGAAAGGTGGAATAAAAATAATATTCCCTCATTTGACAGATGCACTTGATCAAAAAAAAAATAGAAGCAAGAGCAAACAATCAAATGGGTGAGCATTTATTGCAAATTTATTGTCTTTTTTTTATATTTTTATGTGTGTTGTTTTAAGTTAATTATTTTTTTAATATATATTTTTAATTTCCTTCCAGAATCAAATATACATTTTTAAAATGGTCTTCTGTGGGCATGAAATGCCGCATAGATGTTGGTAGTTGGTGACAAGATGATTTCATGAGCAGTGCTGCCACTTACGCTACATAAAAAGGTGCGTGTTTTTTGAACTTGTACTAAATCCTTACTCGAAAGGACAACATATTTAATGTTTTACTTTTTTCCTTCGATTCAACATATTTAACATAATAACAACAAGAGAATATAATGTTATTCATACAAATAACACTATTTTTGAACAGTAAAACGTAAAAAATATTGTAGAATTGTGTACGAGAAATAAAAATGAACTTTTGGCAAAAATGTATTTTTTTTGGAAACAAATTAGGTTGAACGAATTTGCTATATACATATTTTTAATACTACTAAGTACAAACGAACAAAAACAATTAATTAATAACAAAATTGTACAAAAAAAATGAAAATGCCTTTAAATTTGCTGCATCAGGAGCTGCACAAGTCATTTTGGTCAACATGTTCACTGTTTTTGTATATTTTGTTTGCCCTGACATACTTTCTCAGGTTTTTCCTCAATAAGGAGAAAATTTCCCTTTGATTTCACCTAAATATACACTTTATTAACAAACGCAATAATTTTTCATACAATTTCTGCAAATTACTGAAATTGTATGCTTCAATTTTTGCTTGACGTTTAAGAAAGAAATGCGGTACTTCAGAAAAAGATAGCTATACGCACGTGCTCTATCGCATTTTGCTTGTCAGTGTTCACAATGGATGAATAATTTGTTAATTGACATTCATAGTACCAAAATACGAGTATCGATTGATTAATAAATTTTGTCGCTTATCAATAATTGATTTTTGACAACGATAATAAGGGTGTTTAATTAATCAAATGTAATTTGTATTACTGAGATATCGTTATTATTATTGTTTTTGTGAACTTAAATTGTATTTTCTTAAGGTTTCTCTTCTCATATTTGTTTTATTATATATGTTTTTATTTTAGTGCTGTAGTGGAGTATTACCTCACATGTGAGTTCAGTAATAGAAAAAATATATTAATTGTAAGTAGTAAATGTTGTACTTGATCTTGAACTAAGTGGCAGCGCTGGTCAATAGACAAATAGCTGTCATTCTATTCGGTCCATTTTTGTTTATTTATTCATTCCATTCTGGATATTCCGAATAAAAAATCGAATATTCTGTCTTTTCTACTCCTTATCCGGAAAAAATAAAGAAACACACGGATTATTTTCTCAATTTCACTTACATTTCTTACAATGAAAAATAAACACACATCAGCTGCTTGGAATGACAGCGTCTGCAAGGAAGTGGCGTTTAAAACTCTAAGTGCAGCAAATAATCAATAATTTTTTAGTGATCGCTTTTCGCAGAGCAAAGAGGAGTTGATAATCAAAAACGACAATCAAAAAGCGACAATCAACTATCACCTTAGCCGATTCCACCCCAGTATTCTTCCAGTTTGTTGTCATTGTCTGCAAGATTCGTACGTCGTCTACTAAGATTACGATATTATCCGCATACAGAAGTAATCTTATTTAAACTTCACCAACCATAATGCCACCACCTATGTGAAATATAGCACTGAAGTTTGCAGAAAAAAAAGACCCTTTTGGAAAAGAAAAACACCTCATCAGTTGCGACTGATACGTAATCAGGTAGTTAACGTAGAAAACGTACATACTACGTCAAGTTTAGTCTAACTTGCCATTTTAATGTCAATGTATATATTTTTGTATCTATATCCTAAGAAGGGACGCGATAAGAATATCACAAATCTCATCTAGGCATTTTAACATCCAGATGTGCCTTGTGGCGCATTTAACATCTTTTAACTCGAAGGTTAATGTGTATGCAAATCCGTGGGTTGACGCGACAGGAGATCGCCAGTGTCGTAAAACGGCGTTGAAAAAAAATCATTATTAGAAGCATGAACGCGTCGACATCGTAAAAAAGGACAGGTCACGATCATGCAAATGCAATAACACCAGCATTTGATAGCCTCATTTAAGAAGTGATCCGAAACATGGAGGCCTGATGTTTATTGAGGTCGAACCGGCGAACCGCAAAAGTGGACCAGTAGGGATGCCATACAGTGGGCGGGTTACCACACTTTATCTCGTCGTAAAAGAAAAGAATAAATCAATTAATGTATCTATAGATAATAATTATTTTGTTTTCGACCCAGACTGTCCGAACAAATAACAATAAATCGAATAATGAATTTGTTAGGTTTTGTTTTTCATAGAATATTTAGCAATTTTTTTTGTTCCTCTGTTATGTACGTAGATTACGTGCATGAATGAACGAAAGTAAGATAACGCATACTTAAGAGAAGACATTGAAATCGTCCGAAATTTAAAACTCAAACCGAGTTGAGATATGATATTACGACTACAGAAAAGTGTAAATAGAGAAGAATATTTTATTAATACTCATAAAATGATTAAACATAACACGAACCTAAAGCTCTAATCGAGTACATTTGTTTATAATTTTACTCAACATGACAGAAAACAAAGTGTGTCCCGGATTTCCATCCGTAGGTTCGTCTGTCCGCCTGCCACCGAGGCTCCAGCCATTATGGGTGAACGGATTTTCTTCAAAACCTCGTATTTGGGGTTTCTAGGCCTCGCGTCAGATTTCTTTATACTATAATTTTTAAAAAGGGTACCGACAAAAAAAAAAGGTTTTGCTAAACAGATTTTCTCAAAAATGGCTCTTACGATGTAAATCGTTTTTAAAATATTAATAAAAGATATGCGTAATAAAATGTCGAACTTATTTGTCGAATAACAATAAATAGTCGTGAATCAACATTATAATCGTTGTATAATAGGGTGGGTCGATTTTATATGGGAAAAAATAAAAGTTATTTGATCATATTGTAATAGTAATATTATGTTGTGTATGGTCCAAACAAATAATAAATGCCAAAAAAAAGTGCAATTAAATCATATCTTTAGCCCGCGCATGAGCTTTGAAGTTTCGGAGATTTTTAAAAAAACAACGTTTGGTTAAATTTAAATATTTTATTAAAAAAAATTAAATATTAATGAAAAATTTAAAAATAATTCATAAACAATTAACATAGAACACAAATTTAGTAATGGAAATCATAAATATGATGTAAACAAGAAATCTTTTTTTTATATTTTAGGCAAGAAATCGCGTTTACTCTCAAATCGAGGCATTAGTTTTCTGGATGCAAGTTTCGCTTCTCTTGAATTTTTATCGCATAAGGTCATAGGTGCTTCGGTAACTATTTAAACAGAACGTTCGACTGCTTTAAAAAATTAGATTATCGTCGCCCTGAGAACTTATAACATCGTTAATTTCTTGATAAGTGATGTGTAGAAAAATTGTTGGATCGTAAAATTTTTGCTGCCAATCTTTTATGTCAATATAGCTATCAGCATCGAAATTAATAAGCGGCACTTCAAATACACGCTGCTGCTTTCCTGTATGAGGTGAATTTCGTGCTTTTAGTAACCTTCTGGCAGCAAGTTCCCTGACTGTTTTACTTTGATCAGATAACATCGACAGAAGCAAATTCTCTGGATGAGCAAAAAAGGCATTTCGTTGAATTACTATTGGATCTATTATAAGTTTCAACTCTGCTGGCAGATATCGAGAACTTTTAATTAACATCCACAAATTCTGGAGCTTATACTTTAACACAATATTCAGCTAATAGTTGTAAGTTATTTGATGGAGTTAAGAAGAAATATAGAGCCGCAATATTCTATTAGCTTTTGTCAACCATCAGGCGTGGGACATCTTTCCTGGTGGCCTGTTAGCCGAATCATCACAACATTGTCCACTTATTACTGACTTTGTTATTTCATATAGGTATTTCTGGTCGGTATTTGATCATCTAACTGAATTTGTGGCAGTTCACTTTCTATTTTTCCATAATTTGTTGTTCTTAACTTCTCGCAATTTTATAATAATTTGCCAATTGGACCAGCGGTAACCCCATCTAATTTTTAACCTTCCTATACCCGCGCGTTGGTCTGCCAGACCACGAAGTTAAATTTTCGTAATTTTTTCAATAAAGGAGAATACTATCGCAATGAGCTTACTGGTAGCTTCATGATTCGTCGCGTACTTCAATTCAGCATGGCGCGAGCGCTTATGCCCAAATCGCGTGGGTCAGTACACGGCATCAATCGGTCGTTTCTTTTGGAAGATGTAATTACGAAATGCTCCGACTGCTGTTGTAAGACGTCTGTGGAAAATTAGTTTATATAACTTTTTGTCTAATGTTAAGGTCTAACCTTAAGGTTTTTGATATATTTTTAGTTTGTTTTGAAAAATTAAGTTTTTATAAAATTTGCACTCTAGAAATTTCGGTCCCAGGGACCGTGCTCGGGTATATGTGTTATTTGTTTGGCCCGGGTATAGGAAGGTTAAACAGATGTCTCAAAGGCAATATTGTAGGGGACGCTGAAGGCAACTCCCGCTTTTTCGCATCGAGAGAAGATTGTGTTTGTGTTGTGTTTGATACATTGATACAAGTACATACATTAGGTAACTGTCACATTTGTTACATTATGTTGTTTTTGTCATTTTGTTTGGGCTAAGCTGCAAAAAATCTTAATGCAATTGGGTGATGTGATTTTCTTTGGCTGACGAAAGCTAATATTATATATTGGGAGTAGAGAAATTTCAATGTAGCGAATGATTGTCGCACTGAGGACAAAGTAGAAGAATCGCAATATTATGATGGCTTAAAACAGCTTTCAACTACCATCTCAAAACCTTACAAAAGAGACATTTTATTTAAGAATAGGGACATTGAAGCTCTATACCACTTAAAAGCAACACAATGATATACGTTTAGCTTCCAAATATATTGTTCTACTGGCTTAGGATGCCATTGCATATAAATACTATTTTACACGTTCTTATCAAAATAAAGTCGCGATGCGCGTTCTCTTACAGTGACAATAATTGAATAATATTTTACGTGTGTGCAAATGAGATAAAAACACAACATAATTTCGCTATTACAAATCGATTTGACCAAAAAAGAAAAATCGACCCACCCTATTGTATAACCAGAACGAAATCGCGTATGGATTCGATTGTGCTGGGTGAAACAACATACATAATGTATATAGTCATACTAGAAATAGTTGACTATAATATTAAATTGGTTGTCTTGACTTTCAATCATATCTATATCCTGTGCGAAAAAATAATTTATTTTGTTTATTCTTCGAACTGAAGAAACATTGGAAATATTATTATTGTTATTATTATTATAGGATTTATTAATACATAAGTTAATTATAAATATTAATAAATACAACTTTTTTATTAGCGCTAGCTGCTGAGGCTTTCAGCTAGAGCATTTGAAATATAAAAATGGCTCTATCTCAAAAACTGGTTAAGACATTTAAAAAAAAATTCACTATCAAGCTTATTCTATAACTTGAAACAAATTTGTTAATGTTCTCAAAAAAAAAGAATATAAAGAATAAATTCGTAAAACAGTTTCTAAAAATTTTAAAAATTTCACTTCTTCTCAAAAATGGCTTTAACGATATTGCTCTCTATTGGTGTTTTAAATATTCGGAGCAAAGGTAAGAATACTCAGTTCTTACCAAAAGACTTAAACAACGATACTTTGGAAACAGCAACATCTCTACAGTCGGTAAAGTGATTTATTTGCTTCAAATAGGCACATTAAGATTAAAAACTATAGTGACAAATCAAAAACCGTTCATAAGATTACAACCACAAAGTCAATTACTGTTATGTATGCTTCAACCGGAAATAATGTCTATGAATCCGCCTAGTTTTAGTCAAGAAAAAATGTATGCCGCCACAAAAGTAAAAATGCAACATCTATTACCTGCAAAAATGTTGAAACAAGAATACCATCAGGTTTATTTTGCTGTCATGCGATTTGGATCAATATCGAGCACATATCTTTTATAAAAATATTAACATATATATGTATATTAGGGTGGATCGAAAATTTTTTTTCGATATTGATTTCGGCCATTGCTAGAAAGTTGCCACTATTGAAAACATTCAAAACCGTATAATAATTTTTTTCGATATATTCCATTTCATACTGCCCCAAGTGCTTTTAATATTTGAATGAAGGCCAGTTTTAGACTATTAATTTACATAGGAAAAAATTAAAAAAAAATTATTTATTTCTGTTTATATTTTTATTCATTTAATTTTACAGACGATCAGAAAAATGGCAATACACTTAAAATCTTTTTTTAAACAATTTTTTTTTTTTTTTTTTATTATTTATTTCAAAATCGCTTACAGAGTAGGACAAAAGTCGTATAAATTTTTGAAAGCCTTTAAATTAGTTTGAGTTTAATGTATTTATTTAGCTATTTATAAAAAAAGAGAAAGCAAGCAATAAAAAGAAAAAAAAGAAAAAGAGGAAAACAAAAATTGAATAAATAGATAGAGATTATCAATGATTTGCCGAATAGTTGAAAAGTAAACATTTAAATCTTCTTGTGCTCTTTACACTTCTCATACTTATGGGCAGGGAGTACCAAAGGCGAATAACATGGACGAAGAATTGACGCTCAGTAATAAGAAAATTGTATCGAGGTAGTATAAGAGCAAACGCCCTTGTTGAATGAGGTAAGTTCAGCTTACCGTGTAAATAATCAGGCTGTTTTGTTTGAATGATTTCATGTAGATAGGTAAGTGAGCGAAAGTTTAATAGATTGTCTAGACTACAGCCAGAAATGCGAACAGCAAAAGAGGAAACGTGGTCATAGCGACGGAGATTATAGACATAATGGGCAATGTTGTTATAAGCGACATTTAATTTGCGGTTGGTGGCAGAGTCCAAGTTGCAAACAATTTCACATCCATATAACATAATGGGTAGTAGTAGCATTTTGGCAAGAAGATGTTTGGTTTTTATGGGGATGAAACTTCGAGTGACTTGGAGAACACGGAGACTACCATACACTTTACCGATTACTTTAGTTAGATGGTCGTTCCATGTGAGGGAACAATTGATAACTATTCCAAGGTTTCTAGCACTGCTAACATATTCGATTCTATCGTTTTCAAGATTCAGTGGTCTTAAGACTGGTAAATCAAAGATTTTGCGATAGATGGAGAGAGCTGTGGATTTGACAGGGTTTAGACACAGATGATTTCTCTTAGACCAGCGAGAAATGGAAGAAAGGTCCTTATTCATCAATGCAACAGCATCATTCTTTTACCGAAACGGTCGACTTATCAGAAGCTGCACATCGTCAGCGTAAATATGAATTATACAATGTTTGACAACTTTTGGGAGCTCATTTATGTAAAGTGAGAAGAGAATTGGGCCAAGAATTAATCCCTGTGGCACTCCATTCAAAAAATTGAGAAAGATCGATGATTGACCATTTGCCACCACGCATTGTTGCCTTCCGCTAAGGTACGAGAGAATCAACTTACAAGACTCTATAGAAAACCCAAAGAAATTACGCAGTTTTTTACATAAAATTGAATGGTTAACAGTATCAAAAGCCTTTGAGAAGTCTAAAAGCGTCAGAAGAGTAATGTGATCCTTGTCCATTGCGGTTCTTATTTCGTCAGTAACAAAAAGTAGGGCAGATTTGCAGCTGCGCTTAGGTCTAAAACCAGACTGGCAAGTGGTTAACAGGTTGTTAATCGATAGATATGTTTGTATCTGCTTCATAATTGTTTTTTCAAACACCTTTGATAGAAACGGGAGAATAGCAATGGGTCGGAACTCCGTAGTAGTATCCGTTTGCTTTTTAAGAACGGGAATAATTTTAGCCTTCTTCCATTCTGAAGGAAACTCGGATGTAGTCAGGATACTATTGAATATATAGGCTATAAAGCGCAGTATATGAGGAAGCAATAACTTAACGAACTTAGGTTCCATTAGGTCGAGGCCAGTAGCATTCGATTTGATAGATAATATTGCTTTAACTATGTCTTCTTCACGTATTCTTATAAAGCTCAGCGAACAGTTGACACCTGTTGATTCCTCTTCAATAGGGGAATCAACAGGTGTAGCAACATCAAAGATTGTGGCGTGGAGGTAAACTTTTTGTTGAGAGCATCACAATCGATGTTATCAGCAGACTTCATAGATTGCTTCCCAATACCGATTTCTCTCACTTTTTTCCAGAAACTAATGGACCAACTTTGTGTTCGTAGTAACGCCTTTTTGTTGTTCTGATCAATGCGACGACTTGATTACGAAGTCTGAAGTACGATTTGTGGAAGTGCTCCAATTTGAACCGTCTCCATTGACTGTAACCGGCATCTCGTTTCAACATTAGAGCAGAGATGTCGCCATTCAGCCAAGGTGGGGACGTATGCTTAATGAGACGGGTTTTTAAAGGAACATGGTTGTCAAAAAGTTGATTGACGTTATGTCGTAAAAAACAAATTTGTTCGTTTACATTTTCCATGAGGTATATTGAGTTCCCGTCTATGCAATTAAGGTCGCGCACCAGTTCGGATGTGTTTAAAATTGTATAGGCTCTATATTGGAAAATTTGCTGATCAACCCGACAAGCTATATCCAGACTTACAAAAATTAAATCATGCTTGGAGAAACCGGGTGCCAGAAGCTGTGTGTAAAGCATAACCCTACCAACATCGCTAGCAAGAGAAAGGTCTAATAGTGAGCTAGACTCATTAGTAAAGTGGGTAGGGGTGGAGTGGTTAACGGGGCTCAGATTGAGTGCCTTGAATAGGCTTAGAAAGTTTGCAGCCAAATGTTTATCCAGGAGATTGCAGTTTAAATCACCACACAGTAAAGTGTATGGGTAGCAACAAGAAATCGACTCCAAAGTCGTGATCAAATGTAACGTGCTGATGTGTTTATATGTCCTGTAGACTGATCGAACCAAGATATTTTCCGTGTTACAAATGATACTCGCAAAGACATATTCCAGAGGACAATCATTATCGGATTTACATACCAACCTACAACTAATCCCCTCACGCAAATAAAGAGCGGCGCCACCACCAGAAGTAAACTTCCTATCAGCTCGAAAAAGCTTGAAACTTTTCAAACTATAGAAATCGTCACCTATGTCTGGCTGAAACCAGGTTTCGGACACAGAAACGATGTCTATCTTAAACTCCACTAACAGGTATCTAAACTCCCCTAATTTATTGGTCAGACTTTGCGCGTTTAAATGACATATCTTTAATCCATTATTTTGAGTCTGTAAAATTCGAATCATATTGTACAAATTCGTATTCATGCTACTGCCAGTGCACCCCCTGAGTTATGGATTTAATGTAATCCCGTCAGTAGCCGAACACTGAGCTATGTACACAAATGAAATAAAAACGTCGCTTTCTATTTTATGGTTCTTTATTGTATGAACGCTAAGATCAGACTGACTGTCAATTATACAATGTCTACTTAATATAAGCTTGACAATAGAATAGATAACAGTAATCACAGCAAGAACGATGAAAGACCTGTACAGTGTCTAGTAAATAGCAAACCCGTTAATAGCCGGTCATGTACTCATATGTGTTATGATTTTGATCATCTTTGGATTTCCCAAGGTCAACGGAACTTGTGAGAAAGAACATGTATACTCTCGTTGTTTCCATGTAGGCTGTACGGTATGGTTCAGTATACATGACTCCTCCCGCCGTTGTATGAACTTAACGTATTGATAAATCGTGAATGTTGATATATAAATAGTGTTGCAGCTGGAAGTGAACAATGTTGCTATACATCAGGTTCTACGGGCTGCTTTTTACATTTGTTTATTATCTTTCTTTTTTATTTTAATTATTTGTATCCTCTTTCCTTTACATATATATTTATATATGAGTAAATTATAATGGAACAAATTATTAAGAATTTCATTATTGTACAACTAAATCTAAGCTTTTTGATTAATCTAATATTGTATAACAACAGTATTTTATTTAATTCAATTTCTTATGATCATGTTTTAAATCACCTAATATTTTGTGTTTATTTCAAATAATAACACTATAATACTTAAATACTACGTCATTTAAATTTTTTTCATTATATTTTTTTATTTATTTTTATTTTTATACCATGTACATAATATGCGAGTAGGTATATGTCATTGGTTCGCTTAAGAGAAAATACTTAATAGAAAAAGTTAAGAATATAACCAAGTACATATATTCATTCAATTTTCAATCTTTTTGTTTTGTTAATGTTTTTTTTTACGTTATAGAAAAGTTACTCTTGTTTTGATTATTTCATTGCTTGGTACTTCTTTTTTTTTTAGAGTAGTCCCTACCTGTAAATTTTCTATCAAATTCAATTTCTTTTATTGGATTTTGGTACCTATACTTTCTTTTGATTATTTGCCTATCACGTTTTAATCCCGCTTTATCCGTAAAATAAGTTTTGCCTTCTCCCTTTACGTCTTTAATTATATATCTTGGCAAATGTTTAATATTATGGAATCCTAAGTTTTTAACAAGTTCTCTCTCTCTGTACTTAGAAAGTTCTGCTGGTGTTTCATTTACTTTATTTATATGTTTTTCTTTATTTTTGTGGATTCTTTGCTTAAGGTTTTCCCATTCTAATTTGTTAAATGTAGCATTTAAGAAGTCATTGGGTGTTGGGACAACACATCTTGGAAAGGTCGACAATTCAAATCAGGCGCCTAAATTCGACCATTCGCCATAATTATTGTATTTTTTGCGGTCACTAATAAATTCTCTCTCTACATTTTTTGTACTAAAACCGCTTATTGACAATTGTATAAAAGCCGAACTCTAATAAAGCTTTCAAGTTAGTCTAAAAACCATCAGTGGTCGAAACAACGTCTCTTATTTTAATCGTTTCGCTCAGTTTCGTTGTCGTTTTTTACTCCGATTATAGTTCGAACAATCCAACGTCAATCTTCCTTAATTAAAAATAAGAGTTTGATAGTTGGCGTTCGGTAAAAACCTACGGCCGTACATTTTGGCGCCCAAACGTGAAAGGGAAAATATCCCACAGTAAAATATAAAAAAGTTCAGCAAATTTCAAAAAAAAAGACATAATATACTACGTATTCACAAGACATTACAAAGACATTTATTAGTGAAGCGCGTCGCGAAATCGTTTCGGTATCGGTATAGTGCAAAAAGAAAAAGTGCAGCATTGGGAAATTCAGCGGCCACCCATCAAAAGGAAAATAATAGTCACAAAAGGGTAGATAAGTATCATCTCCCACCCAGGTACGTTACAAATTGCCCTTCAATCGAAGCGGCGCACATATACAAATCGCTGTATAAAGTTACATATAAAGAAGCTAGCAAAATTGAATAACTTAAATACAAAAAAGTAAAACAGAAGCGCATCTTCGACGGAAATGTGATATGCATGCAAATAATTATTATGTTCAATATTAAAATACAAATCTTAAGTATCGAGAAAAAAATTGAAATATAAAGTATATAATACTTATATGAATAATACTTTGAGCTTTTCGTTGTCGTCGTCGCCGGAGTGGGTGCTCCATTGGTCGTATGCAATAAAAATAAGCTTTCGCTTGGGAACTTATTTCTTTGTTGGCTGTTGGAAATTCGAAATCTAACTACATTGCCGTAATTGAATACCACTCTCCGAATCAAAATTAAAAACAATTTAATTTAGATAGAAAGCATAATTCTGGTCGGCTTTCTAACTACATTTACTCCTTTTTCGTCGTTGTATTCATATCATCGTTTTTTTTCGCCTGAACAAACTTTGCCGTTGGATTAATTCTTCGCCATATCGTCGAATTCTGATCACACTTTTTGGATTAGTGTTGCCAATTGCCTACTTTCAGATTCGGTTCTCCATTCATTGGTTTAAACATTATAATCAATAGATATGACAACTGAAGCAACTATTGAAGAACTGAAACAGTTGCGCTCCTCAACTAAGGGCAACATCACTAGAATTAAGAATCTTGTTGAGGCTCGATCGGACTCTCTTTCTGCTACGGAACTAGAATGCCGTCTCGGAATTTTGGAGTCTTATTTCAAGTAAATTTTAGCGTGTCAAACTCAGATTGAGCGCTTAGTGCCAGCTGACACGTGTCGAGGAGAATTGGAAGAACTTTATATTTCAACTAAATCCAAAATTCAATCACTTCAAGGGCCTTACAGACGCAATAGCTCCTTAGAAACGACCTTCGCAATCAATCACAATCCCCATAATCATTTGCCAAATCTTAAATTACCACGATTTAATGGTAAATATTTCGAATACAAGAATTTTATAAATTCTTTCACAACTCTTGTCGATAATGAGCAGAATTTGACAAAAATTGAAAAATTTAATCATCTGTTGACCTGCTTGAGTGACCAAGCTCTTAGTACGGTTAAAGCCTTCCAAGTCACGGAGGATAACTACCCCAAGGCTTTAGCACGACTTAAGGATCGTTACGATAACGATTGCCTTATATTCTTGCAATATATATCGGAACTGTTTGAACAACCAAAGGTTCCCAAGTCTTCTGCAGCGGAACTAAGAGGCCTAGTCGACAATACATCTGCCGTTTTTAATTCGCTTCAGTCGATAGGCTCGTTCGAAAACATTTGTAATGCCATTGTTATCCACATTGCCATGTCTAAGGTGGATCCGGAAACGCAATCCAAATGGGATGAACATCTGGATTATAAGCAGCTGCCTAGTTGGAGTGAATGTTCTGCGGCCTTAAGCAAGAGGTGTCAATACCTTGAGGCTCGTGAAAGCAAGCAGCTGAGGTCGCATCACGATCAGCGAACATCTAACAAGCATAAGCTACCGCAGTCTGGTTATCGTCCCCAATTGTCGCTAGCGGCTTTACAAAAGACCTGTTTGTTCTGTCGAGATAATGCTCACTCTATTACGAGTTGCCCAGCCTTTAACAAATTAGCTGTAATGGAAAGGTTTACAAATGTTAAAAAGTTGGGACTGTGTCTAAATTGCTTGGCCAAAGGCCATAGTATTTCAAAATGTCCTTCGTCTTACAGGTGCAAGGTATGCAAACAACCTCACCATAGCCTTCTGCATCGTTCTCAATCTGAAAACACTTCCAGAGGTGACGAACCTAGCACACAATCGCCACCAGTGACAACAAGTCACACTACTTTGGAAAAGGAGCAGCTTTCAGGTGATCAGGTAATTCTAGCGACTGCATTGGTTCTTGTTAAGGATTCAAGTGGAGGGTTTCAAATGGGTAGAATGCTGCTCGATTCAGGCTCGCAAGTGAACTTTATAAACGAAAGGTTTGCTAATTCGCTTCATCTCAAACGACAAAGGAAGGAAGTGGATATAGTTGGTATTGGGATAGCTGAAACAAAAATAAATTTCCAGACCCAAACGACGATTCGATCGCGGTATAACAATTTTGAAACCTCGTTGGAATTTTTGGTGGCACCTGCTATCACTGGGTATCAGCCAGAGGCAGCACTCAACATTTCAAATTGGAATCTGCCTCAAAATTTGGAATTGGCAGATGAGCATTTCAACAAGCCGTCACAAATTGACTTGCTATTAGGGGCCATTCTTTGATCTGCTTCAAGTAGGCCTAATAAAACTAGGTGAAGGACTACCTTCTCTCCAAAAAACATATTTTGGATGGATCGTGTCAGGAAGGTACGTGAAACCAGAGAACTTGAAGAAAAGGTTCTGCTTCGTGAGCTCTAATGACGATTCGCTGGAAAAATATGTAGAGAAGTTCTGGGAGTTGGAACAAATCCAAGACCAAGGATCGAAGTGGACCGATGAACAGCAGGAGTGCGAAACTCATTTTAAGGAAAACGTCGAGGTCCTACATACGGGCCGACTTATGGTTCGTCTACCATTCAAGCGCGATCCCAGCTGCTTAGGAGCATCGTATGATATAGCCTTCAGACGCTTCTTGGCCTTGGAGCGAAGACTAGCTAAGAATGAATCCTTGAAAAGTCAATATGCTGCATTCTTAGATGAGTATGAAGTTTTAGGGCACATGTCACTGATCAAGGATCCGAAGTTAAATGAACCCCACTACTACCTTCCTCATCACTGTGTAGTTAGGCCAGAGAGCATGTCCACAAAGCTGAGGGTAGTTTTTAATGCCTCTTGCTGTACTTCGTCTCATCTGTCACTGAATGATACGCTAATGGTTGGTCCAACAATTCAGACAGAGCTGTTTATTCTTCTTCTTCGCTTTCGACTGTACAGGTTTGTCCTCACCGCAGACGTCGTCAAAATGTTTCGTCAGTTCTTGGTTCACCCGTCTCATCGTCGATATCAATACATCCTTTGGAGAAAGGATGAAACTACTCCTGTACAAACGTACCAATTAAATACCATTACATATGGTACATCGTCAGCTCCATTTGCTGCTGTTCGCTGCCTAAAGTACTTGGCAGAAACAAACAAAACAAAGTTTGAGTTGGGTCCCCAAGTAATCGAAGAAGATTTTTATGTGGATGATCTTATCACCGGAGATGATGATCTGGGCTCATTGCTCAGGAAGCAAAGGGAAGTTGTCGCCATTTTGAATTCGGCAGGGCTAGAATTATCCAAATGGATGAGTAATGACCCCACCATAATGAAAGCTGCAAGTTCTGTTCAAAAGGAGATAAAAGTAACTGAACCTGGTCTTACCAGCACTTTAGGTATAACCTGGAATCCGCTGGACGATGGATTTAGCTTCTCGTACATCCCAAATAAAAATTACACCAAATACACGAAGAGGTCTATTCTTTCGCTTGCATCTTCGCTCTTTGATCCAATGGGATTGTTAAGCCCAATAATTATCAGGGCAAAGGTCATTCTTCAGAATCTGTGGATCGAGAAAATAGTTTGGGATGCATCTATTCCTCAAAGTGCTGACACCGAATGGCGACAGTTCATGACTGACCTGCATTCATTGCGAAATTTGTCAATCCCTAGATTTGCATTAATAGCGAATAGGCAAAGCTACCAGATTCATGGGTTCGCAGATGCATCTATGCACGCATATGGTGGCTGCATATATCTACGAGCTATAGACACATCAGGATCGGTACAAGTCAGGCTTCTAGTTGCCAAATCAAGAGTAGCGCCAGCGAGTAGGAAACAGCTTCCGCGGCTGGAACTTTGTGCAGTGCACTTACTAGCGAAGTTGTTGGAAAAGATAAAACCTATCTTTAAGGGAAACCAGTCAGAGGTATACTTCTGGACAGATGCTGCGATAGTCTTACACTGGATAGCCACACATTCGTCGAAACTATCAACCTTCGTGGGTAATCGAGCAGCCGAGATCCAGGAGAAGACAAGGGGCGTCGTTTGGAGACACGTGCCTACGGATCAAAATCCAGCAGACATCGTTTCAAGAGGCTGCACGGTCCACGAACTCTCGACCTCAATATGGTTCAAAGGTCCGCAGTTTTTGCTACACCCTATGAAAAATTGGCCCATCAATTTTGAAATTTCGCTTTCACAAGAGGAACTTTTACTTGAAAAACGTAAAACGGTACTTATCTGCAAAAGATCAGAGCCTAATTTCTTACTTGGTATAGTAGATCGTTGCAGCTCCTATACAAAAATTCTTCGTATCTTCGCTTACGTCATTCGATTTTGTAAAGGAAAGGACAATTTGAATTTAGAAATTACCCTGACTGCTTCGGAATTAGAGGAAGCTCTTTTTAGAATTGTCAACCTCATTCAAATTGATTATTTTTCGGATGAAATCGAATCTATTAAGGCACAACGGCCTCTAAAGGGGTCGCTTAAATGGATGAATCCGTTCCTGAAGGAGACAAATGGCATTGAACTTCTGCGTGTTGGAGGACGGTTAAAACACGCACTCATTCCAGAGGAGAGTAAACATCCCTTACTGCTTCCCAAAAACAGCAGTTTCACCAAAACCCTCGTTCGACATTTGCACTTCGCTAACTACCACGCTGGTCCAAAGGCTCTGGTTTCATTGGTTAGGCAGACATTTTGGATTATCAACGCTAGGGAAATCGCTCGGCAGACTGTAAGACGATGTGTGCACTGTGTTCGATACCGCCCAAAGCTAATGGAACAGCTCATGGGAGACCTACCTGAAGAGAGATTAACTTCTTCGCGTCCATTCTTGTGTTGTGGGGTAGACTTTTGCGGACCGATTCTCACCTATTATAAAATTAGAGGAAAGGTGCCTTACAAGACCTATATCGCTGTTTTTGTATGCTTCTCGTCAAAGGCGGTTCATCTAGAGGCTGTATCTGACCTTTCGACTGACACGTTTCTTGCTGCTCTAAAGAGAATGATAGGTCGCAGAGGTCTTCCTAGAGACATATATTGCGACAACGCAACTAATTTCGTCGGAGCCAAATCCAAGCTAATTGAATTGCACAACTTATTGTTTAAAAAATCCTCACAAGATATTATTAAAAACTATTGCTCTAATGCCAGTATCAATTTCAATTTTATACCCCCCAGGGCACCCCACTTTGGGGGAATTTGGGAGGCAGCCGTCAAAGTAGCAAAGGGTCATCTATGTCGAAGCATTGGTGGTGCCAAGCTCAATTTCGAAGAGTTGTCAACAGCGCTGGTGGAAAAAGAGGCTGTTATGAATTCCAGACCAATCACCCCGATGTCATCCGATCCCAACGACCTGGAAGCACTGACCCCGGCTCACTTTCTCATCGGTTCATCCCTCAAGGCAATTCCCGAACCTACATGCGAGGTAGCTGAAATCAGCTTCATCCAGAGATGGCGACGAATCAGCGCTGTCAAAACCCATTTCTGGCAAAGATGGTCGACAGAGTATATTCAAGAGCTGCAAACTAGAGGAAAGTGGGCATCACCAAGCCCAAACATCAACATTGGCGACCTAGTCATCATTCACGAGGACCATGTTCCACCCCAAAAATGGTTAATGGGGCGAATCATCAACACCAATCCAGGTTCTGACGGACGAGTCAGAGTAGCTGATGTGAGGACCTCGAAGGGCATAATTAGACGTCCGATTCGCAAGCTGGCAACCATACCTTCTTGAAAGATGGTACTTTCAAAGGCGGCGGAATGTTGGGACAACACATCTTGGAAAGGTCGACAATTCAAATCAGGCGCCTAAATTCGACCATTCGCCATAATTATTGTATTTTTTGCGGTCACTAATAAATTCTCTCTCTACATTTTTTGTACTAAAACCGCTTATTGACAATTGTATAAAAGCCGAACTCTAATAAAGCTTTCAAGTTAGTCTAAAAACCATCAGTGGTCGAAACAACGTCTCTTATTTTAATCGTTTCGCTCAGTTTCGTTGTCGTTTTTTACTCCGATTATAGTTCGAACAATCCAACGTCAATCTTCCTTAATTAAAAATAAGAGTTTGATAGTTGGCGGTCGGTAAAAACCTACGGCCGTACATTGGGTTTATATTTTGTGGTGGAATGAATAGTATCGTTATAAAGTTCAACTGCTTTGAAAACCAACATCCTGTCGTCAGTATCTATATTATCCTTATTGAGCTTTAACAATCGTATGTGTTCATTAAGTGTTAAATGAAAACGCTCTATAATAGAATTACCGGTATGGGTATTGAGAGATGTGAAGTGATAGAATATATTTTCTTGATTTAGGAATTGTTTAATATAGGTACGCGGTATTGAATTCATTATCAGCCACTATTTTAACTGGTTTTCCTAATATTGCGAACCTTTGTTTTAATACATCAACTATTGTTATTGAATTCCTATCTGTTAAAGGGTGAATGGACACGTGTTTAGTCAATTTGTCAATGCATGTTAGGAACATATTATTCTTATTTAAAAACCATATATCGATGTGGACTATTTCATTGGGTCTATCAGGTGTCTCAGTAATCATTAATTTTGGCTTTATTGGATGTCTGTCGTATTTACACATGTTACATCCTATGCAATTATTGATATATTTATATATCTCTAATCTCAGATTTGGAAAGTAACATAACTCTCTTAGAACTAAATACGTTTCCTCAATCCCCCTATGATTTCTGTCTAAATGGGTCTTTTCTATTAGATCTAGTAGTTTTTCTTTGCATGTTATGTCCTTTAGAAACTTTGTGCACCTTAGCATTTTCATAGTTGGTAAAATTGAAAAATATTTTATTATGGTTTTTTGAAACTCTTTGAATATGTTATCGTCTTTGCAAAAGATTCCTATAGTCCCCTTAATAGGTAATAGTTCATTAAGGAGTTTTAAAACATATGCCTCATCATACTCTTTAAGGCTAATAAGTGATCTTCTCTTTTTCTTGAACAAAAACTTGGTTGTGTATGAATTATTTATACCATTTTCTAATACTAATTGATTTTTATAAATGTTTAATGGTGTTTCGGTTATATAAATATGATCGTTTAAATTTTCTTCGCCGCTGTGTATTGTAGCTGCGTCCGATTTAATGTCGTTTTCAACCACACAATTAATTTCTAGGCGACTTAAAAAATCAGCAACAAAATTTTCTTTTCCTTTGATATACTCAATATCAAAGTCGAACTCGTTGAGTTTTATTTTCCATCTCTGAAGCTTTGAGTTGGGTTCTTTCAGAGAATTTAACCACACTAGAGGTCGGTGGTCTGTCTGGACTTTGAACTTACGGCCAAATAAATATGGCCTAAAATATTTAGTTGCCCATACTATAGATAACAGTTCTTTTTCTACCGTACTATAATTTATTTCATGGCTGTTTAAAGTTCTGGATGCATAAGCTATTGGGTGATGATTTTGTGACAATACTGCCCCCAATGCAGCATTGCTAGCGTCGGTAGTTAAAATGAAGGGCTTTCCAAAGTCAGGGTATGCTAGGACTGGACAAGTACATATAAGTTCTTTAAGTTTATTAAAGGACTCAATTTATTGTCTGTCTTTGATGTTAATTTTATTACCCTTTTTGAGACACTTTGTCATTGGGAGGCTTACTCTAGAATAGTCCTTGATAAACTTTCTGTAAAACCCTGTAATGCCTAAAAACGACTTAATTTGCTTTACTGAGTGAGGTAATTTGATTTCCTTGATAATTTTTATTTTATTTGGATTGGGCCTAATACCTTCATCTGATATAATATGTCCTAAATACTCAGTTTCTCGTTTCATAAAATTGCATTTGTCAATTTGCAGTTTTAGGTTGTAGTCAGCAAGTCTTTTTAAAATTTTATTAAGTGAATCGATATGCTCTTGCAGCGACGTGGAAAAGATAAGTATGTCGTCTAGGTATACTACGCAAATTTTATTTAGATAACCAACCAGAACTTCATTCATCATTCTTTGGAAAGATGCCGGCGCATTTTTCAACCCAAATGGCATACGTTTGAACTCGTAGTGTCCATTTGTAGTTGAAAAAGCTGTTTTATGCATATCTTCCTTATTAATAGGGATTTGATGGAATCCTTTTGCTAAGTCCAGTGATGAAAAATATTGCGCATTTCCCAATTTTGAAAATATATCCTCTATATTAGGGATTGGAAACTTATCTTCCATGGTTGCATCGTTAAGTTTCCGATAGTCCACTACAACGCGCCATTTTTCCTGACCGGAATTATCAACCTTCTTCGGTACAATCCATATAGGAGCATTGTACGGACTAGTGGAATTAACGATAATTCCTGAATTGAGCATTTCTGAAATTTGTATATCAACCTCATTTTTGTGTGCCTCAGGATATCTATATGTTTTTGAAAATATTGGGATATCATTTTTGGTCGGTATTTTGTGGGTGTATTTGACCACTAACGTTAGTTTATCACCCTCAAAATAAAACACTTTCTCAAACGTATGAATTGTAGCGATTAATAATTTTATTTCTTCCTTATTCAAATGATCTAACTTCAATCTATTTAAAATTGAGTCTATATTTGGTTTTTGAAAAGAAATATCTTCTGTATGATTACTTAAGCTATGAATTTCTGCTTCAGTTAATTTGGATTGAGAACTGGAAAATATTAAAGGTAAAGAGGTTTCTTTGGTTATTAATTGTAAACTATCAAGGTCAATTTTTGCTTGCAACGGTTTTAAAATGTTACAGCCAATTATACCATCAAAGTCGCCGTTCATTTCTACTTCAAGCATTTCAATGTTTGTTACTTGTCTACTAAATTCCTTAAAAAGTGGGATTGTTATTTTGGAGCCAACAACTATGAACTATGTCTGAGTTAATTGATTTGAGTAACAATGGTTTACTAAGTTCTGTTTTGAAAGAACTATGAAACAATCCTTTTTGAATGAGCGAAGTACCTGATCCAGAATCTATCAACAGTTTAATAGGAATTGAACTTGTTTTTACTATTATGCAGGGAAGAGCTCGGGACTGGTTGATTCAAAATTTAGTGACTGATATGTATCTGCATTTTGCATTTCTGCACTGGATGGTGAATTACCTGCCTGTATGTGTTCCACTTCCATTATTTCATCATAACTATTTCTTAATCCTGTATTATGCTGTCTAAAATTTCCTGAGTTATTTTGTTAGAATTGTCTTGAATTGCGCGGGTTCAAATTTCGAAAGTTGCCTGATCTAGTATTTACATTTTGAAAATTACCTGAGTTATTGTGTTGAAAATGTCCTGAATTTTGTGCATTCGAATTTGGAAAATTGCCTGTTCTTGTATGTAAATTTTGAAAATTACTTGGACTATTTTGCTGAAAATGTCCTGAATCGCGTATATTAGAATTTGGAAAATTGCCTGATCTTGTATTTAAATTTTGAAAATTATTCGAGTTATTTGGTTGAAAACGCTCTGAATTAATTTGAAACTGTCTCGGTTTGTCATACCGAGCGCTGCTTGAATTTTGTTGTCCTGTATAAGTTTTTCCGTGTCCGTAATTTGGAAAATTGCTATTGTCAAATTCTCTTAAATTTGAACTTGTATTTACAAATGTACGATAAAAGTTATCAGTATCAACTAAAATAGATTTGGCCTCCAAAAAAGTGGATGGGTTTCTTGCTTTTAAAATAATCTTAGGCTCACTAGGTAGCTTGCCAATAAATAATTTTAATGCTGTTTCTTCATTGAGCCTACTATTGTACCAAGCTGGAATATCTTCACTTAGATTTGTTTTTATGTTCAATTTTGTTAAAAGATGTTGTACTTGGTTATAAAGCTTTTCGACAGAGTTCTTAAATTTTATCATTTTTATTTCATTAATTATATTTTCAATTGTTTCATTAATATTACAGTTTGCTTTTAATACAGCTTTTATCTCCGGCCATTGCGACGGATTATTATTATTAATTAACATTAAATTTGCATCACCTAATATTTTTTGCCTTATGCGCAAATCCAAAATTGGTTTCAAATGTTCATTTATATTATTTGCAAATACATAAATATAATCAATATGCTTAATAAATAAATCTAAATGTTCCGGTAGCCCGGTGAAATCAGTGACTCCAGCCACTAATGCGATAAGATCTACATTGGCCATACCTGTTGTTCTCGGCAACTGCTTTTTCTTTATTTTATTTTTTCCAAACGGTTTTTCGTCGACTGCTCACACTGCAAGCTCACAAGTTAGAGTTCTGTTTTTAATTTTCACTTTTTTATAACTGTTTTATTTTTTTTTAATATATTTGTTTGTTGTTTTTGTCTTTAAATAGTTAAATATTAAGGTAATATTGTTCACTGAAACTATTTTTCCTATTTCAAATATATGTTAACTTAGTTCGCGGCATCTATGTATGCAATATATTTATTTTATATTTTTTTTCCGACTGCGCCAGTTATGGATTTAATGTAATCCCGTCAGTAGCCGAACACTGAGCTATGTACACAAATGAAATAAAAACGTCGCTTTCTATTTTATGGTTCTTTATTGTATGAACGCTAAGATCAGACTGACTGTCAATTATACAATGTCTACTTAATATAAGCTTAACAATAGAATAGATAACAGTAATCACAGCAAGAACGATGAAAGACCTGTACAGTGTCTAGTAAATAGCAAACCCGTTAATAGCCGGTCATGTACTCATATGTGTTATGATTTTGATCATCTTTGGATTTCCCAAGGTCAACGGAACTTGTGAGAAAGAACATGTATACTCTCGTTGTTTCCATGTAGGCTGTACGGTATGGTTCAGTATACATGACTCCTGGTGTCGTTAGCTGCGCTTGCACTCGCAAGCATTGTAGTTGTGTAGGGCAGAAGTATGAGAAGTAGCTCGCAGCGACGGAAGAAGTCATGAGAAGAATAATATTTGAAAGTAAAATTTGGCAAAAAATTGTTACATTAAAGGGAAAATTAAGATAAAGTAGTGTAGTAGAATGAAATAGGATTACAAAATAATTTATCCTTCGCAAGGCTAACACTTGAATTGCTTTTCGATCGTCTGCCAACATCGCCAATAAAATATTTTCTGCATGCCCAAAGAATCCATTCCTTTGAATCACAGGATCTACAACAGCTTTGAGGTGATCTGGCAAATATCGTGAAAGGACAATAAATTTATGCAAATGTCAACAAGATATAACAGGTTTTCTGTTGGAGAAATCGTTGAGACATATAACCTCAGAATTCGGTTAGCCGTGGTGAGCCATCTGGAATGAACAATCTTCCCGGGGTTCTTTTTAGATAGGCTGTTAGTGCAGTGATTAGAGTCGATAGCGCAGCCGATCTCGAACAGATATAATTGATCCGTACTTAAATTCTTTGCATTTGATATATTTGGAAGGTTGCAACTAATTGATTTAAATGCCACTAAAGGTAGACTCTGGCAATCCTTTAAATCTTTTCCTTTTGGTCCTATAAAGCTGCGTGGTCAAGTCGTAGGACCACCAAGATATTCAAACAAATGACGCAAAGTAAGTTCATTTGCGTGTAATTGACAGATGAACCATTGTAATGGTCTTTGTAATTGTTGTTCCAAGCATCGTATTACACCTCCTTTGGATCCTGTATTGGCAGCAGTTCCGTCAAAACCTACTACAAACAAGTTATCGCAGTCTACACTTTTATCATCTAAAAAGTTTTTAATTTCCTTACTCACTATGATTGCTCTTCCGCTTGATACGGAAATGTGTCCGATGTATTCCGAGCTTGGTTCTTTGACTAAACTTATATGTTCCTCGCAAACTATTTTTCTTCTGGAGGAATCAAATATAGTGAGGGTTTTGTCCTTGCGTCCATCAAAATATAGCCCAAAAGCTTCTTGGGGTAATAATGGTTTATTCATTAGAATACTTCTTTGCTTATCACGGGCTCGTCTTATCTTGCTTCGATCGATTACATTACTTGTGTCTTCCTTTGTTATAAGGCCAACGTCTTGAAGCGCTGCGGATACGATAGCGACTGCAGCTCTATCTAAAATACAGTATCTGTCAACTGCGTGAGCGACAGAAAGCATCGACAACTTTTTGAGTTTCTTCTGAGCTTCCAAAGAAGTTGATGGTTTGAGTTCTAAGGACAGCTCTCCTTGAATTTGATTTGCATATGATCCTTCAGAAGATGAAGAAAGTTCATTTAAAGATAACTGCATATCATTAGACGAATTAGTATCAATGGTGTATTTTACTTCTCCGCTTTCATACTTTCTTTTTCTCATTATTTTCTTCATATTTTTCTTGGAAGTTCTAATGTCCGTGTTTCCAATACCCATGGTCACCCATGGCAGGCTGGCCGTTGAATCAGCATCTACTAAGAACTGCCCATAGGACATCCCGTCCGATGCCACTCCCCCTCCCCCCATCCTTTCCCTCCCCTAGCTCCCTCTCACTCTCCTTTCTTCCTCTCACTCTCATTTCCTCTCAATCTCCCTTCCTTTATCCACTGGGCTGGACTTAAGGTGTCACACGACCCGTGCCGATAGTCAGCCTGGCTGAGCCCAGTTTAATAAATAGCTCAGTCGCGAACGGAGTATCCGGATACCTGGCGACCTCCGGATCAGCTAGCCTTATCTGTACAATGCGGATCTCTGTACAGACGGACCTTCCTTTCTCCGCTACTCGTGGGAACATAATTATGAACTAAAAACAACAAAAACAAAAACAAAATATTAAGGCCGGTATCCCTTTGAAACCGGACGGTAGTACGGCGACGAAGCTGTCTACCGGATATGCTCATTTGGCAGCTGATAGCGGAACTGTGGATAATCGTGGTTCCTCCGTCAGTACTTGCGAGCAAAACAAAAATCTTTCCAGCAGAAGCAGGACTGTGTATAATGGTCCCACATCTGCTGGCAGCACCCCCCCAGGCAGTGCTCCTAAGCTGCCCCCTGGTATCATCCCTGCTACACTTGTCAGGGGCAAGACTGTGGAAATGCATGGTCCTTCCACTGGCAGTATACGCACGGATGCTACCAAACACAAACACCTTCCTAGTGGTAGTGGGACTGTGCAACATGGTCCGGCTTCCACTAGCGCGTCTTGCAGTAGAGGAGCGCCTCACCGCAACCCCTCCAAGTTGCATTACAAAAACAGACGCAATGCCAATCGTATAATTGGCTCCATCGGCGCTATCCCTGAGATAGATAGATCCCCTGCACAGATCAGCAGACTGGCCTGGGCACAAAATATCATTTCAGGTGACGACAAGACCAGCGGAGACATTGCGTCACAGCGACAGAGATCGGTGGAGGAGGTCGCTTCGGCCTCCAAGCACCTGAGGATGCACAATACCAGCATTCCTCCTAACGCGTCCATCGTCAAACCTCACAAGTCTTTCAGCGATGCCCTCAAAAAAGGAATTGTGGTCGCAGTCATCGACCGCAGTGACGCCGACGGCAGGATCTCACTTGAACGGTGGGATCTCATCATGCTCACCCTACTCGAAAACTTCGCCGACTTTTATAAGGACATCCCCGGACCACCGCCAATAATTCACGATGGCGGTTGGCATCAGGGCCGCGTAAAACTCATCGCCTGCGATGATCAACGATCACTGAATCTTTACAAGCTCGAGATCAATAAGCTTGGTGAGCTATGGCCAGGGGCCAAGCTTGAGGTTGTTGCGAGAGAGGATATCCCCTGCCGACCTAGATCGCGTGCCTGCATCCCAGTGAGCCCTTCATCCCCTGAAAGAATTCTCCATCTGATCAAAATCAGCAATCCATCCCTTCCGACTCATGATTGGAAGGTCGCTAAACTGGAGGAACAAAGGGGTTCCTACCGATGTGCTGTCATTGTCATCAATCAGGAATCTCTTGCTCATCTGGCGGCGACTGCGGGCGTGATTCGGTTCGGATGGAACGTCACGCTGAGAGTTTACAAGAAGGACGATGTAGACGCTGACAAGCGACCTCATCATCCCTCGGAAACTGTTGTGTCGGGTGTTAGCGCACCTGTCTCCTTCCCCTCCTTAGAGGTTGACATTCCCGAGCCCTCTACAGAACCCACCACGTCTTCAATCCCTGTGATCGACTCTCAGTCGGTCATGGAGACGGACGAAATTCCTGACAAGGATCTTCTGAGGGAAGACGAGCTCCTGAGTTCGTCCTCTGTATTGGAAGACATGTCCAGCAAGGATCTTCTGAGTGAGGATGAGCTTCTCAGCTCGTCCTCTGAATTGGAGCACCTCAACAACACAGTGGTGGGGGTTTCTCTACAAGATTGTAGCAACAATGCTGCAGATCATACAGATAAACCTCCAACACTCCATTAAGGCTTCGGCCGCCCTTATTCTCCGGTTAACAAAAACTGGAGAAGACTTAGTCTTGGTCCAAGAGCCCTGGGTTGTCAACAACCTGGTTCGTGGACTTAAGACCCCTGGATACTACCCACTATATGTGTCCGACAAAGGTAAACCTAGATCGTGCATATTGGTGAAGAGTAATCTTAATGCATATTTGCTCCCTAATTTCAGCGATCGAGATACGACGGCTGTCAAACTAGAGACTGCTGGTGGCATATACTGGTTGGCATCAGCGTATCTTTCCCACGACAACATGGGACCTCTCCCTGGTGGTAACCTAGAGAGCTTAGACATTACTCTTGTCTCCGTAAGCATCCACAAAATGATATCGAGTTGGAAAGTTTCGGCTGACCATTCTTTCTCCGACCACCGATATCTCACTTTCAACCTTGACAACGCTGACACCCCTCGCCAATCAGCATTCCGAAACCCTCGGAAAACAGACTGGCCCAAATACAGGGATATTATGCGTGAACTTATTACCTCTGAACTATTAAGTCCCCCTTGCAATCCTAGCGAGCTTGACGACAAGGTTAATAAGCTCACCAGGGCTTTTAATCTTGCGATGGCTGCTTCCTGCCCCCTCATATTACCCAGGGGGAAAAAGAAGCCTCACTGGTGGTTACCTGTATTAGGACCACTGAGAAATGATTGCAGGAGACTTTTCTCAAGATCCAACACTGACTGGGACTCCTATAAGACATCCCTCAAAGCATATAAAAAAGAACTTAGGAGGGCCAAAAGATCATCGTGGAGACTCTTCTGTGACAAAATAGAAGAATCCTCGGAGGCATCAAGGCTAAGAAAAATCCTTGCTTCAAATCCAACTATGCCCAGCTGCCGAAAGAAAGCAGATGGCTCGTGGACTACATCTAGCGAGGAATCGCTCAATCTGCTACTTGATACATATTTCCCAGGTAGCTCTAACATTACCGATCATAGCAACCTAAACAGGTCACCTATGTTTTCACAGGTAACAAATTCTCAGAGTCAGAGTCTGATAACTAGGGACAAGCTCCTTTGGGCGCTACAAAGCTTCAAGCCCTTCAAGTCTGCTGGACCTGACGGCATAATACCAGCCGAACTTCAGATGACTTCGGATATCATCCTTCCAACTCTGGAGATGATTCCGACAAGTTGCTTAAAGCTGATTCACATTCCTCAGGCTTGGAGAGAAGTAAAAGTGGTTTTCATACCCAAAGCAGGCAAATACTCCCATGTTAATCCCAAAGACCTCAGACCTATCAGTCTATCATCTTTCCTCCTCAAAACACTGAAGCGTCTGATTTATATCCATCTTCGTATGAACATAAACCCGCAACTGCTGTCTGCGGCCCAACACGCGTACAATAAGGGTAAATCGGTGGAAACCGCCCTTCACTCCTTGGTACGCACTATTGAATACTCCCTTTACCACAAGGAATACACTATGGTTGCTTTCCTAGACATAGAAGGCGCTTTCAACAACGTAAACACATCTGCAATCGCAAATGCACTGACAGAACTGAATGTGAATGGCTCGCTTGGGGAACTGATCAATCTTTTGCTCTCAAGCAGGATTATCAATTCGAAACTGGGCGATTCATCCGCTAGGAGGTCTGTCAGTAGGGGTACGCCACAAGGTGGTGTCCTTTCCCCCCTTCTGTGGAACTTGGTGGTGAATAAACTACTGACATGCCTGGAGGGGAGGGTTGCATGGTGGTTGCCTATGCGGATGACGTTGCTATTGCCGTTTCAGGGAAATACCTCAACACCCTAAAAAAGCTACTTCAAAATGCTCTCAATAAGCTGACAAGTTGGGCAAGAAGATGTGGGTTGGGGGTTAACCCTCATAAAACCGAACTTGTCCTCTTCTCCAGGAAATATAAAATCCCTCACATCGATCCTCCTTCCATTAACGGTACAAGCTTAACATTTTCCGATGAAGCCAAATTCCTGGGTCTTATCCTCGATAGGAAGTTAAGCTGTAAACCCAACTTACAAGAAAGAGTAAAAAAAGCGACAGTAGCACTTTTCTCTTGCAAAAAAGCCATCGGTAATAAGTGGGGCCTACAGCCCCGCATATCTCACTGGCTATACGTTTCGGTAGTGAGACCGGTAGTCTGGTGGACTGCTCTTGATAAAGCGGTAAACCGAGATAAGCTAAGCAAGGTGCAACGTACAGCTTGTCTGTGTATCAGCGGAGCACTCCGTACGACCCCCTCCGCCGCACTGGACATCTTACTGCATCTGACACCCCCGGATATTTTTAGCAAGCAGATGGCTGCCTGCTCCGCTGTCCGCTTAAAAGCCACCTCACAGTGGATCAATTCCAATATTGGCCACTCTATCATTTTGGACTCACTTGGGTCCGTACCTAGAAACATCGATTACACTACACCCCAACTACAGTTCGAAAAGAAGTTCCAAATCACTATCCCCACTAGATCATTCTGGGAGGATGCTGGTTGCACGGAAGTTAAATCGATCCACTTTTACACCGACGGATCAAAAACTAGCGAGGGGGTAGGTGGGGGTGTTTACTCAGAAAGACTAAATATCGGTCTCTCCTTCCGTCTTCCTGATCATTGTAGCGTGTTCCAGGCGGAAATCATGGCGATTAAGGAAGTCCTGTCGTGGCTGAAGAGAAATGTGATATCCGCTAAGGATATCTGCATTTTCTCGGATAGTCAAGCCGCGCTAAAATCCCTGGACTCAGTCTCTCACAATTCCATCGTAGCCTTAGACTGCCGTTCATCTCTGCAAGAGATGGCAGAGCAGTTCAATATTCACCTTTGTTGGGTGCCGGGGCATAGAGACATCCCAGGGAATTGTAGGGCAGACGAACTCGCCAAAAACGGAACCGCATTACCTCTTCTACCTGAGAAAGGTTTTTTAGGTATGCACATCGCTAGTTGCAAACTTATGTTCAAGCTATCCGCAGTCGAGAGTACAAACCTCAGGTGGACAGGTAGTGATACATGTCTAGCGACTAAGCAAATCTGGCCAAAGCTGGATCTGCGACGCTCTTTGAGTTTGATCTCACTCAACAGACTGCACATTGGCTCTGTCATAGGTGTCATCACAGGACACTGTCTAATAGGCAGGCACGCATCAACGCTTGGCGTTTACTCAAAAGACTTCTGCAGAAGCTGCAGGGATGAGGAGGAGGAGGAGACTACGTCTCATCTCCTCTGCACATGTCCTGCACTCTCCCATAAAAGAAATCTCTACCTAGGAGCCTTCTTCGTCAACGAACTCAGTGACTTAGCTAATACAGATGTTAGAAGTCTATCGCGCTTCATTAGAAGCTCCAAATGGTTTTAGCGAGTAGGGGCGAAACTCCCGATCCATGTGGCATCATAACGGACCTCATTGGTCTAAGTGTGTTGGCTTTCTGCTAACAGCCACTTCAACCTAACCTAACCTATGGTACTCTTTTATCTTCCTTATAACTGAACGATGTTCGATAGTAGGAATCGACGCTTTCTCCCAAAGGTTCAACAACTTTTCGCAGATATTCTCACATGTTTTAGTAGCTAAGTTTTTATATTGAGTCTCACTATTTCCGCTTAACCACAAGTAACATCGTATAATATCTTCGTAAGTCGGCAACATGTAGGGCCTAATATCTTGTCCGTGGCCAAACACTGGGCACAGTAAGTCGCTCCGCAGAGTAGACAGAGACATTTCTTAATGAAAACAAAATCACTCTGATATAATAACACTGCCGACGCCGAGCACTAAAACCAATAAATATTCAAATTTTGTACGGAAAAATCATCGGCTACTAAAATTATTTGTTTTTTTTTTAGAAACGGGAGATCACCGGTCAGGAAGGAAATACAGGATGCTTATTAATAAGTTTAAATATTAATAATAAGTAGATAGGAGCTATATGGAACTAAAAAAAAAATATATTGAAAGATGCTAATATATCAATAATAGGTTAAAACTTCAAGTGACTTGGGGCAGTATTAAACATACTTCAATTCAAAAAATATTTTGGATATAGTTAATATGTTCATGGATACAACTTTTGAATCACGGCCCATTCCGATTTGGCAAAAAAAAAAATTCTCATACTAAACCGATCCACCCTAATGTACGAGGTATTAAATATCGTATATGTATTAAATATCATTATTTTTTTTTTCATTTTGTTTTGAATGAATAACCACCTTACATTCGTTACCACGTGAAGTGGACGGCTGGAGTTACAGCGCTGTTTCACGGTTAGCCACAACCGATCATCAAACTCCTTCGGTGGTGCAGGTCTGTCTTTTTCTTTCATTTTATCCTGAAAATCCGTTTCTTCCACTGGGATTCGAACCTAGACCAGCGTCTTCTCAGGCAAGCACTCATGCACTGTGCCATTTGAAGCTACGAGTTCATCCAGTTTTTATTTTTGATTTTCTTGGACAGACTTGCTCCTGTAAGTATATTATGTTATTCAGTCTGGTTTTTTCTTTCTATGTTTTCTCTAATTTTATTCCATTTCGACAAGCATAGTTGGACTGAAATGGGTGATAAAGAGGGACATGAAAAGGGAAATTGACGGAAAACAAAAATTAAAACCAGGAAAAATTGTGTGGTACCTATCACATAAAAAACCATTAAATCGTAAAATATCATTACCTATGCATGTTGTGAATACTCATACGTCATAAACATAATCATACCCTATAAAATGCGACTATACTTTTAAAACCCATTTCCAGCCTCTGCCGTTCACAAATGAAGACAAATCGAATATAGCTAGCTATCTACAAGCAATCGACATTATTACTATTCTTATTTTCCTGACTTTACCAGTAGGTACCTATAGAAAATGGCTAATAAAAAAAGAAATTCAAAACCGATTCTTATAAAAGCGAGCAAGTTATTGTAGGGATACTTTATTTTTTTTTTTTTCAATTCGCTTAACTAAGATTGCCATATTTAGCGTTTTGAATAGGAAATATATTCGGGTGCGCAATTTTTTTTTTTTAATTTTAGGCTTACAGTCAATCACCCCTGTGCTCAATTCCGACCCAATTTAAAACACACACCAAATTAAAAACGGGCGGAATTACAAAGGATTTGCTGGAATTTGAACGGAAGGAAAACAAAATCGAAATTATAAAAACCCTACAATCACAAGTATAGCTATCAACTGCGTTTCTTGTGTGCGAGATAAAAAAAAGACTCAATCAAAATTCAACTCAAATTCAATTTTTGTGTGGGATATTTAATAAAAGTTTGCTAAATGAATCATGATATTTCTGGTGGTGTCATAATTGAAGAGGAGCAAACAGCAGAGGCACAAAGACGGCGCACAAATTTAAATTCCATGCAGGTAGGTGTGGCGGTTTGTAAAAAAACCAATTAGCACTGAGTGCCGTTTTGTTGCCACAAATTCACGTTACCTGGGTATTATCTTTTGTTGATGGGAAGTCTCGAAAACCAGCCTGTGGTGTTTAATAAAGTTATAGCTCGTTGCATGATCCTAGCTACTAGCTAGTGCTGCACAGGCGCACAAATAGTGGATTAAGGTCTCTTTTTCAGTTGTAACTTCGAAAGTGTGTTTTTTGTGGGATGCCTCGTTTTACCGCATGGCCAGTGTCCCGTAATGATCGCTGTCAATCTGGCGATATCTTTTTGGGTTCTATATAGGAGTTCGATTGTTTTCGCCTTGTTGTAGTTTGACCACAACTTTCTATGGCGCATGTAGTCAGCCTACTTCATCTGAGGTTGGCTTTCGTCAGGTATCCTGCGGTGATATTTACCCTTACTGCTCCAAGCGGAACATGGACTAGTTTCGCTAGTGAGCAGTGGGGAGCTGAGACTAGCCTGGCCAGTTTGTCGGCATGTTCGTTTCCATAAACGTTACTCGGCCCTGGAAAACATATCAGGGTAAACTTGAACTAAAAAATCAGGGCTAGCTCATTACGGCATTCTAGTACTACCTTAGAGCATATTGTGACTGCGATTGCTTTAATAGCAGTCTGGCTGTCAATACGTATATCGATCTTTTGCCTCAGCGTTATGTTTGAGTGTAGTTTGATCTGGCGACAGGTTGAACGGATAGCTCCACCTGGAAAACGCTTGCGGTATCCGGAAGTCTGTAGAATTTTCAGATGCTTAAGGATTCCGAAAAGAAAACACGAGGAGATGTTCCACAGATTCTATTTCCTTCTCGTCTCTGCAGCATCCACAGAAGTCATTCGTAAGGATACCTAGCCTTCTGGTCATGTTCAAGATTATGCACGCGTACAATAAGGGTAAATCGGTGGAAACCGCCCTTCACTCCTTGGTACGCACTATTGAATACTCCCTTTACCACAAGGAATACACTATGGTTGCTTTCCTAGACATAGAAGGCGCTTTCAACAACGTAAACACATCTGCAATCGCAAATGCACTGACAGAACTGAATGTGAATGGCTCGCTTGGGGAACTGATCAATCTTTTGCTCTCAAGCAGGATTATCAATTCGAAACTTGGCGATTCATCCGCTAGGAGGTCTGTCAGTAGGGGTACGCCACAAGGTGGTGTCCTTTCCCCCCTTCTGTGGAACTTGGTGGTGAATAAACTACTGACATGCCTGGAGGGGAGGGTTGCATGGTGGTTGCCTATGCGGATGACGTTGCTATTGCCGTTTCAGGGAAATACCTCAACACCCTAAAAGAGATACTTCAAAATGCTCTCAATAAGCTGACAAGTTGGGCAAGAAGATGTGGGTTGGGGGTTAACCCTCATAAAACCGAACTTGTCCTCTTCTCCAGGAAATATAAAATCCCTCACATCGATCCTCCTTTCATTAACGGTACAAGCTTAACATTTTCCGATGAAGCCAAATTCCTGGGTCTTATCCTCGATAGGAAGTTAAGCTGTAAACCCAACTTACAAGAAAGAGTAAAAAAAGCGACAGTAGCACTTTTCTCTTGCAAAAAAGCCATCGGTAATAAGTGGGGCCTACAGCCCCGCATATCTCACTGGCTATACGTTTCGGTAGTGAGACCGGTAGTCTGGTGGACTGCTCTTGATAAAGCGGTAAACCGAGATAAGCTAAGCAAGGTGCAACGTACAGCTTGTCTGTGTATCAGCGGAGCACTCCGTACGACCCCCTCCGCCGCACTGGACATCTTACTGCATCTGACACCCCTGGATATTTTTAGCAAGCAGATGGCTGCCTGCTCCGCTGTCCGCTTAAAAGCCACCTCACAGTGGATCAATTCCAATATTGGCCACTCTATCATTTTGGACTCACTTGGGTCCGTACCTAGAAACATCGATTACACTACACCCCAACTACAGTTCGAAAAGAAGTTCCAAATCACTATCCCCACTATATCATTCTGGGAGGATGCTGATTGCACGGAAGTTAAATCGATCCACTTTTACACCGACGGATCAAAAACTAGCGAGGGGGTAGGTGGGGGTGTTTACTCAGAAAGACTAAATATCGGTCTCTCCTTCCGTCTTCCTGATCATTGTAGCGTGTTCCAGGCGGAAATCATGGCGATTAAGGAAGTCCTGTCGTGGCTGAAGAGAAATGTGATATCCGCTAAGGATATCTGCATTTTCTCGGATAGTCAAGCCGCGCTAAAATCCCTGGACTCAGTCTCTCACAATTCCATCGTAGCCTTAGACTGCCGTTCATCTCTGCAAGAGATGGCAGAGCAGTTCAATATTCACCTTTGTTGGGTGCCGGGGCATAGAGACATCCCAGGGAATTGTAGGGCAGACGAACTCGCCAAAAACGGAACCGCATTACCTCTTCTACCTGAGAAAGGTTTTTTAGGTATGCACATCGCTAGTTGCAAACTTATGTTCAAGCTATCCGCAGTCGAGAGTACAAACCTCAGGTGGACAGGTAGTGATACATGTCTAGCGACTAAGCAAATCTGGCCAAAGCTCCCGATCCATGTGGCATCATAACGGACCTCATTGGTCTAAGTGTGTTGGCTTTCTGCTAACAGCCACTTCAACCTAACCTAACCTATGGTACTCTTTTATCTTCCTTATAACTGAACGATGTTCGATAGTAGGAATCGACGCTTTCTCCCAAAGGTTCAACAACTTTTCGCAGATATTCTCACATGTTTTAGTAGCTAAGTTTTTATATTGAGTCTCACTATTTCCGCTTAACCACAAGTAACATCGTATAATATCTTCGTAAGTCGGCAACATGTAGGGCCTAATATCTTGTCCGTGGCCAAACACTGGGCACAGTAAGTCGCTCCGCAGAGTAGACAGAGACATTTCTTAATGAAAACAAAATCACTCTGATATAATAACACTGCCGACGCCGAGCACTAAAACCAATAAATATTCAAATTTTGTACGGAAAAATCATCGGCTACTAAAATTATTTGTTTTTTTTTTAGAAACGGGAGATCACCGGTCAGGAAGGAAATACAGGATGCTTATTAATAAGTTTAAATATTAATAATAAGTAGATAGGAGCTATATGGAACTAAAAAAAAAATATATTGAAAAATGCTAATATATCAATAATAGGTTAAAACTTCAAGTGACTTGGGGCAGTATTAAACATACTTCAATTCAAAAAATATTTTGGATACAGTTAATATGTTCATTGATACAACTTTTGAATCACGGCCCATTCCGATTTGGCAAACAAAAAAATTCTCATACTAAACCGATCCACCCTAATGTACGAGGTATTAAATATCGTATATGTATTAAATATCATTATTTTTTTTTCATTTTGTTTTGAATGAATAACCACCTTACATTCGTTACCACGTGAAGTGGACGGCTGGAGTTACAGCGCTGTTTCACGGTTAGCCACAACCGATCATCAAACTCCTTCTGTGGTGCAGGTCTGTCTTTTTCTTTCATTTTATCCTGAAAATCCGTTTCTTTCACTGGGATTCGAACCTAGACCAGCGTCTTCTCAGGCAAGCACTCATGCACTGTGCCATTTGAAGCTACGAGTTCATCCAGTTTTTATTTTTGATTTTCTTGGACAGACTTGCTCCTGTAAGTATATTATGTTATTCAGTCTGGTTTTTTCTTTCTATGTTTTCTCTAATTTTATTCCATTTCGACAAGCATAGTTGGACTGAAATGGGTGATAAAGAGGGACATGAAAAGGGAAATTGACGGAAAACAAAAATTAAAACCAGGAAAAATTGTGTGGTACCTATCACATAAAAAACCATTAAATCGTAAAATATCATTACCTATGCATGTTGTGAATACTCATACGTCATAAACATAATCATACCCTATAAAATGCGACTATACTTTTAAAACCCATTTCCAGCCTCTGCCGTTCACAAATGAAGACAAATCGAATATAGCTAGCTATCTACAAGCAATCGACATTATTACTATTCTTATTTTCCTGACTTTACCAGTAGGTACCTATAGAAAATGGCTAATAAAAAAAGAAATTCAAAACCGATTCTTATAAAAGCGAGCAAGTTATTGTAGGGATACTTTATTTTTTTTTTTTTCAATTCGCTTAACTAAGATTGCCATATTTAGCGTTTTGAATAGGAAATATATTCGGGTGCGCAATTTTTTTTTTTTAATTTTAGGCTTACAGTCAATCACCCCTGTGCTCAATTCCGACCCAATTTAAAACACACACCAAATTAAAAACGGGCGGAATTACAAAGGATTTGCTGGAATTTGAACGGAAGGAAAACAAAATCGAAATTATAAAAACCCTACAATCACAAGTATAGCTATCAACTGCGTTTCTTGTGTGCGAGATAAAAAAAAGACTCAATCAAAATTCAACTCAAATTCAATTTTTGTGTGGGATATTTAATAAAAGTTTGCTAAATGAATCATGATATTTCTGGTGGTGTCATAATTGAAGAGGAGCAAACAGCAGAGGCACAAAGACGGCGCACAAATTTAAATTCCATGCAGGTAGGTGTGGCGGTTTGTAAAAAAACCAATTAGCACTGAGTGCCGTTTTGTTGCCACAAATTCACGTTACCTGGGTATTATCTTTTGTTGATGGGAAGTCTCGAAAACCAGCCTGTGGTGTTTAATAAAGTTATAGCTCGTTGCATGATCCTAGCTACTAGCTAGTGCTGCACAGGCGCACAAATAGTGGATTAAGGTCTCTTTTTCAGTTGTAACTTCGAAAGTGGGTTTTTTGTGGGATGCCTCGTTTTACCGCATGGCCAGTGTCCCGTAATGATCGCTGTCAATCTGGCGATATCTTTTTGGGTTCTATATAGGAGTTCGATTGTTTTCGCCTTGTTGTAGTTTGACCACAACTTTCTATGGCGCATGTAGTCAGCCTACTTCATCTGAGGTTGGCTTTCGTCAGGTATCCTGCGGTGATATTTACCCTTACTGCTCCAAGCGGAACATGGACTAGTTTCGCTAGTGAGCAGTGGGGAGCTGAGACTAGCCTGGCCAGTTTGTCGGCATGTTCGTTTCCATAAACGTTACTCGGCCCTGGAAAACATATCAGGGTAAACTTGAACTAAAAAATCAGGGCTAGCTCATTACGGCATTCTAGTACTACCTTAGAGCATATTGTGACTGCGATTGCTTTAATAGCAGTCTGGCTGTCAATACGTATATCGATCTTTTGCCTCAGCGTTATGTTTGAGTGTAGTTTGATCTGGTGACAGGTTGAACGGATAGCTCCACCTGGAAAACGCTTGCGGTATCCGGAAGTCTGTAGAATTTTCAGATGCTTAAGGATTCCGAAAAGAAAACACGAGGAGATGTTCCACAGATTCTATTTCCTTCTCGTCTCTGCAGCATCCACAGAAGTCATTCGTAAGGATACCTAGCCTTCTGGTCATGTTCAAGATTATGCACGCGTACAATAAGGGTAAATCGGTGGAAACCGCCCTTCACTCCTTGGTACGCACTATTGAATACTCCCTTTACCACAAGGAATACACTATGGTTGCTTTCCTAGACATAGAAGGCGCTTTCAACAACGTAAACACATCTGCAATCGCAAATGCACTGACAGAACTGAATGTGAATGGCTCGCTTGGGGAACTGATCAATCTTTTGCTCTCAAGCAGGATTATCAATTCGAAACTTGGCGATTCATCCGCTAGGAGGTCTGTCAGTAGGGGTACGCCACAAGGTGTTGTCCTTTCCCCCCTTCTGTGGAACTTGGTGGTGAATAAACTACTGACATGCCTGGAGGGGAGGGTTGCATGGTGGTTGCCTATGCGGATGACGTTGCTATTGCCGTTTCAGGGAAATACCTCAACACCCTAAAAGAGATACTTCAAAATGCTCTCAATAAGCTGACAAGTTGGGCAAGAAGATGTGGGTTGGGGGTTAACCCTCATAAAACCGAACTTGTCCTCTTCTCCAGGAAATATAAAATCCCTCACATCGATCCTCCTTCCATTAACGGTACAAGCTTAACATTTTCCGATGAAGCCAAATTCCTGGGTCTTATCCTCGATAGGAAGTTAAGCTGTAAACCCAACTTACAAGAAAGAGTAAAAAAAGCGACAGTAGCACTTTTCTCTTGCAAAAAAGCCATCGGTAATAAGTGGGGCCTACAGCCCCGCATATCTCACTGGCTATACGTTTCGGTAGTGAGACCGGTAGTCTGGTGGACTGCTCTTGATAAAGCGGTAAACCGAGATAAGCTAAGCAAGGTGCAACGTACAGCTTGTCTGTGTATCAGCGGAGCACTCCGTACGACCCCCTCCGCCGCACTGGACATCTTACTGCATCTGACACCCCTGGATATTTTTAGCAAGCAGATGGCTGCCTGCTCCGCTGTCCGCTTAAAAGCCACCTCACAGTGGATCAATTCCAATATTGGCCACTCTATCATTTTGGACTCACTTGGGTCCGTACCTAGAAACATCGATTACACTACACCCCAACTACAGTTCGAAAAGAAGTTCCAAATCACTATCCCCACTATATCATTCTGGGAGGATGCTGATTGCACGGAAGTTAAATCGATCCACTTTTACACCGACGGATCAAAAACTAGCGAGGGGGTAGGTGGGGGTGTTTACTCAGAAAGACTAAATATCGGTCTCTCCTTCCGTCTTCCTGATCATTGTAGCGTGTTCCAGGCGGAAATCATGGCGATTAAGGAAGTCCTGTCGTGGCTGAAGAGAAATGTGATATCCGCTAAGGATATCTGCATTTTCTCGGATAGTCAAGCCGCGCTAAAATCCCTGGACTCAGTCTCTCACAATTCCATCGTAGCCTTAGACTGCCGTTCATCTCTGCAAGAGATGGCAGAGCAGTTCAATATTCACCTTTGTTGGGTGCCGGGGCATAGAGACATCCCAGGGAATTGTAGGGCAGACGAACTCGCCAAAAACGGAACCGCATTACCTCTTCTACCTGAGAAAGGTTTTTTAGGTATGCACATCGCTAGTTGCAAACTTATGTTCAAGCTATCCGCAGTCGAGAGTACAAACCTCAGGTGGACAGGTAGTGATACATGTCTAGCGACTAAGCAAATCTGGCCAAAGCTCCCGATCCATGTGGCATCATAACGGACCTCATTGGTCTAAGTGTGTTGGCTTTCTGCTAACAGCCACTTCAACCTAACCTAACCTATGGTACTCTTTTATCTTCCTTATAACTGAACGATGTTCGATAGTAGGAATCGACGCTTTCTCCCAAAGGTTCAACAACTTTTCGCAGATATTCTCACATGTTTTAGTAGCTAAGTTTTTATATTGAGTCTCACTATTTCCGCTTAACCACAAGTAACATCGTATAATATCTTCGTAAGTCGGCAACATGTAGGGCCTAATATCTTGTCCGTGGCCAAACACTGGGCACAGTAAGTCGCTCCGCAGAGTAGACAGAGACATTTCTTAATGAAAACAAAATCACTCTGATATAATAACACTGCCGACGCCGAGCACTAAAACCAATAAATATTCAAATTTTGTACGGAAAAATCATCGGCTACTAAAATTATTTGTTTTTTTTTAGAAACGGGAGATCACCGGTCAGGAAGGAAATACAGGATGCTTATTAATAAGTTTAAATATTAATAATAAGTAGATAGGAGCTATATGGAACTAAAAAAAAAATATATTGAAAAATGCTAATATATCAATAATAGGTTAAAACTTCAAGTGACTTGGGGCAGTATTAAACATACTTCAATTCAAAAAATATTTTGGATACAGTTAATATGTTCATTGATACAACTTTTGAATCACGGCCCATTCCGATTTGGCAAACAAAAAAATTCTCATACTAAACCGATCCACCCTAATGTACGAGGTATTAAATATCGTATATGTATTAAATATCATTATTTTTTTTTCATTTTGTTTTGAATGAATAACCACCTTACATTCGTTACCACGTGAAGTGGACGGCTGGAGTTACAGCGCTGTTTCACGGTTAGCCACAACCGATCATCAAACTCCTTCTGTGGTGCAGGTCTGTCTTTTTCTTTCATTTTATCCTGAAAATCCGTTTCTTTCACTGGGATTCGAACCTAGACCAGCGTCTTCTCAGGCAAGCACTCATGCACTGTGCCATTTGAAGCTACGAGTTCATCCAGTTTTTATTTTTGATTTTCTTGGACAGACTTGCTCCTGTAAGTATATTATGTTATTCAGTCTGGTTTTTTCTTTCTATGTTTTCTCTAATTTTATTCCATTTCGACAAGCATAGTTGGACTGAAATGGGTGATAAAGAGGGACATGAAAAGGGAAATTGACGGAAAACAAAAATTAAAACCAGGAAAAATTGTGTGGTACCTATCACATAAAAAACCATTAAATCGTAAAATATCATTACCTATGCATGTTGTGAATACTCATACGTCATAAACATAATCATACCCTATAAAATGCGACTATACTTTTAAAACCCATTTCCAGCCTCTGCCGTTCACAAATGAAGACAAATCGAATATAGCTAGCTATCTACAAGCAATCGACATTATTACTATTCTTATTTTCCTGACTTTACCAGTAGGTACCTATAGAAAATGGCTAATAAAAAAAGAAATTCAAAACCGATTCTTATAAAAGCGAGCAAGTTATTGTAGGGATACTTTATTTTTTTTTTTTTCAATTCGCTTAACTAAGATTGCCATATTTAGCGTTTTGAATAGGAAATATATTCGGGTGCGCAATTTTTTTTTTTTAATTTTAGGCTTACAGTCAATCACCCCTGTGCTCAATTCCGACCCAATTTAAAACACACACCAAATTAAAAACGGGCGGAATTACAAAGGATTTGCTGGAATTTGAACGGAAGGAAAACAAAATCGAAATTATAAAAACCCTACAATCACAAGTATAGCTATCAACTGCGTTTCTTGTGTGCGAGATAAAAAAAAGACTCAATCAAAATTCAACTCAAATTCAATTTTTGTGTGGGATATTTAATAAAAGTTTGCTAAATGAATCATGATATTTCTGGTGGTGTCATAATTGAAGAGGAGCAAACAGCAGAGGCACAAAGACGGCGCACAAATTTAAATTCCATGCAGATAGGTGTGGCGGTTTGTAAAAAAACCAATTAGCACTGAGTGCCGTTTTGTTGCCACAAATTCACGTTACCTGGGTATTATCTTTTGTTGATGGGAAGTCTCGAAAACCAGCCTGTGGTGTTTAATAAAGTTATAGCTCGTTGCATGATCCTAGCTACTAGCTAGTGCTGCACAGGCGCACAAATAGTGGATTAAGGTCTCTTTTTCAGTTGTAACTTCGAAAGTGGGTTTTTTGTGGGATGCCTCGTTTTACCGCATGGCCAGTGTCCCGTAATGATCGCTGTCAATCTGGCGATATCTTTTTGGGTTCTATATAGGAGTTCGATTGTTTTCGCCTTGTTGTAGTTTGACCACAACTTTCTATGGCGCATGTAGTCAGCCTACTTCATCTGAGGTTGGCTTTCGTCAGGTATCCTGCGGTGATATTTACCCTTACTGCTCCAAGCGGAACATGGACTAGTTTCGCTAGTGAGCAGTGGGGAGCTGAGACTAGCCTGGCCAGTTTGTCGGCATGTTCGTTTCCATAAACGTTACTCGGCCCTGGAAAACATATCAGGGTAAACTTGAACTAAAAAATCAGGGCTAGCTCATTACGGCATTCTAGTACTACCTTAGAGCATATTGTGACTGCGATTGCTTTAATAGCAGTCTGGCTGTCAATACGTATATCGATCTTTTGCCTCAGCGTTATGTTTGAGTGTAGTTTGATCTGGTGACAGGTTGAACGGATAGCTCCACCTGGAAAACGCTTGCGGTATCCGGAAGTCTGTAGAATTTTCAGATGCTTAAGGATTCCGAAAAGAAAACACGAGGAGATGTTCCACAGATTCTATTTCCTTCTCGTCTCTGCAGCATCCACAGAAGTCATTCGTAAGGATACCTAGCCTTCTGGTCATGTTCAAGATTATGCAGTTTCCAGTTAGTAATCTGACTATCACACGGATTTGGTTTCTGTCAAAGGACACTAGGGACTTATATCTCTTTTGTCAGTGACGGGCCACAGACTACGAGTTATAACACAACCTGCAGTTTTGTCCCGTATTTCCGTAGCTTGTCTTACCCTTATACCGTCTATTAAGCTCTTAGCTGTGATTGTGGCAGGCAGTACCTGCACGTCAGCTCCAAGTGGGTTCATATCGGAAGCGTATCTGGCCAGCATATCCCTGCCACAGAAACCATAGTGATAGCTCATTGCTCTGAGTGCCAGTAGCCATTACTGGACGTTTCATGATTAGGACTGTCTGCGCTGATTTCTTAATCGAGTTTCTCAGCTTGAAACACACTGCACTGTCTGTCAGTCGGTAGGACTGGTTTATACTAAGTGCCGCTGAAAAGACTCCTGTTCCTGTCCTCTTCTCCATCTTTGAGCCATCTGTGAAGATGAAAATTTGGTGACCATGTTGGGTGAATTCCAGTCCTATCGAGGAGGTATATCGACTTTGAAGTAGGGATGAGCGATGTTGGCAAAACATCGATGGCTGAACATCGATGATCGATAATAATCGAACTTAAAACATCGATGTTCGTTAACATTGATGTTATAGAATGAATTTATAGAATTCCGAATATTAGGGTAAAAAAAAATATCATAAGTGGGTACTTTAATTCATCTATTAGGCATCGTATTATTAATTAAATATAGGTTGGCAGGTAGGTACCTCAAACAAAAGGGGGGGGGGGGGGGGGGGGGGGGGGTGTTGTGCCAGTCGTCGCTCGGCCTACTGGGTTCCCTGTGATTGCTAAGGGATGTGGGGGGGGGGGGGGGGGGTTATGGGTTGCGATGTATTAGAGTGACTAGTACAGTGGCGACTTTAGCCCGACATCCGAACCAAGGGTGGGGATCGAGATGAGGTGATTGATGCAATCAAACCCCAGGGCGATCCCAATTTCTGCGCCGCTGTTGCTGCCTGATCACCGGGGGAGGGAAGAGTCTTTTGAGATGACTGTTACAATCGAACCTCATACTGCTCTTCACTCTCTATTGCAAGCAATACCGTGCCGGGGAGACTGATACAGTCGAATCCCGAGCAAGCTATTACATTCCTTGGAGGGGGGATCGGGGTGTACCGGCTGCACAGTCAAGTAATTGGTTCCAAAACTGTGCTAGAGGGGGTGACTAAAGGTGGTCCAACCCTGAGTGCTACACGAATCGCGGGGGGGAGTTCAGTTTGGGGCGACTGTTGCAGTACGAACCTCAAGTTACACCATTCCGCGGAAAGGGAGCAGGTATGGGCGGCCTTGATAGTCGATTTTGGATTATGGTGACTGAGTTCGGGGGTTGCAGGTTTTGAGGCATGGCAGAGAAACAGAGTGGGGTGCCTGTTACAATCTAACCTCAACTTTGTTCCCGTTTTGTCTGCACGGCGGGAAGGCAGGAAAGTCGGGGGAGACTGTTTCAGCCGATCCGCCGGGTTACTGTCTCGCCCTCGGAGTGGAGGGCTGACTGAAGTGACTGATACAATCAAGAGATCTCTTTTTCCTTTGCAAGGAAATGGTTTGGGGTGATCGGCGGGAAGGGAGCGGGAGGGGCTCAAGTCATCGTCCAATCCGTCCTCTTGTTTAGTTTAACCATTTGGACCTAGTGACGAATTTGCTGATACAGCCAATATCTGTCTCACTGAGATCGCTTATACTCGTATCATCAAGGAAATAATTGTCAAGAATTTGTTTCCTTGAGTTGGTTAGTGCGGGGCAGTTGCACAGGAGATGAGTGGTGGTTTCTTCCTCTTCGACGTCTCTACAGCTTCTGCAGAAGTCGTTTGAGGGAGCTCCCAATCTGGTAGCATGTCTGCCTAAAAGGCAGTGGCCAGTGATTGCTCCGATTACATAGCTGATATTCTTCCTGCTGATGGAGAGAAGTTTGGATGTTCTCTTTGCATCGTATTTTGTCCAAATTTGCTTTGAGGACACACATGTAGGTACTGATGCTGTTCCACCTATTAGCTTCTATAAACGCGTTATCTAGAAGTTTGAGTTTCAGTGTCTGAATGGGTATCGCCGGTATCTCTCTTCATATGCGGTTCATGTGCGGAACCCCGTCTGGCTAACTCGTCCGCCTTGCAGTTGCCTGGAATATCACTGTGACCGGGTATCTAACACAGGGAAGTGTTACATCTGACCGCGATCTCGTTAAGAGATTCGCGGCATTGTTTTATCAATTATTTATTTTATTGGTGTGTACATTAAGATAATATCTTTTATAGTACTTAGAAAACTTATAACCAGTTTTAAAATAAATTCAAATAAAGTGACTTAAAACTAAAAAATTGTTGGTGATTCTAAGTCTTTAATCGCTGCCTGACTGTCTATGTAGATCACGATAGTTTTTCCATCTATCGGGCTCATAGAGAGTCTGCGTGCTGCTTCGCGGATAGCCGTGACTTCTGCCTGAAATACACTGCAGTGGTCAGGCAGTCGTAGTACGACATTCAGCGTAGGGTTGTCTGAAACCACCCCCATGCCGTCGGCTGTCTTTGACCAGTCGGTGTTTATTTCTATGGCGTCATTGTTTACGATACGACCGTCTTCCCAGCTGGCTCGGTCTGCGATGGCCATTTTGTATTTATTACTCAGATCTAGTGTTGGGATTAGGTAATCCGTATTGTTATGAATCTTGTGGGCAGTTAGGATGTTTATGTGCCCAATGTGTGAGCTTTGCCAAGAATTGGATTCTCTTAATCTCAGGGCCGCCTTAGTGGCCACCAGCTTCCCATAGATATCAATGGAGAGGAGGTTTAAAAAAGTCGTTAAGGCTGCCGTTGGTGTGGATCTTAAGGCTCCTGTGAGGCATATGCAGATTCGTTCCAGGGCGCTTGCGTGGCATTGCTTCGATATTGCAAACCACCATGCTATGATACTGTAAGTGAGGATAGGCCTGACGACCGCCGTGTGCAGCCAGTGTGTTATATTGGGCTGTAGAAGTGTAGACCCCATCTGGAGCCTAAGGCCTTTTTACAGGTGTAAGTGGCAATCGTAGCCTTCCTTATGCGGTCTTGGATGTTTGGTTAACAACTGAGTTTGCTATCTAGGATCGTTCTCAGGTATTTAGCTTGGCTGTAAAACTTGAGTGGTTCGTTGTTGAGCGTAGGTGGCGTTAGGAGAACCTTAATTTTTCTTGTAAAAACAACCAGTTCGGTTTTGGATGGGTTAACATTGAGCCCGACCTTAACCCTAAATTCACTAGGTGAGTCCCTGGGACTCGCCCATCTTTTTCTTTCGCACACAGATCGTGCATTTCTACACACACACATATAAGATCCACAGTACCTTCATGTAGTGTGGTGATAAACACGATACTGGTCGGATGTGTTTTTACAATAAGTGGAAGGGTCCCTTTTTTTTGATCAGTGAGTCCCAGGGACTCAGGTATGTATTTATGTTACAATTTACATATGTGCTTGCTTTATTATTTTTTGTTTGTTTTCCGAAAAATTCAGTGATAAGTATGGATTTAAGTAAACCAGGCCAAGCTGGTAAAGCTCCAAAAAGAGGTCTACAACTGCATACCTTTGTTGCGCATGCAAGAAGCCAGTTTGCCTGGGATGCTCCCGCAAACTATGCAAAAAGTGCAAAAACTTCTAAAATCAAGTCTGCATTTGAGTACCTGCACGTTTTTTTTCTTCATATGGAGACAGTTACTTTTTTCATCAAATATGATTTAAGCGTTTTTTTTTTGTTTTGAAAAGTGAATTCCTGGTTTTTGATTTATTTTTTTTATATATTTTTTTTTAATTCTAAAAAAATTGATTTTTCAAAAAAAAAGACTTCGAAACTTCCATGAATAAATCTTAATTATATAGCATTTTTATAAATATTTTTGCTTTATTTTATCAGGAAGAAGTTGAAGTTCGAAGAACAAAAGTAATTCTTTTCAGAAACATGTCGTAAATATTGAATAAAAGCAATATTACACAAAGTGAGTCCCTGGGACTCACCTAGGTATTTATGCGATTTTGTTCACCTAGTGAATTAAGGGTTAATGAACCAGGAGTATAGTTTCCTGAGGGCCGATTCCATTAGGTGTCTGATCGTGTGGGGGAATTTCCCCGTTATGGCAATGGCAATGTCGTCCGCGTAGGCCGTCACTTTGCATCCATCCTCCTCTAGGATGGAGATGATCTCGTTGACTACTAAGATCCATAGTAGCGGTGTGAGCACTCCTCCTTGTGGTGTGCCCCTGCACACTGACCTCCTGGTCAGACAGCTGCCGAGCTCCGCCTTGATCAGCCTGCTGTCTAGGATGTTTTTTATCCAGGTGCAGAGGCAGTTGTCCACGTTCAGTCTGATGAGTGCGTTCTTGACGGCTTCTGTATTGACATTGTTGAAAGCCCCTTCTATATCCAGAAAGGATACCATCGTGTATTCTTTGTGATACAGCGATTTTTCGATAGTGCTGACTAGCGAATGAAGTGCTGTTTCTACTGAAAAGCCTTTTCGGTAGGCGTGTTGACACCTCGAAAGGGATTTATTTTACAGGTTTGAGCCTATGTAGTAATCTACAAGTCTTTCCAACATTTTCAGGGGGAATGAAGTTAGACTGATAGGTCTGAAGTCTTTTGGAGAACAGTGTGAAGCTTTACCGCATTTTGGTATAAAGAGGAAGCTTGGGAGGAAGCTGTTAATCGCCCACGCCAGTTTGCGATTGTCAGCAATATGCTCCGGAACCATTTGGACCCTGTGATGGTGGTGTGTAGGGTGATTTACCTCTACTTGTTGCCTGGGAAGTGGGTATCCAGCAGTTGGCTGGTATTTGTATAGATTTTGAGAGGATCTTACGCAGCCGACTGGAGTCGCCTGTTTTTTCTATGTTCTCACAGAAAGATTTCCACGACTCTCGCTGTGCTCTCTTTACTTCATTTTCAGTCAGCTGGGTTTCTTGAAGACTTGGCCTTGTTGAACTTACTCCTGCTATCTCTGCGCAGAGAAGCTACAGTGGAGGTCCACCACGGGGATTTACCTCCTTCGTTGCGTCTCCTGTTGGGGCAGGCCTTATTAAAGGCCTTGTTCATGGCAGACGTTACTGCGTTCGCCATTACATCTAATTCTTCCGGTGAATTAGGCTGTCTGATTTGGAGGCTGTCTAGTTTATTTTTGAGTAAAGAGTTATAGACCTGCCAATTTGTGTTTTTTGGGTTCTTTAACACTTTCGTGTCCAGATATGCGGTCATTATGACGTATGGTTCCTGGTTGAGGGCGATAACTTCCCCACCTTTTTCCAGGCGGAGAAGTAGGTTAGCCGAAGCTATTTTTGAGTGGTGAAGGTTAATCTGTAGGTACTAGTCGGAGCATCATTGCTGACTAGTACAGATGTCTCTATAATTGCGTGGTGACCCCGTCCTCTGATTCAGAGGACAGTTCTCGACAGTTTTGCTCTTGAGGGAGCGGATCTTGTGATGAAACAATCCCCGATATAGAGGGTTGTTCGCCTGCCTTGTTTCCAGTCGTGTCTGTTTCCAGAGAAAAACTTTCGGGCCTAACCTCAAAGTCAAGACTACTTAGCGAGGATACCATGCCTGCGAGTAGTCTCTCGTCCTTCTCATGGATTTTTAGGACCAGAGTGTCCATGCCGTAGAAGATTTTGAACCCCTTTTTATTAAGGAGTTCAACTGATTCCTGGTTGAGGAGGAAGGATATGAGTCTTCCCCTCTCTTCCGGTTCATCGGCCTTTATGATCCTCCAATTCTCTGTTGGAAGATCCCGGTTTTGTCTCATAATAAGCCGGAGAATCTCGTCCGGCTTATCTGGTCCTGGGGGTACCCAAGTGCGAGATATTGGGCGCACTGGAATGTCGATCCAGTGAGCTGATTCAGCGCTCTTTGCCTTCTTCGGGGTTTTGGAGGTATCATCTTGCGATCTAGGTCGTTTAGATGCGAAGTCTTTTTTGTTAGCAGATGTGCTGCTCTGTTTTTTGTTGTTGTTTTTCGGTGCTGATTGGGGTAGTCCTCCTGTTACAGAAAGGACCTTCCCCGTTCTGTTAGTCTGTGCCCCGTGTTTGAGGGTAGGTCTCCCGTCCTTAGGAGTCGCTGCCCTTTTCGCGGTGCCCAGCGCTAACGTGGAAGTAAATATAAGATTTGGGATATTATATACATACAGCAAATATAAACACATGTATGTACATCATATATCCCAAAACTTTTTGTTGAACATAACGTTGCCATACCGCCTATTCTCGTATTATGTAGATATGTACTTATAAGGCAACATATGCTATGTAAGTCTTCGATTTCGAAAAAAATATTCAAAATTTTCAATTAAAAGTAGGTTCTCTTTTGGCAACATCGAAGGCCGATGTTTTGTTCTTAACTTCGAATATGCGATGTTTTGCTTACTTAAACATCGGTGTTAAAACATCGGTGTTTAGTCTCTTAACATCGATGTTTTGTGAACAGCCTCCAAATTTTGATCTCTCTCGTCTCCCACCAGATGATATCGCAGATTCCATGATCTCGCTTATAGTGGAAACGAACTTTCATGTGATTATTATTACTATATCATCCTAATATGGGACTATTTTTATGCCTTTGCTGGTCAGTGATTTGAGAATCTTGTCGATTCAGATGTACCATACAAGGGGAAAAGGCACATCACTTGTTGCGCTCCACAGTTAACGTACTTCTCAATCTTAACCACACAGTCCCCAAAGCTGCTGTTAATGGCTCTGCTTGAGCAGCCTAGCCCAGTTCGTCTGAAACTGAACCAAGTTCCTCGAGTGGGGATGTGATGGCTTCGTGTTGTTTCCTCAAGTTTGTTCCTTAGGTATAGGTCCAAAAGTCCTTCCAGCGTTTTCAAGAGAAATGATGAAAAGCTAATTGGTCTGTAGTCGTTGGCCGTGGAGTGGCTAGGATTCCCTGCTTTGGTGATAAAAATCAATCGCACTTCTTTCCAACTATTTTGAATGAGTCTCAACTTCACGTACCCAGGGCAGGCTCTAGCCAAACAAGCGCCCTGTGCAAGATTTACAAAAACCGCCCTATTTTGAGTTAGATTCTCATTGAAGTTGCAATATTGCATGTGATGTGAGTTAATGTGCAAAAATGCATCACAGTTGTGATGGATGTTGCTATTTTGGGCTTATTTGAACAAGTTTTTTGTTTTAAATGCAAATGGCAGTATCCGCGCAAGGTAAAATTAATTTTTCTTACTCCTAGCAATGCGCCCCGGAATTTGGCGCCCTGTGCATTTGCACATCTTGCATATAATGTTGGGCCGTCCCTGGTCGTACCGCCTTTCTTTTGTAGCATGGCTGGGAGAATGCCGTCAGGGCCCGTAGACTGTACGGTTGGAAGGATTACAGTGCTCATGCTATTCTATATCTATTAAAGTAGTCTCTAATGACGTGCTCCTTAACCGGATTGTGAAGGGATGTAGTCGACGAGACTGGATTTTTGTCCAGGTTTGTGCAACCCAGTAAATGGGTTCATATTAGCAGGTCCAAGGTCTCCTGGTTGCTTTCTGTCTAGCTGCCGCCTTCCCTATATAGGTGACCTTTGGGTGAAGTGTTCTTTGCTAGAATCCTTCGGAGTCTAGCAGCGTCTGTGGTAGATTCGATGCCGGAGCAGAAACATGCACAGGTTGCTCTTTTTGCTGCTGTCGTTTTCTTTTTGAACTCATGGAAAACTCATGAAGGACTTGTGCGATAGGCACTCCAGCTGTCAGTTTTGCTCTATTAAACAGTTTCTTGATAGTGACCTGAGAAGTCATAACTCTCTGTTCCACCACGCTGTGTGTGTTCTTTTGGTGGGCCGGCTGACAGGACACAATTTTTTGAAAGAATCAAGAAAAGAAGAACTTATCCGTTGGATATGTTTTTTGCAGATCTGTTACCTATTCGCTAATTTTGTTGTGATTACCTTTCACAACTACTTGACAATCCTTGTTACAGATAAGTAGGTTGGAAAGGATAATAAAGTCAAGTAAAGACTCACCTCTTGTATTTATATCTTTGTTCCCCCACTGTATAAGGTGGCGATTTGCGTCCATACATATAACCAGGTTGGATCTGGTGGAGCTGGCGTACTGTACCAGAAATGAACAATAATGCTCCACTGAAGAAAATCTTCGACTCCCAGCAGGTTCGAGACGACAAGGAAAACCGAGCCTCCATTTTAAGGACCAAGCCATCGCGGATGCCGGATCGCTTGGTTAGGACAACTGGAAGTAGTGTGCAAGGGATCGCGGAGGATGGAAGGCCGTGATGTTTGAGCAGTTGATTTGCATGCACTCGAACTACCTTTCTGCTTTGCAATAATACATTGTCATGACCTTATCAACATGTTCGATGACTTAACCTGATTTCCAACGTTCGTCTTTATTCCTGGATTGAGTTCTTGTATAGGCTGAATCCTGGCTGCTGAATAATCGCGGCTTAGTTCCGAATTTTCGATTAAATTTATTATTTTTGGGTTGAACTTGTGTGAATCTCTGGGTCCTGGTGGTCCTCACTCAATTTCGGCCGGATTATGTTCAAAATAATGCGTATATTTCTTCCAGTACAGTACGTTAGCATTTGGTGCATTTCTCTTTGGCGTTGATCGTAACATTTGTAAAAAACGTCTGAATGTTCTGGCTCATTGTTTCCTCAGGGCTCAGTTTTGTAAGTGAAGAGTTTTGAACTCTTAAACTGTTTTTATTAAGTAATCGGGTTGTGAAATTTTCAAAAACATTTATCTCAAAACTACTTAAATGGAGATGCGCCATTTCTTCTAACGACGTCTGTATATTCCTTCATTCATGGATTTCGTCTGGTAGATTACTTTACCATCTTTCCTTTTACTTCTTAAATAGAAGTTGCTTTTAAACTCACACTTAAAAAAAAGGCTGTGGCCATGAAAAAAGTGTCGCTTCAAGAAAGTGTTATGCAAACATCTTAGGTACACACAAAAAGTAATGTTTTTTTTCAGCTATTTTTTTGTCGTTTGGGACAAATCGGGAGAATTTTTTGAGGTTGAACATTTCATTGTACCTCATCGGTAGTAAATACACACACTTTATTTAATTGCCCAAGATGACCACTTTGTACTTTACCAAAGGAAATACACGAATAGTGGTTATCAACCTTCTCCAATACTAAATAACCCGGGATAGTTTGATTTAAAGGCGCACCCGTGTCGAATCATCCATTGCATGTATTAGATATACATATTTAAATAATCCGGTTCATTTACAGCAGCCCACTTATCGGTTATATAAATATTTGGAAAGCACTGAGCCCTCAAGTTCAATCTACTAATTGTATGTTAGATTTAGACTTTATTCTATGCCATAAAGCCTCTGAGTTAAGATGCTTTACTGCGGTGGTGTGCCATTTATGGGTGCAGAGTGTATACCCTGTTCTTCCGGGAAAAGATTAATATCAATGTGAAAGGTAGATGATTGCAAAACAATAACAGAACCACCTCGATTGAGGAAAGAGAGAAAAGGAATCCAGAAAAATCCATAATAAGATATCGACATCGTTCTTGGGCTTGGTTGGGCTTTCACATCACATTCAGTTGGTATTTTTGGAGGGGGATTTACTTCGAAAGATGTAGGGAATTCAGATATTGCTTTGGTAACTAAGAAACGCTACTGACTGGTATTTCGATGGTATGTGTTTCAATGAGAAAAATTTATATTTATTTCACGAAATATTTATTTGTTTGAGATGACGCCTGTTGTTTGTATCAAGAAACCCAATTTTCTTGGTCGGATCTCATTACTTTTAAGTATTGCTGTCACACTTCAGAGAAACATTGACGGAAAATTGTAATCAATTTAACTTGAAACTAAAATAATTGTCATACATTTTATACATGGTTAAAATGTTACTTAGTGCAACCCTAAATTTAATTTATTTGTTTTTACAACGACAATTTATGAAATTTTGGTCATACTCATACACAACACACACAGAAGATCCATTACCATTAAAAAACACCCAAACTCCTCCCCAATTACGCAAATAATGCATTAAAATGTTCATATCGACATTAAATGCTTTCTGCGAAGGTAAATATAATTACTAGAGGTCTGCTTGAATGGCCTTAAACTAGCTTTGAGACATTCAATATTATTGGTCAACTAATTAGACTCATAGCTTAAAAACGTGAATGATTTAACTACCTGATGATTGGTGACCAAGTGAGTTGAAGAGTCATTTCAATCAAACACCCAGTACACAGTGCACTCACAAAGAATGAGTTCAAATTTATGAATAGGTATTCATAATTTAAATCGGTTGCACTAAATATTTGGGAGTACCTACGTCGCTAATCTTTGCAATGGTAACCAGCGTGTATGCGAACTGCGTTTGTTTGTCGTTTCATTACATTTTAAGTTAACTCCGCCATAGATTTCTATGCCGGTCCCAAGCCCGGATAAAGGAGGAGGGTTTAGGGTAACGGGGGAAACTCCATCCTATCCCTAGTAAAATCCTGACCCCTAGATGAAAAACTAGGCTAAAAAAGCAACAACAACAAACATGAACGACACAACAGAAAAGGAACAAATTCGAGTGGGGATATCCGCTCAAATGTCGGTAGAGACCGCGGCTATTGGGGGCGATAAGTCGCCAGCGGCTTACACAAGTAACATGACAAACACGACAAACACGACATCACGAACGGAACGGAACAAGAAACGGAACAAGCAACGAGAACTGAACAAACTGACGCAACAGGCCACAAGACAGGACGAGACGAATTCTACTCCGGTGCTAAGCGCTGATACGAGACTAAGCTCGGAGCTCAAGCTGGCGGATGCACCCAGCGTACTGGCCGATCCTGGCCGGCACAAGGATGCGACTGCTGGTAAGAGCGAACTCTGTGGGGAGTCTGCTAAGAGGAGCTCGGACGCTACAAATGTGTCCTTGAGTCCCTCTGAGCGGGCTTCCCTGCCCAAAGATCACGCCGCTACTGCTCCTGTGAATGACGCGGGGCGGAGAACCTGACGAAGCGAGCACGGGATTTCCTGTCCAGAACTTCCAGCGATGCTCCCCTCTGCAGCCCTTCCAGGAATCAGTCGGCCCTCAGGAAAAAGCTGAAGAAGCTCTCTCTTGAGGAATGCGAGAAGGCACCTTCCGACTGCTCCTCGGAGGATTCCGCGACTGATGAGCTCTGCGAATCGGTTAGCGTTGAAACCACCAAGGAATCAGGCTGTAGGAAGCGAAAGAAACGGAAGAGTGGTAAGAGGAAGAATCGAGGAGGAATGGTGGACTCGGAGAGTAGGGTTGCAGTAAATGCCGACCCCAAACCTGTTGGCCCCGTACCTACTGCCTCTGATCTGTCCGCTCCCAATGTCTCAGAGACAGTCACTGAAACAGAGAAGTCTGTGAAGGTGACGAACACAAGAGTGGCTAAGGGGTCACCTAAGGTAGCTGGTGCAGCATCCAAAGGCGCAAAAAGGTCTTGCACTAGCAATGATGCAGGACCCCCCTACCAAAGAAGAGCTACACGGACTCGGCCCTGTCTGGTTTGCGATTGGCGGTTGTTTTCCCGGGTGATCACCTGAGGAAGTATACTGCGGAAAACATCTGCATTCTGGACAAGGCCTTGAAGGACGCTGTAAGGAGGCGAGTCAAGGAAGGCAATAGCCCGGCGTTGAGTTTAGTTCTCGAGACTGTACAGCTATTAAAATGTGTCTTAAGCGAGGAGGGTTGGTTACTGAGATTATTTTAGCCTCAGTATACCTCCCATTTGACTCACTGGCCCCACCTCCAACGGTGGAACTGGTAAGGCTTGTCGAGCATGCCCGACGAGGTAACAAGCATTTGATCGTTGGTATGGACGCGAACGCTCATCATCGCGTTTGGGGTAGTACTGACTCAAATAGCAGGGGTGAATCCCTACTAAACTTCTTTGCTGCCAGCCAGCTCGATATACTGAACACTGGTAATGAGCCAACCTTTGTCGCTCGGCTGAGGCGGCAAGTTATTGAAGTGACAGTAGCAACCGCTGCTGCATCTGGCATCGTTTCGAGCTGGAGGGTTTCAAGGGAAGAAACTGCATCTGATCATCGGTATGTTATTTTTAAGCTAAGTGCAGATCGACCGATCAGAAGCAAAATCAGGAATGTGCGGCGCACTGACTGGGACGTCTATTCCACGGAGTTGCGGGGTCAGATAAGTTCCCTGCCTATCAGGATCCTTAGTAGCGATGACTTGGATAAGGCGACCGACACGCTACACAGCGGTATTATTACGGCCTTTCATACTGCTTGCCCGGAGAAGGAGGTTGGCGGTGCGAAACCAACCCGATGGTGGAACGCTAAGCTATCCCTTCTCAGGAACAGAGTGGGGAGGCTGTTTAACAGGGCCAGGAAGTCTAACCTGGCAGCCGATTGGTCTTCTCATGCGGATGCGCAGAAGGAGTAAAAGAGGCAAATTAAGAGCGCTAAGAAGGTATCTTGGCAGAGGTTCCGCGGAGAACTGAAGGATGTTAGCGCGGTTTCGAGATTGCAGAGAGTCCTCTCAGCTGATCCGGGAGCCAGGCTTGACGTCCTTCGGAAGCCTGATGGCACCTCGACCAACTCCAATGAGGAGGCACTTCAACTGCTAATGGACACCCACTTTCCTGGCTGCAAAGCCGTGGATAGTTGCGTGTGGCCAAACAAAGGCAGAACTACCACTGAGCAGTGGCGGGTCGCGGCGAGCATTGTTACGAGAGAGAGGGCGAGAGCTATTATCCTGTCCTTTTCTCCTTTCAAAGCTCCTGGACCTGATGGCATATACCCCATACTCTTGCAAAAGGGTATCGAGATTTTGCTCACACTGCTAACTAGAATCTACAGAGCTAGCGTTGCTCTGCGACATATTCCTTTAGCCTGGAGAAGAGCTAGGGCGGTTTTCATTCCCGAAAGCTTCAGGACTATTAGCCTTTCATCATTTCTGCTAAAGGGCCTTGAAAAACTGATTGACGTACGGCTTAATAATATTCCAGCTTCGCTGGGTATTCATGATAGCCAACACGCCTATCAAAAAGGCAAGTCCACTGAGACGGCATTAACGGATCTGACGGCCAGAGTGCGTAGAGCGCTCGACCGCAAGAACTATGCTCTTGCTGTCTTCATGGATATTGAGGATGCCTTTGACAATCCCACCTTTTGCAGAATTGAGTCTGCCTTAACACTGAAGGGCGTCGATTCTACAACTGTGGAATGGATCCTGGAAATGCTTAGGAGCAGAGAAGTTACAGTTGCTGTTGGCGGCTGTGTCAGAACTGTGCGCGCTGTCAAAGGCTTTGCGCAGGGCGGTGTACTTTCCACTACATTGTGGAACCTGTTGGTCGACTCCTTGTTGAGAAGACTTGATGGGGAAGGTCACCCTGTTATTGGGTACGCTGACGATGTGTGCATTATTGTCAGCGGCAGGAGTTTACCAACTCTTTGTGAGCGGATGGAAACAGCGCTCAATAGTGTTGGGAGTTGGTGCCGCGAGCAAGCTTTGTCAGTCAACCCCGCGAAGACTGAGATGATGCTGTTCACGAGTAGAAAGGCAATACCTCAAGTGAAGTGGCCTTACTTCCAGGGCACTCAACTAAAGCTATCAAGCAAGGTTAAGTATCTGGGTATTGTTCTAGATCCAAAGCTTAACTTTTCTGAACATTTGGTTGCTAGGATTTCGAAGGCAACTAACATTCTCTGGCAGTGCCGTAGGATGTTCAGCAGAGCCTGGGGACTTAGTCCCAGGCTGGTTCACTGGATTTACACGTGCATTGTTAGGCCATACCTTATGTATGGTGCGATTGTATGGTGGGCTAGAGCTCACATCCTCAAACGTCAACTGTCGAAGCTACAGCACCTTGCGTGCTTATGCATTACCGGTGCGATGAGAGTAACTCCCACTGCTGCTATGGAAGTGTTGCTCTGTTTACCTCCCTTGCAGTTCCTTGCTGAAAGTGAGGCCAGAAAATCACTATACCGCATGTGTGTAGTACTTGGACGGCAGGTCAATCTCGGCGATGGGGCCAGAGGTGCTAGGTACAGAGCTCTCTATGACAGCCTACCTGACCATCGGGGAGGAGCACTTGACACTGTGTGCATGAAGCAAGTCTTTGAGCGCCGTTTTCAGGTCATCCTTCCTGAACGGCAGGAATGGAACAGTGAGGGGTGGAATGGCTTTAGGCCGGGTGATGTCATCGTCTATACTGATGGCTCACTTATTGATGGTATCTCCGGAGCCGGGGTCTACTCTAGAGACTGTCGGATAAATCTATCTGCAGCCTTGGGTAGACAAACAACTGTTTTTCAGGCAGAAATCTTTGCGATTGCCACTGCCGCCAATATCCTGTTAAGGAGAAGGATTAAGGGTAAAACCTTATACATCTGCTCAGATAGCCAAGCCGCTATCAAAGCCTGTTCGGCTGGCTCTCTCAACTCAAAAATAGTTGAGGAAACCATGGTTAGGCTTGACCGTCTGGGAAGATGTAACTCGGTATCACTTGCCTGGGTTCCTGGGCACACAGGTATCGAGGGTAATGAAAGAGCGGATGCTCTGGCGAGGAAGGGCTCTTCAACAGCCTTCATTGGGCCACAACCATCCATAGGATGCTGCTCATCCGTCCACAAACGTGAAATGGATTCGGCTCTACGCCAACAACATTCCGAATACTGGCATGACCTGGTCTCGAAGAAGCTAGTGGACGGTCCAAAAATCAGTAGAGCTAAGTTTTTGCTTGGACTAAACAGGAAAGACTTGAGATCCTTGATTGGTCTCGTCACCGGTTTCAGTCCTCTTAACGAGCACCTCAAAACCATTCACATTAGGAGCTCGGGCCTATGTGAGTGCTGCATGGAGGCGGATGAAACGGCATCTCACTTCATCTGTGAATGTCCGGCTTTCGCCAGAACCAGGCTCACCACTATAGGCAAACAATTCGTTAACGAAGATGAGGTGGGGGAAATTGAACTTGCAAATATTCTTCGCTTTGCCAAGGCTACTGGCAGGTTCTCCCTCACTGAATCTTAGTAATCGCCAATAACCAGCGAGCGGACAGCTATGCTGAAGTACAATGGACCAATAGGTCTAAGTGCCTGTCATTTACTGATGACCCCACTGCACATACATACATACATACACATACATACATTTTAAGTTTATATTTGAATTAAAAAATAATCTTGAACTGTAAAGTTTCTTAGGGCATTTTAGAAAAATACCATTTGTACGTGTTTTGATGACCTTTTTTGAGGTTCCAATGTCCTTTTTAAAAAATATAATTTTTCCCAATTTTAAGGACATTTAAAAGGTTCCAATGAAATCTTGGTATAACAACCTTGAACAGAGAAATGCTGCGCGGTTTCTAAGGAAATTTTGGAAAATTATTATTTTTTCGGGTTTTAGTTACCTTGAACAAGGAATGCGCCGGCATTTTGGAACATTTTTTTTTGTTTTGAAAGTTTCCGTAGAAGCAGAACATGAAGTGTTTGCCTTTTTATGTATGTACCTACATGAACAAATTGCATATATTCAACATTTCTGTTTTTATTGAAGAATTTTCTGTCCTGCTAGAAGGTTAGTTTAGGTTAGAAGGGAGGTGCACAGCAAGGCTATGCTGTACTTGCACGGGGGCCCATTGGTCCATTGTGATCCCTTGTTATTTTTTGTGGTAAAAACTACTCTTACAATAAACACTTACCATTCTCAGCTAAAGTTGTTATTGCTAATTGGAACCAACCTGTGTTCTTGACAAACCTGATTGTCTCCGTCAATGGTAACTGCGCTACGTTCTCTAGGTCTTCGAAGAATCTGTTGCCCAGATAGCGAAGTCGAGATGTCTGGAGGTTTGGACACTCGCAGAGCAGGTGTTTGATGGTCTCGGTTTCTTCTATATCTGTCCTTCTAGAAAGAGAACAATTGAAAAATCTAAATATCGTTGGAGATTTTAATTTAAACATATTAGAAAGTAATGAAACTTTTTCAACATAGTTGGCCTTGTTTTAGCTTCCAATCATTGGGCTAGGTTGTTTTATAAACGAACCGACAAGATTTGCGGCAGGTACTTGCGTAGACCATATCTATGCACGATTCGCCATCCTCTCCCGTACTTGCGAAAAATGTTTACTTAATCTAATGATTACTGATCACGCAATGACAGTTCTTTTGGTAAACAAAAATAAAATCAAAAGAGTCATTGGTTTCTCAATCGCCTAATGTAATTGCTTCAAGCCCAAAGAGTTGACTGACTTCTTAGATAAAAATAATGTGCAGCACATCAAGGTCGCTATACATACTCCCCAATCGAATGGCCAAGTCGGACGGGTTAACAGGGTACTTGTTCCTATGTTAGCTAAAGCATACCATGCAAATACTACGAGCGATTAGGATAAAAACATATTAAAAGTCGAGTATGCCCTTAATAATACCATAAACAGAAGCGCAGGTTTTACTCCTAGTATGATCTTATTCGAAAGAAACCAAAAAGGAACGTTATGCGATAAGGTTAAAGAGTTTAAGGGAGATCGGTTCGAAGACAAAAAAAAAACGATCGTTTCATCATAACCTATATCAAGGCTTGCAGTTGACTAGATTGCCCTAAAGGTATATCCTCGCCTGTGAATAATGAGACCGTTTATGGTGCATTCGTCTGGTTTCGGTGATGATGAAACTGAAAAAAGCGATGAAACAAATGTTGATGAAATCTTGTATTTAAGATCAGGTATATTTTGAAATAAAACCCTTCTCCACCCCTTTTACCGACTGAGATTTCTACGTTTTAAAGTAGTAAGCACTTCCATTGTTAATTAAATTTATATTTTTCATGTTACAAAGATTATGAACTGGTACTGAAATCAAAAAGGCTTAATAATCAACCTTTGTTGCAAAAAAAACCCTGTATAAGTTGTGATACCTAACTGAGTTCTTAAATATATAACATAGTATCATTATCATAATTATTCCAAATGACATATGTTTGCTGTAATAAAACTAACACATAATATATTACTATAGTTACATAATAATATTGCTTTCCAACAAGGCCATAGCCAGACAATTATTTCGGAGGGGGTTATATTTATTCGGTGCAGGGAAATAAGTCCACGGGAACTAAGTTCACTGAGGGACTTAGATCCCACATAGCGGGAAATAAAACCACTTTCGCGAAGTGGACTTAGTTCCCATGTAAAGTGGGAAATAAATTCCAAAAACTCTGAGTGGTTTTAGTTCCCTTTTAATATGAAGTAAATTCTCACTGTCGACTAAGAACAAAATAAAATTAAAGAGTCAAGTAGATACTTTGAAATTTTTCTTAACAAAAAAGAGTAATATACTGTGGGTGATCAAATTATTACGGCCACATGGAAAAATATAACTTTTTGAAAGATAGACCAACATAACTTTTGTGATTTGTATTTTTAAAGCTTTATTTATTTATTCATATTAGAAGTAACTTATAAGCTAATACAATAACGTAGTTTTAATAAGAAAGAGAACAGTAAAACTGAACAAAATTAGTATTTTGTTACATTGCCTTTTTTTTTTTTTTTAACTACACTATCAGCTCTGTGTCGTGGAGTGCTTAAAGCAAGCAACTGTCACGAGCAGAAATTGCCGGCACTAAAAGTGCTTTCACAGGCTCATCATTTAGTGCAGGTGTTAGTAAGGACAAAACAATTCAAAATACAATAATTATGTACCTATAAAATACTAACACAGACACAAAATAATGAAAACAATTCAAGATATTAAAGCATTATTACGCAAAATATTTTTAAGGTTAATTTTACTAACATGCAAGTCAATCACTTGATCATTTAGATTATAGATTCTACTCATGCGACTAATAGGCTCATGACTCCCATAATTCGTTCTATGATGGGGGTTAACCAATAATTCAACACTGCGTAAATTATGGGCACCACCACGAAAATTAAAGCCAATAGACGACAGCAAGTCAGGTGCATCTATTTGACCGGATATAAGCTGCTGTAAAAAAATGATATCGCTATTAAGCCTACGTTGAGAAAGGGGTAACATTTGAAGAAGCTTAATACGCTGACTGTAAGGAGGTAGGTTAAAAGGATCATCCCATGGAAGTCCTCTTAGTGCAAATCGAATAAATTTTCGTTGAATGGCCTCTATTCGATTTGAATGAATGTTGTAGAATGGCGTCCAAACTTGTGAAGCATACTCTAGAATCGGACGGACAAAACAATTGTACAATGACATAGTAACGTATGGGTCATTAAATTCTTTCGCCCACCTTTTTACGAAGCCCAGCATAGAATTAGATTTATTAACAATAAAATTGATATGCTTGGCAAAAACTAGTTTGGGATCGAAATAAACCCCAAGATCCTTAAAATTATCAACATTACAAAGAATATGTTGAGACAGAGAATATTGAAAGGTGGAAGGGATATTCTTTCTAGAGAATGTCATATGTTGACATTTAGATGGGTTCAGGGATAAACCGTTTTTATCACACCAATTGGCGAAGCTATTAATGTCAGATTGAAGAAACATTCTGTCTTGCTGACTAGTGATAGATTTATATATTTTCATATCATCAGCGTAGATCAGGATATTACTGTGATGTATACATGCCTTAACATCATTAATTGCAAGTATAAACAAAATTGGTCCGAGGTGACTTCCTTGGGGAACTCCAGACTGAGCTGTGAACGATACAGATAGCGATCCTCTAAATTTCACTTGATAGACCCTTGATCTAAGGTATGAATTAACCCATTTTATGAAACATGGTGGGAAACCAAAAGCCCTGAGCTTAAATTCAATTATTTCATGGGACAGCTGGTCGAAAGCCTTAGAGAAGTCAGTGTATATGCAATCCATTTCGTCCTTATTCTCTAAGGCATTAGAACAATCATGCAAGAAACTTAATAGATTAGTGACAGTGGATCTGTTTCTTACAAATCCATGCTGTTCATTACAAATTATATTGCGACAAAGAAATATTAACTTTTCACAAACAATTTGTTCAAAAAGCTTAGGGATACACGAAAGCTTTGAAATGGGCCTATAGTTAGTGATATCACCACGTTCGCCTTTTTTAAATACAGGTGTGATAAAAGCACTTTTCCAAAGATTAGGGAATTTACCTGTACTAATGGACAATTCAAACAGATACTTCAGATATGGAGCAATTGCATGACTGCATTTTTTGAGAACAATCGGTGCAATGCCATCAGGACCAGATGAATAGTCATTCTTCAGAGAAGAAATACATTTCAAAATTGTTTCCAAATCGAATGAAATACTACTAAAACTTATTTGGGAACAGCTAGTCAGATAACTAAAATATTGATCATCAATGTGAAGAGGGGTCTCCCTGAATGACTTACTGAAATGATCTGCAAACATATTGCTTGCGTCTAGCGAATCAGCAGTTGTAGAACTATTGTAAGTAAGCTTCGATGGATAACCATCGGTTTTTTTCTTAGAATTAACAAAACCCCAGAAAAGTTTGGGGTTCAATTTTAAAGAGCATTCCATTTTGCTTATATAGTCAATATATAAGTTACAGGATAAAGATTTGAATTCATTGAACAAAGTGAAATAGAGTTCAAGATCTGATTGGCATAGACTTTTTAAATAGTTCTTCCAAGCCCTATTACGTCTGTTTCGTATCGATTTGAGCTCTTTAGTGTACCAGGGATGGGACGTTTTCAGATTTCTAGAGGATTTCACAGGAATCACTCTTTTCATGCAGTTATCCATCAAAGAATAAAAAGAGCCTACTGCATCTTCAACATGAGATAACGCAGTAAGATTAAAATTAAAGCTGTTAATTTCATCGGAAAGCCTTTGAAAATTTGCTTTCCGAAAGTCAAAAGATTGCGAACGGTCATACGAATTACTATTTTCGTACAAATGTGCGCCTAGCTCAATAAATACATCCAAGGGTGGATGATTGTCATCTATGTTAGTTATACTGAAGTGGGATTCCAGAACCACAGTACTAACAGAGTCAGAAGAGAAAACAAGGTCGAGAGTTCGATTTCTGAAATTTTTTATACAGCTTGTTTGCTGTAAGTCAAAAGACAAAATGTTGTCTAGTAAAGCGAGCTCTTGTTGGGCAGAGTCAAAGGATGGAATGAAATGAGAATCATCCTCAGAAGGTACCCATCCAATATGCGGTAGATTGAAGTCGCCTATAAGTAAGACAGTGCTGTCACAACAAGATATGTCAAAAATATGGTCAAGTGCCATAGAAAGTTCAGAATACAAAGAACATAGACGAGACGATGGAATGTACGCATTAACAACATATAAATGTTTGTTCTTAAGTGTAATTTTTACACAGATAATTTCGACATTTAGTGGAAATGGAAAGTCAATCTTTCGTGACTCAAAGTTGGTACGAACAGCGATCAGGACACCTCCTCCAAGCGCTTTCAGGTCATTGTTATGACGGTCGTTTCTGAATACGGAGAACTCATGATTGAAGAGTTCCGTGTCTAAAATTCCGGCATTAAGCCATGTTTCCGTCAAGGAGAAGATATCATGAGAGAGGGCTTGGGAGTTTAAATATACTTCAGCGGTTTTTGTGCGGAGTCCCCTTACATTTTGATAGTAGAGGGACAACCTACTTGGTTTTTTAACACGGACGGACGATCTTTCCTGCGACTTTTTGTCGAACGGGGCGTAAATTCTTTAACTAAAGTATCTTCAGGCCATGCAGTGCTATTGCACAGCTTTTCAAAATATACTGAAGGGGCAACAATTTTGAAAGACGCAACAAACCCATCAGCCTTGCTGATTTTGGTGCATTTGATTGCGTCATCTTTTGGAATCAGGTTTCTCGAGACCAAATGGTTCAAGACATCGTCTGAAGAAGTGTTTGGTTTAAGTCGAGAAATGAAAATAGATTTCGGCCTGGGAATCGATTCAATAGTTCCAGATTCTGAACCTAAGGAACGATTTATGTATGTGGGAATAACATTAAGAGTTTGCGCCTCGTTTGACTTTTTTCGCTGACTCCTAAGATTAAACCGCTTAGCCTTTGGATTTAACGCAGAGGAAGGCATATCGCGTTTCCTTTTGCCAGCGAGTAGAGTAGGTGAGGGCGATGCTAAATTAAGAATGGGCTCAGGGGTAGCTTCAACAGTTTTGGAACCTGTTGTGTCCAATAAAGACAATGTATTCATGGACCGTTGGGTACTCTGCTTTACTTCATTAGTCGGCAACTCAAGGTCAGTAGACGTTGAGGCGTCTGCCGAAAGATGAAGATCAGAGAACTTTGATACGTTAAGGACGGTGGTATTAAAATTGTCGAACAAGTCTTGAAACCCCTTAGATAGTTTCATTATGTCAGCCTTGAAGATTGACATTTTAAGAGCAAGGGTGGACAGTGACAATTTTCGACACGGAGAGCAGTACCATAAGGCGATCTCCGAAGCTTTAACTTTATCCATAAATGCATTGGTTGAACCAACACATTTAGCATGGAACATTAAGCCACAAGGGCCGTAACAGGCAAAAAGAGGATTGGAGGAATTTTTAGATTCCAAGCATTTATTAGCGCTGCAATCCATATTAAAACTGGGATTTTAAACAGAAAAAAAAGGATAACAAAAATAATATAACTAGAAAAAAAAAAAAAAAAAAAAAAAAAAAAAAAAAAAAAAAAAAAAAAAACTCGCACACTATAAACTACATGCAAAGCACTTTAGCCAGCTGCACCAAGGGGGTCACTGATAATTATGGACAAAATATTAATAAGAAGGTTAGAAGAAGTAGATTACACATAATGTATATACATATTATTGAGATGGAAGAAGGAGAAAAAAAAAAAAAAAAAAAGAACAGTAACAACCGCTTACCAAAAATACAAAGAGACAACAACTTTAATTTCGCAAAATGCCGATCAATAGAAACAATAATAACAAACTGAAATTATCAACTATTGAAATTATTTAGAACACTACACTAAACACTTATTATTTCACAGAAAACAAACTAAATAAAACTCGCACAAAATAAAACACGCACAAAAACAAAACACGTCTAGCTATGACAGTGATTATCTCTCAACTTTTGCTGCTATAACAGCCTTAACCCTTTTTGACATACTTTCGATGCATTTAAAGCAATTAGTTTTAATATTTTCGCTCCTATGCCATACTTCGATAAGACGTTCGATCAATGCTCGCTTATTTGTAATTTTTTCCTTGCCTATTTCTCTCTTCATCAGTTCCCAAAGATTTTCAATGGGGTTAAGGTCGGGAGAGTTTCCCGGCCATTCCAGAACCTCTACATTTTTTTCCTGCAAAAATGCAGTCACTCTTTTTGCCTTGTGGCAAGGTGCAGAATCATGCATAAAAACAAAATTGCCATTTGGGAACCATTCCTGCACTTGTGGTAACATTTTCGATGATAAGACCTGAATGTACTGGTCTTGACGCATGGTTCCTTCAACAATGTAGAGACGTCCAGTTCCTTGCCCACTGATGATTGACCAAACCATAATGCTTAGAGGATGTTTCACACGTTCTACTATGCATTCGCTTTTATATTTTTCGTTTGCCCTCCTCCTAACAAACTCGGACTTATCCGACAAAATCTGAACCGTTGATTCATCGGAAAAGCAGACCTACAAAAAAATGCGTGCCACAAAAATCGTTAAAATATCTCCAAAATATAAAAAAAAATCTATTGAAAGCCGACATATTAAGTTCTCACCTTTAACCAGTCTTCGGATGTCCAGTCGTTATGAGCCTTAGCCCATTTAAGGCACAGCAGGTGGCAATGGTGCGATGGTAGTGTATTCACTATAAAGTGATTGGTAGGTCGTGCGTTCGAATCCCGACCAGGGCCATGATTTTTATAAATTGAATACACATAACAAAAACTGATCTCCCTAAAGCAATTTAGGCGCCACCTGTTGAGAAAAAAAAAATCCCATCGCACCAAACTTCTTTCCTATCCTTCTATTCTTTCAGTAAGTAGCACCCAAAAATAGGCAATGAATTGCTGGGAGCTACTTGCGCAACAAACTAAAAGCCTGCGCTGTGGTTTTACCATTATAAGGGTACTGTGTCACTACAGAAAAAAGAAATCCCTTTAGCGCACGCAAATTATATAAAAAAAAAAAAAAAAGTGTATTCAACTAATATAAATAATAAGAAATAATCTCAAAATGCAACCTATTCTAAGGGTATATAAATTTTGACGCATAGTTTGTAACATACCTTAATATTGCCCGTAGACCCCTAAAAGTTACTATATTTATAATCAGCATCGATAGTAATGTCGATCTAGCCATGTCCGTCCGTCCGTCCGTCCGTCGGCAAAGATTAGGCCTTTAAACTGGGCTACTCTCTAGGGTCCCGAAATAATCTACTTTACGAATTTTTTAAATCCGCCCACAAACTCAAAAAAACAAAATTTTGAGATAGAAAGTTGAATTTTTTTTTTATATGATCTATGACTCCTAAAACTGCTCGGGAGATACAATTTTCAAAATCCGCCCACTGACACGCCCACAATTAAATAAAATAATTTTATTGAAAAACCAAAATTTGAGCTAGGGAGCTGAAATTTATAATATATACTCTCTAGGGGCCCTTTAAGATCATGTGTAAATATTTTCAAAATCCGCCTACTGACACGGCCACAATTAAATAAAACAATTTTATTGCAAAACCAAAGTTTGAACTAGGGAGCGTTTTTTTACAAAAGCTTCGTTTTTTCGATGAAACCCTTAAATGTTATATAACAAAATATGTAGAGCGTTCTTAACAATTCAACCATACTTAGACTTTTGTCACGCCCACTTAGGAGGGATAGGAATAAGAATAGGGTATCCAACAGTTCGCCCAAGCGACTGTAGCCCGTCCCAATGTTTTGTAAACGTTTTATTAAATTCATTAGAAAAATTAATTAAAATTAATTTTTGGGAAAATTAAAACAAAAAGTATATTTTTTATTAACTAAAACAGTTTTTGTAAATTTCACTGCGATGTTCTGGACACGTTGTCGGACCGTTTGAGAATAACCGCATGTCGTTGGCCAGTCCCATCTACAGAGTTGAGGTAGATAATACATACGTGGTATCTAAGTGTGTCGGCTTCTGCCGACAGCCACATAAACCTAACCTAACCTAACCTCTGGACACGTTGGTAACCCGCATTTTGCGAAAGCTCTCTTAACTTTTCTGTCGCGGTTTCTTGGACAAATGGCGCATCTTAACTGCTTCTTTAATATTAATGGCGGTTCTTTAACTTCTGGCTCCTGGATGTCTCCTAGAACGGCTCGAATACTATCACCCAACTCTCTATGTAAACTTGTTTGCAATCGGCGCCTCATATGTTGTTCAGCAAGTTGTAATGCTAACTGTCGCGAAAAATATTTACGAAAATGTTTTGCTGGCTTCTTAGGGTGCTTAGCATCAATAAACAGGATCATGGAATTAATCCCAACTTGGTCTATCATACCATAAAAATACCGGAGTGGCCAACGTCATGTACCTCTGCTGACACTATAACTGTGGATCATTTTGACAAAGGTGTCAACACCTCCTTTAGTTGCATTATAATCATGAATGTTTATTGGTTTTTGAGTGTCATTATTGATTTCTTTTCTACTATAAGACATAGTAGATAATAATATAACAGACTTATTGCGGTTCGGAGTGAAAGATACAAGTGTATTTTGTTGATCAAATGCTGTATAGTGACGATATTCCGACATGGTGTCCGGCTTCTTGGTGGTGGTACTGAAGACCAAACGTGTCCATTTTTTCCTCTCAACACATTTCCCTGCAATTGGGCTAACGGAATATCTTCGTCGTCATCAGAGCAATTAGAAATGATATCATATTGCTGCGAATGCTCGGAGACGTTATCCTCCGTTTCCGAAAACTCCACATCGGACCCTCTGCTGTCATCATCAGAACTATTTCCGCAAAGCTCTTGCACATACTTTTCTAAAGTTTCAATTGATTAAAAAGCCATTTTGAACTGAAAAAATAAGAAGTTCGAAATAAAACCTAAAAAAAAAATAGTAATATAAATAGCAGCTGGGGTGGCGTTCAGCTACTGCAGCTGGGTAACTCGAAGATTAATAATTATTTGAAGTAGTATCGTAAAAAAAACTTTAAAAAAAAGAACAGTGTGAAACCCAGCATTCAGCAAAATCGTCAAAATTTGTTTGAAACGACGAACATCAACTTTTATATTGCGGACAAAAACTCTACAAATTTTTCAATATCGCGAGAAAATATTATTTTAAAAGAACCTAACACTAAAGTAGAGCCAAATGAAATATTATTAGACTCAATTTCGAACAACGATTTGGATGATAATGATGAAGTTGTGGAAAATATAAATCGGGAAGGGGAACCGTCTTCGGAAGATTGCGTCATTGATGATTTGGAGAGAACACATTGATTTTATGTCTAAATTGGCAGATTGGGCTGTTAATTATAAAAGAACATATTGTGCTTTGTCTGAGCTACTTCTTTTATTGCGAATTGGAGGAAAAGCTGAAGTGCCGAAAGATGCACGTACGTTGCTCCATACACCACTGAGTGTTGATATACAAACAATGGGATCCGGTTCATTTTGGTACTATGGCATCGAAAACTGTTTACGCATTGCAATTCGTCAATTAAATCAAAATATGGAAGTTCTTCTTAATTTCAATGTTGACGGATTACCTCTGTTCCGAAGTAGCAAATTCCAATTTTGGCCAATTTTAATGAACATAGCCAATATGTCTGAAATTAGACCAATGGCTAAATCAAATTTATTTCGATGATGCGAAGCCACCATCTAGCGAGGAGTTTTTGAGACAACATGCTAATGAAATTAATGTTCTAATTTCGAATGGAATCGATTTAGCAAACGGCTCAAAAATATTGATCAAGGTCAATGCGTTTATTGCAGACACACCAGCTCGGGCATTTATCAAATGTAAATACAAAAGCCAGTTCGACTTCAATTAAATTAATATTGTTGAACTTTGCAGGCATCAAGACACACATCGCATACAATAGTTGTACAAAATGTAATGTCATTGGAGAATTTGATCGATCAGGAAACCATATGAGCTTTCCTTGATTAGATTGTCGACGAAGAACTCATTCTGATTTTATAAGCAAAACCGATGAGGACCATCATTTATTCAATCCCAGAACGAGGTTATTCTATCACACCCCTCTAAGGAAATTCAAGGCATTGACATGATAAAAAACTTCCCTAGTTTGTTTTGTTTATTAATTTTTTTTTTGAAAATATAAGTTTATATGAAAGAACATCTAGTCCAATGTGTATTTTATTTGGTGTACTAAATACACTCATTGGTTGAATATGCGCCATTCTATACACCACGTGCTCAGTTTGGTGCAATTAATACACTCATTGGTTGAATATGCGCCATTCTATACACCATTCGCTCAGTTTGGTGTACTTAATACAATTAATATTTATTGAATATTAGTACCTAAATATATTTATTTTCTTGAATTCCAATATTAATTATAATTTTGTTTCTGTTTTGAACATTTCTTACACTATTTACAGCAAATTATTAACATACTGCAACAAATTACTGGATATATTTTTCACAATGGTGCACTTTTTTATTGCTTGGGGTATATTTTGCACAGTTTCCCGCATAATAAATTTACCGAAAGCAGAATATTGGTTATATTTTGTACAAAGGTGTATTTTTTTTCTTGTTCTTTGAAATTGGTGGAATATTTTGCACATTTTCCCGCATAATAAATGTACCGAAACGGAATTTTGGATATATTTTGTACAACGGTGTATTTTGTACAATGGTGTATTTTATGGTGTATGTAGCTAAAGCTAACTCCATGCTTGGTTTTGTCTTGCGTAACTCAAACGAGTTCACAGACCCATACACCCTCAACTCGTTGTTTTGTTCCTATGTCAGATCAGTGCTCGATTATTGCTGCGTTGTTTGGAATCCCTTCTACAACATTGGTTCTATAAGAATTGAAAAAATTCAAAAAAAATTTACGAGAGCCGTCATTGGAATACACAAATGCCTTCATATAGTTCCAGATGCCAATTACTAGGCCTTCAGAGTCTCAATTTACGCCGTAAATATTTTTCTATTATTTTCATTAGTGATTTGTTAAACTCACATATAAATTGCCCCTTCTCTTATCATTAATAGATATTTACATTCCTGGTAGAGATCTATGGTTCCGCAATTCATTTCGGGAACCTTTTCACAGAGTGAATTATGGGCTTAACGAACCCATTACCAGATGCTTGCGAGAATCAAATTCAGTTTGCAACCATATTGTTTTTCACCATAACATCAGTCGAAATACTTTTAAAAGGCAGTTGATGTTTATACTCGTTCAAAATATGTCTTAATCTAGTATAAGCAAACGAATGTAGGTACATAAGTATTAATATTAATTTTAAATACTTAGATGCTAATCTTATTCAGTAGTCTTTTAGAAAATATGTTATTGTATAATCTGTTTGATGAAAAAAAATGAAATAAATAAATTTTTTTCTTATTCTTTAAAACGGGTGCATTTTTTTCCAAATTCAGGAGTTAGAGTATACGTATACAGGGTGTCCACAGTGACCGCCGCAGACAAAAGCCATTTTAATTTAGCAAAATAATACGCTCGATAGTTAATTGTGATAAAATCGTTAATCGCATACAAAAAAAGCTGTATGGCGGAAAGAAAATCTTAACTGTTCTTGTTCTAATAAAAAAGAAAAAAAATCAAGATTAGTCGGCTTCAGTTTTGCCAAGTTAAAGCCAGTTAAAATATCGGTCTCAAAAATGGACGACATTTTTAAATAGAGCATTAACCTGCAAATATTTGTATGATTTTTTCTCACCAGTTAGGTATTTTGCGAACTGCTTTGTCGTATCATTTATCATCTTCAGTTTATAGGTACTCAATGTAATCTGTTGCCTTTTCAATGTAAATATTTCTATGCGATTAAAGATTTTCCCACAATTTACTATCAAAAGTATTATACATATATTGCTAAATTAAAAGGAATTCCTTGTTTGTAGCTAAATAAGCTACAACCTAAAAATTGGAAAAATGGGTTTAAAAGAAATAATTCTAAAAATCATAAAAATTATTTTAAGTCAAAAAGGAAGTAAAACCGAATAAATTACTTCATAAGTTGCGGCGGTTACTTTGAGACACCCTGTATTTTGGACGACGGCAATATTTTTCAAGGAATATTAAAAAAATTTAAATATTAAACTCAAATTCTTAAATTAATTTAAAGGCTCTCAAAAATGTATAAGACTTTTGTTCTACTCTATAAGCGATTTTGAAATAAATAAAATAAAAAAAAAATGAAAACAATGATTAAGTATTTTCATTTTATAGCGAATTAATTATTATACCGCATTTGGTATTTTCGTTATTAACATAACGCCTATAAAAAAAATTAAAAAACAACCAAAAAATTTTAGATTTCGAATAAATAATTTTCATGAATCGTTTTAGAAATTATTAATTAATGCATATTTTCGAGGCGCTCAATTTTTAGACGGGGTAGGACCAAAAATCATTCGGCAGAAAATGCTTCGTTTTTAAATTAGCCACTCGCATTCATACTAATTCATGATTTTCTTGCGTCCATATAATGCAGTTGAATAATTAGAATCATAAAAATAATAATTGTAATTATTACAAATCATTCAGATACATTTCCGATCAGAAAGTAAACTTCGGTGTAAAATGTAATCCTTTCCAATTTAAAAAAATATACTTCGGTGTAAATTTTATTTCAAAATAAATTCTATGTTTCAGATTTTGGTACGCTAATAGTATATTTTATTCATCGAATCATTGTGAATTTTTTACACCCATGGGAATAATTTTACACCAAAATGTGGTGTAAATTATTTACCATCGAGGTGTATGATTTAAACCAATTATTAGTTTATTATTTACACCTTTGGGGTATATTATATTCTAGTAACCAGAATAATTTGTATACCACTAGCACAATTTATGTACCGAAAATCGGTATAATTTGTGAACATCCGGTGTAAATTATAAAAGAAAACGCGGTATTATATACACCGAATTGAAATTAATTGTACAAAAACTGCACTCAAAAGTGGCATATTTTTTATATTCAAAATGTATATCACGAAAATGCACAAAATACACCAAATATTTTGGTGTATTTTGGACGTTTGTGCTACTTGAGTTGCTATCCTAAGGTTTGGTATATATGTATATAACGGTTTGTTAAAACTTAATTTTTCTAAAAACGTCCTTAACGATTTATATAAAACAGTCTATCTTTTCGTAAGAATAGATTTTGCGAGATTTATCTTTAAACGGCACCTACTATAGAACCGATTTTTTAACATCAGAATTTCTCGCTATCAACAAAACCGATTTCAATTAAATTTAAAATTTATGAAGCCTTTAATGATCAAACTCATACATAACATTTTTGTTTTTTTGAATATGCTGGAAACGGGTATATTGAATTTTTTCAGATTTTTTTCCAGATGAAAACTACAGATTTCCTTGTAATGAAATACTCAAAAAATTGGAAAATATTTTTCAAAAATTAAAAAAAAAAACGGTTTAAAAAAACAGTTTTAACAATTTTTAATAATCTTTTTCCTAGGTAGACTATTGCTAATAAAATACTACGAGTATTGCATACTTCGTTTTTCCAAGAAAACCCTCAAACAAATTTGAAGAACTAAAAGATTTTTCCAAATTTTTTTAAAATAATTTTAAGATATTATTTATTAGGTATGTATCTACATTCTATATATCATCATTCTTTAAGATTTTATTAATACATAACATGTAGGTAGGAATCATTTTTATAAAATCAAATTTAATCTTCTGGCCTCCTGCGCTGCAAATATATCTAAAACTTCCTCAGTGTCAATTTTAATTTGTCGATGAATTGACATTAACGCCAATCCTGTTAATCTTTCTTTATCTAGAATTTCTGAGATAAGTTTTTAGACGTTTCATTGTTGAAAATGTTCTTTCGGGTGTACATGTTGAAACCGGCAGTGTCGCCAAAACTTTAAGAAGCTTGTGGGTATTTAAAAACAAATCCTTATTGCATTCCCCAAGAGCTGTTATTGCACTCTATGAACGCTCTGCTTCTTTTTGTGTATGGCATTTTGTTTTCAGCTTTTAAAGTTTCCCAATCCAAAAAAGATTTATAAAATTTGAAGTTTTCTTCGTTATAATTTTGTTCGTTTTTGCCAAGGATCGATGGAATCAAAAGAGGAAAGTATGAACTTATGGTTTTCAAATCTCAATTTAAGCTGACTTAAAAAGTCATCTAAAAGAGGAATTATCCTAAAAGAGAGGGTGGCGACGGTGTAGAGGTTAATGTGTTGGCTTGTGACTCGTGCGGTGCAGGTTCAATCCCCACGGGGAACAACAACATACGCCACCCATTCTCCAGCCTCTAAAAAAAGGAGGATTTCTGCCTGGTAGTACAGTGGACCGTTACCGAGTCTGAGTGCTCTGGGATTTGGATTTCCTTCTTTTCGAAAATAAAAAATAAAACAAAAAAAAAATCCTAAAATAGGTTTCAGGATCTGTTGTGCTCATGTTTTGTCGCTGCTGCTGCCTTGTCACAATTTGTGGAATTTTAAGTTTTTCATCTACAACATTTACTAAGTTTTGTACAGTCTAAAAAATTGTTTTGAACTCCGGAATGATATTTTCGCGTATTCCTTGGAATGTGTTTATTATTAAATCCACATGTTCCAATTCAGACACTATGTCGCATGAAGGGGATTGTAAGATTTTTCATGTTTACAAAGATTATGAACTGGTACTGAAAATCAAAAAGGCTTAATAATAAACCTTTGGAGCAAAAAAAAACCCTGTATAAGTTGAGATACCTAACTGAGTTCTTAAATTTATAACATAATATCATTATCATCATTATTCCAAATGACACATGTATTCTGTAATAAAACTAACACATAGGTAATATATTAGCATCGTTACATAATCTTGCTTTCCAATAACTTCAAATATTTCCTAATGTATCTATGAGCTAAGAATTCAGTTTATTTTTAGAATGAAAAAATAATTTTAAATCTGCTTTGATTTTAATTTATTATTACGCTTAATACAAGCAAAATTAAAAATTAAAATTAAAAAAAATAGTCTAAACAAATAAGATATATGTTACCTAGAGCGTGAAGGTAATCGGGACGATTATACTATTAGGATGGCCAAACTGTAGGATTTTTATTTAGAACACGTTCGAAAACATTTTTGTACCAATATATTTTTAAGCACTTTAAAAACTATTTTTTGTATATAGCTATTTCATGTTAAATTGCATGATCTGGCCGAATGTCTCCACTCTCAGCCAGTACAGTTTCTTTGCATTGTACTTTGCACTTCAATATAAGAAAGAAATGTATCAAGTAAAAAGGATAAATTAATAGAGAGAATTTATAACCAACGCCGCGCCGTCTTATTTTGAGTTGTATACTCCTTTGCTGTCCCCAGAATGAAAAGTACCGTTTTGTGTTGTACAGGATACAAACAAACTAAGCATGTAGGGTTGGATTCATTTCGCAAGCGTTGTAAAAGAATGCGTCAAAATTGCGAAAGCCATATATGGCTTCGTATGCGGTAGAGAGTTAAATTCAGTTAATGCAATTGAATTCACCTGTAAGTGATTCTTGTTTATCACTTAATTTCAATACATTTTCATCAACTGTGTCATCATCATTAGCATCATCATCACAGTTTTCATCCAAAAAATATTCATCAACGTGCTATCCTTTTACTATTTCTTGTCTATTTAGGACACGCACGACTGAGTCGATACCAAACTGTAATGCATCGTTTGCAATAGCAAGCATATTGGAGGTTTTGAGAAATCTTGTTCGTAGTTCGGTTTAAATGTGCACTGTATCTGGTATGCAGAGGAATTCGGTATTTTCCTCACAGTAGAACCACTCTCTCCAGCTGTCGCGAAACTCGAAGACAAAGCATTTATCGGTGGCAGCTTCTCCTGTATTCTTTTTCCTGTATTCGCTTTTTAAATATTAAAGCGCGGCAGCACTTCGCCAAATTATATTCAAAAATCGATTACATCTGCCACATTCCTTGAGTTGACACTCATTTCTGTACATTCCGTTTAAATATTATGGTTGTCGAGTAATTATTCCTCCGACTACAGGGGAGCGAATCTGAAAAGAACGGTTCCAGAAAAAGAAAAGGACACTGACACCAAGGTTCTGTTAAGCGTATAAACTTTTATTCGAAAAACTTTTATTTGATCACTTAAAGGTAATTACAGTATGGGGGTATATATTTCTTTCACTAAGTATCGAGTTAATAAGTGTGAGTTCCGAACCGCTGCGAGATGACGCGAAGACCAAAGCACCGTACGAGGTAATAACTAAACTGCACCGCTGCGAGGTTCAAGCAAGACTTCCACGAGAAACCAAATTGTTTCTCCCAAGTAGTCCGCGGTCGCCAACCCCTTTTGCACCGTCATCCAAAAGAGAAGATTACAGGTCCCACGGGAGCAGAGTATCAAGCACTCGATACCATGCCCACGCCTTTGCCAACCACGTACCAACGAAATAGAGTGTGGCACACACACCCGAGATACCCATAGCGATCTGTATGCGCGACATTGTACTTATTCCAAGAATAAACAATGCGCCGATGGATGGCAGTATTTATGGTTCGCACCCTCTCGACTGGTTATCTTATGTCAGCAACCATTAGGCGACGAGGCGACACGGCCACAAAGTGCATACGAATGTCTGCGCATAGACTCTGGTATCGGGTGGCGGTTATACGATGCTGGACATTCGCTGTGTGGAATGCCAGCTCATCGATGTGTGGATGGATTGATGAGGTATTCTTGGTTGGTGGCGACCGGGGAAAATCTACATTGTTGGAAAATGAGAAATATGAAGTGCCGTATGGCTCGTGCACTGTACAATGAAGAATGATATGCGACGTCAGCGGTTCGGCCTGTATGTTTATAATAGATTAAGAGTGGATGGAAATCCACTCACAACAAAGCAAAAAATTTGTAAGGAAATAAAAACGGAGACAAACAAATCTCCTCTTAACATTAAGACTTACTCTAAACAATGGTACTACTATGAAGACAACATGACAGTGTAATATCATTGTATATACACTTTATAGTAGTGCCATCATGTCGAATTTTTTGTTTTAGCCGACTAAATGCAGATGGCGTTATGAATTGAGCTAGAATGTTTGTGTCTAAACTTTTGCTGTCATCTTCATTTTAAATACACACTTTGAAAACGAAGAAAGCAAAACCAAATAAACCGCTTTGTCTCTCTCGAATCTTTCCGCCGAATGAATTTCATTCCATTGTGTATGCATTTTTTTTTCATTGTAAGAAGGAGCATAGGCGTAGGCAGCGCAGGTAGCATGTTCATGTACGTATGCTTTGCAAGTAGTAGAGGTTGATGATGGAAACCAAGTAAGCTATTATTTGTATGGATAATGGATTTCGCATTATCGACTCTCTGTATGGAAGGGGCGATTCGTTTGAAAGGAAAAATTTAATAAAATTTGATTTGGGTATTTTTCTTTCAAATGAGAAATTATGAATTTATCGCATTTTAGATTCTCGCTATTTTGGCTATATCTTGTCGAAAAATGTACCGATTTATATCATTCTTTTTGTAATTGATTTAGAAATATTCAGTCTAATTTATAAAGCAATGACATAATTTATTTTGTGTCGGTATTGTGCCATGCTGCACCACCACTTATTGGTCAATAGGTACCTACACGATGAATATTTATATGGATAATAAGAACTTTCGTTGTTTTGCATTGCTAAATTGGAGTATTGCGCAAGTTTATTTATCTTTATTCAACATTTGAAATTGTTGGTATATATTTTAAAGTCCATGTACATTGTCAATGAAGCATCGAGGAAGGTCACTTGTTGGTATTTTTTGCTTAATTGCATTAAACGTATTTTTTGCTCTTTTGCATTAAACGTGTTCTAACATTAGATACATTTCGAGGCATTAAGACCGTCACTACAAAGATTATGCTGGCTAACTCTAGAGCTAAGCTCCAGCAATTGTAGAGTGTTCTATTGTGTCTCTTGGCGGTTCAATTTGAGTATGACTTTCATTACTATAGTCCCAGTTTATTCATAGTTTTAATTGTAATCCGCGTTGCGACTATTGGATATCAGAAAGAGTTGAACTGCTTTTTGTATTCATATTGGTCTAATTTTATTCGTGAAAGGATAAGTTGTGCATATGAATATTTTTATAATATATAAATCCTAATTCTTTTATAGTATAGTCCATTGTCTGGCTGGTAGTTATTACACTGGACTATATTGCTACTATTTTACCTATAGTTGCCAATTATATCCAGTCTTGTTCGTATTGTGTGAATTGATTTGCACAGTCCGTCTGTTTACCAAGATAGATATCTTGCTCTTAAGCATTTTGTATCTAATCTTATCAAACTTAATATCTAATTTAATATCAAATTTAGCACCGACCGCGCTGACCCCAAATTATTCATATATTAATTTTTTTTTAATATAGATATATTAAAAGATATTGAAAGTTAAAAACTTTTGAAGTTTTATTTAACCCTATTACTGCCATGTCATTTGACTAACGTTAGCTGCCAGGGAGTGAGTTGGAGACACTAATACAAAATACATAGAGAATTCATTTATTTTATTGGAAAAAAGGAAATTAAATGCAAATAATTTAGGGATCTATTATTTAACTTATTAAACTATTTATTTTGACATGTAAGGCAAACAAAAGTTTTTTGTGAATGCTCCTTTTTCATAAGAGCAGCAGTAACAGTAAATTGGACTTCCGATTCCAAAATTCTTCATAGGACGTGCCACCTTGCCTCCGTAATCCAGCATCGATCAATATTCCTATGAAAGCTCGAATTTCCACCATATCGGTAATCTTCCATTTGTTGCTTACTGTGTTCATTCCGTCTGATTTGGATCAAACCACAATTTAAAGTTTTTTTTTGTTTTTTATGTATTAGTTTTATTTTACAAGAGATACTTATTGTTTTCCCAAAGGTGTAGTGTTCTCTGCGTTCATGATCCAAATGACCGAGAGCTTTTTTAATCGCCAAAGGCAGCTCTAAGAATTGGTCTCTTTCCCCAAATCACACTCTCATAGCTAATGCTTGTTGTTGGGGAAGCTATGCAAATGTGTTTGGCGAAAGAGACATTAGAACGGATGTAAACACAACACCTTGGGTCATTACAACGGCGACCAAAGATTAACATAATGAGTGTATGATAACACAAAAAGAGTTGACAAAATCAATCATACGAATAAACGTGAAAAGCAAATCAATATTTATGACGAAACAGATGCGTTTGAAACGCTTTTTACACTTTCCGAGCAAATCGGAGTCACAATTTTAATTAACATTAATGATATTAAAAGATGATTTGTTAAGTCCCAAACACCGTCTAAGTTAGTGTATTTTACAATAAGTTCTACCACGTCAGTAAAAAACAGCGTAAATGCATCCACAGGATGATCAATGTGTTTTAAAGGGAGTAACACAACTTCATTTACTTTGCCTCGGATGATTTTACGAGCTGAAGGTTCCCTTGCTAGTTTGGTGGTATTGAAGTTCCATCTTGTCCTATGAATAATTCAGCAGTTTTGTTACCACTTTCACGCCCTTCACGTTCTTCTTACAGTAAATATTCTATTTTGCAAGAGATCAAGTTCTTACATGAATAAACAATATACAGTTCCATTTATTTAGCTGTAAATGAACTATAAATTTAAAGTCGTTGAAGTGTCTTAGAGTCAGTACGTAGCAGTTTATGTTATTTTTAAATATTTTATGGAATACGTAAACAATATCGAAACATAAAAAAACAAAAATTGTATATAACAGTGACGTTGTGACCAATAATAAAATACATTACACTGATTTTGCGTTAAAAAATTAAAAAAAAATGTATATTAGTTTAAAATAAAATAGTGACTTACAGTCACAGCGTGGCAGGAATAGGGTTAAAAGTCCGAAATTTCATATTATGGATAATAGAGTTGCAAATACACGTTCTATCTAGAGGAAGATCAAGTAATTTGAGAAATTCGTCCACTTTTGGAAATATAACTCCCCGTTCAGGAGCAATGGAATCCAGGCCAATAGTTAGTCGTATTCCACCTGGGGCTAGAGTAGGCTTAAGCCAGGATGAGATTTTACCACAACTGGTAGATAACCCTCCTGCAGCAATGGCATCGGGTCAGGCAAGTAACCCCAATAGTGATAGCAATAATGACCGACGAGATATTAATGAACATCCTCCACCTGTTCACGAATACTCGAGGCAAACCAACGAGTTTTCATTTGTGAAATGCAGTCTATTAGAGATACCTTAGTTGGAAGATTGGACAATTTGAATTTAAATACTCCCAATGTGAATCCTACGAGACCTTCGAACGCTCGTTCTGTCTTCGAACATTTTTTAAATAACGCTTCGTTTTCGACCCAACGCAGACAAGCACCAGTAAGTTCAGTTTGTAAGATTGAAAAGTGGTAAATTGTATTTGACGGGTCCGAAAATATCCACGATTTTCTTTTTAAAGTGGAAACCCTTAAGGATCGTTCGCAATGTAGCTGGGAATACACTATAACTTGTCTTATTTTTCTTTATCTCTGCCTCAATTAATAGTTTTTCACATGCAAATATGGTTTATAAACCATTTGGGAATCCTCATTGCTGAAATGCGAATCTCCTTCACCGATGTTAACACACACACCAATTTATTGTGTTAAATACAAAGAAACAGGTGACTATGATGGTCTAATTGCAATATGCCATAACCTACCCCAAACTTTCATCGAAGCCAACAAACAATTTACCATCAATCTACTCGATGACAATTCTCCCACCTTTCTTTACCCACCATCGCCCCTGCCTTTAAATATGAATATCCATTTTTCACTTGAAAATATGAATTGTAAAGAAAATCATTTGAGAATCCTCACAGTAGCTGAAATGTGACTCTCTTTCAACGATCATACACACACATACCAATTGTGTTAAAATCCAGAAAACATAACATACCCCTTCCATCAAAGCAAACAAAAAATATACCATAAATCTACACGAAACCTGCTTTGCCAACCACCACCACTACCTGCATCATCCTCCTACTCATATTCCCAGCACGAGAATGGTGTAGAACTAGACTATCATGATTTGTTGCGGGCGAATGCGCACTGGTGGCGTATCGTCGTTTACGCACGGTTGCACTACTATAAGGTTTATATACAATGGTATTATGCTCAATACGGGATGACAGTTCTCTGTCATCCTCTCAATGTTTCCACACTTGCATGTGCTTCTTTTAAATTTGTGAATATAATGAACTACAATCTGAAAATGTGTTAAATCCGCTCCTTATACGCCGAATTCTAACACACATTTATTATTAAGAATTATAACTCAACAGATGTGTTAGAGCTTACTCGCTGCTATTTGATTTGTTATTTATTAATATGGGTGTTAGAATTTTGCTTACAATTGTTGTTCCAACTTCAGATAGCCATACTTTAATTTAAAGTTTCCTACTGCATACAATTTCGTTTAAATCACTCAGTCATAACTCGCCCTCTTCTATCCATGAGTTTTTATTGCTATTGAAAACTATTTTTCGAATGTTTAAATAAAACTTTTTAACATTTTGATATCATCACTGCACAAGTAACGTCTCTTTGCAGATCCTATTTAAGCTAACTGTAACATTTTTGCATAAAGTAGGAATCTCTAGAAAATATAGACAGACTTCCTGAAAGAGAATTTTTGCGAAAATACAAAATTCTGCATTATATCCATTTTCATTCCTTGCAGAATACCTTCAACTTCATTTCCAATACTCTCCCTGCTGTTTTCACCAAGTATATAGTTTCAATTTCCGAGAAATCTCCACTACCGTCACCAAGTACCTCACTCACAGATGGCAGTCGATGGCGTTAATTTGTATTGAAAAGATTTGCAAAGATAGATTGCTTATTTTCTTTGGTTTCAGAGAGATTTATCCACGGTAGCCAGTAGCCAATCATTTTTGTTTGCAACACAAATTATTGTACACTCCTTTTCACTTGATTACGAACATATAGTTTTTTGGTTTAATTTCACGTCATTCGATAATCTGGGAAGAATCAAATGCAATATGAAACATAGGGACGGGCTACAGTCCGCTTGGACGAACTGTTGGATACCCTATTCTCATTCCTATCCCTCATAAGTGGGCGTGACAAAAGTCTAAGTCTGATTGAATTGTTAAGAACGCTAAACATATTTTGTTATATAACATTTAAAGGTTTTTCAAAAAAATTGTTTTATTTGATTGTGGGCGTGTCAGTGAGCGGATTTAAAAAAATATGTAAACATAAGTATAAAGGGCAGTCTATATTATAAATTTCAGCTCCCTAGCTCAAACTTTGGTTTTTCAAAAAATGTTTTTTTTTTAAATTGTGGTTGGATTTTAAAAATATTTACAAATAAGCATAAAGGGCTCCTGGAGATTCTATATTATAAATTTCAGTTTCCTAGCTCAAATTTTGACCTTTCAATAAAATTGTTTTATTTAATTGACGCCCACAAATCAGTGGGCCGATTTTATAAATTTTATCTCCCGAGCAGTTTTAGGAGTCAAAGATCATTATATAAAAAATTTGAGCGTCCCAGCTCAAAATTCGATTTTTTCGATAAATTAGTTTTTTTTTGAGTTTGTGGGCGTGTCTGTGGGCGGATTTAAAAATTCTTAAACTTGTGTAGTCGCGCTACTTTACCATTTTGCTATCGAGGCTGCGGATTGAATAATGACACGTCCATTTTCTGTGAATGCGATCATGAAACTGACGCTCTCGTTATTCTTATTCCTAATCTTACACGTGAATATAATGTAGGTACATGAATATAAATATGGTTTGACAGTGAGAGTTGCATGCTTAACTCTTACAATAATTGCTACACTTGATTATTTCGGGTCCGTAGAGAGTATATAGTTAACATTTCGGCTTTCGAAAAACGCCTAAGACATACATATACCGAGAATGGACAGACTTTCGGTTTCATGCAAGTGCTTACTTTTAAATTTATTTTCTATTGGGCTTTAAATGTCAACTTAAATACAAGAAAAAAATGATTAAATCTAACATAAAATTAACAGCATAGCTATTCTAAATTAATTGTCCTTATGCAGACATTCTAAACTTAACTATAACCTTATATTATTGCCTTTTGGCCTAAAAACAAATTACATACTACCTGTTCTACTTACTTAAACTAGTTAAAGTATTCTAACTAATAAAAAATGGTCAAAATCCCAATTGCTTTCCGAGCGCAAGTGGCAGTGGTCAAAATCCACACGCGCCGTCGTGAAGCCTTCCCCCGTCAGTCACCTCCCGGAAACACTACCACAAGTTGACGAACCCGGCCTCTCCCAGCAACGGCTTAGCTAGCGATGCAAATGCCATTCATGGATAATGGCAGACATTTGAGGTTTCGCTTTAATGACAGATGACAGCATTGTGTTAAGGAAGCATTAAATTCCACCGTATTGGTTGAGCTCCACTGAACTATGCTCCCAAGATCCGAATTCAATGAGCTAAACATACATTGCGCTCCCATTGCAAGCTCGAAAATGCGGGGCATCAACGAGGAAATGAATATGAAAAGCTAAGGATACTGTCATCAGCGAAGGAATGCATTGAATAAGAAGTTACTGACGAGTGACGGGAGATCATTTATAAAAGTGGAAAAGAGGGTCGGGGACAAAGCGGAACCTTGGGGAACAACAGATTTGGTGAGTTGCAGACTTGTAACAGTCCAAAACAACTTGAATTGATCGAAAGGTAGTTTCTCATCAATTGAAGAAGAGTATCATCGATTCTAAATACACGCATTTTCGACAGGAGAGCTTCATGACAAACTATGTCAAATGGCTTTGAAATATCAAGTGTAACGATCTTACTTTCAATATTCATGTTTATTCATAAGCCGACGGTTAATCAGCGTTTCGATGACATTGGAAAGAAGAAAAGACGTAAGTGCACTTGGTCGGTAGGAGAAAAAAAATATTCGCGTTTTTGGGCAGGCTGGACAAATTTTTTTTCCATAATTTCGAAAAGAGCCATGAAGAATAGGACAGATAAAAAATCTTACGCAGTGGTTTAGCCAGCTTAGAAGAACACCTCTTCAGAACGATAGGGGTTTTATTTTTGTCAAGATCTTGAATTACTCAACCTACTATCCGAGTGCGAAAGTGAATTGGTTCCATAGAGTATTCTACGCGCTCGAGTACAGGGTTGGATAAAGTACAATCTGGGAATATTGAGCTAGCTGCGAAATGAGCAGCAAGCTGATTGGCTTTAGCGAGAGGACTAACAGTTTTAATGCCATTGTAAACAAGTGTCGGGATAGATGACGAGGCCGAATTCGTGATGGTTTTTTACGTTTTTACTACCCGTGGGACTTTGTAGTACTTTTTACCTCAACTTTTGGTAGAAGGAGAATTTGACACGATTAATGGCGGAAACGTGCTCTTAAAACTCTTAATGAGTGGGCAAAGCAATGTGGGCTAGGTATTAACCCCCAAAAAACAGAACTGGTTCTATTTACCAACAAACGAGCAATACCAAGATTCAACCTACCGGGTATTGATGGGACTACCCTCAAACTATCCGAGTGCTCTCAATACTTGGGTGTCATACTCGACAGGAAACTCAATTGGAAATTAAATGTGTGTGAACGCATAAAAAAGGCCACAATAGCTTTCTATACCTGTAGTCGAATATTCGAAAAAACTGGGGTCCTAACCGCAAGAATATTCCATGGATGTACACAGCGACAGTAAGACCTATACTGACATACGGAGGACTTGTTTGGTGGCAATCCACAAATAAAGTCACCCAGTTGAAAAACATGACAAAGGTACAAAGGATGGCGTGTGTAGGCACGTCGAGTGCAATGAGAAGCACCCCAACGGCGGGGCTGGAAATCATCCTCAACCTGCTTCCTTTGTACCTATACATGTAAGAATCGGCGACGCGAAGCGCCCTTCGGATCAGCCAGCTGAACTGCTGGAAAGCGAACTCAACGGGGCACGCACAGATTCTGAGTAAATACTTGGGCTCAAATGTATCTACTGATCCATAGACCATTCTCCATTAGAGAGGAATGGGAGAGAAACGAACATGTAGCCGAATCCATATCCATCTACAAAGTGCTGGAGTGCTGCAATTAAAACAATCTCTGCTGTCGAGATAAAATCTAAGCTTGTAAAACGGTGCCGCGAAGAACTGAGGGTTCTTGGCGGCCTACATAATGTAAAACTCTGCTGGGTCCCTGGTCATAGGGGCATTCGGGGTAATGAAATTGCTGATGAGTTGGCAAGAAAGGGCTCTACCATGAGTCATGAATAGGCGGACCAGTTTGTCAAACCGCCATTGTGTGACCTCAAAGCATGGGTGGGGCAGAAAATCCTGGAGATCGCCAAAAACAGGTGGAATACCCTTCCTACCTGCGAAACATCCAATAAAATGTGGCCTGACTATGATAAAGCCAGAACTCACAAGCTCCTTCGAAAAAACAGGAAATCTGTTTCGATGTTGGTGGGAATACTCACTGGACACTTCTGGGGAGCCACAGACTGAAAATGCGTCTCACTGACGACGACCTTTGTAGAGGCTGTGGCGATGAGGAGGCATACGAGGACACTCTCCACTTTCTGTGCCACTGCCCAAGCCTCAGTCAATTATGAAAAAGCTCTTTAGGAAACTATTTTTTCCACAGCCTAACGGAACTATCCGAAATCCCTCTTTCCAATCTTTTCAGGTTCTCAGCAAAAACCGGATGGCTGGAGAGGATGTGATTGACATCACCGACAAGACAAGGAAGGCACCACAACCAACGCACGTGGACCCCCTATGGGCATCTGGGCATCACTATGGGTCAACACTGACCTGAGTGCGATGATGCAGCATCAACACTGCTGCCTCATTATCCCACATACCTAACCTAACCTAACAGTTGCTCTCTATTTCGAAAGCCTGCGTTCCATTCCTTAAGTCAGCAGCCAGTTGCTTGGCCTTTTTATATAACCTCCGGATGTTGTTTTGATCGCGAAACTCCCCGATCTCTTTGAGCTGGGAAATTGTTTATGCTCTCATCTTCTTACGAAGGATGTATTTTTCCTCTCTTCTCCTGGCTCGCTACTCTTACCTTGCTGCCCTTGTTTTGAGTTACAGCGTTTGTACATGTAACATACATAGGGGCTACTGCAACGGCGATTTGTCGAAAGCCGTTTTCTGTTGTCGTGGCGTGGAGGCTGTGCTTACCGACTTAAGCCTGAACTACATCGAAACAAAAGTGGAAAAAAGTACAAAAAAGTGGAAAAAAATCGGATATACTGCTTCATCGCATAGTGCGCTCTGTATATTTCTTCTCATTTTAAAATTTTACTGTGGTTCAAAGCTCGAACATGTTCCAGCTTTCACTTTGTGCAAAGCTCTAGAAACAAACACAATCAAAGAATACCTTAGCGAATTTGTTACTAGATGACGCTCTAATCACATAATTCCTGTCAGTTTCGCAAGGAAAAGCGCTTTTGACAAGCAAGTGTAAATAAATAAACAATGGAGAAGACGATAAATGGAAATAATTGGAACGGTATGTTTTATTAAATAGCATTAAGTTTGCCTTACAAAATTAGAATTGCAGAAGCTGACGATGAAAACCTGGTCAACATTATCCAAGAAAATCCCACTATATGGGATACCAGCCGCAACGACTTCCGCGATTGCAAAAAAAAGCAACGAATATTCATTCAAATCGCACTGCATTTTCCCGGGATAAATGCAATGCAGATTGAAAAGAGGTTTGTTGCCCTGAAGGAAAAGTTGAGGAGGGAAAAAAGGAAGGAGGACGCTCGCACAAGATCTGGAGCTGGAGCAAGTAGTTCGAGATCGTGGTACCTGCTGCCAAAATTGGATTTTTTGAGGCATACGATGAATACTCGTCAAGCAACGAGTCTTGACCCTCGCCAGAGAACATCGGAGGACCCAGGCAGTATGAACTCATCACCCTTCTTGGCAGAAAATTATATCGACGACACTTCGTCGCCGAACTCCACTTCGCCAACGCCAACACCAACACGTTTTCTTTCAACAACAACAACATCAGCAACAAATCTCCTCGAAACTGAATTTGTTAGATGTCCTACCTCAATGAAAACGCCAAAGTCGACCAAGCAAATACGTGAGGCACTATATGAAGAAAGTCTGAACGCAATAAGGCAAATTGGTAAGGATGCCACACAAAATTTTGAACAAACACAACTGCCGGAGATGGATGCCAAAAAAAGGAACCATTTTAAAATCTTCCAGTATATTTCGGAAGAACTAGTCGACGTGGATCCTGATGCAAAATCCCAGTTCATCAAAAAAGTGTTGGACCTGTTTTGGGAATTCAAAATGAATCATTTTTAAGTATTTGACTGTGTTATGAATTGTGATATTTATTTTTAGTTAATTTTGTTTGTTTTTATTGGTTTTATTTTCTTCTTCTTCTATCTAATTAGTATGAATTCAACTTTGCTTTTTGCTTTAATAAAAAACGATAATTTAAATTAGATCTTTTAATTATTGTAAATCTATCCCTCAGGTATTGTCTATACTGTAGAGCTGTTGCTCTCGCATTTCTGGGTCCTAAACGTAATGTTGCCGGAATCGGATTCAGCTGTGAGGTAGCTACAACAGTCCTCCAAGTCCCATTGACCCAAATTCCGTTATTTTCACTCTGTCTATCAACAAAGGTACTCGGAGCATATTTCTGTCTGCTGCTGTCGCATAGCATATTATGCAAAACAACAGTTGCCTTTATAATGCTGTCTACTGTATTTGGCTCAGCTATTAATGTACGATGGTATATCCTCCATCTAGATGCCAATATGCCAAACGCATTTTCGACCACACGACGTGCTCTGGATAGCCTTTTATTGAAATAAAATTTGCTGTCTTCTAAGTACCTGCCACTAAATGGCGTAAGCAAATACGGTTTAAGGGGAAATGCTTCGTCACCTACCATAAAATAAGGCAAATCCAAAGTTTCTGTGAATACAAATAACAAGATATATTATGTGAATTTTGGTTAATGAATATGGCAGTATATATGTAAACAGTTGTTTTTTTATTTGTTCGAGATTATTGTACTATGGATACGAGTACCTATATATATATCAATGTTATTGTGTAAATTACCAGTTATGGAATGTGTTATACTATACCTCCATGTAAGGGAGCTGGACTTGGGAAATTCATTTGCGCTGTTTCCAAAAGCAATCCCAGTGTGCTATTGGTGAAAATTCCAGCATCACTCTGTGAACCAACCGCTCCAATGTCTACGTACGTAAACTTGTAATTGGCATCTGCAACTCCCAGTAGTACGATGCTATAATTCTTCTTATAATTAAAATATAACGATCCGCTTTTTCTTGGTGCTTGAATCGTTATATGTTTTCCATCAATTGCTCCCAAACAATGCGGTAAATTCCAGTTTTGGTAAAAATCATGTGCATCCTGTAGCCAATGGCTGGGCGTTTTTGATGGCAAATATATCGGCTGCAAAACATTCCATAGAATGTTACAAACTTCCAGGACAATTCTCTGAATTGTTGATTTCCCTATGCGATACGCAAATGCCAATGAGCTATAGCTGTCTCCTGTTGCAAGATACCTAAACATAAGGAATATTATAACGTAAGTAAGAATTATACAATGAGTTTCAGAAATGGTTTTCAATTTACCTCAGTGTGACAAATAGCCGCAATGCCTCTGGCAGTCCTATCCTATTACTAAATTTCGTCAAATACGGTTTGACTAAATTTAGTAAATATGTGAATTGCGGAACTTCCATTCTTGTGTAATGGAAAAATTTGTCTTCGTCGTATTCCATTATCTCTTGAACCAAATTGTCGAAGTCGCCTTGATTACTGCGATTTTGATTTATGGGATGTACCCACCACCTTCGATTAGTACTTGTCGCAACATCAAAGGAATCCAAAACTTGCAATATATTTGTAATTCGGTTTGCCGCATCTTGCAAACTATTTAAAGCTGTAATCTGGAAATTTTGTATTTTAACATAAATTTGCACAATATTTATTTCAAAAAGTTCTTTTACCATTTTCGCGTCACGGCTATTAGAACACATTTTTAATGATGAAGTTATCAAATCTTTTATATATTTCCAAATTTCACATAAATTTCACAATTTTTTGTTTTTAAATTTGTTTTCGAAATTCACGGAAATTTTAAAGTGTCAAACGAAAAGCTTCAGAGCTTTTTTAGTTCAGATTTTAATGATAGATGTCGTATAAATATGCGTGTGATTTCGATGAATTTCGATGTTTTCACTTTTTTGTACTTTTCTTCACTTTTGTTTTGATGTAGTTCAGCCTTAATCCGCTAAAGATGTTTTCCTTACCGATTTTGGCATTACAGTCCCCGGGCATGTTCGTGACATCTTTCTCCGGTCAGGATCCGTAGTATCCAGGAGGTCAGAAAACTCCTCCGTGAAAGGGTCTTCTGCTTCGTCATTAGGGTCGTGTGATTAACTTCCTATAGCACACTTACTTCAAATTATAAAAGAATCAAACACCCTGTCAGAAAAAACTAAAATGTAAAGTATCTTTCAACAGCAAATAAAATGTGATGCGATCACAAGAAATCTTTAAAGTTGTATATCAGCACTTTTTGCCCTCAGCAACTTGTGTGGGGGTAACGTTCACTACATATCTCTTGTGTCAGCAAGTGAATGAGACAAAGACGAAGATGATCTCCGATCAAATACAGATTTGCTGCATAGGCAGTTAATTAGTATAAAAAGGGTTTCTTCGTACGTTGCTAAATAAGTTCTTGTTCCTCCGATCAGCTAAAGTTTTTCCGGATCGGGAGGTGTTTGAAGTAATAAATAATTAACATGAATTGTGAGTTTTCTTGGTTATGTTCTCTGACGAGTACTAAAAATATTTTTTTTATTTTAAATCAAAACGAAAACGAAATTGGCCCGGTAGTGTTCCGAAAGATCCATAATAAATACGAGTAAATAAACACCCACCCTATAGTCCAGACCTTGCCCCTAGTGATTATTTCCTGTTTCCGGATTTGAAAAAATGTCTTCGTGGAATAAGATTTTCGGATGATGAAGAACTCAAATCGGCAATAAATGGGTATTTTGCAGAGAAAGAGGAAATTTATTTGTTTGAGGGTTTAAAAAAGCTTATCTCAAGATATAACAAATGCATTGATGTTAGGGGAAATTATATTGAAAAATAAAAACAATTTAAATTGAATTCGCATTTTCCTTCATATCGATACCGAGAATATATTGAACGCCCCTCGTATATGTATCGTACTTTTTTTTAAAGTTTTATTCGGGATTAAACCGTTCTTGAACTAATAGTATGCCGGTAAATTCGAATACCAAATACGCAATCAGATAATAAAAATAGATTTCAGAGATGGACATAGTGAATCAAGGTCCGTAAAGGACAATTTCATCAAATTCAGTAGAGGGAATGTTGAACTGGAAGAATAAATCTTAAAAAAAATGTTGTACATGCTACCAGAGGAAATAAATTCTCAAAAGGAAGCAAAAGCATCACAAAAGCAAAACCACATAAAACTACAACGGAGGATAACTCACATAAGAACCATCAGTAATATCAGTTCTAGGAGAACAAAATTTCATCAGCGAAAGGACTAGAAGTATCAACTACTGTTCCAGCTACAAATACAACAACAACCACATCATCAAAAGTAAAAAAAGTAAAAATTTCTGTGCCCCTTAAATTATTAAAAACCTTACCATATTATAATGAAACAAAATCATGTACCTAGTCTTTTAGTTTTCTTAAGAAAGCTAAGTTTATTAGAAGCGCAGGAAGCACATTTATAATGAAAGTGCAAAAGATTTTATTTTAAATGATATTAAATTAAAAATATAAGAATTTGCTTTAGATGTGGTTTTATGGGATTATGGGATCACTTGGGATGGAAATAAATAAAATGTTAGTAAATAATGTTGGTGAGAGAGAAAGAGAAAAAAGCTATAGTCCGCTTGGGCGAACTGTTGGATACGCTATTTCTATTTCCATCCCTCATAAAGTGGGCGTGACAAAAATCAAAGTGTGGGAGAATAGTTATTAAAAGAAGCATATACATATTTCGTTATTCGCCATTTAAAGGATTTCATTAAAAAAAAACATGTATTTGTAAGAACACGCCCCTTACATGTGGGCAAGGCAGAAAACTTTTGTAATTGTTCAACTCGACTTTGACTGGGCGGGAGTGTGGGCGTGTCAGTAAGCGGATTTGAAAAATGTGTCCACATGCGCATTGAGGGCTCTTAGAGAGAATATATTCCAAATGTCAGCTTCCTAGCTCAAACTTTGATCTTTCGAAAAAACGTTTTTTTTTTAATTGTGGGAGTGCCAGTAGGTGGATTTAAAATATATTTTGAAATTGACATAACGGGCCTGTAGAGAGTAGATATGTATTATTAATTCAGCTTCCTAGCTCAAACATTGACTTTGACTTTTGTGGGCGTATCAGTGGGCGGATTTTAAAAGTTTTAACTCCCGAGCATTTTGGAACCCTAAAGACCATAACACTAATTTTAAAAATTCTTAAACTTAATTATTTCGGGCCCATAAAGAGTAGATATCACAGATGCACGTTAGCTACCTAATTTGTTATCTAGCTAACGCCATAACTAGGTAACTAACGTAGTTAAATTAGCTGCGCTAAAAATGCAATCGATTTGGTGGTTAGCTATCATAATGACAACTAATTTTAGCTATTAGCTATTAGTTGCAGGTTGTGTAACTAAGCACGTTAGGTTGCCAAAGTTAGTTGCGGATGACAACTAAAAGTTGGTTAGCTTTTTAGCTGTAGCTTTTTAGCTGTCTAGGTAATAACTAATAACTAAATCAAAATTTATTGTTTTGTAAAATGGCGATAATTTATTGGGATTTATTATGCATATTGCGTTTAAAATAAAAATTAATTGAATGTCCCTTTTATTTTACATCAGGTTAGTTTACAAAAAAGTCCTTGGAGCCACAATAAAGATCCTTTAATCCCGAAAAAGGATATTTTTCCAAAATGTCTTTAGAAACGGCACGGTACACATGAGTTCAATGTTATTTGAATAAGGGGTCCAAGAAACAACAAATATTTTGGAAAAATATCCTTTTTTCGACTTTTAAGGACCTTTTTGTTGTTCCAAAGAACTCTTAGTCAAATAACATTGAACGCAGATATACCGTGCGGATTCTAATGACATTTTGGAAAAATATCCTGTTTTCGACTATTAAGGACCTTTTTTGTTGTTGCAAGGACCGCTGAGTCAAATAACATTTAACACAGATATACCGTGTGGATTCAAATGATATTTTGGAAAAATATCCTTTTTTGAAATTTTAAGGACCTTTTTTGTTGTTGCAAGGACCTCTTAGTCAAATAACATTGAACACAGATACAACGTGTGGATTCAAATGATATTTTGGAAAAATATCCTTTTTTCAAGTTTTAAGGACCTTTTTTGTTGTTGCAAGGACCTCTTAGTCAAATAAGACTGAACACAGATATACCGTCTGGGCTCAAATGATATTTTGGAATAATATCCCTTTTTCGATTTTCAAGGACCTCTTTTGTTTATTACAAGGACCTCTTAGTCAAATAACATTGAACACAGATATAAGGCACGGTTTTCTTGGAGTTTTTGAAAAAAAAAATCGGGTTTAAGGACCTTATTTGGTGCTCCAAGGACCTCTTGGTAAATACCCTTATGACAACTAAAAGTGGCATTCTTCAATCGGCCATCGGTTACCTCTTCCCTTCAACTGATGTACAACAAACTTCAAGCTATACAACCTCAATTATTCAAAACTTATCGAAGACAAATCTACTTCCACACTATTTCCCTATGTTTCGTAAGGACATAATAATCTCTAAAATTAAACATAATGAAAACTAGAAAATGTATAACGAAATAAAAGAATCGCTCCTGTTCCTGTAAGCCTTTTCGGATTAAATTGTTTGGAAAAAAATATTAGTTGTGTTCAATCGATAGCTAAAAAGCTAAAACTAAAGCTAATTATTGTTAGTTACACTCTGGCAACTAATTTTTCATAACTAAACACGCTTAGTTACACTTCGCAACTAATAACTAATTTAGGTTCAAAATTTGTGGCAACTACAACTAAAATTTTGGTTTAGTTATGTACGTGCAAAGAAACTACAGCTAATTTAGTTGTAGCTTTTTAGCTATTAGCTAACCTAACTTTTGTGCAACTCTGGTAGATATATGGTTGAAATTTCAGCTTCTAGCTCTAGTTTAAAGGCCTAATTCTTGTCGACCGATGAACGCACATGGCGTTCATCGACGCTGATCGATGCTAATCACGAATATAGTAACTTGTAGAGTTCTAAGGGCAAATTAAGGTATGCTACAGACTATGAGTTAAAATGAATATACCCATAGAATAGGGTATAATTAAAGGAACAAACAGATAACGTTTACTGCAAAAATATTTTCAAACTTTATAATATATTTTCTGATATTCTTTGTATATTAAATAATATTTATTATTTACCTGAAGAGTATATAGTGTAAAGGAAGATGTCCCTACCATAAGAAGGCGATGCACTGATGTCCTATCAATCTCCAGGAATACAGGATTTTCCTACAGAGAACGATGGGTTCGTCGGGTAGGTTGTCCTCCCAGCTACATGGCAGATTAGTGGAAATATAATGATAGAATTCTACAGAATTCGTAACGTTTATCTACAGATTTTTGAAAATTCGGGTTGACATCACGGGACTGAAGGTGCAGGAAAGTTATAAATAGAGACAACTTTCAGCACGAATTTAAATGTAGTAAGCAATTTGTCATTTTATATACAAAATCATCTTACCGCATAGGTTTAGATGTACATCGGTCATGATATTCTAGAATTTTAATTAGAGCTAATGTCGTAATTAAAACATCGTCGGAGTTCTGTTTTAGGTCTGTTTTGAACGTGGTTAGATAATACTTTTCCTACTATGTAAAGAAATCACTATGACAGTTGCAGGCCCTCTGGATATTTATAAATATTCCATTTTTGCAATACACAAATCCTGAAGATTGCAAAGAATGTATTTTTAATAAATCCCTTTTCCTTTTAGAAGCGACTTAATCAATTCATTCTATTTTATTGAGAACTTATTCGCAAATGGTGAACCATAAGAAAAACAATTTTAAGTCGGTCTACGCTACTATGCTCCCCACCAAGATATTTTACAAATCGATAGTAACCAAGAAAGCGCTCCTCTTATGAAAAAATAAAACGGGTAGCCCACACAATGTAAAAATGTCTGTACAATATCTGAACCTCGGAAAAAATTTAAATATTAAATTTTTCCACACTCATGGTCGATGACGACGGGAAGCAAATATGCCTTACCCACCCAAAGCTCCTCTCATGAATGTCGAATGGGAGGTTGACTTGAACATTGGACCTTATTGGTTCAATGGCCTTATTCTTCATCAGAATCTTTCAGGTCGAAGAGTGGTAGGTATCTTTCAGCATTACATGAAGTAGATTTAAGAGGTATAGGGAGTTGGCTATACCTACTGTCCATTTATTTTTCATTGCAAAGATGAAAAAAGACAATGGAAACTTCAGGAGAGCATCCGGCACAGGAAAAAAAAGTCTAATGTATGAAGAATGTGAGATTTTAAGCTTTTGCTGCCATCCACCACTCCCATAACAAGAGTATTTTATCTAGGATGAAACGAAACTTCAAAGAATATGGCCATATTTCGATAAAAATGTCGGGGTTGAAAATGTACGCGCGTTCAACAAAGCAAAATTATTGCCTCGAGAAAAAGAGAAATCTACGACGAAGGCTGCTGCTCAGCCCGTAAAGCAGAACGAAAGGAAAACTGCCAAACCAGAAGTGAAGCAATTTTTCCAACTCCCATGAGATGGTCAATTAGCTGAGTTTTCATTTTCGTTTTGCCCTTCTGGTCGGTTTGCCAAATAATTTAAAATTTTCCATTTTGAATATAATATGCTACATGAACATTATGCTATGCCACACGTTTTTTGATAAGAAATGCAAGGAAGCAATCCTCAAGTTATGGTCAACACCTGCTCAAGTTCAATCACCTTTGTACGAGTAGTTTCATGTTTTTTTGCCAGTTTTGTGTACATACGAATTGGAGTCAAGGGATTAGGGATAGAGTTGGCTTAGGGCCATTTTCTTCAGTATCGCAAGTTGAAACAAAACAGTTGGTTTAGATCAACTGCTGGCTGAAGATAACTTACGGTTGCATATTTTATCGCGAATCGAACATCTGAAATTGTTTTTCTCGGCAGACCTACATATGTTGCACTTCGTCCACAATGCACTTATGTCCCTGCGCCTTTTTTCTCAACACGATTCAGTAATTTCGATAATAACCATTGGTGTGAAAGTGGAAAAGGGATTCTATGAAGTTTCTTTCTTGTTTGAATTGAAAAAGTAAGCTGGTATAGGCGCCTGACTAGCACCTGCCCTTGGCGGAGCAAAGAAGTTGCATAAGCGGGCCAAGCCATGCGGATGTGCACTGTGCAGTCCCTTTAACCAAACCGACTGAGCCTGAGAGTGTTTCTGTGAAGTGAATGATGGCATTGTTACTTAAAAACTTGGATAAACGACGTAGCATATAACGAAACACGAATGAAAGGGTTAACGCACCTTGAAGCATATTCATACTCATAGGTAGTGTGGAAATGCTTCAATTATTCTCTAGTTCCAGGTAGTATGGGGATAAATAAATAATATAAACAAAAAACAATATCCAGGTTTACAAAAGAATTATGCAATCTTTAATTTTACGGAAAATAACATTTTCTGACTTATCCCATTATTACCTTGCATTAGAGAATTATTTTTATTAGATTTGCCTAGGTTGTATATAGGTTTTCAATCAAGTATCAATATGCAATCAGAAGCTTCTGAAATTTGTGCCCAAAATATAACTTTGCACTCACAAATGGTTGAAGAAGCTACGTTATTACTATAAATTGAGTATAATTGAGTCTTTCTAATGCTTATTTTTTTTTTAGCACACACTGTCCTGTTGGGAAACTTACGAGTACTCTAAGAATAATTTCTTTGAGTTGACTCACATATGAACGGATTTGATTCGAAAGCCAAAGAAGTCAAGTTAATTGGATATTAAAATGCTATATTATTGCAAAATTTATACCAACGCATTTTTAAATGTTGCAGCACTACGCTCACATTATCCTTGCAACAAATGTGCCCTCTGCATAAAAGAATCTTCAGTTACAGCTGAAGTCGCTGCACAAATCTTAAGCAAATCATCGTGCATGCAATCCACCAGCTGCTAGTCTATAAAGATGCCGCCGAAAAGGTTAAAGACAGCGCAACCATTCAGCGATTCGCTTAAAACGCCGAGATCCCCAGTAAAGAACAAGAATCTACAGAATGCGGTGACAGTTTCTGCACAGAATGCGGCCGCAGTCGCTGCTACGTGTGGAATTCCTGTTTCTTCTACCAAACCAATTGAGAACCCCACCTCCTACACCTATCCGGTAACTTCCGTTCAGAGTGCCAGCGGTTTCTTAACTTTACAACCGTGTACAACGTTTACGCCAAATGTGCAAAACATTGTCCCGCCTTAAAGCGCCTTTAGCACCTGTTATAAGTAGGGTTTTAGGCAGGCATATTCCACCCAGTATTCCAATGTTTACGGCGCAACAACTAAGGTCCAAATGCTCAATTAGTTCAATGTCATCAAAGTTTTCTTCCACAAAGCGACTCCAAATAGATTTGCAGGGGAGTAAAGAGTGCTGAGAGAAACTAGGGAAAAAGAGGAACTCCAACTAAGGAAAGAAAGGAATACCGAATACTTAACCAAAAAATATCAGATCTTGAATCAAGTTGTGATCTCTTCTGGGGACGATGCTGAGGACGAAAAAGAGGTAGGAAACACAACAGCTTCCAAGGCCAAGGTAGACAACTGGATTGCCACGATACCACAGTGGAATTAACTCCAGTCTTACACCCTTAGTGCCACCCCCTTCTCAACACCAGTCCATTCGTAGCTCGTTGGGCAATGTTGCACCGGCACCACCGTTGGGAACCAACCAACCGCCTTCTTGGTCAGGTCCCGCACCCAAGTGTACCCAACCCTAAGGCGCTAAACCACAGGGTGGTACTGCCATGCCCCAGTCTAACAACCTTTTTTTATGCCGCCGAATAGCGTCATTTAACCACCGATAAACTTTAACTTTTCATCACAGGTTACTCAACAGCATCAAGAGCCTACCGTACAGACTCCATTCCCTTTGCAATATGCGTCTCCACATAATCATCTAACTAAAAACCATATAGCGGACCGCCAGCTTATGCCCCGTGACCTACCGACCTTTGATGGCAACCCAGCGGAGTGGCCTCTTTTCATTGCCAGCTTCAATCGAAGTAGGGAGTTAGACGGGTTTGTCGATGAGGAAAACCTTATAAGGTTGCATATAGCTCTTAGAAGTGATGCGCTAGAGGCGGTAAGAAGTCTCATCATACAACCAAACTGTGTTGCTTAAATCTGAATCCACCGAGCAAATAAATATGAATGTCAATGACGAGCTTGGCACCAAAAAGTTCCTCGGGATATGGTGGTGCACGTCTTCAAACTGCCTCACATTTAAACTAGAGCTGTGTCAATCGTGATTGATTCGATCTTTTTGACCCGATCACAATAAAGTATTGGTGATTGCAATCACAATGTCCGAAGTCAATCGTTCATCGAGTCAATACTTTTGTTCTGTTCTGACTTTCTTTATTACTGATTTCTTATCTACTGAACCAATAAATGTGTTAATATATCAAAATATTTTTATTTATTTCGGCTTATTTCGTTTTACCAACACATATTTGTTCTACAAAAATATCGCTTCTGTGCAATAACCTCCATTTCCTAATTATTCAAAGGCGTTTTGGTATTTTTGAGTGTATTCACTCTTACAATCCATTCGAATGTATCTGTCTCTATCGAAACTAAATTGAACGTATGATGATTGGGGTTTTTGATTGTATTGAAATTGAATGGAGCAATACAATAATCCCATGTCCCATCTGTCATTGATTGATTGAATGATTGATTGAAATGACCGAATCATTTTTTCAACCAATACTTGAACGATTCGATCATTAAATTTGAACGATTGACACAGCTCTAATTTAAACTCACTACTAATCCTTAGCAGACAGATATTCTTTTCGGATCCCAGCGCCCTACCAAGCGTGAAGTCTGGAGAATGATGATGACGATCTTCGACCCGTTGGGGTTGACAGCAAGTTTCCTCATATATATAAAAATTCTCCTTCAAGAGATCTGGCGCTTCAGAATTGGGTGGGATGACGAAATTAAAGACGAGGAATTCAAGAAATGACTTAACTGGGTGCAACATCTAACTAAAGTGGAGATAATGCAAATACCGAGATGCTACGTAAGTTCAGCCTGGGGTTCCGAGAAACAGCTGCACGTATTTGTCGACGCCAGCGAAAACGGCTTTGCCGCAGTAGCATACGTGAGAAGTTCCCAAAACATTCTTGTGGAGACTAGCCTAATAGGAGCAAAAACTCGAGTGGCGCCTTTTAAGTCGCTATCAATTCCCCGCCTTGAGTTGCAGGCAGCCCAGCTTGGCGCGCGATTTGCTAAAAGTATCACAGAAGCGCACAGCATATCATTCGATAAACGGTCGGACTCTAAAGCGGTCTTGTGTTGGCTTCGATCTGATCATCGGAGGTATCGGCAATATGTAGCATTCCGATTAAGCGAAATACTGGAGCTTACCGATCTCACAGAGTGGCGATGGATTCCAACTAATATGAACGTCACTGAGGAAGCTACAAAGTGACAAAATCCGCTGGACTTCAAATCCACTAGCCGATGGATCAATGGACCTACATTTTTGAAATTATCTCCAGAAAAGTGGCCGCGGGCGATAGTTGTGGGCTCCACCATTGAAGAGCTAAAAGCGCACTTCGTCGGCACTCACACCTCTGCTCGAGAGAGCGTACTCCGATTCAACGAAATCTCCAGCTGGACAAAGCTGCTACGGAGCACTGCATACGCCTTTCGTTTCGTGCATAACTCGACCGCTAAAAGAACTAAGAAACTCAAGCTGAAAGGCCCCTTATCATGTGAAGAACTGAAGGTGGCGGAAAATGCTTTGGTGAAAGAAGTGCAGAACAGCGTGTATGCGGAAGAGGTTGCAGACCTAAAAGCGAATCGCTATGTCGAAAAGAGTAGCCCCCTTTTTAATCTGTGTCCATTCCTGGATGAAAACCAAATAATTAGAGCCAATGGAAGGAAAAAGCTAATCCACGTCCACCAATCATGGCTAAACTGCCTCCTTCACGGTTTGCATCATTTTGTCGACCTTTTTCATATGTAGGAATCGACTATTTTGGCCCAATGACAGTAAGTGTTGGTCGACGAGTTGAAAAGCGCTGGGGAGTACTCTGTCTTACCACGAGAGCCGTCCACATGGAGGTTGCGCACACATTGACGGCGGACTCCTGGATCCTCTGCCTTCGGAATTTTATTGCAAGGCGTGGCACCCTACTTGAGTTTCATAGCGGCAATGGGACTAATTTTCATGGTGAGGAGCGAGAGTTAAAGTAGGCTTTTAAAACTGTGCAGAAGGAAAAATTAACAGATTCTTTCACCACAACGAACAAAATGGAAATACATACCAGGCTCTCCGCATATGGGTTGGGAGTTTGGAGCTGCTTGTACGCTCAATAAAAACCGTCCTTTATGCTACGGCACCAGTACGAAACAAACATGATGAACTTCTGCGCAGTATGCTCATAGAGGCGAAAAATATCCTAAACTCACGGCCATTGACGTATATTTCCATTAGTGTTGACAGCCCCGAAGCGCTCAAGCCAAACCATTTTTTATTGGGCTCAGCCTTTGGTAGAATTGGGCTCTACCTTTGGTAGAATTCAAAGACGACGTTCGAGTGCATCGAAAGAATTTGCTAATCTCACAGCGCTTCTGGAAACGCTGGGTGGCGGAAAACTTACCTACGCTCACCAGACGCAAAATGGTTCACTCCCATGAAACCGGTAGCAGTCGTCGACATCGTCGTGGTTGTTGATCGAAATAGTCCCCGGAACTGCTGGCCTAAGGGGCGCATAGTTCAGCTCAAAGTGTCAAAATATGGTCAGGTATATTGTATTGAAATTGAATGGAGCAATACAATAATCCCATGTCCCATCTGTCATTGATTGATTGAATGATTGATTGAAATGACCGAATCATTTTTTCAACCAATACTTGAACGATTCGATCATTAAATTTGAACGATTGACACAGCTCTAATTTAAACTCACTACTAATCCTTAGCAGACAGATATTCTTTTCGGATCCCAGCGCCCTACCAAGCGTGAAGTCTGGAGAATGATGATGACGATCTTCGACCCGTTGGGGTTGACAGCAAGTTTCCTCATATATATAAAAATTCTCCTTCAAGAGATCTGGCGCTTCAGAATTGGGTGGGATGACGAAATTAAAGACGAGGAATTCAAGAAATGACTTAACTGGGTGCAACATCTAACTAAAGTGGAGATAATGCAAATACCGAGATGCTACGTAAGTTCAGCCTGGGGTTCCGAGAAACAGCTGCACGTATTTGTCGACGCCAGCGAAAACGGCTTTGCCGCAGTAGCATACGTGAGAAGTTCCCAAAACATTCTTGTGGAGACTAGCCTAATAGGAGCAAAAACTCGAGTGGCGCCTTTTAAGTCGCTATCAATTCCCCGCCTTGAGTTGCAGGCAGCCCAGCTTGGCGCGCGATTTGCTAAAAGTATCACAGAAGCGCACAGCATATCATTCGATAAACGGTCGGACTCTAAAGCGGTCTTGTGTTGGCTTCGATCTGATCATCGGAGGTATCGGCAATATGTAGCATTCCGATTAAGCGAAATACTGGAGCTTACCGATCTCACAGAGTGGCGATGGATTCCAACTAATATGAACGTCGCTGAGGAAGCTACAAAGTGACAAAATCCGCTGGACTTCAAATCCACTAGCCGATGGATCAATGGACCTACATTTTTGAAATTATCTCCAGAAAAGTGGCCGCGGGCGATAGTTGTGGGCTCCACCATTGAAGAGCTAAAAGCGCACTTCGTCGGCACTCACACCTCTGCTCGAGAGAGCGTACTCCGATTCAACGAAATCTCCAGCTGGACAAAGCTGCTACGGAGCACTGCATACGCCTTTCGTTTCGTGCATAACTCGACCGCTAAAAGAACTAAGAAACTCAAGCTGAAAGGCCCCTTATCATGTGAAGAACTGAAGGTGGCGGAAAATGCTTTGGTGAAAGAAGTGCAGAACAGCGTGTATGCGGAAGAGGTTGCAGACCTAAAAGCGAATCGCTATGTCGAAAAGAGTAGCCCCCTTTTTAATCTGTGTCCATTCCTGGATGAAAACCAAATAATTAGAGCCAATGGAAGGAAAAAGCTAATCCACGTCCACCAATCATGGCTAAACTGCCTCCTTCACGGTTTGCATCATTTTGTCGACCTTTTTCATATGTAGGAATCGACTATTTTGGCCCAATGACAGTAAGTGTTGGTCGACGAGTTGAAAAGCGCTGGGGAGTACTCTGTCTTACCACGAGAGCCGTCCACATGGAGGTTGCGCACACATTGACGGCGGACTCCTGGATCCTCTGCCTTCGGAATTTTATTGCAAGGCGTGGCACCCTACTTGAGTTTCATAGCGGCAATGGGACTAATTTTCATGGTGAGGAGCGAGAGTTAAAGTAGGCTTTTAAAACTGTGCAGAAGGAAAAATTAACAGATTCTTTCACCACAACGAACAAAATGGAAATACATACCAGGCTCTCCGCATATGGGTTGGGAGTTTGGAGCTGCTTGTACGCTCAATAAAAACCGTCCTTTATGCTACGGCACCAGTACGAAACAAACATGATGAACTTCTGCGCAGTATGCTCATAGAGGCGAAAAATATCCTAAACTCACGGCCATTGACGTATATTTCCATTAGTGTTGACAGCCCCGAAGCGCTCAAGCCAAACCATTTTTTATTGGGCTCAGCCTTTGGTAGAATTGGGCTCTACCTTTGGTAGAATTCAAAGACGACGTTCGAGTGCATCGAAAGAATTTGCTAATCTCACAGCGCTTCTGGAAACGCTGGGTGGCGGAACACTTACCTACGCTCACCAGACGCAAAATGGTTCACTCCCATGAAACCGGTAGCAGTCGTCGACATCGTCGTGGTTGTTGATCGAAATAGTCCCCGGAACTGCTGGCCTAAGGGGCGCATAGTTCAGCTCAAAGTGTCAAAATATGGTCAGGTACGAAGTGCCTTTGTACAAACGCAAAGCGGGCTCTACGAAAGACCCATAGTATAACTGGCAGTCCTTGACATTGAAGAGTCAGAAGATACCAGTCCTCAGGAGAAACTACCGAATGGGAGTGTGGAGAATTCGCTGATGTACCCTATAGAAGTAGCTTCCCCTAATGACTGATAGGTGGAAATGTATTTTTGCCATACTTAAACGTCATTCCAGCATTAAATTCTCATTTCTTTCATTTCTTTCACTTTACCACGAGGCGCTAATTGTGCGCAAGTAACCCAATTTGTTAAAACTATTATAGATTATATATATTACCCATAACCTTTGCTATGCTTATACTAAGGAGATTAAGTAAGTGAATTATCTATTTATCAAATAATTAATAATGAATTATTCCAATAAAGGATTTGTAACTTGGCATGAAGAGAACCAGCTGTTTCAATTTGCCAGTTCACAAAAGAATCTTCAGTTGTAGCAGAAGTCGCTGCAATACCAGGTGTACAAATCAACTCGTTATGTGCTCCCCAATCAATGACTTCCAATACCTAAGCTCCGCATTGTAATTTCTATTACTGAGTGCGAGAATATCCTGATGTTTTTGGCACCATATAGATATGTCCTCAGTTTGTCAACTACTAACACTATGGCACGAAGTTCCGTCTCGTTTGTTGCATAGCACTCTTCCGTTTTGCTTACAGAACGGTAGATAAATGAAATTGGTTTCTCCTTACCGGGTCGTCTTGGGACAGTACAGCGTCAATGGCATATTCTGAACATCTGTTATTAAATTTAAACGTTTTTCAAAGTTAGGGAAAGCCAATACTTCTGCCGGAGTAAGGAGTTGCTTCAGAGTTGGAAATGCCTTAAATCCTGCTTCGTCGAGTTGAATTGGGCCTCTTTTAGATTGGTTAGCCCTTACCTTTGATAACTCGCCTCGAGTCATGTTCGCTAAAGGTTTTGCAATTTTAGCAAAGTCTCTAATAAATCTTCTATAATATGAGGTAAGGCCGAGAAAACTTTTCAACTCCTTTAAGATGTTTGGAGGAAGACTATATATAATAGATTTACTACGCACTATCTCTACATAAGTAGGATACTTTTCAAATGCCCTAGAAGGGACTAGGCTCAGGTGTTTAATTTGTAGTAGTAATAGTTTATTTAGTACATTTGCACCATTTACAATACCCAGAACCGAGCCCTGGGGACACCTATATTAACACTTATTTTTTCCGAAACAACTTCATTCACGTTTGTTCTTTGCATTCGATTTTCCAGATATGTTCTGAACCAATTTAATTTAAGGATTTATTGCGCACACCATATTTTTCTAACTTGTGAATCAGGATCGCCCTATCAACTGTTTCAAAAGCTATCTTAAAGTTAAGAAACACACAAACAACATTGTTCTTTAAATCTAATTCCTGCTTCCAGATTCCAACTACCATGTTAAGAGCACTTTCACAAGAATGTTGCTTTCTGAAGCCCGACTGGTTTTCAATAATCAACTGATTTTCATTAAAAAACGATTCCAATTGCACTTGCACTAACTTTTCTTAAACCTTCTCGTATAGAGGCAGGTCATTAACCGGTATAAAATCCTCACACTTTCTTGAACCTTTAACTTTTATAATGGGCGTTATTTGCGACTCTTTCCAGGAATTGGGAAATATACCTTCCCTAAATGAAAGGTTAAAAATATGTTTCAAAGGTTCTGCAATAGGCTGAAAACACACCGAATAAAGCAAAACGCTTTTGATTCGATAGTCAAGAAAACATTTTTTATTTCAACACACACCAAGCGAAACAGAATGTAACAAAACATAACGTTTTGTTTTCTTGCTTCATTTGGTGTGTGTTGAAATAAAACAAAATTGAATTAGTGACTTGCTTTTAGTGTTGTTCAACATGTGGTCGGACTCAGACGATGAAGTTGTGCCAATCTTATATACAATTTTTGAAGCAATTGAGGAAAAGGACGCAAATAGTAGAACTCATAAACATTATGTACATTAATAAACATGAATAAAATTAAAATTCAATGAAACTTACCTTGGCAATTCATTTCAGTTGCTATTTCTATCCACAGCTTATCAATAGTAACTTTATTAGCATATTCCTTATCTTTATAATTATAGATAAGGCTTCTTGCCTCAATTAAAAAAATTAACTTTTCTCCATCTACGTCCATATTTGTTAAAATTTGCGCACAGAGTAAACCAGAGTATATTCATATAATGATTAGGGACACTTATATTTTTGACTGAATGGTTATTGTAGAGGTTCATAATTTGGTGTAATCATTAACAAAAATAATCAGAAAAACCAGCCATAAACTATTTGAAAAATAAATTAGGTACCACTGCACAGTGCACGTAGTGAAAAGCTACACACAACGAGGATCAAGTCGAAAATTTTAGAGGTTCATAATTAGGTGTAATCATTAGCAAAAATAATCAGAAAAACCATTTTAAAAAACATAGGGACGGGCTACAGTCCGCTTGGGCGAACTGTTGGATACCCTATTCTTATTCCTATCCCTCATAAGTGGGCGTGACAAAAGTCTAAGTATGGTTGAATTTTTCAGAACGCTCTATATATTTTGTTATATAACATTTAAAGAATTTTATCAAAAAAAAAAAACCCTTCCTAGCTCAAACTTGGGTGTTTCAATAAAATTGTTTTATTTAATTGTGGGCGTGTCAGTAGGCGGATTTAAAAAAAATTAACACATGAGAATAAAGGTCCCCTAGAGAGTATATATTATAAATTTCAGCTCCCTAGCTCAAACTTTGAATTTTCAAAAAAAAAATTTAATTGTGGGCGTGTCAGTGGGCGGATTTTGAAAATATTTACACATGAGCATAAAGGGCCCATAGAGAGTATATATTATAAATTTCAGCTCACTAGCTCAAACTTCGTATTTTCAAAAATTAATATAGGTACCCTTAGAATAGGGTATAAAAAAATTATTTTATTTATTTGTGGGCGTGTCAGTGAGCGGATTTTGAAAATTTGTTATCCCGAGCAGTTTTAGGAGTCATAGATCATATATAAAAAATTTCAGCTTTCTAGCTCAAAATTCGATTTTTTTCAAAATTTGTTTTTTTGAGTTTGTGGGCGTGTCTGTGGGCGGATTTCAAAAATTCGTAAACTTGATTATTTCGGGACCCTAGAGAGTATATGGTTAAAATTTCAGCTCTCTAGGTCCAGTTTAAAGGCCTAATTTTTGCCGACAGACGGACGGACGGACGGACGGACATGGCTAGATCGACATTACTATCGATGCTGATTATAAATATAGTAACTTTTAGGGGTCTACGGGCAATATTAAGGTATGTTACAAACTATGCGTCAAAATTAATATACCCTTAGAATAGGGTATAATAAATCAGGTACCACTGCACGTAGTGAAAACTTATACACAACGAGGATCAAGTCGATGCGTCTAAAAGTAAGAAAACCCCCACAATGTTTTGCAGAAAACAACAGGTCAGCTATCGGCAACGAAGGACGTTTTTTTGTTTTTCTTTTGTTTTTATGTTTCGTTGCATTTGGTGTGTGTTGCCCCATAAGAAAGTAGGCAATTATCGTCAACGACGCTGGGTCGAAACAGTTTTGTTGCATTCGGTGTGTGTTGCTCGTATACAATGGCATGTATTTTCGACAACCACCACCGAAACACTTCGAAACAAAAACCGGTTTTTTGTTTCGTTTTATTTGGTGTATGTGCTCTCATAAGAAACAATGTTCCCTTGTTTCACGAAGCAAAAAAAAAACGTTTTGCCTTATCCGGTGTGTGTTCAACCATAATGTCAAATGAATCTTTAAATATTGTTGGGCTTAAGAAATTAAAGTTCCTTTTGTCCCTTATTAAGTCAATCACTTTTTTAATATCATCAACTGTTATTTCTCTTAAGACAAATGAAGAACAGTTACTTTGTATTTGGTTAACATTATGGGGTATTGGGGATCGATTCACTTATGGCCTGAACACTTTTAACAAAAAACTTATTAAACTTGTTTGCTAATACACTATTATCATTATACGCTATGTTGTCAAATATGATATTTTTTATTTCACAACGATTTTCCTTTAACACAAGACGTTTCAACAAGATCCACATTGATTTTTGGTCGACAGCATTATTTACTTTTCGTTTAATAAATTCACTTTTTGTTCTGTTTAACTCACTCTTAAAAGAATCCCTGGAGAGTTTATAATTTTCCCAATCGTGGACAGAGTTTGTTAATCGGGCGCGGTTATAAAAAGCAATTTTTCTATTTTTTAGTGACAGTAGATTTTTTGCTAACAAATAAATTCATTATACGACTGAGCTCACTTTGGAAAAGTTGAGCTTTGAGAATGACTTCGATAGCCTTCATTAACCTACCTCCCAACCTCCTCTCGCATGCAAGCCGGGTATGGGTTACTCTTCGTGTAAACTGGTTCATCCGTCATTGCTCGTATCTCGGCCGTAACATTGGTTTTCACTCTATCCTTGTTAACTGGGCCGAATAAACCACTGTTACAGAGAGGATTCGGAAACATTTTTGTTATATGACCAGATTTATTTACGATGCAGGTCGGAAGATTTATTTTTCAGGGGAATTCTTATGTCTGATTTCATGATTAGTTAGTTTTTTCCCAATCGATGATGGCTCTAAATTCATTCAAGGTATCGTCACCGATTGTTCCATCGAACGACTCCAAACTAAGAAGAATGAAAAAGGTTATGAATATCTAAGCCCCAACCAGCAAAATACAAATTTTGCCGCAAATTTTGTTTTTCACTTGGACCTTCCCAGCAGGACTGCTGATATAGAAAGGGAAAAGATTCTGGTGCTGAGATAGGGTTAATAAATTTCTTGTTTGCACCAGTATCTACGAATCTAATATTTTCCCGGCTTGTGTAGGGCACTTGGTAGGCTAGAAATTATCCACCTGTCATAAAATGTTCCTCGTTTTGAGTTTCCCCGGAATTAGAGGTTCCTTGCTCATCAGTAATCTTGGGAAACCACTGTTACCATATGGTTGGCCTCTTCTGTTTTCTGGAGTTATTGTCTCAATCGGCTTCTCGTTTAAATAAGCAATACTCGATCTTGTTGTCATAACAGTAGCACACACCAACGTATCAAGCATGGCGATACCATTTGTGGTATTTGTTTTCCTCTATTGAAAATTCGCAAAACGTGTTTATGATTCTAAAGATAATTGCTAGGACTTCCTTGCCAATGTGGCCATTATTTCGCTTATGGACTCCTAAAGTGCGAGACGCAAAAGCAATTGAACGTTTTATACATCGTAATCATCGCATGCAAGAACAAGTGCTTTGGTAACATCATAATGGATAAAAGGGTATCTGAATGCATTTGGTTCATTGAACACTGCTTGATGTTCGTCCGTGTATATCCCATCTCCAGTTTCGTCCAGCAAACTATGTACTTTATCTGCAATTGCCGCCTTATAAGGTAAAAATAAAAATAAATTGTAAAAAATCAGAAACCCAAGAAAAGATTACAGTATCTCCATATTTTCAGGGGTGGCGGCTTGTTGTATTACTCTCACTTTTTCTTTGTTAAGGTGAGATTCCTTCTCCGCTTATATGAAACCCGAGGATAGCATTACGAATATGATCATTCTCGTCCTTTCCGTGATTTAAAATGTCATCAAGATTATGCTTTAACGCCGGTAATACCCGTCAGTAAACTAAACATTTGAAATAGACCGGGAGCGGCAGAATCACCAAACGGTAACCTTCGCACTCTAAACATTCCCTTATGTGTATTAAGCGTTAATAACGAAAAATCATCAACTAAATACCACTTGCTGGTAGACCTGTTGTGTAAGTCCAGTTTAGTAAAGACCACCTGAAATTGCGGCCATTATGTACTTGCGAAAACAGTGGAAGGGGATACGAGTTGGTTTTTATCACTGCATTAACTGTGCTACGATAGTCGCTGCATATTCTTACTGACCCATCAGACTTTGGCACCTATACCATAGGCGTTGCCCAGAAAGAACACATGACCGGCGCCAAAAGCTTTTGTTGGACGAGTTTTTCAATTTGATTTTCCACTGCCGGCTTCCACTAGATATGTATGTTCTACAACATTCATTCAAATCGAATAGAGGCCATTCAACGTAAATTTATTCGATTTGCACTTAGAGGACTTCCATGGGATGATCCTTTTAACCTTCCTCCTTACAGTCAGCGTATTAAGCTTCTTCAAATGTTACCCCTTTCTCAACGAAGGCTTAATAGCGATATCATTTTTTTACAGCAGCTTATATCCGGTCAAATAGATGCACCTGACTTGCTGTCGTCTATTGGCTTTAATTTTCGTGGTGGTGCCCATAAAAATATTTTGCGTAATAATGCTTTAATGTCTTAAATTGTTTGCATTATTTTGTGTCTGTGTTAGTATTTTGTAGGTACATAATTATTGTATTTTTAATTGTTTTGTCCTTACTAACACCTGCACTAAATGATGAGCCTGTGAGAGCACTTTTTGTGCCGGCAATTTCTGCTCGAGATAGTTGCTTGCTGTAAGCACTCCACGACACAGAGCTGATAGTGTACTCGTATAATAAAAAAAAAAAAAAAAAAAAAAAAGATATTCATTATATTTTATATTCACGAATGAGGATCACAGCACCTGCAGCTTCTCCTTGGACCAGGTTTGCAACATAATCGTTGACGGAACTAGCTGGCGCTTATCGTGATTTATACGATCCGAATCTACTTCAAATAGAACTCCATGCGTTCATTGTAGTTATTCGAAGCCATCGTTAGTTGAAAATGCTGCAATCTACCGAAATTCTGCTTTGGCGATTGATTCACATTCGCCATCGTGCGTCCATTTAACGCAATATTTTCACTCGTCGCCAAAATGTTGTATCTCAAAAGAAAGACAAAATAAATGTTGTAGCTTTATTATAATTAATTTAAACTTTTGTATTTCCTTAAGTTATCAATCTGTCTTCTGGGTTCTACTTCTACTTCTCAATGTATTGTCTGATAGGTCCCCAGCTGCCGCTCCAGGCGTCTGTCACTCAACAGACGACTGGAGGTTGAATACTTTGGTAGTGCTCCCAAACTGAAAATTACATCGACTGCTGTCTAGCTGCATCCGTTTTGCCAGGATGGCATATTCGGCCATTGCCGTACAAAGACCTGACGGTGAATCAATATGAGGCTTTAAAGTCGATAAAAAGGTGGTGAGTTTTTTTTTTATAATTAGCGTGCGCTAAAGCGATTTTTTATTTTTTCTGTGATTGATACAGTACCCTTATAGTGTTGCCACAGCGCAGGCATTTTCGTTGCTGCAAGCAGCACCCAGATTCATTGCCTGTTTTTTGGGTGCTGCTTACTACTGAAAGAATAGGAGGATAGGAAAGAAGTCTTAGGTGCGATAGGGTTTTTTTTATCTCCACATGTGGCGCCTTAATTGCTTAAGGGAGTGTCGAAATTATTTACAATACATGTAACATATTCTTTAATATATGCAGTCAATAATCTTTATTTGTATTCACAATTACATTCATACAGTCGATATATTCATTACTTATTATGTACTCAAATACATGCATACATCATAGCTTTCTCTTTTGTTCTTTGACAGTCGCAAATTAAAGTTAGTTCTATTCTGCCTATTGATCGACTCAGCCAACTTGTAAAACTTAGTGTAAGAAATTCTGAATTAAAACTTTTTTGAAGCTTAAATATAACGGCTCGCGTTTTCTTTATTATTAATTGGAACGGGTGAACAAATTACAATATCTGGTGCCGAAACCCGGGAATTACCGAAACGAATTTAACAAACGCTTTTCGAAAAAACGAGCATCCTAAGCACGGTTTTGAATTTTAATTATGGAGTTGGCGAGTCGTGCGTCATATCGTGGTCAAGTGACCAAATTAGTTAATAGTGCGACCGAATATTTAAAGTCGGACGACGCGAAAATAAGCGAAAATCGGGATAGCCTTGAAGCTATAGAAGGCTGATGTGGCTGAAAGTAAGAACCGCGTTTATTATTTACCTCACCGCCCAGTCTACCGAGAAGACAAGGAGACGACAAAATTGCGCATTGTGTTCGATGCTTCGGCACATGCACCTAATCATTCATCTCTGAACGATTGCTTGGATGTAGGACCGAATTTGTTGCCTGAGCTTCTGAATATTTTATTGAATGTCCGTACTGGTAAGATTGGACTTGTTGCTGACATCGAGAAGGCTTTTCTGCAAATTTTATTAGATGAGGCGGACAGAGACAGCCATCGATTTTTTTGGTTTTCCGGCGAACTCGACAATCAGCAGCTTCCTACGGTCTGCGTCTTCAGAATGACTCGGTTAACTTTCGGCGTTACTAGCAGCCCATTTCTTCTTGCGGCTACGTTGCAACAAATCATCGAGGAGTTCAAAGAAAAATATCCGCAAACATGTAAGAGGCTACAAAGGGCTTTTTATATGGATGATTTCATTTTCAGTGTTGACAATGAGGAAATAGCGAAGCAGATGTATCGCGAAACTTACCTTATTTTGAAGAGTGCTTCTATGAGACTTCGAAAATGGAACAGCAACGACAAAAATGTTCGACAATGTTATCCGATAGAGGACCGACACGATAACACTCAAAACGTTTTAAGATGGCGCTGGGTAGTAGCAACAGACGAAATAGAAGTGGATTTGGATCCAGTTATACAGCTTCTTGGATCAGGGTACCTACAAGTTACAAAACTAAACATTTTAAGGGTGATGGCTAAGGTGTTTGATCCGTTCGGTATTCTGACTCCATGGACGGTTCGGCTGAAAATACTTTTCCAAAATATTTGGCGACGAAAGTTGGATTGGAAGGTTAGCCTGCCTGGTGATCTGCTTAGCGTTTGGACTGCTTGTTGCAATGAGATTGAAGAACTCAACGAAATAATTTTGCCTAGATATTTATTGAATAATGACTCAACTGAAGTGCACATTTTCGCTGATGCAAGTAAGTTTGCTTTTGGAGCCGCCGCTTATGCTAGGACCATCGACAACAACGGACAAATTTTTGTACAATTTATTTGTGCTAAAAACAGAGTGGCGCCTCTGAAAAACGAGAATCAGAACGAATTGACCGTACCCAAATTGGAGCTTACCGCTGCCTTTGTCGCTGCGCGTTTACTGGCCTATTTTCGAGATAATCTTCGGATCACATTCAAGACAGCGTTTTTTGGTCAGACTCTCAGATTGCGCTTTTCTGGATTCAAGGAGTGCAGAAGCGTTGGAAGCCCTACATTGAAAGCCGCGTCAACGAAATAAGAGCGCTGACTGAGGTTTCATCATGGAGGCACTGTCCTGGCTCGGATAATCCGGCAGACCTATTGACCCGTGGGATCAGTGCCGCTTCTCTTGTGAATTCGTCGACTTGGTACAACGGACCTTCTTGTTTGCTACAGAAGGATTTTGAAACTCGGACCAAATCAAATGAAACGTGGACTACTTCGTTGTGTGCTTTGTCATGGAATTCAGAAAAGGATGAAAAAGGGTCTCTGGAGGATGACTTGTTACCTGTTCTCGACGTTAAGGAATTCAGCGATTTAGGACGTCTTTTGTGTGTAACAGCTTACCTGTTTCGAACTGTTGATATTCGGCGAAAAACTAAATTCTCGGAATACTTGTCAGCTGAAGAAATAAATCGTGCCGAAAAATATTGGATTCATAAAGTTCAGCGCCAGTATTATCCTGAGGAAATAACCGCTCTATGCAAAAACAAAGGTATACCTTCAACATCGAGAATATTAACCCTTACACCTTTTTTAGACGCTGGCGAAGAATTTCTAAGAGTTGGGAGTCATCTTCAATTTGCGGCAGCTAACGCTAACGAAGCTCATCCAATAATTCTACCCAAATCATCCCAAGTCACCGAGCTAATCGTAACCGATGCACATGTGAGAGCGTTCCATGGTGGTACATCAGCAACTCTTTCACGGCTGCGTTCCACATACTGGATAGTAAAAGGACGTCAGCTGATTAAGAATGTCATCAAAAGGTGTTTTATCTGCAAGGTTCTCCGGGGTTCTCCAGCTACGCAGATATTTGCACCACTTCCTAGAGATCCCATTTTCAAATCGCGGCCATTTGATGTCATCGGAATGTTTTTCGCCGGTCCATTGTATATTACGGATCAAGTCATACAACGCAAGAAAATCTATATTTTATTATTTACCTGTGCTGCTGTTCGTGCGGTGCATATTGAGAGCACCACAGACCTAACGGGCGAGTCCTGTATTCTGGCAATCAGGCGATTCATAGTACGGCGAGGAGTTCCTCGGATAGTCTATTCCGATAACGCCATCACGTTCAAAAGGCCATCAACGGAGCTCCGAAAGATTGGCGATATGTGGTCAAACGAACAATTTCTTGGATTTCTAAGCAACAACCGCATAAAGTGGAAATTCATCGTCGAGCGTGCCCCATGGTGGGGTGGATTCTGGGAACGGCTGGTTGGAGTTATTAAGTCCGCGCTCAAGGTAGCTATTGGTAAGGCTTCTTTAAATGCTGATCAATTTCAAACTTATTTGACAGAAGTAGAAGGCGTCGTCAACTTGAGACCAATTACTTATGTGGGAGATGACCCGCTAGATCTGGCACCACTCACCCCGGCACATTTTTTAACTGGCGCAAACGATACTTCGGCCGTTGCAACACTCGAAAAACCCTCAGGAAAGAGCTGCGTAAAATTTGGAGGGAGCGTCTGCGTTTTTTTGGCCAGCTTTAAAAGGCGATGGTACAAGCAGTACCTCCTGCAATTGAGATCCTTACATCATGTGAAACGTCCATTGAGTTCCAATGTCTAAGTCGGGGACGTAGTGCTTTTAGAGGATTTATCAATGCCGAGAAGTTTTTGGCATCTTGCGGTCGTCGACAAATGTTTTCCCAGCAGAGACGGCCATACCCGAGCTTGTGAAATACGTCTGGCCAGTGGATCTATTTTGAGAAGACCAATACAACGTTTGTACCCCTTGGAGATCACTGGTTAAGTCTGAAACTTTGTGGGCGGAGGATGTCGAAATTATATCCAATACATGTAACATAATTCTTTGTTATATACAGTCAATAATATTTATTTTGTATTCACAATTACATTCATACAGTCGATATATTCATTACTTATTATGTACTCAAATACATGCATACATCATAGCTTTCTCTTTTGTTCTTTGACAGTCGCAAATTAAAGTTAGTTCTTTTCTGCCTATTGATCGACTCAGCCAACTTGTAAAACTTAGTGTAAGAAATTCTGAATTAAAACTTTGAACAAATTACAAAAGGGAGATTTGATTTGTTGTGTGTATTCAATTTTACAAAGCATGGCTCTGTTCGGGATTCGAACACACGACCTGCCAATCACTTTGCGAATACACTACCATCGCACCATTGCCACTTATTTCGACTCGACATTCGTTGGTCTTTTCCAGAACTTTTCTCTGAGGGAAAATTTGGCTTATTTTCGATGATTGCTGGTACCCATACCACATCTGTACGTGTCGATAGTGTCCTGGTAATGCTCTCGTCCACCCATAATTTTTTGATGATTTTGTGCATGCGTAGTATCAAAATATAGAGTGTTTTTTATAATGGTATAAAACTTCTGATAGAGATAACTGTCAAACTAGCTGTCATACTAATAAAGTGTGTTTGACTTTTTTTTCGTAATACTTTGGCAAATCACCATGGAAAGACTTACACCAGAACAACTTTTACAAATCGTGGCAATTTATTTCCAAAATTCTCACTCTGTTCACAAAACTTAAAGAGCACTTCGTCAAGTTTCCGGTGCGCGTATTCGTCAGCTGATACGCAATACTATGGATCGATTCATGACCACATTTACTCTTTGAGAAAATATTCATCCAAATCGAAACCGTACCATGCGTACAGAAGAAGCCTTCGTTGCTGTAGACATGAGTGTGACAGCAACCCGGTCTCTGTCCGTCCACTACTAGGAGAATTTTGAGGAAATGCCTTGGCCTTTATCTATATAAGATCCAACTGGTGCAAGAATTAAAGCCAGGAGTTCTGTGAATGGACTGAGAATCAACTGGAAGTTGAACCAGATTTTTATCGTCAAATCATTTTCAGCCAACAAGACGTAGCAACATTCTATACAGCGCGTGCAGCCATGACTTTGTTGAGTCAAACGTTTGGTGACCGAATCATCTCAAGAAATGGACCTGTGAGTTGGCCACCTCGTTCGTGTGATTTGACACCTTTGGACTATTTTTTGTGGGGGTACGTCAAATCTCTAGTCTATGCTGATAAACCAGTAACGATTGATCAGTTAGAAGCCAACATTCGACGCATTATTGATGAAATAAGACCTGGTATGCTCGAAAAAGTGGTGCAAGATTGCATCGACAGGATGGCGTTCATAAGGCACAGTCGCGGCTATATGCCAGAAATTATTTTTAAACACTAAATGCCATGAAATGTGTGAGCTAATGAAGCCAAAATTTGGTAATTCCATTAAATTTGTTGTGTTTTATCAAAAAAAAAATATGCATCTAAAAAAACACACTGTATCACCACAGTATTAGAAGAGATCTGCTGTACTTGGCCTTGTTGTTTTCCAGTTCTTTTTATAGCTAAGCCAACTCCATCTTCATCGACTGGACATGTGTTCTCTGCTTGCCCTATCATTTTATCATTATAATGCCTGGCTTAGCGGCTGCTGGAAATATTACTTAAACTCATCATCATCATCACTACGTGAGACTTCGGTGAGGCTCTTCGATTTCCTGGAGCGGACGAATGCGTACGTTTCCCTTTTCTTTGTGGCTAGAAGTTCTTCCCTCGCTGCCCTTGTTTTGTGCTGTAGTGTTTCCATATGTGCATCATTCGGCACATTTTTGGGCATACACATACATCATGATACCTCAGGTTCTTTATCAGGGGTGGTTGGTCACCTACGCTGGTCAAGGCTACCACTGGATGATTTGGCGATATTGATTCCATTCATTGTTGGCGCTTGTGGGGGGTGTGCCCACAATCTTCCACCAATACCCTGTTTTCAGACTCTTCATACTCCAGGTGTGCTAAGACGCCCAACGTCGAATTTCTTGTTTTGGGGATTTTGCAGCTTCTTCTCCATTGACAGTCGAGCTTTGAATTTAGATGCAACCACAAAATGGCATACCTTTGCCTATCGTAATGTGTGCACGTGTAGGATATAGATCAGTAAGATAGGTAATTCTTGGAATACTGCAATATAGTCTGGAATCCGTATTACAACAACTCGGTGGATAGAATCGAGAAGAATCAAATGAATTTTATAAGGCATGCTTTCCTTAAGTTCGATTGGAGAATTGTAAGGCCATCTAAAGATGCTTACTATTTGAAATGCAAATTATTAAAATTCGCCAAATATATTTTCCTGTTATATTTGTAAGAGATGTTATTACTTTTCACATTATCTGCTCCCCTTGCTAGCTGTAGTTAGTGATGGAAATTCTCCATTGAGAACTAGGCGTATTCGGTTCGGAATTTATTAATGAACCCATTTCCCGTTGCATCATAGAAGCCAACTTAATATGATCTGTTTGAGAGATGCTTTTCAATCAATTGTCTTAAACGAGCTTCATCTGTTATCTTAGTTAAATTTACTTTTTTAAATGTTTAATTTAAATGATAAAATTAGTTTAAATAATCTTTTATACCCACCAACAAACATTTGTATCGTAGTCTGCAAGATTGTAATCTTATTGACGAAAACCAATAAATAAACTAATGGGGTGAGTTAGACACAGTAGGTCCAGACGATCTCAGTGTGATACGAACGTGATAAAAAGCCAATGAAAATATCTGATATTTTGAAGTAAATGTGCAAAAAAAAAAATTAGATTTGATAAATCTCTCTCAAGAAATTCTAAAATCCATATTATTTCAATCTTTCGGTTAAAACAAAAAAAAAAACAGCTTGACCGAATTCAGTGTAATTTTGTTCAGTTCATATTTAGGTAAATAGCTACGCGACGAATAGGACGAGAACGAAGTCGATATTATTTTTAATACGCGAGATAATAGTACCTTTCTAAACGAACAAATTGTTCACCAAATACTTACGTAGGTACGTCCATACACGCATACACACACATTCACACGTTGTACTTTAACTTCAATTAGTCTTTATAAAAAAAACTTCGAAAACAGACATATTAAAAATATTGAAGTGAAACCTATGAAACCTTAGGTAAATGAAATCGTAAAGTATAGATACTGGCTTAATATATAAACGATTCATAGCTTACCAAGTTAACCTAAAATAATACATTCATTATTCCCATAGCGCAAGTCATAAAATTAATTAATTGAAGGAGTAACGATATGAAACTAATTACATTGATATTTTATTAGAACATTATTGCTCGGCTCTTATTTCTTGAATATAAAATCAGAGTTTTCTGCATAATCATCCATCCATCAAAATAATAAAATTTGATAACGCGTGACTAGGTTCAAAGAGGGATTCTTCGATAATTGGGTGCTTGTGGATTACTGCGTGCATAGATTCTCAGATACGGAATATTAGGTTTGAGCTCCCCTATTTATATTGGAGTCATGAAATGTTTAAGGATTCACATTCAACGATGTGTTACTTATGTATATGTTTTGATTACAAACACTACGGTTAACTTGCTAAATACAAAACAATTATGATTATTTTCAACGTTCTTACAAAAAGCTATAAATGTTTTCTTGTCATTTATTTGATGACCAGCTTTATTATGGAATTACAACGTTTCCCTTAATTCAACGTGTTTTTAATGAAAGTATTCCCCTCTTCGAATTTTTACATAATAACGGGAATTTTTTAAACAACTGCGAACAGCAAATACGAGTGGTATATTGTAATTAAAAACGAAATAATTGTGAGTGAGTTGTTAAATATTTCTTTGATTTTTTTTTTGTTGCTAGGTCACGAATTGAAGCTAATTGAGTTTTAATTAGCCTTGCATACATAAAGTTTTGCATTTAATTTAGTTCCCTCTTAAATAAACTAATCACTCAAACATTTTGAATTATATCTTTACATTTAGTTGTCTCTGCAAATGGGTTTGTCCATAGACTCACTACGAGTAGTTTTAACTTGGAAAGAAAATAAAAAAGAATAATAAAGCAAATGCAACATTGTAACATTGAATCTTTGTATATAGACTCTATAGTAATATCATCAACACGAATTTGAAAACGTCGACCTCCACGAAAATGGCAACAAAACGGGTAGTGATTGGAGGTTTGTGTGTGGTTTGTGTCTTAAATTTGATGATGGTATGAGGATACAGGTAAAGGAAAACGAAGAAAGAAAACCAAATAAACTGTTTGGTTTCTCTTTATCGAATCATTTTAATATTATGTAAGTATTTATTTTTCTTTGTAAGAAGGAGCATGAGCAAGGAGATTTTTTGACGATTCGCATCGTCGCGTCTGCAAGCAGCATGTATGACGACTGTTGAGAGGGGGATGATGGAAGGGACGAATAGTTTTGAAATGAAAAATTTAATAAAATCTTTTTAGTCTTTTTTCTCAAATAAGAAATTATGAGTTTATCGCTGTTAAGACTGTCACTATTTTGGCTATATGTTGTCGAAAAATGTTCCATCAGAGCAAACGAATAATAGCTGTGTTTTATTATCCATGCGGATCTGGATCTGGATCAATTTAATACGTAAAACAAAAACAATACAGGATCTTGCTATTTATCGGGATCATTAATCGTGATCCAAAATGTAATTACAAAACTCACTACCTGTTTTTTCGTGGCGTTGCTTATTTAAATTATAGGAAATTATAGGAACACAATAATATTGCCAGACCAAAATATGAAACACTATTAATAACACAAAAAATCAATTAGCATATTTTTATATTCGAATAATTTACCACTGCGACTTTTGAGACGTTTTGCTTCGTAATATAATACACAAAAATTAATGGAAATATTAGCAGTACAATACTGTTAATATGTTGCATATTTTAACATAACATTTGAACATAGTTTCTGAAAAAAAAATATTGAGTGCAAAATGTATGTTGATTTGTATTCAACACCCTCGACACAACAAGCGATCATATTGTGACGTCACATTGTACCCTATATTTGCAATATGGCTGAGTGCCAATCGAAACTTGAAATACCTGGTATCGTCTGTTATGTGTTAAAAACAACTGTTGCCACAACTTGCCACTGATGATCCAGATCGTTTTATTATCAGATCGGATCCGTATCAAGATCATTGGGATAATAAAACGCGGCTAATATGGCATAAGTCTACCCGATAATAATTCCTTTCCTTTCCTTTCCGCCCTACCGTCAACCACCAACGCTACCTGTGTCATCTTCCTTCTCATATTATGTATCTACCTAGTCACGAGCATGAAGGAGAACAAAAAATCAGCTGTTTGCAAACCAAATAAAAATATTCTGCTGATGGAGGTCCATCAGAGTCAACAAATAAAATACGATAAATCTACCCGATGAGAATGCCATGCTACATCAAACATTAGCCACACCATCCTCATATTCCCAGTCACCAGAATAGAAGACAATGGAAGACAACAAATGTGTAGAAAAGGTTCTAAAACATGCTAGTATAGATGTAGCTTTTTTTAATGACGAACTTACGTCGTTTGGTGGCGTATCGTCGAATTCACGAAGTGATAATACTATAAAGTTTATATACAAAGATTGAATTCATCGAGGAGAAGACTTCCTCTATAATTTCTTTGAATACATTGCATGTTTTTATTATTTTTGCGTAATAACGTTTGATAAACATACAGCCTTATTGCGAAGATCAATCGACAGTCGATAATTGACTATTTTAAATGTGTGCTATTGTGAACGAACAATTCATTTGGTATTTTTGTCAATCGCATTTTTTTAATTGACTGCGATTGACAAAATCCTTTAGAATCGTTGGTTCACAATAGCACACATTGAAAATAGTCAATTATCAACTATCGATTGATATTCGCAATAAGGCTCATAATCACGAGCACAGATTATGGCTAGAGCCAATTTGCAGTAAAAAATTTTCGCTTACGAGTCTATAACCACGACACAAATTTAATTTAAGCATTATACACAAAATCAGACACATAACATCGCTGGTTAAATACTCATACACATTTAATTTGAAATGTGTAAAGTACACTTTAAAACGATACTAGCTCGTGAATAAGTCGGCATTAGTTTTTTGATAGTTTTAGTCGACAGCCCAAAACGGTGCTGTGTAATAACTCCCGCGGGATTATTTCCCAAAATACCTACGGGCTTTATTTCTTCTATAAAAAGGTTTGAACTCCATTTTTAAATGGAAACGAATCCAAGTTTTCTTCACATTTCCCAACTATAAGTAATGAAAATATGGCTAGATTTTACTTAACGGACACCAATACAAAATTAAGTGCACGATTGGATTGTATGAAAACTTTCCCTCTTCTATAAGAAAACAAATAAACGTATCAGTATAAATTATATGCAGACAGCTACATATATTTGATTTCTCTCAATTGCATTAAAAAATGCAGTTTGAATAAACACGTATTTTTATTTTCACTTTCAAATGCACCTGGTGAATAACTGTGTTCACTTTTGGTTAAAACTGAGTATGCCAATTTATTTCCTTCACTCCAAATACTTAAAACACCAACACAGATCAAAATCGCTAAGAGTAAAGTCAAGTTTTTGAAAATTTTTGAAATTCTTATACAAATGAAAACTATAATGTCGAAAAGCCTTTAAGAATCCAATTATGAAAATTTGTTCAAGATAGTTGTAAGCATTAATGCCAAACCTCTTTGAAATAACTTCCCGGGTTTTTGAGAAATAACCGTTTTATACCCTATCGTAAGGGTATATTTATTGTGACTCATAGTTTGAAACATACCCTAATTGGGAACATATATACTCTCTAGCGGCCTGAACTATTCAAGTGTAAGAATATTCAAAATTCGACACGCACACGATCTCAAAAAAACAAAATTATCGAAAAAATGTAAATTCGAGCTGGAGAGCTGAAATTTGTAATGTATTGCCTCTAGGGGCCTGAAATGGCCGTGTGTTAAGATTTTTAAGGCTTCAGTCGGGTCACGATGGCGCGTGACCAACATGTGCTCAGAATCCTACGAGTAGTTATAGTTAGAATATGTTAAGTAGTTGAAGTAAGCAAGGTAGGTAGTTTGTTATTTGTTTTTATATAAAAATATAAAATTAAAGAAAGGTGACGAGTTTTGCTAACAATTTTCTCGATAAAAATATAATATGTAAGATTGGTTCGTAAAATGGTTTTTAGGCCGAAAGGCAATAATTATAAGATATAGTTAAATTTAGAGAGTCCGCATAAGGAAAAATAATCTAAAATAAGTATACTGTTAATTTTAAGTTAGATTAAATCATTTTTGTCTAGTAGTAAGTTGATATTCAATAACCATTAAAAAATGAATTTAAAAGTAAAAAAAAAATCAAAGACGGTTTTCGACAAGTCAGAATCTGAGCTAGGAAATTGAAATTTGGAATATATACTCTCAAGAGGCTCAAAATGCTAATGTGAAAAGACTTACCAAATCTGCCCACTATTTAAAATAAACTGTTTTATTGAAGAAATAATTGAAAAGGAAAGTTTTATTCTATGCAAAGTATGTAGATGAAGCCGTTTTGAACAATTCCTTAATGCAATTTTTCTGCCAAGCCCACTATTTAGATTCGGTTTTCCACAAAAACATAGTTTTTTTTCGATAAAATCCTTTGAAAACGTACAAATCATAAATGTTAAACAAAATATGTAGATCATTGGAAAGGAATAGGAATAGGGGTTGAACAGTTTGCCCAAGCGGAGTATTGCCGTATGTTTCCCTATGTTTCTAATATTATTCGAGTCTTTTGCGAAAATCTGAGAATACCGTATTCTAACATTTACTACAAGTAATGAAAACAAAACAAATAATCAAAAAAGAGCAGTTTTTATTAAAAACGATGTTTTTTTCAAAATTTTAGTCAACTGTTATATGGAAAAATTATAAAAAAATATTTGAAAAATCTGAGTAAGCATATCGTCTAAATGTTTATATCACGTAACAGAATCATTTTACCAGTTTTTTGAGATACTGTTGGTTCTCTGATGAACCGTTTATCGTTTTTTGGAAGAACTACGTACACTATCTACTGACACTTACCCAGTATACAAAATCGTAAGAGCCGTTTTTGAAAAAAAATATATTTTCAAGAAGTAAAAAAATTATAAAGCTACATATAAAAAACATTTAAAAAAATATATCAAACATTTTAATATGCAAATTTGTTCAAAATAGTAGTATTTTTAAAAAAATAACTTGACTCATTAAAGATATAGCCGTTTTTCGATTTGAAATTGAAATTGAACATATAATTTTTTTTTTTTAAATCACTTTATCCATTTTTAAAATGCTATTAGTTTTCTAAAGAGCCGTATCCCTATATGAGCTGCTTAGACATATTTCAATCCCATGTCCTTAGGGATCTCCACGACTAAGACAGGGTTTTCGAAAAGAGTTGGTGGCAGATGAGCCCTAAATGGGCCAAAGGTAGCGTTCATATCCCCGAAGTAGGTTACTGACTGCGAAAAACCCAGCCCCTCGTCCTAGGGGTAAAAAATGGAACCTTCCCTCCAGGTTGTGCCGTCGGGTAACTTCACGACTTTGTGAAACATAAAAAGTTATGAGAGAGACATAATGAAGCCTCGGATATTGAATACACTCGTATGGCCACCTGACCGGGAATGTCCAAATACTACGATCTGAGAGTATGCACCAGGAACGTGCGTAGACTTAACACCCCAGGAGCTACTCAAGAAATGTAGTCTGTTCTCGAGCGGTACAATGCAGATATAACCGCGATCCAGGAGATACGATAGATAGGATCAGGTATGATGGAAAGAAAAAATGGCGATATTTATTACAGCTGCCATAAAAGATTGCATATGTTAGGGTGCCGATTCGTCATGGGAAATCGGCTTAGGACAAAAGTATTGGACTTCAACCGATAAGTGGTCGCCTGTCTGTTATCCACATCCAAGCTACATTTTAAATCATTTTCCTAATATGTGCACAATCCCCCACCGGCGAGGCTGAAGATGCCATCAAGGAGGAGTTCTATGGCCTCCTAGAAGGAGCCTACGGACTCTGTCCGGAGTACGATACCAAAGTTGTGTTAGCTGATTTAATGACAAAGTCAGTAAGGAAAACATCTTCGGCGGATTAGTTGGTAAGCACAGCAAGCACAACATCCGAAGATTTTACAAGAAAGCAAAGCAACTGGCTGCTGGATTTAAGATCGGAGCGCAGGCTCTTTGAAACAGTGACGGAAACCTAGTCACCGAAGCGCAGGGAATACTAGATATATCCAAGCAGCATTTCCAACAGCTGCTAAATTGGGCATCATGTATAGAGGCAAGAAGAGAACCCACGTCCTCTCGATCAAGAACAGATTTCACCACCCAGTATAGAAGAGGTTAGCCTAGCTATAAGAAAGCTAAGAACAATAAGGTCGCAGGTTCTGATGGTTTACAAGGGGAGCTATCCAAATACGAAGGTGATGTTTTGGTTGGGAGCTTGCTTCAAATCATCAACCAAGTATGGGTGGAAGACCAAGAACCAACGACCATACCACGTCGAGTTAATCGGTTCTCGTCAGATCACCGTAATTAAACGACGTTGGGCGCGGTTAGTACGTAGATGGGGGACCGTTTGAGAACAACCGCGTGTCGTTGGCCAGTCCCATCTACAGAGTTGAGGTAGATAATATACGTGATATCACAATGGACCTAAATTGGGCTAAGTGTGTCGGCTTCTGCCGACAGCCACATAAACCTAACCTAACCTATGGGTGGAAGAAAGATGACCAATGACTAGACTATAAGCTCAATATGCCCCATCTTCAAAAAAGGCAATCCTATGTCTTGTAAGAACTATCGAGGCATATCTCTTCTAAATAACGCTTATAAGATCCTATCCAACATACTGTATGAACGTCTGAAGCCGTTCTGCAACACACTAATAAGCACGTACCACGTGCCTTTCGGCCCGGCAGATCGATAATAGACCAAATCTTCACATTAAGGCAAATCCTGGAAAAGACCAATGAATTTCAAGTCGCGACCCACCACCTTTTCATCGACTTTAAGGCCGCATATGAAAGCTCTATTCGGGGTTTTTTTTTTCAGATTGTGGGCGTTTCAGTAGACGAATTTTCAAAATTATTAAACGTTATTATTTTGGGACCGTAGAGACTGCATAGTTAAAATTTCAGTCATCTAGCTCTAGTTTTAAGGCCTAATTTATGTCGACGGACGGACATGGCTAGATCGAAATTTCTATCTATGCTGATTACGAATATAGTAACTTTTAGGTTTCTATTACCCGTAGGTATAAGATATGTTACAAACCATGAGTCAAAATTAATATTCCACATGAATTGGGTATTAAAAGACATAAATACACTTAAACAACATCTTTTGATGTCATATAAGCATTTTTCTTACACTAATGCACACTTGAGCATACGACAGAAATGTACTGAGAACGGGAGAGTCAATATTCTAAAAATAATGACGCAAGACAAGTTTTTCAATTTTGTGGTGTCGCGGAGGGTTAAAAACATTTATTTTTTTAGTGTCGGTATTTCAGGTTTTAGTCGGGCGTAGTGATTAAGTGGTTAGAGTATTGGACTACTAATGGACTACCTTGGCCAAGTAACATCTAGACTTTTTTTTAACACTGTCTCACCTCTTGCGAAAGTCTGACAAACTTCCAATCAATTGTCAATGAGAAGCTTCTCAAATTTGCTGTTCGTATTCGACTTAAAATTGTATGTCCCTTATATCTCGCACAAGAAAGTCGTTGGAGAAGCCAGGTTTTAGACCCTGACCTAATATTTTTTTTATTTTTTATGTTATTTTATGTTATAATTTTACTAAATTTGCATTTTGTGTCGTTTTATACTTAAAACATGAATGTATAAAACTCAGCATGTGTGCATTTTTTTAAAACTTTTTCACTCCACAGGTAAATGTTTCAAAGTGAGTAGCATCGTGGCAGCTGTAAAAAACAGATTTGAAGTTGATGCATTTTGAACAATTAAATTTAAGAAATACGGGGGGGTCTACCCATAACAACAAAACTTGGCCTCTTCCAGGTTTTTTTTTTTTTAAATTGCAGGATTTCTATTTTTTGTTTTGCAATTTGATGTCCTGTAGAAAACCTCTAGTTGCTTGAAAAATGCGGGTCCTGGAGAATCCCCCTTACCGACCCCTTCTATCGTCAAGCCTGGCCTTTTGTCATCAAAAATAATTGAATCCGATCAAAGAATTCTAAAAGAATCAATCCATTGATTATAAAATCACATGCAGCTCCAGGAAATCCGTCATTGCAAAAATTGATGAAAAATAAAAGAATCTAATCAAACTGTAATTGCTCTTTAAGTTCAAATATTTGAGCGACGCAAAATAGTTGATGCCCATACTTTTCTAAAGAAAATTTCAAATTCTTGTTCAAAAATCCTTGAAATTATAAATTTCACATTTTTTAGCTCCCTTACTCATATCATTACTTTCAGCAGTACCTCATCATCTCTCCCTGACAACTGTAAGTAGCAGAGCGACACGCCGTTTCAAACATTGACGTCCGTTCTATAATTGAGAAAGTTATGTAGTAGGTTGTCGGGAATCTTGATCGAGAAAGGCTACTGTTTCCATATCAGTCCGTTTTAAAGCAAAACATAGCTGCTCTTTTCAGTGATTCCATGATTTACCAAAATGTTGTACCTAGGAGTGGTTCTATTTATCTGCACCCAAACGATGTACAGTTGGTTTTAAATACACTATCAGATCGAGACCCGTGAAGAATCTTTGCCTGAGATACTGCAGCCTTCCATCCTCTAGGATCCCAAACAATGCTTCTTCCAGTTTTCCAGACCAAGTTCTGCGGCATCCGCGATGGCTTGGTCTTTAAATCGGACGTTCGGCCTTCCTTGCCATGGAGCATGTGAAGCTCCTGACGATGGCTGCTATCATACGCGTCTTGAAAGTCCAGGGTGGTGAAATCTGTCCTTCATTGAGAGGATGTCGGTACTTTTCTTGCCATATCTCTCTCTCTGATGATGCAGCTGTTGGAAATGATGCTTAAATATATCTAGTATTCCATGCGCTTCGGTGACTAGGTTTCCGTCGCTGTTTCAAAGAGCTTGCGTCCCGATCTTTAATCCAGCAAATCCAGCAGCCAGTTGCGTCGCTTTCTTGTAAAATCTCGCGATGTTGTTTCGATCGCAAGAACTTTCGATTCTGGGAGTTGGGAGGCTGCATACGGCCCTCTTCTGTCGATGCATGATGGTCTTCTCTTGGCTCGATAACTCTTCCCTCGCTGCCTTGTTTTGGGCAGCAGCGTTTTTAAATGTGCATCTTCTGTCACCTTCTTCCAGCAAACGCATACATTATCATACCAAGGCCTTTTTCTCTGGGGTGGCTGGTAACCTACGGTGGTCTCGGCTACTTTCTTGATGATGTAGCGATATCTTGTTTACATATTGTTGGCGCTTGTAGGTGGTGAGTGCACTGTCGAGATTCTCTCGCTCATCCGCTCTCTGTAGGTGTGCTAAGGCGTCCAACTTCGAAATCCATCTTTTAGGGAGTTCGCAATTCTTCTCGTTGGCCTGTTGAGCCCTTAATTTGACCGCACTTAGAATATGGTCAGAGTCGACGTTTTGCACTCGGATTCCAAGTTTAAGATATTGTATGCGTACCGCGCATCGATTAGCACAGGTTGCTGTGTGGATTCTGAGCCTTGGAAACCTATTGCTGCAAATTCGATTAGCCGGTAACCGCTTTCTGTTGTCGTGTAGTGTATGCTTTGCTTACTAACTAATATTTTGAAAATATTATCCTTACCGACTTTGGCATCAAAATCCCCCAGCAAAACTTTGACATTGTACTCGTCAGGTTCCGTATTAGGTCATAAAATGTCTACTTGATGGGATGTTCAGCCTCATCGGTAGGGGCGTGTGCTCATATTAGGCTATGTTTCTAAATATAGCTTGGATGCGGATCATAGCCAAGCGATCAGTTATCGGCAAGTCTTTGAATTTTGTTCTTAGCCGATTTTCCACGACGAATCCGCACCCTAATAATATGCAATCTTTTGAGGCAGCTGTAATTAAAGCCGCAATATTTCCTTTTGACCATATCAGGTATACCCATCGTATCTCCTGGATCGCTGTAATATCTGCCTTGTATCCCTCGAAGACAGAACCAACTTAAGTAGCACCTGGAGCTTACAGCTTCGGTTGAAGTTCGGGGTCTGGTCCTCATATGGCGGGTATTCGTCATCCGTGGCTTATCGTGTCTCTCTCATAACTAAAGTTGTTTGATGAGGTTGGGAAGTTAACCTGATGGCACAACCCCAAACTTGGGTGCCTGGCGGATAGCGGGCCGAATTTTCCGGTGCCAGTTAACCACCTCGGGGATGTTAGAGCTACCGTTGGCCCATAGAGTGCTCATCCGGCACCATCTCGTTTTCAACACCTTGACTAGTCTTGAAAGATTCCTTACGGACCTCAGCTCGAAATCCCGACCATAGCCATGCTTTGTAAAATTGAATTCACACAACAATAATAATTAGGCAATAAAGGCCCCACCTGTGGAGAAAAAAACCCTATCGCACCAAAAACGTTTTTCCTATCCTCCTATTCTTTCAGTAGTAAGCAGCACCCAAAAACAGGCAATGAATCGTTTGCTTGTCGAAGTATCTCATGGAAGGTATATCTGTCATCTTGACTCTCGACGACACAGTTGGCAAATATAAGACTTCTGGGACTAATCAGTCAGTGTTTGCGACAGAGCATTATAGTGCTGCTACTTCTTGTTCAACACTTGCACTTATAAGTTTAGCGGTGATTACCACTTGGAGGTAAAGTAAGCACAGTTAGTTGATGCCTATCAATGCTTACCCTAATTCAACAACACCCAACCACCCCTTAGTCGTCTTTTACAATAAGACCTTTTTTTCCAAGTAATGTAGTGATATTCTCTGCAAATTCCGTATAAAAACATTGAATCCCATTGACTAACTTCAATAGTATAAAACTATTGATAGAATAAGATTTTCTATTGATAATATGGAAGGTATTTTTCTCTTGGTTCAGTGTCATACTTTTTCTATCGTCTTCCTAATTTAAACTCAGGAAGATACCTCCAACGTCGGCGATTTTCCACTCCATAAACTCTTTGAAAGCTTAATTCTCACATATCTTTCTAGGATATAATATAAATTTGGTAGTTCTGAAACCTATGCAGATTACCTTCCTATAACAATGTATGTATTATGCCATCTACGAGTATTATGCATTTATCTTCTTTTCATTTCAATCACAAATAATCTCACCTTTCTTGTGAAATTTGCGTCATTTACATAATTCAGGGTCCAGACTTGTCTTCCGGAGGCAATATCAAATACATAATTTTCATGAAACCTTAGATGCTTTAAAATTTCGCATGAATACAGATATATCTCTGTCAGTTGATGACAACTGTCGGGATAATATTTCAAGAATTGAGAATCTGCTGCAGAATTTCCAGTATCGAGTCTCAATCAATCGTCCCAGTGGACCGATAAAAATTGGAAACATATTTCGTTGGTTATCGCTTTATAACCAACACAGCAGCAGTCACGCCCGGTAGAAGCTCTTCAAATTCCTGGAACCAAATTTGCATCAAAGAGTTACGGTGTTATCGATGAAATTGAATTCTCTTGCTGGAATAGATTGTTTGCTCCCTTATAGCTTCCACAAGTCATAAGTGGATATTCAAACAGAATATGTATAACGATGTGGGTGTATGGGATACTTTAAGTCAAGTTCTAAGTCAATAGAAATCGGTTGATATGCTCTGTTCATATCAAAGATTTTCACATCCATATGTTTAGAAAAAGTTTTATTTCTTTTTGTTTTTCCTTGGAACAACAATGCGAAATCTTCAACCTCGAGTTCAATATTCTTATTTTCAACGATATCATCGATGAGCAGTAGGGATAAACATAAGCAAATTTAAAGTTATTTGGTTGATATGGACTTCACAGTGGTCTGCATTGTATACCCAAACAATATTGTTTTGCTAGCAATATATATAATGCAAATAATCCTATGTTTTTTTTTATACAGGATATTAAAAGTCGAAGTTGTGTCTCTTGTTTGAAAATAAATAAAAAAAATACCTCAACCGCACTGCTGTGTGTTATTGGAATTGGTTTTTCTAATAAATAAATAAATAAATACATACGACATTATACCGGCAGATATCATCAAAGAAATTAATTGAACTATTTATATATAAAAATATGAGTAGTTTTACTGAATCTTAAATAAAGTTTCCGGATTTTCTTTAATTTGTTATGCTTCTATAGCCAAAGTCGATCACTTCAGCACTGCTCAAAAAACAGAGCTTGTCGTAAAAAGGGACTAAGAGGAGAAATTACATCTTCAAACATTCGTTCAAATTCGTGGGTTGTCATGACTCCAGATCGCGGGTATTGTAAACCAAGGATCAAACAATAATCAATAATGGGAGCAATGTGCATTTGCACGTGTCAAAATAGTGCAAAACAATAGACAGGCATATAAACTCCTGGGGTGGAATCGGATATGCTGATAGCTGATAGTAGACAATCAAAATCATGGCTTTTGCGCAAGTAAGGTGATTATCAAATTGAAAATCGTTTTTTGGGATCGATTCCATGCGACAGCTGTTTAGGTTCGTTTTCAAACAGTTTGTGTTATTTTTATATTGCTTGTATAAAAATAACACTTGTATATTGCTTGTATATACCTAAACAGCTGTCGCATGAAATCGATCCCAAAAAAAAACACGATATTTATTTTTATATTGCTTGTTCCTTCGCGTGGGTCAGTTACCTTGACGTGCGCACCATCATTGCATTCGATGGTGCCGGTCCGTAGGCTTATGGCGTAAGGTTCAACGGGCTATGCTGTCAAAGGCCCACCCATGACAGACAGGCTGTTGACGAGCGCTACCAAGCACTGACCAGGACTCTACGTCCCCTCTTCCTTTTTCCTTCCCTCTTCTTCTCCTTCTCAACTCCTTTTTCCCCTGCGCTAGACGTAAGGTGTCAAACGACCCGTGCCGAGAGTCAACCAGGCTGAGGGCCCAGTCTATCAAAAAGCTCAGTCGCACACGGAGTATCCCGATACCTGGCGACCTCCGGATTAGAAAGCCTTATCTGCACAATGCGGATCTCTGTACAGATGAACCTTTTTTCTCCGCCACTCGTGGGATCTAACAATGAACAAAAACAAAACAAAAGAAACAAGAAACATAGGGACGGGCTACAGTCCGCTTGGGCGAACTGTTGGATACCCTATTCTTATTCCTATCCCTCATAAGTGGGCGTGACAAAAGTCTAAGTATGGTTAAATTGTTAAGAACGTTCTACATATTTTGTTATATAACATTTAAAGGATTTTATCAAAAAAAACGCTCCCTAGCCCAAACTTGGGTGTTTCAATAAAATTGTTTTATTTAATTGTGGGCGTGTCAGTAGGCGGATTTAAAAAAAATTAACACATGAGCATAAAGGGCCCCTAGAGAGTATATATTATAAATTTCAGCTCCCTAGCTCAAACTTTGGATTTTCAAAAAAATTGTTTTATTTATTTGTGGGCGTGTCAGTGGGCGGATTTTGAAAATATTTATACATGAGCTTAAAGGGCCCCTAGAGAGTATATATTATAAATTTCAGATCCCTAGCTCAAACTTTGGATTTTCAAAAAAATTGTTTTATTTATTTGTGGGCGTGTCAGTGGGCGGATTTTGAAAATATTTATACATGAGCTTAAAGGGCCCCTATAGAGTATATATTAAAAATGTCAGCTCCCTAGCTCAAATTTTGGTTTTTCAATAAAATTGTTTTATTTTTTTGTGGGCGTGGCAGTGGGCGGATTTTGAAAATTTTATATCCCGAGCAGTTTTAGGAGTCATAGATCATATATAAAAAATATCAGCTTCCTAGCTCAAAATTCGATTTTTTCCAAAATTTTGTTTTTTTGAGTTTGTGGGCGTGTCTGTGGGCGGATTTCAAAAATTCGTAAACTTGATTATTTCGGGACCCTAGAGAGTATATGGTTAAAATTTCAGCTCTCTAGGTCCAGTTTAAAGGCCTAATTTTTGCCGACGGACGGACGGACGGACGGACGGACGGACGGACGGACATGGCTAGATCGACATTACTATCGATGCTGATCATAAATATAGTAACTTTTAGGGGTCTACGGGCAATATTAAGGTATGTTACAAACTATGCGTCAAAATTAATATACCCCTAGAATAGGGTATAAACATAGGGACGGACTACAGTCCGCTTGGGCGAACTAGCTCAAACTTTGAATTTTCAAAAAAGTTTTTTTTTTAAATTGTGGGCATGTCAGTAGGCGGATTTTGAAAATATTTACACATGAGCTTAAAGGGCTCCTAGAGAGTATATTATAAAATTCAGCTCCCTAGCACAAATTTTGGTTTTTCAATAAAATTGTTTTATTTTTTTGTGGGCGTGTCAGTCGGCGGATTTTGAAAATTTTATATCCCGAGCAGTTTTAGGAGTCATAGATCATATATAAAAAATATCAGCTTTCTAGCTCAAAATTCGATTTTTTTCCAAAATTTTGTGTTTTTGAGTTTGTGGCTGTGGGCCTAGAGAGTATATGGTTAAAATTTCAGCTCTCTAGGCCCAGTTTAAGGGCCTAATTTTTGCCGACAGACGGACGGACGGACGGACGGACGGACGGACGGACGGACGGACATGGCTAGATCGACATCGATGCTGATCATAAATATAGTAACTTTTAGGGGTCTACGGGCAATATTAAGGTATGTTACAAACTATGCGTCAAAATTAATATACCCCTAGAATAGGGTATAACAAACAAATGTATGGCCGGTTCCCATTTTAAACCGGACGGTAGCACGGCGACTAGCTGTCTACTGGCAAAGCTCCCCTGGCACCAGGTAGTGTAAGAACTGTGGATATGCATCGTCCCTCCACAAGTAGTTGCGAGCCCAAAAAATCGCTTCCCGACAGGGAGAGGACTGTGAATCACGGTCCCTCATCTGCTAGTCCCACTAAGACAACCACAACAACGGCTTCTGCTAACGCTACTAAGCTCACTGTAGGATCAACAGATCCTTAAGACCTGTGGCGACCCGACGATAAAACGCCAGAGATCGGTGGAGGGAACCAGTTCGGTTCCTAAGCGGCAGAGAGTGCATAATACCGGCAACTCTCCCACCGTTACATCTCACAGGTCCTTTAGCGACATCTTGAAAGACAAGATAGTGGTCGCAGTCATCGACCGCAATGACATTGACGGAAGTATCTCCCTTGAGAGGTGTTATATGGTCAAGAGGGCGCTTTCGCCCACCTTCTCAGCCTTCATGAGGGACCATCCTGGTCCACCTCCGCTTACGCACGAAGGCGGGTGGCATCAAGGCCACGTTAAATTAGTGGCGTACAGCGATCAAAGATCGGCCGATCTCTACAAGCTTGCGATAAGTAGGCTTGAAGAGGTGTGGCCCGGCGCAAAGCTCGAGGTTGTTGCGCGGGAAGGCATCCCCTGCTGACCACGAACTCGCATCTGGATCCCTGCGGACCCATCCACCCCTGAGAGCATCTTAGATGTCCTGAGACTCAGCAACCCTTCACTACCGACCCACAATTGGAAGGTTGCTAAACTGGAGGAGCTGAAGGGTTCCAATAGATGTGCCTTGGTTGTCATCAATCAAGAAACCCTGGCTCCTCTGGCTAAAAATAATCGATTCGTCAGATTCGCATGGGACGACGTCAAAATGCGAGTCTACAAAAAGGACGAAATGGATGCACTAGAGGACGCTGAACCCAACCAAATCGTTACCCATAATCGACGTCCTGTCAGGCATGGAGACTGATTACCTAGATAAGGTTCTTCTGAGTGAAGAAGAGCTTCTTAGCTCGTCCTCGGAATTGGAAGGCCTGAACAACACCATGGTGGGGGTATCTCTGCCTGATTGTAGCGAAAATGGTGCAGTTAGTCCAGATTAACCTCCAATACTCCATTAAGGCTTTGGCCGCACTTATTCTTCGTCTCACTAAAGGCGCAGATGACATCATCTTGATCCAGAACCCTGGACTGTCAACAACTTGGTTCGAGGACTCAGGACTCCCGGATACTACTCACTGTATATTGGCAGCTCAGATATCAACAAAAGAGGTGAGTCACTTTTTGAATATCTTTTTAGTACTAACCTTATTGTTTGTAACTTAGGTAATGAACCCACCTTCATTACCAAAAATCGACAAAAAGTCCTTAATATTACTCTTGTCTCTAATACCATCAACAACATGATAACGGGTTGGAAGGTTTCGGCTGATCAGTCAATCTCTGTACGGTCGAAGGATTTTCCGGCCGTTCCTTGGGAAAATTTACTTCGTTTGTAGGAAAATTCCCGCGGATTTGAATTGATCTCAAAGTTCGAATTTTTTAAAAGATTAATTTTCGACGACACAAAAAATTTACTACCCTTGCTAATGTTTGAAGTCGAGACTTACAAATTGCGCAGATCAAGCAAAGCGAGCGAAAACGACGAAGAAGAAAAAGAAAGCTCCAATCAGCGTGAAAGTACAACGACAAGTGATTTTTTATTTGCCAATAAGATTTTTGTGAAGAGTTGTTTAGTACAAAAGAGTTTTACATAGTTTTAGTACATAATTCATATTTACAAAATTATGGCGATCATTAGTTTTTTGGTGCTAAATTTGAATTTCTGTTCGATAACAATTTGAGTTCAATATTATATTAACTTTATGATATTATGATTTCAAGTGATAGTTTTGGTTATTTTTTAATACAAGAATGAAATAATAAAATGATGAAAAGATGTTCTTGATGTTGTTGTGTGATCCGACATTCCACCCACTTTGAAACTTCTCGGTTTCAACACGGCAGTAAGGCGAGCTTGTGGATCGGTCTCTTGATAATGCCTCCTGCTGTGCGAATCTCGGCCACCCTGATCTTTCAATCTTTACCAGGTATTGCTTTTTGAACTCTCCCCAGCTTCCACTGCTGAGGATGTGCATTGTCCTCGTGCACAATTACCATTGATTCGGCTACCAGATTCGGATGTTGCGAAGACCACTTCGTACGCTGCTGAAGTTCTTGCAAGTACTCCTCGGTCCAACGCTTCCAGAAGTGTGTCATAACATTATGAATGTGACGCCAGTATTGTAGAACAGTGGTATTAGGAGCATCTTCCGCCGGTTCAGGAATCGCCTTCAGTGACGAACCGATAAGCAGGTGAGCGCCTCGAAGTCATTAGGGTCGTTGGTCAATGGTGGCATAGCGCTGTAGCGAGTTCCTCAAACGAAAGCTTCGTATTGTGTAGCGTGCGGAGGAGATGTCCTTTTGCCACCTTCACGGCGGCTTTCCAAATTCCACCAAAATGCGGAGCCCTAGGAGGAATAAAGTTAAAATTAATGTGTTCATCGCTACAAAATTTTACAATGGGATCTTGAGAGGTTTTGCGAAACAACATGCTATGAATGTATTTTAATTTTGAGTTTGCTCCAACAAAGTTGGTTCCATTGTCACAAAAAATATCCTGTGGTAATCCACGACGACTAATCATGCGTTTTAATGCTGCGATGAAAGCATCTGCTGAGAGATCTGATACAGGTTCGATGTGTACCGCCTTGGACGTGAAACATACGAAAACCGATATGTACGTTTTGTACGGAACTTTTCCACGAACCCTATTTTAGGTAAATATTGGTCCGCAGAAATCGACACCACAACGAAGAAACGGTCGGCCAGCGGTGATCCTTTCTGAAGGAAGATTGCCCATGACTTGCTGCAGAAGCCTGGGCTTGTAGCGAACACAATGTACGCAGTTGTTCACTACTTTGCGAGCGAGGTGTCTGGCATTTACAATCCAAACCTTCTGCCTAAGTAGCGCGACGAGAGCCTTCGGTCCAGCATGAAAGTTTTTTACATGAAGATGCCGTGCGAGACATATGGCAAAGTTCGATTCTTTGCCCAACAAAACAGGGTGTTTTTGTTCTTCTGGCAGTTCTGATTTTTGTAATCGTCCTCCAACTCGAAGTACTGGATAGCGTTTCGAAGTATCCAGGAATGGACTAAGACATCTTAGAGTACTTTTGATATCCCTTTCGGTTTTGATGGCTTTAATTTCATCCAAAAAGTGATTGGTTTGTTCAATCCGAACAACTGTATTGAATGCCGCATCGACCTCTTCGGTGCTGCAGACAAGCGTGTTATGGTAGGTAGGTAGGTAGGTAGAAGTGGCGGTTCGGCTTGAACCCAATTAGCACTTATTGTGCCTTTTTGTTACCACGACTCGTGTGACCTATGTTGTAGTGGTTGTAGAGCATTTGATGTGTGGCTATATCCAACCTGTGGAATTGAGAAAACGGATAAGATCTTGTATCCCTTTGCCCGCAATAGCGCTAAGGTCGTCGAAGAATGGTTGGTTCAGTGCCCGCAGTCTAGCTCTTGCTAGTGCCGGACATTCGCAGAGGAAATGGAAGAGAGTTTCTCTTTCGTTTACATTCCCGCAGCTTCGGCAGTGGGTGTTAAATGGGATACCTAGTTTGGCCGCATGGTCTCCAAATGGCCAGTGCCCGGTGATTATCACCGTAATTCTGGAGACTTCGGGGCGGGTTCTGTTTAGAAGATCTCCTGTTCTTCCTTTGTCATAAATAGGCCATATCTTCCTCGATATGATGCAGTTAGTTAACCTTCTCCATTGAAGATTGGCTTTCTGCAGGAATTGTGAGTGTATTTGTGTCTTGACCGCCCCTAGCGGAATGTGAACCCTTGCAGCGAGTGAGCCGTCCAGAGCTGAGCCCTGCCTGGCCAGCTCATCTGCACGCTCGTTTCCTGTTATGTTACTATGCCCTGGAACCCAGAGTAGTGTAACACTGAAACGTTCGCCCAGTCGCGCAAGCTCGTTCCGGCACTCTTGCACCAGTTTGGAGGATATGGTAGCCGAGTCAATAGCTTTGATTGCGGCTTGGCTATCTATGAAGATAGCAATGTTTTGTTTGTACGCTGTGTCACGCCCTAGTTGCGTGCAGGCCTCTCGGATAGCCAGTAGTTCCGCCTGGAAAACGCTGGCAAAATCCGGCAGGCGAAGGGATATTGATATTTTTAGTGATTCCGAGTAGACACCGGCCCCCACACCACAGTTCATCTTAGAACCGTCGGTGTATATGACCGTGTCGAAATCTTTCACTACTTCGTCCCTCTTCCAACAAGCTCTGGAAGGGAAGCTTACTTGGAAGCCTTTTGTGAAGTTTAGTTTGGGTGTGATGTAGTCGGTTGGAAACGTGACCGTGCCTTCTGGTAGCGAGTCCAGAATGCAGCTGTGGCCGTATGGCCTTGCAGTCCAGCACCCCGATTCCCTGAGTCTTACCACACTACATACTGCGGTGTCTTTTGTGTGTAGGTCAAGAGACAAAAGGTGCAAGAGCACAGTGAGGGCGTCCGTTGGGGCCGACCTCAGTGCACCCGTGGTGCCTATACAGGCTGTCCTTTGCAATCTTTTCAGTTTTGTGAGGTTGTAACCTTTACTCAACGCGGGCCACCATACTAGTGATCCATAGGTGAGGATTGGACGCACTACTGCTGTGTACATCCACAAGGTCATCTTTGGTTGAAGTCCCCACTTCTTTCCAAAGGTTCTGCTACAGGCATAGAAGGCAATACACGCCTTCGTCACTCTGTGTTCAATGTTATGTTTCCAGTTAAGATTAGGATCGAGCGCGATACCCAGATACTTAGTGCTGGAGGATAGTGTAAGTGGTTGACCGTTTAGGCGGGGTAGGGTAAAATCGGGTATTTTGGTTTTGGTGGTGAACAGCATCAGTTCGGTTTTGCTCGAGTTAACGCCGAGGCCACACCTTGTAGCCCAGGTGCTTACCTTGTCTAGAGCATTCCCCATGATATCACTTATCACGGAGGGAAACTTCCCTGACACTAGTATCACCACGTCATTCGCATACGCGACAGCTTTGACCCTTTCCCTGTCTAGTGTAATGAGTCTTTCGGCTTTTGCGGCTATTGGCGAATCTTAAAACGTAGGCGAAAATGTGTAAGAGTTTTATGTAGGAGCTGGAATGGGCGATTACGTTAAGAAGGTCCTTGTTGATCCGACCGCCTACCAACGCAGTCCTTTTCTTGTCCAGCGATACCTGGTCCGACGACAGTAAGATTTTTGGGTTCAAGGGCCATTTTTCGGGGGATTCGAGCAGAAACGACGGTCCGTTTGACCACATGGACCCTACGAGTTCTTCCGCAGTGCATCCACGAGAACATATGTCCGCTGGGTTACATTCGGTAGGAACGTGTCTCCACTTAATGCCGACTGTTGTCTCCTGGATTTCCGCGATTTTGTTCCCGACAAACGTGCTTCGCTTGGAAGTGTGGGTCGAAATCCAATGCAAAACGACAGACGAGTCTGCCTAGAAATTTACCTCAGAATACGAATCCACGAATACTGACTGAATGTAAGTCCATAATTTTGCTAATAGATGAGCAGCGCAAGTTCAAGACGAGGAATTTGTTTACTTTTTGATGGTGCTACTCTGGACTTTGCTACCAACAATTTGACTGAAACGGAACCCTCGACGTTGACTGTTCTCAGATAAATGCAACATCCGTACGCATTGATCGACGCATCGCAGAATCCGTGTATTTGCACACATTTCTTGGAAGGAGCTAGAGCGTATCTAGGAACTGGCAAATTTTTAATTGAGTGCAAGTCGCACATGAATTGCCGCCATTCCGTGTCGATCGACTGGGGAATTGCCGCATCCCAATCGACTTTGTCCATCCACAGCTTTTGCAAAATGATTTTTGCCTTGACGATAATAGGACAGAGAAGACCTAATGGGTCGAAAAGCGATGACGCTATTGATAGAATTCTTCTTTTTGTAAAGGATGATAATTTTTTGTGGGATTATATGAAAAATAGAAGTTGTCATTGAGCGAATTCCACGCGATTCCTAACGTGCTAGTGACGTTTTATTCGTTGATGTGTAGAGCCTTTCCAATATGATCTGTGGAGAATGAAGAGTGGTTACTATGCCAATTGGAAAGTTCAAAGCCCGCGGTCTTTAGAATATTGACGACTTCGCTTTGTTTTTGTTTCAGGGAGTCGATATCATCCGCTCCTGTGATCAAATCGTCTACGTAAAAATTCGTGAGAAGTGCTTCAGCTCCTAGTTTATACTGAAACTCGTACTTATCTCCAAATATTGAAAACATCTGATTGCCATAAATGGCGCTGAAGACGTTCCATACGCGACCGTATTCAGTGCGAAGGTTTTGATGGGCGTGTTCTCGGTTTCCCTCCACAAGATTTATTGAAATCGGCGATGCTCGGGATGTATCAAAACTTGCCGATACATTTTAACTATATCCGCCGTTAATGCAAATCTGTGCAGTCGAAAACGCAATAAGATTAGAAAAATGTCTTCTTGAATGGTGGGACCTACCATCAATATACCGTTAAGTGAAATGTTTGACGAGGTACGACAAGATGCATCAAACCCCACTCGCAATTTTGTTGAAGTGCTATTTGGTCTGAGCACACATTGGTGGGGCAAGTAAAAATGTGGTCGGCTAAGTTCTGGGTTCTTGACTATCGACATATGACCCAGTGTTTCATACTCTTTAAGAAAATCGACATACGCAGACCTAAGTGCTGGTTGCTTGGCTAACCTACGTTCTAATGCAAGAAAACGACGAATGGCGATATCGTAAGACTCGCCAAGAAACGAAGGGTCTTGTTTGAATGGTAGCTTCAGCATTATTCTTCCGTTCAGTACTATTTCCACCGATTTTTTGAAGTGTTCCTCGCATTCCATTTGCTCGTCCGACCATTTTGATTTTCTGCCAGACACTGCTTAGAGCTCCCAGAATCGTTGTACAAATTCATCGAGACAACTGTCATTGGAGCTGATACAACAAGTTCGAAATTGATTGGGATTTGACGATTTGTATTTCCCCGAAACAATCCATCCTAGGTGGGTATTTTGAAGTGATGGTAGCTCAGATCCCAGTTTAATTTGGCCCACCAGCATCAAATCAAAAAATGTTTCCGCTCCCAACAATATATCGATAGGCGCCGATCGATTGAATTGTTCATCAGCAAGCTTCAGATTCTTAGGAAGGTTCCAGTTGTCGATATTTAATGATTAATCGGGTTGGTAACCAGTAATTGTTGGTGAAACCAAGAAATCTAAGGTTAACTGAAATGGTGAGTAACGGGACTTAATCGTAGTTTGAGTGGTGAAACCAATCTTTGTTTCTATTAAGCCTATTCCTTGAATGTCGATATTTTTTCGTTGGGTTGGAAGACATAAGGTTCTAGCAAAACGTTCCTTGATCATATTCATCTGTGAATCTGAATCTAGTAGAATTCTTCCTAACTGGAAACCTCCGGATGCGTCCCTCACAAGCACTATGGCTGTTGCTAATATGACATGAGTTAGGTCTCTTTCCACCGAGTTTACCACCGCTGAGGAAGTCGATGAAGAAGAAGGAACCGATGGCTTCTGTGATGTAGTGATGTTCGCAGAATGGTTCGGCCTATGAAGCAGCGTGTGATGAGTTTGCCTGCAAATTCTACATTTATAGGTTGTGGAACATTTGGCAACATTGTGCCCCTTCCGAAGACAATTTATGCATAAACCGAGCTTCTTTATATTGGTGAAACGGTCGAGGGAAGATACCTGAGCAATGGCTGAACACCCGGTTATAGTATGCGAACTGATTATTCAAAACGAACAATATTGCTGGGTTATTGTAACTGAAGTCTTTGGAGCAGGTTCATATGGAACTGATTTTAATTTTCTAAACTGTTTCTTGCCGGTATCGACGCAAATTGTCTTACTTTCCCGAGCCTCTAAAAACTGACAACGTCGACTTAAATGGTTTGAGCACTCATTCCATGTCGGCAGCTTTTTGTACTGTAGTTGCTCATCCCACTTTGCTTGCGACTCAGAATCCGCTTTTGACATTGCAATATGGATTATGATTGCATTGCATATTTGTGATTCAGATCCGATGGATTGAAGCGAATTGAAGAATGCAGACACGTTGTCAACAAGATCTCTTAGATGAGTAGCAGATGCCTTCTGAACTTTTGGCAACTCGAACAATTGCGAAATGTACTCTAAGAAAATAAGGCAATCGTTATCGTAGCGCTCCTTTAACCTATCCAGTGCCTTTTCATAATTCTCTTCAGTTATTTGAAAAGTTTGAACGGTTCCTAGAGCCTGATCTGTTAAACAATTTAACAGATGATTGAATTTCTCAATTCTTGAAAGCGTTGAATCGTTGTGAACGCGCTTCATAAATGTGTTAATGAAGTTCTTATACTCTGATTATTTGCCACTGAATCGCGGCAATTTAGCGAATGGTAAATGATTGACTACTGAGGAATGCTTATTGTGGTTTCAAGAGCACTGCCTCTTCTTTCGCTTCCCATTTGCGATAGAATTTTTGACTTTGTCGAAACATAAACTTCTTCTAGCTCGCTACGACCAGTGTCTGAAGGCTCCAATCCCTCAATTTGCGTTTGGTAAGCCAGCGCTTACTCGACAATTAACAAACGACATTCCAACTCGGTAAACGACAATGTTTTGGTTTCGATCAAATTTTTAATTCGCGTTATGCTTCCTTTGGTTGAGGCGCGAGAGGTCTTCAAACTATCAAGAGACATTGTGGCAAAATGCAAATGCCTTCAAACCAAGTTAGAACCAAGAGGAAGATGAGTTTTAATCGATGTTTGCAAGAATAAATCACGTAGAAAGTATTTTCTTGTGGGACGTAAGCTGAACTATCCTTCGATTGTGTTTCTATTTCCTGTCAGTGGCGGATTTATGTTCGATGTCGCCCTAGGCCCCGTGAGATATGCCGCCCTTTTTGCTGTATGGAGAAAAAATTATTAACAATAAATATAAAATTTTTAAATATTTAAATTATTATGAATTCAATTTTATTAACTTCAATACAACATTTAATTAGTTAACATAGGTACAACTTTTCGTATAAAGTCTTAAATATAAATTATTAATTTGAATATAGCTTTTTTGAGTTCACATTTTCTTCTTTCTGGCTTTAGTTCGTGCGAAAACGTCAATTATATCATCGTAATCCAGTTCTTGTACCAACTGAGCTTCAATAGATAATAATGCAATTGCATTAAGTCGGTCTTGGCCTATACTTGCACGTAAATAATTTTTTACCCTTTTCAGAATTGAAAAAGATCTTTCTCCAGAACAATTTGTTGCTGGGATGCTCAAAAAAATTCGTAGAGCAATATCTAAATTAGGGTAAACATCACAAAGATTTTGTGAATGCAATATATTGCATATATTTTTCGCAGAACTTACATTTTCAGAATTTGCCAATGAATCTTTAAGTTGATAATGAAAGTGAATACATTCATTTCCTAATGTTTCTTCTAAATCGTCAGGATACTTATTGACTAGTTTATTTGATTCATTTTTCAACTCATTCGTATCAATTTCAGATAGATTATCAAATAAATTGAACTGCGCATAAAGCTTATCATATACATTTTTACGTTCAGCTAATTGTGTACTTAGAGTATCCAAAATAGGGTAGTAAATATTTGTACGAAAATTTTCTTCGCCAGAAATAGGTGCTCTTTCATTTACCCGTGACTCGTCTGGCTGAAGTTTTCTGATTTTTCTGCGGCGAGTACCATAGCGATAATAATCTTGAACTCCAGACAGCGCTTTAGCTTTTTCTTCATATTCTAAAAATTGTTTATGTCTCATATCCTGAAGAAAAGAGGCCAACGAACCGTAGAGTCGGACTACGGATGATAAATCAATTTGGGAACCCTGAAGTTTCTTACTAACAGCATTAAAACGATCTAAAATTACATTCCAAACTATGACTAGTATTGCTGTTTCTAAATGCTGTAATTTCTGTTTTAATCCAATAGCTTCAGATCGTGTACTCGGTTTCTCGTCATTGCTTTCTCCAATAAAGTCCAATGCTTCAATTATTGCACACCACTCTTTTTCTAAAGCATAGCATGCATCATGTCGAGCAGACCATCGAGTTTGAGAAAGGCTTTTGAGTCTTAAATTTGTCTGTTGCGCCAGGACCTCCCAACGATGTGTAGATATCGTAAAAAAATTATACAGTTCTTGCAAAGTAGAAAAAAAATCAACTGCTTCAGGTACAGATTCAGCTGCACAAATGCCTACTAAATTTAGCGAATGGGCAGCGCAAGGAACGTAATCTGCTTATGGATTGATTGTTTTCATTCGTGCTTGAACTCCTGAATATATCCCTGACATATTACTTGCATTGTCGTACGATTGACCACGACAGTTCATAATGTCCAAACCATTTTTTTTAATGAGTTTAATACAGCATCTTCAATATCCTTTTTCTGGTCATAAACAGTACTAGGTATAAATTTTAAAAATCTTTCAACGGGTTCACCATTTGCAAGTACATATCTAATAATTATAGTTAGCTGGTCGACATGAGCAATATCAGGCGTAGAATCTACAATAATACCAAAGAACTTAGCGGATTGCACTTCAGTAGAAATGTGCTTTAATACTTGACTTTGAATCAGTAATATAATTTCTTCGTAGATTGTTTTTGATAAGTACGATATGTTGCCACTACCAGGATGCGCACACGACTTTAAATGTTGAGATAGAAATGGATCGAATTCAGCAACAAGTTCTACTGATGCTAAGAAGTTTCCATTACGGTGATCTCCAATTCTCTCTGAATGCCCTCGAAACGGCAGTCCTCTTATTGCAAGTGATTTAACGATTGCAATTATCCGATACAATATTTTTTTCCAGTACGAAATTTCTTCGTCGAGCTGTTTTAATAAATGTTGATCAACACGTCCTTGAGCTACCGCTCGAGCTTTTAAGTTACTAACATTAGTTTTATGAACGTCAGAGTTTTCGTGACCTTCAACGCGTGCTTTTGAGTTTTTCCAGTCTCGGAACCCTTCGCAGGTGAAAGCATTTGTTTCACCACATCTACTAAATAGTAAGCATGGAATACAAAATACGGATCCTTTAGTTTCTGAATACATCAACCACTCACGGCGTTGAATCTCTCCATTCTTCAAAGTTCGTTGAAATAAATTTTTCGAGCAATATCTTGTTTTATCACTATAAACATTTTTAGAATTTTTAAAATCAATAATATGAATATTATTTTGTGGTGCACCGTTTAAAATGATATATTCTTGAGTTTCTTCGTTTAAATTCCATAAGAAGGGATCACTACTGATTCCTAAAACATTACCTGCAATTGAACTGTCACCTAATAAATAAGTTGAAGGAGAACTTGACTGTATTTCTTCAGTATCTTTTGGTGAAGGAGGGCTTAACTGTCTTTCTTCGATATTTGGTGTTGAAATCTCGTCTATTTTCTGCTGAAGAAAAATACATTATTTTTAAACAACTGATAACTCTTTTTCTTATTCTCTTATTTTCTTAAGCCGGAACCACGCTTGAAAGGTAACGTGTGGTGTGTCCTGTCGCGTTCTGTGCACACTTGGATTGTGTGCTGTGGTTTTTATTTAAATGAATTCTGATTTCTAGATCTTTCACATACCCAATTTCAGATAGTATATTTGTCTCGTTTTATTGCTCCATAGATCGTTGTGGTGTGGCGCAGTCGTAATAGGAGCGATATCGACTCAACGCGCCACACTGCACCACACGAAAAAAACATGTTTCTACGCATATGAAATTCATTGGAGTGATAGCAACAAACCACACGTTACAAATGTGATTCCGCCCTTAGATTAAGAACAACGTTACATTCAATTTAAAAAAAATGTTGATAACTATAGTAAAATACTTACAGTAGATGAACATAATGGCTGTTGATCATTATTAGAAGTTTTTGACGAACTTGTTAAAAAATTAGATATTTTTGGGATTTTCTTTAGTAAATTACATTTTTTCGTAGATTCTTCTGCCTTTCTTTCACGATATTCAGCACCACTGAGTTTATTTCGATATGCACTCATATTTGATTATAAATTTATATCAGAATTGCGACAATTTTACTTGTAAATTTGAATTTGTTTTAAACTGATGAACAAAAATTTTGCATTCCGCAATCACTTCACTGAAAAAAACTGAGAAATTCACTGCCGATTTTTTAGTTTATTTTTTTTTAACGGCCAATAATATTGATCTAAAAAAAATTGCATTGCACCGGCAAATTAAAGGGTAAAGTCGGAATTACCTATATTCAAAATTTTTCATAGATATAAAGGTAAATTAATCCACAAAAATTATCAATTTCAAATTACAGTCAAACTTGGACAACCTTATTTTTTTATAACTCGAACAAAATTATGTGGCAACAACGTTTAGAGTTCAAATCCCATACATTTTTTTCCCTGATAACTCGAACAAAAAAATCGCATATGCATCAAGCAAGTCGAACTTTTTTAGGGGAATTCCCATTTAGTGAGAAGAAATAACAGCATCACGTATGCATTTTAAATTCGAATTTTTGAAGCGAATTTTCATTTCAAAAGAAAACGAGATACTTACCTACATACACACAAAAATAATTATGTAGGTTTAAGAAATTTGACTTTTTTATTACCGACATGTTTCGTTGCTGGTTGGAAGTTGTAAGTACATACATATATGTACATACAGGCAATAATTTTATGTATGTTGTAAATACTTATGTACTACATTAATGTAAAATGTGTTAGACGTAATAAAAGCACAAAATGTGTGTGCATATGTATTTCAGATACATATTGAATTGTTTGATTATTTTAATTTTGAGGAACAATTTGGATAAATCGAAGTCTTGATAAGTCGAGCTTTTATTGTGGATAATAGTAGTTTGAGTTATCGAATTTTGACTGTATTCTAACATTTTACGGTTCTTGATTTTCAGGGTTATCAAAATTTTGCCGCCCCTAAAATCATGCCGCCCCAGGCCCGGGCCTTACGGGCCTAGGCGTAAATCCAGCACTGTTTCCTGTCTGATATAGAACAGATAAGTGGTCGCTGGTTATGATAAGACCGATGATGAATGGAGGCGAACCAGCAGCAACGGCAGAATTTGAATGAACAGCAGCAGTTGCAATTGATGTACCAGCAACAACAACAAAACCTTAGAAGCCACCAAGACCAAAGCACAGCAATTATCAATTTGATTATGAATCTGATGTAAGTTATTAAGAACTTATGAACGAATGAGACGAAGGCCAATGCGAAAATCAAAGGAAAGAGTAATGTGTATCGACGAAAAGTTTTTATTTGAAAAGCCTTTTTTTCAATGTGGACTCTATGTACGTTAAAGCTGGTATTGGGGCGACGATGATCAAGTTGAGCGATGCTGGCTGTACGAACGGCGACAACGAGTGAAAGCGAACGAACGACAAGGCCAAGTGTGCTGAGCAGGCAAAACGAAGAGAAGCGAGGGTGGATGTGGCGAAAGCTTTTAGAGCCGTTTTATTCAGTCGAAGTTGAACTCAACTTGGGGATTTTTAATGTCAACTTGAGAAATTGCTTTTATTCACTCAAAGTTGACTCGCTCAACTTTAGATATTCGGAAGTTGAGAAAACAGAGAGTTGATCAACTTTGAGTTTGCTCAACTCCCTGAAATAGTGGAAGTTGTAGAGCAAACTTGGGATTTTACGTCAAATGTCAAATTTTTTTTTTCTCATTTCTGTTTTTGATTGTGCTAACTTCAAAACAAGTGGTGTAAATAATCAAATATTAATTTTTTAAAACTTAAACAATGTATCGTTCAAATTATTTCTGGGAAGATTGGCCATCGTCTGATTCGGGCAGCGAAGAAGACGAGCGCAATTTGGTCTGTGAAAGACGGCAATACAAGATGCTACCACGTGTTGGGCTCGAAAAATGAGACGATCGCGACTTCATATGTCGTTTTCGTTTCTCAAAGCGGACGACAATGATGGTGCTCCAACTTATAATAAATTCGTTGCCGTACGACGATAGAAGGTATTTTACGCCGAATAAGTTGTAATTTATTGTACCTATATTCCATAGTCTTTTTCTTCTTCGATAGATCGCGTGAATTACGACCAATACCCCAATTATTAATCGTATTACGGTACTATGCACTCGGATCAATTCAATTGGCGGTGGCCGATTTCATTGAAGTAAGCATTGCCACCGTGCATCATGTGCTGAAACGAGTGTCTAGAGCGATTGCCAATCTTTCGCCACAATTTATTCGTATGCCGGAAACCCAATTGGAACTACTGCAAGCAGCACGTGACTTTTTTGCAAAAGCAAAATTCCCGCGAACTATTGGTGCGATTGATTGTACGCATATCCGAATTCAATCACCAGGTGAAACTGACGCAGAGAATTTTAGGAATCGTAAGGGATGGTTTTCCCTAAACGTTCAAACGATTTGTGCTGCGAATTTGAAGATAAACGATATCGTTGCTCGTTGGCAGGTATAGCTCACATGAAAAATATACATTTCAAATCGGTTTTTAATTTTTTATGTGCCCCTTAATAGGGCTCCACGCACGATCAGCGCATTTTCAATCTGTCTAGTTTGAAACAACGATTCGAAAGAGGCGAGTTCAAGCAATTCATGCTTGTTGGTGATTCGAGTTACACTAATACAAGCTATCTTGCGACACCTTTTCTGAATGTCACGAACCCCATCGAAAATTTATATAATGAATCGCAGATTCGCATTCGCAATTGCGTAGAGCGTTCGTACGGCATTTGGAAAAGGCGTTTTCCAGTGTTGGCCACTGGCTTAAAGGGCAGAGTGGAGACTGTACAGTTAATTGCAATTGCTTGTGCCTTCTTCGCAACGTAGCTATTGACGAGAATGAGTCGGAACCACCACCGGAAGTGTACGGATTTTCCGATATGCTAGCCGGCACATATGATCCTTCGGGTACGCCACTGACAATGTCCGCTCTCGATTGGTTCGCACATATTTTCAGCCGATTTTAGATCAAGCTTAAAACAGTCCAATCAATGTAAAAGAGTTAATGCGAAAAGAAAAATAAACAAACTTCAAAAATGTATATGCTTTTTTACATATATTTAAATAAAAATGGTATCAAAATATGAACTTAATCGGAAAAGTATTCTTTTTTTGCTGCTTTTTCGTTCATTGCAAAGGAAGATTTTCACACAAGAAAGTTAAAAATACAAATATGTAGGTACATATTCAGAAACTTACCCGGCCGGGGGGGCAACATTGAATGCTTTTATACCACGGTACCTACCTATTCCATATTAACGAGCCAATCTTCCTCCTCCGGTGTGTACACTACTTTTGGTATTTTTGTTTGGTTTGCTTAGTTTTTTCCATAGCTATTTCCATATTTATATTCGTTTATTTCACTTTTCAAACTTCAAACTCACGCATCGGCGTCTATAACACGAATGTCCCCTTTCGATCCTCTCGATAGGATCTTATACTTAACCTTCATCCCACCCTTGTGTAGAAAACTACACATAAGCTACCTCTTTGCTTGTTTTTTTCAAAAACCACTATTTACTAATTTCTGGAATTTATTATAACCCTTATATTATAAGAAAAACGTATTTCCCATAAAAAAAAGTTTGTGACGGTTGTTATAGTTATAATTACGTTAACTACCTACTTGTGTAGATTTCTACACATGTGAATATTAGTGCATTTCATATAAAATGCCAGTTTCATTGAGTCATAGGTTTCATTAACTAGGTTTGAGTAAAGAACGAATGCCAGCAAAAATATGTAAAGCAAAGAAAAAGTTTTAAGAAAAGCGGTACTGTATAATGCTTATACACAAATGTAAATGAATTAAATTTTAAAGCATATTAAATATATTTTCAAAAAAATGTATAAACTCGTAGGTAACAGTACAAAATATCACGGCTTTTTGTAACATTTAAAAGGAACATCATGAAAACAGAATCGTTTCCAGCACTCTGAATCTGTTTCCTATTTAGCGTTCTTCTTTTTGTCAGTAGGAGACTTTTTAGATCCGGAACACCTGCATAGAACAGCAAATATAGTTGCGATGACAAAACCAATTACACCGAATTTTAGCAGCTGTGACCTATCCATGTTCATCAAATTGTCCTTTATAAAGTCGTTCCTGTAATAGCAACATTAAAGAACACTTCTAAAAGCTAGATTTAACCAAATACTCACATGGGACTAGCAATTGCTGGAACAATATCTGGCTTAGTCCTCTGCAAGTGGATGTTCTGAGCAAATTCAAGAAACTATTTGGAGTGTATTCCTTCGTCCTGTATCGGAAGTATTTGCTTTGACGAATGCTATAAAGGATAATCAAATTTAATGAAATTCATTTAATAACTACACCATGTCTTACAACAAAAACTCAGCAGATTCCTTAACTTTGAATCGCTTAGCGGTCGCAATTCCATATTGCAAGCGATTTATACAGGCAACATTCATCTGTCGCTTTAGAGCAGCACCTACGGCTTCCCAAACAGCGTATAGTCCTTGACAAATGATGCACTCATTGGAGTAACTAAAAAAATATGTACTTTAATTTACTAAAAGAAACAACACAAATATTTTCTAAATTTACAAGACAACAAACCAATCACCTGTGGTTGACCCTGTTGCTGCTTGTGTTGGCTGTTCAAAACTGCTGTCCGACAATTCCTTTACGGCTGGATCTCGATTTTCACCAAAAGTATGCATTATATCTTCCTCAGTGATTGGGCCATGATAAAGCAGCGGAATACCGCGTCGAAAGAAGACCAACGCTGACTCGCGACTCGGATTGTGTATGCTCGTGATATCGCTATTAACGGCTTTCACAACAACAGCTCCAATATGTTCCTTCAGGTCATCTTGAATGTTTTCCAAAATAGTTCCAATTTCATCACACGGCTCGCAATTGGGTTTGGCTAAGGATTCACATAAGCGTGTAATGTTTTCCAATAACATGAAGGTTTTTTTTTTTGTGGCAACTTTACAACAAAGCGATGACGATTCTCCAGTGTTAAATGCACAAGATCGGTGTCGTCCACGTCCTCAATTTGGACTGAGTGCGCTGGGCTGATAAGAAAGCCTATTGCAAGAATAATGCAATTGGTGGAACAATTTCTGGCTTAGTCCTCTGCAAGTGGATGTTTTGAGCAAATGCAATGAAACTTTTTGGAGTGTATTCCTTCGTCCTGTATCGGAAGTATTTGCCTTCACGAATGCTATAAAAGATTAGCAAATTTAATGAAATTCATTTAATAACTGCAACATGTCTTACAACAAAAACTCAGGAGATTCCTTAACTTTGAATCGCTTATCGTTCGCAATTCCATATTCCAAGCGAACTTTATTTTAAATCCTTTCTTTTGATTGCATTTTTCCATGCCGTTCTTCTCTCGGCTGAAAGATCTTGAAGTAGTTTGTCGAACATCAAAGTCACGTGCAGCGTGCTTATGGCAACCCACCACACAACAATTTAACACCATTATTTTATTTTTAATTGTAAAATGTTTCAATTCTTTTGGTAATCTCTCGCCTATTACTGCCAAATGATATTTGATAATTGGTTTCAGCAAATCCAAAGTTGAGACCGACGTATTATGTGTCATCTGTCACAAATATCCCAGGGAATTTTGTGAAACAGCAAGTTGGTCAACTTGCGAATGTCAACTTCCAAACCGAAAGTTGTAATAGTGAAAAAAAAACATTTTTCAACTTGCAGTTCAACTCTTGAGTTGATATCAACTCCGAAGTTAGCAAACTTGGGAGTTATCAGCAAATTGAACAATAGTGAATAAAACGGACCTTAATCTTCTAGTGCAAACGGCGAATATGGATGCGGAGGGGTATAGAGAATAATTCTTTCTTTGTGGATTATAATTTTCTAATGTGGTTGCTTCGCGGATCGCCTATGCGCGTATTGTTTATCGAAGTAATGGATTTGATATAAACTCGATGATTATAAAGAAAAGTACACGTTGTTTCACAAATCAATAAGATTTAAGTGCTAACTACTTTGCATGCAATATAATTCCCATTATTTCTAATGTGCGTGTTCCAAGTGTCACTTCGCAATTAAGCTGGCATTTCGCAATTTGAAGTTGAGCGATTTAAATTTTTTGCACACGTTCGAATAAAGAAAAAAGAGATGGCACATACCTGATAGGTAAGATATTTATACTTATTTGCCTTCTTCTTTCGGATTGAGCCCTCGTTCCGGTTTTCTCTTTGCCTGTGAGAGATATTTCCTTCTGATAAAGACTAGGGTATCCTCCTTACGTCTAGTAATGGTCCTTGAAGGTTGTCCTCCTGTGTAACTAGAACCCGCCTGAGCACTTGCACACGCGACCGTTACCGTATTTTACCGTTACCGTATGTTACCGTGTATGACCGTTACCGAAATAGCTAAGTCTTTGCTCCACGTTTATAGTTTTTGAGAGTTTTTACGACTTTTTAATGCACTTTTTAAATGAAATTTAATCAAAGGCCTCCAATTTTTTACCATTCTATCCGAAGATTGCAGGTTAGAATCCTGTCACGTCGCCAAAATGTGCGGTCGAAGGTTTTTCCGGCCGTTCCTTGGAAAAATTTACTTCGTTTTAAGGAAAATTCCCGCGGATTTGAATTGATCGCAAAGTTCGAATTTTTTAAAAGATTAATTTTCGACGACACAAAAAATTCACTACCCTTGCTAATGTATGAAGTCGAGACTTACAAATGGCGCAGATCAAGCAAAGCCAGCGAAAACGACGAAGAAGAAAAAGAAAGCTCCGATCAGCGTGAAAGTACAACGAACATTTGTCGAACATCAAAGTCACGTGCAGCGTGCTTATGGCAACCCACCACACAACAATTTAACACCATTATTTTATTTTTAATTGTAAAATGTTTCAATTCTTTTGGTAATCTCTCGCCTATTACTGCCAAATGATATTTGATAATTGGTTTCAGCAAATCCAAAGTTGAGACCGACGTATTATGTGTGATCTGTCACAAATATCCCAGGGAATTTTGTGAAACAGCAAGTTGGTCAACTTGCGAATGTCAACTTCCAAACCGAAAGTTGTAATAGTGAAAAAAAAAACATTTTTCAACTTGCAGTTCAACTCTTGAGTTGATATCAACTCCGAAGTTAGCAAACTTGGGAGTTATCAGCAAATTGAACAATAGTGAATAAAACGGACCTTAATCTTCTAGTGCAAACGGCGAATATGGATGCGGAGGGGTATAGAGAATAATTCTTTCTTTGTGGATTATAATTTTCTAATGTGGTTGCTTCGCGGATCGCCTATGCGCGTATTGTTTATCGAAGTAATGGATTTGATATAAACTCGATGATTATAAAGAAGAGTACACGTTGTTTCACAAATCAATAAGATTTAAGTGCTAACTACTTTGCATGCAATATAATTCCCATTATTTCTAATGTGCGTGTTCCAAGTGTCACTTCGCAATTAAGCTGGCATTTCGCAATTTGAAGTTGAGCGATTTAAATTTTTTGCACACGTTCGAATAAAGAAAAAAGAGATGGCACATACCTGATAGGTAAGATATTTATACTTATTTGCCTTCTTCTTTCGGATTGAGCCCTCGTTCCGGTTTTCTCTTTGCCTGTGAGAGATATTTCCTTCTGATAAAGACTAGGGTATCCTCCTTACGTCTAGTAATGGTCCTTGAAGGTTGTCCTCCTGTGTAACTGGAACCCGCCTGAGCACTTGCACACGCGACCGGTACCGTATTTTACCGTTACCGTATGTTACCGTATATGACCGTTACCGAAATAGCTAAGTCTTTGCTCCACGTTTATAGTTTTTGAGAGTTTTTACGACTTTTTAATGCACGTTTTAAATGAAATTTAATCAAAGGCCTCCAATTTCTTACCATTCTATCCGAAGATTGCAGGTTAGAATCCTGTCACGTCGCCAAATTGTACGGTCGAAGGTTTTTCCGGCCGTTCCTTGGGAAAATTTACTTCGTTTTAAGGAAAATCCCGCGGATTTGAATTGATCGCAAAGTTCGAATTTTTTAAAAGATTAATTTTCGACGACACAAAAAATTCACTACCCTTGCTAATGTATGAAGTCGAGACTTACAAATGGCGCAGATCAAGCAAAGCCAGCGAAAACGACGAAGAAGAAAAAAGAAAGCTCCGATCAGCGTGAAAGTACAACGACAAGTGATTTTTTATTTGCCAATAAGATTTTTGTGAAGAGTTGTTTAGTACAAAAGAGTTTTACATAGTTTTAGTACATAATTCATATTTACAAAAATATGGCGATCATTAGTTTTTTGGTGCTAAATTTGAATTTCTGTTCGATAACAATTTGAGTTCAATATTATATTAACTTTATGATATTATGATTTCAAGTGATAGTTTTGGTTATTTTTTAATACAAGAATGAAATAATGAAATAATGATAAGATGTTGTTGATGTTGTTATGTGATCCGACATTCTCTGATCACCTCTATCTTTTATTCAGTCTTAACGTTGATCCTCCATGCCAACCTACCTTCCGCAATCCTCGGAAAACCATTATGGCCCTTATACTGAGAAACTCTACTTAAACGAATTAACTCTGAACTCTTAGGTCCCGCCTGTAACTCCTATGAGCTCGACAGTAAAGTCCTTTAACGAAGCAATGTCTGCATCTCGTCCCCTCGTTCAACCTAGGGGGAAAAAGGAAGCCTCATTGGTGGACCCCTGAGCTGAGACCACTTAGAAAGGATTGCAGGAGACTCTTCAATCTTGCTAAAAGCTCAAAAGCAATAAACCGATTGGGACTCCTACAAGGAATCCGTCAAACTATACAAAAAAGAACTAAGGAAAGCCGAAAGATCGTTATGGAGACTCTTCTGTGGCAAAACAGAAGAATCCTCTGATGCATCAAGGCTAAGAAAAATACTCACTTTAAATCCAACTATGCCTAGCTGCCTTAAGAAGGCAGGCGGCCCTTGGGCGACATCTAGCGAGGAATCGCTCAATCTGCTACTTGATACTCACTTGCCAGGTAGCTCCAATATTACCAGCAATAATAGCCTTAACAGATCATATGCACAGGTAACTTACTTTCACGGTCTGATTACTAGGGACAAGCTGACTTGGGCGCTAGAAAGCTACAAACCTTTTAAGTCCGTAGGACCAGACGTCATAATACCTGCCGAACTACAAATGTCAGTGGATATCAACCTGCCTGTGCTGGAGATGATCCAGAAAAGTTGTCTAGATCTGGTTAATATCCCCCGGGCTTGGAGAGAAGTAAAAGTGGTTTTTATACCCAAGGCTGGGAAATATTCCCATATCAGTCCAAAGGACCTCAGACCCATTAGTCTATCTTCATTCCTCCTTAAAACGCTGAAGCGACTGATTGATATCCATCTTCACATGGACATAAATCCGCAATTGCTGTCTGCGGCTCAGCATGCGTACTGTAAGGGCAAGTCGGTGGAAACTGCTCTTCATTCCTTAGTACGCACTATCGAATACTCTCTTCATCACAAGGAGTACACCATGGTTGCTTTCCTTGAAATAGAAGGCGCCTTTAACAACGTTAACACATCTGCAATCGCAGATTCACTGACAAAACTGAATGTGGATAGCTCGCTTGGTGAACTGATTAATCTACTGCTCACTAGTCGGATTGTCAATTCAAAACTGGGCATAACATCTGCTAGGAGGTCTGTCAGTAGATCTACGCCGCAAGGCGGTGTTCTTTCTCCCATTCTCTGGAACTTAGTGGTGAACAAACTACTGATAAACCTGGAAGGGGAGGGCTGCAGGGTGATTGCATATGCGGATGATGTTGCTATCGCCGTCTCTGGAAAACACCTAACACCATGAAGGAACTCCTACAAAACGCTCTTAACAAGCGAACGAGATGGGCTAATCGATGCGGACTGGGCGTAAACCCCCACAAAACCGAGCTTGTCCTCTTTTCCAGGAAATATAGAATCCCACATATTGACCCTCCCTCTATTAGCGGTATAAACTTAACTTTCTCTGACTAATCAAAATTTTTGGGCTTAATCTTCGATAGGAAGTTAAGCTGGAAACCCAATATACAAGAAAGAGTCAAGAAAACTACAGTAACACTTTTCTCTTGCAACAAAAGCCATTCGGTATACAACCCCGCATCACGCATTGGGTATATACATCGGTGGTAAGACCAATTCTTACTTACGGGGTGGTTGTCTGGTGGCCTGCCCTAGAAAAAGCTATAAATCGCGACAAGCTGGGTAAAGTCCAGCGTTCAGCTTGCCTGTGCATTAGCGGAGCACTCCGTACAACCCCTCCGCAGCACTTGACATTCTGCTACACTTGATACCCCTCGACATCTTTAGCATGCAAAAAGCGGCCTGTTCCGCTGTCCGCTTAAAAGCTACCTACCTCACAGTGGACCGATAAGAATATTGGCCACTCCATTATTCTATACTCCTTTAAGCATCTACCCAGAAACATAGACTACACCATACCCCGTTTGCAGTTCGGAAAAAGCTTCCAAATCACCATTCCTTCCAGATCATTCTGGGATGATGATGCATTTGCGGAGGATAAATCGATTCAGTTCTACACCGATGGATCACAAACTAGTGATGGGGTAGGTGGGGGCGTTTTCACAGAAAAGCTAAATCTTAGCCTCTCTTTCCATCTTTCTGATTATTGTAGCGTGTTCCAGGCGGAAATTTTGGCGATAAAAGAAGCCCTGACGTGGCTAAAGAGGAATGTGATATCCTCAAAGGATATCCGTTTCTTCTTAGATAGTCAGCCCGCGATTAAATCCCTGGACTCAGTCTCTTCAAATTCCATCGTAGCCCTAGATTGCCGCTCATCTCTTTCGGAAATGGCAGAGCAGTTCAACATTCACCTCTGTTGGGTGCCGGGAAATAGAGACATTCCAGGTAACTGTGTGGCAGACGATATCGCCAAAAAAGGAACCGCATTACCTCTTTTACCTGATAAAGGTTCCCTATGCATACCAATCGCTACTTGCAAACTCTTGTTCAACCTATCCGCAATCGAGAGAAAAACCTTAGGTGTACAAGTAGCAATACATGTCTAGCGACTAAGCGATCTGGCCAAAGCTGGAGCTGCGACGTTCTAAGTGTCTATTCTTATTAAACTGACTGCATATTAGCTCCACTATAGGTGTCATTACAGGGCACTGCTTAATAGACAGGCACGCATCTAGACTTGTCGTGTACTCAAACGACTTCTGCAGAAGTTCCATGGACGAGGAGGAGGAGACTATACCTCACCTTCTCTGCACATGTCCTGCGCTCTCCGATAAAATAAATCTCTATCTATGGGATTTGTTGTTCAATGACACAAGGGACTTAGCCAACACTGGCATTGGAAGTCTTTCGCGCTTCATAAGAAGCTCATACTGGTTCAACGAGCAGTGAGGGAAATCCCCAGATCTGTGTGGTACCACAATGGACCTATCATTGGTCTAAGTGTGTTGGCCTTAGCTGACAGCCACGTCAACCTAACCCAACCAAACCTAACATCATTATCTACTCCGAACTACGTCATTTGAAAACAGCAATTGTATTTCCTTATTTTGTTCAAAAAACGGTGTGATTCGTTACTGTCGTTCAAAAGTAAAGATTTTAGAGGTTCCTCCAGCTCACCAAGGGATGGAAGTGAAATTTTGCCACCAGAACAACACATACCCGGAGTTTAATCTTTTCATTTCAGTGCTTCACAGTGTGTACACTTTTTATCCATCCGTCCTATAAGAACTAATCGATGCTTAATATAATCGATCAAAGGGTCATAATCAAAAGCAGCGTCTTAAAATGCCGTTCAGCATTTATAACATGTCGTCTTTGCGATTCTCCATGGGACTCTGCAGCAATCAATCATGCATGATGCTCAGCATCTAAAAGCAAACGTAGCTGAGTTTGATCTAATGTTTCAGCAGCCCTTTGAGATGCGTGACGTTCGGCATCTAATCGACGCCGTGCTTGACTTTGCTCTTCAGTCTAAAGTCAAACGGGTTTGAGTGTGCTCTTCAGACTCTTGGCTTCTAGCAATTTTCTTAGCGCGAGCTCCGTTAGAATTAGCGCTAGCAAGTCGAGAGTGTCCCTATCCCTACTCAATATATGGATATTTTTTTTTTATAATAAGCGCGCACTAAAGGGATTTGTTGGGACCCTTAAAATGTATTAGCTACACAGCGCGGGCGTTAAGGAAATTAGGGTGAGAGGAAAAGGAGAGATGCCGATGCACGTTGGTTTTGAATGTCTGTAAGTTATAATGTGTAGGAAAAATGGAGCGGGGAAGAGCATTCCACATTCGTGTTGTACGGCTGAGGAAAGATTCTTTGAACTTCACTGTACGTCCGAACACAGGCTTGAGGGTGAACTGATGAGCATTCCTTGCATGGCGGGTATTGCGGTTGAAATGTTCAAGGGGAGGAATGCAACTGGCTATTTCGTTTGACCACTTATGGTGGAAATAACGATAAAATAACGACAGGCAGGAGACATTACGACGATGACTAAGAGAGTCAATCGATCTCGCGATGTCTCGGTGGCCAATGAGTTTTATCGCGCGTTTTTGGATCCTGTCTAGTAGCTCCAAATAAGGTATTGGTGCACCGGACCAGATATGAGCGTTGTACTCGAGTTTCGGGCGAATAAACGCCTTATAAATTGTAGCCAGATCAGAAGGGGTGAAATATTTCTTACAACGCTTAAGGAAGCCTAGATATTTCGCGGCGTTCTTGGCGACATCGAATATGTGGTCATTCCAACGAAGGTTGTCATTAACACACATACCGAGTGTTCCGGATTATTTTAACTTTTATTTCTGAGAATCAATTATTCGAATTTGCAAACTGTTATACTTTCTTTTTATTGAATTTTGTTGTTACTTATACTTATCTTTCTGACTCACTGTACTTACTTTAATTTCAATTCCTATGTACTGCTCATGCACCCACCGGTACTTAACATATTAAATGTACATGCCTAACATACCATTCTATCAACGGTAAAACTTGTTGCTTGCCTACTCATGTCGCTGGTCGGGTATTCTCGTCCATTTTGGATCAAAATCATCAACCGGGTAACATCGAACAACAAACCTTGTGGTGGTGCATAGGCAATTTTGTTTGTTCAGTATTTTGCAAATTATAATATATTACAACCTTGAACTCAGAATTGTGCGCTCTTTATTTTTATCGTTGGCTCCATTTCAGAACATTTAGTGGTCCTTCCAAGCCGGATAGTTTCTTGTGAAAAATTCAAATAATAAAGACAGTTCGTGGGTGTAGACATTTCTGGGTTGAATTAAATTGCAATTTAATCAAAGCGCGCGTATTTAATTGATCTCGTGCAACGTGCAGGCTTCTTTCGTATATCGTGCAATTTAATTCTTCTAAGGTTTTCGTGCGAACATTTAAAATGAACAAAATTAAGAAGAAGATGTCGGTTCATAAGAGAAGCGTTACTCAGGCGGCTACCTTTGTAACTAATATATCTGATGCATTTGATACCGAGCTATTAGAGCTCCGATTAAAATCTCTCGAGACCGCGTGAGAACAACTCGGGGAATTGAGAAATGAATTAATCGAATTCGTTGATGATCCCAACTTTGATGACTTAGACACAGACATTTCCGAGTATGAAGAAAAGTATTTTATAGCTCAATCTTCATTGACAAAAACTATTCGCGCGCGTATAGTACCTTTGCGTACGGAACAAACACAACATCAATCGTTTGTCGAAGACATTGCACAGCAGCAAACCTCGTTTTTAAAAACTTTTAAGGATTCGACAAAATTAAAGTCGCTCTCACTGCCAACGTTCCACATCCCGCCCTTTTCTGGGGACTACAAGGATTGGCCCTGTTTTAGGGATCTGTTTTTGGGATCGATTGACGAAAGGGATGACATATCTTCAAGTCAGAAGTTTCGCTATCTTAAATCGCTGCTTCGCGATCGTCCTGCAGAGTTGATAAGCAAAATTCCGGTATGCGACTTGAATTATGTTGACGCTTGGGAACGGTTGGAAAAGCGGTACGATCGTTCAAATCTTATCGTCCACTCCCATATCCAAGATTATTTGTCGCTTCCAACTGTTTCATCAAATAATGTTGGGCTTCTACGTAAGGTTTCTGATGGCGCTGATGAGTGCATAAGAGCTTTGAAAGCACTTGAAGCCGAAGGCCGTGATCCGTGGTTGATCTACATACTACTTCTTAAGCTAGACCAGGAAACCAAGGAGGCGTGGGCTAAAGAGGTAGGGTCGCGTGACAATTGTGTGATAAATGAGTTGTTAGACTTTTTACAACTTCGCTGTGACGCATTGGAGTCTTGCCAATCGCTCAATCGTTTGCATAGTTCACGTGGAAAAAATGCAACTTCCATTCGAGCTCATCTTGTCGAAGCAAAACATGGTTCCTCGCGTTGCCCAATGTGTAATGACGGGCACGTATTGGGTCAATGCTCTAAATTTGTTGCCCTTTCAACTGAATCCCGCCGAGAATTCGTCAAAACCAAATCCCTATGTTTTAATTGTCTCAAGGCTGGACATTCTGCTAATCGGTGTCACTCGTCTTATCGCTGTCGCTTGTGCAAATCCAAACATCATTACTTAGTTCATCCTGAAAATGAAGGCCCATCTACTTCTCAACAAGTGGTAGACGCTGCGGCAGATTCAAATCAATCATCAGACTCGGTTATTGTTAGCAACCATTCACAACCACAGACCTTTAATAATAGACAAACCATTCTACCAACTATAGTTGCCAAGGTTAAGGATATGCAAGGAAATTTTGTTAGTTGCCGTGTTTTATTGGACTCCGGATCCCAGAGCTCTTTTGTTTCGGAGTCATTTGCGCAAAAACTCGGTCTTCCACGGGCTCATGCTCGGATTCCAGTCATTGGGTTGTGCGCCACCGAAGCAGGATACACAAGAGGATGTGTATCAACCAAACTGTATTCGCGAATCAGTTCAATATGCCTTCCAGTTGACTTGTTTGTTCTTTCGAAACTTACTTCAAATTTGCCAACTCATTCTTTAGATTCCTCCTCGTATAAGCATATTCGAAATTTGGATCTCGCTGATCCTTCATTCGATGTATCTCATCCGGTTGACGCTTTACTGGGAGCAGACAAACTTTGGAACATTCTCGATGGGAAACAAATTAAGGGTTCAGATGGTACTCCCGTTGCTCAAGGTACGTCCTTCGGTTGGGTTGTCACCGGTGAGTGCCTTGCTATTCAAAAGGATTTATCGTTGTCTTCGCATCACTGTACACTCGACATTAATCAGCTTTTAAAAAAATTCTGGGAGCTCGAAGAGGTGAGTCCTTGTTCTCATCAATCCGGTGAGGATCTTGCAGAAACTCCTTTTCGCCAAACCTTTTCACGGTCTCCTGACGGTCGTTATATCGTTCATTTGCCGTTTATTGGTTCTACTCCTTCATTTGGCAACACGATTCAAGCTGCTATTTCACGGCTTCATTCAATGGAACGTCGGTTTACCAAAAATCAAGAGCTGTTAAATTCCTACACTCAATTCATGCGTGAGTACCTTGACTTAGGACATATGGAGCGGATTTCTTCAGAGGAGCTGAAAGTAACTTCACCTCATCAATTCTATCTACCTCATCACGCAGTGTTTAAGATGGATAGCTCTACAACAAAATTACGCGTAGTTTTTGACGGTTCATCGAAGGACACCCTCGGTCGTTCGCTTAATAGTACGTTGCTTGTAGGCCCATCAATTCAAAGGGATCTTGTAGGCGTTTGTTTGAGATTTCGGCAGCATCGTTACGTTTTCTCAGCTGACGTTGTAAAAATGTTTCGTCAGATTTTGGTTGACCAAAACCACTCCAATTTCCAACGCATTGTATGGCGTGAAAATCCAGGTGATGAGATTCAACATTTCCTTCTTTGCACGGTCACATATGGAACATCATGTGCCCCGTTTCTATCTATTCGAGTCTTGAACCAACTAGCTCAGGATTATCACAAAGAGTATCCAATTGCATCCCAGGTTGTACTTAACGACGTGTACGTTGACGACGTGATGACAGGCGCTGACTCAGTTGATTCTCTTTTAAAACTTCAATCTGAGTTAGTTGCCCTGCTCTCAATGGCAAATTTAGAACTGCGAAAATGGAGCTCTAACTGCTGGCCTCTTCTTGCTAATTTACCTGCTGAGGATTGTGAATTCACTTTAATTGATACCGAAGGATCTGAAAAATCGGTTAAAGTTTTAGGAATGTATTGGGACCCTTCTCGAGACGAATTCTTGTTCAAAATGCGCTCAAACTTGCCAAAGTTATCCTCGACACGACGAACACTATTGTCCGAAATATCGCGTATTTTCGACCCGCTCGGATTTTTGGCTCCGTCAGTCATTTCATTCAAAATCATGTTCCAAGAACTTTGGACACGCGAACTACGTTTAGGCTGGGATGACCGTTTACCATCTGATATCGCTGAGAATTGGATTCGTTGTCGGAGTGAAATACCCTTCTTTGAGCAGATTCGCGTTCCGAGACATGCATTTTCATCTGGCATGAGTATTGAATTGTATGGCTTCTCAGATGCTTCTTCCGTCGCGTATTCAGCAGTGGTGTATTCTCGCTGTAAACTTTATTCGGGGAACTATCAAATGACTATAATCGCCGCGAAGACTAAGGTTGCTCCACTAAAACCCGTGTCCATTCCGCGTCTTGAGCTATGCGGAGCTCTCCTCCTTTCTCCCTATAATCTTATCTAACCATATGCATATTTCTTCTCTTATTGTGACAGATATCCACCTAAATTATTTGCACACCGGAGTATCTGAAACCTTTGCGATAGTCCGTCAACAATACTGGATACTTGGCAGTCGCAATATTATTCGCAAGGTTATTTTTCGTTGCAAACCTTGTTTTATGCAGCGGCGCCTACGTAGCAACCAGCTGATGGGTGACTTACCTGCGGAACGGATTCAACCAACTCGCCCATTCATCAACTCAGGGGTTGACTATGCAGGTCCGCTAACCATCAAGTTTTCACGTGGCCGAAATCCGAGGCTCTCAAAAGCATATGTGGCGCTTTTTGTGTGCTTATCTACAAAGGCTGTGCATTTAGAGGCAGTGAGTGACCTCACAACCGATGCTTTTCTCGCAGCGTTACGAAGGTTTGTCTCTCGACGAGGAAGGTGTGCCAACATTTACAGTGACAATGGAACAAATTTCCAAGGCGCACGGCGTTGTCTGACAGAAATGCACAAGCTAGTCATGTCTCAACAACATAACAACATCATATCATCAGCACTTGCCCGAGAGAGCATCGACTGGCACTTCATTCCACCTTCTGCTCCTCATTTTGGCGGGTTGTGGGAGGCTGGGGTGAAATCGATGAAATTTCACCTCCGCCGAGTTGTTGGCTCAACTGTCTTAACATTTGAGGAGCTCACCACTGTGTTAAGTCAAATCGAAGCCATTTTAAATTCTCGTCCCTTATGTAGCATTTCTGACGATGATTTGAATACACTAACACCAGCCCATTTCCTTATAGGTGAACCTCTGACCGCTGTTTCAGAACCAACACTCGAAAGCATTCCCCAAAATCGGCTGACACATTGGAATCTTTTGCAAAGCATGGTGCAAGGATTTTGGAGACGCTGGCATATGGAATATTTAACCACACTCCAAGAGCGTAAAAAGTGGCAGCAGTCCAAGCCAAATCTTAAACCTGGCGATTTAGTCGTCATTAAGGAACCTAACCTACCTCCAACTCAATGGGTTCTTGCTAGAGTTGAAGATGTGACACCTGGTGCAGATAACGTTGTACGAGTCGCCACTGTAAGAACCGCCAAGGGCACTTTCATTCGACACATTACAAAGCTGGCACTACTTCCTGAAGCCTGAACCATTGTTCCAGAGGGGCCGGGATGTTCTGGATTATTTTAACTTTTATTTCTGAGAATCAATTATTCGAATTTGCAAACTGTTATACTTTCTTTTTATTGAATTTTGTTGTTACTTATACTTATCTTTCTGACTCACTGTACTTACTTTAATTTCAATTCCTATGTACTGCTCATGCACCCACCGGTACTTAACATATTAAATGTACATGCCTAACATACCATTCTATCAACGGTAAAACTTGTTGCTTGCCTACTCATGTCGCTGGTCGGGTATTCTCGTCCATTTTGGATCAAAATCATCAACCGGGTAACATCGAATAACAAACCTTGTGGTGGTGCATAGGCAATTTTGTTTGTTCAGTATTTTGCAAATTATAATATATTACAACCTTGAACTCAGAATTGTGCGCTCTTTATTTTTATCGTTGGCTCCATTTCAGAACACCGAGAATGGAAAGTCTTTCGGTTTCAGCGATGTAAGTGCCATTCATAGATAATGGCAGTGTGTGCGGGTTTTGCTTTAATGCCAGGAGACAGCATTGAGTTTTGGAAGCATTAAATTCCACTCTATTGGGTTTACCCCACTGAGTTATGCTGTTAAGATCGGAATTTAATGAACTTAACATACGTTGCCGTTCCGGTTCCACACCCGAAGATGAGGGGCGTGACCCAAGAAACGAATATGAGAAGCTGAGGGTACTGTCCTCAGCAAAGGAATGGATTGGATTAGAAGTAACAGACAGGAGATTATTTATAAAAATGAGAAAGAGAGTCGGGGACAGAACAGAGCCTTGGGGGACACCAGCATTTATTTGGTGAGTTGCAGACTTGAAACCGTCCAAAAACAACTTGAATTGAACGGTCCGAAAGGTAATTTCTAATCCATTGCAGAAGAGTATCATCGATTCCAAATGTATTTTCGACAAGAGAGCTTGATGCCAAACTCTGTCAAATGCATTTGAAATATCAAGCGCAACGATCTTACTTTCACTACCTTGATGAAGAGATTGGTTCCACTTTTCGGTTAGATATGTCATCAAATCACCAGTGGACCTGTTGCTACGAAAACCATACTGCCGGTCATTAAGAAGTTTTCGCGATTCAAGATATTTCATTAGCTGACGTTTCCATGACCTTAGAAAGAAGGGACGTAAGTGCAATTGGTCGGTAGGAGGAGGGAGAAGAAGATTCGTCTTTTTTGGTACAGGCTGGACAAATGCTGTTTTTCATCTTCCCGGAAAGAGTCCTGAAGAATAGGACAGATAGAAAAGCTTACGCAATAGTTTTGCCAGCGAAAAAGAACACCTCTTCAGAACGATAGGGGAAATACCATCTGGACCAGCGGATTTGTGAGCGTCAAGATCTTGAAGTACTCTAGCCACTATACGAGTGCGAAAGTGGATTGGTCCCATGGAGAATTCTACGCGCTAGAGTACAGGGGAGACAAAGCACAATCTGGGAGCGTTGAGCTGACTGCAAAGTGAGCAGCAAGCAGATTGGCCTTATCTATAGAGCTGACAGCTGGAATGCCATTGTAAATGAGTGTCGGGACAGATGATGAGGTCGAATTCTTGATGTTTTTAACAAATGACCAAAAGTTTTTACTACCCGTTGGACTTTGTAGTATTTTTTGCCTCAACTTTTGGTCATAGGAGAATTTGACACGATTAATGTGGGCATTGCAGTCATTTCTGGCTCGTTTAAACTTTTTACGGCTTTCCTCAGATGGGTTGGCTTTGAATAGCCGAAAACTTACCTCTTTTAACCTGATAGCCTCTTTGCAGCTCGAGTCACACCACGCGTTAACCTTGGGTTTGATACTTTTAATCCTGTTAGGGATAAAAGATTTCATGCCCAGGTGAATTATGTTTCTGACCATATCAGCAGCAGCATCCACGTCGCTGTCGAGGAAGCACAGCGATCAATTACAACTCTTAAAGAAACCGTTTAGTTTTTTCCAATTGGCTTTCTCGTATTGCCATACGGTTCTTTTTGGAGTTTGTTCTTTAACTATGTGGTTGGAGTACGAGAAATTCGTTGATATGATACAATGGTCTGACGAACCTAGAGGCGAGAATACGTTCAAAGCGTATTTATCGGGGTGAGAGGTAAGAAACAAGTAAAAAGTATTGGCAGTTTGGCTGCTAATGTCCGGTATTCGTGTCGGCTCATTTACAAGCTGATTCAGGTTATTTACCTCAGCAAAGATCTCGACGTACCTTACTTCGGGTGATGTCTGACCAGAATGTCGAAGCCAGCCTGAATTCTGTATATTGAAATCGCCCGCAATAACGATTTCAGAACGAGGATGAAGGGTCACAATTCTTGTAATGGAATCGGACACGGCATCAAACTCATTATAAGTTGAATGTCTGTCCAAGTTGGGGCTTCTGTAAATAAAACAGTAGTGGATTAATTGCCTACGGACATGAAATTTGAACCAAATGAAATTAAATTCCGGATTGGAACACTGACCATACTGGGGCTGAAGTTGGTAGGCTACGTCACTACGTATATAAACGGCGATATCGCGATGGGGAATGAATAATGGCACTAAGTTGTACCCAGGTAGACTAAACTCTATTAAATCAGAGCCAACGCTAACCTGGGTTTTACTAAGTACCAAAACAGCTGGTTTGTTATGAGAAACATGGGCGTATAATGAAAAAAAAATTTTCCTCAACCCACGAATGTTGCTGACATCCACAACGAAATTCCTACACATTAGAAAATACAAACATAAAAGAAAACACAACTCGGACGCTAACTAAGCATAAGCCGTGAATTGAAAACATACGTTAGATTTCCAAAACAATCTACCGCAGGTGTTATGCCCGTACGGTAATTTGTTTTGGTCCACCAACAAAATCAACAACTCACGACCCCGCTATTAGCCCGATGCTGCCTTTACCCAAGCATTGCAAGTGCCCAAACGATAATCGAACGACACATGCAATAGTCAAGAAAGAGCAACAGTTGTTTTTAAATCATGGGCTGTACAATCAAGGCTATCTCACGTCTTACAAGAGGTGGCTTTTGGTATAACTCGCACTGGAGTTTTGATGAACTTGCGCAACGGTTGTCCTTCGACTCCTGTCTTATGGATATGCCGTCTGATGCGATGACACCGGAACTTCGGCTAAAGCGCAAATACGAGGTCGACTTTCCTCGCGTCCAGGACTGGCTCTGGCCGGACTCTGAACCTGGAAGGGAATGCAGTCGAATCTTTACGGATGGCTCCAAAACCGATCAACGATCTGGTGCTGGTGTCTTCGTGGAGAGCGATAGCGTTAGACTTTTCTTTCCGTTAGGCAAACATGCGTCAGTCTTCCAAACAGAGACTTATGCTATCCTAATGGCCATGGACTATGTCACGAGGAACAGGTGGAGGGGGCGAAGTATCTGCGTCTGTAGCGACAGTCAGGCTGCGCTTAAGGCCTTACTCAAACCCTTAACTACCTCCAAAATAGTACGTGAATGCAAGATATCTCTGAATTCGGTCGGAAGGCTGAATTCACTTAAACTTGTCTGGGTCCCGGGTCATAACGGGATCACGGGAAATGAGATCTCCGATGAACTTGCTAGACAAGGCTCAGAGGGGGACCTCTCAGGACCTGAACCAGCGATCTGTCTGCCTGCGTCCTCGGTCAGGGCTTCCATTGACGGTTGGGTTTCCTATGAACACAATCGCCGTTGGCATGACTCTCCAGGATGCAGACAGACTAAGCAAATGCTCCCCGACGTCTGTGGGAAATCCGCGGCATTCTTGTTGTCTCTCAACAGAAAAGACTGCAGACAGACTACTGGCGTTCTTACGGGACACTACGCTTTTGCCAAACACCTTAAGGTGCTAGGCCTAAGCGACACCACCATCTGCGAAGCCTGTGGAGAAAGCGACGACACTGCGGAACATTTCGTCTGTGATTGTCCTGCTTTTGCTCGTATCAGGTGGCAGGTATTTGGTGCGGATATGGTGAGTGCTGTAAACCTAAGCTCCTTATCATTGAAGCGCCTTCTCGTTTTTCTTAGAAAAACGAGTAAATTCCCACAGTAAAATGTGGTGTGTCTGCCTGGCAGTACAATGGACCAGTATTGAGTCTGAGTGCTCCAGTGCAGAAAGTTTCACACATCCCGACAAAAAAAAAAAAAAAAAAAAAAAAAAGAGCAACAGTGATGAAGTGGGATGGGGGACGGAGGGATACCCTACGCTGTTGCCTTTTTTTCGCTTTTGTTTTTGATTTTTTTGTTTCAGCACTGCCACCGGCACTGGCTCTATGTGGATTTATTTTTTTTGCTTGTTCACACACTGCGCGATTTTGTTGTTGTTTTTTTTCGCGAACTGTATTGGCCGGTGTGCATATGTTTGACGATGTACTGGCACCGAAATTGCGATAGAAAAAGTAACAGGTCCGCACGCGACGGGGAGCAATCAGCAACTCCAACTCTGGATACTCTGAGTGTGACTCCCTCTCAATCTCATTTACATTTCATACCCTAAATTTATCAATCCCATGGCCATGCGCCATAAAAAGCAACACAAACTGCAAAAGGTGCATAAAAAAAAGAAAGAAAAAGCACATTGCACAAAAGGTACAGGTAGAGAAACAGATTTGTGCCGCACACACACACAAACTTTCCTCCACTCAACCCTGGTAAAATCCAACGATCTAGCTTCAATCCAACATTTTACTTTATTAAATTGTATAAAATTTATAGTTTAATGCTTATTGTTTAACTTCAGGGTAACCTACAAAGATGATTTATATCTTAAAATCTTTGTACATAATTGAACTTTATATTAAAAAAAAAAACCTATTTTATTTGGATGAGTCATTCCAAAGCTGAGATCTAGAAAGCATTCGAGAGTTACAACTTTTCTTAGATATCAGCTTAGATCTCTGCTTCTGGACAGCGAATGAAGCATTTTCCCGCGGTAAAAAGTAGCCTATGTCCACTCTCAGTATTATTTGTACGGTTAAATCTAGACACTAAAATAAAATACATTTTTGCACTTTGAAACTACGTTGGCTACACTTTTAATGTTACAAGTTAATTTCAATGTTAAAATTAATACGTTTCACTTTCAAACGATATTGACTTTATTTAGAATTACATCGCCTATTTAGATAAAATATTTTTATACGTGGAAATAAAAACGCCTTAACACGTTCGCTGCCGCCATAGAAAAAAATTGTCTACTCTGTGTGCCATAAGTGTGTTTTTGTTCAAAAGTGTTCGTTAGTTATATATTAACTGTGCTGTGTTTTTTGTTTTGTGTTTTGTCAAATTATTAACTGTTTTTTAGGTGTGACTACCGGCGGGTCACATGGCACCTGTCGTAATTGAAACATATGAGGTGCCGCGTGACCTGCCGGCGGTCACGGTTATTTTCTCCGTTATGTGCTTTTTTTGTGAACATCTCGCTTATCATTTACAGGAATCAGTTAAAATAAACGTGTTCAGATGGCAGCCCATAATTTTCCTATAAGTTCTAACGTATTTTACGGAAATCGTAATCGTGGTGACGATTCCTTTAGATGCTCGAGGACAGCGATCTGGGTAGAAAAAATATATTTCATGGGGAGTAAAACACAAACAACAATGTCATTAAAAAACATTCTTTGTGTTTTTTTATATTTTTTTTCTTGTATGTATATATTTTTGAAAAAAACTTGTATCTTTAAAGATACATGAACACTCACGGCTAAAACACATTTGAAGTAACAATTAATAGGAAGCGTTTTATACACTCGAGAGCAAATAAACCGGGCCACCCGCTACGTTCAAGCTCTGATTCGATTTTCTTTAAAAGTATAACACATACGTACAATTAAAAAGCTGGTGTCTACAGAAAGTGCTTTTCATGTCAATTAAATTGATTTTAAATGTATTCTTAAGTACCGTTAACTCACATTGTAATCAAGCAAGAAACACAATGCTAACGATTTTCTTTGTTCTGTCTAGATTTCGCGATTACCGTTATTTTTTCTACAATAAGATTAGTCAGTGTCTGTTATAATTTTTTTATATTTAGTCCAGTGTTCGCTCAGCCGCGTTTATTTTTTTTTATGTTGTTAATAATGGAAACGACACCTCAGGAAGCAGCTCAAGCTGTAGCACTACTTCAAGCAGGCGTTGCGCAACGTTAGGTCGCTCGAATACTTCAAATTAGCAGATCTTCGGTGCAACGAGTTTACAGAAGATACCTATAGACTGGGGCATTCGATCGACGTCCAGATACGAGCAGACCTAGGGCTACATCAGCAGCAGATGATCGGTTTATTAAACTTACTGTTCTGCAAAATCGCTGCCTAAATGCAGTTAAATTCCAAACAAAGTCTGCCGAACGAATATCAAGTGTTCATAACTTCAGATACCGTCAGAAGGAGACTTTTTGAACAGAACCTGGCTCTAAAGAGAGCTGCAACAGGCCCAGCATTAACCGTAGCCCACCGACGGGCACGCCTTAAATTTGCTCGAGAGCATAGGGACTTAACGTTGGAGCAGTGGGGTAATGTACTCTTTACTGATGAGTCTAGGGTGAGTCTATTTGTAAGTGATCGACGTCGGAGAGTATATCGTCGCGTTGGTGAGTGAAGTCATCGTCAGGCTTGTGAGGTAGATGAATGCAAGGATGCTGGCAGTTATCCAAGCAAGAGGAGGCAATATCAGATATTGACCAACATTTTTTTTTAAATTTTTTCTTTGTTATTGAATTACATTTTTTTCATTTTAGGATTGTATTAATTAACACAACTGGAAAACGGCTCTTTTTTGTATAACCTTAAATAAACACTGAATTTATTGAATAATCCCAATGAGTTTCCATACATTTTATTCAACATATAACGCTTTCTCTGTAGGTACTACTTTTTTAGTTGTATGTTTTATACTTTAAAAAAAATCGAATCAGAGTTTGGACGTAGCGGGTGGCCCGGTTTATTTGCTGTCGAGTGCATAATGGTGAATTAGTGTTGAGGAAACAATTTTTTGTTTCATTAATTGAGAATGCGTCTTAGCCATACTCATTTTCCATGCCTTAACTATCTTTCTTTACCATTTCGAATAATCATTATTTTTGACTAACTGATGTTGAATTTAAGGTTCCACGTTGAGCAATATTGGAGTAGCCTGTTTACTAAAATTTGCATCATCGTCGGGGATTCGGCCAAAATGACAAAAAACATCCGCGTAGAGCAGAAGCTTTATTTGTAACCCGTCGAATACGTTTATGCCATCATTTAAAAAAGTTTTCAGATCATCCAAGGAAAAGTGTGAAGAGGAGTGAACTCAAAAGACGGCCTTGCTAAACTCATATCTCTGATTCGAACCAGTTGCATAATTCGATCCTGTTCCATAGAGCAGCAGTAATGTCCTTGTAAATGGCAGTACCAAAGTAATGCATTCATTCACAACTCTGCTATATGCGTTACAGCAATAATAAAAGAGGCTTCGAAAAAGCACACAACAGAAATGTCAAATTGTCACTCCAAACAACAAATCTAAAAATGCGTCAATTTAGCAGCCATTAAAGAAATTTTAGAAATCAATACTGAAATCTAACGGGAAACGTATTAAAGGTGTTTCAAAACACTTTTAACCACTTAAAAACAGCGAAAACAATAAGATAAACAGTCAAGCAGACGGACAAAAAGACTGGACGACACAATGCAAATTCTTTCTCCCTACTCTTATAAAATGCAAATTCTTTCTCCCTACTCTTATAAAATTTATATATGGCTAACATTCATATGTCACAAGATAAAGGAATTTGAGTGAAAAAGGCACAACAAAGTCCCGCATAAGCTAAAGTCTCTTGAACTATACGTTTCTTCAAGGACTCAGGAAAGAGATACAACCAAACTTTAAGTAGGGTTTCCAGAGACTATCATTTCTTCTGGAAGGGTTGAGTCTCCCCTAAACTTAGATGGATCTGCATGGAAAACAAGATTTGACTTTTGCTACAAAACTTTTTCAAACACGGAAGGTTTGTCATTAGCTTTCAAATTACAAAAATCTTAGGAAATGAATCCCAACGAATTTTACTAAAGTTGAAGCAGTAGATAAAGTAAAAGCAACAGGATCTATATCGCCAAAGCCTCCCTGATCAACATAACTTAGCACATTTAGGAATGTGTCATTTAAAGACACATTAATGTCAAAATCCTCTTTCTTATGATTCTCGTCCAATTGATCCTGCTCACCTTCATCAACATCTTCATGCTCTAGGTCACTCTCAATTACCATAGAAAATAGTTCATCCACCTCTGATTACGCCTGAAGCTCATCACCATCATCATCTGAATTATCCGTGCTATAGTAGCTTATATTTAATATCAAAGCACTAACTTTAGGATCAATCGTCCTGACACCATAGGTAGGTACATTTAAGTAAAACCTGCCATGGTAACAAAAACCACTAAAATCTAAAAATTCTTACTTAAGCAAAAAAAAAAAAAAAAAACACATCAAAACGCAACAATAGTCTAATTTTATGTACGCAAGCCTCCATTTATAAAATTATATAACGCACATTGCACAACCAAAACTTGTATAATTTACTGAGCTCAACCACAACTAGAGAGAACAATAAGAAGCGACATAGTCAAGTTACATTTACGACACTATCCGGTACATTTTGCGTTTTTCCGAATCGCCCTTCACAAAGCTTGTCTTCATGCTAAAAAAAACCTGGTGAAATGTTCAAAGAAATTAATTAATTAAAATCGTTTTTGTGATATTTTTTTCAAAATTCATTTCGAACTTGTAATTTCTCGATTGCAACTATAATTTGTGAGAATGAAGGCTGACAATTATTTTGGGTAGGATTTGACTCAATTATTAATAAACTCTCTTAGCTGTCGAGCTTATATTTACTGAAATAAAATGATTAAATGGTTGTAAGGATACTCTGGGCGTTTAAAGAAAAAAAATCAAATACGATTGTATTAAGTTTTTTGTTCCATTTTTCCTTCAGTGTAGAACACTTCTTAGCCTCATAAGCCCTCATCCAACTCGTTAAACTGTTCGCACCTTTTCTTTCTTCATTTCCCAAGATTTTTGAGTTTTCTCCCTAAATCAATAGAGCAAACAATCGGGATCGCAATATTTCGAAATGATATTTTACATATTGTACATTAACCACCTTAATTTCCTTAGGCTTAATTTATTGACCCTCCTCTGAAAACGGCTAATAGAGTATTAGCTAAAACCGGCATTAAGTTATTTGCGTCATTAACAACACACCATTAAATTTTTGAGTCACTCAGTCTCCATTAATTCAATGGTGCGCCTTTAATGACGATTTAAACGAGTCTGAAAAGAATTCCCGGGGACTTTTACATCATTCTGACTTTAAACTTAAATAAGATTTTCACACAAAAATATAAAAAAAAACAATACATTTTGGGGGTTCCCCATACTTAGAACTTAAACTCAAAAAAAATCTTTTCATCAAAGCCATACGTATGGGGTATCTATGGATAGGTCTTCAAAAATGATATTAAGGTTTCTAATATCATTTTTTTCTAAACTGAATAGTTTGCGCGAGAGACATTTCCAAAGTGGTAAAATGTGTGTCCTCTCCCCTGTAACTTCTAAAATAAGAGAATGATAAAACTAAAAAAATATATGATGTACATTACCATGCAAACTTCCACCGAAAATTGGTTTGAACGAGATCTAGTAAGTAGTTTTTTTTAATACCTCATAAATCGTAAACGGCAATTTACCTTTCCTTCAATCAACTGAAATATAAAAAAAACATTTAATTTCATAAACATAAAACTTATGCGTAAACCGTTCAAAGTTACAACGAACTACAAGAACTTTTATATGATGTTACTTGCTGCTACGGAACCCTTTATGGGCGAGTCCGACTCGCACTTGGCGGCTTTTTTTTTGCTTGTCATTTGCAAAAGTAAACATTTTTAGGAGGCGGTTTTAATTTGGCCCGTTTCTCTACCTGCAGCAACAATATAAATTATCTACATATATATTTATTGACCACAAGTTTGAAATGAATTATTCAGAAATACTTCATATAAGTGCACATAGGATGGGTTCCCAGCGGGAAATAACTCTTAGAGTTCGAGGTTTAATCTCTTCCTCCAAAGCCGATCAATGCAAACGGGATCAAAAAACAGTAAGCAGTGTATAATACTCGTATGTACATAATAACAAGATCGGATGATTTGCATTTTGCAAGCATTTTTGTTACGAAAATCACTTATATGTATTAGTGAAAATGGGGTGGGTTCCCAGCGTTCCCAGTTCCCAGTTTAAAAGTTAGGTCCAGACAGCAGAAAATTTTGAATTGAATGAACAAATTGTTAATGTCCTCACAAATTTAATTTAAATTGTTCCAAATAAGAAACGACTGTATTCCATGTACTGTATAAGTATATTATACCTTCATACAAATTAAATAGAAGTCATAGACCAATGCAATACTTAAATCAGATCCACGTGACTCCATTGTTGGGTCATTTGATAATATTGATTTTTAGCTCCTGCTATAAACTTTTTTTTTTGTGTTGTTTGCTGTTTCTACTGCCACTGAAACATGTGCGGTTGCTTAACCCAAAATCACTCAATTCTATGGCGCAATCAATCACAGATCAGAGTTTGGCTGAAATTGCCAGGCCACAACATTCGACAAGTCTGCCTGTAGATAAAATCTCTTTAGTCGATTCTCCATTGGTGGCGTTTCCAGTGGATTTCGTGGTGGATAAAAAAACGGGCGAGATGTAAATTTCCGATACAGGGTATCTACGTAAATATTCCACTTTAATATCTAAGATATAAAGGATAATAGAATTTCGGCTATTTGTATAATAGGAATGTGCGATTACATGAACCCTGGAGGAATTTAAAGCGAACAACTGCTTACTGCTGTATATTGGATTCCAATAAATATTTAATTGAATTCCGAAATTATATATGGATACGAAGGAAATATTTTCAACACTAGCATCATTTTTGTTCAACTAGGCAGGCATCTAATTACAATAACGCGAAATGAAAAATAAAAATTAAAAAAATTAACTTAGCACACTATTTTCTTAATATTCAGAAAATATACAAACACTTCTAAGCAGTTAAATTGAGTGCGCTCCACATAATAAAAGACATTTGAGCAACTGAAATGTTGGTTGGTTTCATATCCTATTTGATTAGTTTTTTTTTGGATTTTCCTTGTAATTGCTGTTTCTTTTTCCACGCTTCAATTATAACCTTTATAGAAAGTAAGAGTCCCGCATTATCCTCACAACAACTTACCTCCTAAACCATATGCTCTTCTATGTACATACTGAAAGTTTCTCCATATTGCGAATTCATGAAGTCCCAGTGGTAAGGTTGGTTGAGCAGACAACACGTGCTTGCGCATTCGTTAGTTTTGAAAAGATTTTTACATAATATCTGTGTATATAGACTTTATAGTATTATCATAACATGTAGTATTTATCCCCAAATCAGGTAACAAACCTAGTGAACTACCTAAATCCTATCGTCCCATAAGCTTGACATCGTTTTTCCTGAAAACAATGGAAAGAATAATTGACGTTCATATCAGAGAACGCGTAACTATTAGCATGCCTCTACACCCCTGTCAATATGCGGATAAAAGCGATGCTCGAAAGTCGGAAAATCACTGCTTCGTCAGGACAGACTTTAGTATCAGTATCAGCTATAAAAGGATGGTTGGGTGCTGTAGAACGAGGGTAGACTCTGATTGGCGTTAACTTGGCAATGCCCAGTGTTGTAACTCTGACTACACATCAAATGTGCTTATTTTTACCTCCAAGTGGTAACCATCGGGTACTGGTCTCATCCAACCGGATTTGACTTGCTAAACGATAAGTGCGAGTGTTGATAACACGACGAAAAACAGCAACACTATAAACACCCTGGTGAGAATGGCACGGATGAATACCCGGCCTGCTGTCCCAGGCGAACTTTGATGAGCTGCTCTGACATATTCGGACAACAAGTTGTCTAGGAATTTCAAGGGTTAGTCAGGCCCCTTGATTAGAGATGGTGGCGGATGAACCGAAAGGCCAACGGCAGCGCTCAATCCCGTAGTGGATACTGATGGCCCCGTGTCCTAGGGGTATCTAATAAATTGGAACTGGCCCTCCAGGTTGGGGGTTGTGCTTTGGGTTAACTACCCACCCACAGAAAAAAAGATTGTTACGAAGCAACCAATAGCCTCGGAAAGGACTGATTTTATTGTTGACGACCTTGCTAAACGAAAAAAGGACAACGACGTTCGTATCTGCACCTGGAATATGAGAACATTAAACAGGAGAGGTGCAGGCGAACAACTAGCGGAAGCCCTAAACTGCTACAAAGCAGACATTACTGCCATCCAGGAAATATGATGGGATGGGCCGGGCAAAAAGAGGATGAAAAATTGTGACATCTACTACGGACCGTGTTATAGTGAGCAGAAACAGCGACTATTCGGATGCGGATTTGTTATAAGTGCCAGACTTAGGCAAGAAGTCTTATGTTTCCAAGACATTAGTGAACGCATAGTAACAATCCGCATCAAGGCCAAATTCGCCAACATAAGCCTTATATGCGCTCACGCTCCGACACGGAAGAAAAAGATGATATAGCTAAGGATTGCTTCTACGAGCTCCTTGACAAAACCTATGAGCGACTACCGAAGTACGATGTTAAAATCGTGCTGGGAGATTTTAACGCAAAGCTAGGAAGAGAAAACATCTTTAGAAGTATTGTCGGAAAACATAGCCTACACGACAACACGTCTGGTAACGGACTTAGGCTAATTGATTTCGCTACGGAACGAAATGCCACTATAGCCAGCACACGGTTTCCTCACCTCGATATCCATAAGGGGACATGGCGGTCTCCAGATCAACGAACGGTCAACCAAATTGATCACATTGCGATAGATAAGAGGCACGCATCCAGTATTTTGGATGTCCGAACATTCCGAAGAGCTAACATCGACTCGGATCACTACCCTGTAGCAGCCAAGACAAGAATGCGGATATCCACCACGCCACAACAATCCAGAAATACTGTGAAAAAATTTAATGTCGGAAGACTGCAATCGCAAGAGACCGCCAAAACCTTCGCACAACGCGTATCCCTTAACCTCTCGATTAACACCATACCACCAGCATCGAATGTCGAAGAGCAATGGCAACGATGCCAACAGGCCATTAGATCAGCCGCAACTGATGTGCTAGGTTTCTCGCGCCCACCAGCAAGAAACCCCTGGTTTGATGAGGAATGCCGACAGATGCTCGCAGCCAAGAACGAGGCCTATAAGGCTAAGCTGCAGGTGAAGAGGAGAGCTGCCATTGAGCTCTATAGGCACAGAAGAAGGGAAGAACATCGGCTTTTCAGCAAGAAGAAAAGAGAGCAAGAAAAGCGCGCGATCGAGGATATAGAGAGGTGCCACTCCAGGAACGATGTTCGCAAGTTTTACCAAAGTGTAAAACGTCAAAGCCAAGGATAGAAGGCTCGAACAGAATCCTGTCGAGATGAACAAGGAAATATTGTAGTTGAGACACAGTCGATGCTGAGGATATGGAAGAACCACTTCTGCAGACTGTTAAACGGCGATGACGAACAACATTCCGCTGTCAGGCAGAACGAACCATTCAATATTGGCAACGACAGCGAAAACTGCCAACCACCCGACCTGAGTGAAGTGAGGATAGCAATATCTAAACTCAAGCTTAATAAGGCTGTCGGAAATGACGGCCTTCCCGCTGAGCTCTATAAGGCCGGCGGAGATGACTTGGTAAGTAACATCCACCAACTCATAAGCCAAATCTGGTCGGATGAAAATATGCCTGAAGAATGGAACCTCAGCATCGTTTGCCCGATCCACAAAAAAGGAGACCCTCTGAACTGCGCCAACTACAGAGGCATAAGTCTCCTCAACATCGCCTACAAGATCCTATCTGCCGTAATATGTGAACGCCTGAAACCGTTTACCAACAACCTGATTGGCCCTTATCAGTGTGGTTTTAGGCCAGGAAAGTCCACAACCGATCAAATTTTAACACTTCGGCAGATCCTGGAAAAAACTCAAGATGTCCAAATCGATACCCACCACCTATTCATCGATTTCAAAGCCGCATATGACAGCATTTATTGAGACGAGCTGTACAGTGCCATGTCTAGTTTTGGTATACCGCCCAAACTCGTCCGTTTGTGTAGGATGACGATAGAGAATTCTCGCTGCTCTATCAGGGTCGGAAACGACCTCACCGACACATTCGATACCAAAAAAGGATTTAGGCAAGGCGATGCGCTGTCATGTGACTTCTTTAATCTGATTCTTGAGAGGATTGTGCAAAACTCCAAAGCCAACACCAGAGGCACAATTTTCCAAAAGTCGGTGCAACTACTAGCATACGCTGACGATATTGACATCATTGGTAGGACTCAACGTGATGTCATAGCCACGTTTGCTAGAAGGAAGCGGCGAAAATGGGTCTAGCAGTAAATGATGGTAAGACTAAGTATATGCTGTCATCACGAAAGGACTCACAACATCGACGAATTGGACAGAACGTCACCATTGACAGATATAACTTTGAGGTAGTACGGGACTTTTTCTACCTCGGCTCCGCTATTAACTCTGACAAGAACATCTCGTCAGAAATTAAACGAAGAATTACTCTTGCCAACCGCTGTTTCTTCGGGCTAAGACGGCAATTTAGTAGTAAAGCCCTCACTCGAACTACTAAGGAGATCCTATATAAGACCCTGATCATCCCAGTCCTGCTCTACGGCGCTGAAGCATGGACCGTATCAAAAGCGGATGAAGAAATCCTTGGTAGATTCGAGAGGAAAATTCTTCGAAAAATCTTCGGTCCCGTTTGCGTTGACGAGCTATGGAGACGAAGATTCAACCAAGAACTATACGAGCTGTACAGCGACATGCCCCTGGTCAAAAAACTCCGCATTGGACGTTTAAGATGGCTAGGACATGTAGAACGAATGGACACCAATACTCCGGCTCGCAGAGTCTTCGATTCCCAGCCAGACGTCGGACGCAGTAGAGGAAGACCTCGCCTTAAGTGGAGCGCACAAGTGGAAACCGACCTCAACCAACTTGGAGTGCGCAACTCGAGGCAGTTAGCTAAGGACCGGGCTAATTGGAGAGGCATGTTGGTTGAGGCCCAGGTTCATTCCGGACTGTAGCGCCACTTAAGTAAGTAAGTAAGTATCAGCTATAAAAGGCTGTCCACAAGGAGGAGTTTTATCACCCCTCCTGTGGTCTTTGGTCATAGATGACCTACCTCAAAAACTAAGTAATTTAGGCTACGACATAATAGGGTATGCCGATGACTTGGTCATCATTATTAGGGGCAAAGAATCAAACGTAGTTACTTCACGTATGCAAAACGCCCTTAAAATAGCTATAGACTGGTGCGTCAAGGAAAATCTCTCCATAAACCCCAGTAAAGCTATCATAGTTCCTTTCACAAAAAGAAGAAATCTCAGCTTAGCCCAGATTTCACTAAATGGCACGACCATTGAGTATTCCGATGAAGTCAAATATCTTGGAGTAATCCTGGACAAAAGACTAAACTGGAACTCTCACATCAACAACAAAATCACTAAAGCTAACAGAGCTTTATGGGCCTGTCGGCGCACATATGGCAGAACCTGAGGAATCTCTCCAAAGATTGTCCACTGGATCTACACAGTGATGATAAGACCCATTATAACATACGCCTCCATTGTATGGTGGACAAAATCCACACAAAAGGTCACAATAGAGAAGCTCAAAAAGGTACAACGGCTTGCGTGCCTTGGTATCTCCGGAGCCATGCGAACCTGTCCAACGGCTGCCATAGAGGCAATAACAGGTATTACACCTCTCCACATATACATTCAAAAAGTGGCGATCCGCAGTGCAATAAGTCAAATACAGTTAAACGAGATAAGTCTTAATGATCATCCGGAACTTAAGACCCTTCTTGATGAACTGCCAGAACTCAACATGAACTGCGCGGTCACAGACCGCATTCATAAAACACTATGCTTCAATAAGCGGTTCTCCACGGAGATCCCTAAGAGAGAAGCATGCGTTAGTAATAACCCACCTAACAACCACAACGGCATAAAGTGGTATACTGATGGTTCTAAAATGGAAGCGGGGGTAGGAGCGGGAATATACGGACCAAACAAACGCTTTACGATACCCATGGGAAAAAGTCCCATCGTATTTCAAGCAGAGCTCCACGCCATTCAAGAATGCGCTAGCCACATAAATCTATCTGGTATAAAAGGTGCAACCATCCATATATTCACGGATAGTCAAGCAGCTATAAACGCCCTTAGCTCGCATACGATTGACTCCAAATCAGTCATGTACTGCTTCAACACCCTACAGGCACTCGGAACAAGTAACAAGACCAAGCTATGTTGGGTTCCGGGTCATGTCGGGGTGGAAGGTAACGAAAAGGCCGACGAACTGGCCAGAAAAGGTTCAGAAACACCTTTCATAGGTCCCCAACCCTTCTGCTGCACTCCTAGATCAGCAGCAACGGCAGCAATAAAAAGCTGGGAACACAGAAAATGTATCCATCTTTGGGAAAGCATCCCAGGTTTAAGACAGACCAAACGAGCTATTCGGCTTTTCAATAAAAATGCCAGTAAATGCCTAAACCGAAGCAGGCATGATATCAAAAACTTAGTAGGTTACCTTACTGGCCACCATGGTTTAAGATATCATCTACACAAAATGAAAATAGTAGACTCTCCTGAGTGCCGACTCTGTCTTGAAGAGGACGAGTCAGCTGAACCGATTTTATGTGAATGTCCGGCCCTAAACGGAATTAGAAAGAAGATCTTTTTCAGGGAACAAATGTGCCCCGAGGACATAAAGAATTCTTCGACTAGTAGAATTGTCCGCTTTACACGGAAAGTGGAAGCTCTGCTAGTCTAAATTTTTCTGGCCCACACGGCACAAAAGATCATTTTAGGTCGAAGTGCCCCCATATTTAATCGCCTTGGCGAGCCAGAATTTAAAAAAAAAAAAATTATCATAACAGCGAGTTTTTTATTTTGGACTCAAGTTGTTAGATGGCGTTTTGAAGGTTTGTATCTTAAATTTTGCTGTTACCATTTTTATACCCTATTCTAGGGGTATATTAATTTTGACGCATAGTTTGTAACATACCTTAATATTGCCCGTAGACCCCCAAAAGTTAATATATTTATGATCAGCATCGATAGTAATGTCGATCTAGCCATGTCCGTCCGTCCGTCGGCAAAAATTAGGCCTTTAAACTGGACCTAGAGAGCTGAAATTTTAACCATATACTCTCTAGGGTCCCGAAATAATCAAGTTTACGAATTTTTGAAATCCGCCCACAGACAAGCCCACAAACTCAAAAAAACAAAATTTTGGAAAAAATCGAATTTTGAGCTAGAAAGCTGAAATTTTTTATATATGATCTATGACTCCTAAAACTGCTCGAGATAAAATTTTTTTCAAAATCCGCCCACTGACACGCCCACAAATAAATAAAACAATTTTTTTGAAAATCCAAAGTTTGAGCTAGGGAGCTGAAATTTATAATATATACTCTCTATGGGCCCTGTATGCTCATGTGTAAATATTTTCAAAATCCGCCCACTGGCACGCCCACAATTATTTTTTTTTTTTTTTTGAAAATTCAATGTGAGCTAGGGAGCTGAAATTTATAATATATACTCTCTAGGGGCCCTTTATGCTCATGTGTTAATTTTTTTTAAATCCGCCTACAGCCACAATTAAATAAAACAATTTTATTGAAACACCCAAGTTTGAGCTAGGGAGCGATTTTTTGATAAAATCCTTTAAATGTTATATAATAAAAAATGTAGAGCGTTTTTAACAATTCAACCATACTTAGACTTTTGTCACGCCCACTTATGAGGGATAGGAATAAGAATACGGTATCCAACAGTTCGCCCAAGCGGACTGTAGCCCGTCCCTATGTTTTTTACACACTTTGGAAACGAAGAAAGAAAATCAAATAAACTGCTTTATCCCTCTTTATCGAACCTTTTATAATTGCATTCCCATGTATGTTTGTATTATCATGGATGTGTTCAGTGCTGTCGTTACAAACACCAGTTGACAGATGTCGCCACATTACTCCCCTCCTAGAGGAAAGGCTTTCATCGGTAACGCATTGGTATTCTAACTCGTCGTCCACTTCGTGTTCCCTCACTGCGCTCTTCATTGTCTAGATAATTTTCTTCGTTGGTTGATGTAGTTGGAGAATTATCTTGTGCGCTTTGGTTGGTTGTCGTCATCGCTGGTGTATTTGATAAGTCCTGGCTGTTTGTTGTCATGTAAGCTGCTTTAAGTCTGTCGATTGAAATGTTGCTATTTCGAAGTCTCAGTTTAATGGTGAAATATTTATCATTGCGGCTGAGTACTTCGTAAGGTCCATCATACGTTGGCTGTAGTGGAGTCCTCACGGTGTCGTTCCTGACAAAAACATGTGTGCAGCTCTTCAACTCTTGTTGCACAAAAACTGTTTGGCGGTCGTGGCATGAAGTTGGTTTCGGTGTCAGCTTCTGCATAGCGTCGCGAATATTTCGTAGCAGCTCATGTTCACAAACTTGTCTTGCATTTGGTATTATAAACTGACCAGGGAGCCTTAAAGTAGTTCCAAAAACCAAATCCGCTGGTGTTGCTTGAATGTCTGGTTTGAACGTTACTCTCAGCCCCAGCATGATGATTGGCAATACGGTAACCCAATTCGCCGCGAGGTGACTCTTGAGAGCAGCCTTTAGCGTCCTATGCCAGCGTTCCACAATGCCATTTGATTGCGGATGATAGGGTGTCGTCTTGGTATGCTTGAATCCGAGAGTCTGCGCCAGCTCCCGGAACGCCGATGATATGAACTGTCTACCCAGGTCGGTTGTTACTGTTGCCGGAACTCCATAGCGGGATACCCATCCGCTCAAGAAGGAAATCACAACAGACTCTGCCGTGATATCCGTGAGAGGAATTGCCTCTGGCCACCTCGTGCACCGATCGACGCAGGTTAACAAGTACTGATAGCCTTTGGACGGTGGTAATGGTCCAACGATGTCTACGTTGACATGCTCGAATCGTTCCGGTGCCTGATGGTAAGGTGCTATCGGCGTCCGATTATGTCGCTGGGTTTTGCACCTCTGGCAGGCTATACATTGTTGAACAAACTGTACCGTGTCTCTTCGCATACCCGGCCAAACGTATCGTTCTGCTACCATCCTGACCGTAGCCCGTGCGCCTGGATGAGACATCTGATGGCAACTGGAAAGTATTTTTTGACGATACGAAAGCGGCACCCAAGGTCGAATCAATTTTGTTGATGTGTCACAAAAAACTTCCAAGTCAGATTCTGGAATACGGAATGGTTTGATAAGCAAAGAATTTTTGGACGAATTACCTGTTTGCAACGCTGTTTTTAATTCGCTGTCTTGTTGCTGTGCAGTAGAAAGTTCTTTATAGTCGATATTTGCAAAATTAATGGCATCTACTCGGGATAACATGTCTGCTACATTATTATCCGCTCCAGCAATGTGACGGATGTCGGTCGTAAATTGCGATACAAAGTCTAATTGTCTTACTTGTCGTGGACTCGCTTTGTCCAATCGTTGCTGAAAAGCAAATGTTAATGGTTTGTGATCGGTCAAAACCCAAAACTGTCTGCCTTCCAGCGAATGCCTGAAATATTTTACACCTTCGTACATGGCAAGGAGCTCCCTATCATAGGTGCTGTACCGTTGCTGTGTTGACGTCAAGCGTCTGCTGAAAAAACCAAGTGGTTGATGTTCACCTGCAACGATTTGATGTAGAACAGCCCCTATCGCTTTGTCGGATGCGTCAACACTGATGGACAATTGTGCGTCGACCGCTGGATGCGCTAGCAACGCGGCGTTTGCCAATTCAGTTTTGCAGTTTTCGAAAGCGTTTGATGATTCCTCGTTCCAAGAGACGGGTGTTGTGTCGTTCTTTAAATTCCGTTTTCCTATGAGGTCCTGGAGTATCATTTGGTTAACGACTGCCTTCGGAAGAAATCTTCGATAGAAATTTAAAGTTGCTAGAAACCTTTTCAACTCGCGGACGGTTTTAGGTTTTGGGAATTCGACTATTGCTTGTACCTTTTCCGCTGTTGGACGGATGCCTTGTGGCGTAACCGCGTGACCAACGAAAACGATTTCCTGCTTTCCAAGATGGCATTTGGAAGGGTTGATAACTAGGCCGAAAGCTCGCAGACGATTGAAAACCTGTCGCAGATGTTGTTCGTGTTGTGTAGCATTTTCTGATGCAACGAAAATGTCGTCCAAGTATGGAAAAGCAAAGTTTAGATCACGTAAGACTTCGTGCATATGCCTTTGAAATGTCTGGGCCGCATTCCTCAATCCAAACGTCATGTAGCGGAATTCATATAAACCAAATGGAGTGGTTATCGCTGTTTTGGGAATGTCCGCAGGATGAACCGGTATCTGATGATAAGCGCGTTTTAAGTCTATTGTCGAAAAGATGGTCTTACTGTGCAAAATTGTTGAGAAGTCCTGAATGATAGGTATGGGATACCTGTCCGGTACCGTTTGCGCGTTGAGAGCGCGGTAATCTCCGCATGGACGCCACTGCCCATTAGGTTTCCTCACCATGTGCAAGGGACTTGACCAGCTGCTCTTCGAAGGCATACAGATACCTCGCTCCATCAAAAAACGAAATTCTTCTCTCGCTGCTTGAAGTTTATCCGGTGGAAGGCGTCTTGGTTTAGAAAAAACCGGTGGTCCTCTAGTCTCGATATGATGTGAAATTAACGATTTGTGTTGTCGCTCGGCTGGATTAAGTACGGTCAGGTCTCTGAACTCCTCTAAAATATGTGCAAAAGGATCGTTAATATTGAATGTTTTCAAAACGAATGTACCTGATTCACGGCTCGTGCCGGTTGTTGTTAAATCCGTCTTTGTGTCGATCAACTTATTTCCCTTTACATCAATTAGCAGTCCAAAGTGTTTAATAAAATCCGATCCAATAATCGGTGATGTCACATCTGCTATGATGAAATCCCAGACGAATGATCTGCGTAATCCCAGGTTCAAGGTTATGCGACGTTCACCGTATGTCTTAATCTGCGTTCCGTTTGCGGCGAAAAGAAAAGTTGTTGATGGTTTGATATGACGTTCGTTGTTGGAACGTGGCACGACTGAAATGTCGGCGCCTGTGTCGATTAAAAAATTGTTTTTCGTTTCCCTGTCGTTGATTACTAAGCGATGTATTCGTTGATCGAGTCTTACAGGGACTGACTCAGTCAACTTCGTCTTCAGTTTTTTTGGAACAGTGTCGTTTCGGTGTGAGCATGGTGCCCTGCAACTGCGTGCTCCCGCGCCGAACGTACGATGGTACCAGCAGATGTCGCTTGCATTTGACGAACTGTGTTGGTCCTTTCTGGTGTTTGAGCGGCTTCGATGTCGGTACCTGGACTGTGAGGTTTGCTGTTCTCGTCTGGACAAAAGTAGTTGGTCGACCTTAGCTATTAGACTAACTACCTGGCATTCTAAATCAGCAATCTTTTTCTGAGAGTGAGAATTGTCAAGCGTTGCGGGAGGCACTTGGGAAAACGCAGCGACGGTGGCAAAATCTCCCACCTCCATGATCTTATCTGCAAGCGTGGCTAAGGAGTTTAAGCGTTCGTTACTGGCTTGCAAGATCGCACGTACTTGTACTGGCAGTCGCTGTAACCAGAGTGTCTTCAAGAACTCCTCGTTCAACTTAGAACCAGCCAGGCCTTGCAGTTCGTTCAATAACTGTGTTGGCCGCTTATCTCCCAGCTCTATCTCCGAGAGTAGTTTCTTGATTTTTCTTTGGTCGCTGTCTCCGAATCTTTCCAAAATTAATTTTTTTAGGTTTTCGTACTTGCCTTTTTCCGGAGGAGACACTATTGCGTCCGACACTTGCGCTAAGATGTTCGATTCAATTGCGCACACGATCGTGTTGAATTTGGACAAGTCGTTGTTTGTGTTGGTAATCTGGAATTGCGCTTCCACTTGAGAAAACCAGATTTCTGGTTTCTCATGCCAAAATGGTGGTAATTTTATCGTAACGCGTGTGAATTGCTGCGTGCCAGCATCTATTTCATGATTTGATGAACTACCGACGCCATCATTTTCCGTCTCTTCCATCTCGTTAATTGCACAGCCGTGACCAAACCAAAATTAATAATGGCGTCTGTCTGCCTTTATCGTGTTACGACGTGCACTTTAAGAATCAGAAAATGTCCTTACTTTGGGGTCACCAATGTGGGTTAAATGCGAATGTTCCTTATGTAAAAGAACAATAAAACAGTTACCACTTAAAACGTAAATTAAATATTAACTTTATTTGATATAAAATTGTCAGTCGTTCTCGTTAATGATAAAATGATTCGCTGAAAATGTACGAACAACTTGTTCGGTAAGAAGAACTTGAAAGAATACGAAATAATGCTTTCGCCTCGGGAACTAGATACAATTCTCATGGATGTGTTCAGTGCTGTCGTTACAAACACCAGTTGACAGATGTCGCCACAGACTCTTTGGTCATGCCATATGATTTTCATTCTTATGGAAGTGTAAGTATGTGTGTATTTATTGTGTAACAGCCGAATACTTTTGATGATTTGCATTGTTCCTTCACTTCGGCAAGTAGTATGTTTGATAAGAGGGAGATGATGGAAAAATGAGAAATCTGGCTTTTTCGTCTGCGAGTAGAATGTATGATGGATGAAGCGATTCGTTTGAAAGGAAAAATTGAATAAAATTTGATTTCCGTATTTTTCATCAAATCCGATATTATGAGTTATGGCATTTTAGACTCTCAATGTTTCTTGTGAAAAAAGGTACCGAATTCTATAATTTTTTTGTAATTGATTTTGAAATATTCGATCTAATTTATAAAGCAATGACATAATTTATTTTGTGTCAGTATTGTGCCATGCCGCACCACCACTTCTTGGTCAATAGGTACCTATACGATGAATATTTATATGGTTGTTTTGCGTGGAGCTAGATTGCTAAATTCGATGAACGACATATTTTATAGGAGTATTCTTTAATCAACATGTGAAATCGTTGGTATATATTTCAGAGTCTATGTACCTTTTCAATGAAGCATTGAGGAAGGTCACTTGGTGGTATTTTTTGCTTAATGGTGGTTGCTTGCTTGTTTCTCTTTTGCATTAAACATGTTCTAACATTAGATATACTTCGAGGCATTAAGAACGTCACTACAAAGATTATGCTGGCTAACTCTAGATTTTTTAGCTATGCTCGAGCAATTGCAGAGTGTTCTATTGTGTCTCTTGGCGGTTCAAGTTGAGTATGACTTGCATTAGTCAGTTGATGTCGGAGCTTTTTCCGCGATTGACGTGCTAATAATATTCTCCCGATTAGAGTGTTTATAGTGTCAAAAAAAGAGCGCGATCTGCTAATATTGAAGACATTTTGTGGGTGATGACAGTGATGAAGTGCTTACGAAAAATCCGGCAAAACGCGCAAAAGTGCCATCAATCAATGTTCTTCATCAAACAAACGAAAATATTCACAAACTATTACGTGAAAAAGAAATGTGTTTTGCGTCCCTGCAATGGCAATTTTTCTCCCACGACCTGCCGTCTGCAAAGTCATTCAAGGTCATGTTGTATGGTCTTGATGAAATACCCATTCCGACCATTAAAAACGAACTCATTACACTTGGGCTTAAGTACCAAAAAATTAAAATGATAAAAAACAATACGATCGTTATACTCATGTGTTTTATGTTATATTTCTTGAAATCATCAGATTAAGTGAGCTTAAAAAAAACTATCGTTCAATTAATAAAACTCAAGTGAAATGGGATTTCGCGAGAAATCAAACAAAAAAATTGACCCAATGCTTCAACTGCCAATCGTTTGGCCATGGAGAGAGGAACTGCAACGTAAAGACATTTTGTGCTAACTGCTCTCAAAACCATAAAACTATAAATTGCACGGAAAAAAATGCTATTCAATGTGCCAATTGCAAAATGCACCACAGAGCAGACGATCTGTCATGTAAGAATCGCCAAAAGTTTTTTTAAATAAGAGAAAATCTATCAAATAAAAACATTTATTCGCGATCCCAAGGTTCTCATAAATTGCGTCCTTCTTCCCAACCAACACATATGGTTGATCATCCGAGGCCAAGTGCCTGGAAGGTTAACAATACTGGAAAGGAAAATTCCAGCGAGCTTTTCACCTCAATTCACTCACCACGGAGATGACAAATTTACTGGCGCAATGCAGAAGCAAATCGGAGTAATTTAATGTCATAGCTAAACTCGCAATTAAGTATGTATACTCTAAATAATAATGAATGCAAGCGTAAGAATAATTACTTGCAATGCAAGAGGCGTTCGAAATAAAAGCTTAGAGTTGTTTGCGTTCCTTAGCAAAAACAACATCGATGCAGGTTTACTGAGAGAAACAATGCTTAATGAAAACCAAAACACAATAAATAAATTGAGCAATAGCGATTACAAATGCTATCGAATGGATACGGAAAATAGAAGATGTGGTGGTGTTGCCATCGTAGTGAAAAGAACAATACGCCATTCGGTATTACCTTCTATTAATACTAAATTAATAGAGAATGTTGGTATCGAGATCCCATTTAGCAATGGACGGTCGATAAAAGTCTATTCAGCTTATTACCCTGGCGGCGCTGCAAACCCATCGAGGCGCATAGATTTAAGGAGCGACTTAACAAAATTAACTGGCATTAGTTGCAGGTATTTAATTGGAGGGGATTTAAACTGTCGTTATAGAAATTGGGACAGTAGTCGTGCAACTGCTTGGGGTAATATACTAGCAGATCTGAGTACCCTGAATGCTTTTCAGATACTGCATCCACCACAACCCACGTACATACCTACAAGTAGTAGAGATTCAACCCCTCTACACTGGATCTTGATTTGATTTGATTTTCAAAACGCCAATTGGAAAAAGTATAAAGTTACTCTAAAAAGGAAGCTACTTAATATGCATATCGAAGACTGGAATGTAGTTAGTAAATCTGACTTATGTAGACCTACTTATAGAAATGTTTAACAACTATATCTTAGAAAGTGTAAATGTATCAGTCCCCAAAAAGTCCGTTTTGTCCGTAAATTCTAGTCACCTACCTCGTTATATTTTGAATATGGTAAAGCTCCGTAACAAATTAAGAAGAAAGTGGCAAACTCACCGCCTTCTGATTTACTTTTATCAAGTAAAAATACTGAATATTCAAATTCGAGACGAAACTGAAAAGTTTCGTAATACTAAATGGAATCGAAAATTAAAAAGGTTAAGTAAAGCTAGTAAACCATTTTGGAATGTGGTAAAAATAACGAAAAACAAGCATAGTTACGTCCCCACACTCAAATATGCCAATGACATAGCTCTGTCTAATATTGATAAAGCGAATATGTTAGGAAAATCATTTGAATCTAACTTCTTGCTAACTAATACCAATGTCAGCAATGTTGAACCTTTGGTGGAATCAACTATTGATTCTTTCTTAAGCCAAAACGCCTCTCTCGACATACAGTTTGTTACCCTAGCTGATGTTCAAGATATTATATCTAATTTAAATTGTCGTAAATCGGTTGGATTTGACAAGATCATGAACTTGTATATTTTTTTTTTTTTTTTTTTTTTTTTTTTACGCTGGGAGGTGGTAATCTTCCAAAGACGAAACCGAGCCCGTACTCAGTAACAGTGTGGTGATTTCTACCCACTAACCCCTTCTCCCGTCTTCCCGTTTTCCCTGCGATACAACCTTCTTGGTATTTCATTGCCGCAGGGCGGGGATTAGCCAGCTTTCCAATTATTGCACCTAGTAGTTAAACCAATCAGCAATTTGTCTTTCTAATTTTACAATTCATATTCTAAGTATTTGTCCATAGAGGATTTAATACTGTTTTTGTTTTATTTTTCGAGCTATGTAGCTAGTTCAAAAGGTTTAATTCTTCTTAACCTCCTAGTCATATTGCTAGTATTTAATAGTTCCTTCATTTCTGAGCTGACGTGGTTGAGAAGCCTAAGTTTATGTCTATTTGCTACTTTTTTGACTTCATCTTCAATCATTTCTATTTCTAGATCTCTATGCAGATCAGCGTTTCTTATGTACCATGGTGCATTTACTATATTCCGTAGAACTTTGTTTTGAAATGTTTGAATTTTCTGTAGATTTGTTTTGCATGTGCATGCCCATAGCTGGAGCCCGTAGGTCCATACTGGCTTTAGAATTTGCTTATAAAGCAGTAATTTATTGTAATTTGACAAACAAGAGTATTTCCCTATAAGCCAATACATTTTACTGTAGCGCATATTTAGTTCTTCTCTTTTTTTCTTTACATGTGCTTTCCAGCGCAGTTTTGCGTCTAGTGTCATGCCTAGATATTTGGCTGTGTTTGCGTAATCTACTTCTTTATCATTTATGAACACTGGTATGTGCTGAACATTTTTATTTGTAAAATTTATATGGACCGATTTTAGGTCATTTAGTTTAATTTGTCAATTTTTTGTCCATTTTGTTATATTGTTCACTGCCTTCTGTAGTTTTTTTGTCGCTACTTCAACTGTTTCTCCCACAGCAAGTACAGCAGTATCATCTGCAAATGTTGCCACAGTTGTTTCATCACTGTTCGGCAAGTCGCTAGTAAATAAGAGATATAATACAGGACCTAACACACTTCCTTGTGGTACACCAGCTTTTATTTCTCTTAATGTGGAGTAGTCATTTCCTTGCTTAATTCTAAAGAATCTCTCTAATATATAGGACTCTAAAATTTCTGAAAATTGTTTTGGCAGATGCTTTTGCAATTTGTAGATCAGTCCTTTGTGCCATACTTTGTCGAAAGCTTGTGCTACATCGAGAAATATAGTAGAGCATATCTTTTTTTCTTCAAATGCTTTTTCGATTTTATCTGTTATTCTATGCACCTGATCGATCGTGGAGTGTTCATTTCTAAAACCAAATTGATGGTTTGGGATTAGCGATTTTTCTTCGATTATTTTGTTCAGACGTTTAATCAACATCTTTTCAAATAACTTGGACAACATAGGTAGTATAGATATGGGGCGATAGGAGGTGACTTCACTAGGCGGTTTGCCTGGTTTTGGTATCATAATCACCTCCGCGACTTTCCACATGCTAGGTACATACCTTATCCTGAATACAGCATTTATGATCTGTGCTAGTTTCTTTAGGCCTTTTTTGGGAATTGTTTAAGGATTTCCCCTGATATTAAATCAAATCCCGGGGCTTTTTTAGTACTGATGCCTTTTTTTATTTCATTGGCAATTTCTTTAGCCGTTACCGGTTGGATGTGACTTTCCTCTTCGCACAATTCTACGCTTTCTTGATAGTCTTTATCTTCATATGGTTGAAAGACGCCTTCAAGATATTCAGCAAAGAAATTAGCTTTTTCTTGGTTGTTTTTTGCCCAGTTACCTTCACTGTTTTTAACTGGTGGAATGTGAGCAATTGGCCTTTTCATTTTCTTTGTTGCCTTCCAGAGTGAGTACTCGGTATTAGCATCATTTGTAAGATTGGTAAGGTATTTTTTAAGAGACTCATTTTTAAATTCTCTTATCGATCTTTTAAGCTGGCTGTTTAGATTATTTAGTATTGTTTTGTCTCTGGGCGCTCTTGTTTGTTGCCAACGTTTTCTAGCTCGTCTCTTTTCCGTAATTATATCACATATTACTTTTGGATACGAGTTTTGTTGGATTTTAGTTTTCATTTTAGGTGTTGCAGCCCATTTAGCTCTTTGGATATTGACAGTTAATATTTGAACAGCATCTTCTAATTGATCTTCTGTTTCTATTGTTTCTAAGAGCTGAATACTATCCTCTAGATGCTGTCTGAAGTAGCTCCAATCAGTCAGCTTATTTCCTAGCCTTGCGCTATTTTCTTTAACAGTGATTTTATCGCCAAGTGTTAAAAGTATTGTGGAGTGATCTGAGTCAAGATCTGGTCCTTCTTCTACCTTCATATTGTTAGTCGAGATATTCTTTGTTACGAAGAAGTCGACAAGATCAGGGATTTTGTTTCTATCTGTTGGCCAATACGTAGGTTTTCCCGTTGAGTGATACTTGCCGTTAATTTCGTTTATTGCTTCATAAAGTTCTCTTCCTCTTGTATTTGTCAATCTAGATCCCCAATACTTGTTTTTTGGCATTAAAATCTCCCCCTGCAATAAATCTATTGTTAAATATTCGGAAGAGTCCTAAAAAGTCATTTTTCTTTAGATTGTAACTGGGAGAACAGTAAATTGATGCAACTGATATAGTTTGTCCACTTTTCGTTCGAATGTTAATAGAAATTCCTTGCATCGCGCATGATTGGAACTTGGCTTCTATATGGTGATCGATCGTATTCTTTACTATAACTGCAGCACCGCATTTTGCTGAATTATGGGGATGTGGGGAGTGATATAATTCGTACCCTTGCAGTTTAAAGTTTGTATTGAATTTTAAGTGCGTCTCAGAGACAAGACATATATCTATTTGGTTCATGTCGAGGACTACTTGGATTTCATCCTTACGGTTCTCGATACCAATAGCATTCCATTCCAGGATTTTTAATCTATCCATCATGTTCTTCTTTTTTGTGCAGCCTTGTTATTGCTGCTTTTTTTCTCGAGGAGCGAGATTCTTTCTAATATAGCTTTATTGCTTTTATCCATGCTTTCTATTCTACTTAGGATTTTTTCCATGAACGTTTCCATATTATTATTTAATTTAGTTTTGGTTGTAGTTTTCGTTTTTGCGACATTATCTACATTTTTCGATGCAGCCTGTGCATATGTCAATACTGTACCCGCTCCTGTTTTTGGTACTAATGTCTTTTTGATATTTTTATCGGCTATGGGTACTTCTTTTGGCGCTCGCATCTGCAAGTCCTTTATGTCTTTAGGTGCGTCCTTTTTTTGTATTTGTCATAGCTTGTTTATGCTTTTTGTCTTCTGCTAATTGAATCTGTTTAGCAACTAAGCAGCCTCTATAGTTGGCTGGATGCTTTTCGTTGCAGTTAGCGCATTTTGTTGGTTCGTCTTTTTTCTTCATACAATCTTTAGTATGGTGGTTTCCTGCACACTTTACGCATCTTGGATTAGAGCTGCAGTATTTATTCGTATGTCCATACTTTTGACAATTCTTGCACTGTGGTACAAGTTTTGATTTCCTTACGGCATGAATCTCTACCTTCATTCCAAGGATATCTTTAATATCGTATATCTTTTTGATATTTTCGTCGTGCTCAAAAGTTAGCATAAACATTGGAAGCGGTGCTTTGCTTTTAGATTTTAGCATATTGACAACTTCTAATATCTTTAGGTTTTTCCTTCTTAGATCTGTAACTACACTCTCTGGCGAGCATGAGAAGTGTAGTTTCTTTACAACAACCTTAATTGGCCTAGTTTGTTTATTCTCATAAGAGTACCATTGCACCTTTTTTTGGTTAAGTATTTTGGTAAGTCTTCTATAAGAATCTTCTTCATCTACATTTATTTTAATGTCATTGCCATTTATTAGCATTGTATTAGCTTTAATTTTATTTTCCTCCAATAACTTAACTAAGCTTTCATACTTTGTAATTTCCAGAGCAATAATTGGAGGAGGTTTGACTGACTTTTGAATTTTATTTTCTTTATTTGGAACATAATTGGTAGCTTGATAGCTTTCTTCCGGAGATGAGATCTTTGGGGATGTGCTCATTTTCCGTTTTTTATTTTTGTTCCCGTTTTTGGGTTTTCTTTCTGTCTCTTTCAGTAGTTCTTCCTCATCAGTTGAGAACTCAACTACTTTAATTATTTCTTTTTCTTTGTTTTGGCTGTTGATCTGATTTTTCAACGTTTGCAACTCCTGCTTTAGACTATTAATTTCTTGGATTAATGTCTCGTTTAGTTGCTTAAACCCATCTCTTTCCTTGCAGACTTCTGAATATTTTGCATTCAGAGTTTGGGTTTCATCCATTTTACATGATGATGGGGGTGATCTCTCTACCCTCTTACTTTTTCCAAAAGGGTTCTCGGTAAGCAATAAATGGCCCCCCCAGAATCCATGGGACCGACCTCCGAAGAGGGTGGATTTACCACTTTAGATGGCATACCACCTGGGGTATTAAAATCTTTTGTTTTGTTCATTGCATGTTTTAATTTTAACTTTTGTGAAAAGTTTAAACGTTTTTTTTTTTTTTTTTATTGTGCACAGCCGCTCCTGACATGGAGAACAGACGCTGACCAGGGAGCCGCCCAATATGGGTCAGACGCTTCTGGATTTTTGTGACTAGGGCCCACAGGGTCGTTACGCCCGTTACCTCTCTCCAGAGAAGTACCCTTGCGGGATATATTGTATATTAAAAATCTTCCAAAAGCTGGAATAAAATGTGTTAAATTTTTTATTAACAAGTGTATCCAAATTGGATACTTCCCAGATAAATGGAAGCATGCTAAAATTATACCAATTTTAAAACCAGGTAAGCCGTCATATGATCCCCTTAGTTATAGGCCTATCAGTCTGTTAATTTGCTTGAGTAAGTGTTTCGAAAAAACCATAAAACAGAAGCTACTGCTACATATTGAAGAACACAGAATATTTCCACCTCAACAATTTGGCTTTCGCTCGTTCCATAGTACAACCATTGAATAACTACAAATAGAAACGGCACCGAAGCAAACATCCGCTACGCGGTCCATACGTCGCTGTAATCGCTTTTGCTGGTTTGTGAAATGGATTGGATAAAAACGAAAATGTATAATATTCCAACAAAAATATCCCTCAAGGAAAGCTGGATGGGTAATTTTTTGTTATTATCCAGTTTAAGGTAGGATATTTCATACGCATGGAAAGAACGCTTTTCATCAGTCAATGCGGCGGTAGAAAGCATCACAAAGAGAATTGAGGACATTGAAGCTGTTTCTACGTCTTCATCAGTGGAAACCACATCTGAGAACAAAGAAATGCTTGCCCTCCAACAACAAATTAACAACCTTGATCGTAAGCATACAGCCTGTGATGCCGTGCTTTTTGGCATTCCGAGTTCACCTGAAGAAAATTTATCTTTCATCTTCAATCGTTTATGCCACACTATTGATTGCAAACCGCCAACACTTAAAAATGCATTCCGTGTAAAAAAATACAAGCCATTGAACAACGATTCGCCATCGCCATCACCGATCATACTTAAGTTTGGTAACCCGCAAGAGCGAAACTTTGTACTGAAGTCAGCTGCTCTCTACCGAAAAAGTCAACACAGAGAGTTGAACCTTACTGACGTCGGCATGGATTCGCCACACAAATGCTTTATCAACGAAAGCCTTACACATAGAGTTCGCCTACTTTTACGTACCGCTACTCAGATGAAGAGAAAACGACAACTGTTCGCTGTATTCACGAAATTTGGCTCTTTGTTCGTAAGAAAAACTCCAAACGGGAAGAGCTTTCCCATCGAAAGCTCCAACGATCTCCGCGCTGCTGCTGCCGACACACAACATGAAGAAGACACCGACATCGACAGAATTTAGTTTTCAATTAATTTTTTATTATTATTATTTTATTACTCAATAATTTCCTTAACTTATTAAATTTTTGTAGGTATTTATAAATGTTCTCCTCTATTTCTCTTTCCTTCCTTCTTCTAATACTTGCTATCTACTTTCAATTTTCTTTTTGTTTGCTGGATGAGGATGTGTGTTTAATAGATTGTGGTGCTGTTTGCGGTAGGTTATTTGAGAACGGTTAACAACAACAGTATTTTAAATCAAACTCACGGTGTGAATGCTAGATCAACTTTGTGTGTGTTAAATGTTCTGTCGAGATACAAGAATGGTTTCAATGTTTGTCATATAAACGCTCGCAGTCTAAACCAGTGTAAGCGAGACTACATTCGCTATTTATTTACAAATTCAAGTTTAGATGTCATCTGTGTTAACGAAACTTGGTTTAAAACCAAGTTTGAAAACCTTGTATACGATATTGAGGGTTATGAATTATATTGAAACGACAGAGTAACCTCTACAACGGGCGGAGGAGTGGCAATTTATTGCAAATCGTCTTTAAAATGTGAGGTGTTAGTAAAATCTTTCGATACTGATGTTGAATACATTATTGCTGAGGTTCATGATGGAAATGTTAAATGTTTGGTTTCGTGTTGTTACAACCCTAACCGTAGATTTTCATGTGAACCATTTTTTTCCGCTCTGTCAGAGTTTTCACCCAGATATGTTAATATTATTGTATTAGGAGATTTTAATGCCAACTTATTAAGTAACGATTCCCGGTCGCGCCATTTGGTGGATCATGCCGCTTCGAGTGGTCTTTATGTTGTAAACATGTCCTATCCAACTTGTTTTCGTACAGATGCACCACCGAGTCTTCTTGATGTTTGTCTTGTTTCAGATCAATCAGCAGTTCTTCTATTTGATCAAATCTGCCTGGGTGATGTCTCTGACCATGATATGTTGCTTTGCACATACGATATTAATTTTTCTCATATCAATAAGTCTACGACCTTTGAATTTAAAGATTTTAAATCTATTGACATCAATGCTCTGCAAGTTGCAGCGCAAACAACAACTCCCTGGTTCCTTTGTAGACAGAGTTCGGATCCAAATGAATAAATTAATCGTTTTCAGTTATGTGTTGCCCACCTCTATGAAGTTTTCGTGCCTGTTAAAACTGTTTTTGTACGCAATAAGACTTTCCCATGGTTTACTGGGGATGTTTTAAATGCCCTAAAAATCAGGAATAAGCATTACAGCAAATGGAAGCGAAATCGTTCTTCTTTAAATTGGGTCGCTTATAAAAACTCTCGTAATACAGCCACTAGCATTGTGCGTGATTCGAAACGCAATTACTATTCCTCTAAACTCAGTTCGTCCTTGCCCCCAAAGGAACTGTGGAAGAACCTTCGGCAAATTGGTGTAAGCAAAAGAGGGAATGATAACTGTTCGTTAAATCCAAATGAGCTAAATGCACATTTTGTTGACAATGCAATGGCTGGTGGTATGATCGATTTTCCACCCAACACTTCTACACCAGTGCAAAGGCAAGCCGATTTTGAGGTAACAACTGAGACTGATGTCTATTCAATAATTGCCTCCATTAAGTCAAATGCAATCGGTGAAGATGGTATACCAGTCAAATTTCTAAAAATAATTTTACCCAGTATTGTAAGCCATATAACCCACATAATCAATTCGTGTATTATGACATCTACCTTTCCCCAGGCTTGGAAACATGCACGGGTTATTCCGATTGCCAAAAAATCTAACGCAAGTTCTGTTAACGACTTTAGGCCAATAAGCATTCTCCCATGCCTATCAAAAGTATTTGAGAGAGTCTTATCCCGCTAGATCAAATGCCACCTATCCTTCAACTCTCTTTTGACTTCTTCTCAGTCAGGCTTTCGTGAAGGGCATAGTTGCCAGTCGGCAATGGTGAAGATTTTGGATGATGTAAGGCATTAACATGACAGAGGGCTCGTGACATTATTATGCTTTCTCGATTTTTCGAAAGCTTTTGACAAAGTGAATCACAAAATTCTTTTATGGAAGCTTAAACACTTTTTCGGGTTTAGCGAAAGAGATGTTAAACTTTTGCAAAGCTACTTGTCTAACCGATTTCAAAGGGTCGTTGTTGGTGGAAGGATCTCGTCTGTGTTGCCCTTATTTCAAGGTGTTCCTCAAGGTTTTATCCTTGTACCGATTGTATTTTCCATGTTTGTCAACGATTTGCCATTGAAATGTGTGCACACTCGTATGCATATGTACGCAGATGATGTTCAATTGTACATGTCTATGCCTATGAATCGACTTGACGAATTATCTAAGTCAAGAATTATCTGTTTTGCAAGCTTGAGTTTTCTTCTTCTCGCAGAAGACTTAACATAAATTTATCAACATTTAAATATCTTAACTCGTCAAGGTTCTTTTTCGTTCACGCCGTGAGGTTATGGAACTCTCTGCCCTTGAATATCAAGGGTATTAGTAATGCCGCAAGCTTCAAAGCTGCAGTATTGATGCATTTTTCTCTTCAGCAGCAATAAAGATTAATGTTTATATTTAACTCCTCTTTCTCTTCCTCTTACTTCTTACTTTTCATCTTTGATAACTTTCTTTTCATTTGTATTGTTTCCTTCTTCTTCTTTTTTGCATACTGTAAATACTAATTATATTTTAAAAATGTCATCTTTGCTAATTTTAGTCATCTCATGAATTGTTTTTATTTTTGAAATATTATATATCTTATTAATATTATATTTCTTGTTAATTTAAATATAACATGTATTAAATTAAGTTCTTATTTTAACCATCAAGCCTAAGTACTATAAGAGACATATGTCTTAATGTACAAACCATGTCATTTAATAAATAAACTTTTAAACTTTAACTTTTAAACTTATCGTTGCTGTCGTTACGCTTCGATTGTTTTTATTTCCTTTTTACTTTTGGATTTTTTGTTAGAGTTTTATTGGAGTGTTTTTTTTTTATTTGCTACTGGTTTTACTGATAAATGATATTTTGACAATAGTGTTATTTCTGATTGCACTACCATTGCGCTACCTAGGTATCCGATTTGAAAATATGGTTTTCATGTTCATTGCGATTATACAAATCAAATACATAGCTATCATAATGATTGCAGATATGAATAATTATAACTAGATATTATTTTGTTTTTCAAAGTATGTAATGTAGGTGCATAGGTAAGGTAGATATGTATGTTTATAATGTACATACCTATGTAGGTGCATGCATCATTGTGCAATTTCGGTTTACTCTGCCATTAATAATCACACAAGATCGGATAAAATTACAATATATAGGAAATCAATATGTACCTAGTACATACCTAGGCACGATTACATGATTGCAAATTATAATTTTGAAGTTAAACATGGCCAAATAAATGCAAATTGAGCTGAGAACCTTTTCTGATAATTGTGCTTTTATTTTTATATAATAAAGGTACAATTTTTAATTTTATTTTGATAGGTAGGTATTTAAAAAATAAATAAAATAATAAATACAAAGTTCAAATTCATTTATATAATTTTAAGAAACGCATTAAAATAAAACAACACTATTACGAAATATATATGCACAGTACTAATAACACTGTTATATATGATTAAGTATATCGAAATTTGTTTAGTTTTCTTTTCGTGCATTTTGCCTTGGAGTTAATTACTTTTATTTTCGCACATAAAAGACCCGCATGGTGTGCTTGATCAATTCTTGATTGTGCTCTTTAATGGAACATGGAAGCTCAAATTCCTACAAAAAATTAAAGGAGTATTGAGGACATTTTGTTCGAAGCATAGAGTTTCAAAACGTTCCTCAAAACACTTTATAATTCGTTCAATTAACTCCACAAAATGTGTAGTAGGAATAACTAAACCAAAATTAATAGTATCCTCATATTGACGAGCTTCAATTAGACCCTCGGCTTTTGTAGGGGACTCATTTTGACACTCTTTGCAAATAAATAATTTGCATGTTCTAGAATGGGGTTTCTTAAAAATGGCATGAGAAATATATCCCGAAAAATAATGTGTTGCCATATCTTTCATAGTTGGAACTATCTCTGATATTATTAAATCCTCCCCATCAAAATCGTCAAACTCGCAAGCATTGGAATCTTCATTGAATTCGGTGTCGCCATGACAGATAATATCAACATCACCTATGTAATATATACATTCGGTACGTAATCAAAAGGAGAAAATATATTTGATGGATACACAAACTAAAACACATATTAAGACAAAAACTATGACACAGCATCTCAAGCCAAATTATAACTTGGCATACTCACAACTTGTAGTGTTGTGGAAATTTTTTCGCATAAAACAGTTTTTTGTTGCTCCTGAAAAGATAATGCTCATTGAATTATGTTGTTTCTGAAATAAACGATTCAATTGTTGTCATCGCTACCTATTCACAAGAAAAATAAACATGGGAATATTTTGGGAAATTAGTTTTACCTAATGCACGAATCTAGAAAAGATGGTATATGCATACACTAACTTAATACAAATTTTCGCCGCAATGAAGGTCCGTATGTCACTTCGAAATGAGCAGGGTCCACTTCTATTTGTAGTTATTCAATGGTACAACGCACCAAATACTTCGAATAAAGCAACATATAAAACAAAACATAAATATTGGTCAAGGTACGCGAATGGTGTTGTTAGATATAGAAAAAGCATTCGACTCAATATGGCACAAGGGATTGCTTTATAAGCTAATCCAACTAAATTTCCCATTACATCTTATCAAGATTATCCAATCTTTTCATTCGAATAGAAGTTTTCAGGTCTACTTGAACAAATCGTTTTCCGACTTCTACTACATTCCTGCAGGTGTGCCCCAAGGATATGTACTAGGCCCAATACTCTATAACGTCTACACAACTGACTTTCCGACTTTAGCAAACTGTCAATCTGCGATATTCGCTGATGATACATGTGTCTATACAACGGATACTTTTGGTTTCACAACTGAAACTAATCTGCAATCTGCTCTCGACACATTATATAATTATTTTTCTAAGTGGAAAATAAAAGTTAATGCCCAGAAGACACAGGCTATCTTTCTCACGAGGAAAAGACAAGCTCGTTTCGTGCCAAGCGGCAATCTTATTATAGATGGGCGTCCTGTAGAGTGGAAGGACTCAGTAAGATATCTCGAGGTCATTTTAGACAAGGGTTACGTTTGGACCTCACATCTTACATACTATTGCCAAAGTTAACAAAACGATTAAAATCCTATATCCGTTTATTAACCGAAAATCTAAGCTAAGCAACGATAACAAGCTTATAATATTTAAAGTTGTCTTCCAAGCAATATTGTTGTATGCAGCGCCAGCATGGGGTAATTGTGCAAGCTGCCATATAAAAAAAAACTCCAAGTCGCACAGAACAAAATCTTGAAAATGATCTTGAACCTACCATGGCACTTTTCCACAAACCTTCTCCATGACATAGCTCAAATTGAATTTGTTACAAATCGGATAGCAAAGCCTAAGCCTAAATTTTTCCTGTCATGTGAAATTGCAGATAACGCTTTCATTCAGAACTTAGTACGAGACTAATGAGTTGTTATAATTACTGTACGAAACGAACCTACATCATGTTGTACAGTTTTATTAATCATGTTACTTATTAAAATCTCTTTATGCTGTAAATTTATCATTTAGGTGTTAACACGTTACATATTTCATTTGTATGCTTTTGTTTTGATTTTGTATTTATTTATTTATTGTATGATTTTTTGTAATTATTTATTTGCTTATTATATATACTACTTGTTGTTATATATTATAATGTACTTTGTTTATTTATCTTATTTTAATTTATTTGTTTATTCTATCAATTAACATATTACATATATTTGTTTTTTTTTTATATTTATTTATTTATTATATTTATTTATTTAATATATTATATTTATTTACGTAGCTATTCATTGTATTTATTTATATATTTATTATATTTATATTACGTTTATTTACCTTTCATGTTAATTTATTAGATTTCTTACGAAAGTACCTAATAATTTCCTGTATAATTGTATACTTTAATATCTGTGATAATTTAAATGAAGGTTTTTTAAGTAGCTTTTTCCTTCGCAATCTTTCAATCTGTTTTAGTGCTTGCATTCAATTTGTATTATTTTCATGAGCAAGGTAGATTCATACCATATCTATGTACAAATATTATTAATCAACCATTGTGACAATTTTGCTACAAAATAAATATAACAATAAACATAGACTTGCATTAGTATAGTCATGGTATATTCATAGTTTTAATTGTAATCCGCGTTGTGACTATTGAATGTCAGAAAGAGTTGAACTGTTTTTTGTATTCATATTGATCTAATTTTATTCGTGAAAGGATAAGTTGGGCATATGCATATTTTTATAATAATATGAACCCTAATTCATTTATAGTGTATTCCATTGTCTGGTAGTTATTACACTGGACTATGTTGCTCCTATGATTTGCACAGTCCGTCTGTTTACCAAGATAGATATCTTACTCTTAAGCATACTGTATGTAATCTTATCAAATTTAATATCTAATTTAGCACCGGCCGCGCTGACCCCAAATTATGCATATATTAATTTATTTTTTCAATATAGATTTATAAAAATATATTGAAAGTTAAAAGTTTTTGAAGTTGTATTTAAAATCCGAAATTTCCTCTTATGGATAATAGAGCTTCAAATACACTTTCTAAAGGAAGACCAAGTAATTCGAGAAATTCGTCCACTTTTCGAAATATAACTCCCCGTTCAGGAGCAATGGAATCCAGGCCAATAGTTAGTCGTACTCCACGTGGGGGTAGTGTAGGCTTAAGCCAGGATAAAATTTTACCACAACTGGTAGATAACCCTCTTGCAGCAATGCAATCCGCAAATAACCACAATAGTGATGATAATAATGAGCGACGAGATATTAATGAACGTCGTCCACCTGTTCAAGAAGAAACCACAGACTCGACGCAAACCAATGAGTTTTCATTCGTGAAATGCAGTCTATTAGAGATACCTTGGTTGGACAATTGGACAATTGAATTAAAATACTCCCAATGTGAATCCTACGAGACCTTCGAACGCTCATTCTGACTTGACCAACGACCATACCACGTCGAGTTAATGGGTTCTCGTCAGATCACCGCAATTAAACGACGTTGGGCGCGGTTAGTACGTTGATGGGGGACCGTTTGAGAACAACCGCGTGTCGGTGGCCAGTCCAATCTACAGAGTTGATGTAGATAATTATACGTGGTATCACAATGGACCTAAATTGGTCTAAGTGTGTCGGCTTCTGCCGACAGCCTCATGAACCTAACCTAACCATTCTGACTTCGAACATTTTTTAAATAACGCTTTGTTTTCGACCCAACGCAGATAAGCACCACCAATAACTCAACAAACTTCTTCAGTAAGTTGAGTTTGTAAAATTGAAAAGTGGCAAATTTCATTTGACTGGCCCGAAAATATCCACGATTTTCTTTTTGAAGTGGAAACTAGCTGGGAACATGTACTCGCAAATTTTCATGTCCGTTTACAAGGCCAATAAATAAACCAATTTCAGTTGTTCATGAATATCCGCAGCTATTATGACACGCTGAGCACTCGCTCGTACACACACTATAACTTGTCTTATCTTATTTTATCTCTGCCTCAAATAATATTTTTTCACATGCAAATATGGTTTATAAATCATTTGCTGAAATCCCACCAATTGTACTGAATACAAAGAAACAAGTTACAGGTGACTGTGATGGTCTAATTGCAAAATGCCATAACCTACCCCAAACATTCATCAAAGCCAACAAATAATATACTATCTACTACTCGACTACAATTCTTCCACCTTTCTTTATCCACCATCGCCCCTACCTTTATATAAGTATGAATATCTATTTTTCACTTGCAAATATGAATTACAAAAAAATTATGTGAGAATCCTCACCGCTGAAATGCGACTCTCCTTCAACGATCATAATACATATATACCAATTGTATTAAATACCAGAAAACATAACCTACCCCAAGCTTCCATCAGAGCAAACAAATAATTTGGCATAAGTCTACCCGATAAAAATTCCTTCACCTTTCCGCCCTACCGTCAACCACCAACGCTACCTGTGTCATCCTCCTTCTCAATTACCTAGTCACGAGCATGAAGGAGACCAACAAGTCGGCTGTTTGCACGAAACCAAATAAAAATATTCTGCTGATACTTCCATCAGAACCAACAAATGAAATACTATAAATCTACCCGATGAGAATTTCCTGCTACATCAAACATCAGCCACCATCGGTAGTCGCTACCTGAATGATCTTTATTTCATTCTCATATTCCCCTTCAGGAGATTGGAGGAAAACAAAAATAAACCCACATAATGTGCATAAACTATCACCATTTGTTTTGGCCCACAGCGCACAGGTGGCGTATTGTTGTATATACGAAGTGAGAATACTATAGAGTAGAACAAACTTCAATGATAATACGAGGGCGGGTCAATAAGTCCGTGACTTTTTGAATTTCTGACCTCTTTACTGAAACGGCAACACTGCTCCTGTCAACAGGCATCTGTCAGTTGACTCCTGTCAAAATTTAAACTTGCTGCGTCAGTTAGTTTGTGTTTGACAGCTATTTTTATCAGACTACTCACTAATTTGAGGAGAAAATGGAAAAAAGTGAATTTCGTGTGCTTATTAAGCATTATTTCTTGCGAAAAAAAACCATTACCGAGACCAAGGCTAAGCTTGAAAAATACTGTGGGGACTCTGCACCATCGATTTCAATGGTAAAAAAGTGGTTTACTGAATTTCGTTGTGGCCGTACAAGCACTGAAGATGCCGAACGTCCTGGACGCCCAGTTGAGGTCTCTACACCCGAAACAATCGAAAAAATTCACGATATGGTGTTGGCCGACCGAAGATTGAAAATGCGAGAGATTGTGGAAGCCGTAGGGATCTCGAATGGCTCAGTGGTTTCAATTTTGAATGATCACTTGGGCATGAGAAAGCTTTCCGCAAGATGGGTGCCGCGTTTGCTCACAGTCGACCACAAACGCAATCATGTAACAACTTCACAGGAAGGTTTGGCGTTGTTTAATCGCAATATGGAGGAGTTTTTGCGCCGTTTTGTAACCGTGGACGAAATATGGATCCATCACAACACACCAGAGACCAAACAACAGTCAAAACAGTGGGGTTCTAAGGGTGAATCGGCGCCAAAGAAGGCCAAGGTGGGTTTGTCAGCCAATAAAGTTATGGCGACTGTTTTTTGGGATGCACGCGGGATAATCCACATTGACTACCTTCAAAAGGGAAGAACAATCAATAGGGAATATTATGCCAACTTATTGGACCGATTCAATGACGATTTGAAAAAAAACCGACCTCATTTGGCCAAGAAAAAAGTTCATTTCCACCAAGACAATGCAAGGGTGCACACATGTGCAGTTGCCATGGCAAAAAACCATGAATTGGGCTATGAATTGCTCCCTCATCCACCCTATTCTCCAGATTTGGCTCCGAGCGACTACTTCTTGTTCCCAAACCTGAAGAAATGGCTTGGTGGAAAAAGATTTGACTCCAATGATGAAGTCATCTCGCAAATAAAGGCCTATTTTGAGGACCTCGACAAATCATTTTTTTTGGAAGGGATAAAAAAATTGGAGAAGCGTTGGACAAAGTTTATAGAGCTCAAGGGACACTACGTTGAAAAATAAAATTATTTTTTTATCAAAAAATCTGTATTTTATTCCAAAAGTCACGGACTTATTGACCCGCCCTCGTATGTTGGAATGTTGTATTTTCTTTAATTAAAATTTAAATATGCGATTATTACCTAAATGAGCTGGTAGGATAGATTTGCTAAATATTACGTCAAAGAAAATAATTTGTATTATCATTGGAACAAATTTATGGACATTTTAAATTGTTTATTGATATAAGACACATGTATCTGCGGCCTATAAGTAATGATGGCATAAATAATTTCCCTTTCACCGGTTGAGCTCAAATCAGGCAATTTATCATTTATCAGGAGAAGCATTTTAAGTTTTGGACTGATGTGGTTTACGTAAAATATTGTAATGTGGACTATACGGACAGATAAATAAGTTATTTAGGAGGAAATATCACAATGATATTCCTTGTATCAGAATCTAAGGACAACAGAGAACAGACAGACAGTACTGACTGCTGAAATAACTCCGGAAAGTTTTGATTCAAACGACCGTTTTTTCGTGATCCCATAGGAGAAAGTAGATTTGATGGGCGCTTGTTTCGAGGTTGTGTATGCGGTGAACAATCCTGTTCGCCGTAACTACGACAGGTCGTCGTCCTCCAGCTTGACATGAATCTGCGCTCAAAAGACTAAGGTCGCAGGATGACACCTCCAGCGACCCTTCAACGAGGTAGCGAAGGAAAGCCTGGTCTTCGGTATCTGTGACTGGAGCAATGATGATGGGAAAATAAGTGGCGAAACCAAACCAAACACGGCATGTGTACGTAGGTTTCTGGAACTCATCGTTGTCCTAGCAAAACCCATAACAGATCCCTTGGTTGTCTATCAAAATCCTTTTCAAAAAGAACAAACACCATATGCAAATCCTTTAAGGAATCACGATATTTTTCCATCATGATCCTTATTGCATCTATGGTTGCTTTACCTGCGACATACCCACACTGGTCTTCAGATAGCCATATTATTTTCCGCATTCGGCTATCTAATACCCGCTCAACGATCTTCATGGTGTCTGACATCAGCTTGATTGAACGGTGTCGCGTATCGCCTTTTCCTTCGTACAAAGCAAGCAGAAAACTGTGCCTCCACTGGATAGGCATTGGTATATGTATGTACCATATTCTTAAATGAGTGACAGTCTTCTATCTTATTTTTCGATTTTAGTATCCATTACCTATTTCCTTTCCCTTAGTAACCAAATTTTTCTCTCAGTTTTTTTAAGAAACAGAATAACATATTCTTCATCACTGTCACTGGATGATATTAAACAAATTTGTCAAAAAAAAAAGTTAACAAAATGAAAGGTACAACTTAATTATTCGCCTTAATGTAATGTATCAATAGATCAGACAGTAATTGCCATGGTCCTATCATTTGATACAATAGGCCAGACGTGTGACAAATATTGTATTTATGTACATTCAATACTATACAACGCATAGCTTTCTACTATGGAAACAAAGAAAGGAAAATGTCTTTTTATACCCTATTCTAAGGGTATATTAATTTTGACCCATAGTTTGTAACATACCTTAATATCGCCCGTAGACCCCTAAAAGTTACTATATTTATGATCAGCATTGATAGTAATGTCGATCTAGCCATGTCCGTCCGTCCGTCCGTCCGTCCGTCCGTCGGCAAAAATTAGGCCTTTAAACTGGACCTAGAGAGCTGAAATTTTAACCATATACTCTCTAGGGTCCCGAAATAATCAAGTTTAAGAATTTTTGAAATCCGCCCACAAACTCAAAAAAACAAAATTTTGGAAAAAATTTGAGCTAGAAAGCTGAAGCTGAAAGAAAATCCGCCCACTGACACGCCCACAAATAAATAAAACAATTTTTTTGAAAATCCAAAGTTTGTGCTAGGGAGCTGAAATTAATAATATATACTCTCTACGGGCCCTTTATGCTCATGTGTAAATATTTTCAAAATCCGCCCACACGTCCACAATTATTATTTTTTTTTTTTTTTGAAAATTCAAAGTTTGAGCTAGGGAGCTGAAATTTATAATATATACTCTCTAGGGGCCCTTTATTCTTATGTGTTAATTTTTTTTAAAATCCGCCTACTGACACGCCCACAATTAAATAAAATAATTTTATTGAAACACCCAAGTTTGAGCTAGGGAGCGTTTTTTTTGATAAAATCCTTTAAATGTTATATAACAAAATATGTAGAGCGTTCTTAACAATTCAACCATACTTAGACTTTTGTCACGCCCACTTATGAGGGATAGGAATAAGAATAGGGTATCCAACAGTTCGCCCAAGCGGACTGTAGCCCGTCCCTATGTTTGCGTAAACCTTTGTAACGAAGTTTTTCTGGTTGCCGGGTAATTGCAACGTTCATCTTTAACTGAAAAAAAAATGTGTGTATTTTTTTTATATAAATGAGAAATACAAAAGTAGTTACCTACTAATGTTACAGTCCAAAAACAGCACGTTTTGGATAAGAAGGATGTCACAGCTCACGGCAGCACCGCAACTGACCCAAGTGGGGCCAGCACCAGCGCTGCCGCTAAGGCTGCAGCTTCAAGTACGGCAACAACTGTGCCAGAAAAAGAAGCTACAAGCGCGAAGTCAAGCGCAGCCAGAGAAAGCCAAACACGAGGTAAAGTTAGGTATGGATCGTAAGAAAGCACTGGCACTAGAAGGACATAAAAACAAAAGTCCTAGAGGCAGACAAAGTGGTACTCCTCAAGAGGGTATCGTACGTAGGAGAGGTGATAACAAGCCCAATAGAGTACGAAACCCTGAATACAGACGCAAATGACCACCCGTCTCAGCGTTTTGCAGGCCAACCTGCACAGGGCTATGGGTGCATCGGACACCTTTAGCCAGCGATGTGCCGAAGGGAACATTGCTATTGGACTAATCCAGGAACCTTGGGCAACCAATGGTAAGATATCCGGATTAAATTGTAAACACAGAGAGCTAATTTTCGCCAAATGTCCTTTCAGACCAAGGGCGGCTATCTCTATTAAGAAAGATATAAAATTTTCTCTCATTCCAGGTTTCACAACTAGGGACCTGGTGGCGGTTCTAATAGAGCGCCACAAAGGCCGAGAGCTGCATAAATTTGTATGCGCATCGGCGTACTTTCCTGGAGGCACGGATGCAGTGCCTCCCTTATCAGTACAGGAACTTGTCCGGTACTGTGAGGACCAGAAAGTACATATACTAATCGGCTGCGACGGAAACGCACATAATACCCTCTGGGGCAGCCGAGATACAAACAACAGAGGTGAGTCGTTATTAGAATATTTATATAGCAATAAACTCGTTTTTCTAAACAAGGGAAATAGTCCTACATTTAGAAATTCTATAAGAGAAGAAGTTTTAGACCTTACTATATCATCTCCTTTTATGAAGGATATTATATGGCACGTGTCTGGCGAGGCATCTCTATCGGATCATATGCACATCCGTTTCGAGATAAGATGCAATGCCGAACACGCGTCAGTCCGTTATGACAACAGACTGACTAATTGGAGAACTTACCGCGAAAATCTTGCGGTCAGATCTGACATGCTGCCAGAAGCACCATCAAATACAATTGATGCAGATGCTGCGCAATGTCAAATAAATGATATTATTCTTGCCTCATTCAAAAGTAGTTGCAAGGTTAAAAGAACCGTGGTTAAAAGGTGCGTACCATGGTGGAACGATAACCTTGAGTCTATTCGAAAGAGAGTGAGAAAGCTTTTTAACAAAGCCAAACGCACCGGCACATGGGAACAATATAAATCCATGCTGACCATATACAACTTAGAGTTGCGCAGATCCAAAAGAGCCTCATGGCGTGCAAACTGTGGGAAGATCGAAAAACTTCCAGAGGTGGCACGCCTCCAAAGGGCTCTGTCAAAGGATCAAGCAAAAAGCATGGGATTGTTAATCAAATCAGATGGATCAATCACACGCGACCGGGAAGAAACGCTGAAAACTTTGCTTCAGGCTCACTTCCCAGGGTCTCACACGTTGGTCATTACAGATGACCATATAGCGGAGTTCTCAATTCCAAGAAACCTCAGCAGAATTAATAGTTTATCCGGAACACTTTTTACTCCGGATAAGGTTAAATGGGCAATTAACTCATTTAAACCATTCAAGGCATCAGGAACAGACGGTATTTTTCCAGCCCTCATTCAAAATGGAATAGAATTTTTATTACCATCCATGATTGCCTTATTTAGGTTCAGCTTCAACTGGGGGTATATACCAGTTACCTGGAGGGAGGTAAACGTAGTATTTATACCCAAACCGGGAAACAAGCCGAGCGAATTACCTAAATCATATCGTCCGATAAGCTTGATATCGTTTTTCCTGAAAACAATGGAAAGGATTATTGACGTCCACATTAGAGAATGCATATCAAAAAGCATGCCTCTGCACCCTCACCAATATGCGTACCAAAAGGGTATATCCACGGAAGGCGCTCTGTTAAGACTAACTACAGAGATAAAAAACGCCTACCGTTGCAAAGAGATCGCACTTTGTGCCTTTCTGGACATAGAGGGTGCTTTTGAAAACACTGGATATGAATCCATATCAAATGCTTTGTACCATAGAAACATAGACAAACCAACTTTTAAATGGATCAAAGCGATGCTGGAAAGTCGCAAAATAACTTCCTCGTCAGGAACGACCTCAGTATCAGTAACAGCCGTAAGGGGCTGCCCACAAGGGGGAGTACTCTCACCCCTTCTGTGGTCATTGGTCATCGATGACCTGCTACACAAGATGAGCAGTTTGGGCTACACCATAATTGGGTACGCCGATGATATTGTCATCATAGTTAGGGGCAAAGACTCAATAGGAGTCACATCAAAAATGAAAAATGCTCTAAAGACAGCCATAGACTGGTGCATTAAGGAAAATCTTTCCATAAATCCCAGTAAAGCCGTCATCGTTCCTTTCACTAAAAGGAGGAAATTAGGCCAAGGCCAAATCACAATAAACGACACAGTCGTAGAGTATTCCGACGAAGTCAAGTACTCGTATCTTGGAGTAATCCTGGACAAGAGACTTAACTGGAACTCTCACATAAACAACAAAATCAGTAAAGCTAATAGAGCTTTATGGGTCTGTCGTCGCACATATGGTAGAACCTGGGGAATCTCTCCAAAGATCGTCCACTGGATCTACACAGTGATGATAAGACCCATCATAACATACGCCTCCATAGTATGATGGACAAAATCCACACAAAAGGTCGCAATAGAGAAGCTCAAAAAGGTACAACGGCTTGCGTGCCTTGGTATCTCCGGAGCCATGCGTACCTGTCAAACAGCTGCCATAGAGGCAATAACAGGAATTATACCCCTCCACATATACGTCCAAAAAGTGGCGATCCGCAGTGCAATAAGTCTAATACAGCTAAACGAGATAAGTCTTAATGATCATCCGGAACTTAAGACCCTTCTCGATGAACTGCCAGAACTTAACATGAACTGCGCGGTCACAGACCGCATTCAAAAAACACTATGCTTCAACAAACAGTTCTCCACGGAGATACCCAAAAGAGAAGCATGAGTTAGCAATAACCCACCAAACAGCCATAACGGCATAAAGTGGTATACGGATGGTTCTAAAATGGAAACGGGGGTAGGAGCGGGAATATACGGAGCACACAAACGCTTTACGATACCCATGGGAAAAAGTCCCAGCGTATTTCAAGCGGAGCTCCACGCCATTCAAGAATGCGCCAGCCACATTATCTTATCTGGCATAAAAGGTGCAACCATTCATATTTTCACGGACAGTCAAGCAGCTATAAACGCCCTTAGCTCGTATACCAGTCATGTACTGCTTCAATACCCTACAAATACTCGGAGCAAGAAACAAGACCAAATTATGGTGAGTTCCGGGTCATGTCGGGGTAGAAGGTAACGAAAAGGCCGACGAACTGGCCAGAAAAGGTTCAGAAACACCTTTCATAGGTCCCGAACCTTTCTGCTGCACCCCTAGATCAGCAGCAACGGTAGCAATTAAAAGCTGGGAACATAGAAAATGTATCTATCATTGGGATAACATCCCAGGTCTAAGGCAGGCCAAACGAGCCATTCGGCACTTCAATCATAATGCCAGCAAATGTCTAAACCTAAGCAGGCATGATATCAAAAACCTAGTAGGTTACCTTACTGGTCACCACGGTTTAAGATATCATCTACACAAAATGAGAATAGCAGATTCTCCTGAGTGCCGACTCTGTCTTGAAGAGGACGAGTCAGCTGAACACATTTTATGTGAATGCCCAGCCCTTAATGGAATTAGAAAGAAGATCTTTCTCAGGGAACAATTGAGCCCCGAGGACATAAAGAATTCTTCTACTGGTAAAATTGTCCGCTTTACACGGAAAGTGGAAATTTTACTAGTTTAAAATTTTTCTGGCCCATACGGTACAAAAGATCTTTTAGGTCGAAGTACCCACCCTTTTATAAATCGCCTTGGCGAGCCAGAATTTAAAAAAAAAAAAAAAAAAAAAAAAAATGTTACAGTCATTCATTAGCTTTTAGTATTTAGAAAAAGTTAAAATGTCAGTGGCATAAATCCTGATTAAAATCAATAAACTCTTAAAAATGTATGTTTTTAAAAATTATGTAGGTAGAGTTCATTCTAAAGTCGCGAGAGAGAGACTGGAATTTTGTTTTCCAAATAATTTCGAAATGGTGAAAGTTGAATGTTTCGGTAGTAGTTTCCTCCGTCATCATTTGCAACGTGTTTTCTACATACATTACTCTTCGTTGTTCGTTTGTACATTATATATACTCTGTTTTATTTTGTCTTGTCTTGGCTTGTTGTTTCTGCCGCCTATTCGTAGTATGTAAGTCTGTGCATTGGTGGATTTGTTGCTTATGGTCTGGTAAATACAATTTCCGTCTATCAGTTACGTTTATTCTAAGGTGAGCAGGTGTTCTACAAATACTCCCACAAAATCCGCCTGATTGTTCCATGCAACATTTATCTGAACACATGTTCTAAGTGTTTACAGTGAAATACAACTTTAACTTTAATTTCTGTTCACTCTTAAGAGTGTCACACTATCATAGCCAAATCAACCACCACCGCATCACAATCGCTCGCAACCCAAAATCTATGTAAAGCATCGAACACAAATTGATGTACATGGTGGCGCACGAACCGTGCTACAAAAACAAAACGGAGTTTGGCGGCGCTCCCCCGAGTAGATGGGCCATTATGACTCTGGAAAACATGTTTGCCGAATCTGGAAGCATTTCATGAAGAACGTACCATTGAGATCCCTATGTTCGGATTCCAGACACAATCGCTGCTGTAGCATCGTCAATTCAGCCAATTCCAAGCTTTTCGACTTGAAACTTAACGGCGCAAATTGGAGTTAGCAGACGGTCATTACAACGGGTAATTCATGATGATTTAAACTTGTTTTTGTACAAAGTTCAAAGTGCAAGCAAGTTAAACCCTCTAGATTAGCCTATTTACCTGGAATTTCGACAAAAAATTATTGAAATGGCCGAACAAGACAAAAGCTTGATAAATTGTTTGTTTATGTCTGATGAGGCCCATTTTGATTTTGATCTAAACGGCAATGTAAATAAGCAAAATTGCCTTGAATAATGTGAATCTTACCCAGAAATACTCCATGAGACGGTACTGCACCCAGAACGAGTCAACGTGTGGTGCGCAGTTTCATCAAGGTGCATTGTGGGGCCATACTCCTTTGAAGAAAACTGTGTAACAGTTAATGTCAATGGGGACCGTTATTTAAAGATGTTGAAGACGTTTTTTTACGCAGAACTACGTCGAAGAAGTATCCGATTCAACAGCAATTGGTTCCAGCAAGATGGAGCAACTGCGTACATAGCCATACCGGTTATGGCGGAGCTCCAACGAAAATAAACAAAATAAAATCCAGAAACTCCAGTTTACGCTGGCCCCCAAGGTCACCTGACCTGACTGCACCATACTTTTTTTATGGGGTTATGTCAAGCAATAATTGTAAAAAACGAATCCAAGGAATTTGACTGAATTGAGTCAGTCCATTAATACAATAATTGAGACGATCCCGACTTCAACCTTTTTTTTTTTTTGACTTTGAAATTCATTTTTTTATTCATTGATAAATATCTACTTACATACTAGACAAAAATGATTAAACCTAACTTAAAATTAACAGGATACTTATTCTTATTTATTGGTCCTTATGCGAACGCTCTAAACTTAACTATATCTTAGAATTATTGCCTTTCGGCCTACGAACTATTTTACGAACTAATCTTACATATATATTCCTCGAGAAAATTTACTAAAACTCGGTATCATTATTGAGATTTTATATAAAACAAATTACAAACTACCTATTCTAGTTACTTAAACTACTTAACGTATTCTAACTATAATTAGGATTCTGAGCACTCGTTGCCTGGCGCAATAAGTGGTCAAAATCCCAATTGCTTTCCGAGCGCCTGGCAGTCGTCAACGTGCACACGCGCCGCCGTGAGCCGACTGAAGCCTTACAGCGTCAGTCAACTCCCGGAAGCACCACCACACGTTGGCGAGCCCGGCCTCTCCCAAAAACGCCCTAGCTGACTTAATCTAACTTATAAGCTAAGAGGATGTTACCTAGAGTAACGCACCGTCCTGGGAGGGCATGTTGACCCCTCCCCCCTCAACAAGCCACCAAAATTCGGCGAATTGCTTTTCCGTGTCGAATCTATCCCTCTCCGATATTGCGGTACTAAAACGGAGGAGCTCATGAGCATTGGCGACGTCCCCGTCATGGAGGAGCCGCTTATCTCTCGCGCTGCGGTAGCGATGGTATAAGACCGGGATACCATCCCTCGTCTGTACCAGCCCTTTTGAATCAATATGGATAAATGCCTCTGGCGGGATAAAGCCAGACCGGAGCGTACTCTCTATGTACATTTCATTGGGGTAGTAAGCCCCAAATATCAGACTATTGTCGCTGGCCATCGCCCTTGCAACGTGCCTTCGAGTGACCTTAATGAGGAAATTGTCAATCCTATTCAACTGAGCCCCATCGTATAGGACCTTGTTGGGATAGTATTTTATATAGTTGGATTCAGGCGTTCGGAACAACCGGAGACAGGTCCTAAGACATTGTCTCTCCAAAACCCGAATCTTTTCCATATAGCTAGGCGCTATATTAAACCATAATGGACAACCATAAGCGATGATCGGCCTTATAAGGGCCACGTAGCAAATGACCTTCACTCTGGAGTCAAGTTGACTGCTATGAAACAGTCTCCTTGTTAGAGCATAAGCCTTCTTGGCCCCAGCAAGACAAGCAACTATATGTCTATCGAAATACAGATACTGGTCAAGCCAGATACCTAGATATCTAACTGCGCTTCTCACCGCCAATGGCTGCCCATTTTGTCCAATAATGGCCAATTTTTTCCAGTTTTTTCTGGTATCCCTAGAGGCCCCAGCCAATGGAGTTCTGAACAAGATTGTTTCCGTCTTCTGAAAGTTGATTTTCAACTTCCAGTCGTCGCAATATCGCTTAATTTGATCGAAGTCACGCTGTAAAAGGATATTAATGACCTCGATTTTAGGACCTGATCTGTATGCCACCAAATCGTCGGCATACGCTATAGCATGGCTGAGTGAACCCACCAGATCACTCGTGTAAATGTTAAACAGGATCGGAGAATTGACCGCCCCCTGCTGTAAACCGTTTTTAATTTCAAAGACTCTGCTCGAAGTCACGTTACCACATTTGACAACGAACTTCTTTCCCATAAGCATATTATAAATTACATATAGCAAAGGTTTGTGCATCCCCCGCCTGGTCAACTTGTAGAAAAGTCCCTCTAACTATACGGTGTCGAAAGCCTTCTCAAAATCAACCAGACAAGCACCCGTGCATTGGTTCTTGCATTTATTCCACTGAATGTCGGAAACCAGTTTCGACGCGGCATGAATAGTGTCATGCCTCGCCCTGAAACCAAACTGGTTGTCCGGAATTATGTTATTGTCCTCGACCCACTTTAACAGGGCTCTATTGACAACCTTTTCAAAGACCTTGCTAATATTCGGAAGCAAGCTAATTGACCGGAGATTGGCAGGGTTCGTCCTATCTTTACATTTTTTCGGGATAGGGTGTACCACAGCTACCTTCCAATGCGCCGGATAATATGCATTATTCAGCGCATTGTTAAACAGCGTGGTGAAAATATCTACAGCCTCCAGAGGCAGGTGTCTCAATACGATGTTTGGGACACCATCCATCCCCGCCGACTTTTTATTCTTTAGTGTCTCGAAGATGCACAGAAGATCATCCTTCGACACGAACAAGTGCGATGCATCTCGGCCATTGGCGACAACTGCATTAGCATGGTTTTCATCAGTGAACACGGTGAATCCGTTATTCTCAGATCGCCAATTCTCAAGTTCGGTGCGCAGATCGAAGTGGCTCACCAGAGCCCTATTCTCAATGTCGTGGTTACGGCGAACAGGATTGTTCACCGTATACACGGCCTCGAAACAAGCGCCCAGCAAATCCACCTTCTCCTGTGGGTCCTCGACCACGAAAAAATCGTCGTTTGAAGCGACACTTTCTGGACTTATTCCAGCAGTCAGTATTGTCTGTCTGTTCTCTGCTGTCTGGGAGATTCGAACACAAGGAATATCATTATGATCTTTCCTCCTGAACAACTTATTTATCTGTGGGAACATATTCGGACTACAGGTTTTAATAGCCCGAATTTTATTGCCCCAATACAGACTTACAGATTTTTTGTAATTTTCTTTTATCAGCTGTTTCAGGATTCGGATCTCTGAATTCAGCATCCTTACCTCCGGGTCGTTGCGATCAGTAAATTGCCTGTACAGCCGTTTAAGCCTCGAGAGCAGTCTACTTTTCTGTCGGTATAGTGCGTCGATTGTAGGGTTTCTGTACTTTTCTGTCTGGTCGTCGTCGGAACGCATTACTCGAGGAATAGTTCGTTCCATAGTTCGTTTGATGGCGTCGTTCATTTGCAATAAATGCCGATCAATGTCATCATTTGTCATGTTAGTGTTTGTCGGTGGGTCGATCCCACTCGAACGTATATCTCGCTTTAAAAATCTGGAGAAGCGCGACCATTGTGCCCTTCGATAATCGAATGAACACACTGCTTCGTACTCCTCCAGCAGCGTTTGCTCGTTCGGGATCCGTATTGCGGCGGCGAGTCCGTAGTGATCACTATCGTACTCAAACGCACGCAAACAGTTCCGCGTGTTTTGATCTATGTTCGTCAGTTGAAGTCTTGCGTCCGTTAAGGCCAAGTCCAGGAAAGCACCGCTTCTTGGGAAAGAAGGGATATCCGTCGCGTACAACTCGAGGTTGTACTCAATCATATTGAGGCGCCACCAGTCGTGAAACTGGTTGCCCCTGGGATTTGCAGTAACATTTCCCCATGCCGCATGTTTGGCATTAATATCTCCGGCCAAGAAGTAATAATTCTCCTCCGAGTTCAGCTGCAGACCACGAAAAAGTGTCTCGAGCTCTGTCATAAATTGGTTTGGTGGAGGTGCTGCAGGTGCGTAAAGCGACACCACATACATTCTCCTCCGGCTATGGAGAGGAATGCATATGATGCATGCCTCCAACAACTGGAACCTACGTACGTTCCCGCTATATATAACCCTATGGCGCAGGCCTTTTCGAATTAAGATTCCAACCCCACCTCCTTGAGTGGAGTGAGGCCGGTCTCTTCTTATTACATGATAGTTTTTGTATCCCAATTTGTGCTTCTGATTTAGCTTAGTTTCGCTAACCAAAAGCACATCCGGGTTTTCGGTTTTCAACAAGTTGGCAAGTGACGTTCTTTTCTCGATCCTGACTAGTGAATTAACATTCACAGCAAGGATCTTTAAGTTTCCCTCATCCAGCGTAGCCATTAGATTTATGGCACACCAGACCCCACAAACAGCTCCGAATAGATAAAGTCAATTCGGGCCGCTTGTTCATTTAATTGTTTCTGGAACTTATCGATCTTTCCGTGCAGAGACAGAAGGATCGATTTTAAGTCCAGATCCACCTCTGGTGCCTTTTGGGCTACCTTTGGTTGGTTTGATGTCATTTGGGCTTGACCCGGTCCAGCTGCCATTTGGGCAAAGGACACGTTGGGTGCCACAAAATTTGCGAACGAGCGACTCCTCTGACGCCTATCATCTTCAGACTGCTGTTTGCGGGCCTGGACTCTCTTTTTCAATTCTTGGTACTTTGGACAACCCCTGAAGTTGGCGGGATGTCCAGAGTTCCTGCAGAGCACACAGGAGAGTACACTCCGGTCTTCGACTCTCTCCTTACCTAGAGAGCATTCACCATGTATGTGGTCCTTATCGCACTTCACGCATCTAAACTGCATGTTGCAGTTAGCTGCGGCGTGCCCGAACCTTTGGCAGCGCATACATTGAAGTATGCGATCTGACCTCTTTATTTTCTCCCACCTTACAGCATGGTAGTACAGGAAGCGGATATTTCGCAGCCTGTCGATTTTGCTTTCGGGAGTAAGCTGGACTAGGAAGAATGGTAAGTGACGGTTACCACCCCTTGCCACAGCGGAGGAAAACGGCTTGACCCCCACGAAATGGAGGTCGTCGCTTTCAAAATTCTTTAGCTCTCTTTCAAGCTCCTCCGTTTTAATTGAGGGATCGATTCCCTTCAGTACCACGGTTTTTAACTTTTGCTGCCTTGGGGTGTACGTGAAGTACTCGGTTTTCACCTCTCCCAAAGCGGCGCGCACCCTCTGGTACTCCTCTATTTTTTCACATATAATTATGTGATTGTTAGCAGAAAGCCTTTTCACATGGAAATTTTTTGTTATTAATTTACAAATCCTAATGCTATCTACAATGTCGAAATTACTCACGTTAATGGGTGGTATTTTGTCCTTCCGCGACTGTTTAGATTGTTGTTGTTGTTGTTGTTGTTGTTGTTGTTGTTGTTGTTGGTGTTGTTGTTGTTGATGTTGTTGGTGTTGTTGTTGTTGATGTTGCCGTTGTTGTTGCTTCACCTCCAGTTGTTGTTGCACTTGCTGCTTGAGCACAGCTTGTTGTTGCTGTTGCTGCAGCTTCTTACTGCGCAACTGGTCGCGCTTCTCCAGCAGCTCTTTTATGAGCTTGTCCAGCTGCGCCTCCTCATCATCCTCTTTTTCTTCGTCCATTTGGACGACTTCCACGTCATCGACCGGTAAGTCCTTGAAGGAGTTTCCCTCTCCGACGTACCGGCCCTCTCCTCCATCATACTCATAAGAGCTGGAGTGTGCTCCGTCATCATCGGATGCAGCCACCGATGATGCCACACTATGGCCTGCCAAGTCTAACCTTCTTTTGGCTGAAAGGTTCGGCTTCGGATTTAACTTCCGCCGGCGTTTTTCCACTGTCCTATACTCCTCGCTTACAGTTACTGCTGGCGTTGTAGCGAGCGCTTTTATTGTTGGCGTTGTTGTTGTTGCTGTTGTTGATGTTGTTGTAGCTGGTGTTGCCTGCGTAGACCCCCGCCTGGGCAACGCGGAACCCGCTGTTGAACTTGGTGTCACTTTAATGGCATTTAAAGCTGCCCTTGGCATACAAGCTGCCGCTGTTTTCATTACTGCTATTGTTGCTGCTGATTTTTTTGCCGGCTCACGTGTTCGCACAACACGTCGCAACGGCACACCCACACCCGTAAGTGAGACCACCGATTTTCCGGGGTCCATCGCCTGATACGTTGCGGCACTTTTGTTTTTTTTTTTTTGTTTTTTTTTATTTTTGTGTCTCTATCACTATTTTCCCGAAAAAAATTTAAAAATTGAAAACTGACCGAGAATCGAACCCGAGCCTCCGGCGTCAGAGCGGGACACCTTACTTTTACTTTACTTTTAAATTCATTTTTATTAATTATTAGCTTATATCAACTTACATACTAGACAAAAATGATTAAATCTAACTTAAAATTAACAGGATACTTATTCTAGATTATTGATCCTTATGCGGACGCCCTAAACTTAACTATATCTTATAATTATTACCTTTCGGCCTAAAAACTATTTTACGAACTAATCTTACATAATTATGTTTTCATCGAGAAAATTGTTAAGAAAACTCGGAATCTTTAACAAATTTTATATTTTTATATAAAAAAAACAAATTACAAACTACCTACTCTACTTACTTAAACTACTTAGCATATTCTAACTATAATTAGGCTTCTGAGCACTCGTTGCCTTGCGCAACAAGTGGTCAAAATCCCAATTGCTTTCCGAGCGCCTGGCAGTCGTCAACGTGCACACGCGCCGCCGTGAGCCGACTGAAGCCTTACAGCGTCAGTCAAGTCCCGGAAGCACCACCACACGTTGGCGAGCCCGGCCTCTCCCAAAAACGCCCTAGCTGACTTAATCTAACTTATAAGCTAAGAGGATGTTACCTAGAGTAACGCACCGTCCTGGGAGGGCATGTTGACCCCTCCCCCCTCAACAAGCCACCAAAATTCGGCGAATTGCTTTTCCGTGTCGAATCTATCCCTCTCCGATATTGCGGTACTAAAACGGAGGAGCTCATGAGCATTGGCGACGTCCACGTCATGGAGGAGCCGCTTATCTCTCGCGCTGCGGTAGCGATGGTATAAGACCGGGATACCATCCCTCGCCTGTACCAGCCCTTTTGAATCAATATGGATAAATGCCTCTGGTGGGATAAAGCCTGACCGGAGCGTACTCTCTATGTACATTTCATTGGGGTAGTAAGCCCCAAATATCAGACTATTGTCGCTGGCCATCGCCCTTGCAACGTGCCTTCGAGTGACCTTAATGAGGAAATTGTCAATCCTATTCAACTGAGCCCCATCGTATAGGACCTTGTTGGGATAGTATTTTATATAGTTGGATTCGGGCGTTCGGAACAACCGGAGACAGGTCCTAAGACATTGTCTCTCCAAAACCCGAATCTTTTCCATATAACTAGGCGCTATATTAAACCACAATGGACAACCATAAGCGATGATCGGCCTTATAAGGGCCACGTAGCAAATGACCTTCACTCTAGAGTCAAGTTGACTGCTATGAAACAGTCTCCTTGTCAGAGCATAAGCCTTCTTGGCCCCAGCAAGACAAGCAACTATATGTCTATCGAAATACAGATACTGGTCAAGCCAGATACCCAGATATCTAACTACGCTTCTCACCGCCAATGGCTGCCCATTTTGTCCAATAATGGCCAATTTCTTCCAGTTTTTTCTGGTATCCCCAGAGGCCCCAGCCAATGGAGTTCTGAACAAGATTGTTTCCGTCTTCTGAAAGTTGATTTTCAACTTCCAGTCGTCGCAATATCGCTTAATTTGATCGAAGTCACGCTGCAAAAGGATATTAATAACCTCGATTTTAGGACCTGATCTGTATGCCACCAAATCGTCGGCATACGCTATAGCATGTCTGAGTGAACCCACCAGATCACTCGTGTAAATGTTAAACAGGATCGGAGAATTGACCGCCCCCTGCTGTAAACCGTTTTTAATTTCAAAGACTCTGCTCGAAGTCACGTTGCCACATTTGACAACGAACTTCTTTCCCATAAGCATATTATAAATTACATATAGCAAAGGTTTGTGCATCCCCCGCCTGGTCAACTTGTAGAAAAGTCCCTCCAACCATACGGTGTCGAAAGCCTTTTCAAAATCAACCAGACAAGCACCCGTGCATTGGTTCTTGCATTTATTCCACTGAATGTCGGAAACCAGCTTCGACGCGGCATGAATAGTGTCATGCCTCGCCCTGAAACCAAACTGGTTGTCCGGAATTATGTTATAGTCCTCGACCCACTTTAACAGGGCTCTATTGACAACTTTTTCAAAGACCTTGCTAATATTCGGAAGCAAGCTAATTGACCGGAGATTGGCAGGGTTCGTCCTATCTTTACATTTTTTCGGGATAGGGTGTACCACAGCTACCTTCCAATGCGCCGGATAATGTGCATTATTCAGCGCATTGTTAAACAGCGTGGTGAAAATATCTACAGCCTCCAAAGGCAGGTGTCTCAATACGACGTTTGGGACACCATCCATCCCCGCCGACTTTTTATTCTTTAGCGACTCGAAGATGCACAGAAGATCATCCTTCGACACGAACAAGTGCGATGCATCTCGGCCATTGGCGACAACTGCATTAGCATGGTTTTCATCAGTGAACACGGTGAATCCGTTATTCTCAGATCGCCAATTCTCAAGTTCGGTGCGCAGATAGAAGTGGCTCACTAGAGCTCTATTCTCAATGTCGTGGTTACGGCGAACAGGATTGTTCACCGTATACACGGCCTCGAAACAAGCGCCCAGCAAATCCACTTTCTCCTGTGGGTCCTCGACCACGAAAAAATCGTCGTTTGAAGCGACACTTTCTGGACTTATTCCAGCAGTCAGTATTGTCTGTCTGTTCTCTGCTGTCTGGGAGATTCGAACACAAGGAATATCATTATGATCTTTCCTCCTGAACAACTTATTTATCTGTGGGAACATATTCGGACTACAGGTTTTAATAGCCCGAATTTTATTGCCCCAATACAGACTTACAGATTTTCTGTAATTTTCTTTTATCAGCTGTTTCAGGATTCCGATCTCTGACTTCAGCATCCTTACCTCCGGGTCGTCGCGATCAGTAAATTGCCTGTACAGCCGTTTAAGCCTCGAGAGCAGTCTACTTTTCTGTCGGTATAGTGCGTCGATTGTAGGGTTTCTGTACTTTTCTGTCTGGTCGTCGTCGGAACGTCCTACCCGAGGAATAGTTCGTTCCATAGTTCGTTTGATGGACGACGCCATTTGCAATAAATGCCGATCAATGTCATCATTTGTCATGTTACTGTTTGTCGGTGGGTCGATCCCACTCGAACGTATATCTCGCTTTAACAATCTGGAGAAGCGCGACCATTGTGCCCTCCGATAATCGAATGAACACACTGCTTCGTACTCCTCCAGCAGCGTTTGCTCGTTCGGGATCCGTATTGCGGCGGCGAGTCCGTAGTGGTCACTATCGTACTCAAACGCACGTAAACAGTTCCGCGTGTATTGGTCTATGTTTGTCAGTTGAAGTCTTGCGTCCGTTAAGGCCAAGTCCAGGAAAGCACCACTTCTTGGGAAGGAAGGGATATCCGTCGCGTACAACTCGAGTTTGTACTCAATCATATTGAGGCGCCACCAGTCGTGAAACTGGTTGCCCCTGGGATTTGCAGTAACATTTCCCCATGCCGCATGTTTGGCATTAATATCTCCGGCCAAGAAGTAATAATTCTCCTCCGAGTTCAGCTGCAGACTACGAAAAAGTGTCTCGAGCTCTGTCATAAATTGGTTGGGTGGAGGTGCTGCAGGTGCGTAAAGCGACACCACATACATCTCCTCCGGCTATGGAGAGGAATGCATATGATGCATGCTTCCAACAACTGGAACCTACGCACGTCCCCGCTATATATAACCCTATGGCGCAGGCCTTTTCGAATTAAGATTCCAACCCCACCACCTTGAGTGGAGTGAGGCCGGTCTCTTCTTATTACATGATAGTTTTTGTATCCGAATTTGTGCTTCTGATTTAGCTTAGTTTCGCTAACCAAAAGCACATCCGGGTTTTCGGTTTTCAACAAGTTGGCAAGTGACGTTCTTTTCTCGATCCTGACTAGTGAATTAACATTCACAGCAAGGATCTTTAAGTTTCCCTCATCCAGCGTAGCCATTAGATTTATGGCACACCAGACCCCACAAACAGCTCCGAATAGATAAAGTCAATTCGGGCCGCTTGTTCATTTAATTGTTTCTGGAACTTATCGATCTTTCCGTGCAGAGACAGAAGGATCGATTTTAAGTCCAGATCCACCTCTGGTGCCTTTTGGGCTACCTTTGGTTGGTTTGATGTCATGTGGGCTTGACCCGGTCCAGCTGCCATTTGGGCAAAGGACACGTTGGGTGCCACAAAATTTGCGAACGAGCGACTCTTCTGACGCCTATCATCTTCAGACTGCTGTTTGCGGGCCTGGACTCTCTTTTTCAATTCTTGGTACTTTGGACAACCCCTGAAGTTGGCGGGATGTCCAGAGTTCCTACAGAGCACACAGGAGAGTACACTCCGGTCTTCGACTCTCTCCTTACCTAGAGAGCATTCACCATGTATGTGGTCCTTATCGCACTTCACGCATCTAAACTGCATGTTGCAGTTAGCTGCGGCGTGTCCGAACCTTTGGCAACGCATACATTGAAGTATGCGATCTGACCTCTTTATTTTCTCCCACCTTACAGCATGGTAGTACAGGAAGCGGATATTTCGCAGCCTGTCGATTTTGCTGTCGGGAGTAAGCTGGACTAGGAAGAATGGTAAGTGACGGTTACCACCCCTTGCCACAGCCGAGGAAAACGGCTTGACCCCCACGAAATGGAGGTCGTCGCTTTCAAAATTCTTTAGCTCTCTTTCAAGCTCCTCCGTTTTAATTGAGGGATCGATTCCCTTCAGTACCACGGTTTTTAACTTTTGCTGCCTTGGGGTGTACGTGAAGTACTCGGTTTTCACCTCTCCCAAAGCGGCGCGCACCCTCTGGTACTCCTCTATTTTTTCACATATAATTATGTGTTTGTTGGCAGAAAGCCTTTTCACATGGAAATTTTTTGTTATTAATTTACAAATCCTAATGCTATCTCCAATGTCGAAATTACTCACGTTAATGGGTGGTATTTTGTCCTTCCGTGACTGTTTAGATTGTTGTTGTTGGTGTTGTTGGTGTTGTTGTTGATGTTGTTGGTGTTGATGTTGTTGGTGTTGTTGTTGTTGATGTTGCCGTTGTTGTTGCTTCACCTCCAGTTGTTGTTGCACTTGCTGCTTGAGGACAGCTTGTTGTTGCTGTTGCTGCAGCTTCTTACTGCGCAACTGGTGGCGCTTCTCCAGCAGCTCTTTTATGAGCTTGTCCAGCTGCGCCTCCTCATCATCCTCTTTTTCTTCGTCCATTTGAACGACTTCCTCGTCATCGACCGGTAAGTCCTTGAAGGAGTTTCCCTCTCCGACGTACCGGCCCTCTCCTCCATCATACTCATAAGAGCTGGAGTGTGCTCCGTCATCATCGGATGCAGCTACCGATGATGCCACACTATGGCCTGCCAAGTTTAACCTTCTTTTGGCTGAAAGGTTCGGCTTCGGATTTAACTTCCGCCGGCGTTTTTCCACTGTCCTATACTCCTCGCTTACAGTTACTGCTGGCGTTGTAGCGAGAGCTTTTATTGTTGGCGTTGTTGTTGTTGCTGTTGTTGTTGTTGTTGATGTTTTTGTTGCTGGTGTTGCCTGCGAAGTTCCCCGCCTGGGCAACGCGGAACACGCTGTTGGGCTTGGTGTCATGGCATTTAAAACTGCCCTTGGCATACAAGCTGCCGCTGTTTTTGTGACTGCTGTTGCAGCTTTCGTTACTGCTGTTACTGCTGTTGTTGCTACTGTTGTTGCTGCTAATTTTTTTGCCGGCTCACGTGTTCGCACCACACGTCGCAACGGCACACCCACACTCGTAAGCGGGACCACCGATTTTCCGGGGTCCATCGCCTGATAATGCGGCACTTTTTTTTTTGTTTATTTTTGTGTCTATCACTATATTTCCGATAAAAAAAAATAAAACTAAAAAATTAAAGACTTGGGCCGAGAATCGAACCCGAGTCTCCGGCGTCAGAGTCGGACGCTTAGCTTACTAAGCCAACTTTGGAATAAAAATCTTTTGATTAAATCGCTACTTATCACGGTTACACTTTTTTTTTCCGCTGAACACTAACTAGCCGCCCTATCTCGAGAAGAGTTGCGGAACGACTGAGAGCGGGACACCTTGCTTACTAAGCCAACTTCGGACTTAAAAATCGCTTGACTAAATCGCTTATATTGGATACACTTTCCTTTTTTTCCGCTGAACACTAACTAGCCGCCCTATCTCGAAGAGAGCTGCGGAACGACTGATCCCGACTTCAACCCTTCAGGCTGCAATGGTACGAGTACAATATGCGTGGATTAGGATGGAGGTCATTTACAGTCTATCATCTTCAAAAACAATTAGTAACATATATAATAAAATTGAATTTTCTATGCAATAAAAAAAATTAATGAAATACATTAATTAAAAACAAAGTTATTTGAATTTTTTATTGTTGCCCAACCTGTATATTAACCTATCCAAACCAACTGTGTGACGTCGTATTCTCCATGTACTAGAGAACTGTATACCAGCACAGACACCCATAGTCTGTGCTGAACTATTTTGTGCACAACAATTTCACCATCATTGTAGAGCAAACTTTATGCTACCACAGAGCGGTCTGTGGCAGCATATAGTTTGCTTGTAATTTGAAGAAAAAACTGGAGGAAACTATATGCTACTACAGATCATTGCGTTGGCATACAACTATAGAATTGAAATAAAACAGCTTTTAGTAATGAAAAATTAAATTATTATTATTTCAATTTATTTTTTTTAATTCATATTAATTTCCGTTTTTGATATGTGACATAAACAACATTAAATTAATAAGGAATGTTTCCCCCCTGCAACCCCCTGCTTGGGGTCACTGTTTGATTTGTAGTACGTGCGAGGTTTTATTTTAGCACTTGGCCTTATTGCACTTTGGGTAAATAATTGTGGATATATGGCCTACTTCCTTTCAATATTGTGAAACTATGGACCGAAATGTTGTGAACTTTTGACCCAACAGGTGAAAATCTCTCGAATCTCACTGAAGTGTCTGTAATAACAGGTAGGTACTTTGCTCTTGTAAATGTATAGCGAAATGTATACCGTGTCAGAGCAAATGTAGTTTTCTCTTAGTCGGTATACATTTTGCTCTAGAGCACCAATTCAAAGGATGTCAAAAAATGTACCATATTCAAAGTTTCAACAACCGTCTGTAAAACCATTTTGAGTTCGTGTACTCGTTGGATTGAGGTTCAGCTCCAGTCTGGCTGGAGATGATGTTTAGCTACCTTTTACTTCAGGTTGAAGATGTTGGCTTCGGTATTGAAGTTGCTTTTTACAATACTACGTGTGTTTGTGTTTCGCATTAGTGGTAACAGCGAATCGGTTGCTTTGGTGCAAGTTGCCGGAAAAGGAAACCCAATAAGAATGGACAAAAATTGTTTGGTTTAGATTTTGTTCGATTCTATTCTCTTACTGCCTTTGAATATGAACTTTGTGTTTGTTCAAAGTGCTCTACATGTAGAATCCTACATCAACTCAAGCGAAATCAACATTTTCCGCAACATTTTTGTCACGGATAAAAGGTACCTATATACTAATTATGCTAATGCTATAATATTTTTTCTTAAAACATGAATAAAATAAACAAAAATAAACTTATTAAATAAAGATAAAATTGGATCCTAGTCCACCACGTCCTCGACGTGACCCTGGAGAAAACTAAGAAAAAAAAAGTGTAAAACAACCTGTTAAGAACATCACGACACTTCCCTGCCGGCTATGGTATGCCATTATGTCTGTGTCTAAATACAAATTTTGATTATTGTTGATTATTCTGTCAGATTTCTGCATATTGATTTAAATGAATTTATATTTCGTTGAAAATAAGGAAACCAATTACGGCTTAGCGCTGAGGTATTACTACTGCAGTTATTTTTGCAAAAGAATGAAAAACACAAAAAATGAGTCATAACCTACTATAATTTATATTGCATTTTCCTCGTTGTCTTGGTATCTTCACAAACAACTCAACAAGCTTATCAAATCATTAAGTACATGCCTTTCAGTGATTCTAAGACAACCCTCAGGACATTTGCAGAGAAAAACTGTTTTTATCGCCATAACAAGATTTTCTTTTGCCACACCGACATCCTGTAATGAGTTCACCTACATCCTTTTCAATGTCTCCAGCAGACAACACAGAAGAAACCTACCGCTGGGACTCTGAAAATACTCGTACAAGAAATTTAAATGAAATTATCTTCTTGGCGATGCTGGAAATTAGGATTGGAACGAGTAGTTGTATTAGTTTCACCGCAGTTAAATTATGTAAATTATATAACATAAGAAAATATCATTAACGACTTGTTAGCTCTCACGGTAACAAATTACCAACTTGATCATAGGAGGTATACTTACCTACAGTTGTATGTCAGTCACTGCGCTTTGAGAGAATATTTTTGTATTTTTTGACATATAAATATCTATAGGTACCTATAACGGGATCTCTGTGGTATATTTAATAGAAAATTTGGTACTATGTAGGTATGTTACATGTAACGCTACACAAAAGTATGATATTAATTTGTCAGTTAGAACGTTGTTGCATGTAGATAAGTTTATCAATTAGACGTTTGTGGAACGTTAAGTACATAATAAAGGGTGATTTTTTAAGAGCTTGAGAACTTTTTTAAAAAAAAAAAAACGCATAAAATTTGCAAAATCTCATCGATTCTTTATTTGAAACGTTAGATTGGTCCATGACATTTACTTTTTTAAGATAATTTCATTTAAATGTTGACCGCGGCTGCGTCTTAGGTGGTCCATTCGGAAAGTACAATTTTGGGTAACTTTTTCGAGCATTTCGGCCGGAATAGCCCGAATTTCTTCGGAAATGTTGTCTTCCAAAGCTGGAATAATTGCTGGCTTATTTGTGTAGACTTTAGACTTGACGTAGCCCCACAAAAAATAGTCTAAAGGCGTCAAATCGCATGATCTTGGTGGCCAACTTACCGGTCCATTCCTTGAGATGAATTGTTCTCCGAAGTTTTCCCTCAAAATGGCCATAGAATCGCGAGCTGTGTGGCATGTAGCGCCATCTTGTTGAAACCACATGTCAACCAAGTTCAGTTCTTCCATTTTTGGCAACAAAAAGTTTGTTAGCATTGAACGATAGCGATCGCCATTCACCGTAACGTTGCGTCCAACAGCATCTTTGAAAAAATACGGTCCAATGATTCCACCAGCGTACAAACCACACCAAACAGTGCATTTTTTGGGATGCATGGGCAGTTCTTGAACGGCTTCTGGTTGCTCTTCACTCCAAATGCGGCAATTGTGCTTATTTACGTAGCCATTCAACCAGAAATGAGCCTCATCGCTGAACAAAATTTGTCGATAAAAAAGCGGATTTTCTGCCAACTTTTCTAGGGCCCATTCACTGAAAATTCGACGTTGTGGCAGATCGTTCGGCTTCAGTTCTTTCACGAGCTGTATTTTATACGGTTTTACACCAAGATCTTTGCGTAAAATCTTCCATGTGGTCGAATAACACAAACCCAATTGCTGCGAACGGCGACGAATCGACATTTCACGGTCTTCAGCAACACTCTCAGAAACAGACGCAATATTCTCTTCTGTACGCACTGTACGCATTCGTGTGGTTGGTTTAATGTCCAATAAAGTAAACTGAGTGCGAAACTTGGTCACAATCGCATTAATTGTTTGCTCACTTGGTCGATTATGTAGACCATAAATCGGACGTAAAGCGCGAAACACATTTCGAACCGAACACTGATTTTGGTAATAAAATTCTATGATTTGCAAGCGTTGCTCGTTAGTAAGTCTATTCATGATGAAATGTCAAAGCATACTGAGCATCTTTCTCTTTGACACCATGTCTGAAATCCCGCGTGATCTGTCAAATACTAATGCATGAAAATCCTAACCTTAAAAAAATCACCCTTTAGTTGGCATATCTTATACTAGAGATAAAGAAGAGAACAAAATAGACCGACGAATATCAAAAAGCTGGAGGCAGTTTTGGAAACATAAAAATATTTTCGATTCGAAACTAAACCCAAGCTCCAGGACATATTTCTTTGATCCAACGATACTACCCATCACGATATATGGCTCACAAACTTGTACCGTCTCAACCAAATCTGTACAGAAACTGGCAATAACAAAGGGGGCATTGGAAAGAGAAGTTTCAAATGTTTTCAGGCTACAACGAGTCAAAAATGAATTATTTCGCAATATGACAAATTTTTCGGATGCGGTCACAATGGCACAGATAACCTATATAAGATAGGCGTCTTCGAGACGTTCTCTCAATTTGCCCTTAAATGAATAAACAGCTGTAAAAAGCGTTTTAAGGGTTTGTGAATTGGCTTTTGCATAGAAAGCAAATTATGAAGTATGAATACTTTTGCATGGGCACCGACATCTATATATTAATATCTTTTATAATGCAAAGTTAGGAGCAAATTTAATTTAAGAGTTAACAGCAGAGATTGCAGAGTAATCTACCTCACGAAGTACCAGAATCCACAGCAGATGTAATAAATGCATTTTTTTTCCAAAAAAAGGGTGTATACAGCCATCTCTGAATAGGACTTTTGCAAATAAACGTCAGGTAATGTTATTTTATGTATTACATATATCCATTGAAAGGGATTTCGAGAGAGGATCGCTCATTTGCAGGGATTAGGGGACGGAGGGTGTGAAAACTGACTATCTCATTACCGTAATCCGTAGGCAAATCAACAAAAATTGGGCAGGTCACGTAGCTAGAATGAGAGACAATCGATGGAACACCATGCATTCCTAGAGAAGGAACAAAAAGAACAGGAAGGCATCTATAACGTTGGAGGGACGATATCTCAAAAATAACTCTACATGGGAAAGATAAGCGAACGCCAAAACCACATGGAAAACAATACCCAGGCCTCTTCCAATCAAACCTTAAAAATTTAAGTTATAGCTACTGATTTTAGTACAAAAAAATCAATGGGCCTTAACTGGTAAATTTTTAAATAATTAATTATAATTTAAAATATTGCATATAAAATTCAATTTAGTTATTAAGTCACAAAATACTATTGTGTAAAAAAAAGATGGATTAGTGAAGTTTATAATTATAGTAAGAAGTTGCCCACGGTTATCGAACTGCAATTACAAGTTTAAACATAGGGACGGGCTACAGTCCGCTTAGGCGAACTGTTGGATACCCTATTCTTATTCTTATCCCTCATAAGTGGGCGTGACAAAAGTCTAAGTATGGTTGAATTGTTAAGAACGCTCTACATATTTTGTTATATAACATTTAAAGGATTTTATAAAAAAAAACGCTCCCTAGCTCAAACTTGGGTGTTTCAATAAAATTGTTTTATTTAATTGTGGGCGTGTCAGTAGGCGGATTTAAAAAAAATTAACACATGAGCATAAAGAGCCCTTATAGAGTATATATTATAAATTTCATATGCTCAAACTTTGAATTTTTAAAAAAAAAATAAATAATTGTGGGCGTGCCAGTGGGCGGATTTTGAAAATATTTACACATGAGTATAAAGGGCCCATAGAGAGTATATATTATAAATTTCAGCTCCCTATCTCAAACTTTGGATTTTCAAAAAAATTGTTTTATTTATTTGTGGGCGTGTCAGTAGGCGGATTTCGAAAAATTTTATCACGAGCAGTTTTAGGAGTCATAGATCATACATAAAAAATTTCAGCGTTCTAGCTCAAAATTCTATTTTTTCCAAAATTTTGTTTTTTTGAGTTTGTGGGCGTGTCTGTGGGCGGATTTCAAAAATTCGTAAACTTGATTATTTCGGGACCCTAGAGATTATATGGTTAAAATTTCAGCTCTCTAGGTCCAGTTTAAAGGCCTAATTTTTGCCGACAGACGGACGGACGGACGGACGGGCATGGCTAGATCGACATTACTATCGATGCTGATCATAAATATAGTAACTTTTAGGGGTCTACGGGCAATATTAAGGTATGTTACAAACTATGCTTCCAAATTAATATACCCTTAGAATAGGGTATAAAAATAGATATGATGCATGCCAATACTCTCACTCTAACAAATACTATAATCCAGCACAACCAACTACAACGTGGGAACATAGCATCGTTACTACTGGACAATTTCAAAAGGTCGCAGTAAAATCGATTGGAAAAAAGTAGCTATTTAAAATAAATAAAAAAAATCGGGAAAATATTCAAAGAATTTGAAAAAAATTCTAGTACGTTGTAGAGAACATTTTTCTAAGAACAACTTATACTACAAAATAAATATTAAGGCCCTTTTAGACGATCAGTTACCAGTTCAGTCTTCCGTTCAGTTGTCAGTTCAGTTAAAAAAGACAGTGCATTTAGACGTCAGTCCAGTGTTCAGTTGAGCTTTCATTTTTCTTGTGAGCAGTCGAAACACAGAACAAATACATTGCGTAATGGACGATGAAAGGCGATAAATTTTAATGAAATCGATGATATTATCACTCCGTTTCGACATATTGTAAAACAAACAGGAAATCTAAAATGTTGATTCACCGCCAACTGCAATTGAAATGACGATTGAACTGACAACTGAACTGAAACGTATTTACACATCAGTTTAACTGATAACTGAACTGACAACTTATGGGAATTCCATCAGTTTCAGTTTCAGTTAAACGCTTCAATTTTTGCATTTACACATCAGTTTAACTGAAAGCTTAACTGATAGCTCAAGTGAAACTGAAACTGAAATGATCGTCTAAATGGGCCTTAAGGCATATAGCCCCATATAGTGCCATATTGCCAATATTTGTGAATGCTGAATACGAGGACAGTTCCTCTGCCGTCGCCAGCGACATCGCTTCTTTTGATACTGCCATGTCTTCAGCTAGACACGCTAGCTTTCCTTCTCCATTACCTTTGAATTTTATTTTGACCTGTACGCAGTTCTCCACAAATTAACTATTATGCTAAATATTAGAAGATGAGTATACTTATCAGAGTATACTTATCAGTATCTCTAAGCACTCTCGAGCTGTGTTTCCATTTCGGGTTTGTTTGTGTGGAACGTTATCGGCAGTGTTTTTTTACTTTTGCAGTTAAATTCGTTCCGCCCCTATTTGGAGGGTGACGTGAAATAATGCTAAACGAAATAAGAGGAAATTTAAAATGTTGGCCTTTTTTCGTTTTCAAAAACGAAATACCCCCAGATTCAGCGTTATTTCCTTACCGTAACGAAATATTGCCAAACTTATGGAAATAAGGCCAACTTTTCGCAAAGCAGTTTTTGGCCTAATTTGCCTTTCAAAATGGAAATCAAATCAAAACATTTCGAGTTGTTCACTATTATTTTATAAACTTCTCAAAATTGAAACAGTTTTCAGATTCAAGGTCAAACAAAATTGCCCAAGGTGGGCGATTGTGCATTTGTATACCCTATTCTAAGGGTATATTAATTTTGACGCATAGTTTGTAACATACCTTAATATTGCCCGTAGACCCCTAAAAGTTACTATATTTATGATCAGCATCGATAGTAATGTCGATCTAGCCATGTCCGTCCGTCCGTCCGTCTGTCCGTCCGTCTGTAGCCAAAAATTAGGCCTTTAAACTGGACCTAGAGAGCTGAAATTTTAACCATATACTCTCTAGGGTCCCGAAATAATCAAGTTTACGAATTTTTGAAATCCGCCCACAGACACGTCCACAAACTCAAAAAAACCAAATTTTGGAAAAAATCGAATTTTGAGCTAGAAAGCTGAAATTTTTTATATATGATCTATGACTCCTAAAACTGCTCGGGATAAAAAAATTTCAAAATCCGCCCACTGACACGCCCACAAATAAATAAAATAATTTTTTTATACCCTATTCTAAGGGTATATTAATTTTTGAAAATCCAAAGTTTCAGCTAGGGAGCTGAAATTTATAGTATATACTCTCTATGGGCCCTTTATGCTCATGTGTAAATATTTTCAAAATCCGCCCACTGACACGCCCACAATTATTATTTTTTTTTTTTTGAAAATTCAAAGTTTGAGCTAGGGAGCTGAAATTTATAATATATACTCTCTAGGGGCCCTTTATTCTCATGTGTTAATTTTTTTTTAAATCCGCCTACTGACACGCCCACAATTAAATAAAACAATTTTATTGAAACACCCAAGTTTGAGCTAGGGAGCGTTGTTTTTTTGATAAAATCCTTTAAATGTTATATAACAAAATATGTAGAGCGTTCTTAACAATTCAACCATACTTAGACTTTTGTCACGCCCACTTATGAGTAATAGGAATAAGAATAGGGTATCCAACAGTTCGCCCAAGCGGACTGTAGCCCGTCCCTATGTTTTTTCATTTTGTTGGGCGAATATTCATAGTGAAAGATCAGTCAAAATGCCAAGAAGTTCGGAGCTCTCAAATGAACTATCGCCCAAAATGTATTGTTCCATTCCTTGCAACGCAGGCCTAGAAAAAGAAAGAGTTGTGAAATCTTAAGAAGTTCCTATAAACAGTGCAATGTCCATTAGCGGCAGAGGATTTAAGAGAACAAAAATGGTGCGGAAGAGATTTATTGTGTGAGGTTTATCTCATAAATTTTACAATGCCTAACTCAACTTTGTTTTTCTTTTAAAATTAAAATGCCTTCGCATGTATGAGTTTTTTTATTTTTTATTATCCGGCAAATTTCGGCCACTTATAATAAAAACATTAATCTTGCACAATGCAATGGAGTTAACTATACATACACTTTGCTTCAACTGTATAAGCACAAACATTTTCTAAGCTACGTTGTCCATTTTTTTCAAAAAATTGTGCCGTAATTATATCATTTGATGATGCAAACTGTGTGCTTATGATGTTAAGAAAATAAATTGGAAAGAAAAATTCAAAAAGTACCGCTATTTTTTCCCTGATTCTCTTGCAAAGCATTCAATATGGAAAAATGCAGTTTTATTTTGCGTCAACTGAATAGACACAAATATTGAAATTCGAAATAAAAGTTATTTGGATTAAATGAAACAAGTTTTTCTTAAAATTGTTTTTTATAAGTTAATTTTAGTAGTGGGTACTGCCGCCTTTATTCGTAATAGTTTCGTAAATTCGATCCGGCATGGAATCGTACAGCCCCTATATGTAGTTTAGCGAAATTTCCCTCCAGGCCAATTTAATGGTTGCAATTAGGGATTCTCTGTCCTCAAACTGACGGCCAGACTCATAAACTTTTCGTACTAACCATCCCCAAACGTTTTCTATAAGGTTCAGGCCCGGTGAGTGCGGCGGCCATTGAATCAATTCCACATTCTGCTCCTCTATCCAATTTTTTACTATGCGCGCCGTGTGGATATGGGGGTTTTCCTGCTGAAAAGTCCACTTTATGGGTCCAAAAATGTCTGAAAATTTAAGGAAATTTCTTTCCAAAATTCCTTTATAACTTAATACAGTCATTTTTGAGGTTTGGAACTCAAGCTCAACAGTGCCATAGTAGCTAACTGCTCCCCATACAATAACACCACCTTTTCGACTATGATGCCGCGCTAAAAATCGTTCTTCTGTCCTCACATCGTGGAAGTAATAATTAAACCCATCAGGGCCATCAAAATTAAACTTCTTCTCATCCGAAAAAGCTACGTGCCGCCATTCATTTTCAAAACTCATATGGTGTCTACAGAATTTTAAGCGCCGTTTCTCGTTAAGTGGTGGTTTCTTTTGAATTTTTAACCGTTTTAGATGTTTGGCACTATTGATAACCCTTCGCACTGTTGAAACGCTTGCAGTAACACCGGCTTTCTGCTTTATTTTTGCCGCAGAGTCGCAGGAATTGGAAGCACATCTTAGAATTGCTCTTCGATCAACTGCTGTTGTTGCCGTTTTTTGACCTCCTTTCATGTTTTTTCCGTACGAATCTTTGCTTCTTAAATAAGAATAGACCACACTAAAACTTCTTCCATTTTTTTCAGCTATAGAACGCCCGGTTAGTCCTTGTTCTTTTAGTAAATCGATTTGAGCTCTTTCAACACTATTTAGAGATTTTGATCTACCCATTTTTCTTTGAAATACAATTATTCAAATAAAATTCACTTAAAGCACTTTAACTGTTGATCTAATGTGTCAATCTCCACAGAATACTCATAAGCAGTGAAAATAATGACCTTGTGTCTATTCAGTTGACGCAAAATAAAACTGCATTTTTCCATATTGAATGCTTTGCAAGGAAACCAGGGAAAAAATAGCGGTACCTACTTTTTCAATTATGCTTTCCGATTTATTTTCTCAACATCATAAGCAAACAGTTTGTATCATCAAATGATATATTACGGCACAAGGTTTTAAAAAAATGGACAACGTAACTTAAAAAATGATTGTGCTTATTCAGTTGAAGCAAAGTGTATAATTTTAAGATAAATAAAATAAAAAATATATTCGATAGTGACTATCGTCGACTGTCGGTTGTTTGATTTTAACTTCATATTTGGCTGTCGGCAGTTCTTTCGTTTATTGTAGCGCTTTTGGTATATATTCACACTTTCGTCAACTGTTTATTCCATTTCGAATATCAATGATCCTCTAACCGGGTTTGGCCGAAGCACCTATATCTGAGTTCTCTTAGATTAGATCATATACCTAGGAAATGCTTTATATTTTCTACTTCCCTTAAACTGCAAATGGAACAAAGCTTTGATACATATTCCCAAATATGTTACCATTTAGTTTATATCAAATCTAACCTAAAAGATCGGTAGCTCAGTGGTTAGTATGTCCATATATTAATGAAAAGGTCCCTGCGTTTTTTTTCCACTGCCCCACCTCTTCCGAACTTCTGACAAACATCCAAGAATATCAATAAATTGGGGAAGATTTTCGTCTCCCCACTTTGCGAACGAGTGCAGCACAGAACTGTTTGTTCTATAAAGGATTCCAGCTTTTTAACTCTCTACCAGGAATAATTAAAGACGATTTAAATATACATTCATTTAAAAGAGGTGTTATAATTTTTGTAAAAAATGAAATCTGAAATGTAACTTATTTTTGAACTTCGGATCTCGATGTACTATATTTTGATATTGTAAATGGTGCAAATGTAATAAATAAACTACTACCTACTACTACAAATTGAACACGAGAGCCTAGTCCCTTGCGTTGGCTTCTGTATAGCTCGATGTTGGTTTATAAGCTCATAAAGTTCAGGTTTGTGCATCAACAAAGTATGTGCTATATTTTTATCGGTCAGCCATCGTGTCATCTCCGATTTTCGGCTAGCAGAAGTGATTTGTTTGTCTTCTAATTTCTTGTGATATGAGGCGTTGTCCATTGCAATTATATTGAAGGCTCATCCAGGTTATTCAAAACTTGTTCCTGCAGCCATTTGCACCAATTCTCAAAATTCATGTCGTGGTGATAGTCTCCCGTTTTCGTACCAGATTTGAATAAAAGTAAAGCGTTTTGCAGCCTCTGTTCCTTTGAAATTGGCGCCTTCAATCCACTGCTGCTGCCATCAGTCCATGCCATTGGTCTTGTATGTGAGCTGTGAATATAGCTTTCGTCCAGGTAAATGATGTCATATCCTTTTTATCTGTACTCCCGGATTTTCCTCAGATACTTCACTCGCAAAAGTTTGATTTCGTTTCTTTCACAAAGAAGTTTGCGGTTGTTTTGAGTTTTTTTTATAGCAAAATCCATTTTTTGTTAGAATCCTGTTGAGGGATGTAATGCTTAAGTTCAGCTGCAGATCTTACTGGACTCGTTCTCTCAACATTCTTAGGGATACCATCAATTTCTCCTCCTGGTGAAAGTTGTGTATGATTCACCGAATAGCGGTGACGTTAAATTCGTTCGTTCATTTGAATAATGATCTTACGCGCCGGGCTTCCTATTGGTTTTCCTTTTCATGAAAAAACCATGAAAATGTCTTATATTTGTTTTCAATTTCGTTCTATCACTACTGTTGTTTTCTTAAAACTGAATTCAAAACCAAAACAAACATCATTTAAATGCGTAGGATGCATCATAAAATAGTTTCTCTCTGATGCTAAAATTTCATTCTCAAAAACTCCTAGGTAAAAAAATTATTAAAACCTGTAAACACTTTAATGTTTTTCCAAAAACCCACAGGTAAAAAAGTATATAGAAAACACGTCGCCCCAGGTAATGCTAAACAAACTATTAAACCATAAAAACATAGAATCAAACTCAACTCCTAAGTCACAAGTTGCTTTATATGCTTAACCCCATTCCATTGTGCAAAACATTAAATTGTTTACTATAAGTGAGCCGAAATTTGTCAACACTAATAAAAAACATAGGGGCGGGCTACAGTCCGCTTGGGCGAACTGTTGGATACCCTATTCTTATTCCTATATCTCATAAGTGGGCGTGGTAAAAATTTAAAGGATTTTATCGAAAAAACTAAGCTTTTGTAAATAAAAACGCTCCCTAGCTCAAACTTTGGTTTTTCAATAAAATTGTTTTATTTAATTGTGGGCGTGTCAGTAGGCGGATTTAAAAAAAAATTAAGTATGAGCATAAAGGGCACCTAGAGAGTATATACTATAAATTTCAGTTCCCTAGCTCAAACTTTGGACTTTCAAAAATAAAATAAAAATAATTGTGGGCGTGTCAGTAGGCGGATTTTGAAAATATTTACACATGAGCATAAAGGGCCCATAGAGAGTATATACTATAAATTTCAGCTCCCTAGCTGAAACTTTGGATTTTCAAAAATTAATATACCCTTAGAATATGGTATAAAAAAATTATTTTATTTATTTGTGGGCGTGTCAGTGGGCGAATTTTGAAATTGTTTTATCCCGAGCAGTTTTAGGAGTCATAGATCATATATAAAAAATTTCAGCTTTCTAGCTCAAAATACGATTTTTTCCAAAATTTTGTTTTTTTGAGTTTGTGGGCGTGTCTGTGGGCGGATTTCAAAAATTCGTAAACTTGATTATTTTGGGACCCTAGAGAGTATATGGTTAAAATTTCAGCTCTCTAGGTCCAGTTTAAAGGCCTAATATTTGCCGACAGGCGGACGGACGGACATGGCTAGATCGACATTACTATCGATGCTGATCATAAATATAGTAACTTTTAGGGGTCTACGGGCAATATTAAGATATGTTACAAACTATGCGTCAAAATTAATATACCCTTAGAATAGGGTATAAAAACATTTAAACAGGAATTTTATGTTTTCGAAGTAAAATTGACATCTACAGATCTTCTTTTTTCCCCACCAGGGATGCAATACTTTTTTGAAAACTGGATAATAAACCGTGACCATACCCCCTAAAAAAAAGCCATACCTGGAATGGCATTTCTATTTTACTCTGATGGAAAACAAAAACAAAACACACCCTCAGTCACATCGGAGCTCCGATGATGGAAACAACGCTTGGATGTACATCTTTCTTATGATCTTATTAGTTCTTATCAGCAATTTTCGTATTTTTTTGTGCATATTTGAAAATTAATGAGATGCGTAGAGAGAATTCAAGAGAGCTGCGCAGTAGATTGGCCAGGTGAATTGGTTGGTGCTGTACTCCTTTTTTTACCAAAATAAGTATTTCAAATAGACGCAATACGCAATAGCGCATGCGAGAATCCACATTCAAATATGTACCATACAAATACAATTACAATCTTATACAGACTGTCTTCATCTGAGTATCTTCTCTTAAATTTATTTCTCTTTTCACCTCCTTTATTGAGCAAGGTAATCATTTTAACATCCCGATAGTCTAAAGGGGCCCTTACACGGTCAATCGAATGACATCAATCACTAGCATGTGTTTGTGAAAATATATGTGTATATGAGTCACACACATTTGGTGAAGTCTGCTTGACGAAAATCAAAGCAAGTTTGATTTTGCATGATGAACGTCATACTGATTGATATGTGTAAGGGTTGGATTGACGTAATTACTTCATTGTGTCTTGTGTCACGGAAGCGAAAACATGTCTGGCGCCAGCGGAAAATTGAAGGACGTTGAAGACCGAGCATTTGTATCGGAATTAATTGAAACCAATCGGTCATTACCGAGTTTATGGGATGTCAAAGGAAAAGATTATTGCGACCGAAACAAAAAAATGCAACATTATGAAGTTTTAATGCAAAAGTATAAAGAAAAGTATCCTGATGCACAAAGACCGGATGTCACCAGAAAAATAAATACGTTGAGAACGAATTTTCGGCGCTAGCTAAAACATTTAAATGAATTAAACAAAATCGGATCCGGTGTTGATAATTTCAGTGAACAAACTCTTTGGCATTTTAATGAAATTAGTTTCATTATAGACAGCGAATATCCGTGTGCATCTTGCAGTACAATTCAAGAATATATTGCAAGAGCAATATATGCAATACAATCGTCCGTTTCACTCATCGCACATCCGTACACCACGAAAACTCACAAAAAATAAAATTTTGACGTCAATCGATTGAACTGTGTAAGGGGTAGCGTCAATCCACACATACACGATGCATGATGTCGACCGATTGACCATGTAAGGGCCCTATAACGATGCGTATATATATGTTTTATAAACTATTCAAAAAAGAAACAGCAACAATTTAAATACAATATGGTTTTACTTTTGAATTATTTAAAAAGTAATAGTAAACAATTCACATGAATCGGTTTGTTTCAGGGTGAGTTACGGTTTCCAATTTCGTCTATTTGCCCTTTCTTTCGAAAAAGGTAATCAGGTTGACACGGTCTACACTGACCTTAGCAAAGCGTTTGATTTGGCTTTCATTCATCTGTATTCAGATGGATCACATCCTTCTTGAAGAACAGAGTGCACAGAGTGCAATTCTTAACCTCAATTTGGATCACTCAATACCATTTAACTCTTCCTCAGGCTTATGATTTAAATTGTTTCGTAGAATTGAAAGTATAAGTGATTGCTTAGAGTTACAGACAGAAGTTGGCGCGCTGTCTCTATTTGCAAATGCAATGTTACAACATTTTGCAGATCTACTAGTCCTATTAAACATAGGTATATAATAATTGATCTTGTGGATCCCGCAAGGGTTTTTTTCCGGGGTACGGGGTTTTCTACACTTTAGTACTCAGGCTCACTACTGGTCCATGGTATTGACTCGCTATAGTTAATAGGATTAAAGATCTCGGGTTTATTTTTGATCAATCATTGAGTTTCCTTGACCATGTATTACATAACATCAAAAGCCAATTCAATGGTCGGTATCATTAAGCGGAATACAGTTTAATTTTACAATTCCCCTCCTTAATGACCTTATTTATTCCTCTGGAGTACTGTGGCATAGTGCCGTGTCCCTTTTACCAAGTGCATATCGACAGTATATGTTCTGGATAAAAGTTGTACATTGCATCACAGTTAACTATTGACATTTTGGAACGCTTGACGTCGCAGTTCTGCGGCAATTTATGTACATATGTAGGTAGGTAGGTACATATATATTTATTTATTTAAGAGTGCAGGGCAATCAATTGGAAAGCTTTATAAAAGGTAGGAAATTAAATATCAATGCGTACACTACTTGGTTATTGTTTTTTCATGCAATTCTTTTTAGATTATACAATTTTGGCTCCTCTATTATTATTGATTTCATTGCATTGCATTTCATTTCATTATTTTTACAACTAACTTGGGTTTAAATTGAATGGTTTTGCGCAAACGTGATGAAAAACTTGTCACTGTGTATCCCTTTTTGTTTTATTCAATTTAAAAGTTCACTCAAGAAGCTCACTTAAGCACACATGCACAACTCTTTCTCTGCGTTCTTGCATTGTGCAAGGATAACAAATTCACCTGTATCGAAACCTAGAAACATTAACCAACTACAAACTGAAATCCAATTTAGGTACCAGGCAATTCAATCTAGTCACAATAGGGGAGGCGGTATACCATAGAAGCAGTTCATTTTAAATTTGAAGTTGGAATTTCAACCATCCGTTGGAGAATTCACATAAATCTCTGACCAAACCAACCCCTTTTGGTAACCAGTGGCCGTTGGCACACAAAAATACCTTACGGCCTTGATACGTATGTAGTAGAAACTTTGCCTTGCGGCTGCCATAATGAGCTTCAAAAAGGGTGCAGTTCCGTAATAATAGCCATTGTGCCAACATCAACTCGATTTCAAAAGTGGTTTGGACACTTAATTGTCGCTTTAAATTTATGAACTCACATTGACTAGAATTTCATTTGTTATTGAAGGTATTTTCAGTTGCTTGTGAATAAACCGTTCGGACAGTAATTAAGGGAACCTTCCGAACAGAAAGCTCTGCATTTCAAAAAATGCGTGAAACAGCTAGTCACTATAAGGGACTAAAATTAGAACTGTTTTAAAAAAATTAACCGTTGGCATAGTCTTTTGAAAATTGAGAAAATACGCTTTTAAATAAAAGGCCACACACCTATTATAAAATTAAAGTTATTAATTTATTTAAAGCAGACTTAGGTTCTGAAGATTAATTCAAATTAGTTCAAAGTTCAAAAGAATAAATTATCTTTTAAAAGGCTGAAGGATGAAGAAGGAAAAGGAAATTATCAATTTGACAGGTAAGTTTTGACATTTTAGATCCAACAGGAAACGTTTCCAAAAAACAAATAATAATGATAACGTTCAGCCAGAAGATAAAAATATTGCATATAGAAAGCGATATCTCCAACATAATCGGTACAAATATAGTTTAGATTTAAGGTAGGTAGCGGTTGGAAATAAAAAAACATCTGAAATATAGCTACTTACGCTAAAATAACTAGTAAGTATATATTATCGAGATGACCACCTGCGATTTAAAGCTCAGACTCAAAAAACGAAGGAGCGGTCAACTTCACGACAACATCGCGACATTGTCGCAGCAAATTTCTTAATAAAATGCAAAAAAGGCTTTCAATCGAAGTAGATATAAGAGATAATTGTCTACCATTACTCCTAATTGAACATAGGGAAAGGCTAAAAGAACTGTTCAAAACGACTTTATCTACATACTTTGCGAAGACTAGGACTTTCATTTACAATGATTTCTTCAAAAAAAGGTTTTTCTTAAATATTTAAAAGATATACTCGTATATAAAAAAGTATTTACTCATGAGCATTATGGGCATCTAGAGAGTATCTATATATTAATACGAACTTGCCTATAACGTGTTTCCACCCATTTTTGCTATTATACGTCACATAGATATGCCAACACTATATATATTTGGGTAGGGGACAATACATAGAAGTGCACAAGACAAAAATTATCCACATGTATAACACACATTATGAATTACAGCAGGTAAAATGAAGAGAATTGGATGAAATTACAACAACAACATTGCTGTGGGGTTACTTGATAATGCTTGAACATACTTGAAGTTACTTGGACATGCTTGAAGTTACTTGAAAATGCTTGAAGTTACTTGAAAATGCTTGAAGTTACTTGAAAATGCTTAAAGTTACTTGAAAATGCTTGAAGTTACTTGAAAATGCTTTAAAATACTTGAAGTTACTTGAAGTAACCAACAACAGCTGTGCATGTTATGCATTTGATAGTGCTGGAACATACTTTAAGTTACTTGGACATGCTTGAAGTTACTTGAAAATGCTTGAAGGTACTTGAAAATGCTTGAAGTTACTTGAAGTTACCTGAAAATGCATGAAGTTATTTTAAGTTACTTGAAAATGCTTGAAGTTACTTGAAAATGCTTGAAAATACTTGAAGTTACTGGAAAATGCTTTAAAAAAAACCTTTAAAAATGAGAGCTAAGGGCATCTAAAGAGTATATATTATAAATTTCAGCTTCCTAGCTGCAACTTTGACCTTACGAAAAATTGTTTTTTTAAATCCTTAGCATTTTGGAGGCTTAAAGTCAATACATTAAAAATTTCAGCTCTATAGCTTAAAATTCGATTTATTCGAAAAATTTGTTTTTGGAGATTTTTTGATGTCAGTGGGCGGACTTATAAAATATATGGTTAAGCTCTCCAGCTCGAGTTAAAAGGCCTATTTTTTCCGACGGACGGACAATTGGACATTTTTTTCCAATTTTTTTCGATTTCCGTAGGTATTCGTATAGCTTTAAGAAGTTGCATGGTTACGTTAACTAAACGTAAAAATATGAAAAAAAGATTAATTTCAATAATGTTAGCAAAAATGTTGGTCCAATGTTTTCTCGCTCTGTAATTCTAAAAGTATAAATCAAACGAAAAAATAATCTTGGCAACAAAGAAAGATAATTTAAAATTTCCTTTAGAAAAGTTTCTTAAAACTTTTAAGTGCGATGATTCGTTCTCAAGATATTTGTTAGAAAGCATCTTAAGAATACCTACAACTTAAAAACAAATTTATAGAATAAAATTTACCCGAATATTGTTTTGCATTACGAAACCATTTTTTTTAAACAACTGGGCTATCAGTCGAGGAGAAAAAGGGTTCACTCATGGTTTTGTTGTCGCAATTGTTTCTTGTTATCGGTCCTAAATGCAGCATGCTCGTAAAACAGATATATGCGTCAAACGTCAAAGCGAGGAAAACCTGGTTTTGATTTATTGTGAAATAATATCTTCAGTTGGTAGGACGGCTATTGTGTGTGATACCACACCCCACCACCCCTCTTTCCACACTGACCCATACTAAAATGATCGACATCAAAAGCAAAACATGTTTCACTGAAAAGACCAATTTTGTATTTTGAGAGCAATTTCTTAGATTTTTCAATGAAAACCGCCATAAAAGTATCATCAAATAAACACAATTGTAATATGGCTCACTACAAGTATCATCAAATTAACCCATTTCCATAGGTAGAGTATAAAAGCAACCCAATTGTATCATGTCGAGAGAACTTCAAGATCTCAGCATACACAAATCCGCTGGTCCAGATGTTATTTCCGCAATCGTTCATTTGTCCAACCCGTCCCTAAAAAAGGCGAATCTTCTTCTCCTTAATCCTACCGACCAATCGCACTTACGTCCCTTCTTTCCATGGTTATGGAAACGCTGATAAATCGTCAGCTCAGGAAATATCTCGAAACCCGAAAACTTCTTAATAACTGGTATGGTTTTCGCAACAACAGTTCCAGTGGTGATTTAATGACTTGATAGTTGGCAGAGTTTGACTTCCAGCTCTTTTGTCGAAAATGCGTGCATTTTTTTTAATTGATTAGAAACTACCTTTCGGACCGTTCAAATGAAGTAGTTTTGGACGGCTTTAAGGCTGCAACCCACCAAATAAATACTGTTGTTTCTCAAGGCTCTGTTTTGTCTCCGACTCTCTTGCACATTTTTGTAAATGAACTCCTGTCTGTTACTTCTAATTCAATTCACGTCCCTCATTTTCGGGCGTGAAACTGGAACGGCAAAGTATGTTAAGCTGATTGTGGGGAGGAAATGTCTAGACTTCCTCATGTAAAAAATATTCTGATCTGGCTTCAGTTTATAGGGCGTTCATCCGCCCAAAGCTTGATTACAACGCTCATATCTGGTCCGGTGCACCGATTACATATTTAGGAGCTCCTCGGCACAATTTCAAAATGCGCGATAAAATTCATTGGTGATCGAGACATCGCAAAATCACTTGACTCTCTTAGGCATCGTCGCATCCTTTTGTTGTTTTATCGATTTTCCCTCATTTCCTCATTTAGAACATTTCAACCGAAAAACCCACCATGCTAGAAATGCACATCAGTTCACCCTCAGGCCTGTATTCGGGCGTAGGGAAAATGTGGAATGCTCTGCCATGCTCTATCTTTCCTTCTATTCTATATCTTTCATTCGCATTGCAATTTACAAACATTCAAAAGCTACCTGCATCGGCAACTCCTCTATGTCTCCAATCCAAATGTCCCTTCTGCCCGCGCTGTGTAACTGTTTACATTATAAGGGTACTCAAAATTCCCTTTCGGGAGTGCAAACTATAGCAAAAAACACCCTAAAAGTATTATTAAATCATTTCTACAGGTCGAGTGTAAATGTAGCTCAGTTCGCCACCACACACTAAAAGTATCATAAAATCAACCCATTAGGGTAGGTAGAGTATACATGTAACCCAGTGTTCCATAACGCACTAAATCATCATAATCTACCCATTTCCGCAGGTCGAGTATAAATATAACCCACTTTGTCATAACACGCTAATACATACAAAACAAAATGTTAAAGCGAGTGACTCGACAAGATTCGGACAGTCCTGTCATTGGAGCAACGTGCCTTATAAATAAAAGAGTGTTACCGACAATTGCTGAAGTTATAGAACATATACTTTTTGTGAGAAATTAACAAAAAATAAGGATAACGAAAAGCAGCCACCTATCACTCAAATATTTGAAACCGTAGGACTTGACATTATTGGCGTTTGCAAGACTGCGTCTCTGCCTTCAGTGACAATACAACGTGTAAAACAATAAATGAAAAGTGTCTATGATAAATAGATATTTGCATACCCGAAGTCCCGAAATCCAAACAAAATGAAGACTATAAGAACAACTTACAAGACTGGAATAATAAATCATTTACTGAATTATTTGATATTTGTTCGTGCAAGTGCGTTGATTTAAATAATTGTATTTGTCCTTAAGATGAGAAAGTTCCGGTACTAGAAAGATCTTTTCTTTTTGATCAAAGAAATTGCAAAAAAAAATGACAATAGGCGGGTTGGACCTTTTTCTAAACCAAAAAAAAAAGAAAAAAGTTGGAGGAAACGAAAATCATGTGAAAAGGTACCAACACATGAAACTTTGAATACATCAATTGAAGCAAAAATAAGATCAATATCAATATATCAATCACAACGACTATACTGATAAAGATTCAATACGGCATCTCGGATCGATCAGCAGCAGCAGCCGCGACTGCAGTCATACAGGATGATTTCTTGGTAACCGCACTGAACGTCGAAAACTTTATAGATCGAAGTAAAGTTCGTAGGGCCTGTAAACGACAACTACAAGATTTCCAAACTAAAGAATGTTTTTCGTACATTGAAAGCATCTATTTCGATGGAAGAAAAGACAAGACATTAGTTTGTGAAAAACGAGAGCAAGGTTTCTACAGAGGGGCAAAAGTAAGTAAACTACCATACCACACTCTCTGGTAAAGGGAAAACTTTAGCGCATTCGATTATCTCCTTTCTTGCGGACACTGAACTGGACTTAAGTAAATTGTCTTTTGTTGGTTGCGATAGTACAGCTAAAACCATTGGTTGGAAAAGTGGGGATATCCGGATTATGGAATTGAAGTTTGGGATACCGCTGCAATGGTTCATATGCCAACTATATGGTAATTAATTGCCTCTGCGTTATTTATTTATTAACTTGGATTGACCTTCGTTAGGACCTCAATTTTATTCGGGACCAATTGGAATGGCACTGGAAAACTGTGCTGACCTTCCTGTTATTGAGTTTTCAGCCATCCCAGGCAGCTATAAGTAAAAGATTCTGTCCTAGAGATCTTCCCAACAGAAACCAAAGAAATATGGCACATTTTAGATGGTTGACAACAGGTTGCCACATCTAATCCAACTGATAACCTTAAAATACTTGCGGAATATATTTAAAAAGTGTATGGTCCTGTTTGGTTTAGTTTTAAAAAAGACAGTTCATTCAAAAATCGCCCAAATCACGTGTTAGAAGTGACTAGTAGAAGTACCTATTCTTCCGTATCCAGTTATGCCATGGATGACCAACCATCCATCATTAAACTAGTGGAAGGAGTTCAACGAGTGACATGTCTCAGAACAACGGGAGCAATGAGCACCACTCCTCCAGCGACACTTCAAACTATATTAAGATATCCTCCCATTGACATCTAATGAAAACAAATGACTGAACAATGTCAGCACTTCGAGTGAGAGACACTCAGCAATGTAGACAGTCACGCGCTTCTCATGCTTATGATGCATAGCTATCTTCGTAAGTCTATCGAACGACTAACTACTGAAATTTGTTCACCCTAGGTTTCAAATATTTTGTAGCGGTTAGAGCAGAGCGGACACAATGAGGTGTCATTTACAATGGATCGCTGTCAATATTTACGGATTACTCTAAAACCCAAAAGGCCCGTTCCGGTCCCTTCTCGGAAGATTTGAACATCCATCTCTCTTTTCACCTTCCAAACTTTTGCAGCGTATTTTGGATCAATGGCATCGCCAATCACCGAGTCACTGACAGTCTGACGGTAAATACCCTCTATCCCAAGGAGACATTTTCATACCCCTTACATCTAAGCATAAGAAAATCCGTGGTTGAAAACGACTATCGCGTATCTCTTCACGGCAGGCAGTTTAACATCAACCTTAGCTGGATACCAGATCATAGAAATGTCCCAGTGAATTGTAAAGTTGACGATTTTCTTATAATGAAAACAGTCATTATTAGTAACTTATTCACGGCGACAAAAAAAGGAAACATTAAATTACACTTTCTTGGTTGTTAAAAATGCAGTCAAGACCAGAATTAAACAGGCTTAATTGCATCCGAAGGTGAGGGGCATGAACTAGGAAACAAATATCAAAAGCTAGGGGCATTGTCATTGTCATCAACAAAGGTATGTCTTGGGCTAAAGGTGCCAGGAGAAAATTTATAAATATTAAACATGAAAAAAGTAGGAGACAAAACTGAACCCTGGGGAACGCCAGCATTTATTTGGTGAGTAGCAGTTGGCAGACTTGAAATTTCAATTTATTGTTAAAATACTTCAACGTAAGAGAAATAATTGACGCTGACCGTTCTTATTTTGCACACCCAGAAAATATATAGACGACAATGCTAAATGATGAAAGACCACATATCAGAGAACTGGGACTTAAGAATAATCATCTCAACTAGAAAATAACAAATGGTTGGGTTTTCAGTTAGAGTCTTTAAACTTCCGAAATTGAATTACAATTCCAGCGATTATATTGACTAATTATCTGGACCTAATCACAAGTTACATCAGCCCCATTGTTGCAGAAAATTAGTGATAAGGATTTGTAAGACATCCTCCAAAAAAATATCCAATTAACACGTCATTTCCAAACTATACCTTTGTCACACTGACGCTGTTGAGCGCTGCGTGAAGAACGAAGCTCCAACGACAGTAGCTGGTGCAAAAGCCAGAGACGAGCTTTATAAGATCAAGAATATTTGAAAATACAAGTAAATAAAAAGGTATAATTTAATTAGTTTTTGGATTAGATACTTGGTATGTGTTTTTAAGTTTTTATTAGATAGTTTTTTTCTTATGTTTTTCGTCTAAATCAAGCTATCAATATCATAATTTTTGTGCGTTTTATTTCATAAATCAATTAATATGAAGTTTTTCAAACTTATGGATAAACCTAAATCTAACAAAAACATCACTTTTTTCAAAAAAGTTGAAACTTTGAGCTAAGGTAGGACTAAAGACTTTATCCGTATTACATTTTTTTAATGTCAAATCATTGTAATTATCAAAACGCAACAAAATGGAGGTATTCGAGATTCATACAAATACTTTTTGTTCTTCATACATTGACGCTCCACTCAAATGGACAAGGTTAGATCGACATTACTATCGATGCTGATAACGAACGGGTCTACGGGCAATAGTGAGGTATGAGTCAAAATTAATGTACCCTTAGAATAGGGTATAAACACCTATAAATGTACCTTCTGATGTTATTGCATTTGTGTGATCCAGGCTTCCTTAGGCATGCCTCTAACATGTTCGACACGTGCATGCTCCTGTTATTGAATATTGTTTGATCGTGCTTTTATGACACCGATGATCTCCAATTGTGTCAATCCACGTCAAAACCGCTATATTCATCTTCTTTATTCTTTCTCTGTACTGTAAGGACGAGGTTATGATTAAAGGGATCATAACCCTCCAACTTCACTAAATCTGTAGTGGGCTCACATTTAATTAAAAATTGCAAGAAAGTATCAACTGTTTCAGTGAACGTGCCCACAAGACTTTTCACGCTAAAGTAGTTTCGAACGCGTTCATTCAGAATGTTTTATTTCTTTGTCTCCCACTGCCATTATCCTTTTCCTTTTCTTCGCGGTAGTTAGTTGAACTTCTTTCGTGGTTGTGTGCTGGCGCTAAGAAGAAAAGACTCTCTCCACCTTTTTAACGAAATACCTAATTGTATCATAAGATTAAAGTTGCGCTAATACCTAATTGTATCCTAAAAACTAAAGTTGCGCTAATACCTACATAATTGTATCTGAAAAATTAAAGTTGCGCTAATACTAATAATATCATTGAAATTAAAGTGCGCTAATACCTAATTGTATCTGAAAGTTAAAATTGAAATACCTGTTTAATAAAACTTAAATGAATTAAACGAATTTGTGTTAGCGTGTTTCAATACGAAAATAGCCACAGGTGATATTGGTGACCCCGACAAAGGACATTCGTCGCAACATTTCGTTTTACACGAAGCCGTTAGTTACGGGAAAAACATTTTTTTTGAGCGTCACGCCACAAAAGGGGTACAGTTTTAAGTACAGTTTTCGTTTGCGAAACACAACGAACAACGGGTTCATAAAACCACTTCAATATATACAGTTTATTTCTCGTACGAAACACAACGGACAAATACAGTGTCTTTCAATTTTTTTGCATATTTGCGGCAGTTGAGGAAAAATAAAAAAATAAAATTAAAATCCTTCACCGTTTGTTATTGCCGTTGTCGTCACACGTTTCGCTGCTATTGCTGCACGTCGTCATCACTGATGGTACTCCTCGTGGTTGCCACAGCCACACATCTTCGTCACGACTCACGACTACCATTGCCCGTCGCAATCATATCCAGTGCTACACAAATCGTAGTCACTTCGCCACGGGTTGGGTCCGTTTGCCCGCATATCAAATGCCCGCACACGAATGCCCGCATATCAAAAGCCCGCATCCCAAAAGCCGGCATCACAAAAGCCCGCACCACAAAAGCCCGCATGTCATGGGGAAATATGAAGTTCCCCTTAAGAAATCTCTTTTCTGTGATTTTGGAAATTGAAGTAAACCAATCAAAACTCTTATAGAAAATATTTTGTGGCTTCGAAAATGGCGTGAAGTAGTTATTCACCACACTCACGTCTTCCCCTCTTTTTTTTTTGAAAACGTGTAAAATCTCTTAAAAATTTTTTGGTCGTCCTTAAAAGAACCGATTTATTTACCATATACACCGCTACCCCTCATTTCCCCTCCTAAATTGAAATTGGTCAATATCTCTCATTAAATATTTAGTCGCCCTAAAAAGAACGATTTTGGTTCATAGAACCCAATACACAAAATCACTTCACTTGCACTGTTTTGGGAGCAACCGCACTGCTTCAGGCATCGTCGAAGAATGCGACAATTCAGAAAAATACCACTTCTTATATACACTTTGTCGAAGACATTTCGAATTGATAATATTTTTGACAACCAATCAAAACTCTTGCAGGATATATTTTACACAACTTCCCTCTCCGTGATTCTCATGATTTCTTGCATCTTACAGATGGATTTCTGTGTGAATTCAATGGATTTTAAATGTACATTACTTCTATTTTAACACGCAATTGTTTAGGAAATAACCATAGCCCAAGTGCGGATAGTACATGTGTTGAATAAATGCTCTTACCATTGAAAAATAATAGCATTCCTCCCAATAAAAGAGAAAAAAGTTCATCAAATGGACAGAATTTGTATACATTTGATTAAAGCAGACCGCAAATCATGCGAGTAAAAGGAGTTCATATTTGGAATTATTCGTTTATTTAGTGGAAAAACCAGTTTAAATCCTAAGATTCCGCGAGCGGGCTACATAGACCCGACATGATGCGCATAAATTCGCCTTATCTTTTCAATTCGGCGCTTATTTGCATTGTTTATATACACTTTTTTTGTTTCGTTTTTTTCATCCTTTCATCCTTTTTTTCTATTCGAAACTCTGAAAATAATGAAGAAGGAAATCCTTTTAGTAATCATGTTTGCCTAGGTGGCCCGCTTCGCGGGTTCTTAGGATTTAAACTATCTCTCCGCAGGGTTTAGCACGCTCACGCAACTTCGTTGCTCCGCTTAGGGTTTAAGCTGGCTGTCTGGCAGGCGCCATAAACACAAACAAATAAGCCCCCAATTGTAAGATAATTATTCGCATAATTTTCGTTCTGGGTGGCCCGCTTCGCGGGATCTTAGGATTTAAACTATCTTTCCGCAGGGTTTAGCACTCTCACGCAACTTCGTTGCTCCGCTAAGGGTATATGCTTATTGTCTGGCAGGCGCCATAAACACTTACAAATAAGCGTCAAATTTCATAGATAATGCCATTTAACTCGCATCATTTTCGTTGTGGGTGACCCGCTTCGCGGGATCTAAAGATTTAAACTATCTTTCCGCAGGGTTTAGCACGCTCACGCAACTTCGTTGCTCCGCTAAGGGTATATGCTTATTGTCTGGCAGGCGCCATAAACATTTACAAATAAGCGTCAAATTTCATAGATAATGCCATTTAACTCGCATCATTTTTGTTGTGGGTGGCCCGCTTCGCGGGATCTAAGGGTTTCAACTATCTTTCCGCAGGGTTTAGCACGCTCACGCAACTCCGTTGCTCCGCTAAGGGTATATGCTTTATGCCTGGCAGGCGCCATAAGCACTATGATATTAGCGCTCAACTCCAAAGATAATGTCCATATATTCGCATCATTTTCATCTTTTACTGTGAGGAATAGTGTCAATCTTCCTTTGAATAGACAACTATTGCACTCATGTACTTACGCACACTTGAGATCAGATTATTTCCAAGATAATTGCGTCTTAACGTCGAAGAAATGTTAAGCAGGCGCCATAATCACTGAAATTAGCGCCAAATTCTAAAGATTATAACCATATATTCGCATAATGTTCGTTCTGTGTGGCCCGCTTCGCGGGATCTTAGGGTTTCACCTATCTTTCCGCAGGGTTTAGCACGCTCACGCAACTTCGTTGCTCCGCTAAGGGTATAAGCTGGTTGTCTGGCAGGCGCCATAAACACAAGCAAATAAGCGCCGAATTGAAAAGATAAGGCGCATCATGTCGGGTCTATGTAGCCCGCTCGCGGAATCTTAGGATTTAAACTGGTTTTTCCACTAAATAAGCGAATAATTCCAAATATGAACTCCATTTACTCGCATGATTTGCGGTCTGCTTTAATCAAATGTATACAATTTTTTTCCATTTTATGAACTTTTTTCTCTTTTATTGGGAGGAATGCTATTATTTTTCAATGGTAAGAGCATCTATTCAACACATGTACTATCCGCACTTGGGCTATGGTTATTTCCTAAACAATTACGTGTTAAAATAGAAGTAATGTACATTTAAAATCCATTGAATTCACACAGAAATCCATCTGTAAGATGCAAGAAATCATGAGAATCACGGAGAGGGAAGTTGTGTAAAATACGTATATCCTGCAAGAGTTTTGATTGGTTGTCAAAAATATTTTCAATTCGAAATGTCTTCGACAAAGTGTATATAAGAAGTGGTATTTTTCTGAATTGTCGCATACATCAATCATTCATTACAAATCAGACATCAGTCGACAACCAAAGTGTGCGGTAGTGCTCTTGCAAACGTACATATTTCCAAAACCACTAACTTTTATTACCCAATAAAAACAACAGTGTTAGGTTTTACCTACCTGTTCGAACCCGAAAAGGTGCTACCTGTGCTGAAGTGATTATTGTCATATCAGTGAAAGTGATTAAGTGCCAACGAAAAATAAAACAAGAAACAATTGAAAAAGAGACAGTAAGTGATACCCAACACCAAATGGGGAAAAAAGAAAAGAGGAAGGATGACGTCAACTTGGCGCTGTCCAGCCTCGTAGAAAAAATTAAGTCAGGAGTAGCAGAGCATGGAAATCCGTTCCTTGCCTCGCTACACGAGAAACTCACCATTGTTGATGAGCTCTACATCGACCAGCCCGCAGCCGAAGAAGACGAGGACGAAGAGGAATCAATGGAGGTCGCCGATCTTCCAGATGAGGATTCAGAATCTGAATCAGATTCTCCAGCAGAGTCGGAGACAGAGATTTCTTCCAGCGAGGACGAAGAAATTCCCCCATTACAGGAAGATGAATTTCGGAATGTACCAGCTAAAAAGCGGAAAAAATCCGATAGCCCTCCACCAACACCCGTTCCAGCAGTAGCTGCTACAACAACAACAAAACCAACCACATCCAAACCACCAACAACAAAACAACAACCAACTATTCTCCCAACAACACCATCATCAGCTACACCTTCCACCTCAGCAAATGTGCAACAACAACAGCCAAAACAAACAATAATGCCGCCGATTATCTGCTACAAATTAAATGTAGCGGAGCTTAGTAAATACCTGAAGGGATTACAGGTAGAATACAAAATCCACAACATAAATATAAACAAGACGATAATTACCACAAGGACAAAAAAGGATCACCAACAAATCCGGGATTTTCTCAAAAACATAAAAACGGAATACAACACGTATACCTGCAAGGAGGACAAGAAGACCCTTTTGGTTCTTAAGGGCATCCATCACAGCTATCTGGTAGACGACATAAAAGATGAGTTAATTAGCGCCGGTATACAGGTAATTGAGGTGACCCCTTATAAAACAACAAGGACTGACCGCAAGTTTAATAGCTTCGTCGTCCAAGTTGGAAAAAATAGCGACATTTCTTTTATTTTCAGCAAAAATTTATTGCTAAACCAAAAAGTTTATTGGGAGAAATTCCAAACCAGTGGCATTACGCTGTGCAAAAACTGTCAGAAGTTCGGTCACGTTGCCAGCAACTGTGGTATGAAGTACAGGTGTGTCAAGTGCAAGGTCGAGCACCTACCTGGAAACTGCCCACGTAGTATCGACAACAAGAAGGACGACGCAGTATTTTGTGCTAACTGCCAGAAGAATGGACATCCAGCGAACTACAAGGGATGCCCCAAATATAAGGAGAAAGTTGCCGAGAGGCTCAAAAACTCGCAAAAGAAGAAGGAACAACGTCAGTTCGCCGTCAACTCAGCCTCGAAAGCGATTAAAGCTGGTCTGAGTTTTGCAGATGTCGCAGCTTTAGGGAAGACAGTGAAACCACAAGGCAATCCAACAACGAAACCAGTGGTCTCCAAGCCAGCAGCAAAACCAAGTTTCACCGGCAAGGCTACCAATAAGCCCGCGCCATCATCAACATCAAGGAACACTGTTCCTTCCGGTAAGACTTCGTCTAACATCTTTGAGGATACTGAAAGATTGTTCGGCACTGACCTTTTAACCCTTCTCCAGAAGGCAAGAAAGGTTGTGCCTAGCAACTATGGCATCCTCGACGATAGGGCGAAGACAATTATACTGGGCAAACTTATTTGTGAATTATGTTCCCAATAAATTCGCTCAGTATCTTAACATATAATGTAAATTCTATCTATTCCACAGCCAAACGAAGTTCCTTAAGCTTATTTATTAAGTCTAAGAAACCCGACATTCTTCTCTTACAGGAAACAAGATTGAGCCCAAACAACCCATACAAGCCGGATGGATACAAGACATATCGGGAAGATAAGTCAAGTGACCGAAGTGGGACAGCGATCATCGTCAGAAACACCATTAAGTGCCAAAAAATACAAATACCAGGACTGACAAGCATGGAAACAACAGCCGTTACCATCAAGTTGTCTGAGGTAGAAACTCTGCTGGTTATTTCGGTCTACAACCAATGCCAGGCGCCAAGAGGAAACATCATGCACGATTTGACTGTTATCCACAACATGTGCAGCACACACACCTATTGTGTGATTGGAGGGGATTTCAACGCCAGACACCAGCTTTGGGGAGACGACGAAATATCACCACAAGGGACGGCAATAGTGGAGTGGCTGCATGGTAATGCACATCAACACTCCCTAGTGGTTATTTCACAACCACTAAACACCTTTCCAAGAACACCATCGATGCTGGACTTTTTCTTGGCTTCATCGAACTTCGTCAACATCCTACCGGTTTTCGGAATTACTCCTGCCTTGCGCACGTAAGTGATTCTGATCATTTGGCTGTAGAACTTCGGATTCGGCTGAACCATAGAATAATGGTGGAAAATCCTGCACCAGAGCTGCACATCAAATTCAACCGGATCAACTGGATCCAATACGAGTCGGACATCGAAGCAAATGTGATACTGCCAGCAATGGACGAACACCTCGGCAACAACGAGATTGACGGAGTCATCAATCACTTTGAAGCCGTAGTTAACGCAGCTGTAGACCGACAGAAGACAACCCGAACCAGCAAAGACAGATATGGGCACCTACCTCAACACATCCAAGCAATTCATGCACACAGACAACGGCTGCGAAAAAGGCTACAGAGGATTCTCCACAGAACTTGGAACACCAACAATGACGAGTATAGAAGTGTACATTCCCAGCTGGAATGCACCAACGTCATGTTTCGTCGTGCTGTGAATCACTTCAGGGACAACGAATTCAGGCAGAGGCTGGAAGACATAAAACCAGGCCCCGACGCCTTCAAGAAAATCAACTCGCTGGTTGGAAAATCGAGGTCAATGCCTGAAACCATTGAACACGGACAAGATACTGCCACCACCGCAATTGAAAAAGCCGAAGCATTTGCCACCCACTTCGAAAAGAATTTCACGGATCGACCACCAACGCACCTTCCAGAATTTCTAGAAGTAGTGGAAGCACAAGTTCACGAGGCCACAATGTCAACCGATGTCATCACGACTTTCAATACCAGGAATCCAGCAGATGACCCAAATAGCGACGAAGTCTTCACCAACACAGAAGAGGTTGGTAACATTATCCATAGCGGCAACTCAAAGAAGTCATCCGGAACTGACCAAATTTCGAACTTTTTGCTTAAAAAGTTACCAAGCGTGGCCATCCTTCTACTGACCATCATATTCAACAACTGCATTAACAACAGCTATTTTCCGAAATCATGGAAAGTAGCGAAAGTTGTGCCAGTGCCCAAGAAGACAGATCGAACAAATGTCAATGGATACCGACCAATAGCTCTCCTGTGTTGCGTGAGTAAAATTCTGGAGTCATTGATGCTGCGAAAGATCAACCAACTGTGTGCGGAGAGAGGCATAATCCCGACGTATCAATTTGGATTCAGAGCTAAACACTCTACGATACATCCCCTACTGAAGCTTCATAGCGACGTCACCACGGGACTCAACAAAAAGGAGTCAACTGTAGCCTGCTTGCTGGACATCGAGAAGGCCTTTGACAGCGTCTGGATTAAAGGACTGATCTTCAAACTAATGGAATATGGTTTTCCGCTCAATATGGTGAGACTTATTAATAATTTCCTAACAAATAGAATTTTCTTCGTACAGGTACAGAATGAGAAGTCGTCAGTCAGAAGCATCAACGCAGGTGTACCCCAAGGATCAAGACTCGGTCCGATCCTCTTTAACATCTTCACAGCTGACCAGCCAATGAATGAAGGCCGAAGCAAAACGCTTCTGTACGCAGACGACTCAGTGACCTACGCCACCTCCCTGTCTCCAGAGATAGCTGCACGAAGAGTTGAGACCCACATCAGGAATCTTTGGGACTACTATCTTAAGTGGGGACTGAAGATAAATAGCAACAAAACGGATCTTATCTGCTTCCGCAATCCTGTAACAGCGACCGGAGGACGCCGAGCATTTGCAACCCGCTGCCGTAATATTAAACTGAATCTTCCAGATGATACAGTGGTTCATACCAGAACATCAACGAAATATCTGGGAATCAACTTCAGCGAAAGATTTAAATTCAACCAGCATGCTGACATTACCCTCAAAAGGGCAAACTTTGCATTGCATCTAGTGCACCCGCATCTCAAGAAGCGCAACGGGCTTAACAGAAAAACCAAGCTGCTCATATACAAGCAGCTCATCAGACCAGTAATAACTTATGGTTGTCCCATCTGGTTCACAATTTCACCATCAACAATGAAGAAGATCCAGCTTTTCGAAAGGAGAATACTTCGGACTTGCACAGGACTTTGGCGAAACCCGACAACTCTGAAGTACTACTCAACGAGAAGACTCTACGAGGAGGCAGGAATCGCACAGTCGATCAACAAATTTATGATGGAACTATCAGGAAGACTCATCCGAAACCTTGCAGACCACCCAAACACAGAAGTCCGGGAATTAACCCAGCAACAAATGGAACCAAGCCATCGGTATCTAAATCCTCGCGCCATCACGGATGCTAGATTTGACGACATCATCCACAACGAAGATACTCCGTTCTACGAAAAATCGGTAAGACATTACAGGGGGTGACTTACTCCCTGTAATCAACGCTAATACTATATTTTCTTTTCTTCCCAACAGGAACAATTAGCTTTTAATTAATTATAAAATATCATAAATAGATTAAGAGTAGTCATAAATATAGTTTTGTAAAACTTTTGTAAACCTAGCCATAAGAAATTCGTCGGGCCCCTTTTGTTGAGCCGACATTTTTAATTTTAGTTATAAGTCTAGATATAAGTCAATTTGTACATATTAGATTGAATAAAAATAATTTCCTAATCGTGAATTGTCGCATTCTTCGTCGATGCCTGGAGCAGTGCGGTTGCTCCCAATCCAAAGTGAAGTGATTTTGTGTATTGGTGGTTCTATGAACCAAAATCGTTCTTTTTAGGACGACTAAATATTCAATGAGAGATATTGACCAATTTCAATTTAGGAGGGGAAATGAGGGGTAGAGGTGGATATGGTAAATAAATCGGTTCTTTATAGGACGAACAAAAATTTTTTAAGAGATTTTACTTGTTTTCAAAAAAAAAGAGGGGAAGAGGTGAGTGTGGTGAATAACTACATCCCCATCCATATTACTCGGAACAAATATTTCTTTCAAGCGATTTGATTGGCTTTAAAAATTTTAAAATTGAAGTGATGAGGTGAATAACAAAACAATAAGCCCGCATCATATGCGGGCTAAATCTGAAAATAAATTGTGCGGGCTTATGGCATGCGGCTTTTGTGCTGCGGGCTTTTTCATAATTTGGCGTGCGGGCTTTTGTTACGCGGGCTTTTCATATGCGGGCTTATAGGGGTTTCCCCTTCGCCACGCCACTACACACAAAAAGGGGTGCTCAATCGGTTTATGTCGCAACAAAAAAAAAAAAAAGAAGCAATTTGCCGAAACAACTATACAGCAAGCACTAAAACATCTCCACAAGCTGTACCAACGCCATCAGCGCAAAATCCTGCTACTCATCAGCGCCCAACTATAAGACCAGTTCCTAGATTCAGCAACACCTTGAAAAGCAGACAACATTTTTCAGCAGAATGCCGGCATCCTGATTCTTCAAAGAAAACTGTAATTTCATTAAGGTGAGAGAATTTATATGTAATAGCACCAGCACACAAAATATATATTTCCACATTATCTCAAAGTTCGTACAAAGCCATAACATAAAAAAAAAATATTTTAAGAAACAGGAAAAAAACTTCTCCGTACCTTTCGGATTTTCATACGAAATTTCAATAAAATTCCGTTTTTCAAAAGTCTTGTCCACGAGCACAGAAACAGTTATACCGCGTTTTAAAAAAAAAAATTGTTTTCCTTTTTTACCCGATTAAGAAGAATCTTGCGTAGCTTTCATTTAGTTTCGAAATCTAATGCTAATTCAGTCTTTTTGATGATTGAATGAATCTCAAGAACAAATGGACCAAACCGGATCAAATGAAGATCGTGGTCAGCGAACCCTATCGAGTTCTTCTCAAGTGAATATAGAGTCAATTATAGTTCGACTTCCAACCTTTTGGATTTCCAACCCGGTAACATGGTTTATTCAGGCGGAAGCCCAATTTACGGTGCACAAAATAACTAGTTCCGAGAAAAAATACTGTCTCACGGTTGGCTCTCTACAACCAGATACTTGCGATTCGGTGATCGACATTCTGGCAAATCCACCAAACTCCGACAAATATGCCACTTTAAAAACGGCTTTAATAGAACGCCACTCTGTTTCCGAAATAAAACGCTTAGAAACTCTCATTGATAAAGCAGACATTGGTGATCGAAACCCATCGGAGGTCCTGCGATCAATGAAAATGCTGGCTAGTACTACATTTAATGATGATATCGTCAAAAATTTGTGGATGCGTCGGTTGCCACAACCCATCAACATCGGATTGTTATCGGTGGGACACAAAAGCTTGGAGGATTTAGCAACACTTGCAGATATGTAGGATATATGAGCCATCTCAGAGCGCAGACATTTGCAGCGTCTCTCCCGCTAAGCAAAGAGCTAATCCTGCTAGTGGAAGCAATAACCTCGAACAAAGACTCGCTAAAATTGAGTCAATGATTGAGGCTTTTTCTATGGACCAGCGGTCGCGTAACAGAAACAGATCTCAAAATTTTAAGAGCAGGGACGATCGTTCACACAGTCGCTCATACAGTCGTACAAGTTCCAATTCTGGCACAAATATCTGCTGGTATCACAGGCGTTATAAGAGAAATGCAAAAAAATGCGTGCAGCCGTGCAACTTTGACAAAAATAAGTCGCAGAATCGGGCCGATAACCCAAACTAGAGAAACCGGCCGTCGCAGCGGCAAACGGACAGGGTCTTTTAAGTCGCCGCTTATTCATTAGAGATAAAAATTCAAACCTCACCTTTCTTGTCGATACCGGGGCGGATCCGTCAGTCCTTCCTTGCAGCATGAAAAAAGGTTCAAAACCCGCAAATCCGTTGTTTTTGCTATCAGCTGCTAATGGAACTTCAATTCCAACATTCGGTTCAAAATTGTTAAATCTCGATATTGGCCTAAGGCGAAATTTTGTGCACTCTTTCATAATCGCCTCGGTTAATAGACCAATATTGGGAGCTGACTTCTTAGCAAAATTTAATCTTCTAGTAGATACTAAAAACAAAAGACTAGTAGACCCTCTCACCAAGGTTAGGTTAGGATAGGTTACTGGGTTGACGGGGCAAGAGAGTCCTGCTTCCGTCACACTTAAGTCTATGTAGACCCTTTATGATACCCTGGAGGTTATGATTCCCTTACTTGGGACCAATGAAAAACCTATGAAAAACCTAGCGGGCTTACAAACCATCCCGATGCGTTGATAAACTTGCGCAAGTCGTTTACAGACTTGCCGGAGAGTTCTTCTAAGTCCTGGAAGAAATATCTGCCAAGGACATTGTTTCTTATGTGACAGAGTGCAGGACAGTGACAGAGGAAATAAGGGGTATACTCATTCACCTCCTCGTCCCGCAACCTCTGCAGAGTTCGTATGTGCTGAGTTTCAATTTCTTTGCATGGTAGCCCAGCATGTTGTGTTCGGTGATAACACCTGTGAGAGAGGACAAAGATTTTTTGTTCATTTGAAGGATTCTCTCGGTCTTTCGTTTGTCATATAGTGGCCACATTTTCCTGGTATTGACACAGGAGTCAAGGGCACTCCATCTTTCGTTAGCTGTTATCAGCGTTTTATCACCAATCACCTGTTTAAGGTAACAGGGTGGGGTTTTTACCGTTGTGTCAGCCTATCTTAATTCAAGGGAGGATCCTTTTCTTGCCAGTTCATCGGCTCTTTCATTTCCCGGGACACCACTGTGTCCGAGGACCCAGCAGAGTCTTACACTGTGCTGCGCGCCAAGAGCCCGCAGCTCTTCGCGACAGTGACTTACAAGCTTCGGTTTTATTTCTGTGGCGGAAATCGATTTTATTGCCGCTTGGCTGTCAATGAAGAAGGTAATATCAGCTTGTGGTATTGCCGTCATTGCAACTTGTTTAGCGGCTGCTGCCACCGCCAGAACCTCAGCTTGGAAGATGCTGCTGTAGTCGGGGAGACTGATCGAGAAAGATATTCCGAGTATTTCGGATTAGAAACCCGCGCCAACGCCAGTATCCATCTTGGAGCCATCTGTGTAGATGGGGATCGTTGTTGCACGGACTGGTATTTGATTCTCATGCCATTCTTCCCTGCACGGAAGAGAGACAGTAAATGGTCTTGTAAAGTCTAGTTTGGGAGTAATGTAGTCTGTGCATACATTATCACCCGTGAATTTCTTTAGAATCCGCGCATGTCCTGTTGTACTGGGTTTCCAGTTTTCCGTTTGGCTTAGCCGCAAGGCACTGTTTGCTGCGGATTCTTGTACAAAAAGGTCTAGAAGTTTAATATTGAGAATTACCTCCAACCCCGCTGTAGGGGTGGTTCTGATGGCCCCAGTAGTACCAATGCAGGCAATTCTTTGGACTCTAGTCATGGTCTTAAGTTTGGTGGCCTTGCACAAACCCTGCCACCAGACTAAATTACCATATGTGAGAATAGGTCTTACTACCGCCGTATATAGCCACATGATAATTTTGGGACTAGGACCCCAGGTTTTGCCGACAATTCTGCTGCAGGCATATAAAGCTATCATTGCCTTCTTTGCTCTTTCTTTTATGTTGAGGCTCCAGTTTAATTTTCTATCTAGAATCATGCCCAGATACTTCACGAATTCTGATATTTGTAGTGGAGTACCTTCAATTGTTGGCCTATTAAATTGTGGTATAATCCTTTTATTGGTAAAGAGGACCAGTTCTGTTTTCTGTGGGTTAACCGCCAGTCCGCAGTTTTTTGTCCAGGTACCAACCATAGATAAGGCATTCTGTATTTGTTCGCTTAGAATCTCGTTTAAAACGAGTACCCATAGAAGGGGTGATAGGACTCCGCCTTGAGGAGTTCCTCTAGATGCTGACACCTTGATTATTTCACCACCTAACTCTGAGTTGATGCATCTTCTTTTAAGCATGCACATTATCCATTTAATAATGGTATTCTCCACATTAAGGTTTACTAGGGCTCTTTCTACCGCTTCACCTTGGACGCTGTTGAAGGCACCCTCAATGTCCAGGAAGGTGGCTAGAGTATATTCCTTATCCCTTAATGTCTTTTCTATGGTGCTGACTACACTATGGAGTGCTGTCTCTACACCTTTACCTTTCGTGTACGCATGCTGAGCTGGGGATAAGACCTCTGGACTCAGTTTGCTACGAATATAAATGTCAATCAGTCTCTCAAAAGTTTTTAGAACAAAAGAGGTTAGGCTGATTGGCCTAAAGTCTTTAGCGGTAGTGTGACTGGGTTTTCCAGCTTTGGGTATGAAAACCACTTTAACTTCTCGCCATACTTTTGGTACATATCCCCATTTTAGGCTACTTAGGAATATGTTCATAAGATGTGGGATTATATATTCTTCACATCTTTGTAGCATCATAGGAAAGATGCCATCAATACCCGGAGATTTATATGGAGAGAAGGAGTTGATAGCCCATCTTATCCTTTCTTCCGTTATAATTTCCGCTGGTGCTGTATGCTCCGTGTAGTGCGCTTCTTCCAAGTTATTGTGATCATTGTTGCATCCTGGAAAGTGAGTCTCAAGGAGGAGTTTAAGCGTTTCGTTGCAGGATTCTGTCCAGTTTCCGATAGGATCCTTGAGAGATCCCAAGGATACTGGTTCTTTAGCAAGTATTTTCCTGAGCCTAGCTGATTCTGTGGTGTTTTCTACCTTGCTGCAGAAGGATTTCCACGAAGATCGCTTTGCTCGTTGCATTTCTGTTTTGAATTTTCTTTGACTGGCCTTGTAGTTTTCCCAGTCATTGTCCGTTCTTGTACGTTTTGCTACATTGACAAGTTTTCTAGTTTCTTTTTTAATGTCGTACAGTTCTCTTGTCCACCTTGAACTCCTTTTTAGGAGATTAGAAGAATATGGTGTGAACATCAACCTTTCAAAGTGCGTTTTCGGTGTTTCCGTGTTGGAATTTTTAAGTCACACAATCAATGCTGAAGGAAATATCTCCTTCAAAAGATCGCGTTGAGGCCATATTAAAATTTCCAACACCCACATCAGTGAAGCAAATTCAACGTTTCATAGGAATGATAAACTATTATCATCGCTTCATTCCTAAACTAGCTGAAACAATTGCCCCACTTCATGCCCATGTAGCCTTGCTAACGAAGGAAAAGAGATCAAACAAAGTTTTCTCCTGGCCCGAAGACCTCAACTGCGTTTTAGATAACGCAAAAGAAACTCTCTCCAAAGTAACTCTTCTAGCTCACCCCATTCAAAACGGCCGTTTCAGCATCGCCACGGATGCTTCTGACATAGCCGTTGGTGCGGTCCTACAGCAACAAGTTTCACAATCCTGGCAACCTCTAGCGTTTTTTTCCAAAAAACTCAAGGACGCGGAAATTAAATACTCAGCTTTCGATCGCGAATTACTAGCTGTATACGCAGCAATTAAGCATTTCAGATTTTTCGTCGAGGGGCGTGAATTCACGGTCCTCACAGACCACAAACCGCTCTGCTATGCATTGACAAGTAAAACCGAGAGAAGTCCACGTCAAACACGTCATCTAGACTTCATTTCCCAGTTCACTTCAGACATACAACACATGAAAGGAAAAGACAATGTCGTCGGCGATGCTCTCTCTCGAATCAACGAAATCGCTGCTCACACAGGTCAAAGACTGGACTTAGAAACAATCGCCAAACTTCAATATACGGATAAAGAGTTACAGGATCTTATTCTTCAAAATAAAAAGTCCAAGAAAAACGCTAAGTTCGTATTGCAAGAGTTTAAATTCCATAATGTCACAATTTATTGCGAAACTTCGACTAGCAAAAATCGACATTTCATCCCTTTTGCGTTACGTTTTAACGTTTTCACCACCCTTCATGGCATCTCACATGCAAGCATACGATCGACCAGAAAACTCGTTTCAGAGCGATACTTCTGGCCAACCATGAATAAAAACATTAACGATTGGGCACGTGCATGCATAGGATGTCAAAAAGCCAAGTCCAAAGACACACCAAGTCAGAACACGGTAGATTCGAAGTACCCACAGGTCGTTTCGATCACATACACCTAGACTTGGTGGGATCTCTTCCTTCGTCTAATGGTCTTATATCCTCACGGCCGTCGATAGATTTACACGGTGGCCAGAAGCCTATCCTCTTGCTGACATATCCGCAAACTCGGTAGCAAAAGTTTTGGTCGAAAACTTTATTTCACGTTTTGGTAGTCCTTTAAAAATCACTACTGACCAAGGAAGTCAATTCGAGTCAAAATTTTTCAGCTAGCTTTTTAGACTGTTGGGCATTCAAAAAATTCACACAACACCATATCACCCGCAGGCTAACGGCATGGTTGAACGTTTTCACAGACAGCTCAAGTGCTCATTAAAAGCTAGATGCAACACCGTCAATTGGAGTTCAGAGCTCCCAATCATCCTGTTAGGAATTCGCTGTGCGGTAAAAGAAAAGTAAATTCTTCCGCAGCAGAAATGGTATATGGGCAGAATCTGAGACTACCCGGGGAAATCTTTGTTGACAGTAAGAAACAAGAAAACTACCCAGACACTTTAATAGAGAAACTTCGTCAAACAATGAGAAACCTCATTCCAACAGAAGCTAGACAATCGAAGCAAGACATATTCATACCGAAACACTTAGATAAGTGCAAACAAGTTTTTGTGAGAATTGACAGACTACGAAGTGATTAGACGCCTGAGAAAACACTTTGTAGTTTAAATAAAGAACAAAAGCGTATCGATTTGAATCAATCGCCTGAAACCCGCGCATTGTATCTAGGGTTTCCGTCGAAGAAAACCAGAGTTTACCCGGATTAAAGATCTCTTAGAGGGGACTCGTTTGGGGGAAGGTGATGTAGTGGACTCACATTTAAATAAAAATTGCAAGAAAGTATCAACTGTTTCAGTGAACGCGCCCACAAGACTTTTCACGCTAAAGTAGTTTCGAACGCGTTCATTCAGAATGTTTTATTTCTTTGTCTCCCACTGCCATTTTCCTTTTCGTTTTCTTCGCGGTAGTTAGTTGATCTTCTTTCGTGGTTGTGTGCTGGCGCTAAAAAGAAAAGACTCTCTCCACCTTTTTAACGTAATACCTAATTGTATCATAAGATTAAAGTTGCGCTAATACCTAATTGTATCATAAGATTAAAGTTGCGCTAATACCTAATTGTATCCTAAAAACTAAAGTTGCGCTAATACCTAATTGTATCTTAAAAATTAAAGTTGCGCTAATACCTAATTGTATGATTGAAATTAAAGTGCGCTAATACCTAATTGTATCTGAAAGTTAAAATTGAAATACCTGTTTAATAAAACTTAATTGAATTAAACGAATTTGAGTTAGCGTGTTTCAATACGAAAATAGCCACAGGGGCTATAAATCTCTACTGGTCCGAACCCCAACAAATACCGTCAGGCATCAAAATTTCGAATCAAATCGTCGCTGCGGTCAATCAAATGCTGGCTCTGCTGCATTTGTGTAATCTAGGAGTTTTAAGGCCTGCCTTTCTTTCGCCTCTTTGACGAGGTTTGTACGATCTCCCCTTTGAACATGACAGTGCACTACTCCGGTGTTGATCGACTTAAAAAATGTCAAGATTACTCCCGTAATTCTAACTGTATAATTTTTTTTTATTTTTGATACATACGAGTACCTTTGACAAATTTCATATCTGATATAATTATAAGCTGGAGTGCCCGTAATGCCTGAGACCTAATTAGGGCCTACGATACGAGTCCATACCTATAATAAATGCACATTTTTTATTATTATAAGAGTAGTAGCTTAGCAGCATGAAAAATGAAATTCAAAGTGCTGAGAGTATTTCCTAGATAGCGATAAAAATTGCATAGTCAGATTTCGAATAGCTTAACTAGATAGATGTAATACGATTAAACCATGACGTAATGGCTGATGAACACCAGCAATTTTACAATTTTCCGAAGGTCAGTGGGAAACTGATTTACCAGGTGAAATTAAAATTGACCTGTTTTTGTCGATTCTGCCAGACAGAAAACACATTTTCATAGGCAAAAGGAAAAGAAGAATTCCGGAAAAAAATAGGAAATCTATCGGAATGGAAATTCCTCGCGTCAACAAAAGCTTTTCTGCATGTCTGTTGAATAAAGAAATAACTTATGCACAATTTGCGAAAATAGCTGGTCGAGACATCGAAAAATATTACTGCTCAGAAATGCTTTAATGTTTCCTTAGTTATTTTCCTTATAAACAAAATATATAATTATATATATAAATTTGTAAATTTTGCTAGTTACACTATATTTGTTCTTCTTCAAGTCATTATGCCAAACATAGCATAATTTTCCTTAATTTATAACGTTACTCAAAGCTTTAGTTCCTTAAAATGTATGTAACCAGAGTTGGATTTAGAAAGCAGCACGGTAAAGATCTAATTTTGGGAATTAATAAACCTATATCGCGTTTATTTGTTGGCTAATTTTGTTATACCCGTACTAAGTTTGGTTATTGTATCTGCGGTTTAAATTTGGTTTCTTTTTTTATTAGCATTCTTGAACATTTTTGTTGGTCCAGATGGATCCGGATCTTTGGCAAATCTATTGTTGTTTAATAAATTTATTTATTTTAACCGTCTGGTTTACTCAGTAACCGTTGCTACAGGTAATGGACAATTTTAATAATATTAAAACCGCAATGGCTATATGTAATAAAGTACGTGTACACGTAAACGCCTTTAATAAATTACAGTGAATCACGATTGTGTTTGATAAAAAAACTGTTTCGTGGAAATTTGTTTAATTCTATTCATTCGACAGATTTTATTTCCCTTCATATGAAAAATTAAAAACTATTTGATGGTATGTGGTTATAATCCCTAAGTGTATACATCGTATCCTTAGAATGAAAGTGACCCAACTAACAAATTGCAATTTTTGGGGAATGAGCAAGAAAGTCTTAAAAAAGTATAGTATTGATTAAATTTAAATGTATCTCTCCAGTGTTTCATTGGAAATTATAGATTTTTTGCGAATTTATATATTGATATTTTATGGACAGATTGGCAGCATTACATTAAATTTAAATGTTTTTTAAATATATATTTTAACATTAAATATAAAACAGTTTCAAGTTTAAACAGTTAAAGGCGACAAAATGCAAATAAACAACAAAATTTTTGTATACAAGTTCGCGCGTGGTCTGGTTGTCAACTCTCCGGCGGAGCTGCATTTTGTCAACAACTTGTTTGGTGACATTTCACGTGATTATTTTGACTGCAGCGAGGGAGTGAAGTTAGCTGCGGCTGATAAGCAAGCACCATCGGTCTCTCAACTGACGTCACTTGCCTGTGAATCTTCGCATATTCTTAAGTCGATAACTCAATAGGAAAATAATGCCGTCTGCCAAAATATTATTATTAACACTATTAATTTATCAATACTCTCCTATAATATTTCTGGCCTAAAAAATAAACTTTTGCAACCAGACTTTTTTAAATATGTCTTAAAGTTTGATATAATAATACTTATAGAGACTTTTTTAGAAGAAAAAATGGAAGATGATTTCCGTAAATATTTTAAAGATTTTAACTTAAAATTTGTTCCAGCAATTAGGTCAAATGTACATGGAAGAGCGAGCGGGGGTATTCTTTGTGGAGTGAAATTTAAATACAACTATTTCGTTGATGTCAAACGTATGAGAGATAGGCTTGTTGTTGAAATATTAAACAGTCAATTTAAATTAAATATTGTACCTGTCTACCTCAATTGCAATAACTGGCAAAACGATTTCGACAATTTACGTGGCTTTCTTAACGATTCTTCCTTGGAAAATATTATGATAATCGGTAATTTTAATGCTCGAATTGGTAATTTTCAAAACTCTCCTGCTTAAAGTTTATTTACTTCATTCAGCACAAATAGAAATTCGAAAGATCAAACCTTCAATAGGGAAGGTAGGCTTCTGACGAAATTACTTATGGATTTCGGGTTGTATGTGCTGAATGGGGTGGCAAATGGTGATGTGAGCGGCGAAGTGGCGTTTATTAGATGCCAAGGTCAATCGGTCATAGACCTTTGTGCGATCTCGGGAGATTGGTTGAACGTGGTTGATGATCTGCAGGTGCCCATAGCCAGTTTCTCAGCACACTTACCACTAGATGTAAAATTCCATCTCGTTGAGAATACCCGTCAGAGAATCCCAGTTAGTCTCCCCAAACTTAAGTGGGTCGAAAGTAGAGTTTATCGGTACAAAAATCTTTTGAATCACCATTGTAATGCTCTCCCACTGCAACCTGAGAGCGACATTGATAAGATTGGTGACAGTATTACAAGGGTAATCCACGCTTCAGCTCCTCCTGTGAACAACACATCTTCATTCACTCCTAAAAGCAAATGGTTCGATAGAGAATGTAGCAACCTACGAAAACTCTCTTTTAAGTTCTTAAAACTTTTTAGAGCTACAAACTCTTTTGCCTTCAAATCGTTGTACCTGCGCGCCAATAAGGAATTTAAACGGTTATGCTATCAGAAAAAAGCTAGTTACCTCAAAAGTCTTGCAACTAGGTTATAACAGTCCAAAAACTCAAAAGAATTCTGGAATAATGTTCAGGAATTGAGAGGGCGCATTCGAACTGTGAAGTTTTCTGTCGAAGCTGATACGTTAGCTGCTCATTTTAAAACACTGCTATCAGCGGAGGAGGGTCTTCACAGTTTTAGCTTTGCATTACCAAACACAATGGTATCTGAACTTGACTGCCCGATTTCCTTAGGAGAACTTAAAGCTTCCTTGCAGGCTATGAAAAACAACAAAGCTCCGGGGTGCGATGGTATTCCAATTGAATTTTTTAAAAACGGAACAGACCAACTCGAGACTTATATTGTGGATTTTTTCAATTTAATATACAACAGCGCTTGTGTACCAACGTGCTTTACCAAAGCGCTTATTTTTCCTATTTTCAAAAAAGGTGATGTGAGTCGACCAGAAAATTACAGAGGCATCTCTATTCTCAATTCTCTAAGAAAGATTTTTGCTTCGATCTTATACACAAGACTTTCCAGGTGGATAGAGGGTAATAATCGCCTCAGCATGTATCAAGCTGGTTTTCGGGCTGGTTTTTCCACCGTTGATCATATTTTTGCGCTGACTAGCATCGCTAGAAAATATATTGAAAATAATAAGAAACTTTTTGTGTGCTTTGTAGATTTTAAAGCAGCGTTTGATACAGTTAACAGGCAAGCTTTAATTTATAAACTGGCATCCCTTGTAGTGTCAAGAAAGTTCTTAATGTTGTATGCCAAATTTCTTTCGTCATCTTTCGCAGCCTTGTGGGATGGGTCGAACCTGTCCGAATGGTTTGAGACATCTGCAGGCGTCCCTCAAGGCTGTATCTGATATTCTTCTGGCTGGCGTTAATTTTGCGGGCAATCACATAAAAGTACTTCTGTACGCTGATGACCTAGTGTTACTGGCGGAAAATCCTTCTTCTTTGCAACTGCAAATTAATAGATTGCAAACCTACTGTAAAACTTGGGATCTTCATATCAACGTCGCAAAAACCAAGGTCATGGTATTTGAGAACCGGCAGAGAAGTATTGAAGCCAAACTGGCACTCAACATGATGTGGCCGAAGTTCTTCGCCAATCAAAACATTGACCTTTCTTCGAAGTATCAAATGTTTAACGCCACAGTTAATACTTGTATGTGCTATGGTGTGCAAGCCTTTGGTGTGAGCCCCCTCGAAGAATTTGAGGCAGTCCAAAGATTCTTTTTCAAGCGTCTATTCCGGCAACCAAATGCGACTCCGACCTACGCTATTCATGTAGAGTCAGGTTTGCCTCCCATCTACGTGCGAAACTTGAAAGCTCATTCTGATTATTAACCCAGAGTGGTAATGAGAAGCGGGAATAATCTTTCCAAGACTATCTTAATAAGATTGCTACAAACCAATGCTTCTCCATTTAAGGATTGGAACCAGCTAGCGATATCTCTCGAACTGAATGTCTCCTTTACTTTAACTAATGTTAACGACTGGCAGAGGCTTTTTGCAATGATCATTGCTAAAGTGAATGACAAATTATACGATCAGCACCTAATTAGAGCATCTTCCTCAGCTTCAATTTTAATCTATAGGAACCTAAACCATCATTTGCTATCTCACGAAAGTTATTTCAATACAAATTTGTCATCGAAAGTTATAAGCACCATTTTTAGAGCGAGAGCAGAATTAATAAATTTGAATTCCATGCCACACAGAACAAATCTTGAGGAAACGTGTAATCTATGCAACATGAGTGTGCCTGAAAATATTCACCACTTCATTGCGGAATGCCCTATTTTACAAGAGATTCGTCGACTATACTTCCGAGTAAGCAATCTGTCCGCAAATGTTCTGTACGATATACTAAACCGAGCTAGGGGATGGCTTGTTTTGTACAAATACTGCAATCATGCTCTGTTATATCGTAATAGCATTTAAAAATCCAAGCTTAAAGCCACTTTTGCCGTTCTTCTTAAGTTATTGCTTTAATAATCCAAAATTTTTCTTTTATGTTTCAAATCATTTAAAATTGCTAATTATTTTTTTTTGTGTTCTAAATCACTTCAAAATTATAAATCTTTATGTTGCAAATCATCAATATTGTTTTAGACCCCCTCGCTGATCAATTCCATTCCTTAATCTAGTTTTATACATAAATACTGATGTACAAATTGCATTTTTTTTTTTTTTTTTGTTTTATTTTATATAAATATATTTTTTTTTTCATCTTTTCTGTCGGCTAATTGTTAAAGACATAACGAATTAATCTTTTATGCTTAAACCCTAAATCTTGTGTTGTAAATAAGTATTTCTTTCTTTTTCAATTTTCCTTTTCAATTTAACTTCTATGTAATAATTTCTTTAATACTCGTATCTATGAAATGTCATTTCCGGCAGATGGCTATTTCTGCCATGCTCGTGTTCTCAAACACAAACTATTGTACATATATTTCATGAAATAAAGAATCTAATCTATCTATCTATCTATCTAAAACAGTTTCAAATTAAGTCACTCTATTGTAAAAATATATCTGTATTTCTACAACTTTTTACGAGATAAGCCTATTTAAGACGCAAGGTATAACAAATGCTAATCCATCAGCAGACTTAATATAAAAACGCTCAACAAAATCAAATAAATATTTTGTAATAAATAGACTTATATCAAAAAGGAGTCAGTTTAACACAAACAATTTAATGAGCTTATCAGTATCTGTAATAAGCTACCACACTTCTAGATCCGTCGATTTAAAACACATTCACTCGCGAGAGTTATAGCACAGATACACGTATGCAGCTCCCACAACCGTTGTCCAACAAACCCAAGCCCTCATCAACAGTGCAGAATTAAAGAGCGTCTGCAACTCCCAAAACAGCTTGACAACAAAACCAAGCCAAGCGGCCGACACGTTACCACCACTCTCGGTCATCATCATCAGTGGAAAATTACAAGAGCGTCTACAGGTCTAAACAACAGCAGCTTGGTAACAAAACCAAGCCACCATTCTCTACACTGGGATACCATTGTATTTTTTTGTTTTATCAGTAGAATAGTAAACCTATAATTGGCGCAGTCGAAATCAGAGATGCTAAAAAGTCTAGAATAAATTTGTGAATTAAAAAGTTGCTTTTGGAAAACTAGATTCATAAAGCATAGACGCACACTTCAAGTGAATATTGGAGTGGTAGATGTTAATCTTTTGGCTGAAAACAACCACGTGCTGTTAAGTGGATGATAACGATTTGGCGGTGATTCATACAGCATAGCCGCACACTTCAAGTGAATATTGGAGTGGTAGATGTTAATCTTTTGGCTGAAAACAACCACGTGCTGTTAAGTGGATGATAACGATTTGGCGGAAATCTATATATCTAGTTCTCTTGTATTGTCTTGGCAAGGTAAGTCCTATTTTGTTGTTTTATTATAAGTTGGTTTCCCTATGCCATTCATTAAAAAACAAAAGCGTGATAAATACAAAGTGAGCTACTCTAGTTATGAAAGAAAACGTTTAATTTGTAAATTAGAAAATATAGCAAAGGGAGTTTCCAACGATACAATTTCCAGTCTTGTTTTCAAGAAAGACAATAGTAACCAATTCCAAAAGTCATTTTTGTTCCTTCTAATAATAATCAAACAATGCAACAAAATAATAATTCTGAATTTGGGATGGATGTTTTTAACTCGCTCAGAATCCCTGATGCAGTTAAAGACTTACCAAGTTTTGATGGTAATCCGAGGCTTCTGCATGATTTTCTGAGTAATGTAGAAGAAATTTTAAGTTTCTTGCCATATCTTAATTCAAGTTGCTATCAAAAAATCATAATTCGGGCAATTCGTAATAAAATTATTGGCGAAGCTAACGAAGTACTAAACATGTACGGTACACCGGTAATTTGGCAAGAGATTAAACAAAATTTTGAACCTACACTGTAGTTTTGTTCTATTCGTATTTTCGAGCAATGTAACTTGGTTCGAAAATTCGTTAATAGGTCTTTCTGAAATAGGGATACCATCATCTAAATTCTCTTGAGCAGAATGAACAGTGTCCACACCTTCATATCCATCGATGTTATTGTCTGTTGAAATTTAATCAAGGTTTCGCGTTTCACTAATTTCGTTTGTATTAATTTCAATACGAGACAATGCATCCGCAATTAAATTAGTTTTTACCTTTTTATAGCTAATGACATAATCGAACTCTTCTAAATACAATCGCCAGCGTACTAATTTTGAACTTGGTTCTTTTAATGAGAAAAGCCAGGTTAAAGGCTATAGTTTGGGCTGCAAGATATTTCAGGCCATACCTTTATGGCAGAAAATTTTGCATCATTACGGACCATAAGCCTTTAACCTGGCTTTCTAAGGGTGCGACATTATTCTAAAGATAGTTTTTTAATAATTCATTTAATTGAAAAAGGCAGTTTCACTTAACGCACTTCGCTTGTCTCGTGGCCATCTCAGAGGTGTATTAACCAAGCTAGCTATTTACACTGATTCCATTAACGTAGGACTTCGAAAGAAGAGCTGGAGATTACATTCAATAGAACAGAGGAGTTGTAGAGCGAAGTTGATGCGTCACAAAAAAAATCCAATGAGTTCGCCGACAGAGAAGGCTACATGTCTTAATATCTGCAATAATAGTGGCTGGCAGAGAACCCCATACCTTAGGTACAATTCACGGAGACTTTCACAGGGATTGAAGAACAGGCTAAATCGCACTAAGTACATGTTATCAAAAAAATAACAAACAACAATAACAAACTGTTTGGCAAAACAAATGGGTTCTAATCCCTTAACCTGGAATATCAATTAAGCTCTACAAGAGACTGATACTGCCAGTTTGGCTTTATCACGCCGAGCGCTGGACGATAAGCAGGAAATGAGAGTAGTACTAAACTAATTTGAGATAAAAAGAATACGTCGGATATTTGGTATTTTTTGGCGAGGAGAGCGAATTGAGGGGAATACCCATGCGACATGCGCTAGCTCTCTGAGCTATACTAAGATAAGGATGTTGTCCCATAGCTTAAACAAGCGAACTACATTGAATCGGTCACATCGAGCAAATGTGCAATTGTGCTGCAGCAAAGGGGATCTGCAACTCACAGCCTCAACGTTCGAGATGACAAGGATAACCGAACCTTAGTTTTATAGACCAAGCTATCGCAGATGCCAGTGCGGGTGGTCTGGAAACAGGAAACGGAGTTCTTTTTCTTTCTTATTTTTATTGTTTCTACACACTTACTCCTCAAACAGATGTGCAGCGCACGCAATAATGCATGCTGTAATGAACATGAAACAGATATGCAGTAAGAAATTACCTTCATTCAGTAGGTATGCTCTATGCCTGACCTAAATATCAGTGAACAACCAAACAGACTAAAATGTAAGGTTATGAAAGAGAATGTATAGTTAGAAATAGAGACAAAGTGCAGTACGAATTTTCATGCAGTAAGCAATGTGTCATTCCACATACAAAATCATCTTCCTGTACGGGTTTTGCTGCACATCTGGTAAGTATAAACTTGTATGACCACGCTCAACAAAAAAGTGTTTTATTCAGCACTACACCGGCGCCTAGCGACAACAAAATAACAGTGTTCTGATTTTATGTCATATCACACTTATAATTTGCATGGATCATGTTATGGGCATGTATACAACAACCAGGAGGGCCTAAATATACCAGTTACAGGATCAGCAATTTTTTTTTAATTATACAAAAATTCATGCACTAAGTAAAAAGGGAAAAAACTTAAAAAAATTATAATTATTAATTAATAAAAATTATAAAGACGTTTTGGGTCACAAAAAGACCGTTAGGTTATAGAAGGGTTAAGGCCAAAGACCAATGCCGATGGTCAGTTAGTGGTTAAAGAGAACTGGCTGCGAATGGTTTACTACCTTGCCCGGGCAAGATCGGTTGTATAAGTGCCTTCTGCTCGTAAGTGCATTGAAAAAAAAACAAGGCCAAACGCAACAAGACTAATTAATTTAATACGTTTTCAGAGGGCAAACTGCTTGCATATAGTCACGAGACTAACGGCCGAAGGCAACGGCCATAGTCACCAAAAGCCAATGAGTTTTGATAAACCGGCGACTAAAAGACTAAGAACATACACTATTCCAGTGCTTTCCTGATATCAAGCAGTCTTTGATATCGGGAATGTTGCCAACAATGAAGCGGCTTGTGGTATATATGAGAGAGACCGGTTGGAAAAGGTTAGGTACAAAGCAGTGGTGGAGTAGTTCCTCAAATACGAAACAAGGGTGCGGCAATAACCGCAACCAAAGAGTGAGCGAAAAGAAGCACGTCTCAATATAAGACCGCTCACAATGGGAAATCAATGACTGGCTTGAGTCTTTATTTGATGTTCTGTTAACTACCATTGAATTCATGTTTACCGTGGGTAATACTACAATTAACATTTTTTAAACACGGAAGATTTCCCAGGCTGGAAAGAACATTGAACATTTCTGCTAAAAGAAACAACGATAACCTGGAGAGTCGAGAGAAGGTGGAAACCTTCATAGATTATGGGTGGATTATCTTTAACCTGCGAATCAAGGTCCCATTAAACAAATTTTAAGTTTCAAACTTTCCGCCAGACTCAATCTGAAGGACTCAGTAATACAGCTCTTCGGAAAGGGCATTATGTTTAAGGTTGAGCCAACACGACTCCAAATCAGAGGTGTGATCAGAAACAATTGTTTTTGAATAATTTCGCATTTGCTAAAATAAAATTTCATTAAAAATACACTGTAGCTAGCTCGGAATTTTGTTGCCTTAAAATATCTTCGGTTTTTTTTTTTTTTTTTTGATTAAGATTTGTGAAAGTAATGACGAATTAACTGATGTGAAGTCAAAAAAAAAAAAAAAATCTTTGCCCCTATTTTCATCCACATCTTATCTCGCGCATTGATTATATTTTAATGAACCACAATGGCTTACACTTGGCTGTTTTAAGATTGTTGTTTTTTAGAGATAGATTATTTTAAAGGGTTATTCGCATAATATGCGGCAAAAACCAAAAATAAAGCGTATTTGAGGGGTAGGTACTCATTCAAGCAAGTGCACCCAAATAATACACGAAAAATACAATTTCAACCATTTAACCGATTTTCGTCTTGTGATTCTTCATTCTTATTTGCTAAACATTGTTATCCTAGAATGGAATTGGTTATTCGTATTTACGGATACAAGCATATATGTATTACATTATAACTGGAAATGTGTACTTCACTTGTTGTCATGAAAATGCACCGAAATTGATATCAAAAAAAAACCTAATAAATGTCTGGCACAGACAAAGATGTGCAGCAAAATTTTACTTGTACATCTAGCTGGTATCCTTTTGCTCATAAAACCACCAACCGAGGGAATCTTGCCAAAGTGGTAAAATCGATTTTGTAGCAGGCCAAGTCTGGCGTTCTTGAGCTTTATTATTTGGCTCCTGTGGGTAGTAAATTTTCGATTTAAATGCACGTAGAAGCATAAAATTTGCTATTTTGATGGCACAATTGGGGGTGGATGCTTATCATAAGTTTATGTCCCACCTCTATGCTAATTTTTTCTTATGAAAATAATTGATGGTTGGGGGCGACAGAAAATTGTTACGTTATTTGCATTTTATATTTGGTACTCATATCTCTGAGTAAATTTTTAAAAATTAGTTTCAAAATTAGAAAAAATAGAATATAATATTTGGGTACACCTTCTAAAATGATTTATATTTAAGTACCTACTTATTTGCAACGCAGTAATAAAGCCGCAACTAGTTTTCAATCTTTGAATCGAAAAGTTTATATTACTTACATCTTCTGTGACCCAAAAATGCCCCTAAGCTGAAAAAATGTTGGACAGCGTTCAAAAAGTCTGATTGCAAATTAACGGTATCTGAGATGAAGATGTTTCACCAGCATTTGATTAGCCGCAGCAACAAAGTGATTCCAAATCGGGAGGCCTGACGTTATATTTTTTGCGGTCTAATTCAGTTCATTCTTTTATAAGTGTATGTTAATATTATATAAAGGGTACTGGTGCACCTTTAAGAAGATAATTTAAAATTGAAAAAAATGCAGTATTTATTCAGAAAGTTCTGGTATTAATAAGGAGTGGGACGCATGTCTTTATGTTGCTCGTAGACCCCTAAAAGTTACTATATTCGTGATCAGCATAGATAGTAATTTCGATCTAGCCATTTCCGAAATTTCAACCAAATGCTCTCTAGGAGCCCGAAATAATAAGACTTGAATTTAATATGGATTACTTAACTGTATTGTGCTTGCTTGACTTGTCCAAGGCCTTTGACAGAGTTGATTATAGTGTGCTTTGCCAGAAACTCAGGATGTATTTTGGTTTCGGTGAAATATTGGTGCGTTTCATTGATAATTATTTCAGAAATCGCCACACGATGGAAAATCACCCAACCTGGTTCCCTTGTTGCAGGAGTACCAGACGGATCGATTTTCGGGTCAATATTATTTTGCCTCTTCATTAATGGCAACATGCAATTCAAATTTGTGGCAACATAAATCATGTTATTGGACGAATCTACGCCTGTCGGGCTACTTAACTACCTTGGCTTTATTCCACCTTTGCTCCAGTAGCTACAAAGCAAAGAGACGACTGGATATCACCGGTGTCGTAAAAGAGGCAGGCGTAAAAACTCCATTAACTCACAAATGCAACAACACCAGCATTTGAGCGGCATTAGCGATGAAGGGATCTGAAATCAGGAAGCCTGCCGATTTTGAGGGCTATGATCAACTTATTCATACAATTAGGGCTGTGATCCACTAATTCTGGTCATAACTTCGAGGTAAAGGAAGAAAAGGAAGTAGACCCCTAAAGGTTACTTTATTCGTGTTCAGTATCGATAGTATAATGTCGATATAGGCATGTCCACCCTTCGGCAGAAATAAGGCCCCAAAACTCGAGCTAGAGACCTGAAATTGACCATATACTGTCTGAAATGAACCATATACTCTATAGACTATAGGGCCCCGATTTGATCAAGTATACGAATTCAACTTCATTTCAACTTGAAATTATAATTTTGTTTGGAGTTATAATTATTATTGCATATGAAGATATACACGCAAGATAAAACAAAGAGACGAAAAAAAGACAACCAATTTTGTAGAAGGGTTTATTTCAACTAACTACAACGAAGAATTCATTGAATCAAAAGAAACCGTACAAAAAAACAAAAAATAGACACAATGTGTGTGGAGAACAATTATTATTGTTGCATCGGTTGAAGGTTATATTGGTGTTGCCGATTGTGTTTCTCTTATACATTTACTGTCCGGCTGCGCCGGTAGGCTCAGAAACAATGCTGAATAGGCGACATACCTTCTGTGCCTCCAAGCCTTCAGTTTGTCCTCCAAGCAATATTGAACAGTGACGTTGCGAAAAAGACCGTCGCTGCCCGGATGAACAGCAATGATGCGTACCAGTCGCCATTTGACTGTCGGTAGATTTTCGTGACGAAGTACGACGACATCTCCAACCTTCAGATTTTCGCATGGTCGCCGCCACTTTTTGCGCTGCTGCAGCGAAGCCAAATATTCATCGTGCCAACGATGCCAAAACGATTGAAGCATTTGTCGTTAAAGTTGCCAATGTTGAAGTCGATTTGTAGGCGCTTCTGGTACGGTAGGTTCACGCTCAGGTAATGCAACGAGAGAACGAGCGATCAAGAAATCGGCCGGAGACAATGCCAAACGGTAATCCACGCCATCATGCAACCAACGGTCGCGAACTTAAGCAAGCCTCAACTCGCACAAGCAGTGTATGTAATTGATCGTAATATAGTGTCTGGCCACCAACTACGACCTACAAATGTCTCTTTGCCGACTTAACAGCATCTTCCCATAGATCGCCTTGATGGGGCGCTGCAGCTGAGATGAAATGCCAATGAGTCTGTTTATTCCCCAATTGCTGTTGTGTGTATTCACAGTGCCATTCCACCAAGTCGGATTGAAGAAGCGTATTCGCCCTTTTGAACTGTGTGGCATTGTCGCTCTAAAGATGACTGCAAGGGCTCCGTCGACCAACGAAGCGTGCAAAAACGTTGAGGAATGCTCTTGCTGATAAATCCTCGGCCAGCTCGATGTGAACAGCTTTGGTTGCCATGCAGACGAAGATGGCCACGTATGTTTTCTCCGTCGTATGTGTGCGCTGTGCCCCAATGCGTATGGTGACAGGTTCACAGTAGTCGCTGCCATATGATGAGAATGGTGGAGATATGCCACAACCCGCGCCGCCGGTAATTATGCCATTTTTTGTTAAGCCATTCGCTGAATGTGTCGTCGGCATATGACACATTCATAAACGCATCCAATATCGATGCCGGAGTACTTCCAGCTTGAGGGTAGCCTGCGCATGGGAGTTATTGAGATGAATATCTCGTACGATGAGTCGCGATAGGGTGCTTTCTCTGGCCATAATGATGGGATGTTTTTGGTCCGTTGATACTCGTAGTTCAGAATTACGTAATCTACCGCTGACTCGCAATATGCCATCTCAATACCGATATGGCGCCAACGACGCCAATTTGCTCGTTACTGCAACCTGCCGAGAATGGCTTAACTGTTGAATTTCATTCGAAAAGTGCCTGTCTTGCTCTGCTCGAAGATACCATTAAAGCCATAGCCATTTCATACCACTCTACCACGGTGTGATGCCAATATTGTCGTAGATTGCCACGAAGCACATGCGCAGTTGTTCGTATTAGTCGTCGAATGAAAGAGAAACGTTCGACTAAATCGATGACGATGACCTTTTCGGCACAGTGATATCTCTTTTGTATGATAAGCTGTGGGGAAGTACGCGCAATATGAGTCCCAATAGGCCTAGACTCCACTGTCATCGGCTCTACGTCTGCCTCTGAAGGGGATGGAATATCACTTGTCATGTTGGTTCGCATTAGTTCCGACGGGTCATGCCACCATAGCGGGTGACCAACTATGTAATGAATCCGCTGAATTCCCGAGGCTCCCACAGTCGGCTGAATTTAGATGACTGCGGACATGCCGCCAATCAGCCACGTTGTTGTTGTATGTAGCCAACCCTGTTAGCAACATAATGGTTTGAACGTAGCAATTGGTTTGCGTAGCCAACAGTGTACAATCGCCGGAGCGTAGAAGATGCCTGCTCCAGGTCCAATGCATGTCTAATACTGCCAATAGTCTCCGCCAAACGTCGTGCTGCGCACAACTCCAATCGTGGTATCGTAGTTGTAGAATTACCCTTTTGGTCGGTGCGGGATGGTGCAACGCGCTTTTTCTCAGTAACGAGTGCTGAGGTAAAGTCGTCATTGCTGCTCGTCGTACAGACGTACACTACAGCTGCATATGCCTTAATGCTAGCGTCGCAAAAACCATGCAAATGAAAAGTGACCGATATTTGCATCTGCAAAAACCGTGGAGCTCGTAATTGTTCCAACCGCTGCAAATTGTTGCGATAATCCGTCCACTCTTGAATCAATTATGTTGGTAGTTGTGAGTCCCATCCTAAGCCAGTACGCCATAAAGTCTAAATAAATATTTTCACCACTATGATAACGGGTGCAAGCATTTTTGTTGGGTCGTACAATCTTGCAGTATCGCTTAGCACCTGCCGTTTCATAGTAGATGCCGTTTCGCCAATGTTGATTCGATAGAACAACTCATACGTTGTTGGATTCCAAGTACCTACTGTCACCTCCGGAGATTTCAATTCTATTTCAACTGTTGTCCCCATATTGCTTGTGATTCCAGCCACTGCCATTTCGTCGTTGGACTGCCATTTGCGTAGGTGGAAGTGACCTTGCTGAAATACTATTTCCACGTCATTGGCCAATTGAATCGCCTGGTGAGTCGTTTCAACACTCGTTAAGTAATCATCGACGTAGAAGTGGCGAAGAATACTTGTGAGTGCGGTCGCCGCTCGCCAATATTATGAACAGCGTTGTACAGACCCGATGCCATGCCGTATGTTACAGTAGTAAATCGATACCTGCGAATCGTTTCAGTAGTTGATTCGCACCATAAAATTTGCTGCCAGCGTTGATAACGTTCATTGATTCGAACCTGCCGAAACATTTTCTTTATATCTGCCGAGAGAGCCACTGCAAAGCGTCGAAAGTGGAAGATGATCGTAGTGATCAACTCTTATATGAGTGGTCCACTCAATTGTGTGCCATTTAAGGAAACACCATTTGTTGTCTTCGCCGAAGCATTGAAAACAACGCGGAATTTTGTCAATACAGGATGATGTGGTATAACATATCGCTGCGATGGTTCAGATGAGAAGTTCGAGACATGCTGCATATGTCCTAAAGCCATGTATTCCTGTATGAATGCAACATATGTCGCCTTTAGTTCTGCATCGTTCACCATTCTACGCTCCAACTGATGAAATTAACGTAGAGCCAGTGGGTGAGAATTGCCAAAGGTCAGTGCGTCCGGATGAAAGGGAATTTGGAAAACGTAACGACCATCGGAATCACGTCGATGCGTAGCCATGAATATATTTTCGCATATATCGTTGTCAACAAGCGTTGCCTTGTTGCTGCGTCAACTTCGAATATACGAGCCAGTGCCATGTCGAAGCGCTCGTCGCCGCCGTCAACATTGCCATGGATTGTGTGTAGTGAGCGAGGTGGTGCCGCAAATGAAGTGTCGATTGTGGCTGGTCCAAATACCACCCATCCCAGTGAATTTGATTGTGCAAATAGTTCATTCACTGAACCGCGTACTATGCCGTCTTGTAAGATATTACTCCACATGTCAGCGAAAATAAGAGCATCTATTAGAACCGTTCTGAAAAACAACGGATCTGCCAAAGCCAATGTACGCAAATGATCCCAGCACGACGGTGCAATGTCAGCTGCGGGAGTCGGTGTAGTGATGGTAGTGAGTAAATAGAAATGCACATCGATGTCAAATGTTTCATCGCCAAATTGAGTTAGCGCGGCCACGCGTGTGTGTGATGGCCGAACCGACACCTTCTAAGTGAATTGTACAGGGTTTCCTGCAAATAGCCAATTGATTAAAAAAGCGATATTTCACAAAACTGACCTGAATTCCCGGGTCGCAAATGATTCGGCAACGATGTTTAGAGCCATAGCCATCCTTTATGTGAACAATTGCAGTAGCCAATAAGACCAATCGTTCGCCAACTACCACAAACGTCTTAGTCGTCGATGGTAGTCATGCTGTTTAGTTTTGTGGTGATTGAGATGTTGATGCTGCAGGTGTTATCGCAGCGGTCGATGTTGGTGTTGATCTAGTGGTTGGTGCGGCGGCGGAAGAGTTACCGCGGCACAGCAATCTATGTTTTCTACCTTGACAATTTCGACAGTTGCCTCCTGAACACACCTAAGTTGCATGTCCCGGCTTCAAACAGTTAAAGCACAGATCAGAGCTACGCAGTTTGTTGAACCGTTCAGCCACAGATAAAGCCAACAATTTCGGACAACTACTGATGCGATGTATACTGCTGTCGCAAAATTTGCAATTGCCAGGCGAAGTCGCTGCCAACTTGGACTTCACCAAACGTGGGGCATTCGTTAAACGCCGCTGTGATGAGCCAATTGCGGTGCCATTGTTCGAAGAGCCAGGCCAATGAATAATATCCAGAGACCATACCACGTCGAGTTAATCGGTTCTCGTTAGATCACCGAAATTAAACGACGTTGGGCGCGGTTAGTACGTAGATGGGGGACCGTTTGAGAACAACCGCGTGTCGTTGGCCAGTCCCATCTACAGAGTTGAGGTAGATAATATACGTGGTATCACAATGGACCTAAATTGGTCTAAGTGTGTCGGCTTCTGCCGACAGCCACATAAACCTAACCCAACCTAATATCCAGAGATAGACTCTGTGCTCGTTTCTCGACAAATTCTAGCAAGTGATCCAATTCAGCGATATCCTTTTGACTTGTGTGCATACCCCATGCATGTTGTGTGATCTGCGTTAATTTTGATCTAACTATTGGAACGGATAATGCATCCCATTGATCGACCGGCAATGCCATTCGCGCAAGGTGTCCACGACCGTCAAGAGTCCAGCGCCAGTTTCGATAGCAACTGGTTCAATGCCAACGAAGCGGGAGACGTGTAATTCAGCCAATTGTTTTTTGTTGTCGTAGCGGCTCATCAACTCATCCCAAGTAGCGTGATAGCCGCCAGTGTATAGATGGCCTACAAGCGTTTCAAGTGAATCGCCAACCAATGACTCGCTCAATTGCTGCAGTTTATAGTACTCGTTTATTCCTGGTTTGTTGATGAGCATTTCAATTGGATCCTTAAACTCTACCCAGTTGCGAAGTGAAATTTCGAAATGGTAACCGGATCCAATTTTGCATTGCAATTCTGCCGAATCTTCCTGAATCAACGGCTCAGTGTTAGGAGCCTTCAATGGCTTAAGTTTTGCAACCGCTGGGTTGTACAAATCCTCCAGATCGTCCCACAGCTGCTGATGTGAATCTAACTCGTCATTATTGACTGCGTCGTCAACTAGCACATCATGCGCAGCAGTAAAACGTTCAAAATGTAGAGTTAAACTGGCTAATTCCTGGGAACATGTATGGTAGCCGCCAGTGAATCTATCAGCCAAAATTGCCGTTGTCTTACGCCGCAAAATGTTCACTTGGGATGTTCGTCGATTTAACGCCGCCATTGTCAATGCGCACGCCAAATGCCAACCTACTTACAGTGTCGCACGAGTGCCAAAGTCCAACGGTTAGCAAACCGTAGTCAAATTTCTCCGCCTAGTGGAAAATTCCACGAATGTTCTAAAGCTATTGCACAAAACCTGACCAGTGGCTTTTATATAATTCGTACTTCAACCAAATAATTTTATGTTGGAAAACTGTTTCCCGAGATGTAGTCAGGGCGAATTAAATTAATTCCTCACAGGAGGCACCAACAAAATGTATATGAAGATACTCGTATACACGCGAGGGAAAACAAAGAAACGAAAAAAGCCAACTAAATTTGTAGAAGCGTTTATTTCAAATAACTACAACGAAGAATTCGTTGAAGCAAAAAAAAACCGTACCAAAAAAAACAAAAAACACACACAGTGTGTGTGGAGAACAGAGTCATGAAATCTGTGATTGTGTTCATATGAAACCCAACCGGCTATGGAAGCCCTGACCGAGGACGCAGGCAGACATATCGCCGGTTTAAGTCCTGAGAAGTCCTCCTCTGATCCCTGTCTAGCAAGTTCATCGGAGATCTCATTTCTCGTGATCCCGTTATGACCCGGGACCCAGAAAAGTCTTAGTGAATTCAGCCTCCCGTCCCAATTTAGAGGGATCTTGTATACACGAACTATTTTGGCGGCTCAGAGTCTGGCCAGAGCCAGTCCTGAACATGAGGAAAGTCGATTTCGTAGTTGCGCTTCAGCCGACGTTCCGGTGTCTTTGCATCGGACGGCATAGCCATAAGACAGGAGTCAGTGCAAGTTATACCAAAAGGCACATTTTCTTAAACGTGAGATAGATTATATAACTCATAATGTAAACATCAAGGGGTGGGAGGTTCAATAATGCATCTAGGCCGGTGTCAGGCGTGCTTTTTATAATTTGCTTACGCTAAAGGGATTTTTTTTCTGTTGTTACAGTATCCTTATAATGCTAAGAACACAGTGTAAGCTACTTGGTATTAGAAAGAATAGAGAGTTAGGAAAGAAGTGTTTGGGTGCAGTTGTAGGGTTTTTCTCCACGGGTGGTGTCTAAGTTACTTAGGGAGATTACGATTTCATGTATTCGGTATAAAGTAATGGACTTGGCCGGGATTCGAACGCACGACCTTCCATTCCGTAAGCGAATACACTACTACTGCACCATTGCCACCCGCCTTGCCTTTGGAGTTTGGCGAAAGCAGCACTAACCTATTTACATGAAAGCTTATTCATCCAAAGAACTGACATTTCGGTGATAAGCCTCATGTCTTACCAAAAATGTTCTTGCACTGCCAGAAAACCGACAGCACCTTGGCAGTCTTCAGGTCAACATGCTTGGACCAAAGAAGTTTGCTATACAGGATTACTCCCAGATATTTTACTTCATTGGAGAGTTGGATTGTGTCGACTTTTAGCACTGGCTGAGTCAACCCGATCAGCTTCCTTCTTCTCGTCAAGAGAACAATGAGAACATGAAAGCTTATTCATCCAAAGAACTGACATTTCGGTGATAAGCCTCATGTCTTACCAAAAATATTCTTGCACTGCCAGAAAACCGACAGCACCTTGGCAGTCTTCAGGTCAACATGCTTGGACCAAAGAAGTTTGCTATACAGGATTACTCCCAGATATTTTACTTCATTGGAGAGTTGGATTGTGTCGACTTTTAGCACTGGCTGAGTCAACCCGATCAGCTTCCTTCTTCTCGTCAAGAGAACAATCTCAGTTTGGAGATAATTGACCGAGAGCCCATTCTTAGTGCACCATTCGTCTATCAAGTCTAGGACCGCCTGCGCTCTGGCGCAGACAGTTGCAATGAATGATCCAACAGAGAGAACGGCAACATCATCCGCGATTTTTTTTAGGGAAATTCTTAAATTTTAAGCAGTAATCAGTATCGCGTTGATCCTTGTTATTACTTTGATTACTCTTCCTTTCCAGTTTCTTTCATAGTTCTTAGGGTCCTTAAGATAGCTGTTGGTCCTCTTCCAATCTTACCGGCTATAAAACGGATAGATTTGCCTTGCTGCTCGTAAGCTCGAATTCGGCCTATTTCCACCTTCTTGTTCTTGTTTCTAAGAAGTTATGTTTTGAACTAAGGTCCCTAGTACTCTTAACCCATATTGTACCAGGAAATTTCAACGTTGTCCGATTTTAATAATTTTTTGAGAGAATGCTTATATTAGCCTAAAAATACGATCTAGCAAGAAAAAAAATTTTTCCGACTTTCCAATTTCCTAGAAAATGCCGGGTGAAAAATCACCCATTGGGATAATATCATACCATTTCAAAAATTATTTCTAGGTAAAAAAAAAACATTTTTAATAGACTGAGTTTTTATTTTGGTATTCTAAAGTTTAATAAATATAATATAAAAGTAAATACGAGTATAGTTATACTTATTTATTCAGTTTTTCTTATGATAAGAGTCAAAACATTTAGCGTGTAAAGCCACATTGCATTTTTTGCACCTGAATAATGTTTTTGAAGCTCCATCTTTGGTTCCACCACATTTGTTGCGGCATCGGGCATATGTGGCTCCTTTTGTGATTATATGATTCTTTCGAAGTGAAGGGATTTTTGATTGACGATTATTGTAATCGTAATCGCCATCTTTATCTTCGTCATCAATTGATTTGTCATTATCATCATCAGGAGTCAGCAATAATTTCTCAGTTACTTCTATTTTGAAATCTTTCTGAGACATTGGTTTTAGGCCTGCTAACTTTTGTACAAAGCAATGCAGCTTCCAGGCGTTGACAAGGACCGAATCTAATGCGTTAGAGAATAGGGGATTCCACCATTTATTGCCACGGATTCCGATCCTGTAGTTCGCCACAGCATTGTCGTGAAGATCCACACCTCCCATCGACTGATTATATTTAAAAATAACATCGGCTTGCTCACGTTGTAGGTACATTTTATTTTTTTTGTCCCATCGGCGGACAGGATGACTAGGATCTACCGTTTGGAAGTTGGTCGCTAAGGTCACTTCGCTGTTGTCTTGCCAGCGAACCAGCAAGATTTTATTAGTTTTATCGAATGTGTAATCCGTCTCGCCTTTTGGGAGTTCTGTTTTGCCATGTTTCAAGACCGCCCCGGCCATTCGGTCCTTCCGTATGGTTCCAGTGGCAAAGAATTTCCGTTCGGATAGAAGACACATGAGGTAATACGACGTAAAAAAATTGTCGAAGTAAACTGTGTGATGCATAGGGTGCTCCACTTTGCTGAGCAGATCCAAAACCACACTAGCGCCCAATCCTATGTCTTTATCATGTGGTGTTCGAGAACCACCGTATGGCATGAATTGATATAGGTACCCTTGCGATGATGTTAAACACCAATTTTTGAAGCCAAACCGGATGGGCTTTCCTCTAATATACATTTTACAGGAGTGGCGTCCGAAATATGGAACCATTTGTTCATCAATCGATAGGTGAGGTGTGAAAACGCCAAACTGCATAAAGTTTGTATTCAATTTATCAAAAAATGGACGAAGTTTAGCGAATCTGTCATTCTTATCCAGAGCATCATTGTCTGCACAATGTATGTATTTCTTTATTTTCTGAAACGCATTCCTGGACATAGTCTGCTTTACAATTGGGACTCCCAATGAAGGACGAGAAGACCAATAGTCCTGAACTGATGGAAGCGTGTGATAGCCAGATAAATAGAGAATACCAATAAATCGTTTTATGTCTTTGGATTTTACGAATGGAGCTGTGTTATACTTTGCAGCATAAGTGTTCGTGGACTCAACCAGGAAATCAATCACGTCTTGACCCATGCACAATTGAAAAAAATCATACGGTTTGTAATCCTCTGCGAATAAAAAATTTTCTTTACATAATAACTGATATTTAAGACAAAAGTCAGTGAACACTTACTAAGTTTAGTCAACGTGTCTTCTTCAACTTTTTGCAAGGGCTCATGGAACGGCTGTCGCTCATAGTTGTATCTCTTTGTTTTTTTCCAAGACGGAGCACCAAACTCTGCTAGTTTTTTATATTTTCGGTCATTAGAATTTGATGATTGTAGATCATTAGAAGTTGATGGCAGTGGCTGAGGAAATTCAACCGCCTCTTCGATTGTCCCATCGTCACACTCGAATTCGACCTCAACCTCACCGGCAATTTCGATTGTTGGATCGGCATTTTGATCAATGACATCCTCATCGAAGTTTTCTTCATCTGAAATATTGTCCACATGTTCAGGAGGAATGTAAACGACGTTCTTGGGACCATTTGCGCGGGCTATTGGACCGTCCTCTTCATCGAATGACTCTTCTATCAGCAACCTAACCTCAGCCATGTTTAAATATCTTTTTCGCTCCATATTTATAAACTAATAAAAATCAAATCGAAGTAAGTAATAGGCACAAACATAAAAAATGCACTATATTTACCTGCAAATCTTTGCTTGATAAGCTAACAAGTCAAAACAAATACGTCCGAATTCTACCAAATGCAATGTGAAATAAAAAGCACGGCTAGGTGCGATTGAATGCAAAATAGTTTTGAACAGTAGCAAAAAAAAATTCAATAGTATGACAATATCCCAAAGGGTGATTTTTCACCCGGTGTTTTCGAGGACACCTGTGAACACCTAAATTACTTTTGATACAGAAGGTGATGATAGATACGGATAGAGGGGTGTTTTAGGAACATAATTATAGTAATATGTAATTTTTGGTAGCCATCTTTATTTTAGATAATTATTTTTAAAAAAGGTCCAAAAAAACACTTCTTTTGTACCAATCCAAATGAAGAGGTAAAATAAATTGGTAAGCTTATAACTAACCAATAATGAAACCTTAAAGTCCCAACTAGGATTTAAATATTTCTATACAATTCTATGATAACATTTAAATAGTAGAAAAAATACTTAAAGTTGTATAATTTTTGTCGGGTGAAAAATCACCCGTTGGTACAAAATGGGTTAATGCCTTCATATTTGATTTAAAACATAGGGACGGGCTACAGTCCGCTTTGGCCAACTGTTGGATACCCTATTCTTGTTCCTATCCCTCATAAGTGGGCGTGACAAAAGTCTAAGTATGGTTGAATTGTTAAGAACGCTCTACATATTTTGTTATATAACATTTAAAGGATTTTATCAAAAAAAACGGTCCCTAGCTCAAACTTGGGTGTTTCAATAAAATTGTTTTATTTAATTGTGGGCGTGTCAGTAGGCGGATTTAAAAAAAATTAACACATGAGAATAAAGGGCCCCTAGAGAGAACATATTATAAATTTCAGCTCCCTAGCTCAACCTTTGAATTTTCAAAAAAAAAAAAATTAATTGTGGGTGTGTCAGTGGGCGGATTTTGAAAATATTTACACATGACCATAAAGGGCCCATAGAGAGTAAGTATATATTATAAACTTCAGCTCCCTAGCTCAAACTTTGGATTTTAAAAAATTAATATACCCTGAACAGGGTATAAAAAAATTATTTTATTTATTTGTGGGCGTGTCAGTGGGCGGATTTTGAATTTTTTTTTATCCCGAGCAATTTTAGGAGTCATAGATCATATATAAAAAATTTCAGCTTTCTAGCTCAAAATTCGATTTTTTCCAAAATTTTGTTTTTTTGAGTTTGTGGGCGTGTCTGTGGGCGGATTTCAAAAATTCGTAAACCTGATTATTTCGGGACTCTAGAGAGTATATGTTTAAAATTTCAGCTCTCTAGGTACAGTTTAAAGGCCTAATTTTTGCCGACAGACGGACGGACGGACGGACGGACATGGCTAGATCGACATTACTATCGATGCTGATCATAAATATAGTAACTTTTAGGGGTCTACGGGCAATATTAAGGTATGTTACAAACTATGCGTCAAAATTAATATACCCTTAGAATAGGGTATAAATATGATACCAGGTAGATTTAGTGTCTGTTCGTAAACAGGTGGAACGAAAAAAGGCCTAATTTTATGAGTTTATTGGGAAAAGCAGCATCGAATTTGAATTATCTGCCTAATTCCATTTTGTTTTTACAACATAAACATAATACAATCAAGACACTAAATATTCGTAAACACGTGGAACGGACTGTACATACAGCCGCAGTGGAACCGCCGCCGGCCGTATGGCATGCATGCTAACAAAATATCGTTCGAACTATAACAAATCTCAATTTTTGGCTGCGATTACGTCGAGATAGTAGGGAGTTCATCTACCATTGAGTAAATATCACAAATAACACTGCGGAAGTTGTCGAATGTCCATTAAGTAATTCAAGTAAGTCTGATTTCAGGGTGGTGACGGTGTAGAGGTTAGTGTGTTGGCTTGTCATCGCTGCTCAAACGGCGTCGGTGGTGTAATGGTCAGCATAGTTGCCTTCAATATAAGAGATTTAAAAGTGAAATAAAGAAAGTAATTTTTCTATTCGAGTGTGGCGAGAAGTGTGGGTTCAATTCCAGCCCAAAATAAATAATTTTTAAATCTTATTTGGAATAATTATAATATACTGATAGAGACAGAAAAAAAAATAAAAAAAAAGTGCCGTAAAGTGGTCAGACGATGGACCCCGGCAAATCGGTGGTCGCGCGTACGGGTGTGGGTGTGCCGCTGCTTCGCGTGGTGAAAACACGTGAGCCGGCAAATGCAGTACTAACACCAACAACAATAACAACAGCAGCAACAGTAAAGACGGCAATACCAGCTAGAATGGCAACGGGTCTGCCTTTGCCAACAAAAGTGTTGCAGCAAAAGGCAACAACAAGTGCAACAAAAACAACCGTAGCTTATACGGCGGCAAAAACAGCTACAACAGTGGCAGCCGCAAAAAGTCCCTCTACGTCAGCAGTGGCAGTAGTTGAGGCTGAATTTAAAAAAGTGGAAAAGGGACGAAGAAAATTAATACCAATGCCGAATCTGTCTGTTAAGGGGCCGTCAAAATTAGAGGGTTCGAATGTGGCTCGCACCGATTCCGACTCAGAAAACTGCAGTTCATATGAGCCTGAGGGAAAAGCGGCCAGGTATGTCGGCGAAGGAAACTCTTTTCGTGATTTACCGGTCGACACTGACGGGATCGTTCATATGTGCGACGAAGAGGAAGAGGAAGATGATGAGGAGGCGCAGCTCGACAAGTTGATTAAAGAGCTTTTGGAGAAGCGCGAGCAGCTGCGGCAAAAAAAGTTGCAGCAGCAAGAACAACAAAAAGTTCTTAAAGAACAGGTGCAACAACAACTGCAGGAGAAGCAGCAACAACGACAACAAAAACAGCAACAACACGATCAACAGCAACAACAACAACAAGCGCAGAATAAGCAGCAGACGCAGGTGCAAATAAAACAAAAGAGGAAAGAACGAATACCGCCAATAAATGTGAGTAACTTTGACATTAGTGATAGTATTAGGTTATGTAGGTTAATAACCAAAAACTTCCATGTTAAGAGGCTTTCTGCCAATAAGCATGTCATATTTTGTGATGATGTAGAGGAGTACCAGAGAGTGCGTGACGCCTTGGGAGAGGTAAAGACCGAGTACTTTACGTACACTCCAAGGGAGAAAAAGCTAAAAACCGTAGTACTAAAGGGAATTGATCCCTCAATTAAAACGGAGGAGCTAGAAAGAGAGCTTAAGACCTTTGAAAGCGACGACCTCAAGTTCGTGGGGGTCAAGCCGTTTTCCTCGGCTGTGGCAAGAGGTGGTAACCGTTACTTACCATTCTTCTTAGTGCAGCTTACTCCCGACAGCAAAATTGACAGGCTGCGAAATATCCGCTTCCTGTACTACCACGCTGTTAGATGGGAGAAAATTAAAAGGTCGGATCGCATACTTCAATGTATGCGCTGCCAAAGGTTCGGGCACGCCGCAGCTAACTGCAACATGCAGTTTAGATGTGTCAAGTGCGATAGGGACCACATACATGGTGAATGCTCTCTGGGTAAGGAGAGAGTCGAAGACCGGAGTGTACTCTCCTGTGTGCTCTGCAGGAACTCTGGGCATCCCGCCAACTTCAGGGGTTGTCCAAAGTATCAGGAGTTGAAAAAACGAGTCCAGGCCCGCAAGCAGCAGTCTGAAGATGATAGGCGTCAGAGGAGTCGCTCGTTCGCAAATTTGGTGGCACCCAACGTGTCCTTTGCCCAAATGGCAGCTGAACCGGGTCAAGCCCACATGACATCAAACCAACCAAAGGTGGCCCAAAAGGCACCAGAGGTGGATCTGGACTTAAAATCGATCCTTCTGTCTCTGCACGGAAAGATCGATAAGTTCCAGAAACAATTAAATGAACAAGCGGCCCGAATTGACTTTATCTATTCGGAGCTGTTTGTGGGGTCTGGTGTGCCATAAATCTAATGGCTGCGCTGGATGAGGGAAACTTAAAGATCCTTGCTGTGAATGTTAATTCACTAGTCAGGATTGTGAAAAGAACGTCACTTGCCAACTTGTTGAAAACCGAAAACCCGGATGTGCTTTTGGTTAGCGAAACTAAGCTAAATCAGAAGCACAAATTGGGATACAAAGACTATCATGTAATAAGAAGAGACCGGCCTCACTCCACTCAAGGAGGTGGGGTTGGAATCTTAATTCGAAAAGGCCTGCGCCATAGGGTTATATATAGCGGGGACGTGCGTAGGTTCCAGTTGTTGGAGACATGCATTATATGCATTCCTCTCCATAGCCGAAGGAGAATGTATGTGGTGTCGCTTTACGCACCTGCTGCACCTCCACCACACCAATTTATGACGGAGCTCGAGACACTTTTTCGTGGTCTGCAGCTGAACTCGGAGGAGAATTATTACTTCTTGGCCGGAGATATTAATGCCAAACATGCGGCATGGGGAAATGTTACTGCAAATCCCAGGGGCAACCAGTTTCACGACTGGTGGCGCCTCAATATGATTGAGTACAACCTCGAGTTGTACGCGACGGATATCCCTTCTTTTCCAAGAAGCGGTGCTTTCCTGGACTTGGCCTTAACGGACGCAAGACTTCAACTGACGAACATAGATCAAAACACGCGGAACTGTTTGCGTGCGTTTGAGTACGATAGTGACCACTACGGACTCGCCGCCGCAATACGGATCCCGAACGAGCAAACGCTGCTGGAGGAGTACGAAGCAGTGTGTTCATTCGATTATCGGAGGGCACAATGGTCGCGCTTCTCCAGATTTTTAAAGCGAGATATACGTTCGAGTGGGATCGACCCTCCGACAAAAAGTAACATGACAAATGATGACATTGATCGGCATTTATTGCAAATGAACGACGCCATCAAACGAACTATGGAACGAACTATTCCTCGGGTAGGACGTTCCGACGACGACCAGACAGAAAAGTACAGAAACCCTACAATCGACGCACTATACCGACAGAAAAGTAGACTGCTCTCGAGGCTTAAACGGCTGTACAGGCAATTTACTGATCGCGACGACCCGGAGGTAAGGATGCTGAAGTCAGAGATCCGAATCCTGAAACAGCTGATAAAAGAAAATTACAGAAAATCTGTAAGTCTGTATTGGGGCAATAAAATTCGGGCTATTAAAACCTGTAGTCCGAATATGTTCTCACAGATAAATAAGTTGTTCAGGAGGAAAGATCACAATGATATTCCTTGTGTTCGAATCTCCCAGACAGCAGAGAACAGACAGACAATACTGACTGCTGGAATAAGTCCAGAAAGTGTCGCTTCAAACGACGATTTTTTCGTGGTCGAGGACCCACAGGAGAAAGTGGATTTGCTGGGCGCTTGTTTCGAGGCCGTGTATACGGTGAACAATCTTGTTCGCCGTAACCACGACATTGAGAATAGGGCTCTGGTGAGCCACTTCTATCTGCGCACCGAACTTGAGAATTGGCGATCTGAGAATAACGGATTCACCGTGTTCACTGATGAAAACCATGCTAATGCAGTTGTCGCCAATGGCCGAGATGCATCGCACTTGTTCGTGTCGAAGGATGATCTTTTGTGCATCTTCGAGTCACTAAAGAATAAAAAGTCGGCGGGGATGGATGGTGTCCCAAACGTCGTATTGAGACACCTGCCTTTGGAGGCTGTAGATATTTTCACCACGCTGTTTAACAATGCGCTGAATAATGCACATTATCCGGCGCATTGGAAGGTAGCTGTGGTACACCCTATCCCGAAAAAATGTAAAGATAGGACGAACCCTGCCAATCTCCGGTCAATTAGCTTGCTTCCGAATATTAGCAAGGTCTTTGAAAAGGTTGTAAATAGAGCCCTGTTAAAGTGGGTCGAGGACAATAACATAATCCCGGACAACCAGTTTGGTTTCAGGGCGAGGCATGACACTATTCATGCCGCGTCGAAACTGGTTTCCGACATTCAGTGGAATAAATGCAAGAGCCAATGCACGGGTGCTTGTCTGGTTGATTTTGAGAAGGCTTTCGACACCGTATGGTTAGAGGGACTTTTCTACAAGTTGACCAGGCGGGGGATGCACAAACCTTTGCTATATGTAATTTATAATATGCTTATGGGAAAGAAGTTCGTTGTCAAATGTGGCAACGTGACTTCGAGCAGAGTCTTTGAAATTAAAAACGGTTTACAGCAGGGGGCGGTCAATTCTCCGATCCTGTTTAACATTTACACGAGTGATCTGGTGGGTTCACTCAGACATGCTATAGCGTATGCCGACGATTTGGTGGCATACAGATCAGGTCCTAAAATCGAGGTCATTAATATCCTTTTGCAGCGTGACTTCGATCAAATTAAGCGATATTGTGACGACTGGAAGTTGAAAATCAACTTTCAGAAGACGGAAACAATCTTGTTCAGAACTCCATTGGCTGGGGCCTCTAGGGATACCAGAAAAAACTGGAAGAAATTGGCCATTATTGGACAAAATGGGCAGCCATTGGCGGTGAGAAGCGTAGTTAGATATCTGGGTATCTGGCTTGACCAGTATCTGTATTTCGATAGACATATAGTTGCTTGTATTGCTGGGGCCAAGAAGGCTTATGCTCTGACAAGGAGACTGTTTCATAGCAGTCAACTTGACTCTAGAGTGAAGGTCATTTGCTACGTGGCCCTTATAAGGCCGATCATCGCTTATGGTTGTCCATTGTGGTTTAATATAGCGCCTAGTTATATGGAAAAGATTCGGGTTTTGGAGAGACAATGTCTTAGGACCTGTCTCCGGTTGTTCCGAACGCCCGAATCCAACTATATAAAATACTATCCCAACAAGGTCCTATACGATGGGGCTCAGTTGAATAGGATTGACAATTTCCTCATTAAGGTCACTCGAAGGCACGTTGCAAGGGCGAAATGTACATAGAGAGTACGCTCCGGTCTGGCTTTATCCCGCCAGAGGCATTTATCCATATTGATTCAAAAGGGCTGGTACAGACGAGGGATGGTATCCGGCTCCTCCATGACGGGGACGTCGCCAATTCTCATGAGCTCCTCCGTTTTAGTACCGCAATATCGGAGAGGGATAGATTCGACACGGAAAAGCAATTCGCCGAATTTTGGTGGCTTGTTGAGGAGGGAGGGGTCAACATGCCCTCCCAGGACGGTGCGTTACTCTAGGTAACATCCTCTTAGCTTATAAGTTAGATTAAGTCAGCTAGGGCGTTTTTGGGAGAGGCCGGGCTCGCCAGCGTGTGGTGGTGCTTCCGGGAGTTGACTGACGCTTTAAGGCTTCAGTCGGCTCACGGCGGCGCGTGTGCACGTTGACGACTGCCAGGCGCTCGGAAAGCAATTGGGATTTTGACCACTTGTTGCGCAAGTCAACGAGTGCTCAGAATCCTAATTATAGTTAGAATATGCTAAGTAGTTTAAGTAAGTAGAGTAGGTAGTTTGTAATTTGTTTTTTTATATAAAAATATAAAATTTGATAAAGATTCCGAGTTTTCTTAACAATTTTCTCGATGAAAACATAATTATGTAAGATTAGTTCGTAAAATAGTTTTTAGGCCGAAAGGTAATAATTATAAGATATAGTTAAGTTTAGGGCGTCCGCATAAGGATCAATAATCTAGAATAAGTATCCTGTTAATTTTAAGTTAGATTTAATCATTTTTGTCTAGTATTTAAGTTGATATAAGCTAATAATTAATAAAAATGAATTTAAAAGTAAAAGTAAGTGTGTTGGCTTGTCAGTCGTTCCGCAACTCTTTTAGAGATAGGTCGGCTTGTTAGATATCGAAAGAGAAAAAGTGCTAAGTAGTGGTAATTAGTCAGCGAAATTTAATTATTTGTTTGGCTCAGTAGTCTGAGCATCTGACTTTGACGCGAGAAGCGTGGGTTCGATTCCCAGCAGAGTCCTAATTTTTATTTCCATTCAGTGTGATTGAGACAATTTATTAATATAGTGCAAACAAAAAAAAAAAGTTCTGTACAGGCGATGGACCCCGGAAAAACGGTGGTCCCACGTACAGGTGTGGGTGTGCCGTTGCGACACGTGGTGCAAACACGTGAGCTGGCAAAAAAATCATCCTCAGTAACAACACCACCAACAACAAGAACGACAACAACAACAACAGCAGCAACACTAGCAGCAGCAACAATAACAGCAGCAGGTTGTATGCCAAGGGCAACAGCTGCAAGCAACCCAAAAATGGCAACAACAACAATGGGCCGGTCGTTGCCCAGGCGAGTTTTCGCGCAGGCAATACCAGCAACGACATCAAAAACAACATCATTAGCAACAGCTAAAATAGCAGCTGAAAAAGCTGCTACGATACCGCAACTGAAAGTTGCTACTGAAGCTGTGTCAGCAGTAGCTGTAGTCAGTGAGGAGTTCAGGAGGGTGGAGAAGAGGCGACGGAAATTAAAACCGAAGCCGAATCTTTCTGCCAAGAGAAGGGCGAACTTGGCAGGCACTAGCGTGGCTTCATCGGCCGCTGGAAGCGATGAAGACGCTGAGAACTCGAGCTCTTACGAGGCTGAAGGAGGAGGGGGCCGGTATGTCGGAGAGGGAAACTCCTTCAAGGACCTACCGGTCGATGATGAGGTCACCGTCCAAATGGACGAAGAAGAAGATGAGGAGGCGCAGCTGGACAAGCTTATAAAAGAGTTGCTGGAGAAGCGCAACCAGTTGCGCCTAAAGAAAACGCAGCAGCAGCAACAACAAGCTATGTTAAAGCAGCAGGTGCAGCAACAGCTGCATTTGAAGCAGCAACAAAGACAACAACAACAGCCACAACAACAACACCAACAGCAACAACAAAGACAACATCAGCAACAAAACCTGCAATCAGAGCAGCAACCGCAGCAACCGCAGATACAGGTGCAGCAACAACAGCAGCAGCAACAAAAAAAACAGCGGAAGTCAAGGATTCCACCCATAAATGTGAGTAACTTTGATATTATAGATGTTAGGTTAGGTTAGGTTTATGTGGCTGTCGGCAAAAGCCGACACACTTAGACCAATTTAGGTCCATTGTGATACCACGTATATTATCTACCTCAATTCTGTAGATGGGGACTGGCCAACGACACGCGGTTGTTCTCAAACGGTCCCCCATCTACGTACTAACCGCGCCCAACGTCGTTTAATTACGGTGATCTGACGAGAACCGATTAACTCGACGTGGTATGGTCGTTGGTTGATATATATATATATATATCTGATATTATAGATAGTATTAGGCTATGTAAGTTAATTACAAAAGACTTTCATGTCAAAAGGCTATCTGCCAACAACCACATAATTATATGTGATAAAATAGAGGAGTACCATAGGGTGCGCACCGCCCTGGGAGAGGTTAAGACCGAGTACTTCACGTACACCCCAAGGGAGCAAAAGCTAAAAACCGTGGTATTAAAGGGAATTGATGCCTCAATTAAAACGGAGGAACTTGAAAGAGAGCTTAAGAATTTTGAAAGCGATGACCTCAAGTTCGTGGGGGTCAAGCCGTTTTCTTCAGCTGTGGCAAGGGGTGGTAACCGTTACTTACCATTCTTTTTAGTGCAGCTCACTCCCGACTGCAAAATTGACAGGCTGCGAAATATCCGCTACCTGTACTATCATGCTGTAAGATGGGAGAACATAAAAAGGTCGGATCGCATACTTCAATGTATGCGCTGCCAAAGGTTCGGGCACGCCGCAGCTAACTGCAACATGCAGTTCAGATGCGTAAAGTGCGACAAGGACCACAAACATGGTGAATGTTCTCTTGGCAAGGACAGAGTTGAAGACCGGAGTGTCCTCTCTTGTGTGCTCTGCAGGGACTCTGGGCATCCCGCCAACTTCAGGGATTGCCCAAAGTACCAGGAGCTGAAAAAGCGAGTCCAGGCCCGCAGACAGCAGTCGGAAGACGATAGGCGTCAAAAGAGTCGCTCGTTCTCGAATTTTGTGGCACCTAACGTGTCCTTTGCCCAAATGGCAGCTGGACCGGATCAAGCCCACATGACATCAAACCAACCAAAGGTAGCCCAAAAGGCACCAGAGGTGGATCTGGACTTAAAATCGATCCTTCTGTCTCTGCACGGAAAGATCGATAAGTTCCAGAAACAATTAAACGAACAAGCGGCCCGAATTGACTTTATCTATTCGGAGCTGTTTGTGGGGTCTGGTGTGCCATAAATCTAATGGCTGCGCTGGATGAGGGAAACTTAAAGATCCTTGCTGTGAATGTTAATTCACTAGTCAGGATCGAGAAAAGAACGTCACTTGCCAATTTGTTGAAAACCGAAAACCCGGATGTGCTTTTGGTTAGCGAAACTAAGCTAAATCAGAAGCACAAATTGGGATACAAAAATTATCATGTAGTAAGAAGAGACCGGCCTCTCTCCACTCAAGGAGGTGGGGTTGGAATCTTAATTCGAAAAGGCCTGCGCCATAGGGTTATATATAGCGGGGACGTGCGTAGGTTCCAGTTGTTGGAAGCATGCATCATATGCATTCCTCTCCATAGCCGGAGGAGAGTGTATGTGGTGTCGCTTTACGCACCTGCAGCACCTCCACCCAACCAATTTATGACAGAGCTCGAGACACTTTTTCGTAGTCTGCAGGTGAAAGGAGGAGAATTATTACTTCTTGGCCGGAGATATTAATGCCAAACATGCGGCATGGGGAAATGTTACTACAAATCCCAGGGGCAACCAGTTTCACGACTGGTGGCGCCTCAATATGATTGAGTACAAACTCGAGTTGTACGCGACGGATATCCCTTCCTTCCCAAGAAGCGGTGCTTTCCTGGACTTGGCCTTAACGGACGCAAGACTTCAACTGACCAATATAGACCAATACACGCGGAACTGTTTGCGTGCGTTTGAGTACGATAGTGACCACTACGGACTCGCCGCCGCAATACGGATCCCGAACGAGCAAACGCTGCTGGAGGAGTACGAAGCAGTGTGTTCATTCGATTATCGGAGGGCACAATGGTCGCGCTTCTCCAGATTTTTAAAGCGAGATATACGTTCGAGTGGGATCGACCCACCGACAAACAGTAACATGACAAATGATGACATTGATCGGCATTTATTGCAAATGAACGACGCCATCAAACGAACTATGGAACGAACTATTCCTCGGGTAGGACGTTCCGACGACGACCAGACAGAAAAGTACAGAAACCCTACAATCGACGCACTATACCGACAGAAAAGTAGACTGCTCTCGAGGCTTAAACGGCTGTACAGGCAATTTACTGATCGCGACGACCCGGAGGTAAGGATGCTGAAGTCAGAGATCCGAATCCTGAAACAGCTGATAAAAGAAAATTACAGAAAATCTGTAAGTCTGTATTGGGGCAATAAAATTCGGGCTATTAAAACCTGTAGTCCGAATATGTTCTCACAGATAAATAAGTTGTTCAGGAGGAAAGATCACAATGATATTCCTTGTGTTCAAATCTCCCAGACAGCAGAGAACAGACAGACAATACTGACTGCTGGAATAAGTCCAGAAAGTGTCGCTTCAAACGACGATTTTTTCGTGGTCGACGACCCACAGGAGAAAGTGGATTTGCTGGGCGCTTGTTTCGAGGCCGTGTATACGGTGAACAATCCTGTTCGCCGTAACCACGACATTGAGAATAGGGCTCTATTGAGCCACTTCTATCTGCGCACCGAACTTGAGAATTGGCGATCTGAGAATAACGGATTCACCGTATTCACTGATGAAAACCATGCTAATGCAGTTGTCGCCAATGGCCGAGATGCATCGCACTTGTTCGTGTCGAAGGATGATCTTCTGTGCATCTTCGAGTCGCTACAGAATAAAAAGTCGGCGGGGATGGATGGTGTCCCAAACGTCGTATTGAGACACCTGCCTTTGGAGGCTGTAGATATTTTCACCACGCTGTTTAACAATGCGCTGAATAATGCACATTATCCGGCGCATTGGAAGGTAGCAGTGGTACACCCTATCCCGAAAAAATGTAAAGATAGGACGAACCCTGCCAATCTCCGGTCAATTAGCTTACTTCCGAATATTAGCAAGGTCTTTGAAAAGGTTGTCAATAGAGCCCTGTTAAAGTGGGTCGAGGACAATAACATAATCCCGGACAACCAGTTTGGTTTCAGGGCGAGGCATGACACTATTCATGCCGCGTCGAAACTGGTTTCCGACATTCAGTGGAATAAATGCAAGAGCCAATGCACGGGTGCTTGTCTGGTTGATTTTGAGAAGGCTTTCGACACCGTATGGTTAGAGGGACTTTTCTACAAGTTGACCAGGCGGGGGATGCACAAGCCTTTGCTATATGTAATTTATAATATGCTTATGGGAAAGAAGTTCGTTGTCAAATGTGGCAACGTGACTTCGAGCAGAGTCTTTGAAATTAAAAACGGTTTACAGCAGTGGGCAGTCAATTCTCCGATCCTGTTTAACATTTACACGAGTGATCTGGTGGGTTCACTCAGACATGCTATAGCGTATGCCGACGATTTGGTGGCATACAGATCAGGTCCTAAAATCGAGGTCATTAATATCCTTTTGCAGCGTGACTTCGATCAAATTAAGCGATATTGCGACGACTGGAAGTTGAAAATCAACTTTCAGAAGACGGAAACAATCTTGTTCAGAACTCCATTGGCTGGGGCCTCTAGGGATACCAGAAAAAACTGGAAGAAATTGGCCATTATTGGACAAAATGGGCAGCCATTGGCGGTGAGAAGCGTAGTTAGATATCTGGGTATCTGGCTTGATCAGTATCTGTATTTCGATAGACATATAGCTGCTTGTCTTGCTGGGGCCAAGAAGGCTTATGCTCTGACAAGGAGACTGTTTCATAGCAGTCAACTTGACTCCAGAGTGAAGGTCATTTGCTACGTGGCCCTTATAAGGCCGATTATCGCTTATGGTTGTCCATTGTGGTTCAATATAGCGCCTAGCTATATGGAAAAGATTCGGGTTTTGGAGAGACAATGTCTTAGGACCTGTCTCCGGTTGTTCCGAACGCCTGAATCCAACTATATAAAATACTATCCCAACAAGGTCCTATACGATGGGGCTCAGTTGAATAGGATTGACAATTTCCTTATTAAGGTGACTCGAAGGCACGTTGCAAGGGCGATGGCCAGCGACAATAGCCTTATCTTTGGGGCTTACTACCCCAATGAAATGTACATAGAGAGTACGCTCCGGTCTGGCTTTATCCCGCCGGAGGCATTTATCCATATTGATGCAAAAGGGCTGTTACAGACGAGGGATGGTATCCCGGTATTATACCACCGCTACCGCAGCGCGAGAGATAAGCGGCTCATCTGCGGCGAGGGCATCGCCAATGCTCATGAGCTCCTCCGTTTTAGTACCGCAATATCGGAAAGGGATCAATTCGACACGGAAAAGCAATTCGCCGAGTTTTGGTGGCTTGTTGAGGGGGGAGGGGTCAACATGCCCTCCCAGGACGGTGCGTTACTCTAGGTAACATCCTTTTAGCTTATAAGTTAGATTAAGTTAGCTAGGGCGTTTTTGGGAGAGGCCGGGCTCGCCAACGTGTGGTGGTGCTTCCGGGAGTTGACTGACGCTGTAAGGCCTCAGTCGGCTCACGGCGGCGCGTGTGCACGTTGACGACTGCCAGGCACCCGGAAAGCAATTAGGATTTTGACCACTTGTTGCGCAAGGCAACGGGTGTTCAGAATCCTAATTATAGTTAGAATATGTTAGGTAGTTTAAGTAAGTAGAATAGGTAGTTTGTAATTTGTTTTATATAAAAATATAAAATTTAAATAATGATGCCGAGTTTTATTTAATTTTCTCGAGGAACACATATGTAAGATTAGTTCGTAAAATAGTTTTTAGGCCGAAAGGCAATAATTATAAGATAGAGTTAAGTTTAGGGCGTCCGCATAAGGATCAATAATCTAGAATAAGTATCCTGTTAATTTTAAGTTAGATTTAATCATTTTTGTCTAGTATGTAAGTTGATATAAGCTAATAATTAATAAAAATGAATTTAAAAGTCAAAGTCAAAAAAAAAAAAAAGTGTGTTGGCTTGTGACCCGTGCGGTGCAGGTTCAATCCCCATGGGGAACAACAACATACGCCACCCATTTTCATGCCTCTACACCAAAAGGAGGATTTCTGCCTGGTAGTACAATGGACCGTTACCGAGTCTGAGTGCTCTGGGATTTGGATTTCCTTTTTATAAAAAAAAAAAAAAAAAAATCTGATTTCGTTTTCCCACAACTAATAGAATGTTACATACGAAAAACAAACTATGCCATCTCATGATAAATAAATAATTTGTTATTATTACAAATTTGGTATTGTTTACGTTATATTCAACTAAGTTCTTCAATCCGTGCATACTCTATCTAGTTTTAAATTTCGCCAGTTCTATAGAAACATTGAATTTATTGAGCCCACAAAAAAAAATAACTGAAAACGTGTGTACAATGTCATTTAGCTTAACGCAAAATTCGCGCTTTCAAATAAATTCAATAACCCGAACCCAATAGCCACATTTTGTATTTGGAGCACGAACTGCTAAGGGATTTTAAATATTGTATATGTGAACATATCATGGTAATGCAGGCCCATCCAGGGTAGGCATTCTTGTCTGCTTTTCCTATATTATCTGTTCACCTGACTCTGTCCTTCAGCCTTGAGGAAATTGGACTATAGTTTCCCTACGCAAATTTATGTCACTTTGTTGGGTGGTGTTTTGTGGCTAATATGTTTTGAGGATGGTAGGATTTTTATACGTCTTTGGAACTCAGTTACCTCCTTTTCCTTGGTTTAATGTTTTATTAAAAAAAAATTATTAGCGAATAGAACCTATTAAAGAGGCACACCATTTTGTTCACGATTTGCTGGAATTAATGTGAAAATTATGTAATTCTATACGTTACAGCTTGAACTCAGGGCATGGGTTTGGGTTAGGCTTTTAACACAATAAAAAATAGCCTAATTAAATATTACTTGTGAGCCTATTTGTTTGTAGTGTTAGCATTCTAAGAGTAAGAAACGATTTTGTTCAAACTGTTGGAAAGTTACGAGTACATAAAGACGTACATCAAAAGTTGGCCTACGCTATACTAAATTTAAGAGAATGGCTTAAAGAAACTCAAATGATTTTTATGTGGTAACACACGTACGACGTGCAGTCTTTACGTGGTGAATGAATAATAGTAACTTGTGATTGCTACCACGCGATGTGGCAGCTGGAGTTACAGCGCCATTTCACGGCTTACCACAGCCGATTATCGGATTTGTGATGCTGGTCTAATTTTCCCTTCGTTATTATCTTCAAACCCCTTCATATAATGTTACTCGAACCTAGACCAGCGTCTAATCGGGCAAGCACACTACGTATTCCGCTATTTAAGCCACGGATTTCGATGGTTTTTGGATTTTTATGAACAGATCAACAATTCGTCGCCGCTGTATTGGAGAAACCTCTTTTCGAGAAAATGACGTTTGAATTTTGAATGCAAATAAAACAAAAGTCGTATGTAGCACAATCGTAAGCAAAATTTATTAAAGTACTGGACACTGAGATTTATTTGTACTCCATTTTTTGTTTCAATCTTTTTATTTTAGAACAGGTGTATTTTTTTATAAAAAAACAAGGTAAGTTAGCATTTCAAAGAAAAATAACTTTTATAACAGAATGCGTTTGCTCAAAACTGAGAACTTAAACACCACTTATTTAACTTATTCCACATTTTGGGGAATGTGATTTTAGAACCTACGCGGGCAAGGGCGGGCTAAGAATATCAATGAAGCGTCCCGCCAAAAATAGCTCTTGTCATACAAGGCGACTGAGGGGTGAATTGATATCTAGGCAATTTTAACATCCAGTTGAGCCTAGCGATACAGTAAACATCTTAAAGCATCCTCACACAAATGCAAGAGAACCAGTATTTGATTAGACTCAGTGATGAACTCGAAACCAGGAAACCGGCTGATATTTTTTGAGGTCGAACCGGCGAACCCCAGAGGTGAATCAATAGGGATGTAGTGAAGTGGGATGCTTAGGATCCTCTTAATCCTGATCATTAGCTTGCCGTAAAGGAAGAAGAAAAGTCAAAGTCACTTTACCTACACAACCTTTATTATTTAAAGCTTAAATTTAATAAAACAAATTATATACTTTACTAAACTTTTAATTAGTGAAAACTTCGAAAATACACGAATCATTTAAGTACTCAACAACTGTATATATAGGCATTGATAAGTTGTACAGAAAAATAAATGGTTTTTATAGATCATTTCAGTACTGAATTGTGTATTTGCAAATAAATCATTTCTGAGTTCAATTGTACATAAGGGTTATTTAAATCATTAAAAATGCGACATGTGACTTTCCATACAAATGGTTATTTGGCAGATCTATACTGAGCATTTCTTTCCAAAAAAACATTTATGTATCATTTGTAATACAGATATTCTTTGAAATAATAAAGATAAGAGAGATTCTATAACACCAATCGGAGACCTTGTTAATTGCACTTTTTGCGGCGAAAATGCATTTACGTCACTCCAATATTGAGGTGACGGTTTCTCTAGGCGCCTGCTGTAAGCCTATGAATACCGCAGTTTATTCAGTTTCTTTCTTTAAAAATTATATCGCCTTTGTGGCTTCAATATTTTTGTAAATTTAGCTTTATGTCACTGCTTCCTAAAAGATATTTTTTTTTTGAGGTCTTCAAAAGACGAAACTGAGCTATACCCAGTGTAGGATTTTTACCCACTAACCCCTTCTCCCTTCTTTCCGATTTCTCTGCTTAACTTGGGCTTAACAAGATGAAATGGTGACACCTGAAGGAAAAAGTTGCAGAGCGAAATGAGAGATGCGTAAAAAGAGATGGAAGAAACAATATTATGATATTGTTTGCTCAAAGACCGTTAAAATTTAAGTGAAATCACGAACTTAACGCTTGTACCATATAATTATTTGGCCCACAAGAAAGCCACTGTCTTATCTAAGGTACAAAGTATTTTTAATTTTACATCTTACATATATGTTCTTAAAATGCGTTAAAATATGGCTCCTCAGTCTTACCTATGCAGCTTTAGAATTTCTTACTTCTAATATAATGGTTTAAATTTGGTTTACATTTTTTCTTTTTAAATTTTTTGTTATTACATTTTTTTTCTTTACTTTTTTTTAATTTTTTGGTTTTTATTACTGGGTCCCACCCAAATTTTAGTTTGTATAATTTATCCAATTGAAGTGACATTCTACACTATTTTATCTTTGTATATAAATACTGAATGTCACAAACCTTTCTTATACTTTCTTATTTGTTTATTTTGTATTATGTATCATTTTATGATTCTTCTCAATGAATCACACAATGAAAATGAAATGAAAGAAATAAAGAATATCTATCTATCTATCTATCTATCTATCTATAGTCTCAAATGAAAATTATTTCTATTAAAACAACCAAAAATTTTTTGGTGGTGGAACTTCCATAGTTCGAGTAACCATCGCCGCTAAGGCCTTTAGCGGGGATAAACAGTGCTTCCAAAACCCATTTTCTTCGTTTCTGATGAATCGTTGCGATGAATTTTTCAGGAAATGTCAAATTTTGACATCCGGCCGACCATTAACACATCTCGCCGAATATTTTGTTCGTGATTTTATTATTATTTTTTTCAAAATTTTATGAAACTATTTTTTATAATTTTATAATATGTTTGGCAATAATTTCAACTGTCGGAAATTAATATTTTTGAATTTCACGATTTTCAATACAAATTTCTTCACTCAACTTACAGCTGTGTCACTAATAAACGTCATAGGTGCATGTGTGCTGCCAAGTTTTTTTTTGATGAATTCTTAAGCGGCGATGGTCGTTTTTTAATGCCATGCCTATATCCGCGTGCAAAGAAACACGGCTATTGATTAAAATAAAACTTGAGAAATTCTTTTTTAATAAAATATTGTCCGTCGCGAACCTGCTCTAGCAAAGCGACATATAAAATACCACACGTTTGTTTTTTAATTTTGCAGGGGGGGTTTGTCAAATTTGCGAGGAGATTACATTTGTCAATAAAATGCTTGGTGACAGTGTATCAGAATATTAGAACTGCAGCGAGGAAGCGAAGCTATTCCCGGTTAAAAATCATCAAGAAGTTCCATAGGGCTCTCATCTTACGTTAGCACCACCCGGAGTTACGTGTTTAACTTTACTCAAAATAAAAACACATTATAAATTTGATTTACTTATCCACTTTGGGTTCTTTATTTAACAATGTTTTTTCTAAGACTACTTTTAGTTTGAACTTAACTTAAAAGGAAACCTCTCTCTAACGTTTTCTATGTCCAAGTGCAAAACACCTGCACTTGTTTACGTGCATGCACTTGCAAGCAAAAACAAGGCGCACGGCTCCCGAAAGCATCAAGTGCAAAACATCTGCGCTTGTCTGATTCCGTTGGTCCGCCTAAGTGCAAAACATCTGCGCTTATTTTGTATAAATGCACTTGCTCCATTTCAAGTGCAAAACATCTGCGTGTTGTTTACCAGATTTCGGCAAGTGCAAAACACCTGCATGTTGTTTACTACTTTTGGCAAGTGCAAAACATCTGCATTTGTTTTGTGTAATGCCGTTGACTATTTCAAGGACAAAGCTTCTGAATATATTATGTTTAAGTGCAACCATATGGGTTTGCACGTAACTCGTCCCCCCGAAAAAAATAATGAACTGAGTAAATGAAGTTCATTAAAGATTTGAAACTAAATGCTAAATGCATTCTAGGTTTTGTACAATATTTTAAGATTAAGGATTTTATAATATTAGATAGCATTCACTTGCTTTATATACATACATATGTAGCTTTATATTAATTTAGAGTAAATATGCATGTAACTATTTACTTATATTTATTTGTGGGTATACATTTTTTTCTCTTATTTTTGAATGCACATAAATATATGTGAATGCATCCATATAAACATATAAATGATTTAAATGATATAGACTTACATAATTAGGCTTACATTAATTTAAATTATAGGTACTAGATGAAGTAAAAGTACGTATTCTAAGAATTATAAAGTTATTTTAACAGTTATAAAGGTATAGTATATATATAGAAAAAATGTGAGGCCTAAACTTATCTTTATAGCTAAATGTTTTTTTTTTTTCTAACATTAATTTTATTATCATTATATTTTTCTTGGTACAAAGTGTTTATTTTTTTTTGTGACAATTAAGAGGAAATTAGATTACCTACTGTTTTTTTTTTTTTTTTTTTTTTATATCTTTGGGAGTAATCTCTTCCTGTGAGTTTTTTATCAAATTGTATATTTTCGATAGAATTCTGATGTTTATAACTTCTTTTTACAACTTGCCTATCACGTTTAAATCCGCTTTTGTCTTCAAAATAAGTTTTGTCTTTTCTTTTAACATCTTTTATTACATATCGCGGTAAGTATTTAATATTGTGAAAGCCTAAATTCTTAACTAATTCGCGATCTCTATACTGTGGTGTATCTACTCGTGCGTTGTTAATTTTGTTCATTTTCTTTTCTTTATTTGAATGGACTCTTTGTTTCAGTTCGTTCCATTGTGATTCGTTTAAAGTAGAATGAAGAAGATCGTTTGGTTTGTATTTTGTAGTTGAATGAAAAGTGTCATTGTACAATTCGACTGCTTTTAATGTTAGCAACTTATCATTAGTATCTTTATTTTCTTTACTAAGCTTCAATAATCTAATATGTTCGTTTAATGTTAAATGAAATCTTTCTATTACTAAATTACCTGTGTGTGTATTTGGGGATGTAAAATGGTATAGTATGTTTTCTTTTCTTAGGAAATCCTTAATATATGCGGTATTTAACTCATTGTCAGCAACTATTTTACCTGGTTTACCTCAGATTGCAAACCTTTCTTTCAGAATATCAACTATTGTTATAGAGTTTCTGTCGGTTATGGGGTGAATAGACACATGTTTAGTCAGTTTATCAATGCATGTTAGAAACATAGTATTTTTATTTAAAAACCATATATCTATATGTAATATTTCGTTTGGTTTGTTGGGAGTCTCAGATATCATTAATTTTGGTTTAATTGGGTTTCTGTCATATTTGCACATGTTGCACAAAATACAGTTATTTATGTATTTCTAGTCTAAGATTTGGATAGTAGTATACATTTTTAATTTCAAAATAGGTTTCTTCAATTCCTCTATGATTTTTGTTCAGATGAGTTTTTTCAATTATTTCTAATAATTTTTCTTTGCAGGTAATGTCTTGTAAAATATTGGTACATCTAAGAATCTTCATATGCGGTGAATTTGAAAAAAACTTCACTATTGTTTTTTTGGAATTCTATAAACGTACGATCATCCTTGCAATAGACTCCAACGGTTCCCTTTATTGGAAAAATTTCTTTAAGGACCTTTAAAATAAATTCTTCAGTATAGTTAATCACAGTTATAATTGTCCTCCTTTTCTTTTTGTATAAAAATTTGTTGGTATGTTTGTTTGCATGTTTTTTCTCTAATAAAATCTGGTTTTTGTATACATTTAATGGCGTTTCTGTAATAAAAATATGGTCGTTTTGATTTTCAATACCGCTGTGTATTGTTGCCAAATCGGATCTGATTTCATCATTTTCCATATAATTTGTTTCTAAACGACTTAAGAAATCGGCTACATTGTTTTCTTTACCTTTAATGTATTCAATATCAAAGTCGTATTCATTCAGCTTGATTTTCCAGCGTTGTAGTTTGGAATTTGGTTCTTTCAAGGAATGCAACCAGACCAGTGGTCGGTGATCAGTCTGTACTATGAATTTACGCCCGAACAGGTATGGTCTAAAGTACTTAGTGGCCCATACTATACAGAGAAGTTCCTTTTCTACAGTGCTGTAATGAATTTCATGACGATTTAACGTTCTTGAAGCGAATGCAATGGGATGTTGGTTTTGGGAGAGAACTGCTCCCAAAGCTGAGTTGCTAGCATCGGTTGTCAATGTAAATAAGTTTTCAAAGTTTGGATATGCCAAAACCGGACAGGTACATATAAGTTCTTTAAGCTTGTTAAAAGACTCAATGTACTGACTGTTTTTTATATCAGCTTTATTACCTTTCTTAAGGCATTTTGTCATTGGGAGGGCTACTTTTGAGTAGTCCTTAATGAATTTCCTATAAAACCCAGTGACTCCTAGAAACGATTTTATTTGTTTTATAGTCTGGGGTACTTTTATCTGTTTAATCAACTCAATCTTATTAGGATCGGGCTTTATACCTTCCGCAGAAATTATGTGTCCCAGGTATTCAGTTTCGCGCTTTAAAAAGTTGCATTTGTCGATTTGCACCTTAAGATTATGTTGAAGAAGCCTTTTAAAGATTTTGTTAAGGGAATCTATGTGTTCCTGAAGTGATGTTGAAAAAATAAGTATATCATCTAAATATACGACACAAATTTAACAAAATCAGAAAGTACTTCGTTCATCATCCTTTGGAAAGACGCTGGGGCATTTTTCAATCCGAACGGCATTCGTGTAAACTCATAGTGCCCGCTCGCGGTTGAAAAGGCCGTTTTATGCCTGTCTTCTATACTCACAGGAATTTGGTGAAAACCTTTTGCAAGGTCAAGGGTTGAGAAATATTGAGCGTTACCTAATTTGGAAAATATATCTTCCATATTAGGGATTGGAAATCGATCATCGGTCATTACGTCATTTAATTTCCTATAATCGACAACAATGCGCCATTTTTGCTGGCCTGAGTTATCTATTTTTTTTAGGACAACCCAAATTGGGGCACTGTATGGGCGGGTTGAATTTACAATAATCCCGGAACGAAGCATGTCTGCTATTTGTTTATCAACTTCAGCTTTGTGTGCCTCAGGATACCTATATGATTTTGAAAAGATAGGAATATCGTTTTTTGTTGGAATTTGATGGTTATATTTTACGACAGATGATAAATTTTCCCCTTCGATGTAAGAAACTTTATTAAACTTTCGAATGGTGGCTGTTAACGTCATTACTTCTTCTCCGTTAAGGTTATCGAGCTTCAACCTTTTTATAATACTGTCTATATCAGGCTTTTCAAAATGAATTTCATTTTGACTTATGGTATGAATCTAGTCCTGTGTAAATGGAGTTGGTAGATTGCTAAAGACTAGTGGAATTGTAGCATCTTTCGTAATAAGCTGTGAATTTTGAAAATCTATTTTTGATTCTAAGGGCTTTAAAATATTACATCCAATTATGCCATCAAAATCACTATATAATTCCGTTTCAAGCATTTCGATTTTTGCTAAAGGTCTGTTGAACTCTTTGAAGAGTGGGATCGTTATTTTTGTGTTAATACATGAATTCGAACAGACAGACTTAAGTATCAGTGGCTGTTCAAGTTCCGTTTTGTAAGAACTATGAAACATTCCTTTTTGTATAACCGATGTAGTTGCTCCAGAATCAATAAGCAATTTTAATGGACTTGACCTAGTTCTTACTATTATGCATGGAAGAGTTCTGAGGCGGTTGATTGAAAATTTTGGAACCGTGAGTCGTTGGAATGTTCAGTTTGGACATTTCCTTGAAAGTCACCTTTATGAGAGTTTTCTGTCTCTATGTGATCAACTTCCATATTAGAATTTCTACTTCTAAAAGATCCAGAACTCTGACCATTTTGTCTGATCCCTGAGTTGTTAGTCCTTTGATTTATACGAATTGAGTTGTTTGGATTATAGTAACCGGAATCAATTGTATTTGTATTTTGAGAGTTACGAGCCCTATTCTGTTGTAAATTTCGAACAATGTTTGAGATTCTTGGATAAGCTTGATTATTATTGTTTATTATATTTGGCTGTCCTGAATTTCTATTCATAGGTCTAAAGTGTTGTGGGTTAGTATTATGAAGTTCCTATTTATGTTGTAATTATGGTTAAACTGTTTAAAAAAATTATCTGTGTCAACGAGAATAGCTTTCGCTTCTGATAAATTCGATGGATTCCTAGCATGGAGAATTAGTTTTGGCTCACTAGGTAACTTACTAATAAATAACTTTAAAACAATTTCCTCATTTTGATCGCTATTGAACCACGCAGGAATGTCTGAACTCAAAGAAGATTTTATATTCAACTTCGTCAAAAGATTTAAATTTTTTTCAAAGAATTCTTCAACCGAGTTTTCAAATTTTAGAACTTTTATTTCATTAACGATACTTTCGACACTTTCATTTACACCACAGTTAGATTTCAATATGGTCTTTATTAAAGGCCAATGAGTTGGATTTTTATTATTAATTAAAACCAAATTTGCTTTACCTTTAATTTTTTGTCGTATTTTTAAATCTAAAAAGCCTCTTGAATTTTCATCTAAATTTTGCATCAACGTATAAAAATAGTCTACTTGCTTAATAAATATATCTAGTTCTTCTGCCAATCCCGTGAAATCCGAAATCTCCCTTATAAATTCTAGTAAATTGAAGTTTGCCATACCTCTGCTTTTATTTAATTTGTCGTCGTTCCGAAAAGTTGATTTCCTTCTATGCTGCTGATTCCAACGATGCTTTATTCTCTGCTTCCACAAAGCGTAAGAGCTCACTTTACTTGTTGTCCAATATTTTCTTTTAGTTTATGTCTTTTAACTAATTAGTCTTTCAATTTTAATCACCAGTTTTTTGTTTGTATTTTATTTCTTTCTTTTTTCATTCAAAGTTAGATTTTAGTTTAAAATTCTCGTTTAGTGTTTGAAAAGTCCAACAATTTTACAGTCGTATATATTATTTGTATGATCATTATTAATTCGCCGAATATGTAGTATTATATTGGAATAAATTTCAATTACTATGCACTTTTTCGTTTGTAAATATATTTAATTTTTGGATTTCAGTGAAATTTCAATAACAAATGGTTTACAAAAACAATACATTACTGCATTAAATGCATCATCTTTTTTTTCCCCCGACTGCGCCAGTTACGTGTTTAACTTTACTCAAAATAAAAACACATTATAAATTTGATTTACTTATCCACTTTGGGTTCTTTATTTAACAATGTTTTCTCTAAGACTACTTTTAGTTTGAACTTAACTTAAAAGGAAACCTCTCTCTAACGTTTTCTATGTCCAAGTGCAAAACACCTGCACTTGTTTACGTGCATGCACTTGCAAGCAAAAACAAGGCGCACGGCTCCCGAAAGCATCAATTGCAAAACATCTGCGCTTGTCTGATTCCGTTGGTCCGCCTAAGTGCAAAACATCTGCGCTTATTTTGTATAAATGCACTTGCTCCATTTCAAGTGCAAAACATCTGCGTGTTGTTTACCAGATTTCGGCAAGTGCAAAACACCTGCATGTTGTTTACTACTTTTGGCAAGTGCAAAACATCTGCATTTGTTTTGTGTAATGCCGTTGACTATTTCAAGGACAAAGCATCTGATAATATTATGTTTAAGTGCAACCATATGGGTTTGCACGTAACTCCGGGCGTGAGTGCCTAACTAAACCATACAAAAGTTAATCAAGAAAAGGGAAATATTGGCGTCTGCCAAAAAATAATTATAACATATTATAATAATAATAAAATATATTATTTCGTTGTACTTTAACTGTAATTACTGGCAAAATGATTTTCAATGATATGATTATCATTGATTATCACTTTATCAGAATTTGCCCACCTATATTTTCCAAGATCAAGTGTTTTTCTTCTAACGGAAAAACGGAATTTTTTTAAGATTTGGTTTGTATCTACTGGACGCGGTGGCGAATTGTGACGAGTGGGTGAGCTTGCATTCATTAGTGCAGAGGGATAATCGGTTGTCGGCTTTTGTGCGATATGGTGAGTGGTTTTACGCTATCGACGATTTTCAAGTGCTCACGGGCAATATCAGTAAAAGCCCATCTGGGGAAATCAGATATTCTTTAAAACTAAGGTGCATTGAGACAAAGCCCCTCGATAAAGAACACTTTTAAATCAACACTATAATCTTCTCCTTCATTGAGCGGTGTAGAACAAATTGAGTAAAGTTGAACAAGAGTTGTACAAATGCTTCCGCCTGTGAATCATAACTACGCGCTCACGGCTAAACCTAAGTGAATCAACAAAGAATGTAGCAAACTTAGCAAAATTTCTTTACGGTACCTATTTAAAATTATTCAGATCGATAAACACCATTTCTTTGAAAATGTTGTATTTGCCAGCAAGGAGCAAATTTGCTCAGCCAAAAAAAAAAAATGCTCTTCATTTCAAAATCTTGCTTCAAAATTAGAGAATTCCAAAAACTTTAAGGCTTTCCGGAGCACAGTACGTGAATTGGGTTTACTTCACGGAAGTATGAGGTGTGCTCCTGAAGCTAAGTTTAGCTGCTCATTTTAACTCATTGACAATTGAGGATCATTGCCATACTTTTAGTTATATATCAACGGACGTAAACATATCTGAATTGGACACCCGATACGATAAGGAAGGTCAAAATACCATTACTCAATTTAACAGCAACAAAGCTCGTTGTAGTGATGACATCTCAGTTGAATTTTTATAAAAATGTAACTAAGCAGCTCTCGAGACCTATATTGTGGATTTATTCAACCCTTTTTAAAATAATGCCCATGTTACTACTAGTTTCGCAAAAGCTCTAATTTTTGCTGTATTTAAAAAGGGTCATACGAGTTACATATGAGACCACCACCGAAGAAGAGATCGACCGTTCAACACATGGCCCATCGAAACCATTGTTTATTAATAGACTGACATAAAAAGATGCATTCAGGGTACTCTACGGATGCGCACATGCTGAATCAGTAAAACCACCCAAGGAGACACATGGTCAGCAGATAAAGAAAAGGACGCACCCAAACGTAAGCAGACAAATGGGATGACATAAAGACAGGAGACCAAGTGGGTAGTCAAGAGTCAGGAGTCAGAGTGTTCAGTAGTTAGTCTAAGATAAACCATCAATTGTATTATATGAAAAAATAAAGTATTTTTTTTAAAATAAAAAAATACCAAAAACTAAAATTGGCGCAGTCGGTAGGATGCTCTAAAAAGTTTTCAAAGTAAATGAAAAACCACTATAGACATCCAGTGAAACGAATCGTGATTTAAAACTTTTAGTGTAAATAAAAGACAAAATCGTGAAACAAGTTCAACCAGTGCTCAAAGAAAAATTAATCAATTATATTTTCCAATGCACACAATCTCGTAGAGAGAGTTGAACAACATTTTTTTTTCTTTATAATACAAATTCGGTGATATTCAGTGGAAGGGCAGAAAAGTTTTGCAATCATTTCAAATCTGGACCGGAAGCGACGAACACGTCAAAGACTAAGCAACTTCATCTTGAGAGCAGGCATTGTCCTAGAGGAGGAACCAAAGACTATCCCAATGGAAGATCAGCAAGCTCAAATGATAGCCGAACAAAATCGACTACAACAAGAAATGGACCAAAATAGACGGGCACAGGAAATTCAAAGGAATTTCTTTACCACACCTAAGGAGATCCTCAGACAGGTAGACAACATTCGAGATTTCACCGGGAGGGAACATGAGCAGGACTTATTAACTTTCATCAACGATGTGGAGTATCTGATAGCATTTATACCAGAAGACACCAGAGACTTCATATACCGCAGAGTAATCAGCAAAATACGAGGGTCGGCGTTGGAAAAAATGCGAGGACTTGTAAACCCAACATGGACTGACATCAAAAAAAAAATAAAATCCGAATATGGAGTACGTGAAGGGTATGATTATTTATTCAATAGAATCTTAGAAATTAAAAACAATAAAAATATTCATATCCTCTATAACGAACTACAAACATTATTAAATTTATTAAATAAGAAATGTTGCTTTGAACCACATATTTTATATAATCCTGCATTTAATGAAAAAGTAGTGCTAGATAAATTTAAGAACTGTTTGGATCCACATATATCTAGTATCCTTCATGCTAGGAACATACATAATTTTAGTGAAGCATATCAATTGCTCATACAATTAAATTTGGTACCAGTCGAGAATATAACCTTAAATCCTATCCCTCATCCCACAGCGAATCCTTTTAGGACAAATCCACATAACCATTTTAATCGTAACAATCAAAACCATAATTTTAGGAGAAATTTCAGGGACTTAAGTTTCGAAAATAGTGCACAAATTAGACAGCACAACAACAATATATTAGGAAACCCAAGAAATAATTATAGGTTCGGGTTTAATCACGCAAATACTAATCAAAATAGACATAATAATCCAAGGCAAGTTAGGCAGAACCCAGAACCCATGGATATAAACAATATGAATCAGGAAGAAGTAAATTTTCTCATGCTAGGGAATCAGAAGTTTTACCCATAATAATAGTAAAAGTAAATGACGAAGACTTAAGGCTACTAGTAGATACTGGATCAACCACCAGCATCTTAGACGACAGAAAACTGATACATTATAAACGTAAAGTCACAAAAATCCCCATAACAATGAATACCCTGCATAGTAAAATAGAAATCAGACAGGAGATAATTACAGAATTACCTCTTGAATTCAATGAACCAGGTTCCACAATGTGCTGGAAACTGACCCCCATAAACAACAAAAAGTTTGACGGAATTTTAGGTCAAAATATTTTGAAACCCATGAAAGCCGTTATAGACAACGGAAAAGAAATTATTGAAATAAATAATAATAGAATCCCATTCGCGAAAATTTCTCCAAATTTGGACACAAACGAAAAAAGTCCGTATCATTATGAAGAGATTCATCAAATGCATGCAAACCATTTGACTATCAAAAATCTCATCCCAAGTGATTTAAATTTAGAAGAAAAAAAAGAATTAGAAAAATTTATTAAATCCAATTCTGGAACTTTCTTCCAAGAAGGACAAATATTGTCCGCAACCACGCAAACTGTACATCGTATCCGTACAGAAAACAATCACCCCACCTTTTCAAAAATGTATCGTTACCCCAAAGTACATGAGGAAGAGATAAAGAAACAAGTGAACGAGATGCTTGAACAAGGCATTATCAGAAAATCAGTTTCACCTTACAACTCCCCTGTCTGGGTCGTTCCAAAGAAAATGGACAACTCAGGTAAACAGAAATGGAGAATGGTGATCGATTATAGGAAATTAAATGAAAAGACTATCGAAGATAAACATCCCATACCTAATATAGATGATATATTAGACAAACTTGGGAGGGCTCAATACTTCACCACTTTGGACTTAGCTAAAGGTTTTCACCAAATTCACATGCATCGTGATGACGTCGAGAAAACAGCATTTTCTACACCTTTTGGACATTTTGAATATTTGAGAATGCCCTTTGGATTGAAAAATGCTCCAGCTAGTTTCCAAAGGATGATGAATGAGGTATTAGAAGGACTCATCGGAGTTATTTGTGTCGTATACCTAGACGACATACTAATATTTTCTACTTCTTTACACGAACATATGATCAATCTACGGAAAGTATTCGATCGTCTGAAGGAATTCAATTTGAAAGTTCAAATCGATAAATGTAATTTTCTGAGGAAAACTACAGACTTCTTAGGACATACTATTACTAACAAAGGAGTTATGCCCAACAAAAATAAAATTGAGGCTATTGAGAAAATAACCATACCTAAAACTCCAAAAGAAATAAAGTCATTTCTCGGTATAACCGGATACTATAGGAAATTCATCAAAGACTATGCAAAAATAGCACAGCCTATAACAAGAAGACTAAAAAAAGATTCTAAGATCAACATAAACGACCAAGATTATATCAAAGCATATGAAGATTTAAAGAATTCTCTGCAAAACGAACCCATTCTTCAATATCCTGACTACAACAAAACATTCACCCTGACAACAGACGCTAGTAATTATGCGATAGGTGCGGTACTCTCTCAAGACGGACATCCAGTCACATATATATCGAGAACCCTCAACGAACATGAGAAAAATTACACAACAACGGAGAAGGAATTACTCGCCATTGTATGGTCATGTAAATATCTCAGACCATCGCTTTATGGAAAGCAGTTTATTATCAAAACTGATCATCAAGCACTTAAGTGGCTCCAAACAAAACATCTAGGTAAAGATATAAGCCCTAGGCTACAAAGATGGATCCTTCAGTTAGGCGAATACAGTATGAAAATTGAGTACTTAAAAGGTACTTCAAACACCGTCGCAGACTTTCTTAGTCGCCCAATAGGAGAAACCAATATGTTGGAGTCTGAAAAAGCAACGATCCATTCTCAACACGAAGAAGCAAATGATCATTTTCCCATAAAGGAGACTTGTATAAACATATATAATCAACAAATAATACTGACATTAGGAAATCAAGCGAAACTAAAGATGTTAAATAAAAAACGTAGAATATTCATAGGTATAGATTCTTTGAAACAGGAAGATCTAGAAGACAAATTAATACCTCTAATAGAAACCAAAGTAACGGGAATATATGTAAACCCTGTAGTAAGTGAAAGTGATTTTAACATACTACAACAAAAACTAATCAGATTATACGGAAATAAAATAAAATTTATTAAATGCATGTTCTACGCAAAAGACATGAATTCAGAGGAAGAAGCTGTCGAGCAAATAAAGTTATACCATAAAAACGAAACTTGCCACTCAGGTGTAGACGAAAACTACAATGGACTTAAAAACAAAATATATTATACAAATCTTAGGGAATTAATTAACTCAGTAATTAATGCTTGCAACATATGCAAGATGGCTAAATATGATAGACAACCTATCAAACCCAAGTACCAAGTGACAGAGACACCCAAAGATGTTAATGAGATAGTTCATATAGATGTATTCTTTATAGGGGGTGCAAAATTTATGACTTCAGTGGATAAGTTTTCTAAACTAGCAACAGGTACATACCTACCTAATGTATCTTACGATACTTTAGAAGAAACATTGCTATCCGTAATATCCACCAAAGGCAAGGTCAAGAAAATGGTATCAGACAACGAATTTAACATACCTAGAATAATAAATTTATACGAAAAATTAGGAATGGAATACCACTTTACAAAAGTAGGCTCACATACAGGAAACGCAGACATCGAGGTTTTACATAGAACCTTAGGAGATAAAATTCGAACTATATTATTAGAAGATAACAACAAAAAACCTACAATACACGAGATAACCATGTGTATGTACAAAGCCATATTATTCTATAACAAAAGTATTCATAGCACAACCAAGATGACCCCATACGACGCTCAATACACCACTTTTGACAAAACCATATTCCAGGAGCGTATGTCTAAAAATAAAAATAACATAATAGATAAGATAAATGAACATAGAGAAGATTATGTCGAAACCCGAGAAGAGGGAATGGTAAAAAACCCATTAGCCTTAAGACATAAAACTCAAATGCGATTCAAATACGATGCACTTGAAAACAAACACCCAGAACAAATACAAAGACCCAAGAACAGTAAATTCCATAATAAAGAAAATATCCCGAAAACGAAGAGGCCTATGACTAGAGCAGAGAGAACTAGAAAATTAGTGAATAAACAGAAGGACGTTCAACAGCAAGCATGAAGTTTTTAATGCTCTTATCAGTTGTTTCAACTAGTGTGTACGCTAGAATAAACTTAGAAAATATAGACAGTGAAAACGGGTATACTTTGATAAACCTGGAGCCGGTAGGCATAGTTAACGAATACAATAATATTATCCATATCATAAATATAAAAGAAATAGAAGACATTTTAAATACAATAGAAACTAATATTCAAAGTGTAAACAATTATAAACCAAAAAGTGTTTATCTCCAAATAAAAACTATCCGAAGTGAAATTCAAACCATCAGCGAACACAGACCCAAAAGAAGTCTAATAGACGTCGGAGGAGGAGTTCTGAAGTTTCTGTTTGGGACAATGGACAGCGAAGATCGAATCGAAATCGAGAATCAAATCAGAGTTATTACTGAAAATAATCACATGGGGATGACACAGTTGAACAAACAAATAAAAATCAATAACCAACTTCAGAATCAAATAAACAATATGAAAGCTAGACTCGAAAGAGAACATCAGGAAAATTTAGGTTCTGACCAAACAAACAATAAATTATCAATTATATACAGAATTACAGTGTTAGAAATTGAAAATAAATTAAACAACCTAAAAAATATAGTAGAAAAAATCCAAGCCAACATCCTATCAAGTAGATTAGGAGTGATGGTAGAAAATATTCTGACTATAGAGGAAATATTAGAATTCGAGATAGGCTTTGAGAAAAGTAAAAATATAAAAATTAACTCAGCCCAGTATAATCACGACATAATTATATTTATAGTTCAAATTCCTAAAGAAATCATTTTCTTTCCTAAATCCTACATTTTACCTATCCCAAACAATTTAAATGAACAACTACAGATAAGAGAAACCATGTTAATTAGTAAAAACAATACATTTTATGAGTATGTGGAAAACAAAGAACTGAAACATCTAAAACAATATAAAGGATGCATATCACAAACTTGTAAAAAGATCAAATTTACTGAAAACAATATTGTAAAACAAATAGAAAAAGGCGTAATTGTAATTATAAAAAGTAATGAAAAAATAAACAACACATGTGATGAAAGAACATCAATAAAATTACAGGGAAATACCCTGATAAGTTTCGAAAATTGTAACATTGTAATAAATAACGAAATCTTTGAAAATTACAAACAGTTAAGAAGGCAACCCTTCAGCATTGATACTAATGTATTCCAAATTCCTCTTATAAATGCACCATTCGAATTATCCGATAAAGAAATCGAAAATATAGATAATTTAGAAGAAATTCACGAAATAGCATATAGTCACTCGAAAACAAATATTGTAATTAATACGAGTATTAGTACTACCATTATTATTGTAACTATTATATTATACACCTTATATAAAAAATATAGACCCTGTAGTTTGACCCAGGAGAAGCCAAACCTTAAAGAGGGGAGAGTTACATATGAGACCACCACCGAAGAAGAGATCGACCGTTCAACACATGGCCCATCGAAACCATTGTTTATTAATAGACTGACATAAAAAGATGCATTCAGGGTACTCTACGGATGCGCACATGCTGAATCAGTAAAACCACCCAAGGAGACACATGGTCAGCAGATAAAGAAAAGGACGCACCCAAACGTAAGCAGACAAATGGAATGACATAAAGACAGGAGACCAAGTGGGTAGTCAAGAGTCAGGAGTCAGAGTGTTCAGTAGTTAGTCTAAGATAAACCATCAATTGTATTATATGAAAAAATAAAGTATTTTTTTTTAAAATAAAAAAATACCAAAAACTAAAATTTGCGCGACGCAGCATAGACTTAAGAAGTCTCCAACTGGATAGAAAATCAACAGTAGGATCACCACATTCAAGATGGTTTTCGCTCTGAATTTTCAACCACAAATCACATAGAAGCCTTGACTAGTATTGCCAACAATACCAAGATTGAAAAACAAGAAACTGCGTGTGTGTTTGGTAGGCTTAAAAACTGCCTCCACTAAAGTAAACAGACAGGCATTAATTAATAATTTGGCTTTGCATCAACAAGACAGATTTATAGATTTATTTCGCATATAAATTTACAAAGGTATGGTTACCGCACGTTTTGAAATACAGAGGTATGATCATTTTTATCTTTCTTCTTAAATATTAATCTAAAAAACTTTAGGGATTTAAGTTGGAGAAAAAGGAAAAGCATACAATACTGAAAGTTATACGAACCAACCTCCCATTTAAAAAGAAATAGAAAAAAATATAATAACAGATAATGATAATAAATTAATGAAAAAATTAGGTATTTTTGACATAAAAAAGGCTCCAAACGCATGTTTAAATCGGGTCTTCTTCTTTAATAACGGTGAGGCTATGATCAGGATTAGTAGGATCATAACCCTCCCACTTAACTACTCCCGGTTCGACCTCAGAAAATAACGGCAGGCCTCCCGACTTTGATTCACTTTGTCGTTGAAGTCAATCAAATGCTGGTGTTGCTGCATTGTGCTTCTGTGTCGCGTTTGCATTGGAACGTTGATCGATATTTCCTTTTAGGTAGGTAGGATCTCCCCCTTGAACATGACAGTACGAACGTGAAGGTCATTGTACCCGCGGTCAAATTGGGTAAAATGACTTGAAAACTAATTAATGAATTAACAAAAAAAGAAAACATTTGAAAATAATTAAATGTACCTACGTTTAAACAAAAAACTGATAACGTATATAAATAAATAGAAATAAATAAATAAAAAAGTAAATCAATATAGTAAATAAATAAATAAACAAGGTAATAAATAAATAAATAGTTAGGAAATAAATAAATAATAAAAGAATAAATAGACAAATAAGTGAATATACTTTTACAAGCAACGAAAAAACGCTAAAAGAAAGATATTATAGCGTGACTGTCCACTATTACGTATTTATTTTTTTCTAGAGGATTGTCAGTAATTTCCCAGAGGTCTAGGAAAAATGAATTAAGTCTTTGAATTCTGTCTAAAACTCAATTAAACCAAAACAGTCCGCAGCACGGCATCATTTTCAACAATTGACCTGTCTGCAGTTTTTTAATATGTCATGTTGCACAATTTCCCAATGCTTGGCATCCATGTAACAGAATTGAATAGTTAACACATTATATTATTTCCATTTGATAACAGTAACTTTCTATTGATAAGAAGGTAGAACATTTTAATCCCAATCGCAATTTTTTTAGGGTATTTTTTAATATGAATACTAAAGGTCAACTTGATAACTAAATATATTCCTAAACATCTTACAGCAGGCTTCCAACTAATGTATTTCCCATTTACCTGTAAGTGGGCACAAAAAGTAAAATTTTACCTTTCTAGTGAAAAACATTGCTTTTATTTTCTCCTCATTATACCCTATTCTAGGGGTATATTAATTTTGACGCATAGTTTGTAACATACCTTAATATTGCCCGTAGACCCCTAAAAGTTACTATATTTATGATCAGCATCGATAGTAATGTCGATCTAGCCATGTCCGTCCGTCCGTCGGCAAAAATTAGGCCTTTAAACTGGACCTAGAGAGCTGAAATTTTAACCATATACTCTCTAGGGTCCCGAAATAATCAAGTTTAAGAATTTTTGAAATCCGCCCACAGACACGCCCACAAACTCAAAAAAAAACAAAATTTTGGAAAAAATCTAATTTTGAGCTAGAGAGCTGAAATTTTTTATATATGATCTATGGCCCATAAAACTGATTGGGACATAAAATTTTCAAAATCCGCCCACTGACAGCCCACAATTAAACAAAACACATTTTGGGAAAAATTGAATTTTGAGCTAGAAAGCTGAAATTTTTTATATATGATCTTTGGCCCATAAAACTGCTTGGGACATAAAATTTTCAAAATCCGCCCACTGACACGCCCACAATTAAATAAAATATTTTTTTTGAAAAACCAAAATTTGAGCTAGGGAGCTGAAATTTTTAATATATACTCTCTAGGGGCCCTTTATGCTCATGTGTAAATATTTTCAAAATCCGCCTACTGACACGCCCACATTTTTTTATTTTTTATTTTTGAAAGTCCAAAGTTTGAGCTAGGGAGCTGAAATTTATAGTATATACTCTCTAGGTGCCCTTTATGCTCATACTTAATTTTTTTTTAAATCCGCCTACTGACACGCCCTCAATTAAATAAAACAATTTTATTGAAAAACCAAAGTTTGAGCTAGGGAGCGTTTTTATTTACAAAAGCTTAGTTTTTTCGATAAAATCCTTTAAATTTTTGTCACGCCCACTTATGAGATATAGGAATAAGAATAGGGTATCCAACAGTTCGCCCAAGCGGACCCTATGTTTTTATTTTATTTTCCATTTACTGTAATATATTTGTAATATTTCCATCGCATTCTTTAGATTTCCTTCAATGTCAAGAGCGAATTTGTGAGATACAAATATCGCAGTATTATCAGCGAAAATAGCTGCCTCACAATGTGGAAGACGCGGAAAGTTTTATTTTTAGAGGTTATATAGAATAAGAACTGAGCCTTTGGATACGCCTGAATGGAAGTACACTAAGTTTGGATACCCACTACTGACGTGCACTCTAAAACAACGATTTGAAAAGAAACATAATTAAAATACATCAAAATCCTTTTCGATATCATCATTCCAGGGGATTTGCCTAAGCACTTGATGAGACGTGCTGTGAAAAGGTCTAAAGGCAAATTGTTCCTTGGATATAAATTGTTGTGGGAAATTTAAAAACCTTTGCAATATTCCAGAAAGGTTTCGCGTTTTTCTCAAGTGATCTTAATTTTTAATTCCATTCCTTGTTTCCATGTTTGGAGATGAGTTCACATATTAATTTATTAAGACCCGAAACTTGAAATTTAAACTACGACTAGCTAACGATAGCTTTGCCAATATCTTCTTTAAATGTTTCTTAGCCCAATAGAGAATATTTTTGTTTGAACTTTAGCAACGACATCGTCTAGAATTATTTTTGAAAAATTGGTGGCAATTAAATCCACATCTTCTTTTCTGGTAATATACTCAATGTTGTTTAGAAAGCATTGGAGGTTTGATGAATTCATGAGAACGTATGAGGTCGATACGTTGAACCCAATTTTCGATGATTCTGCCGCACACCGATACGGCTGCTGTTTTTCCTTCAATATTGGCTCTCAGTTCCTCTAACGTCGCCGGCTTGTTGGCATCGACCAAAGATTTAATGTAGCCCCATAAGAAAAAAGTCAAGAGGCATTAAATCACACGATCTCGGCGGCCAATACACTGGTCCGTTTCTCGGGATAACACGTTCACCGAACTGAGACTTCAATCACTCTATTGTAGCAGCCGCTGCGTGACTTGTGTCATTGTCTTGTTGGAACCACATATCACTTATGTCCAATTCATGCAATTACTCAAAGAAATAACGTTCCAACATGTCGCTGTAGCGAATACAATTTACCGTAACGTGACGGTAATTTTCATCGACCAAAAAAACGGTCCAATGATGCCACCAATGGCAAACAGTGACTTTTTGTGGATGAAGTGCTGTTTCATGAAGCACATGTGGGTGACAACGGTGCAGTAGAAGAGTATTCGAAAAGCATGCAATGAAATCTGCCATTGCTAGGCGCTGCTTGCTGTTCACAAATGTTTGCGCTGTATTCACAGCACAATAAGGGTACTGTTAGATTAACGGAAAAAACTCCTTTAGCGTAAGCAAACTATGTATACAAAAAAAACTTGAGGGTTCACACCTGCCCAGTAACGCATATTTTGCTAATTGATAAAGCCGTTTAACCAAAAATGCGCTTCTTCGCTGAAGATGCTTTTGCGATGAAATTTTTCATTTTCATTAATCATGTCCAGAGCCCAATTCGGGAACGTACGTCGCTTCATATGATCAAGTGGCTTTAGTTCTTGAGTCAGCTTGTAAGGGTGTAGGCCAAGATCCTTACGCAAAATTCGCCATAATGTGGTCCGGCAGAGGCCCAACTCTTGATAACGCCTATTTCTAGTTATTAAAAGAGAAACTGAGTAGCTATTATGATTTTTGCTAGGCAGCCAGGTTTGGTGAAAGCAATGACTTCATAATCAAGTGAGGAGGAGAAAAGTACTAAATGTTTGAGTTTAGTTTGAAATTGAAGTCCGCCAATGTTTTGGTAATAGCAATAAAAGCGTGGAGGTTTATAAGTCATTACATAGTGAACAAATCTCATCCCAGACCTTAAAAGCCGGCATATAACCGGGTTGTGGTCCGAGCTCAATTCAGTTAATCTAATGAGTTGTATTACACAGCTACACACATTAGTAATGAAAAAGTTGAGGACAGAAGGACTGGACAAGAAAAATAGGAGGATACAACACAGACACAGTAAGTGGCAGACTTGAGGGGATATATTTCAATCCGTTAGCTCGTAAGCTACCCTAATCTCTTTGTTAACGATTAAAATCTCCGCCAATTAAAAATTCAACCTTAAGTGTAAACAATTTACGAAGATTTTTTTATCAGCTGTTGTTATGCCACCAGGAAAATAAACGCAATAAATCTTAATTTGCCACTGATTGTTTAGTTTTATTTCAATTTCCCAAGTTTTTTACGCATCGAGTTTTCACTAAGGGTGTAAGGGAACGCCGATTTGATCTTCTTATAAAGATAGCTATCGCAGAGATGTGCCTTATCATAGTGGTATTAACTTAGAGGATACAGAAAGCAAACTAGATGCACTAAAGTCATTTCATTCAGATTTTTACTCTACAAATACACCAATTTTTGACCAGAAGCTTACATATGAAGTCATTGGACAAGTTAGTGAGTTTTATCAAGCTCAACAAAATCGACCTTTAACAATTTTTCACCAGCTAATAATACAACAAGTTTAGATCAATGCCCCTTTACATCTTCAAGTAGCGTAAACCACTTTAGATTTAACTTAAACCACAAAAAATCGACAGGTGTTGACAATATATGCAACTGCCCAATATCTTTGTTGTCAAATGTTAAAGTTTGCGAAGATTTAAATATAATACCAAAGAACCAATTTCGTTTCAAAAGAGGTCACTCTACACAACATGCTTTGCTGGTTCTGCACAAGAAAGTTTAACAAAATTTAAGAAGAATAGAAGCAACAATATACTTAGATATTGCCCTTAAAAAAACCTTTGAGAGCATTTGGCATAAGTGGTTATTATAAAAATTTATTTCGTAAGGTTTTCCTAGGACAGATTTACTTCTGTATACATAGGATCAGAATTCTCTGATCAAATAGCGGTCATTGCAGAGGGGCCCAAGGAGCAATATTGGGGCCAACACTTCAATATATTCCTTCATGTTTTCCCTTTTGTAGACAATACCACTTTCTTAGCAAGTGAAAAAAGTCAAGTATTGCACTTTATTGGGTTTGGTATTTGGTTTACGATTTCTCTATCTGTAGCGAAAAATTTGTTGATATTTGAAAGGAAAATTCTTAGATTTTGTAGTGCAAAGTTTCCGAGACTAATAAAAAATGGTTTTCCAATAAGAGCTTGTATGAAGCCACTAAAGTGACACCTCTTATGACGTATCAGTTAGAGATTTTGTTAAAAAGACTGAAAAGACTTGGCCACATACAAGGTGGCTCAGCAATTGTGCTACCATAGGAAATTCAAATAACTTTTTTTTTTAATAAAGTATATCTTTTTCTTTTTTTTTTATAGAAAATTCAATTTTATTTTATGCAACTTATGATGATAGACCGTATATGACCTCCATGCTCATCCACGCATATGAGAACATTCGTTTTAATAAACGTAAATAGTAACCTGACCAATAATAAATAAAACCGATTAGTCACACAGAAAAAAAGTTAGTACGTTTTGTTTGTAGCACTATTCGTGCGCCACACTGTACTAACCCTCTTGTAAGCTCCGTGTTCGATTCGAATAGCATTTGCAGTATTAGCGATAATTACTACCTTACGCGCGCCGGCTTACCTTCTGCACAGTGAATCTGCTCCTCATTTCAGACCAGCAACAAATTGAAATCTCGTTATTCCTTTTTATGGCAAGACGCTGGCATAAGGATAAGTAGAGGATACATTTATTTTGACTTAAGTACTCGTACATACAAAGACCATCGCCAAATTTAGTTTTATCTGTTTTTTGTTCATTTAGTAACACATATATAAATCAGTAAGGACATTTTTTTTTCTTTTTTTTAAAGTCATTTGCCCTACGGCTGACACTGGGACTTAAAAGATCGCTTGTGTCAAAGGGTTGCCTTATGCCCAAAAGGAAGGACACCTCGTCCGTCCTAGTAAAAGCTAATACGTATTTTGTGGCAGAGTTACGAAGCTGCACATGTGAACGCATCTCCCTATGAAAGATGCGTCGTCTCAACCAATAGAGAGCTGAACATTTACAGAGAATGTGCTCACAGGTTAAGTCGCCAGTAAGGAGATAAAGCGATGATAATGTACTTATTTCATGGGTAGGAAGCCATTATTAAACGACTTCGCCCAATGCACCTTTACTTTTTAATATAATATAATTATGTATACTGACTTACTGAAATTCGTACGTTAATCTTCTTTAGATTAATGTTATGATAAAGTCTATTAAATTTTTGTTTTAGCCAAATTAAAAGCCCGACTTTCAGCTAGTATTGCAAGTCTTTTGGTGCTCCTTTTATTATTTTTTTTAGCTAAACTTAAAGCCATAACTGTAATATAGCACTCTCATAATTAAAGTGCATTTATTTATTTTATTTTCTAAACTATACGCTTAAACCAAGTAATAATATAATTAAAATTAATTCTGTTTAGCTAAACGTAAAGCCTATATTTATATTAGTAATTAATCGCTGTATACTCATTACGTTTGTTTTAAAAGCGTGTTTCCCTTCTGGGTTACAACTACTTTCACTGCGATGTTTCTGTATTCGAACTTTTCCCATTGAATTTGGTTAAATATTACAGCACTTCATTTGTGTGTGTTACTTTTTTTATTATATTTTTTATTCTCTCAAAGTGAAATAGTTAAGAGTATACAATTATCAAGCAGAGACAGAGGAGGATCATCTTTATTTATAAAAGAATGTATCAAACACACAGCAGAAATAAATATTGAATTAGAAGCAATGCAAGTAAGCACGGTACGCGTTAGAAATAGACATTTTGCCTTCAACATTTCTTCTATATATTGTCCACTGCGATGTAAACTTGAAGAAAGCGATTTCACAAATATCTTCAACTTTCTTAAATCATATTTTATTATTGGTGGCATAAAGGCATGCCTCTCAGAAAGGTAGAAAGCTTTATAATGCAGGTATGCAATACACTCGATGGGTAAACCAACGTACGCCCAACTGATAGAAATAAGATCCCAGACCTGATCGGTTTCTTTATTGTCAAAGGAATATCTGGTAACTGTATAAAAGTTGAAGAAAGCTTTGATCTCTCCTCTGATCAATCTCCAAATTTTATGACAGTAAGCGAAGATCTGATTAAAAAAGTAGGGCCGGCCAGATTAACCTGCCTGAAAACTAATTGGGATGGTTTCAAAAAAGATATCGAAACAAATATTGAGCTGAACGTATCCCTTAAAACGACCTATGAACTTGAACCTGAAGTTGATCGCCTTGTTCTAATCTTACAGGATGCCGCGTGGAAGAATACTCCCAAAACAAAGAAAACGTCGGTCAATTATTACATTCAAACTTATTCACAGGAAATAAAAGAGATGATTAATGAGAAGAGAAAATTGCGTAAAAAATGGCAAAAAACTCGGGCTCCGGAATATAAAGCACATCTCAACCGTTTGTGCAACTCACTAAAAAGATCTGTTAAATACCTTAAGAATAATGAAGGCTTTAGAAGGGTTTAAAAGGTATTAAAAAACCTCAAATGCAAGTCGCACCAATTAGGAAAAATCAAGATTAATGGGCCAGGCATGTTAAAGAGAAAGCGCAAGTTTTTGCCACCCACCTGGAAGAAACTTTTAAACCCTTTGATGAGCAACATCTTATTCAAACTATGAACACGTCGTATATGGTCAAAAGTGCAATGAGAAATGCAACATTATCCGAACTTAAGGAAGAAATAAGGAAACTTTAGCCTAAGATACGACCTAATCACGGGAGAGGGTCTTAAAACTCTACGTAGAAAAGCTTTAATTGAGCTTCTGTTTATTATAAATGCAGCGCTTAGACTAGAATATGTTATCAGACAATGGAAAGTCACCGAAGTCATAATGGTTCTAAGCCAGCAAAACCGCCGAATGAAGACTAATTATAGAAAATTTTCGCTTCTTCCAATTATATCCAAAGTGTTTGAGAGAATATTGATTAGGCGAATAAAGCCAGTTATAGAAGAAAGGCATGTCATTTCGGATCGTCAATTCGGTTTCAGAAACAATCATTCTACAGTTGAACAAGTGCATAGAATAACACATGTAATCGAAAAATCTCTTGAAGAAAACAGGATTTATTCAAGCGTATTCCTTGACGTCTATAAAGTTTTAAGGAAATAATGGCTGGGGTACCGCAAGAAAGCGTCCTTGGTCCAGTGTAATACCTATTATACACTCGTGATATACTACATTTGCTGACGACACTGCTATCCTATTAGGTAAAACGGTCCAAGAGACTACGGAAAAACTGCAAGAAGCTCTGGATAGAGTAAATGAATGGGCCAAGGGTTGGCGAATCGCACTCAACGAGACCAAATCTGTTTATGTAAATTTTACTTACAAGAAAATAAATAATTTACAGAAAGTTGAAATAGAAAGCGCATGTAAAAAAAAAACTTAAAGAAGTAGATAATAAATATAGAGAATGCAATGGTTACTCGGAAAATATTCCCAACTTAATATAGAGAACAACCTGCTTTTATAAAAAGCAAGTGCTAAACCCAGTGTGGAAATATGGTTAACAACTCTGGGGTTGTACCAAATTAAGAAACATTAATATTTTACAAACTTTTGAAAACAAAGTGCTAAGAGGAACTATTGCAATAATTGGAAGGCTGGCTCCTCCCCGCCCGGCGATGAAATGCCAAAACGGCCGTACCGCAGGAAAATCGGAAAGAAGTGAGAAGGTGATAGTGGGCAAAAATCCCACACTGTTACTGAGTGTGGCTTTTAGTTTCGTCTTGTGAAGACCTACCAGCTTAAAAAAGCAAACAAAAAATTATAGCCATACTTGCATTTTTTTTATAATTCTAACTACATTATGTACATTTTACAGAAAAACAATAAAGATCAATAATAATATGCAATAATAATTTTAACGAACGTGGGGTAAATTTTGTCAAAACTAATTGTCTTTGATATAATTTTAAAATTGCACTTATTACATCGCAATTATCAACTCCTGGAAATCAAAAACATTCATAGTCTTCCAATTACTCAAATTGGTCATGATGAAGAAGACGAGAGACGTGTGAAGGAAGAATAGATTTTATTTTGCGAAATCACTCATCATGTATAGGATCATTTACATTATCAACTACATATTATTTAAACGTAATAAAATTCATATCATTGTGACGGATACATGGCGCCGATATTTGACTGGAAAACAAAGCATTTTTGAAAAGTATTAACGAGAACTAAATCAAGTCGTAAAATGGGTTGGTTATGTTTTTTTTGACTCGCACTAAAGATAATCTTTTAAGGTTTTCAATAAAAGATGTTGACGTCTCATTACTCTAAGTTCTCCAATGAATAATGTTTTCAGACATGTACTACACAATTGTGGGGTTTAGTTTAAGTAAATGTTTTTTCCAAGAATTCTGAATTTGACTTGTTAAAACCTGAAAGCAACTTTTGTGCGTTTCGTGGCAGCATGCTAAGTTTTACACTATGATCGCAGAATACTTTTTTTTTTTGTTTTTGTTAGTTTCCTATGTGGTAGTTAAAATGCATGAAACTGTGTTGGCTCTCCCCTTTACTTTTGTTCAGGGTCATTGAGTGATGGTACACCCAAGATCATCTAACACAAATGTGTGGGATGGGTTTTTTATTTAAAATTCCCACATCTCTGATTGTCATTTTTCTTTCAGGATGTTTAAACTTTAATCGATAGGACGATATTCAGGAGCTCCTACATATTTTAGAAAACTGTGATGTGCAGTTTACTGATGTGACTTTGAGGGCCCCAGTGCAACAAGGGATTCCAGAATCGGATTCCAAAGATAAAGAAAATTCAGAAAACGTACCTCTAGATTGCAATCTTCAACAAAATGTTACATCTTGCGAAAGCAGTATACTTGGACGAAATGGCATTTGGAAAAGGGCACCGTTCGAAAAGAAAGAGTTGCCAATCCAAAGTGCATCATAGGACACTACCATCGTTGGATTCCCTTTAAATTATTTCTAAATTTATTTTGATGGTATTCTCATTTTAAAAATGCATTCTTTTATACAAATATGTACACCTTTAAAATTACGGAAAAAGTCTTAAAGTTTTAAAGTTTTTTTTATGGTATCCTCGTACTCATTCGAATGAAATGGGCTGAAGAGATTGTTATTAAAAAAAAATACGAAATGCGATGTCTTGAGATACATTTTTTAATTTGAGAAATGTCCTACATTATGTGGACATCAATATAACACGCTGTGAATACAACCTCTAATAGATTGTGTCCGAAGTAGATGCGGAGAACTAGCTACAGATGTAATGGAGTATGACATAGATAAGGAAATGATACCGCTTACAGGTAGATGTGCAGTGGGATAATATGTCAAAAATGCACACATTTCCTATGGATAAAAATATGAACCAGGGAGACATGAGTTAGTTTGTAAGGAATGAAGTAGCTGCTGTTAAATGGCGAGACTCTAAGTGCGTGACTTTACTTTGAACAGAATGTGGGAAAGATAATGTTTTAGTTGTGCAAAGATGGTCACAAAAGGACTACGAACGTATGTATGTCGCTTGTATAGAGTTAATCAAGAGGTACAACACAAATATGGGTAGTGTAGATGAAACCAATGAGTCCATGGAATACTACATGATCTTTATAAAAACAAGAAAACGGACTGTCAAAACTTCATTCCATTTGATAAGCTTTGTGTTTCAAATTCTACCACACGGAACGCTCGAAGCTGGCACGATAATCTTTAAATAAGAAAGCCTACGTAGGTACCTGAATTTGTTTGTTAAAGTTAGCTTTGTGTTTGTTGTCATAGACAATTGTTTCGTTTATCTTGTATGTTCTTTTGCTATTCCACAAGGAAATAATATAAAATAACTTTTCGTTGAATTTACTTTGTTTTTTTTGACAACTTTCAATAATGACTGCATTGCTTTATTATTGTATGAGATTGTAGTCTTACAGTTAAGAATGCAAAAACTTGTTGGTTCTTTCTTAAGGATCTGTTTAGGGTAAAAAAAACTAATGTTATGAAGTCACGCTGTAAAAAAATTAATGAGAAATAGAAAGGAATGAGTAAAACAGCTTTTTTGCGTCGCATTGCTTATAATATACACTTGAACTAATAAAATAAAAAATGTTGTTAATGGCTTGAAGTTTTTTTTGTTCCCTTATGCAGAATATCATATAATATTACATGATATTTTTTTTTTTAATCATTGAAGATTGTCATATTTTTTTTTTTTTTGGGTTGGGAATTCGCTGGAAGAAAATCATCGAAAGACATTGCAGAGCTAGTACGCGAGGGATGCTTCTGCAATAGTGAGGGACTTTAACCCATCTAAAAAAAACTCCCGGGGGACTGACATTCGCCATCCCAAATGAGATTGCACCTAGTCGACGACTAAGCGGCAATTTGTTATTGAACTACATATTTGTTGAATTTAACAGATAAATCCGCCGTTTGTCGGATTTCTAAACTTTTTTCTTGTTTGAAATCAATACCTGATTTCTTAGCCCTAGCTAACTCTTATAGATCAAGAGGTTTTACCCGTCTCAATCTCCTGATTGCATTGTAATTATTTAATAGTTCTGTTATTTCTGTGTTTACGTGGTTGAGAAGCCTACTTCTATGCCTTTAAGCAACTTTCTTATTTCATATTGTAATATTTATTACTTAAAAAATTATTTTGATATTATTTATTTCTTATTTTGTTACTTCCTCTAAAAATGATAAATGTTAAAATAAACTACATTTCAAAAAAATACTAATTGCTTAATTTATTTTAATTTTTTTATTATCCCGCTTTTACAATCAAAAGTTAGTTGCTTTATTTTAAAAAATCGATCGATTTTTAAAATAAAGCAACTACTTTTCATTGTAAAAGCGAGATAACAAGAAACGGGATTATAAAAAACGGGATTATAAGAGGCGGGATTTTAAAAGACGGGATTTAAAAAAGCGGGATTATAAAAAGCGGGATTATAATAGCGGGATTTTAAGAATCGGGATTATAAAAAGCGGGATATCGAACCCAACCCGGTTAAAAGACATCATCTCACCAAACTTTATTTAAATCGGACAATATTATTTACTCAGGTCTGAGAGGGAAAAAATATTAAAATCATAAGGAAAGGTTATAGTCGGTTTGGAAAACCATTAGATACCCTTTCCATATTCCTAGTCCCTAAAATAAGCTTGACATTTGGCTGAGTTCATGGCTATTTTGGATTTTTTTTTGTTTCTAACAATATAACCAATATTTTACAACTTGATCAAAGCACCACCCAAAAGTGCAAAAAAATTTCTTAAGGCAACTTGAAGGATATTGTTCTTACTGTTGTTGTCGTTTTTTAAGCAATTAGTCAAAAAATTAATGTTTTTGTATAAGATGCTTCCAAAAAGTTCGTATGACAAAAAACTTTTTATATGCGAGTTGTTTAGAACGATATTATCTACGTATTTATTTATAATTGTTTTTTTTTTACTTTATTATTACGCAAATTGTTGAGTTCACATACTTTGCGAAGAACACGACCCTCATTTTCATCGACTTCTTCGAAAAAACTCTTTTACTTAAATAGTGGGTCTGCTTGTGGGCGGATTTGAGAAAGGTTTACACTTGATTATTTCGGGCCGCTAGAGAGTATAATATGTCAAAATTTTAAGCTTCCTTAATGGGGTAAAAATATTTCGAGAATCTGTGTACTCTAGTTTGTTTACAATAGTATTATTTTTGACACTTGAAAAAACGCGGTGCAGTTCTTACGAATTATTCCAAACCCGCACCGGATTTCGAGAAGATACCACCGCGAACTCTATGAGCTGTACCAAGATTTGGATGTAGTCCAAAAAGCTTCATCAAGTCGACTATATTGGGTCGGCCACATTGAGCGAATGGACAATAATGTTTGAGCGAAGAGGATCTTTGACTCCCAGCGCCCAGGTTCGAGAAGGCAAAGAAGACCGAACCTCCGTTTTAAAGATCAGCCATAGCGGGTGCCACAGCGCTTGGTCTGGACAACTGGAAGCAGCATGCCCGGGATCACAGATCACTGTATCAGGCAGAGACTCTCTACGAGTCGGGAGACCGTTAAGTAAGTAAGTATTATTTAAGAAATGACTTCACTGTTTCTGACCCAGTGCGCCACGACACAATTTGCGGTTGTCGCACCAAGAGTGTCAATTTGTGTTTCAAATCTAGTCTGTGGAATTGAGAAATTCAATGATGTTGTAGAATTATATATAACTAAAATTTGATAGGTCGTTAAAGAATTTTTTGCCGCATACTCTGCTTCTGGCTAGAGCCGGACATTCGCAGAGGAAATGGTGAAGGGTTTCATTTAGGTCTCTGCAAATACGGCAGTGCGGGTTGAATGGGATGCCCAACTTGGAAGCGTGGGTGCCGACAGGCCAACATCCAGTGCTGATTCAATGATACAACTGTTTAACCAACAACTATGGACTACGAATAAACACATCAAAACAAAGTTATAGTTCTTAGTAGGAAAAAGCAAAAGCAGAATCCAGAATTAAGAATCAGCTACAAAATAGAGAAGCAGACGACAGCATTCAGCATTTGAGATAGGTGACAACTTATTACGCAAACTTTAGTGAAGAAATTAAATGCAAGATGGAACAAGCGAGGACAAGGTTTTGCAAAAAAGTAAATTTTATGCAGCGAAGAAATCAATTTAGACATAAATATATAAGATTATATATCGAGAAACAAAAAAGCGACTTGTTGAGCCTGTAAACGAATGCCCAAAAAAATTTCTATGGTAAAAGGAATTATGTACAAGGCCAACTGTACAATCGAATATTTTCCAGTTGTTGACGCTTGAAACAAAACGGATTTAAGTAAAACGCACAGTTTTGGATAACGTTGTAATATTAATAGTGTCTTTATTTAAATTGTTCCTTATATATATAGGGCAAAAGACATTATCTATCAATACATTTTAAGCTGTCAAACTAACAATTATGGCAACAATGTGGTTTTTATAACCTTGAGATTAAAATGCAATTAGACCATTTTAATATTTTATAGTTAAATAATTGTTAATAAATTGTTTAGAAAATTAATACAATTATTGTGTCGTATTTTATTCTGCAACACGTACCTACCTCTGCTAAGCTTTGAGCAAAGTGTGCCGTTGTGTAATTAGGCGGTGAACTTATTCTGGAGTGAAATACATACTGCTCGTCATTGGGCAAGCATTTACCGTTTAGTTCCACATCCCTGGTCCAACCCCAGTCCTGAATATTTATGTATCGACTCCCTTCATCTGAAAAACTATTCAAAATAGATTAAACATTGAAGTAAAATATCCTGAAATTAAGTCTCATAAATCATTAATCATGCATCAACGTAGAAAAACCCATGTGCACATAATGCATTTGTGGGAAACATAAAACATAAACAATAAAAAATTGAAAAGCAACGACTCATTCGTTAAAATATGAGATTCGAAGTTTATTCACTTAATATGAGTCTTATAGCAACAATGACTTTGAGTTTTAAGTGACAAAGTGGCATTCATGCAATGAAACTACAGGTGTTTAAGCTAAAGACTTATAATAACACAACTAAATCCGCTGCACCAATGAAAATAAACGTTAATGTATTTATTTGATCCTCTTTGGATTCTATAGACAAGCGCACGATTCTAAAACGCTCGAATCGTCTTTTCCATCTTCTCCATTGCGAATGAAAATAGCTTTGGCGGGTCGGCCACATAATTTCGTGTATTAATAGTTACTTTAACATTTTAAGGTTTTGTCATGTTGAATATGAGAAGAAGGTATGAGTGACCACACTATCAGAACTGTTTCGTGGAGTGCTTAAAGCAAGCAGCTACCACGATCAGAAATTCGATAGCACATAAAGTGCTCCCACAGGCTCATAATTAAGTGCAGCAGTTAGTAAATCTAAATATACAAACATACATCGTCAATATACAAAAAAAGATACAGACATATTCAGGGCTATCGGCGATTCCGAGGGAAAAAAATTCCCCCCGAACATTTTTTGTTCCTTGGAAAATATATATCGTGAATCTCCATCGGAATTTATTTCCCTCGGAATTTTCGAAGTTATGTTCGAAGTCGTTGACAGTTGGCAATCGCAATTAATTCAATTATAATTTAAGCTCGTATTTAAAGAGATTTTGGTAATGTATTTTTTTTAATACAAAATTGTGTTAAAGTTATTAATTATTTTATTATACTCGGGTTCGATTTAGTGAATTGACATAAAAAAGTGACATTGGAGGTCCTACGCTGTTCAGTTCCTTCTCTAGAAGCTTCCAAAATTTATTCACATTCTTTATTCACAGTTTTTGCTCCTATTCGTACTGAAGACATTGGAAATGTCGCGGCTTTCATCACATAAGTGTACCATCATCTCCAATTGTGTTGGATTAGGTGAGTTAGACCTATATGTTTATTTTTATATAAAATTATCGAAATAAAAAAACAAAACAAAAAATACTTGTATAAAGAAAAAATTCTTCTTCTTTTCTAAAGCTCCAGTTTCTTTTTATTTGAACCACAAAAAACCTATGCAACTCTTATTTCACTTTTTTGATTTAAAATACAAACTTAAAAGCAACCAACTACTTATTCCCATACAAACTGCTTAGATTTTTGAATTTCCACCACCATACTTGCGAAGGAAATATTCCGCAGGGAATTTCGTCTACGATACCAATTTATTCCGGGGGAATTTTTTCCCTTTTTTCGAAATTCATGCCGATACCTATTTTTGAGAAATGGGAAATATTCCGGAGGAATTTGGTTCACGATAGCCCTGATTATGTACCTAAATAATACCTACTCACACAAACACAAAGAAAACAGATAATTTAAATCGTGCAAAATATTTTTAATCGTTAATTTACTAACATGCTGGTCAATTACATGAAATAAAAACTAATAGAAGACAGCAAATCAAGCATATGACAGTATATAAGCTGCTGTCAAAAGACCATGCCACTTTTGAGCCTTCGTTGAGAAAGAGGTATCATTTGAAAAAGCTTAATACTCGTACAATGACTGTATGAAGGAAGAGCAAATGCATCATTCCATGGAAGTCCTCTTAGCGCGAATCGAATAAATTTACGTTGAATGGCTTCGATTCGATTTGAATGAATGTTTTAGAACGGTGTCCAAACCTGTGAATATCAATATCATCGAAACTATCAACATGACAAAAACTCTGATGAAAATCAAAAAATCAAAATCTGATGTAATGGGGAAAATTGAAAGGTGGAAGCAAGCTTCAGAGAAAATGTGATTTGATGGCAATTAGCTGGGTTCAGGACTAAACCGTTGTTAATACACCAAATGGAGAAGCTCTTAATGTCTGTTTAAAAAAAAAAATCCGGTCTTATTGAGAGATTTATATATTTGCAAATCATCAGCACATATCAAAACACTGTTTTGTTTTATAACTGCTTTGACATCAATGATAGCTAGTATAAAAAGAATTCGGCTTAAGTTACTTCCTTGAAGAACTCCAGACGGAGCAGTGAAAACTTCTGACAGTGAATCTCTAAATTTGACTTGATAACCCGTTGTTCTATGGTTTGAATTAACCCATATTATAAAACCATGGAAGATACATAATACTGCAAGTTTGAATAAATGATTAATTCACGAGAAAGCTGGTGGAATCTTAAGAAAAATCAGTATTAAAGGAGTCCACTTCATCCCCCTTTTCATAGGCATTAGGAGAAGCATGCAAGAAACATAATAGATTTGTGGTAGTTGATCTCTTTCTTCCATGCTCTTCACTAATGATCACATTTCGACAGAGAAAAATTAACTCCTCACAGATAATTTGCTCAAATAGATTAGAAATGAATTTAGAAATATGTTTGTAGTTAAACATATCACAACGTTCGCCATTTTTAAAAACAGGTGTGATGCATTTTTCCGAAAGATTTCCAGGACTAATGGTCAATTCAAACAAACATTTGAGATATTTATAATTAACTCAAATTATTTAAAAGTAACTTGAAATTTTCTTTTTGATTTTCTCATTGCTTCCTTAGAATCGCTTCCACAGTGCCACCGTCTGTTATCAGTATCCAAAGTCCACAATCTTGTGTCCGTTATAGAATTCTTTAATGAATAAGTCGGATTTTTGTATAACGAGAATAATTACTACTTTTATATAAAAACGAAAAGATAATACAGTGTACTCTCTCCTAACGGACACCCCTCATAAGCGGACATCTCTCATAACCGGACAAATTTCAAAGAACGGAATAATCTACACAATTTTTAATGTAAATAATTCTCTCATAAACGGACTCTTTTATAACCGGACGCGGACACCAGTTTTCATACCCGCAATAGAATTTCACTCTCTCTTAAACGGACAAAACGCATTTGGCACACCTCGTTGTCTTTTATTTTGTTTGCTTTTTTTCCTTTTTTTTGCGCTTTGCCCTTTGTATTGTATTGTATTGTATGTGCAGTGGGGTCATCAGTAGATGACAAGCACTTAGACCTATAGGTCCATTGTACTTCAGCATAGCTGCCCGCTCGCTGCTTATTGGCGATTAGTAATAGAGTCAGTGAGGGAGAACCTGCCAGTAGCCTTGGCAAAGCGAAGGATATTAGCAAGTTCAATGTCCCCCATCTCATCTTCGTTGATGAATTGTTTACATATAGTGTTGAGCCTGGTTTTGGCGAAAGCAGGACATTCACAGATGAAGTGAGATGCCGTTTCATCCGCGTCTAGGCAGTAGTCACATAGGCCTGAGCTCCTAATGTGGATGGTCTTTAGGTGCTCGTTAAGAGGACTGAAACTAGTGACGAGACCAATTAAGGATCTCAAGTCTTTCCTATTTAGTCCAAGCAAAAACTTAGCTCTGCTGATTTTTGGACCGTCCACTATCATCTGATACCCAGCAAAAAATTAAAAAAAAACGGCGCCGGCGGCCGTCTGTCGACTATCCGACTAAAATTCTCGTGGCGCAATACGTAGGTTTATGTGTAAGTGTATGCATAATTTGAAGCATAAATACCTACATAGTTTCAAGTAATGCAAAAATTTATTTTTAAAGGCTTTGTTCTTGTTTATGTTTTGTTATTATCCTTTTTATTACCTACAATTAATGTTTATCACAAAAAAAATGCATTCCATTTTAAAATAAAATGTTATAGGTACCATAAATGCATATGGCTTGTTTCTTTTTTCAAGGTTGTCAATGAAATATTTTTTCTCATAACCGGACACCTCTAATAAGCGGACAAATTTCTTGGTACCGTCAGTGTCCGCTTATGAGAGAGTTCACTGTAATTAATAAATACTTCACATTATAATGTATTTTATATAATATCTTTAAATATTTAGCTATATCAGATTTTTATTTCTAATACTTTTTTATATCATGCCAAGTTTGCTTGAACACATTGGGGGAGTAAGACTACGTGATGATTTTTCGCTTTGTTTCCCAGTACGTGATGTTTGTGTAGTGAATGGTAAGCTGTACGCCTCACGTGTAGGTACATTTCAATATTTGATGCTTCTATTGATTTGCCTGCAGTAAAATCAATAATGACCGAAGATGAAATTCAAATAGAAACAGTCAATTTACTAATGAAAAACTATCGATCAGCTTTAAACTTACTGCCAGGTCGTATAAGCGGGGACACTCTTGTTGGATTTTTTTTGTTGAGATTTTTGTTTGTGTATTTCGTACCACTCCCGTTGTATGAACGAATTGGTTCTGGGTTGCTGATTATGTTTATTCAGAATATAAAAAAAGTCTCAATAAAACCAATTAGTAAATACCAGCCAAGTGGACAAAATAAATAAATCTGAAATGGTTGGGTCGGTTGATTTTACGGGCCAGTGCAAATCACCAAAACGAGAGTTTAAGTGGGCATTCTCGCTCGCGCTAAGTCGTTCTGCTGAAACCACATGTTCCACATGGTTATTTGAACCCAATTCGTAAATTTGATGCAAACAAAAATTTTGTATCTTTCCAGTCACAGTTTTTCGGACACCATCCTCAATAAATAGATGCCAATCATCTTTCTCTCGTAATCGCCGCACCCAGCAGGGACCCAGAAACCATAATTTGTTTACTCACGTACCCGTTAAGGCATCATGCTTCATTGTTCAAGAAGATTTCAAATGGGAAATTATTCTCATCGTATACCATGGTTTGTTTACGCATATTCTGCAATTTACAAACATGTATCTATGTACTGTACATGTACATGCTATGCATACAATGTATACATATTAAATTATCCTAGATTTACATGGAGCTGTTGCTTGTGCATTTGGAGTCCCGGAAAATAAGTTTAAAAACGAATTCTAGGATATATTGCCAAAGACAATGCTTAATAATATAAAACTAGGCTGATATTTCCATGGAGCGGACGTCTGAAGAGCGTAGCGGTGCAAACATAATTTGCACTCTATGTACGAGTACCAAGCGAAGGCGCCAGAAAAACGTTTATTCTCTACATTCTAAGAGAAAGGTTTTGATAAGTCAGATGTTCGGCAGCATGTTGTTAAAGGTGGAAATGCTAGGCCTATAAAACAGCGGCATTTTACTATCTCTCTTGCGGTAAGGAAACTTATGTTCAAGGAGGTCGACAGGAGGATCGAATTAGTGGTGATAGAAGAACCAACCTATTTCTAGATTTCGCAGGTACTGAACAGAACCAGAAGGAAAGTTCGTTACTGTCTGGACACAAGAAAAATATATTCCAAAATGAAATATCAAAACTAGTAGGTAATTTACCTGTTTTGTGAAGACACTTGCAATGCATCAAAAGCTTTGCAAAGCGCACATTTTTTCATTTAATTATTTATTCTGAAGAATATGACTTCTAGCACCTTATACCAACTAACCCGTTTGTACCCCACGCTTAATTAATACCCGATAAAAAGTCTTTCAAAGCCGTAATTATTATTTGTAAGGGTCTTTTTGGTGCCTTGGCAAATACAATGAACTCCCCCACTCGGAGAGCTTAGCATGAGCAGCTATAAAGGCTCTTGACGCCTACGTTATCAAGTCAAAACTCGTGTGGGAATGCCTACAAGGACTGAATAGACTAGGCAAGAATAACAGAATCTCCATCTGCTGGGTGCCTGGCCATGTTGGCATTACGGACAATGAGGCAGCGGACTCTCTGGCAAGAAGAGGGGCAGAGGAACCCTTCATAGAACCTGAACCATTCTGCGGGATAGAAGAACACCCTATACGCAAAGAGTTCAGGAGACTGGAGGAAGAAACAAAGGCCAAAACCTTTCTCAACCTCCAAGGTCTGAGGCAAGCAAAGAAACTCTTAGGAAATTACAACCAAAAGAGATTCAAAGTTTGTATCAGCCTTAACAAAAATAACCTAAGAATCCTAACAGGCCTCCTCACGGGGCACTGCAGACTCAAGGAGCACCTGAGGAAAATGGGCATATCGGAGGACGGGCTCAGTAGATTCTGCAGTGAAACCGCCGAAACTCCAGACCATATACTGGAATCCTGTGGGGCACTGACCCACAAAAGGATGAAACATTTGGGCAGGCACCAAATAACAGACAAGGACATACAAACCATGGACCCACAGCTCATTCTCAGATTCATCAAAGAAACTGGACTGGACGCTGTGCTCTAAGGAGTGTGACCTGCCAAGGATAAATCAGAGCAATACCTCGACACGCTTCACAAAGAAGTATCTAGAGAGGGCTCTGAACGAGGGCAAGCACCTCTCCGAGGCACAAGCAAGGGGACATAATAGACCAATAGGTCGCAGTGTAATATACCCTAACCAAATATTATTATTATTATTATTATTAGGTTGAAATTATACTAAGTTAAGCATGTTGCTTTATAGGTCGTTGAAATTTAATTTGAAATTTATTACTGAACTTTTTTCCAATAAGGTAATAAAATGTATTTTTTTTTGTATCACTTGCTTAAGGACACATTCTTAATCTTCCTATTATGACATTTGAAATCATATATTCAAGACATCACTTTATTTTATCAGCAAGAATTGGAAAGAGAAAGACAGAGACAAATTCCAGATTCGAGGCTATCGCTTTCCTCAATCAGTTCTACATCAGTCAATGACGTGTTTTATAACGAGGAGCTTTGTCTAATCTACCTTAGTCAACAAAGTGCACTTTTAACGATTTTGGCTGTGAGCACCTAAAAATCGTAGACAGTCTAGAGCCATTCACAAGATATTCTTCAGAAACCGATAACCAATTGACCCTGTCCACTAAATTACAAACAAACCAAAGTCTTCAAAAAGTTCTATTGGAAGTCTATCATTTCTGGTAAGTTACTAAAGAATTTCTGTTTGACTCAAAAAACAATAAATGATCTTGAAAAATATGATGATCATTTGCAATTAATCATTTTACCAGAAATTGCAATTACGTGTATCAATATATTTTATAATTGTTTTTATTATTTATTTAACTTTACATAAACGTTACTTGGCCAATCAACAAGAAAGGCGATCCCATGTCTTCCAAGAACTTTTGAAGCATATCCTTGCTTAATGTCACATATAAGATCTTATCTAAAGTACTATGTGGACAACTCAAGACGTTATGCTCATCAGATCGATAATAGACCAAATTTTCGCACTAAGCCAAATGCTGGGAAAGACCAATGGATTTCAAGTCTCGACTTTAAAGCCGCATATGTATATAGATAGCATTCATTTTCAGAAGGTCTATACGGCGATGGCCGAATCCGATATCCCGCGGTGCAATATGCAGTATGGAAACAGCTCTTTCGACCTATTCCAAGCCTTCACCTGATTCTGGCCAGGAGATGCGCTGTCATATGACTTCTTCAATTTCAAGTCAACACGGAAGGCACTATTTTCAAAACTCCATCCAGCTACTGTGATATGAGGACGATATCAACATCATCGAGCTATCTCAGCGTGCCGTATTAGAGGCTTCATGGCGACTGAAGAACAGCAAAATTGGTTAGACTCGAAGTCAACGAGGACAAAAAAAAATTACTTGCTTTCAACAAACAAAATCACTGTTGATAGCAGCAACTTTGGGGTAAGGGAGTTCGCCTACCTCAGAGAAAACATCAGCTCCACAAATGACAACTTAGAAGGGATCCGATGAAGAACTACCCTAGCAAACTGTTGCTTCTTCGGTTTGTCAAAACAAATAACTTTTTTTTTTTTTTTTTTTTTTTTTGTCGGGATGTGTGAAACTTTCTGCACTGGAGCACTCAGACTCAATACTGGTCCATTGTACTGCCAGGCAGACACACCACATTTTATTGTGGGAATTTACTCGTTTTTCTAAGAAAAACGAGAAGGCGCTTCAATGATAAGGAGCTTAGGTTTACAGCACTCACCATATCCGCACCAAATACCTGCCACCTGATACGAGCAAAAGCAGGACAATCACAGACGAAATGTTCCGCAGTGTCGTCGCTTTCTCCACAGGCTTCGCAGTTGGTGGTGTCGCTTAGGCCTAGCACCTTAAGGTGTTTGGCAAAAGCGTAGTGTCCCGTAAGAACGCCAGTAGTCTGTCTGCAGTCTTTTCTGTTGAGAGACAACAAGAATGCCGCGGATTTCCCACAGACGTCGGGGAGCATTTGCTTAGTCTGTCTGCACCCTGGAGAGTCATGCCAACGGCGATTGTGTTCATAGGAAACCCAACCGTCAATGGAAGCCCTGACCGAGGACGCAGGCAGACAGATCGCTGGTTCAGGTCCTGAGAGGTCCCCCTCTGAGCCTTGTCTAGCAAGTTCATCGGAGATCTCATTTCCCGTGATCCCGTTATTACCCGGGACCCAGACAAGTTTAAGTGAATTCAGCCTTCCGACCGAATTCAGAGATATCTTGCATTCACGTACTATTTTGGAGGTAGTTAAGGGTTTGAGTAAGGCCTTAAGCGCAGCCTGACTGTCGCTACAGACGCAGATACTTCGCCCCCTCCACCTGTTCCTCGTAACATAGTCCATGGCCATTAGGATAGCATAAGTCTCTGTTTGGAAGACTGACGCATGTTTGCCTAACGAAAAGAAAAGTCTAACGCTATCGCTCTCCACGAAGACACCAGCACCAGATCCTTGATCGGTTTTGGAGCCATCCGTAAAGATTCGACTGCATTCCCTTCCAGGTTCAGAGTCCGGCCAGAGCCAGTCCTGGACGCGAGGAAAGTCGACCTCGTATTTGCGCTTTAGCCGAAGTTCCGGTGTCATCGCATCAGACGGCATATCCATAAGACAGGAGTCGAAGGACAACCGTTGCGCAAGTTCATCAAAACTCCAGTGCGAGTTATACCAAAAGCCACCTCTTGTAAGACGTGAGATAGCCTTGATTGTACAGCCCATGATGTAAACATCAAGGGGCGGAAGGTTCAATAGTGCATCTAGGCCGGAGCCAGGCGTGCTGGGGAAGGCCCCCGTGCAGCCGAGACATACCTGCCTTAAATCTAGTTGGTAGAATTGAAGGCGCGCTTGACAGGAAAGAATACGCGATGGGCATTTTCATCGATATTGAGGGTGCTTTTGACAATGCGACTTTTGATAGCATGTGCAGCTCCGCCAGACAACACGGAGTAGACGAACCATTGGTGTTGTGGATTAAAGCAATGCTAATGAATAGAACGTTGGTTGCGGATGCGGATTGTGGCCGCTATGTTATGGCGGGGGTAAACAGAGGCTGTCCGCAAGGCGGCGTCATGTCTCCACTGCTGTGGTGTATGCTGGTCGACTCTCTGTTGAACGCACTCAACAGTTCTAATATTTACGCTCAGGCGTACGCGGATGATGTTGCCGTGCTTTCTGTTGGATCATGCCTAGCGACTGTATGCGCCAAGGCGCAGGCGGCCCTTGACGTGATCGACGAATGGTGCACTAGGAATGGGCTCTCGGTCAATCCTCTTAAAACTGAGGTTGTTCTCTTTACGAGAAGGAGGAAGCTGGTCGGGTTGACTCAGCCAGTGCTAAAAGGCGTCACAATCCAACTCTCCAATGAAGCAAAGTATCTGGGAGTCATCCTGGATAGCAAACTTCTTTGGTCCAAACATGTTGAGCTGAAGACTGCCAAGGCGCTGTCTATTTTCTGGCAGTGCAAAGGCATTTTCGGCAAGACATGGGGCTTATCACCGAAAAGAGTCCTATGGATTTATACGGCTATGATAAGACCATTTATAGCATACGCATCGGTTGTTTGGTGGAATAAGCTTTCACGTAAATACGTCACTGCTGCTTTTGCCAAACAAATAACTTTAAAACAAGTGTAAACTCTACAAAACAGTTGTGATTTATGGCGCGATTGGGTTCTGTCGAAAGAAAAATACTCCGTCGGATATTTTGTCCTGTGTGCGAGGAGGGCGAATGGAGGAGAAGATACAACCGCAAACTCTATGAGCTTTACCAAGATGTGTATGTAGTCCGAAAAGCTAAAACACGTCAACTGCATTGACTCTTCCACATCGAGAGAATCGACGAAGGTGCTCCAGCGAAGAGAATCTTCGACTCCCAGCCTCCAGGATCGAGACGACAAGGAAAACCGAACCTCCGTTTTAGACACCAAGCCATAGCGGATGCCAGAACGCTTAGTCTGGACAACTAGAAGCAGAGTACACTGGATCACGACTGCAGTGTCTCTACGGATCGGGAACCAGTTAGAAAGAAGAGAAGAAACTTTACAATAAATGTACAGTGTAATTTAATTATTAGCTCTAACTACCAGGGCTTACGGCTGAATGCTTAAAGATGTTCTTTAACATAAATGTTGGGAACAAATTAAAAATTCAACTGTTGACTAGACATTTGAATAATAAGTTTATTTTTAAAAGAATAGAAGCATATAAGTAGGAATAAATTTTTTATTTTAAAATATTTCTCAAGTATTATTATCTAATTGATTTAACATTTTGAATGCCCTCCACCGCTTCTAAAAATTTAAACATTTTATTTGGTCCACCTCCTTGTAGCCCATTTTTCTTGTTTATTGGAGGGGAGTTATTTTCTTAATGCGATTTATGGTCACTCCAAACCTAGAAAACCTGTTCTTTAAAAAATTCAGTTTTGCTTATCATCAAGTTTACTTTTTTCCTCTCAAGTACTTCCTTCATTGATAGTCCCAGGAAATTCTGTCTCTGAGACAGTTCCCGAAATCTCTTAGATCTTCTGGTTGCCTTTTGACTTTATTTTTTAAGATGTCTGCGCTGCCCCTATTTGTGATGCTCCATTAAATTAAAATAAACTATTATTTACAAAAAAATATATCCAAATTTGTATTTATTAAAAATTGACTTTTATTCACATTTTACAACACAACATTTTTGTGCCACCCAAACAGAAGAACAAATCCGCAGCATTTGACATGGGGAAATGCTGGTCACAATTATTGTGTTCACGAGTCCAGGTTTTGTCTGCACTCGCCAGATGAACGAAGTAGACGGAGGACGATCAGGGCAGAGATAGTCTTCGGCAAAGTTGGCCAACAGGAAAATGTCTCGGGAGGTGTGAACAGAAATTTCCATGCGCGGAAAAACCGAACTGTACATCGTGGAAGAATCGGTGAACTCAACCATCAACAACATACTGGTTCCATTCGCACCGTTTATTGGGGAAAACTTCTTGCTGATGCAGGACAATGCCAGTCCAAACGCAGCCAGGTCTGTTACCGAGTACTTAGAAGAGTGGAAATCGTTGTTATGGCTTCTTTTTTTCACCCAAAATTTTGGCTGGTAAAAAAATGAAAACATGTCAAAAAAATATTTATGTCAAATGCAAATATTTGTCAGATCAAATTATTTGTGATACCCTATTCATTTACTTGGCCTTGTGGATTTTTTCTAAAATTGTATTTATTCCATTCATTGATTATGGCTGAAGAAAAATTGTTTGTTTAATGTTCTCCAAAAATAATTGCAAATCCGAGATTGAAGAACCGCTAAATTCGAATGTTTTAGTTTGACGTTTCATTCACAATACTTCAAACTATGACGTTTTTCACATTTTTACGCAAAAGCGATGGTGTACTTTTCTTTAAAATTAAAGGATTCTCTTTAGATTTTGGAGAATTGACAATTTTCACATTTCTACACATAAAAGTACGCTAACGGACTTGTTAATAAAGCTTTTGTCCATTCCTTCGTTGTTTTCTTTCCTCCTCCCTCATTGTTTGATTTTGTTTATATGAATTAATTATTTTTATAAAGGGTCTTTCATTAAGGACTTGATAATTTCTTTTTTGAATAAAATGCAAACTACTTAAGATATCACAAAAAAAATGTATTGGCTTGAATCACTATTAAAACATTTGTGAAAAGAATTCGATTTCCTTCATATGTCCACCACAGAAACGTATGCAGCGCAACGGTCGATACTTTGAACCCAATTTTCGATGATTCGGCAGCACAGTTCGACCGATACGGCCGCTATTTCTCGCTCAATATTGGCTCTGATCTCTTCGAACGTCGCCGGCTTGTTGGCATAGACCAATGATTTAATGTAGCCCATTAAAAAAAAGTCTAAAGCCGTTAAATCACACGATCTCGGCGCCCAATAGACAGGTCCGTTTCTGGAGATAACACGTAGGTACACCGAACTGAGACTTCAATAACTCGATTGTTGCACCCGCTGTGTGGCTTGTGGCATCGTCTTGTTGGAACCACATATCATTGATGTCCAATTCATACAATTGCTCAAAGAAGCGAATACCATTTACCGTAACGTGACGGTCATTTTCATCCACGAAAAACCCCAATGACGCCACCGACATGAAAACACCAAACAGTGACTTTTTGCAGATGAAGTACTGTTTCATAAAGCACATGAGGGTTCTCACCTACCCTATAGCGCATATTTTGCTTATTGATGAAGCCGTTTAACAAAAAATGCGCTCCTTTGGTGAAGATGATTTTGCGATGAATTTTTTCATTTTCATTAATCATGTCCAGTGCCCATGTTCTGTAACTCATGCGATAACTCTTCGCATCGAAATCTTTGGATCACAAAATTCCACCGTTTATCGCATCTGAAAAATAATGGTGTTCTGTAACTCTATGTGATAAAATATACCTTGGTAACTTTTAATATCATCGGAAATTGGAAGGATTGTCAAAATACTGGAAATCGAATGGTAGTTTGGCGAGGAAAATGTGTGTTTGTAGGTATTTACATGTTGTTGGGATAGGAGTGGTGTGGCACGAGTTTATAGTGGATTATCTGAAAATTACGCGTTTCTGTTGAATTTTTACGATGTATCTCATCCTAACGCTGATTTAAGACAACATTATGTTGATGAATTTAAGACAACATTATGTTGATGAATTTAAGGCAACATTACGTTGGTGAATTTAATGAAGTTAAAATTTTGCATTTATTTTGTCTGTCTATGAAAAAAATAAATGAAATAAATTTTTTTTTTAAAAACCTTTGCCGTCTCTGGTTGGATGTACCAAGCCTTTGTATATAGAGTTCTATAGTAGTCTCACTTCGAGTATTCGACTTACATACCATCTTACGACTTAAGTATGTCATTAAAAAAAGCTACATTTATACAACCTTATTGTAGAACCTTTTCTACAAAATGCTACGAGTAGTATGCCTTTGAATATGCATATTCGTAGTTATTTTTGTTGTCTTCCGTTCTCCTCATTTATCGAATTTATTTTGTTTACTTCTCATGATGGGGATATGATGTGTTGGTGAGAGGGGTGCGGGATATGGTTGGTAAATTATTTGTTGTTTTTAATGGAAGTTTTTCATAAGTGTGTGGTTTGTCGTTTATTTATCGAATTTATTTTTTTTTTGCTTCTCATGATGGGGATATGATGTGTTGGTGAGAGGGGTGCAGTATATGGATGGTATATTAGTTGTTGGTTTTGATGAAATTTTGCGGTAGGTCAGTGGTAGGTATTCATTCATTCATAATCGGTATCAAAAATCATATTATGTGCAATTGTTTTTCGCAAACAATTGATTTCGACAGTTTGGACAGCTAAATGTTATTGATTAATGTATTCTTTTTGACACAAACTGTGCATAACTTATATGTTTTTTTACACTGTTTTATGAATAAGGATTTATGCATAAAGGCTGGAGAAATATTTAAACACTGCATAAGAAGATATGCAATCATTTTGAGATGTTTAAGCGAATTCTATTGAAGAATGCTCTAAGTTGTTTGCGTTGATGGGTATGTGGAGTAGGTAGGCACTAGCGGTTGACCACTTAAACTCCAAAAATTAGTAATAATTACTGTAGGTTATATTCCTTTATATAATTTAAACGGTTGAAATATCCCTCCTTCAGAATATCCTTTTTTGTGAGTCGAAGAGGTGTCCAGAGTTTTAATTTTTGTGAGTCTGTCCCAGGAAAATATAATTCCGCAAAACACCAGAAATCGGGCGCGTTTCTTGGACGTTAGGACAAAAGCTTTCAAGATGTTCTACTACGGGACTCTTGTTCTTTGGCGGAGATTTGAACGGTAATGTCGGTTTGTCAAACGAAGACTATGAGAAATGCCATGGAGGACTGGGATACGGCACCAGGAACTCTCCGGGTGAAGGTATCCTAAGCATGTGCATTGTGCAAGTCATAAAGTCTTATCGTTCTCAAACAAAGCCGTCACCTGGTCAATTACAGCAGTGGCGGAAACGAAACCCAGATTGATTGCCATTTGGTAGCACGTTTGCGTTAAAGATTGCAAAGTGATCCTGGAAGAGGCAATCGCCCAACAAAACCGCCTCCTCCTGCCAGAAACTTTTATGGCGGCGGGGACGAACAGAACTAAACAAACAAAAGTGTTTGTGGGAATCACATGGTACAATCTGGACAAAAAAAAGTTAAGCATTTATTGCAAATTATGCAAAATTATCTGCATCAACAAAGCTGTCAATACGGCAAAGAAATATTTTGCTCGGCAGATGAAAATAAAGCAGTAATTACTAATTAGTGACAAAAAAGTGTCTTTCAAAGCTTAGTCAAAGTACCTACTTCACTAATTATGGAGATGAAAAAGGTCAATCGGAATACAGACTTTACAAGAGGCTCGCAAAGAGAAAGTGCGCTCAAAAGATGAAGTTTGTGGAGGGTCTGTATCGGTAGTTAGAAGAAAATTCTTCCTCGGCTGCTGATAGAAACTAGGCTGTCCACGAACTCCGACAAAGAAGCTTGAACGGGAATAGGTCTATATACAAAGACTAAGGTAAATAATGCAAAACATTTAATGTTCCGGCGAAATATTGTTTTCCATCTGAAGATACTTCTGCAAGCTGTTATAGGAATGACCTTGAAGGTATTTTTTCACTTTAAGAACATCCAGAAAACCTTTTACAGTATTTAAATAATTAGTCTCCAAAACTGATTCACTTCGGATCCATAAAGAAACACAACAATTTTCAAAATTTGCCGCTGAGAGAAGGAAATCCGTTCGCCAAAGTTCATCAACAATGCTCAAGGGCTGCTTCTTGTGGATGACGAAAAACTTCTAATTGAACAATGGCCTAGGATATATTTTCCGAGAGCCGTTACTAACACTGAAAAGTACACGACACTACTGTCGAAGAAGTTAGGAAGGCGGTCAAAGACTTCATAAATCGAAAAGCCCAACTCCAATCGTCTTAAGAAGAAAATAAATAAATAATAAAATTTAAATAAAATAAATATTGATCTATATACCTATTTACTATTAACCCATAAGTGGTGGTGCAGCATGGCGCAATACTGACACAAAGTAACATGTCATTTCTCTATAAATTAGATTGAATATTTCTGAATCAATTACAAAAGAAATGATACAAATCGGAACGTTTTTCGACAAGATATAGTCTAAATAGTAACAGTCTAAAAAGCGGTAAACTAAAAACTTCTTATTTGAGGAAAAAGACTGAAATCATATTTTATGAAATTTTTCATTTCAAAACTTTTCGTCCCTTCCACCATCCTCCTCATCATACATGCTACTTGCCTAGGCGACGATGCGATGTTAACCCCCACAGCATTTTAGGCGCCTTAAGAAAATATATTCAACATTTCAGCTTTCTAGCTCACAAATTTGTTCTTTTGAAATTGTGGGCGTGTCAGTGGGCGGATTTTAAAAATTCTTAAAATTTATTATTTTGGGCCTATAGAGACTATATGGTTTAAATTTCAGCTTTCTAGCTCCAGTGTAAATGAATTAATTTTTGCCGACGGGTTGACGGACGGACGGACGGACGGACATAGTAATTATAAATACACATTACTATCGATGCTGACCACGAATATAATATTACAAAAAACTCCAAAACGACAGGTGACCTGCCTCAATATTAATGTAGGTCATCAATTCGCTAATAGATAAATATACCTATCCAACAACTATTTCTTTGAATAACGGCTGATACAACACAAATTGAATATTTCCGAATCAAATGCTGAAGAAATGATATAAATCGGTACATTTTTGAACAAGATACAGCGAAAATAGCAAAAGTCTAAAAATCCATAAATTCATAATTCCTTTTTTGATGGAAAATACCGAAATTAGCTTTTATTAAATTTTTCCTTTCAAACGAATCGCCTCTTTCATCATACATTCTACTCGCGGACGACAAAGTCAGATTTCTAATTTTTCCATCATTTCCTTATCATGACCTACATACTATTTGCCGATGCGACGCAACAATACAAATCATCAAAAGTATTCGGCTGTTACACAGAAAAATAAATACTTACATAATATCAGAATGATTCAATAAAGAGAGACAGCAAAATTTAAGACACAAACCTTCAAACGCCACCACTTATGCTCCCGCCTCTGTCGAGTTTTCCGTTTTCAAATTCGTGTTGATGAGACTACTATAAACTCTATATACAAAGACCAAGCTGTTTATTTTTGTAGCAACACAGTTCCAAGAATGTTCAAAATGGATCTTATTAAAGTGCTACATTTTTCTCCATTAGTTCTGAATTTTATTAGTTATTTTTTATTTCTTTTGCATTTTTTTAAACGTTGAACTTGATCAACGGGCTGAATATTTTCTTAAATAAAAAATTAAAAATATTTATCGCAAGCCAATTGAAACGTGATACATTTTGACAGTTGAAGTGAATTATTTATCTCACTCGAAAGTTACAGAACCCGAATATATCACATATTTCCAGGGGTTTCATTTCACAATGTTCCAAGTGGTATAGTTTTCGCATCGCATAGTTACAGAACACGGAAATGTGATATGTATAATGAAATGTTGTTTCAATTCACATCGTTTATGTGATAAATATAACGATGTGTAAATTACAATTCGATAACGTACGTCGGCGCTTTTGTGCAGCAAGTCTATGCTTATTCCCATACATTTTTCTGCTAAACCATTCGAGTAAGGGTGATATGGACTACTAAAAACTAATTTCGTACCGATTTCTTCTGCAAAAGCCAAACATGTACCACAATTAAATGGATTATTATCTGCTATATAATTTGAGGAATTCCATTAGCAGAAAATATAATTTTAAGTTGTTTGATAATTCCATTAGGTAGCTGATTTATTCATAATTGAAATGATCTCTAGCCATTTGGAAAAATAATCGACAAGAACCAAATAATAATTCAAATATTCCATTACATCCAGCCCATTTTTATGATTTATGTTTTTGGTATGTCATGACTGATAATCGGTTCCTTACTTTGTGACTTTTTAAACTGTGATAGTAACATTTCAGATCTTCATCAACTTTGCTTATATCTTTAGGCCAACCATTTAAAACAAATTCCATTAACCTCCATAATTCTGGGTCTCTGTGAGTAGCACTTCGTAACAGAGCCTTTCTGTCGTCACTTATATTTACTGAATGAATAACAACAATTCAGCTGCTGCATGTAAGTATTTGCCAGGGAAGTATACTACGTTTGGCTTGTTGTTCATGTATTTTAATTTCATTATTTGGAACCGCGTACAATACACATTGTCTAAGTCTTTTCTGCAAACACTTACTAAGGGCTTATGATCAGTTTGAACAGTGACCGTACGCCCGTAAACCTAATTGTGGAGCTTTAAGCATGTAAATGTTATTGCCAAGAGTTCCTTTTTAATTTGGGCATATCCCACTTCTGTATCCGTGAGTGCCCTTGACCCAAAACTAACTGGACCATCTGGCTGCAACAGACAGCAACCGAGTCCACTCTTAGAAGCATCACACTGTAGGATGATTGTTTTATTTTCATCAAATAATATTAATACTGGAGTTTTAGTTATTATCGCTTTTAAATGATTAAAAGTATCGGTATGGGAATCTAGCCACAAGAAGTCACTGTCCTTTTTAAGTAAGTTTCGCAAATTTTCGGAAATTGCTGACAGATTTGGAAGAAAGCTTCGTAGGTAATTAATTAATCCCAAAAATCGCTGTACCTCTTTTTTATTTGATGCAGGATCCATCTCTAAAACTGATTTTATTCTATTAGGCTCCGGACTCTGTATAAAAAATGTGGTACCTTACCGAAGTAAAACTATGCTGACATTTGTCAGCATTAAATCTACTCGTAGTTCCAAGTTGGCGTGCTTGTTCAATTACCTTTTTGGGATTTCGGTCTTGTTCTAATTGATCTCTTCCGAAAACGATCAATTCGTCTAAATAATCGCATGTTCCAGAAATATGACCAAAATATTGATATGTGTAATACTGAAAATTCTTTGGTGCAACACTTATCCCAAAAAGGTCATCTACAAAATTTATAACATCAAAAAGGACTGCTAAAAGTGCATAAATCACTTGAAGTTTCATTTAATTTAACTTGCCAAAAGCCATTTTTAAATCCAAAACTGATACCACAAAGTTTATCTTTGATGTCTTCCAGTTGCCAACTTCCTTTATAACTCCTTCAATTTCTAACCTATATAGAGCTAACATTACCGATTCTTGTAAAGAAAGATTGGTTTTTCTAGGTGGCGTAATTGTCGTTACCACTGAGGAATCTATGCGAAGCCCACATTTCGTTGGAAATCTCCCGATCGCTGTAAAAATATCTTTATTTTCTGCTATAAGTGACTGATTGATCTTTTATAATAAGCGGACCCTATTAATAAGCTGCATATCAACGCATCTTTTTATACCTAACAATGGAGTTGTATTTTCCTCAACAATATGTATAGAATTTTGCAAGATATTTCTTATTTTTATCTACGCGATGTTACCGCCGTATACCTCCAGAACACCCATATCCTCTACAAACTCACTACTCGTATTATTGAAGATATTTGTAAGGGATTAGATTTACTTCAGTATCTAGCTTGACCGCAATTTCATGATTTTCAACTTAAATTGTTTCAGTCCAGCACGATTTTTATTTATTTGCCAGCGAATATACGAAAAAATTTTCCTCACTTGAACTTGGTTTCTCCAATATATTAGAGGAAACTTCTCTTACCGACAGATTGGCGATATTTTTCGTTTTACATGCTATAGCAAAATGATCAGGTTTCCTACACATTACACAGAATTTAAATTGCGCTGGACAATATCCCGCTATCTAGGATTTCCCTGTTTTTGGATAGAAAAATGAGAATAATCATTAGTGTATTGATTTTTATAATTTCTGTAATAATTATAATTTTTTGCTTTGATTGCGAGTTTTTGTTTTGTAATTCGTATAGCTAGTTAGTATGTATTCAATTTATTGAATTTGGTAGTAACTAAGATAGCTGATGCACTCCCCTTTGGCGACACTTTTCTGCAGTTCTCACACTTTGTACGTCCTCCAATCTTGTTTTGTCCAACTCGAACAAGCGACATTTTTTTATTGGTTCCTCTAGACTGATGTTTCCCACTCCAAGTAGCATTTCCTGACAGAGCTTTGACTTTATCCCGAAGATGATGCGATCACGAATTGCCTTCCCGATTTCGTTGGATCAAAGCTTTCGTATTCTCTTGTTCATACTATATACATGCGGCTATAAAATGTATACCGCTCATAAACTTCGCCTTTTTTCGGGTTGCACTATGTTTGTAACTCCAAACCTTTGTTTGAATTTTTTTTAAATATTCGGAAAGATTTCCATCCATAATTAATGGAGCGCGTTGTTTATACTCAATTTTCATTACGATTTTTTCAGTTACAAGTAGTTTCGTTTAAAAAATTGCTCTTAGACAAAGAAATCAATGTATTAGTTTCTACGTCTTCGATTTCTGGGTCAATTAATTCAGATTCCGAGCTTAGTGCCGCAATTTCTACGTTTTAGATTTCAGGGTCACTTAATTCAGATGAAGAGCTTAGTTCCACAATTGCATCATCATGTGATTTACTGTCATTTGATAAGTTATTTTTTGTTTGAGAGCGTGTTCTAACCGTTACTTGAGGTTACCCAAATTTGTATGTAGAATACTGGTTCAATATTACGGCTGTGCCATGTTAAGTGGTTTGATTCCAAAATATGTAACATACTTGAATTTGACAAGATTTTAATTTTAATAAGATTCACAAGAGAATGCTGTCTGTAAGAGGCGACGTGAACAACTGGTCTCAAATCAAAGATCATCAGCAAGAGAAGTGCACCGGTTATTCCAAACACAAATCGAATATCAATAGCGCAAGTTGCTGAATATAAATGAGCGGATTTTTACTTCTCTGATCACCTTTCATTAACCACACAATTATAAGCTGGGTTTCCCTCTTAAATGGTATATGATCTAACATTTGTTCAGTTGTTGAATCTGCAGTTTCTGATGGTTCGTTTATTTCCTCTGGGATCCGACTAGGAAAGTCTGCAATTGTATTCTCCTTGCCTTTTATATAGGTAGGTATTCTATTCTATAAGAAACTCAAATTCTTGTATGTTAAGGAGTCCTCTCTGAATTCTAAGGGAGAATTATTTTTCACTAAATTGTTTAGTTAAATATTTTATGGACATATGGTCAGTAATTATTTGAAGTGTTTGGCCCCAAAGATACGTATGAAATATGAGATTGCCCATATCACTGCTAAGAATTCTTTATCGATTACTGAGTAGTCCTTCTCATGGTCATTTAATATTCGAGAGGCATAGCAAATTGCTTGTCCTTCTTAAGTGAGTACAGCTCATAAATCAAAATTACTTACATCGGTGAAAAGTGAAAATTGTTTATTTAAGTCTGGGAATTTAAGTGTGGGATGACTCACAAGAGTTTCTTTTAATCGCTCAAATGCTTGAATATATTCAGGGTCTTTGTTATAGATTTTCATATTCTTTTTTAAATATTTTACCATATGATTTGTTTGTTAATCTTTGAAATATTTTATTTAATGATTTTATGTGCTCTTCTTGTGAGGTAGATAAAATTAGTATGTCATCTAGGTATACTCTACAAATTTATCCTATGCAGTCTCTAAGAATATGGTTCATTAGACGTTTGAACATTGCTGTGGCATCGTTCGGCCCGAAAGGCATTCTGGTATATATGTGCATACAAACCGTTTGGCGTAACAACTAACAAATGCAGTCTTATGTATATCTTCAGGATGTACCTTTATTTGGTGATATCACTTGGCTTAATCAAGGGTAGAGAAATACTGCGAAGTTCCTATCTTATCAATAATACTTTCTATATTTGGTAGTGGGTTTTTATGATCCACCGTTATCTCCTTGAGTGCTCGATAATCGACACATACTCTAATCAGGCTTTTTGGCCACCACAATAACTGGTGAAGCATATCGGCTGTTTGATTTACGAACTATGCTCTGGCGTGCACTAATTTCTTGTTTGACTTCTTCTTCATGTTTTTGTGAAAGACGGTACAGTCTGGCAATTTTTTGTTGATCTGTTGTTAATTTTATTTTATGTGCTATGCCTTCGGAACTTGTCACTTGGTCTCCGTCTTCATATAAAAGACTAGCTGTTGCCCACGACTTCGCCCGCGTAAATATCAGTTATCGCGGTTGGATAAATAATATTACTATGTCCTTCCTTGAGGCTTAAGCCTATTTAGTTTAGCCATATAAACCGTTACAGATAGATAGACTGTTATAACATAGCTGTGCACCGCGGTTTCACCCGTGCCTCGTCTATAAAAAGAACAGCTTTACATCAGCATGGATAATAAGTTTCAAACCACTCATTGGTCTATTTTCGAGATTGTATTTAAAACTTTGAATATGCGTATTATTATCGTGATTTGCAAGGTTGGGTTTAAATTTGAGCGCAAGGATACCTGATCCAAAAACTCATTTTGGGCACCTTCAGCTGGAAATAAATTACCGATTAAATGATAAATTTGCCCCTGCACTTTAAAAGTGCGCATACATTTTCCCTCTCAAATTTCTTTGGCACCAAATGAAGTCATCTGAAAAAGTGTAGGTACTATATTGTCTTGAGTGATTCAAGAAATGCTTTGATGATGTACGTGAGCCTGATATCAGTTCTTTTAAAACTGATGTTGATTCCGGAATTTTAGGAGCTTCAGCCTTCCATTTTTTTGCTTGGTGTAGGTTGCATATATTATCCATTCTACCAATGTGAACATCATTTAGTACAGAGGTTACAATCATAAGCAAAGGCAGAATTCAATAAATTGTGTTGCCAGCGAGTTCTATTCATTGCTGATCGTGCATTTTGTTGTGCTAATCGGTGGGAACGTTCAGGGCTTGATTCCCGTTTACGGTTCGCCCCAAAGTTCTGAAATTCTGTGAGGCCAAACGTTGAGAAGTTTCAGCGCTTCATTCCCGTTGTCGGTTCTCCGAAGTTCGAGAATCTTGTGAGGACAAACATTGAGAACGTTCAACGCTCGATTCCCTAGCACGGTTTCGTTCATTGATGACTCGTTCAGTCCCCAACCATGCAGCGGAAGCGCTGTTTCATTGCTGCGCAAAAGTCGCGGCCGCTTTGCAGTAGCATACTGCCTGGAAAGCTGAGTTCTTTTTCTATGCATTTTATTGGCGAAAAAGTTAAAAGAAAGAACGTAGGATCAACGTAGAATGTAGTAATCAAGAAAAAAAACTTAAGGTGAATAGTAGTTATGTACATAGGTATCTACTAATTTTATACCTGCTTTTGATACGTAAATCAGAAAAAAAATATATCAAAGGAATTACCGTAAAATGACTACAAAATCAAATTATACTTAAAAAAAATGCAACGCAATGTTGAATTGTAAGAAGTAATTGAAAAAAATGGTCAAACAGATAAAGGCAACTCAATTATTTGGTAACTTGAACGTTAGAAATTAGGTAAACTAACCGTATAATTAAGAAAACAAAAACCTAGGATGAATAATTATGTAGGTGACATATTATACTAATTTTATACCTGTTTAAATCGGGAAAAAAACATTAAAACAAAAGAAAAAAACAAAAGCAATGTTGCTGAAATAAATGACGAATTTAAAACATGCAAACCATGAAAGCCATGAAAGAAAGTTGATATATAAAAAGCATCTGTAATTGTAAATGGGGCTTCGATATATTCGTAAGCTCGTAAAATGGAAAACTACTACAAAATAAAAGTATTTAAAAACTAGTATTTTATGATTATTATCTCCTAAGATGGTCATTGAAATCAAGTGATGTCAAGGACAATTTTACATTTAAATACTTGTGATTAATAACATATTTATTTGAATAAGGATTAATATTATGTTGACAAAACTCCTTCGCAAATAATGCATTCATTTAGAACAGATTTGATTACCATAAAAAAGGTTATAGTGTGTCAGTCTGAAAAGATAGACATATGCTGCCGCGGACTTTTTTTTATAACTTTTAAAGAGGAACAATTCCTTCATATATGATTTTTGCTTAACGTTTACGCAGCGCAAGCAACATATTGATGCCTTCCTCCTATTGGTCGCAGCGTAATATTATAAAGCCTTAAGCCTTTCTCAATAAATGAACTATCCAACACAAAAATAATTTTTTAATTCAAACCAGTAGTTCGTAAGATTAGCGCGTTCAACCAAACAAACAAACTTAAGTATATATATATGTACATTATACTTATTATAAATATTTCCCTAATAATTGCTGAATCTCCCGTTTTTCATATGCTTTTAAATGGTCGGTCTTCAATTCATCATTTCTCCCTAATTTATAGCGTTCTACATAATATGGTTCGACTTCAAAAATAATTGGAACTATGGTTTTATTTTGTAGCAGCACTTCTCTTTTTGTTATATTTATATATCCTATCATTATTACTTATAGCATCCATACCTAACCAGAGACTGTGCGATTTGTCCCTCAAAGCTTGGCCATACTTTTGGATAAAAATTATTCCATATACATACATTGCCGCTCACTTGATAGATATTGGTGCATTATACTGTTGTAGTTTCCACGGAAAGTCACCAAACAGCTCATTCATGGAAGGGAAAACCTTCTCGACAACGCCAATGTAAGATTGCGCATTCATACGAGGAGTCTAAAACTGCAATTCTAAAGTGCCATAGTACGTTATGGCTCCCCAAACCATAACACCGCCCACTCGGGTGTGTAATCGATCCAATTGATGCTCCTCTTTTCGCAAATCATGGAAGCAGTAGTTAAATCCGTCAGGACCTTCAACATTAAATTTTTTTTTTATCGGGGAAAACACTACGGTACCATTCCTTACTCCAGCTCATGTTAGCGCGACAGAAACAAACACGTTACACGACGGGTTAAGCGGTGGTTATTTTTAAACTTTAAATGCTTCAAGTGTTAAGCCTTTGAAATAACCCGCTTTACCGTAGAAACACTAGCTATAAAACCACTTTTTTCTTTTATTTTTACTGCAGAATCGTGCGAATTTGACGCGATTAGCAAAATTGCTCTTTTGTCAGCAGCGGTAATGGAACAAACGGTTTGCCCTTTCATGTTTTTACCATAGTTGGAGTCATTGCGTAAAAATGTTGATATCACCTTGCGGCTTCGCTTTTTTTTTAGCTATTTGGTGAATAGACAAGTCACACTCGCGATAAGCTTTGATTTTAGCTTTCTAGTCCCCGGCCTATGATTAACCTCGTCCCATTTTGACTGTAATTATTTAAAAATAACTAAAATATACTATAGACAACTTTTGCATAACTACCTGCCTTGGCTTGCGTGTGAAAACTAATATTATATGGTGGGTTCTATTCAAGTGAGCTAAAGTTTAATACAAATATTTTGAGTCCCATCGCTTTAAAATGTGTAGTATCACTTTCAATATAGACACCATTTTTTTTTTTATTATGTTTTACAAACCAACGGCCATACCACGTCGAGTTAATCGGTTCTCGTCAGATCACCGCAATTAAACGACGTTGGGCGCGGTTAGTACGTAGATGGGGGACCGTTTGAGAACAATCGCGTGTCGTTGGCCAGTCGCATCTACAGAGTTGAGGTAGATAATACATACGTGGTATCACAATGGACCTAAATTGGTCTAAGTGTGTCGGCTTCTGCCGACAGCCACCTTAACCTAATCTATTATGTTTCACAAAATTTAATAAACTTGAATTCAAAAAAGAAATTGAGTTGTTTTCTCTATTAGTTTAGAACTTATTAAACTTGGAAGTCGTTGCAAAGGGGGGGGGGGGGGGGGTTCTATTCAAGTGAGCGGCACTGTATATATTATGTCTATACCCGAATTCCGTCTGTACTAGAATTTGGTAAATGTCTCGAAAGTTTTTTTATTAATCGCTGCCAGTTTGAAAATCCTGCGCACTTTAGATTTAGGTCAATGTAGACCCTTTGTTATACCCTGGAGGTTATGATTCCCTTACTTAGGAACCAATGAAAAACCTATGAAAAATTTAGTGGGCTTACAATCCAACCCAATGCATTTATGAACTTAAGCAAGTCGTTTACAGACTTGCCAGAGAGTTCTTTTTAGTCCTGGAAGAAATGTCTATACCGAGGACGTTGTTTCTAATACGTTGCGGCTGGCAATAGGTGCAGTAGTAGTGTATTCGCTTACGGAATGGAAGGTCGTGCGTTCGAATCCCGGCCAAGTCCATAACTTTATATCGAATACAGAAATCGTAGATAATCTCCCTAAGCATCTTAGATACAAGGGTGGCGACGGTGTAGAGGTTAGTGTGTTGGCTTGTGACCCGTGCGGTGCAGGTTCAATCCATATGGGGAACAACAACATACGCCACCCATTCACATGCCTCTACACCAAAAGGAGGATTTCTGCCTGGTAGTACAATGGACCGTTACCGAGCCTGAGTGCTCTGGGATTTGGACTTCCTTTTTTTATTTAAAAAAGTAAAAAAAAATAAAAAAATCAGAGACATCACCCGTGAAGAAAAACCCTAAAACTGCACCCAAACACTTCTTTCCTATCTCTCTATTCTTTCTAATAGTAAGTAGCACCGAAAAAGCATGCAATGTACTCGTAATACGATAGTGCCAGGTGCTGCTTGCTTTTAAACACAAATGCTTACGCTGTATTCTTAGCACTATAAGGGTAATGTAACAACAGAAAAAAACAAAACCCTCTAAGTATGCAAATTATAAAAAAGAGAACATAGTGCAGGGCTGTGGCAGAGGAAATGGGGGTATCCTCGTGCACCTACTCGTCCGCGCATCCTCTACAGAGGTAATCTGTGCTGAGTTTCAATTTCTTTGCATGGTAGCCCAGCATGCTGTGTCCGGTGATAACAACTGTGAGAGAGGACAAAAATTTTTTATTCAATTGAAGGATTATCTCAGTCTTTTGTTTGTTATATAGTGGCCACATTTTCCTGGTTATGACACAGGAGTCAAGGGCACTCCATTTTTCGTTTGCTGCCACCAGTGTTTTATCCCCAATCACCTGTTTAAGATAACAGGGTGGGGTTTTTACTGTAGTGTCAGCCTCTCTCAATTCAAGGGATGATCCTTTTCTTGCCAATTCATCTGCTCTTTCATTTCCTGGAACACCACTGTGTCCGGGAACCCAACAGAGTTTTACAATGTGCGGTTCGCCAAGAACCTGTAGCTCTTCGCGACAGCCAGCTACAAGCTTCGATTATATTTCTGTGGCGGAAATCGATTTTATTGCCGCTTGGCTGTCAATGAAGAAGGTAATATCACCCTGGTGTGCCATTATTGCAACCTATTAACCGGCTGTTGTCACCGCCAGAACCTCAGCTTGGAAGATGCTGCTGTAGTGTAGTGTATTTCGGAATAAGAACCCGCGCCGACGCCAGTATCCATCTTGGAGCCAACTGTATAGATGGGGATCGTTGATTCATGGACTGGCAATTGATCCTCATGCCATTCTTCCCTGCAGGGAAAAGAGAGAGTAAATGGTTTTATAAAATCTGTCAGCTGAATGCTGCCAACAAAGGGTAACCTGAACGTACCCCGTACCGAAACACACCCCAAGAGAACTGTCACATTCAAAAGCGAAGAGCCAACGACAAGTTCAATGCGGCTTGAGTTTTTTAGGAGAAACGCACTACGACACGAATCCTACGTTTTGTATTTTTCTCAATCGCTTTTAATTAAATTCAATAAAGTTCAAATTATTTGAATCGTTTTTTGTCAATTACGCCTGTCGAACGTACACCGACAGTTTTCAGAAGTGGGATACAAAATCAACCGCAACGATTAAGCACAATGCCATCTGCTAAACTCGACACGCTCAAAGTCAAGCAACTGAAAGCAATTTTGGAAGCCAACAACCTACCCACGACCGGTCCCAAAGTGGAGTTTCTGGCACGCATCATCGATCACACGAATTCGGACGAAATTGAAGTTGAAGCACTACGAGAACTCGAGGACGACTACGAAAAGGTGATCCCCACCGAGCCCACATGGAATGAATCATACCGAGCTGCAAACGACACTGGCAGCCTCGCACTTTACTCAATTAAATGATCTTCGCAACACCATCGAGCGTTATTTCGCCAATCGTCCAACAGTTCCCTTAAGCAACAGACCGCGAACGACAACGCCGAGTAGTGAGCACTCACCCAACGGCGCGCCAAGAATCGCCACATCATCTGGAAGCCGACCAACCACTACAGCCAGGAATTTTTCATCCCCAGTCGTATGCTATAACTCCTCTGAAACTGGGCATATTTCCATCAACTGTACAAAGTCACAAAAGAAACTGCGACGTAATATTTGTCGAAGGACAAACTACTCAGATGATAACTGTCCGGTACGAGGCCGCACACAAACGACCAACAATGTCCTGAGGATTTCGAACGATGACGTCAAAGACAGCAACCGAACGAAGGATGTAAAAGTGAATAAATACCTGGTGCAGGCATTCATTGACCCAGGCAATTAAGTCAGGAGTAGCAGAGCATGGAAATGCGTTCCTTGCCTCGCTACACGAGAAACTCACCATTGTTGATGAGCTCTACATCGACCAGCCCGCAGCCGAAGAAGACGAGGACGAAGAGGAATCAATGGAGGTCGCCGATCTTCCAGATGAGGATTCAGAATCTGAATCAGATTCTCCAGCAGAGTCGGAGACAGAGATTTCTTCCAGCGAGGACGAAGAAATTCCCCCATTACAGGAAGATGAATTTCGGAATGTACCAGCTAAAAAGCGGAAAAAATCCGATAGCCCTCCACCAACACCCGTTCCAGCAGTAGCTGCTACAACAACAACAAAACCAACCACATCCAAACCACCAACAACAAAACAACAACCAACTATTCTCCCAACAACACCATCATCAGCTACACCTTCCACCTCAGCAAATGTGCAACAACAACAGCCAAAACAAACAATAATACCTCCGATTATCTGCTACAAATTAAATGTAGCGGAGCTTAGCAAACACCTGAAGGGATTACAGGTAGAATACAAAATCCACAACATAAATATAAACAAGACGATAATTACCACAAAGACAAAAAAGGATCACCAACAAATCCGGGATTTTCTCAAAAACATAAAAACGGAATACAACACGTATACCTGCAAGGAAGACAAGAAGACCCTTTTGGTTCTTAAGGGCATCCATCACAGCTATCTGGTAGACGACATAAAAGATGAGTTAATCAGCGCCGGTATACAGGTAATTGAGGTGACCCCTTATAAAACAACAAGGACTGACCGCAAGTTTAATAGCTTCGTCGTCCAAGTTGGAAAAAATAGCGACATTTCTTTTATTTTCAGCAAAAATTTATTGCTAAACCAAAAAGTTTATTGGGAGAAATTCCAAACCAGTGGCATTACGCAGTGCAAAAACTGTCAGAAGTTCGGTCACGTTGCCAGCAACTGTGGTATGAAGTACAGGTGTGTCAAGTGCAAGGTCGAGCACCTACCTGGAAACTGCCCACGTAGTATCGACAACAAGAAGGACGACGCAGTATTTTGTGCTAACTGCCAGAAGAATGGACATCCAGCGAACTACAAGGGATGCCCCAAATATAAGGAGAAAGTTGCCGAGAGGCTCAAAAACTCGCAAAAGAAGAAGGAACAACGTCAGTTCGCCGTCAACTCAGCCTCGAAAGCGATTTAAGCTGGTCTGAGTTTTGCAGATGTCGCAGCTTTAGGGAGGACAGTGAAACCACAAGGCAATCCAACAACGAAACCAGTGGTCTCCAAGCCAGCAGCAAAACCAACTTTCACCGGCAAGGCTACCAATAAGCCCGCGCCATCATCAACATCAAGGAACACTGTTCCTTCCGGTAAGACTTCGTCTAACATCTTTGAGGATACTGAAAGATTGTTCGGCACTGACCTTTTAACCCTTCTCCAGAAGGCAAGAAAGGTTGTGCCTAGCAACTATGGCATCCTCGACGATAGGGCGAAGACAATTATACTGGGCAAACTTATTTGTGAATTATGTTCCCAATAAATTCGCTCAGTATCTTAACATATAATGTAAATTCATGCATGGAAACAACAGCCGTTACCATCAAGTTGTCTGAGGTGGAAACTCTGCTGGTTATTTCGGTCTACAACCAATGCCAGGCGCCAAGAGGAAACATCATGCACGATTTGACTGTTATCCACAACATGTGCAGCACACACACCTATTGTGTGATTGGAGGGGATTTCAACGCCAGACACCAGCTTTGGGGAGACGACGAAATATCACCACAAGGGACGGCAATAGTGGAGTGGCTGCATGGTAATGCACATCAACACTCCCTAGTGGTTATTTCACAACCACTAAACACCTTTCCAAGAACACCATCGATGCTGGACTTTTTCTTGGCTTCATCGAACTTCGTCAACATCCTACCGGACTTTCGGAATTACTCCTGCCTTGCGCACGTAAGTGATTCTGATCATTTGGCTGTAGAACTTCGGATTCGGCTGAACCATAGAATAATGGTGGAAAATCCTGCACCAGAGCTGCACATCAAATTCAACCGGATCAACTGGATCCAATACGAGTCGGACATCGAAGCAAATGTGATACTGCCAGCAATGGACGAAAACCTCGGCAACAACGAGATTGACGGAGTCATCAATCACTTTGAAGCCGTAGTTAACGCAGCTGTAGACCGACAGAAGACAACCCGAACCAGCAAAGACAGATATGGGCACCTACCTCAACACATCCAAGCAATTCATGCACACAGACAACGGCTGCGAAAAAGGCTACAGAGGATTCTCCACAGAACTTGGAACACCAACAATGACGAGTATAGAAGTGTACATTCCCAGCTGGAATGCACCAACGTCATGTTTCGTCGTGCTGTGAAACACTTCAGGGACAACGAATTCAGGCAGAGGCTGGAAGACATAAAACCAGGCCCCGACGCCTTCAAGAAAATCAACTCGCTGGTTGGAAAATCGAGGTCAATGCCTGAAACCATTGAACACGGACAAGATACTGCCACCACCGCAATTGAAAAAGCCGAAGCATTTGCCACCCACTTCAAAAAGAATTTCACGGATCGACCGCACAAGTTCACGAGGCCACAATGTCAACCGATGTCATCACGACTTTCAATACCAGGAATCCAGCAGATGACCCAAATACCGACGAAGTCTTCACCAACACAGAAGAGTTTGGTAACATTATCCATAGCGGCAACTCAAAGAAGTCATCCGGAACTGACCAAATTTCGAACTTTTTGCTTAAAAAGTTACCAAGCGTGGCCATCCTTCTACTGACCATCATATTCAACAACTGCATTAACAACAGCTATTTTCCGAAATCATGAAAAGTAGCGAAAGTTGTGCCAGTGCCCAAGAAGACAGATCGAACAAATGTCAATGGATACCGACCAATAGCTCTCCTGTGTTGCGTGAGTAAAATTCTGGAGTCATTGATGCTGCGAAAGATCAACCAACTGTGTGCGGAGAGAGGCATAATCCCGACGTATCAATTTGGATTCAGAGCTAGACACTCTACGATACATCCCCTACTGAAGCTTCATAGCGACGTCACCACGGGACTCAACAAAAAGGAGACAACTGTAGCCTGCTTGCTGGACATCGAGAAGGCCTTTGACAGCGTCTGGATTAAAGGACTGATCTTCAAACTAATGGAATATGGTTTCCCGCTCAATATGGTGAGACTTATTAATAATTTCCTAACAAATAGAATTTTCTTCGTACAGGTACAGAATGAGAAGTCGTCAGTCAGAAGCATCAACGCAGGTGTACCCCAAGGATCAAGACTCGGTCCGATCCTCTTTAACATCTTCACAGCTGACCAGCCAATGAATGAAGGCCGAAGCAAAACGCTTCTGTACGCAGACGACTCAGTGACCTACGCCACCTCCCTGTCTCCAGAGATAGCTGCACGAAGAGTTGAGACCCACATCAGGAATCTTTGGGACTACTATCTTAAGTGGGGACTGAAGATAAATAGCAACAAAACGGATCTTATCTGCTTCCGCAATCCTGTAACAGCGACCGGAGGACGCCGAGCATTTGCAACCCGCTGCCGTAATATTAAACTGAATCTTCCAGATGATACAGTGGTTCATACCAGAACATCAACGAAATATCTGGGAATCAACTTCAGCGAAAGATTTAAATTCAACCAGCATGCTGACATTACCCTCAAAAGGGCAAACTTTGCATTGCATCTAGTGCACCCGCTTCTCAAGAAGCGCAACGGGCTTAGCAGAAAAACCAAGCTGCTCATATACAAGCAGCTCATCAGACCAGTGATAACTTATGGTTGTCCCATCTGGTTCACAATTTCACCATCAACAATGAAGAAGATCCAGCTTTTCGAAAGGAGAATACTTCGGACCTGCACAGGACTTTGGCGAAACCCGACAACTCTGAAGTACTACTCAACGAGAAGACTCTACGAGGAGGCAGGAATCGCACAGTCGATCAACAAATTTATGATGGAACTATCAGGAAGACTCATCCGAAACCTTGCAGACCACCCAAACACAGAAGTCCGGGAATTAACCCAGCAACAAATGGAACCAAGCCATCGGTATCTAAATCCTCGCGCCATCACGGATGCTAGATTTGACGACATCATCCACAACGAAGATACTCCGTTCTACGAAAAATCGGTAAGACATTGCAGGGGGTGACTTACTCCCTGTAATCAACGCTAATACTTTATTTTCTTTTCTTCCCAACAGGAACAATTAGCTTTTAATTAATTATAAAATATAATAAATAGATTAAGAGTAGTCATAAATATAGTTTTGTAAAACTTTTGTAAACCTAGCCATAAGAAATTCGTCGGGCCCCTTTTGTTGAACCGACATTTTTAATTTTAGTTATAAGTCTAGATATAAGTCAATTTGTACATATTAGATTGAATAAAAATAATTTCCTAATCAAAAAAAAAAAAATCATTGACCCAGGCAGCGACCGATCGCTCATACGGTATTCACTGGCACAAAGCATTGGAAAAAGTCAACCACATGATCCGTTCATACGAGTATTAAGTGGTTTCGTTCAGTTCTGTTCTGGCAAACGCCGTGGTCACACCTGTTGCTCTAAAAGAATTTGGTGTTGTTTCAGTGAAAATTCAGTAGCTCAAAACAAAAACAAAAACATTTTTTCTCTTGCTTACTCCTCTGGGTAAGTAATTCATAATAAATAAAAAACAAAGAAAAAAAAAACAGTTACATACGTGCACTAAACTACCATGGACGGGGGGACAGCCTCCCCTCGCCAAAACTGGTTTAGAGGTCTACCGCCTGAAGTAAACCTAAACCAAAATATTGTCCATCAGAGGCGTAAGTCCAAACGCACCAAACTAAATGACGAGGAATTCCCAGATTTGCCCGAAGTTAACAATGAAAGTAATATCCCGCGCTATATAGTGGTAACGGGAATGGAAAAAAGTGGAGAAAATCTGCGCCCTCTTTCATCTTATAATCCCATTCAAATAAATCGTGGTCTTGAACATGTGTCGAAAGATATATTAGAAGTGAAAGCAATGAGGTCAGGAGATTTACTCCTAAAAGTCATGAATTTACAGACAGCAGAGAAATTCCTCAAATCAAAATGGATCGACTCAATACCAGTCAAGGTAACTAATCACTTAGGTCTCAACTCAATTCAAGGGAGAATTTTCTCAAAACACATCACAGAAATAACGGAAGAAGAGTTGTTGTTAGAACTTAAGAGATTTAAAGTTACTGCGGTCAAGAAAATGATGAGAATGATGAGAGAAAAAGAAAATGATCTCTTAATCCCAACAGGGGCAGCCATACTTACTTTTGACTCAATTCGCAGACCAAACGAAGTCAAAATTGGATGGGTAAATTGCAAAGTAGAAGAGTACATACAAAATCCCATGCGCTGTGTGACATGCCAAAAACTTGGCCACACCAAAAACCGGTGCACCAATTCCCCTCTTTGCAAAAATTGCTCCCTCCCTCCACCTCACGACGAGTGCACTCGCGTTTACTGCATCAATTGCAAAGAAGAAAGCCACACACCAAACGACCCCGCCTGCCCTGCTTTCCTTCGTTACAAATCGATCAACAAAATCAAGGCTGATCGTCGTTGTACTGTCCGCGACGCGTGGGCAATCTATAATGATAATCCGTCTCTACACCAGCTGCCTGCTCCAAGAAAGCGAATTGGAGACAAACCAACAATGGCAGAGATGATAAAATCGCGTTTGGAGAGAGCCAAACTACTTGATGAACAAAAACGCTCACAGAGCGACGCAGTGCCAATATCCACCACGACCGAACCCATAGCGCAAACAAATAATTTCTTAATCTCCAAAACAACACCCATACAAACGAACGTTATATACCCAAACAAAGAAACAACTACACAGAATCTCCAAACTACTCACCAACACCAAACAAATCAAAATATTTCTTCCAACCCAACAACACAAACAATCGTCAATACCGCATCAATCATCAGCAATTACAAAACCAATCTTAATATTACTCAAAAGAAAGAACAGTCAGAGATGCCACTCTCTGTCAATACCCCCACACCTCACGATACCTATATGGATTCAGGAACTGATAACTCACCTCAGTCTTCCTCATCCGATCTTTATCAACTTACAACTCTGCTAAATAAAACAAACTACACAAAACAACCAGACGAAAACCCACAAAAAACATTACCCCTCGAAAAAGACCCCCAACCACAGTAATGGCTTCATCGACTATGGATTTACTAATACTACAATGGAACATTCAAGGCTTTTTCAACAACAAACATGCCCTAGAACGTTTAATAGCCAAACACAAACCAGATATTATTGCTTTGCAAGAAACCCATATTATAACTAAAAACAAAAGATTCTTTAATATAAAAAATTACAAAACATTCCATTTTAATAAAGCATACGATTATTCAAAAGCGGGTATAGGCATACTTGTTAAAAATAACATTCCAATAAACTCCCATATCACCTCTTCTACAAATTTGCTCCATCAAAGCATCGAAATACCGGGTAGAAAACCTATTAAAATAACAAATGTATACAGGGAGCACGATGTGCAAATAAGCTCGAATATGTTAAATAGTATTCCCACGAATCACGACGGCTATCACCACATAATAATGGGGGATTTCAACGCCCATAACACTCTATGGGGTTCAAACTCTACAAACGTTGTAGGAACTTTTTTTGAAACGTTTGCCAATGATCATGGACTCATAACTCTGAATGATGGATCCCCAACTTTTTTCAGTACGAGAAATACCTTTTCGGCAATAGACGTCACCTTCGCGACCCAAGACATAGCACCCCTCCTGCATTGGGAGGTACTGGCTCATGCTGAAAGTAGAGATCATATACCAATAATTGTACGTACCCGAGAACAAAGATCCACTCCCAAATTCACCCCTCGATTCAAAGAAGAACTTGCTAACTGGAGTTTATTTAAAACAGAAACACAAAACCTTATATCGAAAATATCCAGAACTAAAAACATAAACCAGGAAGCATCAAAAATAAAAAAAATACTCAGAACTGCTGCAGCAAAAGCCATCCCAATAACGAAGCATGTATGCCTTAAGACCAACCCGATCTGGTTCACGGGAGAAATAGGAAATCTTGTAAAGGACAAGAACAAGGCTTGGAAGAAAGCGTGCAGGTACCCTACAACCGACAACTGTATAGCTTATAGGAAAACCTGTGCCAAACTAAGAAGGGAATCAATTAGAGCCAAAAGGGCTTCATGGGAAAATTTTATAAACACTATGAATCCTTCACTGGACATGAAGAGCTTGTGGGGAAGAATCAGATCTCTCCGCTGTCCTAACTCAGACCGAAAGTTCCCATTCATGCTCCTAGATGAAAAAATACAAGCAGATCCAGTAACCATAGCAAATATATTCGCAGACAAGTGGAAAAGTTACAGTGCGGATCACACATATAGAGAAAGTCTGATCGAAGATAGTAAAAACTTCAGCCTACAAGACCTGGTACAACCCCTGAACTACAACCCATGCGAATTGTTAGCAGAAAACGTAACAAGAATTGAGTTGGAAATGACTCTTAAGACTGCTAAAGGTACTAGCCCCGGAGAGGACAAAATCTCTTATAAAATGATCGAACAATGTGATGAAAGCCTTAAAGATAGAATTTGTTATCTCTACTCTGGTATTCTATCTACTGGAATTTTTCCACACGACTGGAAAAGAGCAAAACTCAAGCCGATACCGAAAACATCACGAAATCATCATGACTTTAATGAGTACCGCCCAATCTCCCTCCTCCCCGTTCTCTCCAAAATTTTTGAAAAAATTATTGCGAGACGAATTAGTTGGCAAATGGAAAGAAAAGCTAGTGCAGAACAACATGGCTTTAGACCTAATAGAGGAGTTTCAACGCTTATACACCTTTTAGAACATAAACTCGCTGAAAACCTTTCAAAAACCAAACACAGCGTAGTCATGTCATCTGACCTGGAAAAGGCTTTTGACAGAGTCATGGTTGTGCCGGTAATAAAGCAACTGCATAAATGGGGAGTTCCCAAAGCAATTCTTAGCGTGATTTTATCCTTTATGAGTGACAGAACCTTTCGAGTAAACGTTGACGGATATAATTCATCAATATTAAGTTTTGATAATGGAACGCCCCAAGGGTCTCCACTTTCAGTTATTTTATACAATGCCTATATTGATTCTCTTATAGTTGCACTCACCCAGCCGATAAACGAACTTGATTTCGTCGGAGTATATGCTGATAACATCTATGTTGTCTCCTCTGGGGATCCAACCCGGGTAAAATATATTTCAGAAAAAGCTGATTTGATGATAAATAACTGGGCTCAAGAAAATGGTGCAATTGTCCCTCCATCGAAAACAGAAGCGTTGCATCTTTGCAGGAAAAGAAAATGCACCTGCAACCCACTGACACTTCGAGGTACAACCATTCCTCTCAAAAAAGAAATTAAAATTCTCGGTCTAACTTTTTGCGGCAATATGAAGTGGGACACTCACATCAAAAACTTAATAAACCAATTAAAACGACGCAACAACGCGTTAAAAATGGTTTGCTCTAAGAGAAAGGGACCGCACGTTGAAACCGCACTACAAATAGCAAAAACACTAGTCGAAGGTACGTTACAACACGGTTTGACTACATTCATGTGGACAACAAAAAAAAACATTGACAACATCGATGCAGCCATCAACGAATGCTTTCGAACAGCGTCAGGAGCCCTAAGGGCCACAAGAGTTGAAGCTCTTAGACTGGAAGCCGGATATGATTCCTTTGAAACTTTAAGCAAAAGAAGAGCAGCTAACCTTGCCAGCAAGGCAGTGACATACGCAACACACCCGCTTTTCGAGGCTGCCAGAGAATCACTTTCAATTAGTAAGGCTAAGAAGAATTCTGTTTCTTCACTTAGTAAGATAATATCACTGCTATCTCATCAAAGAACTTTCTCGCTGGATACCCCTTTGATAGCAGAAACTCCACCCACTTGGAGAAGAAATTTTTTACCCATAAACACTAAGCTCGCAGATTTTAAAAAGGAAAATACCCCGGATAAAACTTTTCGAATGCTTCATAACCAAATGATATCCAACATCAATGCCGATAGAATCTTCTATACAGATGGTTCATACAAGGAAAATGACTTCTGTTCATACGCAGTTATTCAACTAGAAGGAAACTCACAGACATCCATTACTCACCAAGGACTTTTGCCACAATCTGCTGGCAGTTATATTGCTGAACTAGCGGCAATTTACAAAGTCATTTCCGTAGCTAAGGAGCACACTGGCCAATCGTTAATCCTTACTGATAATTTGGGAATTCTTACGGGTCTTAAAAATGAGAGAAACAAATGTCCTTCTTTGGAACTCATCAGAAGTATCTTGTACAGCTATAAAAACATCATACTTGCATGGATACCTGGACACTGTGGAATCATTGGTAATGACGCCGCAGACCTAGCAGCGAAAACAGCAACCAACTATCCCCTTATTGTTGAGACCCCAAATTTTCACCAGATTCCACAAAAAATATCTTTACAGCAGCAAAAACAAGAGCTTACTGAAGCTTGGGAAAACTCACAAACTTTTCTGCGAAAACATCAGCCTACATACACCCGAATCCCGTACAATCCGACACTCAACAGAGAAGACTGCATAAAGCTCCTGCGAATTAGAGTTGGAAAAGCCATCTTTAATTCCCAACATTATTATAACGATGGACCTCCGGAGGAATGCACAAATTGTCAAACAATTCTTTCCGTCTGGCATATCTTTGTTGAATGCCCTCATTCTCGACAAATTGATGATTCTTCAGTCGATATCCCGAAGAAACTAGCCGACATCCTAAGCCCATCAGACACAAAATCCATCCAACGAATAAAAGACGCCACATCCGCCCACCATAAGTTTAATGAAATATATTTTTTTTTTCGTTATTATAAACACGTAGTTCAAATCCATAAAAAAAAAAAAATGTATGTACAAACATGTTAATATGTTCTGTTTTCTTTAGTTTTTTAAAAGACGGCATCATATGGCCTGGCTGCCCCGATGCCTTTTTTATAAATAGTTTATAAATTAATTTTTTGTAAATTATTTGAATAAATAAATAAATAAATAAATAAGTGGTTTCGTCGGCGGAGAATGGTGTGGAAGCAGTTGTATTATTGCGACGATACAAGTACATAGATGAAATGGAAGAAGCGGCTCACTATTTCTTGATTGTTAAGGACGAATTGATGCCATATCCCCTCTTCCTCGGGAATGCTATTTTATGTAAAGACAATCGGCGCCTAGTCATCGAAAGGAAATCGTGCCGTCTGGAGGAATTTACTGAAAACAAAGTAAAAACGGGAGACGGGCTGGTATGAAAGAGGAGTTACACGAAATCATTAGCGAGTATTCGGTGTGTTTTGGACAAACACTCAATCGCCTAGGACTATGCACAACAACTGCAATGAATATCATGCTTACATCGATTTTGCCGATAGTTAGAAAACCGTATCGTGTACCTTTTGCGAAAAGACAGGTCATTGAGAATGTCATCAAAGATTTATTGGAGTATGATGTAATTCGGCCTAGTTCATCTGTCTGTGGTGTTAGTGACTAAATCTTCGGGGGAAGATCGTATGTGCGTTGATTTTCGTGCACTGAATGCCATTACTTTCAAAAAACCGTATCCGATGCCAACAGTGGAGGAAATTCTGGCAATGACTGGAGGGAAATGTCGTTTTACGATACTGGATCTGATGTCTGGTTACTACCAGATCCCAATCGATGAAGACTGCCGACATTTCACCGCTTTTATCACACACGCAGGTCAGTACGAATTGAATCATATGCCGTTTGGCTTGGTGAATGCGCCAAGTGTATTTTATGATGCAATTTCCAAACTTATAAAACCGATGAAAGGACGAGCATTTAGTTATGTTGATGAAATTATTATTCCGAGTTGCAGCGTCGATGAAGGACTCAGTAATCTGAAAGAATTTTTACAGATGCTGAGAGAAGCTGGTTTAACCCTTCGCATTAGCAAATGTGTATTCATGGCGAAGGAAATCACTTTTCTTGGGCATCGAATGACCGAGGATGGAATCAAACCTAGCCACGAGAAAATATTAGCTATCGACGAATTTTCACAACTGACGAACGTTACTGAATTGAGAAGATCCTTGGGGCTGGTGAGTTACTTCAGGAAGTTCGTTCAGGATTTCGCCGTCATCGCTAAACCACTGACAGCGATGTTGAAGAAAGAGAAAGTGGAGTCATCGTTCTGTTGGGAGAATGAGCAGGCAGAAGCATTTGTGAAGTTAAAGAAAATGCTATGCAGCGACCCGATTCTCCAAGTTTAGGATCCAGGGAAAATGCACGAAAATCACACCGACGCCAGTTCATGCGGGTTATCTGGAATATTTCTTCAAGCTATTACAGTCCCATGTGCACGGCCGCCGAATCAAAGTATTCGAGCTATGCTATGCACTCGAGGTGCTAGCAGTGGTCGAGAGTTTGGAACGATTCCGCATGTATCTGCTTGGTCGAAAATTTCGTGTTGTGACGGATTGATCCGCTGTGAGCGCAATTAAAGCAACGTCCTCGCTTATTCCTCGTGTATCCAGATGGTGGCTGCGTCTACAGGAATTTGATTTTACGATTGCTCACCGGATTGAAAGTCGAATGGCGCACGTAGACGCGCTAAGCCGGATGCCGGTCGAGGTTGGAAATAAGACTGATACCGTTGCCGCTCGTGTCATGAGAGTCAACATTTCACAGGATGATTGGATCGCCAGCATGCAGCGTTAAGATCTGAGACTCGCAACGATCGTCAGTGTGCTTGAGGCCGAGAAGAATCCGAAGTCAAGGAACAGTTCAAGCGCGAATTCGCATGTAAGAATGGAAGACTGTATCGGCGTGGCGATGGGAGGCTGAAGTTGGTTGTGTCATCCAGCGTTCGTTGGCGAATCGTTAAATACTTCCACGATGACATGGGTCACTTTAGTGTTGAGAAGGTGTTGCAGCGGATAAGTGAGAACTTGTGGTTTCGCCGAATGAGAAATTACGTGAAGTCGTATATCGCCGCATGCGTGAAGTGTTGTTTCCATAAAAGAACACCAGGTGCAGTCGAAGGTAGAATGCACATTGCAGACGTTACGCCATTTCCATTTCGGACTCTTCGGAAGGCTTACGTTATTGGGATAGCGGATGCTTTTAGTAAGTATGTCATCGTCAACTGCTTTGACACAAAAACCAAGTCTGCAATCGAAATACTGACGGAATACTGATCGAAATACTTTTGATCTTGTTAGCCGAAGTGCACTCTTCTATAAACTGTCTCAGTTGGGTATCTCTACAAAATTTCTTAAGACCATTAAAAAAATGTATGCCGAAACAAGTGCAGCAGTCTGGGATGGAAAGGATTTCTCAGAATGGTTTAAAACACAGACTGGTGTAAAGCAAGGATGTCCTCTTAGTGCCTTATTGTTTTCTCTATTTATAAACGACATAGAAAAAGATTTGCCTGGTGGAGTACGAATTGCTAATACCGTGGTCAATGTCTTGTTATATGCCGATGATCTTGTTCTACTCTCTGAATCTCCTGAAAATCTCCAATTGATGATAAATCGTCTAGCCAGTTACTGCAAAAAATGGGGACTAACCATCAACACCGAAAAATCTAAAATTATGGTATTTTCCCGTTCACCACGAGTGCAAAGTGGAAATAGATGGTTTTATAATGGAAGCCGATTAGAGATTGAGAAGGAACTCAAATATTTAGGAGTGAAACTGAACCCAACCCTAGAATTTGGTAAACATCTAACGGATAAAGCCAAGTCTTCCCAAAGCTTAGTGAATCTATCATGGAAAAATGTTTTTGCAAACAAGCGGATTCTCCTCTCAACGAAATACAGAATATTTGATTCAGTTGTTAAATCAACTCTTTGTTACGCCTCTCAAGTTTGGGGATCAGACGAGTACGAAGTAATCGAGAAATTCCACAGGAACTTCTTGAAAAAATTATTCAACTTACCAATGAAATCGCCGAACTACACAATTTATTTGGAAACGGGTCTTCCAATGCTTTTTACAAGCACTCTCAAATCGCAAGCGGATTACATCATTAAAATAGGTTCGTATCCAGACTCCCGAATAACCAAAAAAATGCTATCTTATGAATTAAGAAACAAGGACTGGTGGGCGTTAAGATGGTTAAGAATTGGAAACGCGTGTGGAGAAACTATTTCATTCGATCTAAACAACCTGGACAACTTAAAGAACCAACTTTATCGAATAATAAATAAAAATGAAGATGCTATTCGTGTGCGATTTATAGAGAAAGCTCGTGAATCAGATAGCAGAGTATTGTATTCTCACCTGAACTTCAATCTAAAGGATAAGAACTATTTCAATGACTCACTCAACTATAGTGAAATATCTCTTATTTTCAAAACAAGGTGTGAGTTGATTGCTTTAAATGGCAGCCCATATAATGGAAGCTTCAACCAGTTTTGTAATATTTGCAACTTAAAAGCGAAAGAAGACTGCTTTCACATTATTAGTGTTTGTCCAATCTACAAACCACAGAGACTAGCTTACTTCGGAAAAAAATTCCTTACCATGCAGGAGACAATACAAATTCTGAACGAGTGTGATTGGAAAAAGTTATTTTATTATATTAAATCCATCTACAAATACAGGTCGCTATTAATAACAGAGTATTATGATTGATTAAGTTTATTAAAAAAAATAACTATATTGTTAAAGTAACAAATGTAGGTACATGTATAAGCATTTTGCTAACCAAGCTGACGGCTAAGCCATAGCTTTAAAATTCATTCTATCTTGTAACTTATGTAATAAGAAAATATTAAATAAATGAATTTCTTACTTACTTCTTACTTACTTACTTACTGACGGATTTGACTATTATTGACTATTTGGCTATTACCGCAGCTGATTTCGAGAATTTCTGCGAGGATAATAGGATACGACACTTAAAGACAGTTGTAAGCACGCCGAGGGCGAACGGACAGATCGAGCGTATCAATCAAACGATTTTACAACACCTAAGGAGCTCAGACATCGATATCAGCAATTGGGACTTAGAGCTTCGAAACCTTCAGTCGGTAATTAACACTCAGCGGAACTCGACCACAGGCTATAGTCCAAATCAAATAGTATTCGATTTCAAGCTAAAGATCAATCACTTCGTGCAGGCAATGTACGATGTTGCGGATGACCAACAGGATGTTGACATTTGACAGCGACGTGCAGAAGTCGCCCGGCGAATAACCGAGGAGAACGAGAGGTGGAAGTTGCGATTCGATGCAAAGCATAAAAAACCCAGTCTCACAAGCTTCAACCTAAATATAAGGGACCGTACGTCGTAAAGAAGAGACTACGGCATTACCGATACGTACTGGAGGAGATGGAAACAAACAGGAAAAAACGGACATTTTTAACTGTTATGGCCAGCGAAAAAATTAAGCCATGGTGTCAGTTAGGACCAGAGCTCGACAAAGACGATGATGACGAGACAAAACAGGAGCCAGGGACGACTCCATGTCAGGAAGGGCCGAGCTGTCAGCTGAATGCTGCCAACAAAGGGTAACCTGAACGTACCCCGTAGCGAAACACACCCCAAGGGAACTGTCACATTCAAAGGCGAAGAGACAACGACAAATTCAATGCGGCTTGGGTTTTTTAGGAGAAACGCACTACGACACGAATCCTAAGTTTTGTATTTTTCTCAATCACTTTTAATTAAATTCAATAAAGTTCAAATTATTTGAATCGTTTTTTTGTCAATTACGCCTGTCGAACGTACACCGACAAATCTAAATGGGGAGTAATGTAGTCTGTGCATACATTACCACCCGTGAATTTCTGTAGAATCTTTGCATGTCAGGTTGTACTGGGTTTCCAGTTTTTGTTTGGCTTAGCCGCAAGGCACTGTTTGAGGCAGATTCTTGTACAAAAAGGTCTAGAGGTTTTAGTTTGAGAATCGCCTCCAACCCCGCTGTAGGGCTTTGTTTTCATAGCTCCAGTAGTACCAATACAGGCGATTCTTTGGACTCTAGTCATAGTCTTAAGGTTAGTGACCTAACGCAACCCCTGTCTAAACCAGACTAAATTACCATATGTGAGCATAGGTCTTACCACTGCTGTATAGAGCCTCATGATAATGTTGCGACTAGGACCACAGGTTTTGGCGAAAATTCTGTTGCAGGCATAATAAGGCTATGATTGCCTTCATTGTTCTTTCTTTTATATTGAGCCTCCAGTTTAATTTTCTATCTATAATCACGCCAAGATACTTCGCGTATTCCGATTACGGTATAATCCTTTGATTGATAAAGAGGACCACTTCTGTCTTCTGTGGGTTAACCGCAAGTCCGTTTCTGGTCCAGGTATTGTATTGTATTGTATTGTATGTGCAGTGGGGTCATCAGTATAGATGACAAGCACTTAGACCTATTGGTCCATTGTACTTCAGCATAGCTGCCCGCTCGCTGGTTATTGGCGATTAGTAAGATACAGTGAGGGAGAACCTACCAGTAGCCTTGGCAAAGCGAAGAATATTAGCAAGTTCAATGTCCCCCATCTCATCTTCGTTAACGAATTGTTTGCCTATGGTGGTGAGCCTGGTTCTGGCGAAAGCCGGACATTCACAGATGAAGTGAGATACCGCTTCATCCGCCTCCAGGCAGCACTCACATAGGCCCGAGCTCCTAATGTGGGTGGTTTTGAGGTGCTCGTTAAGAGGACTGAAACCGGTGACGAGACCAATCAAGGATCTCAAGTCTTTCCTGTTTAGTCCAAGCAAAAGCTTAGCTCTGCTGATTTTCGGACCGTCCACTAGCTTCTTCGAATACCTGCATGAGACCAGGTCATGCCAGTATTCGGAATGTTATTGGCGTAGAGCCGAATCCATTTCACGTTTGTGGACGGATGAGCAGCATCCTATAGATGGTTGTGGGCCAATGCAGGCTGTTGAAGAGCCCTTCCTGGCCAAAGCATCCGCTCTTTCATTACCATCGATACCTGTGTGCCCAGGAACCCAGGCAAGTGATACCGAGTTACATTTACCCAGACTGTCAAGCTTAAGCATGGTTTCCTCAACTATTTTTGAGTTGATAGAACCAGCCGAACAGGCTTTGATAGCGGCTTGGCTATCCGAGCAGATGTATAAGGTTTTACCCTTAATCCTTCTCCTTAACAGGATATTGGCGGCAGTGGCAATCGCAAAGATTTCTGCCTGAAAAACAGTTGTTTGTCTACCCAAGGCTGCAGAGAGATTTATCCGACAGTCTCTAGAGTAGACCCCGGCTCCGGAGATACCGTCAATGAGTGAGCCATCGGTATAGACGATGACATCACCCGGCCTAAAGCCATTCCACCCCTCACTGTTCCATTCCTGCCGTTCAGGAAGGATGACCTGAAAACGGCGCTCAAAGACTTGCTTCATGCACACAGTGTCAAGTGCTCCTCCCCGATGACCAGGTAGGCTGTCATAGAGAGCTCTGTACCTAGCACCTCTGGCCCTATCGCCGAGATTGACCTGCCGTCCAAGTACTACACACATGCGGTATAGTGATTTTCTGGCCTCACTTTCAGCAAGGAACTGCAAGCGAGGTAAACAGAGCAACACTTCCATAGCAGCAGTGTAATGCATAAGCACGCAAGGTGCTGTAGCTTCGACAGTTGACGTTTGAGGATGTGAGCTCTTGCCCACCATACAATCGCACCATACATAAGGTATGGCCTAACGATGCACGTGTAAGTCCAGTGAACCAGCCTGGGACTAAGTCCCAGGTTCTGCTGAACATCCTACGGCACTGCCAGAGAATATTAGTTGCCTTCGCAATCCCAGCAACCAAATGTTCAGAAAAGTTAAGCTTTGGATCTAACACAATACCCAGATACTTAACCTTGCTTGATAGCTTTAGTTGAGTGCGCTGGAAGTAAGGCCACCTCACTTGAGGTATTGCCCTTCTACTCGTGAACAGCATCATCTCAGTCTTCGCGGGGTTGACTGACAGAGCTTGCTCGCGGCACCAACTCCCAACATTATTGAGCGCTGTTTCCATCCGCTCACAAAGAGTTGGTAAAAACCTGCCGCTGACAATAATGCACACATCATCAGCGTACCCAATAACAGGGTGACCTTCCCCATCAAGTCTTCTCAACAGGGAGTCGACCAACAGTTCCACAATGTAGTGGAAAGTACACCGCCCTGCGCAAAGCCTTTAACAGCGCGCACAGTTCTGACGCAGCCGCCAACAGCAGCTGTAACTTCTCTGCTCCTAAGCATTTCCAGGATCCATTCCACAGTTGTACAATCGACGCCCTTCAGTGTTAAGGCAGACTTAATTCTGCAAAAGGTGGGATTGTCAAAGGCACTCTCAATATCCATGAAGACAGCAAGAGCATAGTTCTTGCGGTCGAGCGCCCTACGCACTCTGGCCGTCAGATCCGTTAATGCCGTCTCAGTGGACTTGCCTTTTTGATAGGCGTGTTGGCTATCATGAATTTCCAGCGAAGCTGGAATACTCTTAAGCCGTACGTCAATCAGTTTTTCAAGGCCCTTTAACAGAAATGATGAAAGGCTAATAGTCCTGAAGCTTTTGGGAAGATCATAGGCGGCCTTTCCCGGTTTGGGAATGAAAACCGCCCTAGCTCTTCTCCAGGCCAAAGGAATATGTCGCAGAGCCGCGCTAGCTCTGTAGATTCTAGTTAGCAGTGTGAGTAAAATCTCGATACCTTTTTGCAAGAGTATGGGATAGCTGCCATCAGGTCCAGGAGCCTTGAAAGGAGAAAAGGTCAAGATAATGGCTCTCGCCCTCTCTCTCGTAACAATGCTCCCCGTGACCCGCCACTGCTCAGTGGTAGCTCTGCTTTTGTTTGGCCACACGCAACTATCCACGGCTTTGCAGCCAGGAAAGTGGGTGTCCATTAGCAGTTGAAGTGCCTCCTCATTGGAGTTGGTCGAGGTGCCATCAGGCTTCCGAAGGACGTCAATCCTGGATCCCGGATCAGCTGAGAGGACTCTCTGCAATCTCGAAACCGCGCTAACATCCTTCAGTTCTCCGCAGAACCTCTGTCAAGATACCTTCTTAGCGCTCTTAATTTGCCTCTTGTACTCCTTCTGCGCATCCGCATGAGAAGACCAATCGGCTACCAGGTTAGACTTCCTGGCTCTGTTAAACAGCCTCCCCACTTTTTCCTGAGAAGGGATAGCTTAGCGTTCCACCATCGGGTTGGTTTCGCACCGCCAGCCTCCTCCTCCGGGCAAGCAGTATAAAAGGCCGTAATAATACCGCTGTGCAGCGTGTCGTCCAGGTATCAACCATAGATATAGCTTTCTGTATTTGTTCGCTTAGAGTGGATGGGATTTTCCATGTCGCTATCAGTGCTAAGTCGTCTGCATATGATACTACCTTGACTCCACTAAATCTTAGTTCAATCAGAATCTCGTTTTAAACGAGTACCCATAGAAGGGGTGAGGACTCCGCCTTGAGGAGTTTCTCTAGATGCTGACACCTTAATAACAACACATATATAAAATTGCTGATTAATCAGTTACAAATTATATGCCAATTAATCAGTCGGAATTGGTTACCTTAAAATTAACTTACCCAAACATTGCTTATTAATCAGTTACAAATTATATTAGATTAATCAGATGGAAATTGGAAAAAGGGGAAGTAGAGAGAAATCGCAAGAAATGCATTGTCAACATGGGAGAACGACTCAAGGCTGTTGTCCTACATGTATAAAGAAAAAGTAAATATGTTTACTGGAGGTCACCATATTGATATTTGTAACTCGCGTTAAAAGATGTACTTGCGCATTGAACAAGTGAATATTTCTAATGGTCAACGTGTTTCGTCTTTCAGAATTTAATGGTCATCGACACCAAGTCATTTCTGAAACTTTAGGAAACCTTTTCGTTTTATAAAACTATGGCAGAAGTAGCCCCGCGAAGGTCAGTCACCTTGACGTGTGTACCATCATTGCCTTCGATGGTGCCGGTGCGGCGGCTTACGGCGCAAAGATTCAACGGGCTATGCTGTCGACGACTTCTGTCGTCAGAAGGGTCACCCATGGCAGACAGACCGACTGATGAGCGCTAACCAAGAGCTGGCCAGGACATTCCGTCCGATCCCATGCCCCCCCTCGCCATTCCCAATATCCTTACTCCCCCCCAATGCCCCCCTACCCCTGTTCCTATCCCTACCCAAACCTAACTCCAGTGGTGGTGTGAGCGAATTAGTAAACCGTGCCCAGGGATGAAAGGTTGGGGGTTAAACCAACCGTTAACTGAGCTCCCTCAGGCGCCTTGGCGCGGGCCTGTTGTATATAGCCTTACCCAGGTATGGCGGCGCTGCCTGGGCTGACCTTGTTTTTTCCGGCCTTACTCGTGGGAATCTAAACTAAAAACTAAAAATGGAACAAACAAAACAAAATCAAAATCAAAAAAAAACAAAAAAAAATTATAAAAAAACAAAATGCAATTCCTGTCAAGGGGGAGAAGGAGATATGTGAGGACGATTTATCATCTTCATCTATCTCTCTTCTAGCACAGGAATTGGATGAAACGGCGCTTTTGGCTAGCGACAGTGAGGAGTCGGTTAAAACCCTCACTAGCGACAGCGAAGTCACCGGTGAGCAGGCTGGAACTCTCATCGGTGACATAGACACACAGGGCAAGAAGGCAGCCGAAGAGATGCCCGGGACAGCAGGATCATCCGCTGTTCCTGGGACCATCTTGGAAGCAGCGTCAACAAAGACAGGAAGAATAGAGGGAAAAGTAGACACAGCTGGCTCAGCCGCTGCGTCTGCAGTTTCCTCTAATATAACAACGAAGAGTGCGAAACAGAGCGCACAAAAAAGGGCTAAGGCTTTGCTACGTAATGCAAATCGCAAGGTAGCCAAGTATGGGAGCTGTGAACCCAGCACCCTCAGTGACTGGGAAAAGGCAGCTTTTGCGAGGGCCAAGACTTTTCTGGCCGACCTGAAAAAAGCAAAGGAGGGGAAAAAGCTGGCCAATGAGGAGGTGGAGGTTGAACTGACTGCACCCTCCACCTCCTACGCAGCAAAAGCTAAGGAAGGGAAAAATGACTCGGGAAGGAAGACGAGTTTCAACAGCAAGAGAGGCAGATCCGACGATGCCGCCGAGTCCAACGCAGCGAAAAAGGTGAAGGCTGCGACCACACCGGCAATGCGTCGCGGACACAGCGACCCGAAGGACGAGCATCTCGTTGCTGTGATAAACGAGCTGGAGCCTTGCGGTCGTCTCACAATCGACCAGTGGAAAAACGTCGAGGAGAGGTTCCAAGACGCCCTGTGGAAGGAACTATCCGCCGCAGGAAACGGGGAGCTTCAATTTGATGGCGCTGGTTGGGAAGGCGGGCGCAAAGTTGTTGCTTGTGGAAACAAGCTTTCGGTAGTTTTCCTCAGACACTTCGTCACGGAGGTATCCGATGCATGGGAAGGTATTAAGCTAAAATGCTTAACGGTTGCCGAGTTGGCAAAGTACAATCCGCCAACAGCCTGGGTTTGGGTACCTAGTCCCTACACATACCCGGAGAAGCTCCTAGGGCTCCTACATGTTCAAAATCGGGAACTTAAAGCCGATACATGGAGGGTCCTAAAGACGGGGCCTAGACGGCAATACGGCCAACACTTCCTACTGGCCCTAAATAAGGAATGTCTTCCATACCTGGAGAAATCCAATGGGATGGTAAGATACAGCATGGGGAGGTTGATGGTCAAAACATCGACCAAGGGCAGAGATGAGGAGGAGCCCCCCCATGATGATGATGGAAGTGCTGCAGATAAACCTGCACCACAGTAGGGCTGCGACGGCCTGTCTGATGGAGTACGTCATTAGGCAGGACATTGCAGCCGTACTCATACAGGAGCCCTGGATCAATAAGAACGTGATTCAGGGGCTCCGGCAAAAGAACTATACATTGTTCTACAAGGCGGAAGGTAAAATCAGGACTTGTATCCTTATTAAAAACCACATAAAGGCATTTCTTTTGAATAATTACAGCTCTGGCGACTTGACGGCGGTCATCTGCGAGAGGGAAGATGGAAAATCTCTGTGTCTGACCTCGGCCTATCTTCCCTACGACTCTGCGGTCGTAATAGCGGAAGATCTAAAGGACTTGGCTGGTCAAAACTGGATGCACGTACTGGGCTGTGATGCAAACGCCCATCATACCCAATGGGGTAGTGGAGACACAAATTCAAGGGGTGAGTGTCTTTATGATTTTATTATATTGTCCAACCTTACGGTATGTAATAGAGGGAATTCACCTACTTTTGTTACACGTAACAGACAGGAGGTTTTAGACGTTACACTTGTCTCCAACACAGACAAAATGGAAATCAGGGAGTGGAGGGTAGTTGATGAGGCATCTCTGTCTGACCACAGATGGATACGCTTCAAAATTAATTTTCAGCATAGGGCGTGTAATTTCTATAGAAACCCAAGAAAGGCAGACTGGGATAAATACATAGATTTCATTAATCTACGTTTAGATACCCAGCCGATCACCGGCGAAAATATGGTGGACTTAGATAGGGCAGTAGAAGCCGTGAGCAGAACCCTAAACACAGCGTTCGAAAAGGCATGCCCGGCAAACAAAAAGCCAAAAAGGGCTCAACCGAAGTGGTGGAATAAGGAAATCGGCCTTAAAAGAAGGGAGGTAAGAAAACTTTATAATAGGGCAAAACTCATTAAAAACGATACCACATGGGACGAGTATAGCGAAAGCAAGAGGGAATTTAAATACTTAGTGAGGAAATCCAAGAGATCTTCATGGAAAAAGTTCTGTGAATCTATTGAGTCAACTGAAGAGGCGTCGAGACTGCGTAAAATGCTCTCAAAGGAGGCTAGCGTACCTAGCTACCTAAAAAATAGCAACGGGACATGGGCCGTGAGTAGTCAGGAGGTTCTGGCTACCCTGGTGGAAACCCATTTCCCCGGTTCCACAACCACAACGGACCTAGGCCTACAGGGGCAGGAGGAAGTCGACTGTCCCTCTTTCGAGTGGGAAGAAATTGACAATATCATCAACCGAAAAAAGTTACGGTGGGCCATGCATACATTCAAACCGTATAAATCTCCAGGGCCGGATGGTATTCTACCGATCATGCTCCAAAAAGCGCCAGAGCATGCAAAACAAAAGATTTTGGATATACTGAGATTCAGCCTAAGAACAGGGCATATTCCAACAGCCTGGAGAGAAGTCCGGGTTGTTTTTATACCCAAAGCCGGCAAGCAGGGTCACACGACGGCTAAGGACTTCAGACCAATCAGTTTGTCGTCCTTTTTGCTCAAAACCCTTGAGCGTCTGGTGGAAGCTCACATTAGAAATAAATGTAGCAATGGTTTCTTATGCGAGTCACAGCACGCATACTTAAAGGGTAGATCAGTAGAAACTGCTCTACACAACGTAGTGGGTAAAATTGAAAATAGTCTACACTGCGGCGAATTTGCTTTGGCCTCTTTTCTCGATATAGAAGGAGCCTTCAATAACGTTGAGTGTAGAGCTATAAAAAGCGCATTAACAGGCGCTAACATAGAACAGGGAATCATAAATTGGGTATGCAACATGCTCGCCAACAGGAACATAAACTGCTCCCTTGGTCAAAGCTCCATAAGGATGTCTGCAACCAGAGGAACCCCGCAGGGGGGAGTCATATCGCCACTGCTGTGGGTACTGGTCATTGACAACGTCCTAAAGGAAATTAAGTCAATGGGTATAAGTGCCACAGCGTATGCGGACGACGTGGTCATAGTAGTGCAGGGAAAATATTTGAATACCTTAAGTGAGATCACAGAGACCGCCTTAAGGAAAATTAGTAATTGGGCCAAGGGCTGCGGACTAAATGTCAATCCCTCGAAAACAGAGTTAGTCCTGTTCACGAGACGACACAAATTACCGCACTTCAATCTCCCGAAACTTGACGGAGAGGAACTGCTCCTCAAGGACAGTGCGAAGTATCTGGGCGTAATCCTAGATAGAAAATTAAATTGGAATCTTAACATAAGGGAACGAATGAAGAAAGCGTATAATGCCCTCTTTATTTGTAAGAGAACAATAGGCAAAACATGGGGCCTGAAACCCGCCATGGTACACTGGATATATACAGTAGTGGTGATACCCATACTTACATATGGCTCACTTGTGTGGTGGAGGGCAACAAATAAAAGAACCATAATTGGAAAACTAGCAACGGTGCAGAGAACGGCAAGCATAGCCATCACTGGTGCAATCCGTACCACTCCTACGGCAGCACTGGATGCCTTCCTGCACTTTATCCCGCTAGATTTAAAAATAAAGCAACTTGCTGGCAACAGCGCTTTGCGCCTAAAAAATTTAGGCCAGTTTAAGGACTGTAGTTTTGGGCATTGCACGATCTTAGCTGATGTGCTACCCGGAAATCCTATACGGACTGATGAGATTTGCCCCTTGGTGGACCATGACATCCCCTATGAGGTGTCATACCCGCGAAGGGAGGAGTGGCAAAGAGATGCAGTCATAATAGCAAACGAGGTTGCTATCTACACTGACGGCTCTAAGACGGGGGAGAGAACGGGTTCTGGCATTTTTTCTGCTGATCCAGACCTGAGAGAGTCTATACGACTCCCGGACACAAGCAGTGTCTTCCAATCGGAAGTTCTTGCTGTTCTAAGGGCGGCAGAGATAGTGCAGATGAGATCATTGTCGGGAAGAGACATTGCCATCTATATTGACAGTCAGGCGACACTTATGGCACTTGAATCTGCTAACATTAACTCTGAGATAGTCAGAAACTGTCGCACAATGCTTAAAGCAGCATGTAGACGGAATCGGGTAAGACTGTGCTGGGTACCGGGACACTGCGGTATAGAGGGAAATGAGCAAGCCGATGAGCTAGCAAGAAAGGGAGGGGAGCTGGAAAACAGCGGAGGTGTGAACATTAAACCACCCCTGGGCGTCTTTAAGGGAAAAATCAATGAAAAGATCTTAAAAATGGCTGACCTCAGATGGCAGAACATAGTGGGACATAGGGTGTCTAGAGCCCTTTGGCCCCATTTGGATAAGAACAGATCTAAGGAAATTCTAAAATTGAGCAGGGAACAGCTTAGAACAGTAATTGGGATTATGTCTGGGCACTGTCTTCTAAGAAAGCATGCTAGGCGACTTGGTCTGGTGGAGGTGGACACGTGCAGGTTCTGTGGTGATCTACAAGCCGAGGAAGACATAACACACATATTGTGTGAGTGCGAGGGTATAGCACGGAATCGTAGGAGGATTCTAGGGGAATACTTCTTCGAGGAACTAGGGGAGCTGAGCGGCATAGACCATAGGAAGCTGGTTAAGTTCTGCAGGAGGATTGGGCTCTGTCTAGGAAAAGTTTTTTAGGTTTTTAGGTTTTTCTCCAATTGAAGTTTTTTCAAGTGGTTCCCTAGGGATCGCGATGGGCCCTTCTGGTGCCTAGTGCTGTGTGCAAATTGCATACCCCTTTTTAACCTAACCTAACCTATGGCAGAAGTAGAGATAATAATGTATGTCTCTTAATGATTTTTCAATATATAGGTACTGATAAACACTTGCAGCATAGGTAGAACACAAACTCAGATTACGACAGGGACATCCAACGGTTAAAATATTGGTATTTCAAATGTTCAACTGTGTGCTTACGCCAGTGGCTGTATCTGTCATAACTGCAGCTTTGTCTGATGTCTAATGCTAAAAGATCTAGCGTTTCTAAAATTGTTTCGGCTGTTTATCAGCTAACTCAAATAAGCCAAAAAACTTATCCTTTACAGAATTTACTGCAGAGTCAAAGTTCCTAACTGTTAGAACGAACATTTTTGATTCAATTAAATCTTTTGAAATGGTTTCCAAGGCAAAAGGCCCCAAAATCATGTTGATGGTTAATATTCCATTTTTTCCCTCATATTTCACACGATTCACCCTAATTATATATTTTAGGAAACTGTTTATCTGACCAGGAAGGACATTTATTTGAGTTAAATGCCGGTTATGTGTAACGCAGTACATAAATGATTGATTTTAATACTCGTATATACAAAAATGTGTCAAGTAGTTACCGAATTATTGCCTGTTATGCTTCAAAAGAGTGAACACGTAATTTAACTGGCACGAGTACGATAACTAGGGCACCAAAAATTGATAATGGTTTTTTGTAGAAGGGTTGTTGTAAAGTGTACCACTTGATGCATACCAAGCACTTTACGACCTCTTTACTATTTCTTCCTTGTATGTAAGATGTTTAACCCTACGATCGATGTTGCAACTTTTTAACAATATATTGATTGCCCCAAATAAACATCCTCCCAAATTGCTATTTCAGCTTGTCACTTCCAGCGTCAATGCCCAACACTTCCGACATGAATAAACAATGCTATTTATGGTGATTCACTAATTCTCTTGCACAACTAAGTGCTCAAGTCAAGAAACTCATAATGCTGATGTCGCTCTTATGAATCGATCGTATGCGCGACAAAGTAACACGAGCCACTTGACTTGCGAGGGAATTCCCTTCCGTATTCTTTATTCTTTTTACATGCTTGTTGACGCCCCAACATGGGTAATCGCCCTTAAGGCCAACGGTATGCATTTCTTTTCAATCTCATTGTTCATTTATTCAAATTGCAGTCGCCCCAGTTTACCCACCCTCTGTGAGTAAGTTGTGCCGACGCAGCACATTCCAATCCATTGGTACGATCACTGCCAATCATCCACCGGCGACACTCAATCTCCGCAGTGCTAATTAAATTTACTTAACATAACACGCGCTTATCGTCTGTCATTGATACCCATCCGTGGGACGGTATCATTCGCAACGATGACCTCGTTTTATTCTGTGAAATAGCCCGACCGATCGGTGTCGGCGCATAATTCTCAGAATGATTCCGTGGCGCATAATTGTAATCATATCTTTTGTCTGTGTGGCTGGCTTCGTGGTGCACATTGTGTGCAAGCTACACACAGCATACCGATTGCTCAGCAATTTTCGTGTTTGGGATTGGCTGGACTAACTGGGCGATGAACTTGGTGGCAGTGGTCGTCACATTGTATTTTGTAGTAATCTTTTAACCCGAACGAGCGGTAGTCGATTTAAGACAATTTGTATTAAACGGTGAAACCTATTGGATAAGAATTCAACATTTGTATGAAACGGTGAAACCTACTGGATAAGAATTCAACATTTGTATTTAACGGTGAAATCTGTATTAAAATTAATAATAAGCGATAATAAACTATTTAATAATAAATTGAACTTTGCCTATCGGAGTATAATTTCCCGAACAATGCTCGTTCGTTCGTTCGTCGAACCCTTGAATGCTTCGAACGAGGTTTTGATTACTATCCCCAGGGAATGATACGACATTCAGTTCTCATACTCCACACAGTGCGGTCTTGTACTCAGTTTTCCATCTGCCGAGCAGCGCGGTCCTTTCTATATGTTTCCATAAATTTTCAAATCTGTTCTATAATCATAAATTGAAATTATATTATTTATGTCAATAGTTTTTGAAAAATTCGCATGCAAACTCAAAATTTTGATAAAAAAAATTTAAAAAAAAGGTTTAGACCAATTTTTTTTCAAAATTGTAAAATAAATCGGCTTTTTGTGGTCAATGTTAATATCAATTCTGAATCGAACACAAAAAACAGAATGGTTTTATGTCTTCTAGTTTTTGAGAAAATTGAAAATTACTAAAACTACGTTTTTATTTTTTAGATTTTTAATTGTTTTTGACCCGTTTAAAAAAATTAAAGCAGAGTCAATGAAAATGTACCCCAGAGGATTAAAAGCTGCATACGCAACAAATTGCAATTCTTTGGAAAGCGACAGAATGGTTAAAAGCAACCATTCTGCAAATACCTCCAATCAAAATAGCTGAAGCGATAAGAACAAAGCAAGTTTTTCGCAGACTATCCATAAAACATAAAATTTAAACTACCAGATGAAAATGGAAATAGACAACCCAGGCTAATAGAACCGTTGAGACACCTCGACCGCTGATTAGTTTGAACTGACTTAAAATTTCATGACTGATTTTTAAATTCAGCTAGAGAGTTAGGTGAAAAATGAACAATCGTACTGTAGTGGCATCTTAGGTAGTTGGATCTTTCAGTTCTATCTAGGCAATTATAGGCTAGGCAAAAGACACATTAAGGGTAGGTGTCCCTTGCAAAAAAGGCTTGTTGAATTGTGAAAAAGGTCGTAGCGTCCACAATTTTAGGAATATTTTAACAAACCAAACGGCTTTTGATTAAGAAAATATTAGGTCATTTTTTTATTAGCTTTAATTTTTTTTAGAGAAAAATCTTGGCTCTAAAAAATGTAAGAAAACATAAAAAATCATGAAATTTCTTTAGGCAATTTTTTCAAATGATGGGGCATATTCTAAATATTCCTTTTTTATTTTTTTTATATTTTTCTTTACAAGAAAAAATGATTCTACAATTAGTGAGGATCCCCTTTTTTCGAAATTTTTATTCTTTGTTTCGAAAAAAAAATATTGAAAACACCCAAATTTAGGCAGATTTTGAAGGTGACACGAATGCTTCATGTGGCAGAACTTCTAAGCTTGAAGGGGTAACGGGATCAAATTAATTGTTTTTCAAAGCCAATATTTGTGTGCAACTAGCTGCTATTTTTTTAAATTTTAAAATTGCTTCATTTTGAATTTGTAGAGCTAAAATTAAAAAAAAAACATTGTTTTACCCTTTTTTTGTTTATTTTCTTTGGGGCTCTCAGGGTTTAATCTTTAAATTTTTTAAATTATTTTATAATGAACGGAAATGCGTAATTACAACCAGTATGGATCCGATTTTTTTTATTTTTTTTATATTAACATATTTAAAAATGCACTTTAAGAAACCAAAAAATAGCCAACATATACAATGCTATTATGAGGGAATGGGATCCACGGCGATTTAAATATTTTTTTTTATTTTTTTTTTCGTATTTTCTTAATAAGTTTGCATTTAAATTACAAGATTTTAATTTGCGGTGTCTTAGATATTAATTTTTGAAAAAGTGTCTATTCCTCGATTTTCCACCAAAAAAATTCGTTGAACACGCACACAAAGAACATGTAGTTCCAAGAAATTCCGTCACTCTCTTTGCTTGCAGATTGCGCACTTGACTCTTGGTATGTATGGTATTATAGATACATAGATCGCCGAAGAAAATCTTATCGACCTTGTATGGAGATGTACTCGTAGATTGTCTATGGATCTATGTCTTATTTTTGTGGACTAGTTATTTGGTGAAATGGTTACTGCATCCAATTTCGGGAAGATATGCAAAGTAAGAAGTGCAACCAGCTACCACAACATAATCAAAACATGTCTGTACAGTTCATTTTCTTCTTCTAAATTGTTATAGGGTCTACAAAATGAGAAAAAAGCCATCATGAAACTGGAAGAAATGGCCACCCTTACAGTTACAAAATGTGGGCTTTTTATAGATAAAGAATATAATTTCCTCGGCGCCACCCCTGATGGATTGGTAGGCGAAAACGCAATTTGTGAAGTTAAATGTCCATCATCTGTAAAAGATAAAAAAATAGACGAAGCTGTTAGCCTAAAGAAATTACCATATCTGGAAAAACAAGGAAATACATGGGGACTTAAGAAAACCCACAACTATTTTTACCAAGTGCAAGGACAGCTGCATATAACTGGTCGACAAATATGCTATTTTGGTGTTTGGACTTCCTGCGATTTTATATATATCGAAATTGAGAAAGACGATATATTTTGGGAGACAAAAATGAAAGAAAAACTTATTTCGTTTTACCAACAACATCTGCTTTTGGAGCTGTGCGACCCTAGAATCCGAAGAAAAATGCGGGTATGGAATACGTAAGACAATCTGAAGTTTTGGTATTTTGTTTAAAAAAAAATACAGTTTAAGATACTCGTACAAAAGAAGATAATAAGAGAGGGTGAGAAACCATATACAAGAAAATACAAAAACAGATACCTACATATCTACATACATGAGATAAAATGAGAAAAAATACGATTTATGGATGCCGCAGATTTATGAATGAAGCAGTATACCTACATAGGTAAAGAAATTTTCACTTAAATTTTTTTTTTAATTAATGTTGTTTGTTTTTTAACTCCGCCCGGTTAATAAACAAACTGGCCGGTCCCCAGCCCGGATAAAGGAGGAGGGTTTGTGGCAAGGCATCTATTTGATATACCTAGTCCACAGTAAAAAAACAAGGAACTTAGTAGGATACAAGTATAAAGGTCAAATACGGATACAACAATAGAAATATGCAGGTCGACAAAATTATCCTGGAATATAAGTAGTATTGTGTCAAAAGCTGTTTGACTTTGAGGTACACATGAACGCAGGTATAATGTGCATAAGACCGTAGTCAAAGACGTAAATCAAAGACTAAATGAAAATTTGAGAAAAAAAAATCGCGAATTGAACGAAAATTATTTCGATATTCGCCAAGTCCCAAGTAACACTTGCCAAAGAAATTTTGTCAAATAGATAGGCATCCATCAGGCACCTACCTACCTACCTATACCTATTTGCTTTGTCACTTATTAAAAAAATGTATCCTATCTCCATAGATTTGGAATGAAGTTTTCCGGATCATCTTCCACACGAGATTTTCTTTCCCAAGAACTCCACACCATCCTACACGAACATATTTAACGCCCAACACCCAACTCTATGCCATAATGATGATCATATCAACTTGACGGAATTTATCTGCCGAGGATCGCGATTTAGAAGAAAACTCGACACAGAAAATAAAACAACAAAACTATCAGCACGTGACCGACAGCCGATAACCGGTTTTTTTTCTACATACAGTAGAGTAGGTATAATACCTAGGTAGAAATAATATGCGATAGTTTCTTTGTGTATTGTAAGTGTATTCACTTCACACACTCTCGCGCGGGCACGGCCGCACGCCGCCGCCGTGGGTACGATGATACGAGACGACAGAAATAAAACCAAGAGCACATTATGAAGAGAGCGCATGGATTAGTTTTTAAGATGTTGACGTCAGATTCAGGTTTAAAGAGAATTGAATTTGGTTACCAATACATGCAAGTGCATTTACTTCAACTCTGAGTTCGGTTTTGAGGGACACCTACCCTTAAATGCAATCAATTTGTTTTCGGCTGACAAAGTCGGCGAGGGATTTTTGGAGACGGTTCCTTCCGTATAGTATGATAACGCCGACGGATCCCCCAAAACAATGGATGCAACAGATTCTATGGGCTGGGCCCTTCAATGTGTAATGCCAGAAGGTACAATAGTTTCCTCTTATTTTCCAATGATTTCTCTTATTTTCCAATGTTTCGATCAATGTTTGTGCCTCTCTCAATTTTGTTATACGTAAACTTCAATTCTAGATTGTGTGAACTTTTTGAGTGTGTGCATATGTCGACGGACAGAAAAGTAGAAAGTAAACCTAATTTATCCGTGGACGCTAACGTATCCGTTGGTTATGGGCCACCTTTACAGATAATTCGTGTATTTTATAGGTTGGGCCCAAGTACCAACCTTATAATAAGCACAAATAAAAAACAGAATTTACATTTTCATTGTTGAAACCAAACAAAAACTCGGGATATTATTTATTAATTTAAAATTTGTTTCCACTTTGGGCTTCATTTACACAACTCAAATACAGAACAGTCAAAGATCATCAACATATGATCATATAACTAACAGAAAAAAATTTTCACAAGTAATTGCGTGTTATTGGTATAGAACGCAGGCAAACCTGCCACTTTACCACGATCAATACTATTCTACACCGCAGTTCTTAAATAAGCTTAAGCCACTTATTCATCCCAATCATAGAATCCGACGGATTTCATCCGATCCGTATCCGCATACTTGCCCTATCATAGACACCGGCGGATGAACTGCAGTACCGGTCCGCTAAACTTGATTATCGAAAAATTCGAAATCAGCTGGTCTGCTGTCAAATGGAAATATTTTCAAAAAAATATTGTTGGGTTTTTCAATAAATTTTAAAGACGAAATGGATACTGCTGGGTTTTATTTAAATTTGGAAAGTGAAAATGAAACTGATAGCAGACACATTCGCAGGAGCATAGAAATGCGAGTAGAGGATATATTGCAGTTACCCGATACTCAACCAACGACCATACCACGTCGAGTTAATCGGTTCGGAGACTCGGGTTCGATTCTCGGCCAGTCTTCAATTTTTTAATTTTTTTTTTTTTTCGGAAATATAGTGATAGACACAAAAATAAAAAAAAAAAAAAAGTGCCGCATTATCAGGCGATGGACCCCGGAAAATCGGTGGTCCCGCTTACGGGTGTGGGTGTGCCGTTGCGACGTGTGGTGCGAACACGTGAGCCGGCAAAAAAATCAGCAGCAACAACAGCAGCAACAACAGCAGTAACAGCAGTAACGAAAGCAGAAACAGCAGTCACAAAAACAGCGGCAGCTTGTATGCCAAGGGCAGCTTTAAATGCCATGACACCAAGCCCAACAGCGTGTTCCGCGTTGCCCAGGCGGGAATCTTTGCAGGCAACACCAGCAACAAAAACAGCAACAACAACAACAGCAACAACAACAACGCCAACAATAAAAGCTCTCGCTACAACGCCAGAAGAAACTGTAAGCGAGGAGTATAGGACGGTGGAAAAACGGCGACGGAAGTTGAATCCGAAGCCGAACCTTTCAGTCAAAAGAAGGTTAAACTTGGCAGGCCATAGTGTGGAATCATCGGTGGCTGTATCCGATGATGACGGAGCACATTCCAGCTCTTATGAGTATGACGGAGGAGAGGGCCGGTACGTCGGAGAGGGAAACTCCTTCTAGGACTTACCGGTCGATGACGAGGAAGTCGTTCAAATGGACCAAGAAAAAGAGGATGATGAGGAGGCGCAGCTGGACAAGCTCATAAAAGAGCTGCTGGAGAAGCGCGACCAGTTGCGCAGAAAGAAGCTGCAGCAACAGCAACAACAAGCTGTGCTCAAGCACCAAGTTCAGCAACAACTGCAGGTGAAGCAGCAACAACGGCAACAACAACCACAACACCAACAACAACAACAACAACAACAACAACAACAACAACAACAACAACAACAACAACAACAACAACAACAACAACAACAACAACAACAACAACAACAACAACAACAATCGAAACAGCCACGGGAGAACAAAGTACCACCCATCAACGTGAGTAATTTCGATATTGTAGATACGAGTAGCATTAGAATCTGTAAATTGATAACGAAAAATTTCCATGTGAAAAGGCTTTCTGCCAACAACAACAACAACAACAACAACAACACCAACAACACCAACAACACCAAGAACACCAAGAAGAACAACAACAACAACAACAACAACAACAACAACAACAACAACAACAACAACAACAACAACAACAACAACAACAACAACAACAACAACAACAACAACAACAACAACAACAACAACAACAACAACAACAACAACAACAACAACAACAACAACAACAGCAATCAAAGCATCAGATAGAGGCGCAGCAACAGCATCAGCAGCAATCGAAACAGCCACGGAAGAACAAAGTACCACCCATCAACGTGAGTAATTTCGATATTGTAGATACGAGTAGCATTAGAATCTGTAAATTGATAACGAAAAATTTCCATGTGAAAAGGCTTTCTGCCAACAAACACATAATTATATGTGAGAAAATTGAGGAGTACCATAGGGTGCGCGCCGCCTTGGGAGAGGTAAAAACCGAGTACTTCACGTACACCCCAAGGGATCAAAAACTTAAAAGCGTTGTGTTGAAAGGTATCGATCCCTCAATTAAAACGGAGGAGCTAGAAAAAGAGCTCAAACATTTTGAAAGCGACGACCTCCAGTTCGTGGGGTTCAAGCCGTTTTCCTCTGCTGTGGCAAGGGGTGGTAACCGTTACTTACCATTCTTCCTGGTTCAGCTTACTCCCGACAGCAAAATTGACAGGCTGCGAAATATCCGCTTCCTGTACTATCATGCTGTAAGATGGGAGAAAATAAAACGGTCAGATCGCATACTTCAATGTATGCGCTGCCAAAGGTTCGGGCACGCCGCAGCTAACTGCAACATGCAGTTTAGATGTGTCAAGTGCGATAGGGAGCACATACATGGTGAATGCTCTCTAGGTAAGGAGAGAGTCGAAGACCGGAGTGTACTCTCCTGTGTGCTCTGCAGGAACTCTGGGCATCCCGCCAACTTCAGGGGTTGTCCAAAGTACCAGGAGTTGAAAAAAAGAGTCCAGGCCCGCAAACAGCAGTCTGAAGATGATAGGCGTCAGAGGAGTCGCTCGTTCGCAAATTTTGTGGCACCCAACGTGTCCTTTGCCCAAATGGCAGCTGGACCGGGTCAAGCCCACATGACATCAAACCAACCAAAGGTAGCTCAAAAGGCACCAGAGGTGGATCTGGACTTAAAATCGATCCTTCTGTCTCTGCACGGAAAGATCTATAAGTTCCAGAAACAATTAAATGAACAAGCGGCCCGAATTGACTTTATCTATTCGGAGCTGTTTGTGGGGTCTGGTGTGCCATAAATCTAATGGCTGCGCTGGATGAGGGAAACTTAAAGATCCTTGCTGTGAATGTTAATTCACTAGTCAGGATCGAGAAAACAACGTCACTTGCCAATTTGTTGAAAACCGAAAACACGGATGTGCTTTTGGTTAGCGAAACTAAGCTAAATCAGAAGCACAAATTGGGATACAAAGACTATCATGTAATAAGAAGAGACCGGCCTCACTCCACTCAAGGAGGTGGGGTTGGAATCTTAATTCGAAAAGGCCTGCGCCATAGGGTTATATATAGCGGGGACGTGCGTAGGTTCCAGTTGTTGGAGGCATGCATCATATGCATTCCTCTCCATAGCCGGAGGAGAATGTATGTGGTGTCGCTTTACGCACCTGCTGCACCTCCACCAAACCAATTTATGACAGAGCTCGAGACACTTTTTCGTGGTCTGCAGCTGAACTCGGAGGAGAATTATTACTTCTTGGCCGGAGATATTAATGCCAAACATGCGGCATGCGGAAATGTTACTGCAAATCCCATGGGCAACCAGTTTCACGACTGGTGGCGCCTCAATATGATTGAGTACAACCTCGAGTTGTACGCGACGGATATCCCTTCTTTCCCAAGAAGCGGTACTTTCCTGGACTTGGTCTTAATGGACGCAAGACTTCAACTGACGAACATAGATCAAAACACGCGGAACTGTTTGCGTGCGTTTGAGTACGATAGTGATCACTACGGACTCGCTGCCGCAATACGGATCCCGAACGAGCAAACGCTGCTGGAGGAGTACGAAGCAGTGTGTTCATTCGATTATCGGAGGGCACAATGGTCGCACTTCTCCAGATTTTTAAAGCGAGATATACGTTCGAGTGGGATCGACCCACCGACAAACAGTAACATGACAAATGATGACATTGATCGGCATTTATTGCAAATGAACGACGCCATCAAACGAACTATGGAACGAACTATTCCTCGAGTAGGACGTTCCAACGACGACCAGACAGAAAAGTACAGAAACCCTACAAACGACGCACTATACCGACAGAAAAGTAGACTGCTCTCGAGGCTTAAACGGCTGTACAGGCAATTTACTGATCGCGACGACCCGGAGGTAAGGATGCTGAAGTCAGAGATCCGAATCCTGAAACAGCTGATAAAAGAAAATTACAGAAAATCTGTAAGTCTGTATTGGGGAAATAAAATTCGGGCTATTAAAACCTGTAGTCCGAATATGTTCCCACAGTTGTTCAGGAGGAAAGATCACAATGATATTCCTTGTGTTCGAATCTCCCAGACAGCAGAGAACAGACAGACAGTACTGACTGCTGGAATAAGTCCAGAAAGTGTCGCTTCAAACGACGATTTTTTCGTGGTCGAGGACCCACAGGAGAAAGTGGATTTGCTGGGCGCTTGTTTCGAGGCCGTGTATACGGTGAACAATCCTGTTCGCTGTAACCACGACATTGAGAATAGGGCTCTAGTGAGTCACTTCTATCTGCGCACCGAACTTGAGAATTGGCGATCTGAGAATAACGGATTCACCGTGTTCGCTGATGAAAACCATGCTAATGCAGTTGTCGCCAATGGCCGAGATGCATCGCACTTGTTCGTGTCGAAGGATGATCTTCTGTGCATCTTCGAGTCACTAAAGAATAAAAAGTCGGCGGGGATGGATGGTGTCCCAAACGTCGTATTGAGACACCTGCCTTTGGAGGCTGTAGATATTTTCACCACGCTGTTTAACAATGCGCTGAATAATGCACATTATCCGGCGCATTGGAAGGTAGCTGTGGTACACCCTATCCCGAAAAAATTTAAAGATAGGACGAACCCTGCCAATCTCCGGTCAATTAGCTTGCTTCCGAATATTAGCAAGATCTTTGAAAAGGTTGTCAATAGAGCCCTGTTAAAGTGGGTCGAGGACAATAACATAATCCCGGACATCCAGTTTGGTTTCAGGGCGAGGCATGACACTATTCATGCCGCGTCGAAACTGGTTTCCGACATTCAGTGGAATAAATGCAAGAACCAATGCACGGGTGCTTGTCTATTCGATTTTGAGAAGGCTTTCGACACCGTATGGTTAGAGGGACTTTTCTACAAGTTGACCAGGCGGGGGATGCACAAACCTTTGCTATATGTAATTTATAATATGCTTATGGGAAAGAAGTTCGTTGTCAAATGTGGCAACGTGACTTCGAGCAGAGTCTTTGAAATTAAAAACGGTTTACAGCAGGGGGCGGTCAATTCTCCGATCCTGTTTAACATTTACACGAGTGATCTGGTGGGTTCACTCAGACATGCTATAGCGTATGCCGACGATTTGGTGGCATACAGATCAGGTCCTAAAATCGAGGTCATTAATATCCTTTTGCAGCGTGACTTCGATCAAATTAAGCGATATTGCGACGACTGGAAGTTGAAAATCAACTTTCAGAAGACGGAAACAATCTTGTTCAGAACTCCATTGGCTGGGGCCTCTAGGGATACCAGAAAAAAAACTGGAAGAAATTGGCCATTATTGGACAAAATGGGCAGCCATTGGCGGTGATAAGCGTAGTTAGATATCTGGGTATCTGGCTTGACCAGTATCTGTATTTCGATAGACATATAGTTGCTTGTCTTGCTGGGGCCAAGAAGGCTTATGCTCTGACAAGGAGACTGTTTCATAGCAGTCAACTTGACTCTAGAGTGAAGGTCATTTGCTACGTGGCCCTTATAAGGCCGATCATCGCTTATGGTTGTCCATTGTGGTTTTATATAGCGCCTAGTTATATGGAAAAGATTCGGGTTTTAGAGAGACAATGTCTTAGGGCCTGTCTCCGGTTGTTCCGAACGCCCGAATCCAACTATATAAAATACTATCCCAACAAGGTCCTATACGATGGGGCTCAGTTGAATAGGATTGACAATTTCCTCATTAAGGTCACTCGAAGGCACGTTACAAGGGCGATGGCCAGCGACAATAGTCTGATATTTGGGGCTTACTACCACATTGAAATGTACATAGAGAGTACGCTCCGGTCTGGCTTTATCCCGCCAGAGGCATTTATCCATATTGATTCAAAAGGGCTGGTACAGACGAGGGATGGTATCCCGGTCTTATACCATCGCTACCACAGCGCGAGAGATAAGCGGCTCCTCCATGACGGGGACGTCGCCAATGCTCATGAGCTCCTCCGTTTTAGTACCGCAATATCGGAGAGGGATAGATTCGACACGGAAAAGCAATTCGCCGAATTTTGGTGGCTTGTTGAGGGGGGAGGGGTCAACATGCCCTCCCAGGACGGTGCGTTACTCTAGGTAACATCCTCTTAGCTTATAAGTAAGATTAAGTCAGCTAGGGCGTTTTTGGGAGAGGCCAGGCTCGCCAACGTGTGGTGGTGCTTCCGGGAGTTGACTGACGCTGTAAGGCTTCAGTCGGCTCACGGCGGCGCGTGTGCACGTTGACGACTGCCAGGCGCTCGGAAAGCAATTGGGATTTTGACCACTTGTTGCGCAAGGCAACGAGTGCTCAGAATCCTAATTATAGTTAGAATATGCTAAGTAGTTTAAGTAAGTAGAGTAGGTACTACCTACTAGGTAGTTTGTAATTTGTTTTTTTTTATATAAAAATATTAAATTTGATAAAGATTCCGAGTTTTCTTAACAATGTTCTCGATGAAAACATAATTATGTAAGATTAGTTCGTAAAATAGTTTTTAGGCCGAAAGGCAATAATTATAAGATAGAGTTAAGTTTAGGGCGTCCGCATAAGGATCAATAATCTAGAATAAGTATCCTGTTAATTATACCCTATTCTAAGGATATATTAATTTTGACGCATAGTTTGTAACATACCTTAATATTGCCCGTAGACCCCTAAAAGTTACTATATTTATGATCAGCATCAATAGTAATGTCGATCTAGCCATGTCCGTCCGTCCGTCCGTTCGTCCGTCCGTCCGTCCGTCCGTCCGTCCGTCCGTCTGTAGCCAAAAATTAGGCCTTTAAACTGGACCTAGAGAGCTGAAATTTTAACCATATACTCTCTAGGGTCCCGAAATAATCAAGTTTACGAATTTTTGAAATCCGCCCACAGACACGCCCACAAAATCAAAAAAACCAAATTTTGGAAAAAATCGAATTTTGAGCTAGAAAGCTGAAATTTGTTATATATGATCTATGACTCCTAAAACTGCTCGGGATAAAAAATTTTCAAAATCCGCGCACTGACACGCCCACAAATAAATAAAATATTTTTTTTATACCCTATTCTAAGTATATATAGGTATATTAATTTTTGAAAATCCAAAGTTTCAGCTAGGGAGCTGAAATTTATAGTATATACTCTCTATGGGCCCTTTATGCTCATGTGTAAATATTTTCAAAATCCGCCCACTGACACGCCCACAATTAATTTTTTTTTTTTTTAAAGTTCAAAGTTTGAGCTAGGGAGCTGAAATTTATAATATATACTCTCTAGGGGCCCTTTATTCTCATGTGTTAATTTGTTTTAAATCTGCCTACTGACATGCCCATAATTAAATATAACAATTTTATTGAAACACCCAAGTTTGAGCTAGGGGGCGTTTTTTTTGATAAAATCTTTTAAATGTTATATAACAAAATATGTAGAGCGTTCTTAACAATTCAACCATACTTAGACTTTTGTCACGCCCACTTATGAGGGATAGGAATAAGAATAGGGTATCCGTTCGCCCAAGCGGACTGTAGCCCGTCCCTATGTTTTTAAGTTAGATTTAATCATTTTTGTCTAGTATTTAAGTTGATATAAGGTAATAATTAATTATAATGAATTTAAAAGTAAAGTAATCGGTTCTCGTCAGATCACCGTAATTAAACGACGTTGGGCGCGGTTAGTCCGTAGATGGGGGACCGTTTGAGAACAACCGCGAGTCGTTGGCCAGTCCCATCTACAGAGTTGAGGTAGATAATATACGTGGTATCACAATGGACTTAAATTGGTCTAAGTGTGTCGGCTTCTGCCGACAGCCACATAAACCTAACCTGCCCGATACTCAGTACGTAAATTGAAAATAAAGAATTTCTGTCCCATCATTACGTCACAATTTATTTTTAGATTTATTAAAAACTTCAGGCTCAATAAATCTGCATTCCAGTATGTTTTAAGTGACTTAGAAGCAAACTTCCACAACTGGTTAGATCCTCATCACTTACACCTAAATGTAAGTTAGCGGCGTTTTTAAGGTTTCTGGCAGAAGGAGGTTACCAAACTGATACTGGACAAGACTTTAATATTGGAATGGCACAATCAACAGTATCAACAACGATATCGGAAATCTTAAACAATTTAGAGGAGTGTTTATGTCCCAAATGGATAAGCCTGAAAATGTCAAAGGAGGAAAAAATGGAAGACTAAATGTATTTTTACGAGGAATTCCAGGGATCGTAATGTGCGTTGATGGTAGGCACATACAAATTTCAAAACCCCCTGGCGAAAATACACACCTCTTTTACAATCGGAATGTTTCTACAGCTTAAATACAATAAGAAATTCTACGAATTAACACAATGGAGTTGAAAACATAAACAAGTGTATGAGCTGCGGATGGTCTGCGTTTACAATGATACCTATGTTCGAAAACGTCCTTACCGACATCCGATCACTTACATTACGGCGTTTTCAATGATAGCAAAGCATACAAATTGATGTGCTACTCACTCCGCAGCCAATCCGCCGGATTCTATGATTGGGGTGATTGTCTGTTGTTTTTTTTTATCAATGAAATGATCGGTCTTCCACAATGTCTACTTATGCTGTTATTGCTACAGTAAGAGATTTCCCACGTTTAAGAAAAAGAGCACAAGTCAACTTAAGGGCCAACTAAAATAAACTTAAGAAAGAAACCGAACGATAAGCTACCAGAAGCATCGCCACAACGAAAAGTGCCCACAATTGCTTCTGCCCAACTATAAAAGTCAGAGCGGTGCGTACGCCGGCGTCCACAACAAAGCGAATACAAAGAATTTGTATTGTGTGCCGATGTTTAGTTCTCACTCGCCAGAGTTGCACGTTAGCTATCTAATTTGTTATCTAGCTAACGCCATAACTAAGTAACTAACGTAGTTAAAATAGCTGCGATAAAAATGCAATCGATTTGGTGGTTAGCTATCATAATGACAACTAATATTAGCTATTAGCTATTAGTTGCAGGTTGTGTAACTAAGCTCGTTAGGTTGCTAACGTTGGTTAGCTTTTTAGCTGTAGCTTTTTAGCTGACTAGGTAATAACTAATAACTAAATCAACATTTATTGTTTTGCTATAATGGCGATAATTTATTGGGTTTTATTATTCATATTGCGTTTAAAATAAAAATTTATTGAATCCCCCTTTTATTTTACATCATGTTATTTTACAAAGAGGTCCTTGGAGCCACAATAGAGGTCCTTTAAGCCCGAAAAAGGATATTTTTCCAAAATGTCTTTAGAAGCGGCACGGTATACATGAGTTCAATGTTATTTGAATAAGGGGTCCTAGAAACAACAAACATTTTGGAAAAATATCCTTTTTTCGACTTTTAAGGACCTTTTTGTTGTTCCAAAGACCTCTTAGTCAAATAACATTGAACGCAGATATACCGTGCGGATTCTAATGACATTTTGGAAAAATATCCTGTTTTCGACTATTAAGGAATGTTTTTTGGTGTTGCAAGGACCTCTTAGGCAAATAACATTGAACATAATATACTGAGCGGTTTCCTTTTTTTGAAAAAAATGTTTTTTTTCGGGCTTAAGGACCTTATTTGGTGCTCCAAGGACCACTTGGTAAATAACCTTATGACAACTAAAAGTGACATTCTTAAATCGGGCGTCAGTTACCGTAGTACAAATCGATATTTTTCCTCTTATCTTGAACTGATGTACATAGAACAAAACTCAATTATTCAAAACAAATCTACTTCCACACAATTTCCCGGTGTTTCGTAAGGACATGATAATCTCTAAAATTGAACATAATGTAATTAAAACTGTAGAATGTATAACGAAATAAAAGAATTGCTCCTGTGCCTTTTTTCGTTAAATTGTTGGAAAAAAATTATTTGTTATGTTTATTCGATAGCTAAAAAGCTAAAACTAAAGCTAATTATTGTTAGTTACACTCTGGCAACCAATTTTTCACAACTAAACACGCTTAGTAGCACTTCACAACTAATAACTAATTTTGTTCCAAAATTTGTGGCAACTACAACTAAAATTATGGTTTAGCTACGAGTATGTACGTTCAAAGAAACTACAGCTAACAGCTAACGAAAACAGCGATCCCATTCCCACTTTACGTCTTTAAGTTTGACAACCAGTTTTTTGAACGGTAAAACACAGGTAGTTGCTTTCGTTCACAGACTTTTATTATGGGTTGCTAAAGGAATTGATAGATCGGAGTGGAACGGTTCGTTCAATAATGAAATTAGCGTCGTTTTGTTCGTCTTGTTTCTTAGGCTATTTTTGTAGGCGTTGAAGATACCATAACGAAAAAAAATTGGAATATGAAATGAACAAAGGAAATGATAACATTAACTCAATTTCGAAAAAAGTCGACTTATGCTGTTATGACTTTTCGGCACAGAAATTCCCTGTTAGCCTCTTTCTCGTCAATGCATTAGAAAAACTCGCAACTGCAAAATAAAAACATAGGGAACGGGCTACAGTCCGCTTGGGCGAACAGTTGGATACCCTATTCTTATTCCTATCCCTCATAAGTGGGCGTGACAAAAGTCTAAGTATGTTTGAATTGTTAAGAACGTTCTACATATTTTGTTATATAACATTTAAAGGATTTTATCAAAAAAAAAAAAACGCTCCCTAGCTCAAACTTGGGTGTTTCAATAAAATTGTTTTATTTAATTGTGGGCGTGTAGGCGGATTTAAAAAAAATTAACGCATGAGCATAAAGGGCCCCTAGAGAGTATATATTATAAATTTCAGCTCAAACTTTGAATTTTCAAAAAAATTGTTTTATTTATTTGTGGGCGTGTCAGTTGGCGGATTTTGAAAATTTTTTATCCCGAGCAGTTTTACGAGTCATAGATCATATACAAAAAATTTCAGCTTTCTAGCTCAAAATTCGATTTTTTCCAAAATTTTGTTTTTTTTTGAGTTTGTGAGCGTGTCTGTGGGCGGATTTCAAAAATTCGTAAACTTGATTATTTCGGGACCCTAGAGAGTATATGGTTAAAATTTCAGCTCTTTAGGTCCAGTTTAAAGGCCTTATTTTTGCCGACAGACGGACGGACGGACATGGCTAGATCGACATTACTTTTGATGCTGATCATAAATATAGTAACTTTTAGGGGTCTACGGGCAATATTAAGGTACTCGTATGTTACAAACTATGCGTCAAAATTAATATACCCTTCGAATAGGGTATAACAATAAATCTTTAAAGTTTTGCCCTAAAGTCAACTTTACGACACTTTATCTCGACGATATAGGTACGAGTTTTGTGTGCCTCACGGACGGCGAGATTTGCTTTCCCCTGTATTCACCTTGTATCACTGCCATCTCATTGAACTTATGCATAACAAGTTTTTATTGCTTGCCTTGCACTGCAAGAGTGCATCCTTTACTCCTTGATGATAAATCTCTAGCAAACAATGGCGAGTTAGAAGTATGTTCTATATTGTGTCCATGTGCATGAAATATTTCGCCCGATGAGAGGTAAGAAATTTATGATTGCACTTGGCATCTGCGAGAGAAATCAAAGCTGATGGTATTTTAATACATACTACCATTTCTTGTTATCCTTGCATTTTTTAATTGCGATTTCACTCTCGCTGTATACTCATTAAATTGGTACGGTTCCATTGCAAAGATCAAGGGCGCGATGTCGACAATGACAAGGTACATACTTTTTTTTATGAAACTAGAATGCAGATTAATGGTGAATTTTTGCATAAAGGGAACGAGTACCTTATCTACGTGCCAGCATTTCTGTTGTGCGTTATGTTTAAAGTTTCTTTGGAAAAAATTAATAACGGTCGGAACAAAACTTTTTAATGGAGGTAGGTATGACTGACTTGCTGTGAAAGTTGTTTTAATTAGCGAATAAAGAGTATTCTAGATTTGCCTATACAAAATAATTTCATAACAGCATTAAGATCTTCATGAAAAATATTCACTTTGCGTTTACTTGGTAACTTCATTCTCATTTTCCGAAAGTTAGATAGATAGATAGATAGATATATTTATTTGCTATAAGCTTTGCTTTTACAAATTGATTGACAATAATGTACATAATTTCACAAAATGGGTAATGATTTTTTTTTTTTTTTTTTTTCATATAAAATAGAGTTAATATAAGGCATAATATTTTACATAAAAGATTGGTAATTGGTTTCCAGAAACATTAACATTATATGTTCAGTACTTATTAAGAGACTTAATAAGAAACCTGGATCATTCATTGAGTATAAAAGCTCTTAGTTTAAGCGAGTTTATGACATATTTGTAAATTTTAGTTGCAATGTTTTTGTCTTCGACAGCCATTATGCTTTCTAGGTCAGTCAATCCATTAGAAAACAGGAAATGGTTTCTCACTGCATTAAAAATTGGGCATCTAAGGAGAAAGTGCTCAATAGTGTCATCTTCATGCATGTTACAAATCGTACAAATGTTGGTTGTATCGAAATTATGTCTGTCACCGTGCAGAATTATCCTATGGGCATACCTATTGGCTCACCTTATTTGCGCAATGACTTTATGGATGGACGGTTTAGAGGCCAAATTCAAATATGACGCCGGCTTATAGTGAGGCTCCTGTATATTTTCCAAGCAAGAAGCATAGTATAAGCAGGAAGTTGAGCCAGTTGCTTTCCTGAAATCTTGTTCTAATAATGTTCTCTTTTTATCCTCTAAAATGTTTTCGTAAGATCGCCTTACAACTGCTAAGTTTTGTTGATCCCATACATTAGTAAAATTATTCATTAGAAGTTCCTTAACTTGTGATGCCCAATTTGATCGCTGAGTGGTAAGATGGATTCTTAAAACTTCAGTATAACACTTCTTTATCAGGCGGTCATCGGGGACATTTAACAGCTTCATCCAGAAATTCAAGGTTCTTTTCGCTATTTCATATGTTAATGGGATAGTTCCAGTCTCTACACGAACTACGTTGCTTTGCGTGTTGTTGGCTAGTCCAAATAGTTTTTTCAAAACCGCAATTTGAATTACTTCAATTTTATCTCCAGCTTCCAGTCCCCATATTTCAACACAGTGAAGTGCGGTCGATTTAATAGTTGATTCAAATACTTTTATTCGCCCATCCCAGTTCTCCATGTAAAAACTCTTCAGAGTTTTATCAGCCATCGCTGTTGCTGTTCTTGCTTTACTTTTGAAGATATTAATGGATTCACTCCAAGAACCAGTGCGATTCAAATTTACTCCTAGATAATCAAAATTATCAACAACTTCAATCCAATCTTCTTGGTATGAGAACCTTTCTGGACACGATGCGTTTTTCCTCTTGGCAAAATTCATAATTTTTGATTTATTCGCATTTAATGTCATATCCTTTTCTGCAAAGTATTTATCTAGTGCTCGTAGTGCTTTTTTCAGCTCTAGATCAGATTTAGCAAAAACAGCAATATCATCAGCGTATGCTGTCAAAATTACATTCACGCTCGTCGAAATGTCCATTCCTGTGAGACCTTCGCTCATAAGAAATTCTTCAAGGTCATTTACGTATAAATTAAAAAGCAGAGCACTTGATGGGTCACCCTGTAGAACGCCTCTTGTGATGTTTGTCTTTTCAGTTAGGCCATTTGTTGTTTTAATAGCAATCCTGGTTTTTGAGTAAATGTATTGAAATGCACGGATTATTTTCCCACTTACTCCAATAGATCTTAGGTGCATCCACATCTTTCCATGATTGATATTATCGAATGCTCCTTTTAGGTCAACAAAAACCACAAAGAAACTTCCTTTCGTTTTTGCTAGAGTAATATCGATAATTGAGCGTAGGATAAAGAGATTATCAACACAACCACGTCCTTTCCTGAATCCGTTTTGAAATTCGGGAATTAACTTTGCTTCTTCTGCCCACTCCTGAAGTCTGTTTGTTAAGATTTGGGTGTAAGCTTTCATTAGGACATTTTCAATAGCAATGGGGCGATAGTTTGCTGGTAAATACTTGTCTCCTTTTTTATATACCATCGTTATATCAGCTCTTAGTAGTTCTGTGGTGTTCGTTCCTTCATTATCAAAGAGACGCTGAAAGAGAGAGCGCAGATATTCAAGCCATAGGTTTGGTAGATGCTTTAGGAATTCGCTCGAGATCTTATCTGGGCCCGTTGCTTTATTATTCCGTAATTTTAGTATTACGGATATTAACTCCCCTATGCTTATGTCTCTGTCAAGGAAAGCATGATAGGTGTCATCGAAAAGACTATATTCAACTATATTACCACTATACATTTCTTGAAGATAATTGTCCCAAACTTCTTTTGAGATAGGGTTTTGTGCGAAATATTTCGGATGGACGCTTTTGACTGCTCTCCAGAAGTCCTTGCTATTTTTAGTGTTTTGGAGTTGCTGAGATATGTTCACGTTGTACTGTTTTTTGGCTGCATTTAATGTTGATGCGTATAGTTTCCTGCTGGAATGTATTCAGATCTTTTTTCGATGTTATTGGGGTCTTTACGATAAATTCTCATATTTTGTTTCATACCTCGCTTCAGTAATCTGCATTCATTACTAAACCATTTATTCCTTTGTGGCACTGGTGTAGAACTTAGCCTATAATATTTTATCATATTGCATTCTACTGCAGTATTTTTAATGTCTTCAATTATTTTGTGGTATTCTAGTGTATTTCCTCTAATTTGTAGATTTTCGGCTTTGACTTGCATACTTGCAGTGTAGTTTTGAGCTGCGGTCGAATTCCAAACTAGTTTCCAATCTGAAGACATCTGTGGGGTAATGTCAAAGCTTACTGTCGAGCAGCACAGTAAATTTAAGATACAACACATGTGGTCAGACTGTAGCAGAATCTGAGATACCTCGAAGTCATCAATGATTGCTGCTCCTTCTAAATTTACCCATACGGTGTCCACAATACTTCGTCCTTGGTGCGAGTCGAAAGTAAATTCACCGTATGCATCGCTTCTACTTCTCCCATTTATAAGCAACAGTCCAGCGTTTTCAAATATCTCACCAAGTAATTTACCTCTCCTACTTATAATTGTGTCTCTACTTTTCCTTATGTGAGATAGTTGTGAGCCTTCCAGTATGTCACTGTCTAATTGATTTAAAAGTCCGAAGCGAGCATTTAAGTCTCCTCCTATTATAATTGTATGTGTGGAGTGATTATTCTGTAGGAATTCCAATTCTTCTTGTATAAGGTCACAGCATGATTTATCATCCATGTCTTTAGACGGGAACAGATAAGGAAAGTATATTATGTATTTCGATAGATGAAAAACAACCTCTAATATTATCCATAAGTTTGTTTTGCTGATCTCTCGCAGAACATCGTATTTTTCAGGGTTTTTTACACAAATTTGCAGACCACCTTTTCCTCTTCCTCTTGACTTATCTTTGAAAGCATTCGAATAAAACATTTTGTAGCCGTCAAAAATTTTAAATGAAGTTTGTTTTGTATTATCTAGGACCCAGGTTTCACATAAGCATAAAATATCAAAACTAAGTATTAAATTTAATTCATTATTATCTAGATTACATAAATTCTTTATTCCATTAATATTCCAAAAGCTAATTTTAAAGATATTATCTTGAGTATTCCCTGCATCCATTCGGTTATTGTTTATTTGTAGCTATGCTGATTCATTTTGCTGTGAGAGTCTTCCTTGTGGGAGTTCTTCGTCAGTTATGATTTCTCTGCTGCCGTGAGATCTGACTGGCGTGAAAAACTTATCGATCGATAGCGCTAATGTTGAGTTTTGCTGTTTATTTTTCTGTCTCTTGGGCTTGCCTGTACGTTGTGTTAAAGTACTTTGTTCAGAACTTTCTGTTGCGCAAAAATTTTTTTCATCCGGGGACCTGTTTCTTTTTTTTTGCACAGAATTTTCTTTCTTCTCTTTATCTTCTAGCTGTTGCAGTGTAAATGGTTTCTTGTTGATAATAATTTTATCGTATTTGATGCTGACATCTGCTCCTTCATTTCTGATATCATTTGCTTTTTTGCGTAGCATTCTTCTAGTTTCTGTTACTTCTTTGTTAAAGTCATCATCAATATAAATTTTTGCGTAGCGTTGTACTTTCGCTAATTTCTTTTTGTTTCGCATGACAATAAGTTTAATCCTATATGATGTTAGCGCGACTTTGACAGGACGGGGGTTTTGATGTCGTGATCCTATGCGCATAATATAATCAATATCCGACAGTGTGATTTGGTTGTCCGCACAAGTGTTTAAGAGAATTAATATCACATTTTCAAGTTCCTCGGGGTTGTTTTCGGATTCTGCTAGACCTTTTATGATCATATTTCTTCTCCGGAGTTCCCTGTCCATAGCTGAGACTTTTTTGTCTACTAAGAGTATTTTTTCTTTTGTAGTAATCACATCTGTCTGAATTTGATTAAATTGCTCATTGGTGTTTTGGTTTACCGCCGAGACTATTTGTAGTTGCATACTTTCCAGGTGTTTCAATAGATCGGAATTCATTTTTAGATAAGAATATTTTCTCCCTTTAGTGTACCAGGGATTGTATAGTAATACACAACCCCTTCCTGATAGATGATTCAGATCTCTGCTACGATAGCTTACAATCCAAATGCGATCCACAAACACTATTTGTGTCTCTTTCCTATTGTGATTGTCAATGTTAGCGGGAGCCGGGAGGATGCTTTCGCCAGCTGTTGTTGTTGTAGACAAGAGTCAAAACAAACTCTTAGTTTTCGGCTTAAACAATTATTGTGTCATGAAAATGAAAAGAAATCCAAATAAAGGCAATTTTATGAGTAGTATTCATAAAAGCTTGGCAGAACACTACTAAAAAAGAACTCACCCATAAAGGCAGGGCAAAAGTAGATATTACTTTTGTCAGCCCAGTCGGCACTCGGGGTTTGCAGCTGTTATTGTCTTCTCACACAGAAGGAAACAAAAAAGATTACCAGGTGCGATGATGCACTTAATGCTGGCAAGCCAACTGTTTTTGTTCCCTTCTCTTTCCTTTATAGGTATATTTTTTGGATTTTTTTGTTGATTTCCCTTTGATCTTCAGTTTGTGAATGCACTTAAACAACAATTTGCGAACACTCTTCAACGACTTTACTTTGCTACTTTAAGCCACTTAAGTTAAATAATAAACGATTTAAATTTGTACCGACAGTTTATCTAGTTAAAATTAAAAAGAATTTCAGGAGCTTTTTTCAATACCGGCAGACTATGTAGAGCCAGAGTTGCCATTCCATTTTCAGGGGGGCAGCTGAAGCTCTTTCCGAATGATTTTATGTGTCGATACATATGCACAGACAGACAGAATGCATTTTAGAACCCAAAATTGTTAATTGGGAATTTAAATTGTGATTCAAATTACTAATGGTACCTACTGCTTATAAAACATCTTTGCCCTGTTTCACAGTCGTCATTTAACTCAATTTATGAGTTAAGTTCATGTTTATTTATTATACATACTACGCGTTCAAACCTTAACCTCACTTCAATAATTAGTTCCAGGTAATAAATAAACCTATACTTTGTTTAAGCTTCTTTTGTCAAAAAAAAAGTTTAGTAATGCAAAACGAAATAAGGCCAAATATGTACATTTGGCCTTATTTCGCTTTGAGAAAGTTAAATATGGCCAAATTTTAACGATTGGCTTTATTTTTAGTATATTTCGTTTGGCGTTATTTCCTTCCACCCAACAAAATTTGAGATCTGTGGCCAATTATTAACTATTATATTTTCTTTATTATCTGCCTAGTGATAAGCATGTTTATTCCAAGGGAGGAGGAAGAAGAAGGTCCCCCGGGAATGCAGAGTCAATCTCCTGAGAGTTTTCTCAATCATCCAGAATGTTCCAATAGGACACTAAATCTGGGTCAGTTACAGACTGAGAGTGAGGCGAGAGTCGTCCAGCCAGCAAAGAAAGAACATATTGAGTCGCTTATCAGGCTGCAGCATTTTGGATTACCAACTTGGAAGACTGTAAGATATTCAAAGGCAATGAAGACGTTGGCTGCTATTCCAGGTTTTGTGGAGTTGCAAGTAAATGACGAACTGTGCGTGCTCAGTAGGACAAAGGATTATTTAGTTTCGACAGAGCAGGTTATGGCGGCCTTATCGAATTCTTTGTTGGAACAAAAGGCATTGTTGAAATCGGGACTACAGTCAATTATTGATTGGGCTTTCAAGTCACCGGATGACTTAAACCCAAATTCCCTGTTTTACAAAGTTACCAACTTGTTCTGATTCGTCTAAGAACACGGAACTGGCGTTGCAGGTCGTATGTGGTAAGAGAGCTGAGTGCATTGAGGTTAGGCGTGAGAGATTGATTTCCGAGGTTTCTAACAAGAACGTTCAGACAGCACTTCGTAACATTCATCCAAGCTCTGAGCATCTTTTCAATAAGCAGGCACTTCAGGCGTTAGTGCAATCACTTGGTGGGGCTCAGTCCTGGCTCAGCGCTTCCTCTTATTCTAGGAAGAGAAGATCTTTTCAGAATCAGCGTCCAATAAACAACGACAGAAGAACTAAGAGTGATGCTAGGTATAATTATAAAAGATTTGGGCACAAGAACAATTATAGAGAGAGACAGAGTAATAGGAAGCAAGACCAACGATTCAGGTCTTCCTTTCGTCCGAAAGAGAATACCAAAGAGAACAAATGACTCGCAGATAATTTTCAGGGGAGGGCAACTAAAGTTTTTCAAAGACAATTGGCGCAATCTGGGAGCCAATTCCTTCATTCTAAAAAGTATTTCTGGGGCGAGGATACCTTTCCGTTTCAGACCACCTCTCGTTTTCCCAACAATAGACATTTTGAAAAGTTTTTCAACAAGGTCATCTCAAGAGATGGATCTTCAGGTGCAAGAGATGCAAAGATTAAAAGTTCTAGAGCCCTCCCCATCAGCCAGCCCCAGTTTTATTTCAACAATGTTTCTCATAAACAAAGCCAGCGGCGGAGTTCGTCCCATTTTCGACCTCCGAGCGTTAAACAATTATGTAATAGAAAGATCCTTCAGACTTATTTCTCACGCCTCGGTGCCAGACTTTGTACAGGCGGGCGATTGGATGGTAAATATAGATATATCACAGGCATACGTTCATGTGCCGATATCAGAGAGCCACTGGCCTTTTCTGAGGGTTGTATACAGAGGCGAACTCATACAGCTCACTTGCCTACCTTTTGGCCTGTCATCAGCCCCCAGGTTGTTTTCAGCCATCACTTGTTGGATTGCGGAGGTCCTTCGAAATAAGGGTATCAGGGTTTTGGTTTATCTGGACTATTTTCTCTTGGCTGCCCAGGATATTTCAAGACTTACAGTGCAGGTTGCGGAAACCATAGATCTTTTAAAGTCCCTTGGTTGGATGATAAATTCCAAAAAATCAGTTTTAACACCAAAGCAGGTAATAGAGTTCCTGGGTATTCTGTGGGATTCAAGACGGAATCGTATGAGTATTCCAGAGGCAAAGAAAGAGAGAATCAGACTTTTACTTCAACAGATGTCAGAGAGACAGGTGTGCAACTTGCGACAACTGCAGAGGATCTTGGGCCAATTAAACTTTGCAAGCTTCGTCATCCCAAGAGGAAGATTGAATTGTCGTTGTCTTCAAATATTTCTTCGAAAGTTCAGCAGACGTGCAAGACAGAAACTCCCCGTCCCTCGGAGGGCTTTAAAGGAGATCAATTGGTGGCTCGGCGCCACAGACAGGGTCACAACATTGCACAAGACGGCAATAACAAACTTCCTAGTCACAGATGCGTCAGCCTCAGGTTGGGGTGCTCAACTAGACGGTCTAGCAATGTCTGGCCAGTGGTCAGGGAGGCAGATAGGATGGCACTCCAATATGAAGGAGATGTATGCGGTATACAGAGCTATAAGTTTCCGTGCGGACCATTTAAGGGGCGCACACGTCTTCCTTCAGACAGACAACCGCACTCTGGTGGCTTACATTCGCAAGGAGGGTGGAACCAAGTCCATTGGCCTGTTAGATCTGACTTATCAGATTCTTCACCTGGTCGATCAGTACAAACTAACAATATCTGCATTCTATCTTCCGGGAAGGTACAACAGCATAGCAGACAGACTTTCAAGGGGGCGACCCATACCCGAGTGGCACATTCTACCAACAGCAAGGGCTCGCATCTTCGAGAGGTGGGGGACGCCCGATATAGATCTGTTTGCTTCAAAAGAAACTGCTGTTGTCAGAAGACATGTTTCCATAGATTGCAAAGATCGTGCAGCAGTGTTCTTCGACGCCTTCAGTCGCGAGTGGAATTGTCAGCTAGGCTGGGTATTTCCTCCACCGAATCTAATCCCAAAGGTTTTGGCTCATCTAAATCGTTCAAGGGGAACATATCTCATTGTAGCCCCCGAATGGACGCAAGTATTTTGGATGACCGACCTGAGAGATCGGGCCTTGGATCCACCACATGCAATCAACAACCTGCAGAAGGTACTAATAGATATGACGACAGGGCAACCACCTCCAAAAGTGGAAGATTTGAGCCTGAATGTATGGAGAGTTGGGGCTGGGGTAACCAAGTAGAAGAGTGGTCTAATGAAGAGTTATTAAAGAAAGGATGGAGAGATTCCACGTTAAAGATATACTTACCTGCTATCAGAGCCTGGATAGATTGGTGCAAGGTAAACAGTGTTAACTGCAGATTTCCAACAGGTGCGATCGTGGCAAGATATTTGGCGCATTTATTTTTGAAGGAGAATTATTCAATAAATACAATTCTTGTCCACAAGTCTGCAATTTCAACATTTTGTGGCCCGAACGCAATCGAGAGCCTTTCTTCACACTTTTTAGTTAAGCAGATTTTAAAAGCGGTAGCGTTAGCTAGACCCACTACCAGAAAGCTGCAGACATGGGACCCGCGGAGGGTAGTAGATTGGCTGGGAGCTGCAGAGAATAATGAGACCCTCTTTGAGGCGTCAAGAAGAGCAGCGATGATCTTGTTGCTTGCATCTGGACGGAGAATTCACTATTTAACGTTGCTGAGAATCTCCAACGACTGTTTAGAGGAGGGTGATGGAGAGATTGTGTTGCATCCAACTTTTGGTTCGAAGACCGACTCGTCAACGCATAGACAGTCGAGCTGGCAGTTAATCGAGCATCCAAACAAGAAGATATGCGTAGTATTTTGGATTAGGCGGTCAATTAGGATGTCTCAAGAAAGAAGGGCAATGGTAGATAGGTATTTCAATTTTAAATTCAATAAGAAAAACTTTCACTGCAATCCTATATGAAAGGCTCTCAAAATGGATTGAGGATAACAGTCTTTTGAGCATCTTTCAAGCCGGTTTCCGCCCAGGTTTTTCAACCATGGATCATATCTTCGCCATTTCAAGCATTGCTCAACAATTTATAGATAGAAATAAGAAACTATACACTTGCTTTGTTGATTTTAAAGCTGCATTCGATAAAGTCAATAGACAAGCTTTAATATACAAACTTTCTTGCATTGGTTTGCCAAGAAAGTTTCTCGAAGTGTATGCAAGTCTTATTTCGTCAACAAATGCAAGGGTATGGGACGGTTTCACATTTTCAAATCGATTTGATACAATTACAGGTGTTCCTCAGGGTTGTATCCTCAGCCCATTATTATTTGCCCTGTTCATAGATGATGTCTGCGAGCTTCTTCCGGGTGGAGTTAATTTTGCTAACATTATAATCAAAGTCCTGTTGTACGCGGACGATCTAGTTATGCTTGCTGATAATCCTTTCACGCTTCAATTGCAAATAAACCGTCTAAGTTCATTTTGCGAGTCTTGGGGCTTGCAAATTAATACCCAAAAAACTAAGATTGTTATATTTGAAAAGAGACAATCAAGAAGGCGAGCGGAAGAAAAATGGTCTCTAAACAATACACACATTGAGGTTTTACAAGAGTTTAAATATTTGGGTGTCCTCTTGACCTACAATTTAAGCTATCTAAAGCACTCCAAAGAAAAAAGCAACGAAGCTAAATTGGCTCTTAATATAATGTGGCCAAAGTTTTTTTCGAACCAAAATGTTGATATAACGTCCAAGTACAAAGTTTTCAACGCGACAGTAAATGCATGCATGGCATATGGCGTCCAACCCGTCGGATACACACACTTCGAAGCTTTTGAAACTGTACAAAGGAACTTTTTTAAGAGGATATTTCGTTTGCCTAACTCAACACCCAACTACGCCATATATGTAGAGTCAGGAATAGTCCCTATATATATACAAAATTTGAAGGCAAATGCGAACTTCATTACTAGAGTGATGAAAAGAAGTGAAACTTGTCTTCACAAAATCATCTTAAGAAAATTACTTCGAGTGAATGCTTCCCCGTTTAAAAACTGGAACGAACTAGCTTTATCTTACGAAACAAGTTTTAACTTAACAGAAACTAATGTGACCGATTGGCAGGCTCAGTTTTCTGATGTGATTGCTAAGGTGGATCACAAAATGTTTCTGGATAACCTTTCCAGAGCATCTTCATCTACTTCAAGAGCTATTTATAGTCATTTAAACCATGAACTGCCCTCGGAAGTCTCTTACTTTAGTAATGAATTTTCAGCCTCGGTTATAGGTATTATTTTTAGAGCAAGAGTTGAAATTTTAAATTTGAACTTCTTACCTCATCGATCAGACTTGGCCCAGCTATGTGATCTATGTAACGGAAGAGTGAATGAAGATATATACCATTTCGTTGCTGCTTGTCCTATTCTACAAGAAATTCGCCGGTTGCATTTTCGGGAAAGTTTTATATCTTTGGACAAACTTTTTGAAATTTTAAATGGAGCAATGGGCTGGCTCAGCCTCTTTAAATATTGCCAACATGCTCTTTCTTACCGTAACAGTTTCACATATTAAACTTAGTCGATTACCCACTTATTGCAGTTTTGACCAAATTTTATACCTAACTATTTATTGTTTTGTTGCTGATCATACTAAATTTGATAATATCTCTTTTGTGTTTCAAATCACGTTAAAATTGATAATATTGTATAAACAGCTATTTCTAGCCAAATTGTGTATTATCTTGGGTTTCAAATCATGTTAAAATTGATAAAATTTTGTATAAACAGCTAATCAAATTAACCAAATTGTATAATATTTTGTGTTTCGAATCACGTTAAAATTGATAGCATTGTTTTATATAATAATATTTCTTCATATCTTTGTTATACATTTTTTCTTTTTTCCTTTTCTTTATATTTTAAAATTTTTGCTTTTTATTATTTCTTTTATTTTTAAATCATATTATGAAATGTCATCTCAGGCAGACGGCAGTATTGCCATGTCCTTATTCTTAAGTATACCAATTTGTAAACTTTATGATGAAAAAATAAAGAATCTATCTATCTATCTCTGGTAGATAACCTTGACAGTCTATTCATAAGTATAAAGGGGCCGCCGAAACCAGCGTCAAGAACGATAATCGGTGGTTGGATACGTTCAGTGTTGCGAGAGGCTGGAATAGATGCTACACCTGGCAGTGTGCGAGCAGCGGTTGCTTCCTTAGGCTGGCTACAGAATCATGTTGATAAGATTCTTTCAAGAGGAGATGAGATTCTTTCAAGAGGAAACTGGAGGGCTGAGAATACTCTTAGACGACACTACTGCAAGAAGATAGATGCGAATTATTCCGTAAATGAGAACAGCCTTTTTAAGAATTTTAAATCCGGATAATTTTATGAAGTTATAACATTCCTAATGAGAGGTTTTTGATTTATTTTTGTTTTTCCAATGCCGTAGAAAGGATGTAATATACGGATGTATTATCGACTATAAGAGCTACACATCTACATTTAAGTAGTCCTTTGTCTGCATCAATAAATGTTGTTGTGTTTACTAAATTATTTCATCACCATAGCGTTGTGTGCACACACCAGCAGATAACAAACACGTCTTCAACAGCGACGCTGTGTTTTCACTCAGCAGACAATATGACGGTTTTACATTAGACTAAAACCGATATTATATGCCGACGGAAAACACAGCGTCGCAGTAATAGAGCTGTGTCAATCGTTCAAATTTAATGATCGAATCGTTCAAGTATTGGTTGAAAAAATGATTCGGTCATTTCAATCAATCATTCAATCAATCAATGACAGATGGGACATGGGAGTATTGTATTGCTCCATTCAATTTCAATACAATCAAAAACACCAATCATCATTCGTTCAATTTAGTTTCGATAGAGACAGATACATTCGAATTTCGAATGGATTGTAAGAGTGAATACACTCAATAACAACAAACTGCAACTGCAACAAATAATTAGGAAATGGAGATTATTGAACAGAAGCGATATTTTTGTAGAACAAATATGTGTTGGTAAAACGAAATAAGCCGAAATAAATAAAAATATTTTGATATATTAACACATTTATTGGTTCAGTAGATAAGAAATCAGTAATCAGCAATGCCCCTATTGTGTAAAACAGTTGAGTTGTCTCTTGGTTGTAATTCAAAATTCAGTATTGCCAAACACAACCTTAAGCGAAAAGTTGACTGTCAACAGACAACCAAGATGGCGGTGGTTGTCTGTGTGTATGCATATGCAACGCTTCACGATTGCAAGTGAAAAAGGTTGTCTTGCTCTTGCATAATACGAAAAAATAGTTTGGTTGTGTGAAAGTTGAGTTGTATTGAGTTGTGTTATACAATAGGGGCATAATAAAGAAATGAAGTAGTCAGAACAGAACAAAAGTATTGACTCGATGAACGATTGACTTCGGGCAAAAGGATCGAATCAATCACGATTGACACAGCTCTACGCAGTAAGTTCCTTACTGGTGAAGACGCTATGAAGAAATTACACCAGGTTGGCGCTTGCAGTATTTGACAGCTAAAGGGCCGCCCTCTGGGCGTCGGTTAGGTTGGTTTTAGGCAAAGATGGAGGACTTTAGGGCGAATACACAATGGCTTCTTCAACAGCGACGCTGTGTTTTCCGTCGGCAAATAATATCGGTTTTCTTCTAATGTGAAACCGTCATATTTTGTTCTTTGTAAACATATTTTTTGAGATCGCTCGGAGGTTTATGATAGCTTACGCATGTCTAAATATTCTGTCAAAACATTGCGCTCTTTGATTTCTGTCATACTATGCATTCATTTGTGTCACAGACGAGTCTAAAGTAGGTTTTGTATCAATAACTTGTATCAGTGACTTAAAATGAAAAAAAATAATTTATCTTGATTTTGATGGATTAAGTAAAGTTTAAAGTGGATCTCTGTTAATAGATAAGAAAATTTCTGAGCCTTCAAGTTCATGTGAGGTGAATCAGAAAAAATTGCAGTCATCGAATTAACAAGAAAACAAAACATACTAGAAAATAATTATTAATTTCTGGGACTTTGAAATGTTTGCTCTTTCTTTGCTTTACGTCCAACACAAGCAAAAATTAATTTCTTGGACTTAGTCATTTTTTGTCTTTTATATTATATCTATAAAAAAAGGACTTTCATACATTTCTAATTCAGCAATCGTCTACGTGGCAGGTTCACAAGTGTGAACGATGAATTAAAGCTCTCTAGGCGACAGTTTCAAACAAAATATTCGTTCCTCAGTCTTGCTTTCCCAAATACCTTACCAATACAATTGAGATGCAGACGATTTTACTGCTAAGCTTACTCAGGCAGATGTTTTTTTCATGAAGGTGTGTGGAAAAGGAAACATCAATATCCTGAAAAACTAATTTTAACTGGCTTCCGTAACTGGAAAAAAGCCAAGGACTTTTTCAATAACCGTATTCAACACCAGTGTCATAAAAACCGTGTTCTCGTCGCTTTATCATTCTTAAACGTTGCGAAACAACACAAATTTTGCTACCCAATTGAATACTCAGCGCTCAAAAGAAATTGCAGAAAATAGAGCTACAATATACTGGTCAAGTATTCAGACTCTATTGTGCAGAACAGGAGCTGCCATAAGTGGAACTTTATCTTTAGATAACTCGGCCCAGAAAAAAAGCTGAAAAACGAAGAGATCTCCTCACATAAGTTTGACAGTGTAAATGGACTAGACGTGTTTTTACTTTTGCTCCTGACATCTTAAGCCTTTTTACCCGACAAACCCAGCTATAAGTTTAGTTCAGAGTTTTTAGAGTACTAAGATTAACCCACATATTTTCACCTGTCCAATATCTAAACAGGTATCTCAAATATTAACCCTAGAAAGATAATCATATTTTTTATGGCGTAGAAGATAATCATACGTCTCAGAGACGTATGGCACTTTGTTAGTTTATTCAATGTTTTGTTAGTTTAATTAATGAAGAGATAAATCAAAGATTCAGTAAAAATAAATATTAGTTAAAAGCTAAAAACAAAAAACAAAAAACCTAAACTCCATTACAAATCAACAAAAAACACAACTTATTTTTTAAAGGAACCTTAAAATAGACTTTAAGTTCTAGTAGTTGCCAAATTTGCATATTTTGTTTTAAAATAAGTCTACTAATAAGTCTTAGTCATTTTTAATCACATACGATTAAATTAAATGGATGAATGACAAACGTCACACATGTTTCCCAGACGTACGGTTTAGCTATAAATTGTTACCGCAAGTTCTTACCGTCACACCATAACCGTCGCGCGCCATACGTCTCACAGACGTAGATTACCTTTCTAGGGTTAATATACTTAAAAACCCTGTAAAGGGTCTTTCATTAGCGACTTGTTAACTTCAAATTTTCAGTGTGAACGCACCCTTAAACCGACTACCGAACTGCCAATGTCAAAATACTTAGTAAAATCAACATTTTCATCATGGTAAAGTACACAAACAATGTTTACAAATAATTAAAATTTACTACAGAAATTCCGAGTTGGTGGTCGCAACTTAAAGAGCGTTAACGCCAATTTTCGGCAGTAATTCTCGTCCCAGTAGACAAGCAATTCATAATCTAGTTAACAAATTTGAATCAGAATATTCGCTGCTTGATGTTGCTACTGTTTTGCTAAGACTACGTTTTGCCCGAGCTGTGGAGAAAATTGCTGCCGTAGAGGCGTCCGTCGCAAAATAGCCAAATCAATCAATTTTACGGCGTTCTGAAGAATTGGGCCACCCCCAGACCATATTATTTGCATAAGGATCTTGGCCTACACTCTTACAAGATAAAGCTGACTCAAGAACTAAAGCCACTTGATCATATGAAGCGACGCGCCGCTTCAAGGCAGATGTACTTTTACTGTTATTGGAGTATAGAAATAATCCACTTTCAAATATATGTAGGATATTCACCTGCTCAATTGCTATTTAACAGAACTCTTAGAACAAAAATACCTTCAGACGATGAAATTATTAAGCCCAAACTTTAAGAAAACGCCTACTCTCATATATTTTGTACTTCTATCTAAAAGAAAGCAGAAAAATATTTACTATACAAAAAATGTGTGCTATAAGAAATCGTTTAGTGCGGGTGATCTAGTTTGGTTGCAATAATTAACGAAAAGGTGGGTTCCTGGGATATTAAAGTCAAAATTGCCAGAACCAATGTCGTATTTGGTAGAACTTGACAGTGGGGCAATATATAGACGAAACTCTAGACATTTACGAAAAAGATTTCCTCGTGACACAAAATTAAATGAAACACTCACACCAACAGAAACGAAAGTTCACAACACTCGAATCTGTAGCAAAAATAATAATTACGTATTAAAGACATAAGGAAGTTTATCATTTGAAAATTCATAAATCATTTATTTAGTTTATATATGTAGGGGAAAGTGGGAATGTATGGGACACTTTTCAGAAAAATCACATCTACTCGCAACGTATTATTTATATCTGCACCAACTTTTTCCTGAACATAAGGTAACATGGTGCCTTGTTATAAGAAAATAAAAATTAACTAAACGTTTATCAGAATACGAGTTATGACTAACCGTATGAACATTCCAGGCAACTGCAAGGCGGACGAGTTAGCCAGACGGGGTTCCGCACAAGAACTCTCCGACAACAGAGAGTCACCGGCGGTACCCATTCAGACACTGAAACGCAAACTTCTAGATAATGCGTTAATAGAAGCAAACAACAGATGGAATAGCATCAGTACATGTGTTTCCTCAAGGAAAATTTGGACTAAATACGATGCGAAGAGAACATCCAAACTTCTCTCCATCAGCAGGAAAAATATCAGCTCTGTAATCGGAGCCATCACCGGCCACTGCCTTTTAGGCAGACATGCCATCAGATTGGGAGCTCCCTCAAACGACTTCTGCAGAAGCTGTAGAGACGTCGAAGACGAAGAAACCACCACTCATCTCCTGTGCAACTGCCCCGCACTAGCCAATTCAAGGAAACAAATCCTCGGCAACTATATCCTCGATGATCTAAGTGATCTCAGTGAGACAGATATCGGCTGCATCAGCAGATTCGTCACTAGGTCCAAATGGTTAAACTGAACTGGAGGACGGATTGGAAGATGACTTGAGCCCCTCCCGCTCCCGTCCCGCAGATCATCCCAAACCGATTCCCCTACAAAGGAAAAGAGATCTCACTGAAGATAGATTGTATCAGTCACTTCAGTCAGAACTCCACTCCGAGGGCGAGACAGTAACCCGGCGGATCGACTGAAGCGGTCTCCCCCGGCCTTGCTGCCTTCCCGCTATGCAGACAAAACGAGAGCAGAGTTGAGGTTAGATTGTAACAGTCACCACACTCTGCTTCTCTCCCATGCCTCAAAACCTGCACCACATACCCCAGAACTCAGTCATCATAATTCCAAGTCGACTATCAAGGCCGCCCCTCCATGCTCCCTTTCCGCGGAATGGTCTAACTTTAGGCTCGTACTGCAACAGTCGCCACAAGCCGCACTCCCCCGCAGATGCGTGCAGCAGGGTTGGACCACCTTTGGCCACGCCCTCTAGCAAGTTTAGTAACCAACTACTTGACTGTGCAGCCGGTACACCCCGACCCCCCTCCAAGAAATGTAATAGCTTGCTCGGGATTGACTGTGTCGGTCTCCCTGGCACGGTATTGCCTGCAAAGAGAGTGAAGAGCAGTTTGAGGTTCGATTGTAACAGTCATCTCAAAAGAGTCTTCCCTCCCCCGGTGATCAGGAGGCAATAGCCTCCCTCCGTGGCGCAGAATTTGAGTTCGACCTGTGGTTTGATTACATCAATCACCTCATCTCGATGGCAACCCTTGGTTCGGATGTCGGGCGAAAGTCTCCTCTGCACTAGTCACTCTAACACATCGCAACCCATGCGAAACACAACCATGCTGCATACCCTGACCCCTTCAGGTGTATCTTCCCCCCTAAAACCACTACCTCACAGGAGGCAATCACGGAGAAACCAGTAGGCCGAGCGACGACCGGCAGAACACCCCCCCCCCCCCCCCCCCATTTTTTTGTGGTATCACAACGGGCCGAAATTGCGGCCTAAGTGTGCCTGGGCTCACGCCCTCGCAGCCACCTTACCTAACCTAACCTAACCTAACCGTATGAACATGCCTAACTATGTCCCATTCTTTCTACTTTCATGAGGAATGGGGATAGCGCTATGTGCTAGAATGAGACACGTAATTCGTATTTAGAAAAACAATTTTTAAGTATTAATATCCGTTGTTCTACAGCAAAAAATTACAGAACAATATTAATGTTCCTTCAATTCATTAAAAAAAATTCAGTTTTAACAAAAAATGGTGAATAACAAAAAACTTAACTTGTACAACAACAAAAAATAAATAAATAACGAATTGGAATACAAAAAAAAACAATATGACGTGCATTTCACCAAATTTGATGATCCCTTTGCATGTTAAGCTAAGAAAGTCAAAAAAAGATAAATTAACCCTTTGACGATAAGGGACATATGTGTCCCCAGAATTAAAATCATCATACTTATGCTCCTATTAGCATGATTTTGGAAAATAAAAACGTGTTGGATTGTTAAATGCATTGGTTTTAATTTGATTCTTATGGCAACACTGTAAACCAAAAGTAAACAAACAAAATCTCCATTGTTTGATTTTTATCGAGACATATGTTGCAATTTAAAGATAATAGAAGACCACTTCATTTATTAGTTTATTGACCATGTATAATTAAACAGTATTGACTGGTAAGTTTACTTTATGTTTTGACTTTGTTTTACCAAATTCCATCGACGGGGACAAACTTACGACCGGGAAACATAATGGGACACCAGTGTCCCTGCATGCGTCAAGGAAAACCTAATGTTTTACACATTTGATCAAACGGCGTAGAATTTTGTTATCACTCGTCTCACATACAAGACGTTGTTATTTGACAATAAAGTTGTTCCAATCGTGTATTATATTGCCAAATTAGAGTCATTTTTACTCGAATATTTACTTCACTATAATACAATTTTACAAAATTTCTATATAAAATACTAAGTTTTAGCCAGAAAACATAAAAAATTAAATCTCATCTAGACTCTCTACAGGTTTTTTCCTTTCTTAATTATGAGCACTAAACGTCCTAGAGAATTTCATCTTATGGAAGATGCAACCTGGAAATACTGGTAGCAGAAGACAGTGGTGATGAAGAGACTTTAGCCCTTGATGACGAAGATAGACAATTATTGGCACAAGATATTGAAGCAGGGGTTGATATTGCTGAAATAGAACTTTCTGAGAATGTTCCTCCTATAGCTGCAAACCCTGGGGTTGTACCACCCACGCCAGATCAACGCCAAGCTTTTCTTTTTTCTCTCTGTTGCAATACGATTTGATGGAAAGAAATATAAAAGCATGTGGGACTATTCGCACCAACAGAAAAAAAGTTCCTAAGAATATACCTGCTGACATGGATATGAAAAAAGGAGACATCTTTTCCACCAGCTACAACAGAATATCTTTCCTAAAATGGATGGACAACAAGGCTGTGTACATGCTCACTAATTTCTTATCTCCAACATCAACTGCCACTAGGAGACAATCAGGAAGGGCTGAAAAAATCACTGTCACATGTCCCGATGTTATCAAACATTATAATAAGTACATGGGGGTGTGGATTTCATGGACCAACGGAAACAGTGTTATGAGATATATCCATCCCATCTACTGTCTGTACAACAAAGAGGCTGTCCAACTGCTCAAGTGCTCAGTATGCAAGTTACCATACCATGATCATAAAAGATCAGAGAAAAACATTGGGATCAGAGAAAAACATAGTGGGCGTGTCAAAAGTCTGAATTGTTAAGAATGCTCTACATATTTTGTTATAGAGATAGATAGATAGATAGATAGATTCTTTATTTTTTCATCATAAAGTTTATAAATTGGTATACTTAAGAATAAGGACATGGCAATACTGCCGTCTGCCTGAATTTTTTTTTGAATATTTTGTTATACAACATTTAAAGGATTTTATCAAAAAAAAAAACCAAGCTATTGTAAAAAAAAACGCTCCCTAGCTCAAACTTTGGTTTTTCAATAAAATTATTTTATTTAATTGTGGGCCTGTCAGTAGGCGGATTTAAAAAAAATTAACACATGAGCATAAAGGGCTTCTAGAGAGTATATATTATTAATTTAAGCTCCCTAGCTCAAACTTTGGATTTTCAAAAAAAACTTTTTTTTTAAAGTTGTGGGCGTGTCAGTATTCGGATTTTGAAAATATTTACACATGGGCTTGAAAGGCGCCTAGAGAGTATATTTTATAAATTTCAGCTCCCTAGCTCAAATTTTGGTTTTTCAATAAAATTGTTTTATTTAATTGTGCGCGTGTCAGTGGGCGAATTTTGAAAATTTTATTTCCCGAGCAGTTTTAGGAGCCATAAATTAGGTATAAAAAATTTCAGCTTTCTAGCTCAAAATTCGTTTTTTTCCAAAATTTTGTTTTTTTTTGAGTTTGTGGGCGTGTCTGTGGGCGGATTTCAAAAATTCGTAAACTTGATTATTTCGGGACCCTAGAGTACTCTCTATGGTTAAAATGTCAGCTCTCTAGGCCCAGTTTAAAGGCCTAATTTTTGCCGACAGACGGACGGACGGACGGACATGGATCGACATTACTATCGATGTTGATCATAAATATAGTAACTTTTAGGGGTCTACGGGCAATATTAAGGTATATTACAAACTATGCGTCAAAATTAATATACCCTTAAAATAGGGTATAAAGATGTGTATAATGCGCAAAATTCAAAGTAGTAAACCGAACTAAAAATGCTTGTCGTTATTGTGATGCACACTTGTGTTACACAAATGATCGTAACTGTTTCGCTGATTTTCACAGTCGTCAGTGAGAAGTTCCAGCAGTAACTATGTAATTATGTAGGAACTGTTACTTAGGACGAGTAAGTTTAGTACAGTTTTCGTTCTCCCTATACATACTTGTAAAGGGTCTCAAAAGTATATTTATATTTTATACCTGAATTGCAACATATAAAACGTTTATTTGATTATTTTTGAAGCATCTTGTCTATATTTTTTATCTAAAACTAATTTTCATTTACTTAGATATCAGCATGCTAAATGTAGGTATTTCAGTGTAAAAAATTACCATTGGTGCATACAGGGACATATATGTCCCCAAGCGGAAAACCCATTTCCCTCGAAAAATTAACGATTTTTCTTAGGAAAATGTTTTAGGTATTAGACTGCAAATAAGTAAAATAATATGGGTAAATCAACAAACCCTCCGCTCATTTTCTTCTGTTAGAGTCCCATCCCTCCTGCATGGTAGTGTCCCAATCATCCTGTAAGGCATTTCAAAAAGTTAATAAAAAATATCTCCTGAATAATTGCATACACTTAACAAAATCGGACTTTATTCGCTCTGTAATAAGTCTACACAGCAATTGAATTCAATTATTTGCACAATGCGTCCACTCATTTATTTTTTTAAACTCAAAGTTGACCTAAGGATTGTACTTTTTTCAACCAAAATAACTTTTTTAACACTCGACTGTCGAACTTCCACTGCACGCACGAACTGCTTTGTTAACCGATGGATTCATCTTCTTCGACTACTTACCTTGCCGTAGTGGAGATGCTTAGTAAGAACCCGTTGATACCGGAGAGCGATTGCAGCAGGGCTTCCCAAGCTGTAAGGTCTCCGGAGGAGGGCTCCGAAGCTAAAGAGTAGTTAACCCAATTCCAGTGGTGGAGCGAGCGCAGCGTAAACCGTGCCCAGGGATGAAAGGTTGAGGGTATTTTCAACCGATAACGAGCTTCTTCAGGTGCCCTGGCAGGGCCTGTCGTATTCAGCCTTACCCCAGTAGAACCGGCAATGCTGGGGTGGACGTTTTCTCACCGGCTTACTCGTGGGACTCTAATTTAACAATGAACCAAAACCAAAGAAAAACAAAACAAAAAAATGAAAACACAGAAAAACAAAGCTCAGCAAAATCTTCAAAGGCTGACTTACGCACAGAAGACTTAGCAAAACAGGACGGGACCGACGACCGACTAAACTATAAAGTCAAAAACAGCTTGGAATCCGTGAATTACTCGGACTCCGAGACTGCTTCCGTCAAAACAACACACTCCGATGCGGAGGGATCGACAAGCGCCGAAACGGCCAGCTGCAGTCGGAAGCCCGCACATAAAAGAGCCGGACCTAGTTCGAATAAACATCGAATGACCCGCATAGCCAAGTTCCAACTAAACCGTATTCTCAGTTAACCAGAGAATAGATGGGACAAAAACGATAGGGACACGGTACGGTGGGCAAGGGACATGTTGGCGGAGAAGTCCGATCACCCTGAGACAGGGGGTCGTCCTGCTCCAGCTGCACATGGCTCGGGCGAAACCACGTTAGCGCTGGGCACCGTGAAAAGCGCAGCGACTCCTGAGCACGGGAGACCTACCCTCAAACACGGGGCACAGATTAACAGAACGGGGAAGGCCCTTTCTGTAACAGGAGGACCACCCCAATCCGCACCGAAAAACAACAACAAAAAACAGAGCAGCATATCTGCTAGCAAAAAAGATTTCGCATCTAAGCGACCTAGATCGCAAGATGATACCTCCAAAACCCCGAAGAAGGCAAAGAGCGCTGAATCAGCGCACAGACCCTTCAACGAGGTAGCGAAGGACAATCTGGTCTTCGGCATCTGTGACTGGAGCAATGATGAGGGGAGAATTAGTGGCGAGAACTGGCGCACGCTAAAGTCAAGACTGACCATCGACATTCTTGCCTTCAGCGATAGAGAACCCTCGGCACTACTTCCCACCTTCACAGACAACGGATGGTACCTCAACGGCGCCAAATTAGTGAGGTGCTCCGATAAGATATCGGTAGACTTTTTAAAGGCAGCGATCCCGAGACTAACGAATCTCTGGGTCAATGCCAAGCTGAGTGTCGCTCACTGGATCGACATTCCGGTCCCCCCAAGAGCTCGCACTTGGGTACCCCCAGGAACAAATAAGCCGGATGAGATCCTCCGGCTTATTAAGAGACAAAACCGTGATCTTCCAACCGAGAATTGGAGGATCATAAAGGCCGATGAACCGGAAGAGAGGGGAAGACTAATATCTTTCCTCCTCAAACAAGAGTCAGTTGAACTCCTTAACAAAAAGGGGTTCAAAATCTTTTACGGCATGCACACTCTGGTCCTAAAAATCCATAAGAAGGACGAGAGACTACTCGCAGGCATGGTATCCTCGCTAAGTAGTCTTGGCTTAGAGGCTACGCCCGAAAGTTCTTCTCTGCAAACAGATACGGCTGGAAACAAGACAGATGAACAACCCTCTGTATCGGGTGTTGCTCCAACACTAGAACCGCTCCCTAAAGAGCAAAATAGTGGAGAACTGCCCTCTGAATCAGAGGACGGGTACACCACAGTTACGGAGATGCCGTTACTAGTCAGAAATGATGCTCCGACTAGAACAGATTAACCTACACCATTCCAAAATAGCTTCGGCTAATCTACTTCTCCGCCTGGAAAAAGGTGGCGAAGATATCGCCCTCATCCAGGAGCCATGGGTCACAAATAACGACCGCATATCTGGACTCAGGGCAAGAAACTTTTCCTTGTTCTATTCAAGAAATTCAGGTAAACCCAGAACTTGCATACTAGCAAATAATAATATTAAAGCTTTCCTTCTTCCGAATTACAGCGACCCTGACTTCACTTGCGTGGGGTTAGATCGAGCCGGGAAGGGACCGCTGTGGATATCGTCAGCGTACCTCCCATATGACGACACGGGAGAAGTTCCATCTAATACGATACGCAGTACGGTACAGACAGCGGCTGCTAATAACACCCCACTGGTGGTAGGTGCTGACGCAAACGCGCACCACACCATATGGGGCAGCAGGGACATAAACAAAAGGGGTAAGTTACTCTTTGAATATATTATTGAAACTAACCTCGTAGTGTGTAACATAGGGTCTGAACCCACCTTTATAAACAGAATCAGGCAGGAAGTCATTGACCTGACACTGACCACCTGATATAGTTATAGAAAATTGGAAAGTGTCTAGTGAAGTCTCATTCTCGGACCACCGCTACATACTTTTCAATCTAAAATTCGAGACCCCCCAACGAAAGTGTTTAAGAACCCAAAAAACACAAATTGGCAGGTCTATAATTCTTTACTCAAACAGAGGGACGGGCTACAGTCCGCTTGGGCGAACTTTTGGATACCCTATTCTTATTCCTATCCCTCATAAGTGGGCGTGACAAAAGTCTAAGTATGGTTGAATTGTTAAGAACGCTCTACATATTTTGTTATATAACATTTAAAGGATTTTATCAAAAAAAACGCCCCCTAGCTCAAACTTGGGTGTTTCAATAAAATTGTTATATTTAATTATGGGCATGTCAGTAGGCAGATTTAAAACAAATTAACACATGAGAATAAAGGGCCCCTAGAGAGTATATATTATAAATTTCAGCTCCCTAGCTCAAACTTTGGATTTTCAAAAAAATTGTTTTATTTATTTGTGGGCGTGTCAGCGGGCGGATTTTGAAAATTTTTTATCCCGAACAGTTTTAGGAGTCATAGATCATATATAAAAAATTTCAGCTTTCTAGCTCAAAATTCGATTTTTTCCAAAATTTTGTTTTTTTGAGTTTGTGTTCGTGTCTGGGGGCGGATTTCAAAAATTCGTAAACTTGATTATTTCGGGACCCTAGAGAGTATATGGTTAAAATTTCAGCTCTCTAGGTCCAGTTTAAAGGCCTAATTTTTGCCGATAGACGGACAGACGGACGGACATTTCTAGATCGGCATTACTATCGATGCTGATCATAAATATAGTAACTTTTAGGGGTCTACGGGCAATATTAAGGTATGTTACAAACTATGCGTCAAAATTAATATACCCTTAGAATAGGGTATAAAAAGAAACTAGACAGCCGCCAAATCAGACAGCCTAATTCACCGTAAGAATTAGATGAAATGGTGAACGCAGTAACGTCTGCCATGAACAAGGAGTTTAATAAGGCCTGCCCCACCAGCAGACACAAAGAAGGATGTAAACCCCCGTGGTGGACCTCCACTGTAGCTTCTCTGCATAGAGATAGCAGGAGTATGTTTAACAGGGCCAAGTCTTTAAGAAACCCAGCTGACTGGGATAGTTATAAAGACAGTCTTAAAAACTACAAAAAGGAAGTAAGGAGAGCACAGCGAGAGTCGTGGAAATCTTTCTGTGAGAACATAGCGTCATACAAAGCCAAGGAAGACGGTGGACCTCAACCAATGAGGAGACCTTAGGCCTACTTCTGGATACCCACTTCCTAGGCAACAAAGTAGAGGTAAATCACCCTACACAGCACCATCACAGGGTCCAAATGGTTCCGGAGCATATTGCTGACAATCGCAAGCTGGCGTGGCCGATTAACAGCTTCCTCCCATATAAATCACCTGGACTAGATGGAATCACACCCATAGACCTACAGAAGAGTATCGAGACTCTCACACCCTGGCTACTGGTGATTTTCAATAGCTGCCTAAAAATCAGCTTTACGCCCACAGTTTGGAAAACGGTAAAAGTGGTCTTTATACCAAAATGCGGTAAAGCTTCACACTGTTCTCCAAAAGACTTCAGACCTATCAGTCTAACTTCATTCCTCCTGAAAATGTTGGAAAGACTTGTAGATTACTACATAGGCTCAAACCTGGAAAACAAATCCCTTTCGAGGTGTCAACACGCCTACCGAAAAGGCTTTTCAGTAGAAACAGCACTTCATTCGCTAGTCAGCACTATCGAAAAAACGCTGTATCACAAAGAGTACACGATGATATCCTTTCTGGATATAGAAGGGGCTTTCAACAATGTCAATACAGAAGCCGTCACGAACGCGCTCCTCAGACTAAACGTGGACAACTCCCTCTGCACCTGGATAAAGAACATGCTAGACAGCAGGCTGATCCAGGCGGAGCTTGGCAGCTGTCTGACCAGGAGGTCAGTGTACAGGGGCACACCACAAGGAGGAGTGCTCTCACCGCTACTATGGATCTTAGTAGTCAACGAGGTCATCTCCAACCTAGAGGAGGATGGATGCAAAGTGACGGCCTACGCGGACGACATTGCCATTGCCATAACGGGGAAATTCCCCCACACGATCAGAGACCTAATGGAATCGGCTCTCAGGAAGCTATCCTCCTGGTCCATTAAGGTCGGGCTCAATGTTAACCCATCCAAAAGCGAACTGGTTTTGTTTACAAGGAAAACAAAGGTTCAGGAGTTAACGCCACCTACGCTCAACAACGAACCACTCAAATTTTCCAGCCAAGCTAAATACCTACATAGCAAACTCAGTTGGAAACCAAACATGCAAGACCGCATAAGGAAGGCTACGATTGCCATTTACACCTGTAAAAAGGCCTTAGGCTCCAAATGGGATCTACGGCCTAAGATAACACACTGGCTGTAGACGGCGGTCGTCAGGCCTATCCTCACTTATGGTATCATAGCATGGTGACCTGCAATATCGAAGCAATTCCACGCAAGCGCCCTAGAACGAATCCAGAGGACAGTCTGCATATGCATCACAGGAGCCTTAAGATCCACACCAACGGCAGCCTTAACGACTTTTTTAAACCTCCTCCCCATTGATATCTATGGGAAGCTGGCGGCCACTAAGGCGGCCCTGAGATTAAGAGAATCCAATTCGGGGCAACATCCTAACTGCCCACAAGATTCCCAACAATACGGATTACCTAATCCCAACACTAGATTTCAGTAATAAATACAAGTCGGCCATCCCAAACCGAGCCAGCTGGGAAGACGGTCGTATTGTAAACAATAACACCATAGAAATATACACCGACGGGTCAAAGACAGCCGACGGCACGGGGGCGGGTGTGTTTTCAGATAACCCTGCGCTCAACGTCGTACTACGACTACCTGACCATTGCAGTTTATTTCAGGCAGAAGTCACGGCTATCCGCGAAGCAGCACGCAGACTCTCTATGAGCCCGATAGATGGAAAAACTATCGTGATCTACATAGACAGTCAGGCAGCGATTAAAGCCTTAGAATCACCAACAACAAGATCCAAGTTGGTAAAACAATGCCGCGAATCTCTTAACGAGATCGCGGTCAGATGTAATACTTCCCTGTGTTGGGTACCCAGTCACAGTGATATTCCAGGCAACTGCAAGGCGGACAAGTTAGCCAGACAGGGCTCCGGACAAGAATTCTTTGACAACAGAGAAACACCGGCGGTACCCATTCAGACACAGAAACGTAAACTTCTAGATAACGCGTTAATAGAAGCAAACAATAGGTGGAATAGCATCAGTACATGTGTGTCCGCAAAGCAAATTTGGAATAAATACGATGCGAAGAGAACATCCAAACTTCTCTCCATCAGCAGGAAAAATATCAGCTCTGTAATCGGAGCAGTCACTGGTCACTGCCTTTTAGGCAGACATGCCACCAGATTGGGAGCTCCCTCAAACGACTTCTGCAGAAGCTGTAGAGACGTCGAAGAGGAAGAAACCACCACACATCTCCTGTGCAACTGCCCCGCACTAGCCAACTCAAGGAAACAAATTCTTGGCAATTATTTCCTCGATGATCTAAGCGATCTCAGTAAGACAGATATTGGCTGTATCAGCAAATTCGTCACCAGGTCCAAATGGTTAAACTAAACTAAAGGACGGATTGGACGATGGCTTGAGCCCCTGCCGCTCCCTCCCCGCAGATCATCCCAAACCAATTCTCCTGCAAAGGAAAAGAGATCTCACTGAAGTTAGATTGTATCAGTCACTTCAGTCAGAACTCCACTCCGAGGGCGAGACAGTTACCCGGCGGATCGACTGAAACAGTCTCCCCCGGCCTTGCTGACTTCCCGCTATGCAGACAAAACGGGAACAGAGTTGAGGTTAGATTGTAACAGTCACCCCACTCTGTCTCTCTCCCATGCCTCAAAACCTGTACCACAAACCCCCAAACTCAGTCACCATAATCCAAATCGACTATCAAGGCCGCCCCTCCCTGCTCCCTTTCCGCGAAATGGTGTAACTTGAGGCTCGTACTGCAACAGTCGCCACAAGCCGCACCACCCCGCGATGCGTGTGGCACTCAGGGTTGGACCACCTTCAGTCACCCCCTCCAGCACAGTCTTTCAACCAACTGCTTGACTGTGCAGCCGGTACACCCCGACCCCCCCTCCAAGGAATGTAATAGCTTGCTCGGGATTCGACTGTATCAGCCTCCCCGGCACGTTGTTGCCTGCAAAGAGAGTGAAGAGCAGTTTGAGGTTCGATTGTAACAGTCATCTCAAAAGGCGCTTCCCTCCCCCGGTGATCAGGTAGCAATAGCTGCCCCTCCGTGGCGCAGAGTTTGAGTTCGACCTGTGGTTTGATTACATCAATCACCTCATCTCTATCGCAACCCTTGGTTCGGATGTCGGGCGAAAGTCGCGACTGCACTAGTCACTCCAATACATCGCAACCCATGCGAAATACAGCCAGCCTGCACACCCTGACCCTTTCAAGATTATCTCCCCCCATAAAACCACTACCTCGCAGGAGGCAATCACAGGGAACCCAGTAGGCCGAGCGACGACCGGCAGAACAATCCCCCCCCCCCCCCCCCCCCCCCTTTTGTGGTATCACAACGGGCCGAAACTGCGGCCTAAGTGTGACTGGGCTCACGCCCTCGCAGCCACCTTACCTACCTACCTAACCAATGGATTTAGCCTTACGAAATATTTGGTAATCAAAAGAAACAAATTAGAGCAGATGGGGTTGAAGAAAAAGCTAATGTCCCATTCCACCTGTGTCCCATACATACATACCTCTTTTCCCCCGTATATATTATAATTTTGAGTAAAAACAAATGAAGTAACATGTAACATATTAACATAATGAATATTGTATGTATAAGTATGACAATTTCCTTTAATAAAAATAATTATAAAAGAGGGAGATGTGTGGTTAATGAAAGGTCATATGAGAAGTGAAAATCCTTTCATTTATAATCACTAATCAGTAACTTGCGCTATTGATATTCGATTTGTGCTTAGAATAACCGGTGCATTTCTCTTGCTTATGAGCTTTGATTTGAGACCAGTGGTTCACGTCGCCTCTTACAGACAACATTCTTTTGTGAATCTTATTAAAAAAACATAGGGACGGGCTACAGTCCGCTTGGGCGAACTGTTGGATACCCTATTCTTATTCCTATCCCTCATAAGTGGGCGTGACAAAGTGTAAGTATGGTTGAATTGTTAAGAACGCTCTAAATATTTTGTTATATAACATTTAAAGGATTTTATCAAAAAAAAAAACGCTCCCTAGCTCAAACTTGGGTGTTTCAATAAAATTGTTTTATTTAATTGTGGGCGTGTCAGTAGGCGGATTTAAAAAAAATTAACACATGAGAATAAAGGGCCCCTAAAGAGCATATATTATAAATTTCAGCTCCCTAGCTCAAACTTTGAACTTTCAAAAAAAAAAAAAAAATAATTGTGGGCGTGTCAGTGGGCGAATTTTGAAAATATTTACACATGAGCATAAAGGGCCCATAGAGAGTATATACTATAAATTTCAGCTCCCTAGCTGAAACTTTGGATTTTCAAAAATTAATATACCCTTAGAATAGGGTATACAAAAATTATTTTATTTATTTGTGGGCGTGTCAGTGGGCGGATTTTGAAATTTTTTATCCCGAGCAGTTTTAGGAGTCATAGATCATATATAAAAAATTTCAGCTTTCTAGCTCAAAATTCGATTTTTTCCAAAATTTGTTTTTTTTGATTTTGTGGGCGTGTCTGTGGGCGGATTTCAAAAATTCGTAAACTTGATTATTTCGGGACCCTAGAGAGTATATGGTTAAAATTTCAGCTCTCTAGGTCCAGTTTAAAGGCCTAATTTTTGGCTACAGACGGACGGACGGACGGACGGACGGACGGACGGACATGGCTAGATCGACATTACTATTGATGCTGATCATAAATATAGTAACTTTTAGGGGTCTACAGGCAATATTAAGGTATGTTACAAACTATGCGTCAAAATTAATATACCCTTAGAATAGGGTATACAAAATCTAAGATAGGGCATACAACAAAGTGCAGTAGGTATTAATTGTAATGTTTGAAATCTTATAAGCTTGCACAGAGAGCAAGAGATTTAGAAAAAGCTGAAGATGTTCACAGACAAGTATCCCTTTATCATACTAAGGAAAGTTATCACTCAGTTGTAGTAGAAACATATTATAAATTGAAACAAAAAAATGTTTTTCTAAATTGATAACGGAGATTGCAAGAGTAATGGGAAATTATCAGATAAGTCAGGAGGGTCAACACCATAGAAAACCGACCAGGCCGAAATTTAAATTGACGAAAATACCTTCCAAAGGTAACGAAGTATTAAATATGGATATCTACCATTTTAATAAATTAATCTATCTGACATTTTTTGACAAATTTAATAAAAAAGCTTACTGGTATAGTCTAAATAACAAAAACTGGACATAGATGAGCAATTCAATCACTTCAGAAAGCCAAGAAAAACAATTTATGACAACGAATTCAACTCAGAAAATCTAAAAGAATACTTCCGGGAAGAGGGTATTGAAATGCATAGGACAAAAGCCAATTCGCATGCAGGAAATTTTGACATAGAGAGATTCCATTCAACATTTTTTTTTTTATACCCTATTCTAAGGGTATATTAATTTTGACGCATAGTTTGTAACATACCTTAATATTGCCCGTAGACCCCTAAAAGTTACTATATTTATGATCAGCATCGATAGTAATGTCGATCAAGCCATGTCCGTCCGTCCGTCCGTCTGTAGCCAAAAATTAGGCCTTTAAACTGGGCCTAGAGAGCTGAAATTTTAACCATATACTCTCTAGGGTCCCGAAATAATCAAGTTTACGAATTTTTGAAATCCGCCCACAGACACGCCCACAAACTCAAAAAAACCAAATTTTGGAAAAAATCGAATTTTGAGCTAGAAAGCTGAAATTTTGTATATAAGATCTATGACTCCTAAAACTGCTCGGGATAAAAAATTTTCAAAATCCGCCCACTGACACGCCCAAAAATAAATAAAATAATTTTTTTATACCCTATTCTAAGGGTATATTAATTTTTGAAAATCCAAAGTTTCAGCTAGGGAGCTGAAATTTATAGTATATACTCTCTATGGGCCCTTTATGCTCATGTGTAAATATTTTCAAAATCCGCCCACTGACACGCCCACAATTAATTTTTTATTTTTTTTGAAAATTCAAAGTTTGAGCTAGGGAGCTGAAATTTATAATATATACTCTCTACGGGCCCTTTATTCTCATGTGTTAATTTTTTTTAAATACGCCTACTGACACGCCCACAATTAAATAAAACAATTTTATTGAAACACCCAAGTTTGAGCTAGGGAGCGTTGTTTTTTTGATAAAATCCTTTAACTGTTATATAACAAAATATGTAGAGCGTTCTTAACAATTCAACCATACTTAGACTTTTGTCACGCCCACTTATGAGGGATAGGAATAAGAATAGGGTATCCAACAGTTCGCCCAAGCGGACTGTAGCCCGTCCCTATGTTTTTTTTAAATTCTGACTCGCCAAGGCGATTTATAAAAAGGGGGGGGGGGGGGGGGGTTCTTCGACCTAAAAGATCTTTTGTACCGTATGGGCCAGAAAAATTTTAAACTGGTAAGATTTCCACTTTCTGTGTAAAGCGGACAATTTTACCAGTAGAAGAATTCTTTATGTCCTCGGGGCTCAATTGTTCCCTGAGAAAGATCTTCTTTCTAATTCCATTAAGGGCTGGGCATTCACATAAAATGTGTTCAGCTGACTCGTCCTCTTCAAGACAGAGTCGGCACTCAGGAGAAACTGCTATTCTCATTTTGTGTAGATGATATCTTAAACCGTGGTGACCAGTAAGGTAACCTACTAGGTTTTTGATATCATGCCTGCTTAGGTTTAGACATTTGCTGGCATTATGATTGAAGGGCCGAATGGCTCGTTTGGCCTGTCTTAGACCTGGGATGTTATCCCAAAGATAGATACATTCTCTATGTTCCCAGCTTTTAATTGCTGCCGTTGCTGCTGATCTAGGAGTGCAGCAGAAAGGTTCGGGACCTATGAAAGGTGTTTCTGAACCTTTTCTGGCCAGTTCGTCGGCCTTTTCGTTACCTTCTACCCCGAGATGACCCGGAACCCACCATAATTTGGTCTTGTTTCTTGTTCCGAGTATTTGTAGGGTATTGAAGCAGTACATGACTGATTTGGAGTCAGTGGTATACGAGCTAAGGGCGTTTATAGCTGTTTGACTGCCCGTGAAAATATGGATGGTTGCACCTTTTATGCCAGATAAGATAATGTGGCTGGCGCATTCTTGAATGGCGTGGAGCTCCGCTTGAAATACGCTGGGACTTTTTCCCATGGGTATCTTAAAGCGTTTGTGTGGTCCGTATATTCCCGCTCCTACCCCCGTTTCCATTTTAGAACCATCCGTATACCACTTTATGCCGTTATGGCTATTTGGTGGGTTATTGCTAACCCATGCTTCTCTCTTGGATATCTCCGTGGAGAACCGTTTGTTGAAGCATAGTGTTTTTTGAATGCGGTCTGTGACCGCGCAGTTCATGTTAAGTTCTGGCAGTTCATCGAGAAGGGTCTTAAGATCTGGATGATCATTAAGACTTATCTCGTTTAGCTGTATTAGACTTATTGCACTGCGGATCGCCACTTTTTGGACGTTTATGTGGAGGGGTATAATTCCTGTTATTGCCTCTATGGCAGCTGTTGGACAGGTACGCATGACTCCAGAGATACCAAGGCACGCAAGCCGTTGTACCTTTTTGAGCTTCTCTATTGCGACCTTTTGTGTGGATTTTGTCCACCATACTATGGAGGCGTATGTTATAATGGGTCTTATCATCACTGTGTAGATCCAGTGGACAATTTTTGGAGATATTCCCCAGGTTCTGCCATATGTGCGACGACAGGCCCATAAAGCTCTATTAGCTTTAGTGATTTTGTTATTTATGTGAGAGTTCCAGTTAAGTCTCTTGTCTAGGATTACTCCAAGATACTTGACTTCGTCGGAGTACTCTACGACCGTGTCGTTTATTGTGATTAGGCCTAGGTCTAATTTCCTCCTTTTAGAGAAAGGAACGATGACGCCTTTACTGGGATTTATGGAAAGATTTTCCTTGAGGCACCAGTCTATGACTGTCTTTAGAGCATTTTTCATTTCTGATATGACTCCAATTGAGTCTTTGCCCCTGACTATGATGACAATATCATCGGCGTACCCAATTGTAGTGTAGCCCAAATTGCCCATCTTGTGTAGCAGGTCATCGATGACCAATGACCACAAAAGGGGTGAAAGTACTCCCCCTTGTGGGCAGCCCCTTACGGCTGTTACTGATACTGAGGTCGTTCCTGACGAGGCAGTTATTTTACGACTTTCCAGCATCGCTTTGATCCATTTAAAAGTTGGTTTGTCTATGTTTCTATGGTACAAAGCATTTGATATGGACTCATATCCAGTGTTGTCAAAAGCACCCTCTATGTCCAGAAAGGCACAAAGTGCGATCTCTTTGCAATGGTAGGCGTTTTTTATCTCTGTAGTTAGTCTTAACAGAGCGCCTTCCGTGGATATACCCTTTTGGTACGCATATTGGTGAGGGTGCAGAGGCATGCTTTTTGATATGCATTCTCTAATGTGGACGTCAATAATCCTTTCCATTGTTTTCAGGAAAAACGATGTCAAGCTTATCGGACGATATGATTTAGGTAATTCGCTCGGCTTGTTTCCCGGTTTGGGTATAAATACTACGTTTACCTCCCTCCAGGTAACTGGTATATACCCCCAGTTGAAGCTGAACCTAAATAAGGCAATCATGGATGGTAATAAAAATTCTATTCCATTTTGAATGAGGGCTGAAAAAATACCGTCTGTTCCTGATGCCTTGAATGGTTTAAATGAGTTAATTGCCCATTTAACCTTATCCGGAGTAAAAAGTGTTCCGGATAAACTATTAATTCTGCTGAGGTTTCTTGGAATTGAGACCTCCGCTATATGGTCATCTGTAATGACCATCGTGTGAGACCCTGGGAAGTGAGCCTGAAGCAAAGTTTTCAGCGTTTCTTCCCGGTCGCGTGTGATTGATCCATCTGATTTGATTAACAATCCCATGCTTTTTGCTTGATCCTTTGACAGAGCCCTTTGGAGGCGTGCGACCTCTGGACGTTTTTCGATCTTCCCACAGTTTGCACGCCATGAGGCTCTTTTGGATCTGCGCAACTCTAAGTTGTATATGGTCAGCATGGATTTATATTGTTCCCATGTGCCGGTGCGTTTAGCTTTGTTAAAAAGCTTTCTCACTCTCTTTCGAATAGACTCAAGGTTATCGTTCCACCATGGTACGCACCTTTTAACCACGGTTCTTTTAACCTTGCAACTACTTTTGAATGAGGCAAGAATAATATCATTTATTTGACATTGCGCAGCATCTGCATCAATTGTATTTGATGGTCCTTCTGGCAGCATGTCAGATCTGACCGCAAGATTTTCGCGGTAAGTTCTCCAATTAGTCAGTCTGTTGTCATAACGGACTGACGCGTGTTCGGCATTGCATCTTATCTCGAAACGGATGTGCATATGATCCGATAGAGATGCCTCGCCAGACACGTGCCATCCCTCTATAATATCCTTCATAAAAGGAGATGATATAGTAAGGTCTAAAACTTCTTCTCTTATAGAATTTCTAAATGTAGGACTATTTCCCTTATTTAGAAAAACGAGGTTATTGCTATATAAATATTCTAATAACAACTCACCTCTGTTGTTTGTATCTCGGCTGCCCCAGAGGGTATTATGTGCGTTTCCGTCGCAGCCGATTAGTATATGTACTTTATGGTCCTCACAGTACCGGACAAGTTCCTGTACTGGTAAGGGAGGCACTGCATCCGTGTCTCCAGGAAAGTACGCCGATGCGCATACAAATTTATGCAGCTCTCGGCCTTTGTGGCGCTCTATTAGAACCGCCACCAGGTCCCTAGTTGTGAAACCTGGAATGAGAGAAAATTTTATATCTTTCTTAATTAAGATAGCCGCCCTTGGTCTGAAAGGACCTTTGGCGAAAATTAGCTCTCTGTGTTTACAATTTAATCCGGATCTCTTACCATTGGTTGCCCATGGTTCCTGGATTAGTCCAATAGTAATGATCCCTTCGGCACATCGCTGGCTAAAGGTGTCCGATGCACCCATAGCCCTGTGCAGGTTGGCCTGCAAAACGCTGAGACGGGTGGTCATTTGCGTCTGTATTCAGGGTTTCGAACTCTATTGGGCTTGTTATACACTATCAGCTCTATGTCGTGGAGTGCTTAAAGCAAGCAACTATCACGAGCAGAAATTGCCGGTTATCACCTCTCCTACGTACGATACCCTGTTGAGGAGGACCACTTTGTCTGCCTCTAGGAATTTTGTTTCCTTCTTGTACCAGTGCTTTCTTACGATCCATACCTAACTTAGGCCTGAATCGTGTTTGGCTTTCTCTGGCTGCGCTTGACTTCGCGCTTGTAGCTTCTTTTTCTGGCACAGTTGTTGCCGTGCTTGAAGCTGCAGCCTTAGCGGCAGCGCTGGTGCTGGCCCCACTTGGGTCAGTTGCGGTGCTGCCGTGAGCTGTGACATCCTTCTTATCCAAAACGTGCTGATTTTGATGTTTAGGGCCCTGTGTGGCCGTCTTGTCAACACTTTTTAGGATAAGTTTGGTCTGTCCGAATCGGAAAGAGACCGACCATACCCTTTAGCTCCACGAGTCTCCTCATGGTGCTGTCGTTTATGGCAAAGACCATATGTGCGATGTCTCGCTCATCTGATCTTTGCAGAACCCTCCACGTTCTCGTGTTCAGTTCTTTGTTTTGGCCATCTAATAGGGCTAGGATCCTTTCGCTAGCTACGCCGGTACTCTGCGGGAAGAACCCTCTGATGACATGTGGTTTTGGAAAATGTTCCTCTCTCACAAGCATCACCTCTAACCCGCATTTCTCTTTTAGCTTGGCGAAGGTTGCCTTCATCCACTCTGCAGTGGTGGCGTCCGCACATACGATCATGAGCCATCCGGCTTTGAAGGTAGTACCGCGGAAAGCTGGTTTGACCTCCTCGTCACGGTGTTCGATCGTGATATCCATAATCCTCTCCTGTATAGAACCCATTTGTTCGTTGGAGAGAGGATTACGATCGATGTCCACCGGTACAACACCCAGTCTTACATAGCTCGTTATATTGCTATACGAGACTTTGTCGACGGTTGTCTTCCCAGTGCGACCTCGCTTCGCTTCGGATTGAGGCGGGGTATTATCCTCGGATCGCATTCGATTCACCTCGGGACCCTTGTTTTCCATCTTTTGGATCGCATAGAGACGGGCCTGCTCAATGGTGCTCCCCTTCTTCTGCGCGCGCTTAAATCTGCGCTGTTCAGATGGTGTGAACCTAACGTACTCAGAATCAGTCCGTGCCACATTGCCGACTGTCTTAGGTACGTCCTCTATATCGGGATGTCTTTCATCCGATAATATGCTGTTGCATATGGTGCTGGATTCTGAAACAGAGTCACTGAGTTGAGACAAGTTCTCTTCAGGTTCCCCCATTTCAGAGTCGATGATTACCGACTCTATCCCTTTGACAGATGTCGTGTCGTCATCGACAGGGTGTTCTAAAACATCCCTATTTGATGATGCAATTTTAGAGGCATCATTCTCTATTGTTTCTTTTGTTGTTTGGTTTATTTTGAAACCCACGAGTATTCGGGATATGGTGTCGCCCGTGGTCTACCCGTCTAACCACAGGAAGGCTATCTTAAAATCGGAGGTCGCCTGGTATCCGAAGTTTGCAAACTAACGACTAAGCACCCTCTTAGCCATACATCTCTCGGCGCTTGCCACCTTAGATTAGGGGTTTATTGGGGAAATAGGATTTAGGGATTTGATGGAGGAGGGATATGGGTAATTGAAAATTGAAAGGAAAGAGGAGAAGGGTGGCGGACGTGTAGTCCTGGTCAGTTCTTAGTTGACGCTCATCAAACGGTCTGTCCCTTATCAGAAAGGCCCTATGACTCTTTGCGCCGTAAGCCTCCGCACCGGCACCATCGAATTTGCGTTCCATGATGGTGCACACGTCAAGGTGACTGACCCCGCAAGGAGGTCCATTCAACATTACTCGAGATTTTACTAACGATTACAAATAAAGGCATCTCAACCAACAGAAAAATATTTAAAGCCATCCAAATACAATGAGAGACACCACTCAATGTGTTATGTGTCGTGTGCGACCTGTGTCCTGACGAGGTTTTCGTCGTACCGAATGTTGCCTTTAAATGGGCGCCATTTTATACCTGTCGCTGCCCTGGTTTATGGCAGGATATTAGGGATCATGGTCGAGATGGGTACGATATGTATTCTACAGCTGCTTCAGTCCGGGGGGGTTCTTTTAACATCTAGACACACACAAACTTTATCGTGCAAAAAAAATTAGAAAGAAGAGAGATCTGTAAGAAAAGTCAAAGAAAAAGAGAAAGAAAGAGGAACGGAAAACCAACCACACAAACTTGCTGGGGATTCAGATGGTCGAATCCCTTGCCCTCCCAACCTTTGACGACCACATTCCATACTTATATGGGTCGTCCCACCAACCATTGAGAACACCACACCATTTACGTTTAAGTCACCATTATAAAATGAATTTATTTAATCATATGCTTTAGTTAAACAAAAATACTATTTATAAAAGAAAGGAAATACACTACCCGTTTGGGTCATAGCTCAACACTTGTATTTAGCTTAATATAGCTGCTCCCTTTTGATTCATTTTACTTTTAATCGAGTTATATATATATATGTATACCCTAGTTATAGTAATTTACCCGTTAGTTAAACTCGGCTAATGCCGTTACCAACTCCAACGACGATAGATCTATCTTCGGGTGGGGTGGATCTGAAACGAGAACTTATGCGAAATTTTTCCCTATGTCACCAAAGACCAGATAGTTCTTACGATTCGGAGGAACGCTCTTCACTCCATTAGGATTCTGGGGTGTATATATATATATATTGTAGATAGTTAAGGGTAATGCAAATCTATATAAGGTGAGCTTATTTGGGTCTATCTCCTTATCGAAATATTTTCATGTACTACGCTTTGCGTACTCCGATGATGTTCAATCTCAAAGGTGTAAACAATAAAAACGTAAGTATACTTTAGAGTAATTTAATTATAAAGGTAAGTAATTTTTAATGTAAGAAATTAAAGGTAATTCATTTTAAGGTAAAGATAATTATATAAGGTAAATTAATTTTTAAGTTCTTAAATCTAAGGGTAATAATTTTTATGTCTTAAATTAAAGCTAGGTAATTTTTTTTTTGTTCACTAAAATTAAAGGTAACTAAATTAAAGGTATCTAATTTTAAAGCTGAGTAATTTTATATTCACTTAAATTAAAGGTAATAATTTTAAAGCTAAGTAATTTAAATGTAACTAAATTTAAAGGTGAATTATTTAAAGATATTTAAAGTTAAAGGTAATTAATTCTAAGTCACTTAATTCAAAGGTATTTCCTTTTTTTTTTGTTCACTAAAATTAAAGGTAACTAACTTAAAGGTATTTAATTTTAAAGGTAAGTAATTTTATGTTCACTTAAATTAAAGGTAATAATTTTAAAGCTAAGTAATTTAAATGTAACTAAATTTAAAGGTAAATAATTTAAAGATATTTAAAGTTAAAGGTAATTAATTCCAAGTCACTTAATTCAAAGGTATTTCCTTTTTTTTTTTGTTCACTAAAATTAGAGGTACGAGTAACTAACTAAATTAAAGGTATTTAAATTTAAGTGTTAGTAATTTTATGTCCACTTAAATTAAAGGCAATTAAATTAAAGGCATTTAAATAAAGGTAAGTAGTTTATGATCACTTAAATTAAAGGTAATAATTTTACAGGTAAGTAACTAGCATGTCGTAAATATAGTAGGTATTACAATAAGATAACTTAATTTAGGGTACTTAAGGCGGCTCCGGATTTTTCCGTAATTTCTGCTGCCGTCCTTCTTCTCCAATAGAGGTGCATTTGCAGGAAGGACATCTTTTGGCACCCACTTATGTTTCACTTATTGTTTATATATATCTGTTCACTATCTTTAATTATTATTATGTTTTTCTAGTGACTAGGTTAATTTAGTTGTTATCCATTCTAGTCACTATTTATTCTAAGTTTATTTTGGTTTTTTTCTTATTATTATGTACTTAGAGTTACTTTTGTTCTAGTCACTAGTTTTAGTAAATTTAAATTTTATTCTAGTCACTATTTATTTATTTATTAGGCACTATTTTTAACTATTTGTTTCGGCTCTAGACATCTTAAATTTAACTTTTCGGCACTAGCCATCTTAAATTTAAATTTTCGGCACTAGCCATCTTAAATTTAACTTTTCGGCACTAGCCATCTTAAATTTAGGTTTTCGGCACTAGCCATGTTATATTTAATCTTAAACTACGGCACACGCCAAACTTAATTAAATTTTAAAGGCACTTGCCAACTTATATTATAATTACTACATTTTTAAAAAAAAAAACTTTCCACTTTCCAATTATTATAACCTTCCTTTAGCACTTGTAAAATTCAACTCCTCTCTCAACCGACGCGCAGCACCCTTTTTATATCCCTAGCCTCGTCGTATAATTCGGTACTTTGTTTACGAACCAAAGTTATTTTCGAGCAAACTTTGTTTACGAACAAAATTAGTTCATAAACAAAGTACCGACTTAATCCCGCATGCCCTATGTTTTACACTCGCTAATCCCTAAATCTACCGACCATCCACAATTCATTCGTCCCCTCCCCCTCCATACTATCAGTTAAGCTTATACACCAGATGGCGAGTGCACTCAAGCTGTGCTTGGTACTTGAGCACTTCATTCGTAAGGTGAATATGGAGAGACAACTTTCCTGGTGTGGAGGCGTGGCTTCGCCTCTATTGCTATTAATTTTTTTCTTATCCGCTTTCAGAAGTGGTGAGGTCTCTGCTATGAATTGTTTTAGCTAATTAGATTGGGTCTCGATTCTCCACTATGGAGCGGCCAATGAAATTCGGCTTTAAAAAAAAAATTAGTTTCCAGGCACTTGGGTTGGTGAATAGGTGTCTCTACTACCTTTGCTATTGTGAGAGCCATTGTCACCCTGGGTATTTTCATAGAGTGGCGAAATTGAATTTATGGTGACCACAGAGGCAGAGGAGGTAACCAATTTTGGTGAATGTTAATATTTATTGCCCGAAAGTATGCAGTATGTTACTGGCATGTTACGACATAACTCCGTACTGGTCGAAATACCGGGAAACGAATTTCTGCCCATTACAAATGCTAGGCATGAACCGAAATCAAGCTGAGATAGCAAATCCGGCAAACCTAAAGAACAAAATAGAAGAGAAAAAGAAAACAGTAGTATACCAAAGAAATATTTCATGGAAAAATGTTTGGCGAAAAACGCAATGGAGGTATATAAAAAACCACAAGCATTAAAGGCCAAATGAAGCATACTATAGAAAACATACTTTAAGATATGTATAAGTCACCAATATTAAAAGACCAACTTAATTCGCAGGTAATCCACTGGCTGGAAATCATAATGCGATTTTTTCCCCTGTAATACAGCGAGTATAAGCCTATTCTCCAACCGAGATTGAGTGTGAATTAGTTTTTTTCCATTTTCAATGCATCTTCAGTTCGAAGAGTAAACAGTGGAAATTATTTTTTAGCCAGGATATAAAATCAAGACAAAATATAATATTTGTATTACAAGGAGGAAAATCGCGGGCGAAATATACCCGTTTCTTTTGAAAGACTTCAGTTTAAAATTGGTTTTGTTTTTTAAAAAAAAACTCCACAGGGTTAGATACCTCCCCAACTAACTTAATTATAAAATAAAAGTTCATGTACCTGCCGCAAAAAGCAATGTATACCTAGACAGTAGGGTGGATTGAAAATATATTTTTTTTATATTCACTATGGCATACTCGCAAAAAGCTGGGTGATGGGCACAAGAAGCAAAAGCGAAAAGATTTTTTTCTAAGTTTATATGGTGCCCCCGGTAGGACAAAGTTTTGAAAAAAAATCCGAAGCATGTTATGCGCGACACTTTAAAAAAATCTTTGAAATTATGTTAACTTTTTTCTGAACGCATTTATTCATTAGGAGTGTCTAACTTCCCAGTTATTAATTCAATTATTAGTCTGTGGTTTCAGCCGCAACTAAGCGTTTTGGGGGGAAACAAGTGTTTGTTTTTTTGATAGTGACTACGTTTTTTGACAAAATTTTTTTGTAAGTCAATTTGGTGATTATAACTTAATTCAGTTATGTTTTGTAGTAAAGACGTTTAATAGATTTAAATATAGTTGTATATTTGTTGTTTGCAGTAAAAATTACTTAAGTTACGACCCGTCAAACTCCCCGTGTTTGGCAAGCGGAAACATTACCCTCTTCTCAACTACCCACTTACTTTGATGTTATGAAATACTATCTTCTAATCAAGCAAGAGTTAAAGCCAGATAAATCATCTAAAGAACCGTCTGTTCAAGAAATCTCAGAAAGAGTTGCGACTCGTGTTTCAGAAATATGGCATAACTTCTCGCTGCCAACAGTCAGTTTAAAAAGAGTTTTGCAAATTATTAGAGCTTACCACGAAAAATATAGAAAGTTAATGAAACCATTTAAAGCACGTCAAGGTAGTGAAAATTATAAAGAGAAAATAATAAAATTCAAAGAAGGTTCCCAAAAGTTATTCGACATCAGTAGCTGCAAATGTGTAATAGTTGTCGATTGTACTTGTGAAAAAAGCAGTCGTATACCGAAACAGGAAATTAATTTTATAATAGATATGACTACTGCGAGAAAAATGATTATTGGAGGCATTGATGTAACTACAACAAAAAAGATCGAGAAAAAACAAGAACGAAAAGAAATAGAGGTATCTCGTTTGACACAGATACAAAATTATGGAAACGCCTCCTAAACAGATGCGCATAAATCTCCAATCTTTAGGTCTTGCTTCCGATCGTACTGGAGTTTCTGATAGGTCTGCCGCTATTATAGCTTCTGCTGTCCTGAAAGACGTTGGCATTATTACATCAAGTGCCCAAAGTTGTGTGGTAGATGATAGGTTCGAAGGTGCGACGGGAAAGAGCAAAGAAAAGGTCTGCCTTACAAGACTTAAGCCGTAATCAACCAACGCCTGGTCCTTACTTTGATGGCAGAAAGGACAAAACTTTGGTAACAGCCAAGAAAGGAGATAAATGGTATAGAAAACGGCAAATAGAAGACCATTACGTCATTGTGTCGGAATCAGGGAGTATTTTTGTTGGTCATATTTGTCGGGGTATAATTTCCCACAACAAGGTCCACTCTTCGTTCCTTTACCTGATCTATAAAAGTGGAGGGGCAGCCGTGGTACCATCAGCCATTGGCCCACTTCTCTCGAACCCGAGGACAAAACCCCCACAGGTACACTCGGGCATGGACGGGCGGTCCAAAGCGGAAGAACCACTCGGGCAAGGGCCAACGTGCGACGCAGAAGGCTCCCCACGAACCGACGGACGGTCAAGGGTTCAGGACACACCAACGAGTGGGAACATCCCAACAGACGGACGGTCTGCAACGGCGGAGTGGTGTACGAAATTCAAACACACTCCAAACAGACGGACTGTCTGCAACGGCGGAGTTGTGTTAACATCCACTACCACACTCCCGAACAGACGGACGGTCTGAATACGAAGCAGACGTCAAATCAACTGCTTCAATCACAAGCAAATGGGCTGTGATGCAATTGGGGAGGGCGAGCGGACGGTCCCTTCTGATAACAATTGCCCCGAACTACCAAAGTCACGGTACGGTGTCACGATCGATGGGGGAAGGGATGACGCTCCCTTTTGATCCAACCCCGATGGAACAACGTAGGAACACCTGGGGAATGCGGGCGGACGGCCATGTACACGCACCCCAAACCACTACGTCGAACACACTGCGCACCGGAAAACACTTCGTCAAATAATAACAACAAACCACTACGTCAAACACACTGCGCAATTAGACAAATGATACCAACAAGTAGAAGCCATGATATGACGAAAAGGAAAGTGGCCAAACAAACGAGCGCAACCACCACGGAAAACTTTGCGGTTAACGAGCGTCAAGGGACAGATGCAAAGGGCTCGTGCACAACAACAAAAACAAAAAAACTATCTGTACGATCTGGCGCAAGAATAGCATTTCCCCATTTCCCCAAACCTGAGCGCGATTCGACCGAGATAGCTAGATTCTAATTCACTTGTATTTTACTTTTAATAAGATTGGTTTCACTCACAGACTTCCTGGGCGATTGTCCTTCCAACTAGTTCATTGGTGCGTGGTCCTAGGGATCTTAGTATCCTATCTTTCCAGGTGTGCCCTTCTTTGGGTAGTAAGAGGGAGTGAACATGTTTAAAAACTTTAAAATTTACTCTAACAATGCACTTTGGGCATTTTTGCAAAAGATTATTTAATTTAATGCTCTTCTCCAAAGTTTCTTTTCGTTTAAAATCGCGAATTGTCAAAGTTTATTTGTTTACATTGTCCAGGGTCGGCCGGCGAATGCGTTTGTCTAAAGGCGAATTCTAAAGTCTGAGTGCGTGAGAGCATTAGCGGGACTAAGTCAGCGCACTTATGTAAAAAATTACATAGTGAAGGAACAGCGGTTGATAATCTCAGAGCGACAGCTAAATTACCGAATGGGAGCCGTTGATTCCACTGCCCAAGTATGCGTGGTCATGGGGAGGTATGAAACAGTTGACAATCTCAGCGATACAGCTGAATTGTCCAGTGATAACTGTCGTTGGCTCTGCTTCCCCAGGTTTGTATGAATTGTAGTACCTAATTATTGTAAGAGTTTAGCATGCAACTCACTGTCAAACCATATTTATATTCATGTACCTACATTATATACACATCTAGTTATACACGTGTAAGATTAAGAATAAGAATAAAGAGAGCGTCAGTTTTATGATCGCATTCGAAGTAAACGGACGTGTTGTTATTTAATCCGCATCGTCTCTAGTGGAACAGTACCTACTACAAATTACTCAGAAGTGGGATTAAAAAAAAAAACAACAAATAAAGTAATAACACAAGTGAAATTGAGTGCAAAATAAATTTGGTATTACAGATTGTGTGTTTACCGCAAAGTTGGTTGTGTCGCCGCTTGTTCAGTCACCGCGAAATTTTTTTTGTCGACGATTGTTCAGCCACCGCGAAAATTTTTTTTTATTCTCTTCGTAATAAAAGACACAGTATTGAATTCAAACGAATTCATAGCAGCAGATGTGCGAGGAGAACATCCAAGTAACGGCGACGCAGAACAAGAGGCACAAGGCGTACGACTGCAAAAAGAGGTCGAAAAACAGCCGCTAGACACTGCAGCTGGGGAAAAGAACAACGCCATGATGAGAGAAAATAAACTGTTGCAACGGATCGCAAAATCAAAAGATAGAAAAGAAACTAGTGCAGAAGGTGGTGAAAAACGATCGGGCGGTACGACAGGAGAGTTTAACGTGGCGCAACAAATTGGATTGTGGAAGGAGATGTTGCCGGAATTTATGGAACGACAAGTGTTGATGTGTGGCTAGCACACTTAAGAAATGTCGAGGAGGTGTACGGTGTGGAGAAAAAAAATGTACACACACTTTTTGTGAGCAAAATGAGATGCAAGGCTCAAGAATGGTTGTACGCACAACCTAATTTTTTAAAAGACGACATAGATAACCTGACAGAGGGTTTAAAAGAAGTTTTTGGTACAAAACAAAACAAGATGGAGATAAGAAAAAGGTTCGAAAACCGAAAGTTGAAAGTGAGCGAAACTTTCAGTGAATATTTCTACGACAAAGTGAGACTGGCGACTGGATTGAAAATGGACGAAGAAGAATGGATTGAATACGCGATTGAAGGATTTTCTGATGACAACATAAGGTTATATGCCCATGTCCAGGGGTATACAATAGGGTGGGTCATCGATGTATGAAAAAAATTTTTTTATTTTTTTTTGGATTGGAATAGTGATCAAAGTTTGACCCCTATCCAAGGGATACTAAAAACCAAAAAAAATATTTTTTAAGAACCTTCCTTCTACCCGCGCATTGATTTTGAAAATTTGTGTTTTCGAAAATTTTTCGATATTTTTCAACACTTTATTCTGAAAAGAATTTTAATTTTTTTTTTGTTGGAAAATAAAATAAGAAAATAAGAATCAATGAACAGAAATATTTTTTTTTATTAAAAACATGCAAAAGTTGATAAAAAAAACATTAATAAACTAGTCAGTGGAAACTTTAAAATCTTGCATGCTTTCGAATTTTGGCATAGATTTTCTGGAACTTATTTTTGCTTTGATGAGACCATCTCTGGAGCTTTTCTCGCACAACTGCATCGAAGCCTCTGTTACCATTTTAACTGATCGCTCTACAGATTGCGTGTGACATGGAAACCTTAAAAAAGGTATAATGTCATCACCTCCTGATTCCACTAGCGAAAGCAGTGTTTCATCTGTTATATCGCGAAGAAGAGGAGGTTGTTGATAGTCTTGTTGCCAGTCTATGAGCTCAACGTACGACTTTGCATTAAGATTTATGTCCGGTACGGTGAAAACACGAAGATGTTGTTCGAAATTAATCTTACGCCTGGCTTTTTAAATTCTCCTGCCAGCAAGCTCTCGAATGTATTTTTGGGGATCTGCCAGCATTGATATTAAAATATTTTCCGGATGAGCAAAGAAACTATTACGCTTAATAACTGGATCTATTACCATTTTAAGTTGAGATGGAAGATATCGTGAACTAGAAACTAGCTTCCAAAAATGCCTAGATCCATCCTTACACGATGGATGGACTTTTATCTCGAACCAAACAGGCGCATAAACTGTAACAACGGATGTGGCCAAGTATTTGATGTTGTTAGATGGTGCCTTTGTGGAAACATACAGGCGTAATATTCTGTTAGCTTTCGTCAACCAACGAGCGTGAGACATCTTTCCTGGAGATCTGTTCGCTAGATCAGAAGAGCATTTACCACTCACAACAGCCGACGATATCTGGTAAAGGTAGCTTTGATCACCGCTTAGATCTTTGACGTCACCAATATCCGGCAATACACCCCCCTCTAACTTTTCAAATGTCACAATAGGTTTTTTTTCACAGTCTTCCAGAAGCTTTCCGATACTACCTGCATAAGAATTTGGTCCAGTGGTTGTGCCATCTAAGTGCAGAAACAGGTGTCCCAGGGGAAGTTCATTCATATGTAACAAACAAATGATCCATTGTAAGGGTTGCTCTAGACGCTTTTCCATAAGTCTTATTATACCGCCTTTCTTTCCAGTATTTGTCGCTGTTCCATCACATCCAACAGCTTTTGTGTCCTTTAAGGAAATATTTTGCGAAGAAAGCAACTGAAAAATAGCAAGTTCGATAGCCTTAGACGTCCCGTCACTTGGGACAGCGTAACCGATCTAAACAGAGTCTGGTTCCTTGATGACGGATGTATGCTCCGCGACGATAACTTGGCGGTATTTTTTTGCACCTTTTTCAACAATCCTTAATGTTTTGTCCTTCCTGCCATCAAAATATAGTGCTGGAACATTTATTCAACGGTTCTTAACGCAGATCTCTTTGCGAACATTTGCTCTCTCACGACGTACCTTAGACTTATCTATTACATCAACAGCTGATTGTGTGTCATAAAGCACAGCAGATGCAATTGCTGCAGCAGCTCGATCAGATACACCATATCGATCCCATGTTTTGGACAATGTTGGCAGTCTCAGAAGTGATATTTTTGTTCGTCTCTCACGCTCACGTGGCACTGATGTTGACGGCAAATAATCGTCACTTTGACTGCTTTATGAGTCATCGGATGAAATGGAACATTCCTCAGTTAAGTCAACTACTGCATCTTTTTTGGTAATACTATTTTCGTTATAGTATAGTTGTATTTTTTCGCTCCTATGACGATGTTTTTCATTTTTGGTTGTTGCTAAAGAGTCTATGCCACCTATTATCATTTTTCTCACCGATCTCTGATCAATAACAAAATTATGTTCTGCTTTCGGAATTCTTTTTTCTTTTGAGCAATTACATCTATTCAAATCTTTGCATTTGCATAAGCAAATATCAAAAAGCTTGTTAGAACTTATATCAAATTCTAGCTTTTTAGGACTTGAAAGTCGCTTCCAAGATTTGATCAACTTCTTACATTTAGAGTGGTATACTTTCAACAATTGTATCACGCGCTTTAGGGTAACGGTTGGAATAGAAGCCTTGCACCATATACTTATCAATCTGACCGCAACAATTTCCGCGATATCGTTAATGGCTGGTTCCTTTCGAGTATCTGTTTTAAGCTTAATTTGATACCTCGTAAAGTAATAAAACTTCATGACCTCTTTATAAGAAGGCAGAACATTATCTTTCATATCTTCAATATTACCAAAAATGCAACAACTAGATGCTTGTCTTGTTTTTTCCATATTGTATTGCTCTTGATATCACAACCGTTTATTGATATAAAATCGACTGAAAGTAACACTTCACGCACTTAATTATTGCAACTTCAAACTTCTGTAAACAACTTGGCGTTTTGATTGGAAACTTTTGAAGTAAAGACAGAACGGCAGAAAAAATATATAAGCTCCTACGTTGCTTTCGCCGCCTACTTGTTTTTGTTAATCTTTTTAACCAAATTAGAATAAGAATACATTTTTAACGTAAGGTACTTATTTTAATTCCTTTGCCAAACAAATCACGGATACCAATAAAATCAACCTATTTTTGTCAGATTTTTCAAAATTTCTTCATATTCAAATGAAATGCGCGGGTAGACCGACTAGAAAAATAAAATTTAAAAAATATCTGCACGCATTTTAAAGCTTCGGGTCACATTTTAGTTGCTATTCCAAAACGATCGGACAAAATTAAATTTTTCGACCCACCCTAGTATACAACAAAGGCAGGACTACTGCAAACGTTCGGCAAAGTCACTCAGCGGAAGGTGCAAACAAGATCGACTGCTAGTACATTTAGCAACAGACAGACGGGATTGACAGCAGATAGAACGGCAAAAGATAGACAAGTGGACGGACAAAGAGTTGTAGTCAGGTGCTATAATTGCAACTCGGTGGGACACGTGGCAAATGTGTGTTCTAGGCCAAAGAGGAAGTCAGCAGTACATCAGTTGTCAGAAGATGACATGCCCAGTGATTACGTAAGACGTTTGTATTTTAAGTTTACAATTGATAGTGATAGTATTCCTTTAGACTGCCTCATAGACTCCGGAAGTTCGATAAGTATGGTTAGAAGATCGTGTATACCGACTGATATATCCATATCTAAATGTAAAAGAAAAAAATATTTTGGTTTAAATAAAAGTTTGCTTAAAATATATGGAATGTTGTCGCGCGTAGTTTTTTATAAAAAAAGTTGTAATAAGAGTAAATCTTATGGTAATAGACGATGGATCGACGAGTTATGAGGCAATCTTGGGGAGGGATTTCCTAAAAAGTGGAAAATTTAAACTAGTTTCACAATTAGAAAATAAGATAACTTGCTCAAAGAAAATGGAAGATGATAGTGAACATTTTGGAAAACAGCTCATGTTAATCGACTGTAAAGATAATGATAGTTCAGAATTGGATTTAGAAGTTGATAAAGACGTATGTTATGTTTACAAAGAAAAACTTAAAACATTGTATAAGTCGAGTTATTTGTTTGCCGATCGCCCTACGGAACCGGTAGTTAAAACTAAAATGAATTTAACGCTGAATGATGTGAAACCGTTTCATTGTCGACCGCGTCGTTTGTCGTATGCCGAAAAAATCGAACTTAGTTCATTGCTAGACGAATATGTCGGTAAAGGGTATATTAGAGAAAGTGAATCTGAATACGTGTCGCCGATAGTATTGGTAAAGAAAAAGACAGGTGATCTTAGGATGTGCATAGATTTTCGTACGTTAAATAAAGCGACTGCAAAAGATAATTACCCGATACCGGTGATCGACGATTTGCTAGACAGACTGGCAGATAAGACCATTTTTTCTAAGCTAGACCTCAAGAATTGGTTTTTTCACGTTTACATGCATGAAGACGCGGTAAAATATACGTCGTTCATAACACCTTTAGGGCAATACGAATTCTTGAGAATGCCGTTTGGTTTGAAAAACGCGCCGTCAACTTTTCAGAGACACATTAACAAGATATTTGCAGACATGATTAGGAACGATGAAGTTATAGTTTACCTAGACAATATAATGATAACTACGACGACGTACGAAGACTATTTTAGAATACTCTCTGAAGTTTGGAGGAGGATGGTAGACAATATATTGGAACTAAGGATAGATAAATGCAAGTTTCTACAGAAGAAAATAAAATATTTAGGTTTTACGATTACGGGAGCGGGTATACAGGCAGTTGATAGGGGTATCGAAGCTATAAAAAATGTTCCGGTTCCACAAAAAACTCATGCGGTACAAAGTTTTTTGGGTTTGTGTTCTTATTTATGTAGATTTGTTAGAGATTTTTCGACCATAGCAAAACCACTGTACGATCTTACAAAAAAAGATTGGGAATTCAAGTTTGGTGACAAACAGTTAGAGGCCTTCGAAAACTTGAAAAACAAATTGATAGAAGCGCCGGTCTTGGCACTGTATAGTCCAAAGGACGAAACAGAACTTCATTGCGACGCAAGTGCACAGGATTTTGGAGCGATTCTGCTACAAAGAAAGCAAGACGGAAAGTTGCATCCGATTTTTTATTTTTCAAAGCGAACGACAGATTACGAAGCAAAGTTGCATAATTTTGAGTTAGAGGCGCTGGCAATAATAAGCGCTTTAAAACGTTTTAGGGTATATTTACAGGGTAAACAGTTCAAGATCGTAACTGATTGTAATTCATTGACCCTAACGCTTAACAAGAAAGAACTCAACCCTAGAATTGCCAGATGGGCGTTAGAACTACAATATTTTGATTACACTCTAGCACACAGGTCAGGTACTCGCATGCAACACGTCGACGCGTTAAGTAGATCGACAAATATTCTGACGATCGAAACAAATAATTTCGAGGAAAAGCTGATAGTATGCCAAGGAAAAGTCGGAAATATAGTTAAGGTAAAAGAGTTGTTAGAAGGATCGAACCATAATTTATACGAGATGCGAAAACGGAGTGGTATAGGTATAGAAAGAAAAATGATGGCAGTGTCGTGTTTTGTGTACCAACAGAGATGGAAAGTCACGTTTTGTATAAATATCATGACGAAGTAGGTCATGTAGGAACAGATAAGGTGTTAGAATTAGTGTCAAAAAGTTACTGGTTTGCCAAAATGAGAGAGAAGATAGGATCGCACATAAAAAACTGTTTGAAGTGTATTGCGTTTTCGGCTAAGCAGGGCCGTGAAGAGGGTTTCATTCACAACATACCTAAAGAAGAAAAACCGTTCGTGGTAGTACATGTAGATCATTATGGTCCAATAGACAATTCAAGGGCGGTTAAAAAGTGTATACTAGTGGTAATAGATGCTTTTACAAAATTCGTGAGACTCTACCCGACCAAAACTACAAATACAAAAGAGGTAAATAAAGCATTAACGGACTATTTAAGAGCATATAGTAGACCGAAGTATGTTATATAGATAGAGGTAGTTGCTTTACCTCTGCAAAGTTCAAGGGTTTTTTGTCTGAAGAAGGTGTTCAACACATAAAAGTTGTGACGGGTTCACCACAAGCGAACGGACAAGTAGAGAGAGTTAACAGGAGCTTAGGACCAATGATAGCCAAGTTAGTTAAACCAGAAGACAAAATAATTTTGGGAGCACGTATTAGAGGTAGTCGAACATACACTCAATAACACGGTGGGTAGGACTATAAAAGAACATCCGAGTGTAATGTTGTTTGGAGTGAATCAGAAAGGCAAGTGGTCGGATGAGCTTAAGGAAAGTCTAACAGAGCTAGAATCGAGATATGTACGCGACCTGGTGAAGACACGTAGCAAAGCAGCTTTAGAACAAAATAAGTCGCAGGCATACAACAAACGATACGTAGATAAAAAACGGTGCAAGCCCACGAAATATAATGTAGGAGACTACGCTATGATAAAAAAATTTGACTCGCACCCGGGGGCGTCTAAAAAGCTGATACCAAAATTTAGAGGACCCTACCAGATAGAAAAAGTCCTACGCAACGACAGATATCTACTTAAAGATGTTGACGGTTTTCAACAGTCGCGAATACCTTACCAAGGAGAATGGGCGGTCGGCAATATGAAACCATGGCTGAAAAAGAGTAAAGCGAATGATTGATTGTAAATTTGCAAGATCAGGTGATCTTAATGGTCAGGATGGCCGAATTGTAGTAATTATTGTAAGAGTTAAGCATGCAACTCACTGTCAAACCATATTTATATTCATGTACCTACATTATAATACACATCTAGTCATACACGTGTAAGATTAAGAATAAGAATAAAGAGAGCGTCAGTTTTATGATCGCATTCGAAGTAAACGGACGTGTTGTTATTTAATCCGCATCGTCTCTAGTGGAACAGTACCTACCTACTACAGAATGTATGAGTGGAATAGCGGACAACGGCCTGGACAAAAGATTTGGCAATCACTTCTTGCTTGACCAGCGATCATAAAAGACAGTGTTGTTAGTAAAGAATTTTTTTGGCGACAGAAAAAACAAGAAAAAAAAGAGAACAGAAAGGAAAAATCGAGAAGGGCAGTTTTCGAGAAAGTATATAAAGGAAGATCACATCAGGAACGAGTTAATTGTACAGGCGGGACTAATATCCAAAGGACTAGTCTGGAAACACAATTGTTCAGGAAGAGGAGAGGAAACAGGAAAATAAAACAGATAAGTAGAGTGATTTTGTGTGGGTAGTTAGGGAATTATTTGGAGGAAATAAATCTCGGTCGGATCGGGCTCCGTCAAAATTCCTGAAAATCGAGGGAAACGCGACCATTTCCTTTTGGAATATTTTCAACTTTCGGGATATCGCGGTCTTGCGCCATTTCAATAACGGCTTTTCGTTTCTTTTTGTATAACTGCAGTCCAAAAAAGCGGTTAATAAAATTTGCCGTGCTCCACCGGGGCATTTATAACGTTTTGGACAAAAAAAAACGGTTCGTCTTTTTTCTTTGCTTTCAGTTTGTTAGAAGTTTCCATTGGTCGTAATTTTCTAGAATTTTTGGGGTTTTTTCTTTTTTCGGTTTAGCACGGTTTCACAATTTCCCAATTGCCCAATCAATAAAAAATTGTGTGGCGCCCATTTCACTTATTGCCCTCGGGGAAAAATATCTTCCTCAAAGACAGTAAGCCAGTAAGTACCTTTCACGTCATTTTCTAAATTAGCTAAAGATATCAGCGAACAACAGTGCAGACAGGATCGGCTATAACAATCAAAGATAGTACCTATTATAAAATATTTACATGATAAATCGGTTGACTTGAGTGATTTATCAGTAGTGGGCTGTGATGGGACAGTCGTAAATACGGGATCTAATGGCGGTGTCATTAGCCTGTAAGAGGTAGAGATAAAAAAAAACCGTTACAATGGTTTATTTGTGCACTAGATTCGAATGAATTGCCATTACGACATCTTTTGTTACATTTGTACTGCATTAGAATCCCGATGTTTTTCAGGCCCAATAGGTTGTGAACTGCAACAATATGAAAATATGCCAGTTGTGATGTTTGCTGTTATGCCTACGTCACTTCCTGTTATAACTAAAGATCTCAGCTCCGATCAATCATATCTATTTGAGATAATGACTGCCATTAGCTCTGGTATTTTTCCTTCTGACCTGGCGAAATGAGAACCCGCTTCGCTCAACCATTCCAGGTGGCTAACGACTGCAAACAGGATCTTATATGTCACAAAAACTGATCCAGAAGAGAATTTACTAATATTAGCCAATTTTGTAATAAAAGTTTATGGGAAAATGTAGTTGAAAATCAAATGCAATCAATCGTGTTTAAATGGAGCACAGCACTTGTGGCTTACGATTAATTGTAGTCGCTATTTAAACGACAATTTGAAAAAAGTGATTGATCCAGTCATACAAAGAAATGGATATTTTGGACATCCCGAAAATCTTCTTATAGCTATGCTTGCAGATGACAATAAAGTGATGCGGGAACTGGCATGCCGATGTATTCTGAAAGCAAGGTCAGATACAGTGACAATAATCAGGAAATTAAAAATTCCATCATTTAATTTCAATGCTCTCCATTATACTGATGTTATTGCTTGGCACGATAGACAGATTAGTGTTACTGAGCCACCTTTAACTAAAACTTTATCTATCGAAGCCTTATATGAAATAGTTGAAAATGGTCTTGGAGCAAAAGATAATATAGCTCTCTTTCCTTGTCATACTCAAGTCGCGGAGCGTTGCATCAAACTCTTAACCGTGACCGTGACGGTTTTATCAGGGCCAGACTGTCATCACGATTATGCCTTTTTATACCCTATTCTAAGGGTATATTAATTTTGACGCATAGTTTGTAACATACCTTAATATTGCCCGTAGACCACTAAAAGTTACTATTTTTATGATCAGCATCGATAGTAATGTCGATCTAGCCATGTCCTTCCGTCCGTCCGTCCGTCCGTCCGTCCGTCCGTCCGTCTGTCGGCAAAAATTAGGCCTTTAAACTGGACCTAGAGAGCTGAAATTTTAACGATATACTCTCTAGTGTCCCGAAATAATCAAGTTTACGAATTTTTGAAATCCGCCCACAGACACGCCCACAAACTCAAAAAAACAAAATTTTGGAAAAAATCGAATTTTGAGCTAGAAAGCTGAAATTTTTTATATATGATCTATGACTCCTAAAACTGCTCGGGATAAATTTTTTTCAAAATCCGCCCACTGACACGCCCACAAATAAATAAAACATTTTTTTTGAAAATCCAAAGTTAGATCTAGGGAGCTGAAATTTATAATATATACTCTCTAGGGGCCCTTTATGCTCATGTGTTAATTATTTTTAAATTCGCCTACTAACATCCCCACAATTAAATAAAACAATTTTATTGAAACACCCAAGTTTGAGCTGGGAGTGTTTTTTTTTTTGATAAAATCCTTTAAATGTTATATAACAAAATATGTAGAACGTTCTTAACAATTCAACCATACTTAGACTTTTGTCACGCCCACTTATGAGGGATAGGAATAAGAATAGGGTATCCAACAGTTCGCCCAAGCGGACTGTAGCCCGTCCCTATGTTTGATATTGTAAATGGTGCAAATGTACTAAATAAACTATTTAAATTGAACACCTGAGCCTAGTCCCTTCTAAGGCAGGTGAAAAGTATCCTACTTATATAGAGATAGTGCGTAGTAAATCTATTATATATATTCTTCCTCCAACACCTTAAAGGAGTTGAAGAGTTTTCTCGGCCTTACCTCATATTATAGAAGAATTATTAGAGACTTTGCTTAAATTGCATAACCTTTAGCGAACATGACTCGAGGCGAATTATCAAAGGTAAGGGCTAACCAATCTAAAAGAGGCCCAATTCAACTCGATGAAGCAGGACTTAAGGCATTTCCAACTCTGAAGCAACTCCTTACTCCGGCAGAAGTATTGGCTTTCCCTAACTTTGAAAAACGTTTAGATTTAATAACAGATGTTCAGAATATGCCATTGACGCTGTACTGTCCCAAGACGACCCGGTAACGAGAAACCAATTTCATTTATCTACCGTTCTGTAAGCAAAACGGAAGACTGCTATGCAACAAACGAGACGGAACTTCGTGCCATAGTGTTAGTAGTTGACAAACTGAGGACATATCTATATGGTGCCAAAAACATCAGGATATTCTCGCACTCAGTAATAGAAATTACAATGCGGAGCTTAGGTATTGGAAGTCATTGATTGGGGAGCACATAACGAGTTGATTTGTACACCTGGTATTGCAGCGACTTCTGCTACAACTGAAGCTTCTTTTGTGAACTGGCAAATTGAAACAGCTGGTTGTCTTCATGAAAAGTTACAAGTCCTTGGAATAATTCATTATTAATTATTTGATGAATAGATAATTCACTTACTTAATCTCTTAGTATAAGCATAGCAAAGGTTATGGGTAATATATATAATGTATAATAGTTTTAACAAATTGGGTTACTTGCGCACAATTAGCGCCTCGTGGTAAAGTGAAAGAAATGAAAGAAATGAGAATTTAATGCTGGAATGACGTTTAAGTATGGCAAAAATACGTTTCCACCTATCAGTCATTAGGGGAAGCTACTTCTATAGGGTACATCAGCGAATTCTCCACACTCCCATTCGGTAGTTTCTCCTGTGGACTGGTATCTTCTGACTCTTCAATGTCAAGGACTGCCAGTTATACTATGCGTCTTTCGTAGAGCCCGCTTTGCGTTTGTACAAAGGCACTTCGTACCTGACCATATTTTGACACATTGAGCTGAACTATGCGCCCCTTAGGCCAGCAGTTCCGGGGACTATTTCGATCAACAACCACGACGATGTCGATGACTGCTACCGGTTTCACGGGAGTGAACCATTTTGCGTCTGGTGAGCGTAGGTAAGTATTCCGCCACCCAGCGTTTCCAGAAGCGCTGTGAGATTAGCATATTCTTTCGATGCACTCGAACGTCGTCGTTGAATTCCACCAAAGGTTTTGATCCACTGGCTGAGCCCAATAAAAAATGGTTTGGCTTGAGCGCTTCGGGGCTGTCAACACTAATGGAAATATACGTCAATGACCGTGAGTTTAGGATATTTTTCGCCTCTATGAGCATACTGCGCAGAAGTTCATCATGTTTCTTTCGTACTGGTGCCGTAGCATAAAGGACGGTTTTTATTGATCGTACAAGCAGCTCCCAACTCCCAACCCATATGCGGAGAGCCTGGTGGTATGAATTTCCATTTGGTGTTCGTTGTGGTGAAAGAATCTGTTAATTTTTCCTTCTGCACAGTTTTAAAAGCCTACTTTAACTCTCGCTCCGCACCATGAAAATTAGTCCCATTGTCGCTATGAAACTCAAGTGGGGTGCTACGCCTTGCAATAAAATTCCGAAGGCAGAGGATCCAGGAGTCCGCCGTCAATGTGTGCACAACCTCTATGTTGACGGCTTTCGTGGTAAGACAGGTTAAGAGTACCCCAGCGCTTTTCAACTCGTCGACCAACACTTACTGTCATTGGTCCAAAATAGTCGATTCCCACATATGAAAAGGGTCGACAAATTGATGCAAACCGTGAAGGAGGCAGTTGAGCCATGATTGGTGGACGTGGATTAGCTTTGTCATTCTTACACTTCTGACAGGACCTCTTGACCGCTTTAAGGGCGGCTCGCATTTGCGCGATGTAGTATTTTTGGCGTAAGCAGTTCACCACTCTTTCGTCGTTTTGGTGCTTGTAACGACGATGAATTGCCCCAGATCTGTACTAATTCCATCTGCGCAACGAATCCTTCCATTGGCTCTAATTATTTGGTTTTCATCCAGGAATGGACAGAGATTAAAAATGGGGCTACTCTTTTCGACATAGCGATTCGCTTTTAGGTCTGCAACATCTTCCGTATACACGCTGTTCTGCACTTCTTTCACCAAAGCATTTTCCGCCACCTTCAGTTCTTCACATGATAAGCCTTGCAGCTTGAGTTTCTTAGTTCTTTTAGCGGTCGAGTTATGCACGAAACGAAAGGCGTATGCAGTGCTCCGTAGCAGCTTTATCCAGCTGGAGATTTCGTTGAATCGGAGTACGCTCTCTCGAGCAGAGGTGTGAGTGCCGACGAAGTGCGCTTTTAGCTCTTCAATGGTGGAGCCCACAACTATCGCCCGCGGCCACTTTTCTGGAGATAATTTCAAAAATGTAGGTCCATTGATCCATCGGCTAGTGGATTTGAAGTCCAGCGGATTTTGTCACTTTGTAGCTTCCTCAGCGACGTTCATATTAGTTGGAATCCATCGCCACTCTGTGAGATCGGTAAGCTCCAGTATTTCGCTTAATCGGAATGCTACATATTGCCGATACCTCCGATGATCAGATCGAAGCCAACACAAGACCGCTTTAGAGTCCGACCGTTTATCGAATGATATACTGTGCGCTTCTGTGATACTTTTAGCAAATCGCGCGCCAAGCAGGGCTGCCTGCAGCTCAAGGCGGGGAATTGATAGCGACTTAAGAGGCACCACTCGAGTTTTTGCTTCTATTTGGCTAGTCTCCACAAGAATGTTTTGGGAACTTCTCACGTATGCTACTGCGGCAAAGCCGTTTTCGCTGGCGTCGACAAATACGTGCAGCTGTTTCTCGAAACCCCAGGTTGAACTTACGTAGCATCTCGGTATTTGCATTATCTTAACTTTAGTTAGATGTTGCACCCAGTTAAGTCATTTCTTGAATTCCTCGTCTTTAATTTCGTCATCCCACCCAATTCTGAAGCGCCAGATCTCTTGAAGGAGAATTTTTATATATATGAGGAAACTAGCTGTCAACCCCAACGGGTCGAAGATCGTCATCATCATTCTCCAGACTTCACGCTTGGTAGGGCGCTGGGATCCGAAAAGAATATCTGTTTGCTAAGGATTAGTAGTGAGTTTAAATGTGAGGCAGTCTGAAGACGTGCACCACCAAATCCCGAGGAGATTTTTGGTGCCAAGCTCGTCATTGACATTCATATTTATTTGCTCGGTGGATTCAGATTTAAGCAACACAGTTTAGTTGTATAATGAGACTTCTTACCGCCTCTAGCGCATCACCTTTAAGAGCTATATGCAACCTTATAAGGTTTTCCTCATCGACAAACCCGTCTAACTCCCTACTTCTATTGAAGCTGGCAATAAAAAGAGGCAACTGCGCTGGGTTGCCATCAAAGGTCGGTAGGTCACGGGCCATAAGCTGGCGGGCCGCTAAATGGTTTTTAGTTAGATGATTATGTGGAGACGCATATTGCAAAGGGAATGGAGTCTGTACGGTAGGCTCTTGATGCTGTTGAGTAACCTGTGATGAAAAGTTAAAGTTTATCGGTGGTTAAATGACGCTATTCGGTGGCATAAAAAAAGGTTGTTAGACTGTGGCATGGCAGTACCACCCTGTGGTTTAGCGCCTTAGGGTTGGGTACACTTGGGTGCGGGACCTGACCAAGACGGCGGTTGGTGGGTTCCCAACGATGGTGCCGGTGCAACATCACCCAACGAGCTACGAATGGGCTGGTGTTGAGAAGGGGGGTGGCACTAAGGGTGTAAGACTGGAGTCAATTCTACTGTGGTATCGTGGAAATACAGTTGTCTACCTTGGCCTTGGAAGCTGTTGTGTTTTCTACTTCTTGTTCGTCCTCAGCATCGTCCCCAGAAGAGATCACTTGAAGTTATTATCAGTGGGCAATAACTTCACAAAAAAAAGTGAAGGTATTGCCCACTCGAGGTGAAGTTATTGCCCATGTGAAGTTATTGCCCGTGAAGTTATTTCCCTGCACCGTGCTGGACTCTTTCAAAAGTAAACAACATTTAAAAATGCGTTGGTTTAAATTTTGCAATATTATAGCATTTTAATATCCAATTAACTTGACTTCTTTGGCTTTCGAATCAAATCCCTTCATATGTGAGTCAACTCAAAGAAATTATTCTTAGAGTACTCGTAAGTTTCCCAACAGGACAGTGTGAGCTAAAAAAAAATAAGCATTAGATAGACTCAATTATACTCAATTTATAGTAATAACGTAGCTTCTTCAACCATTTGTGAGTGCAAAGTTATATTTTTGACACAAATTTCAGAAGCTTCTGATTGCATATTGATACTCCCCGGTTTCTGTTAGACTTGCAAGAGGTGTAGCGAGTGGGCATAGTTTGTAACATACCTTAATATTTCCCCGTAGACCCCTAAAAGTTACTATATTTATGATCAGCATCGATAGTAATGTCGATCTAGCTATGTCCGTCCGTCCGTCTGTCGGCAAAAATTAGGCCTTTAAACTGGACCTAGAGAGCTGAAATTTTAACCATATACTCTCTAGGGTCCCGAAATAATCAAGTTTACGAATTTTTGAAATCCGCCCACAGACACGCCCACAAACTCAAAAAAACAAAATTTTGGAAAAAATCTAATTTTGAGCTAGAAAGCTGAAACTTTTTATATATGATCTATGACTCCTAAAACTGCCCGGGATAAAAAAATTTCAAAATCCGCCCACTGACACGCCCACAAATAAATAAAATAATTTTTTTATACCCTATTCTAAGGGTATATTCATTTTTGAAAATCCAAAGTTTGAGCTAGGGAGCTGAAATTTATAATATATACTCTCTAGGGGCCCTTTATTATCATGTATTAATTTTTTTCAAATCCGCCTACTGACACGCCCACAATTAAATAAAACAATTTTATTGAAACACCCAAGTTTGAGCTAGGGAGCGTTTTTTTTGATAAAATCCTTTAAATGTTATATAACAAAATATGTAGAGCGTTCTTAACAATTCAACCATACTTAGACTTTTGTCACGCCCACTTATCAGGGATAGGAATAAGAATAGGGTATCCAACATTTCGCCCAAGCGGACTGTAGCCCGTCCCTATGTTTTCAATACCAAACGTGAATTTTCTACTTGATCTACTAATTTGTAACATTTTTTAAATAAATAATTTCATAAATATCAATCGCATTTTTATTGCAAAATTCTTCATTTATTTTCGGTTTTTAGAGGTTTTAGGGCACCATGACCTGAAAATGTTTATTTATATTTTTATTATTACGTGAAAATAGAGGTTTTAAATTACATAAAAAATACTATTCTGATAGATTATTAACGTATAGGTATTATACATCATAAGGAGACTGTAAATAATTAACGAAATTATACTTTTTTTCAAAATTCCTTTGTGCTGGGGCACCTCAAATCATTATTATACATAAAATATATTTCACATACTTCATTTATTCATCCATATACAGATTTTTACCACTATGCTATTACAAACAAACAAAAAAAAAACCCCATACATTTGCACTCCACCCTACCAGACAGTTTCGAATTTCAGAATGTATGACAAACCCCAAAGTCAGACATACAGGGATACAGTTAAGTGGGAGGGTTATGATCCCTTTCATCCTGATCATAGCCTAACGGTAATTAAGGAAGGAGAAGAAAGAGAAGAGGAATATACGACAAATATTCTGATTTCGATGTAGATTTAGAACGTTTTCATTATATCTCGGATTTTGGTTCGGTGCGAATAGCCTTTAAGTGCTCTAAATATTTTTGTATGCAGTATTTCTTTCTCTAAATACTACGCATTTATTTTTGTCATTCTTCTTTACACGAATAGTTAATTATCCTCCAACTCATTAACCTATTCGGTTAGTGAACGCACTCTAATAAGTAATTTCCGCTTAGAGAAATGTGGTTTTCTACTATTCGTAAAAACAAAGTATAAACTTCAGTGTGTTACCATTAAACAAAGTAAAATGTTCACCCTGTAGGTACGTAGTTCGCAAGTGCTACAAATACCTGTCATCGAATACGAGGAAGTGCAAACATGCATAGCATAGGTACCTACTAACTTCCGTGAATTTGAAGCAGCAGGCATGTGGAAAAACCGCCAAATGTAATTATCTTGAAGCGCACGAGGTTGTACGAGTAGGTTTAAAATCTCTCAACACGCCTTTCAAAAAGTACCAACCGCAGTCGATGGTTCACAGTTTGAAACCATTTATCAAATGAAATTGCAATCTGGTGGAGGCACATGTTCCCCACCGAAAATACAACCCATGTTTCTAGCTAATTGTTGCTTCATTGTGTTAACATCGGAAAAGGTTGTATTTTGTTGGTCGAAATTTAAATACGCGGAAGTTTGCAGATGTGTTTTCTAATTCAGCTAAGCTATAGTTGAAGGATAAATAGTGAGGCGGCACGGGGGCTTGGTCTTACAGGACAATGGAAATTTGTGCAACTGGCGAAACTTTTACAAACTCGATGTTGTTAAATAAATAAGCTAAGATAAAAGCTTTTCTATCTGAATTTGGAAACAATGTTCTTTTCAAAAGTTTTGAGATGGAACTTAGTTCAAATTATTTTTAAAGCAAATTCCAATTGAAAATGGGGATAGGAGCGACCACCAATCACAGAGTAAACCCACTGAAAAGAATTAATTAAGTCAAAGCCATAATGAGGCGGAGCTGTTTCTCCTCTTTCATGGTAGACACTTTTAATCGCATAATACTTTGGACTATATTACTGGCAACCGCATAGCAAATAGATAGTCCAAATGCAATGGATGAAAGCGGTAAAAGAAAGATCTGTCCACGAGATTTTGAAAATGATAAACACTGAATGATTAAAATGTATAGATGTAGGGAACAAGCCTTCCTGATGAATGGAATGAGTGCTTCCGTTAGGCAGGATTTCTTGTTCTCATTAATAAACAATGGTCACATGAGCTATTTCGCATTGTAATTATAAAATGAAATTAGGCTCAAGAGTCTTCTTCTGCCTTAGCGGCGGAGCTATGATCAAGATGAAAGGGCTCGCTAGGCCTCTTGATTTCGAATAAATTTTTAACTGACACAAATCAAATGCTGATATTTAATTTTTAACGTTTAAATAATTTTTTTATTAGTTTTTAAATGTCAACTTAAATACAAGAAAAGCGTGTTTAAATCTAACTTAAAAACATAGGGACAGGCTACAGTCCGCTTAAGCGAACTGTTGGATACCATATTCTTTCTCCTATCCCTCATAAGTGGGCGTGATAAAAGTCTAAGCATGGTTGATTTGTTAAGAACGCTCTACATATTTTGTTATATAACATTTAAAGGATTTAATAGAAAAAACGCTCCTTAGCTCAAACTTTGGTTTTTCAAAAAAAAAAAAATTAAATTGTGGGTGTGTTAGTAGGCGGATTTTAAAAATACTTAAACATAAGTATAAAGGGCACCTAGAGAGTCTATAACTTGATTATTTCGGGCCCCTAGAGTGTATATGGTTAAATTTGCAGCTCTTTACGAGGGGCGTTCAATATATTCTCGGTATCGATATGAAGGAAAATGCGAATTCAATTTAAATTGTCTTTATTTTTCAATATAGATTCCCCTAACATCAGTGCATTTGTTACATCTTGAGATAAGCTTTTTTAAACCAGTAGGTCCAGTTTATAGGCATAATTTTTGCCGACAGACAGACGGACGGGCGGACGGACGGACATGGCTAGATCGACATTACTATCGATGCTAATCATAAATATAGAAACTTTTAGAGGTCTACGGGCAATATTAACAATATTAACATACATATTAGGCCTTAACGGCCCATGCAGGGCCTAGGAGGGGACCTACAGTTTCACGCCGAATCCTAACGGAGAATTTGAGAAGCTTCTCATGACAATTTAATACTCTTGGATGTTTGTCAGACGTTCGCAAAAGATGCCAACAAAACGCGGTATTCCAAAGTGGTCCTCCATCTAAGTACTAACCAAGCCCTATGTCGTTTAATTGCGGTGATCGAACGAGAGCCGATTGATTGGACATGGCAAGGTCGTTGGCAATATAAGGGTGTGTTACAAACTTCACGTCGAAATTAATATACCTTAGAATAGAATAGAATATTTATTCTAAATAAATTGTCCTTATGCAGACGTTCAAGAACTATTTTATGAACTAATTTTACATATTATATTAATCGAGAAATTTGTTGAAATTTGGCATCATTATTTAAAATTTTATCTATATACTAGCTGACCCGGCAAACGTTGTTTTGCCATATAAATTATTTCTAGTGAATATTTTCGTAGGGAAATGAAAATTAACTAACTTATTGTAAGGGTGTGGAGATGTGGTCTATGACTGAAAGAGGAATTGAGCGCTGTGGACGTTTTGTCCCTTTCAGAACATTAGCGGATATTGGAGAGCGTCGTATGAACGGTGTGTATCAGCAATGAACTCAAGATTATTCATGCTGATTTTGACATTCGAATTCGAACGATAGTTTGTCGAATTAGAAGAATTTGTATTTTGAGATTCGATCGAATAGAAAATTTATGTGAGGAAAACCGGTATAATTCGAACGAACAAAGACATTCGAACGACTTGACTATTCATTCGAATCTCAAAATAAGCATGATTATTTCTTCTTCAAATCACGATTTGTCGCGTCGCTGTACGGTCGCCAACCATGATTCCAGCAAAGTCCTCAATTACAGGTGCATGAAATCCACGCATGTGCTCTCCAGCTGGTGTTTTATCAGGATTGATGACAATAGCGTGATTGTCAGTTTGTAATTTGTGCATGTCTGATTTGAATAATTTGAACAATTCATTGTGCTCATTCAATAGAGTAGGTACCTCACGACAACGTCAGTGGCAAATGAACACAAAAAAACCAACAGCTGAATGAAATGAAGGAAAACAATTGCGAATTCGCATGGCGGGAAATACGTTCTTCGCGAATATTTCCCAAAAAGTTTATAACAAATCCAATTTTAACAAAAAAAAGTTTCGGAACTAAGAAGGAGTATCCAAACCACGTTTTGGAATACTAAAAATCTAACAACATATTAAGCTTCTGTACGAAAAATAAAAGCGAAACCATGACAATCGCGTTGTGGCAAACAAATATTTTTGTTTGGAAGCAAATAAGTTGAAAAGTTTTCTAAACAAACATTTTAGATATCTAAATACAATTGAACAGGGTTTTCGGTCAACATATTAACTGTTTTTATACCCTTTTCTAATGGTATACTAATTTTGACTCGAAGTTTGATATTGCCCGTAGACCCCTAAAAGTTGTTATATGTACCTATCGATAGTAATGTCGATCTCGCCATCTCCGTTCGTGTAGGCAAAAATTGAGCCTTTAACCGTATATACCCTCCAGGTCCCCGAAATAATCAAGTTTAAGAATTTTTGAAATCCGCCACCAAACACGCTAAAAACTCAAACCAAAAAAAAAAATCAAATTTATCGAAAAAATCGAATTTTTAGCTAGAAAGCTGAAATTTTTTATGATCTTTAACTCATAAAACTGCTAGGGAGATAAAATTTTTAGAATCAGCCCACTGACACGCCTACAATTAAATAAAACAATTTAATTGGAAACTCAAAGTTTGAGCTAGGAAACTGAAATTTATGATGTAGACTCTTTATGCTGTCGGTTGGAGCATCAGAAATAGTTAAAAATAATGCTGCAAATGGTCAACAATTCCATTCAACATTCAAAATCAAAGGTCAAGGTTATCACAAAGTGGGCTCATTGCTGCCAATGCCGAATGAACCACATACATTTTTACAAATTTACTTTATCGGCGGTGGGGACTCCGAAAGCGCACGTTGCGGCTACAATAACCTCAATTCACCATATGCCAGACGCCTCGTCGGCGAGCTGGATGCTCTATAGACATTTTCACCAAGCTATCTCTTTCTGAAGTGTTTCTGTTGTTTAAGACAGGGATTCGTCTTAAACAACAGAAACAAATTGAATGATAAAATTGCCGAAATTTGCACAAATCTGAAAGTGCAAACAGAAGCTATCGAAGGGTAAAAATCAACAAATAATAGAGAAAAAACGTGAGAAAGTATGTTAAAGCAAAAGAAACAATTAACATAAGGACGGGCTACAGTCCGCTTGGCGAACTTTTGGATATCCTATTCTTATACCCAGCAGACACCTAGAGAGTCTATATCATAAATTTCAGTTTCCTAGCTCAAACTTTGACTTTCCAATAAAATTGTTTTTTTTTTTTTAATTCTGGGCGTGTCAGCGGGCTGATTTTAGAAATTTTATCTCCCGAGCAGTTTTATGAGTCAAAGATCATAAAAAATTTCAGCTTTCTAGCTAAAAATTCGATTTTTTCGATAAATTTGTTTTTTTTTGAGTTTTTGGGCGTGTCTGTGGGCGGATTTCAATAATTCTTAAACTTGATTATTTCGGGGACCTGGAGAGTAGGTATATATTGGCTAAAGGCCCAATTTTCGCCAAAAGACGAACGGACATGATCGACAATACTATCGATGCTGATCATAAATAAAGTAACTTTTACGCGTCTACGGGCAATATTATGGTACGGTTCAAACTTCTCGTATAATATACCCTTAGAATAGGGTATAAAAACAGTTGATATGTTGACCAAAAACGATGTTCAATTGTATTTAGATAAGTTAAATTATCGCGAAACGCGTATACTAAAAAATAAACGCGGGCCAAAGCCCGCGCGAACACCAACCGTTCGCTAATTTAAAACACGACAAGTTATATCTAAATATTCGATTTATTCAGCGAGCTCCGAACTATACAATCTCAGAATTAAGACTAACTTAATAACTACAATATCTTCCTCTGGATAGCTCTGTTCCCAACATCAGAACTGCTGACTCCTCTATTTCGGTAATCGCACGCGCATCCGTTGAGTCGCGCATGCAGGTAATCCGATTCCATGCACTGTGATCGTGAGAACAAGTCTGTGCATGAAAGTGTCAACTCAGCGAATACCGTATGATTCGCTGGCATGCACCTGACTCGTGCATCGTGTTAACTCATCCCCCTTTAAAGATCTACGTCCCGTAGATCATATGTGACGTCAGAGTTCGATGGCCAAGTTTGTCCCGTCGGGGGCTCTTTTGGCCTATGAATCCTTCCGTCGGGTACAGAATCGGTTCCCCTACCGAAAGTGTGTATGGATGGGAGCTTCAGGTCCAGGTTGATCTTTCGCCATATGGTCCATGCCACAATCATAACCAATAGGACAATTGATACGTTCATGATGGAAGTTTCCATGACATGACTGGTAAGATTCTTCAGTCGCTCTATGTTCTTATTACTTAGGCCGTGTACATGTTCGAGGTCAATCTTTTGAACTCGATTCGTTATGTTTGCAAGGACGGGCTGGAGTACCTGGATATGGGAGTAAGTGAAACTCGAAAATTTTTTGTTTCCCAATAGGATCGCTTCATTGTCCAGTTGAATAACGTAAGTTCCGTCGAGGGTTCGCGAGCCATTTGTAGCATTCATTTAGCTCTTATAGTTTGTCACGAATACCATATCTTCCTTGACTAGTTCAACTACTTCCCTTGAATTCGAACGGAAGGTGCATGCAGTATGTCCCCCTTCAAGAGTCTGACCACACAGCTGTCCTCTTCCAATTTTTTCAGTGATTTTTCGTCGCATATTACCAGGCTATTGAAGAAGAGGCATTTTCCAATGATGCCAAATGTCTCCCGGCGGTTAACCAACATCCTGTCAAATTCCAAGTCGATCTGTAATCCGTTGGTGATTGCTGCCCTCTTTAGAAGCAAGTTGAATTCCTCGTCCTTTACTTTCGGCATTGAAAGGACATAGAGTAATAAGGACCCGTTCGTGTATATAGACGGAGACCAGTACTCTTTGGCTTCGATTTCATTAACGTATGGTAGTGTTTCGATTTCGCTAATGATCCTGCCGACCTCCTCCCGATCTAAAAGGTTTGTGTTTATCAGGTCGCTTTTTGCCATTTGACAGGCTCGCACTATTTCATCGACCTTGTCCTTTATAATCATGATCTCATTCAAAATGTCTTGTTCGTATCTTCCAACTGTGGATGCCTGGACTTCGTTTTTAATTTGGTCTATCATCCAGTTGACCTTCTTTGTAGTTTCGTTCATGGTACCGAAAAGTTCACTGTTGATTTTGTATTGTTGGTTGTTGTTGCTGATAATGTCCTGTTCACTTGAGAGGACTTTATTCCAATCCGCTGCGTCAGGGTTTCCGGCAATCCATTTCCAGGCCGATCCTATCTAATCGATTGACCTAGGGCTTCGATCCTTTTTGCCCTTGAGCCGGATTAGCTTTTGGCGGATTTCCTTAATGTACGAGTAAAACGCGATAGTTGTTTTCTTCTCCGGGCTTCTAAAACCCTCCAGATTTATTGGCACGTTGACTGTCTCCATCAGGCTATCGAATTGTGTCAGGTCGATCACGTGTCCCAGTTTGAAGTGCCCGTCGATGATCAAGCCTTTGCCTTCTTTGATCGTGACCATTCGCGATTGGTAATATTATGCTCCATTTGGCACGTAACTTAATTTTACATATTTATGTAGATTGTTTAAATATTAGGGTAGTGTGTTACATTGCCCATTTTTTTTTTTTTTTTTTTTTTGAATTAATAGTTTTTTTTTAACTAGTTAATGACAATCTTAGCAAAGTAATGTTTCGTCCTTGGTGTGTGCTTAACATGGCTTTTGTGGACTCTACGACTACGTCCAGTTCTTGTAACTAAGTAGTAAGTAAGTAAGTAAGAAATTCATTTATTTAATATTTTCTTATTACATAAGTTACAAGATAGAATGAATTTTAAAGCTATGGCTTAGCCGTCAGCTTGGTTAGCAAAATGCTTATACATATACATGTACCTACATTTGTAACTTTAACAATATAGTTATTTTTTTAATAAACTTAATCAATCATAATACTCTGTTATTAATAGCGACCTGTATTTGTAGATGGATTTAATATAATAAAATAACTTTTTCCAATCACACTCGTTCAGAATTTGTATTGTCTCCTGCATGGTAAGGAATTTTTTTCCGAAGTAAGCTAGTCTCTGTGGTTTGTAGATTGGACAAACACTAATAATGTGAAAGCAGTCTTCTTTCGCTTTTAAGTTGCAAATATTACAAAACTGGTTGAAGCTTCCATTATATGGGCTGCCATTTAAACCAATCAACTCACACCTTGTTTTGAAAATAAGAGATATTTCACTATAGTTGAGTGAGTCATTGAAATAGTTCTTATCCTTTAGATTGAAGTTCAGGTGAGAATACAATACTCTGCTATCTGATTCACGAGCTTTCTCTATAAATCGCACACGAATAGCATCTTCATTTTTATTTATTATTCGATAAAGTTGGTTCTTTAAGTTGTCCAGGTTGTTTAGATCGAATGAAATAGTTTCCCCACACGCGTTTCCAATTCTTAACCATCTTAACGCCCACCAGTCCTTGTTTCTTAATTCATAAGATAGCATTTTTTTGGTTATTCGGGAGTCTGGATACGAACCTATTTTAATGATGTAATCCGCTTGCGATTTGAGAGTGCTTGTAAAAAGCATTGGAAGACCCGTTTCCAAATAGATTGTGTAGTTCGGCGATTTCATTGGTAAGTTGAATAATTTTTTCAGGAAGTTCCTGTGGAATTTCTCGATTACTTCGTACTCGTCTGATCCCCAAACTTGAGAGGCGTAACAAAGAGTTGATTTAACAACTGAATCAAATATTCTGTATTTCGTTGAGAGGAGAATCCGCTTGTTTGCAAAAACATTTTTCCATGATAGATTCACTAAGCTTTGGGAAGACTTGGCTTTATCGGTTAGATGTTTACCAAATTCTAGGGTTGGGTTCAGTTTCACTCCTAAATATTTGAGTTCCTTCACAATCTCTAATCTTCTTGTAACTATTGTGACTTCATTGTTCTTGGCCACTGTTTCCTTTCGGAATAAGGGTTTATTCTCTGCTCGAACCCCCTTATAGGCCGTTTATACTATGTCACCTCTTTTATAAATTACCGGTTTTACCTTTTTTTTATTTAACCTAACGTAAGTCATATTTTGTTTTCTTTGTATCTCACCCCTCAATTCCTTGTTCACCCTTGTGCGAAATTTTAGCAATTTCTGGTAATTTACCCGCTGGGTTCTATTGAAAAATACGTCAGAGGGTTTTCTCCTGGTCACAGAATGAATGGTGTTATTATATCAATCCACTGCGATGTTTAATAGTTCTTTAAGACGCAGGCCCTTAAGTTCCGCTTTCAAGCATCGGTAGATTTCTATTATGGTCGAATGAAACCTCTCGACCTGACCGTTTACCTCGCTACGGTAGACTGGCGTCAGATAATGTTTGATTCCTAAAATTTTGATAAAAATCTGAATTATTGGACTCAGGAAACTGCGCTCATTATCAGTTACCAACATTTTTGGGACTGTGAAATATTGGAGTATCCTGAGGTAAAAAGATGATCTATTTTTGACGTGGAATATTTTTTCAAACTTAGAGAATTTGTTGATGCAGGTTATAAATTTCTCACCCTGTATCTCCATTATATCCATGTGCAGGATTTCACATGCATATGTTGGCACTGGAGTAGGTTGTAATTCGGGTTTGTTTGGGTGCCTGTCATATTTATTTAGCTTACAGATTTCACAGGATTTCGTGTATTTCTTAAGTAAACTCATCATGCTAGGGAAATAGTATTTTTCGAGAAGTTGTTCTCTATTTTCCCTGGGGTTCCTATGTGCTCTCTTATGTTCTTCCATAATGAGGTGGCACTTCATATCCTCGTCTCTCACGTCTTCAACCAATCTCTGCGTGACACGCAACTTGTAATTGCTTAAGTTTTCAAGAAACACCTGCTGGAGTAAGGCTAAGTGAGACTCCGGTATTTTGATGCCATTTATAACATTGGGTCTCATTTTCGCTTTCAGGAGGTCAATCAGACCCTGTTTGTCCTGATTTTTTATTGCGAAGTAGTGTCGGGTGAAGCCAGGATGGGGTTCCTCCAGGATATCGACACCCTTACCTATTTTGATTAATTTCGATTAATTGGGGCTTCAACGTGAGGGATAAGGTCGGATTTATCTTCATCCGCACTGTGGACAGTACCAATCGAGGATTGTTCCTCACTTGCAGTCTCAGTGGACTGCGTTTTCTCTGCGCCACTGTCGGGGAAGGCACCCAGCGGCTCCGCGCGAGAATCGCTGTTCTCGCTAGCTGTTTCTGTTTGAGAATCTTGGTTTTCGCTTGCCGTGTCTGTAGGAGAGTCGTTATTGGCGTCGTTCACACCTCGTGCTGGTTCGGCCTGTTCCGAATCAGACAAGTGGTTGACTTCAGTTATAAGACGCGATAAAGCATCCGTTACCAGATTGGATTTGCCGGGTTTGTACACTAGCTCGTAGTTATACTCATCAATACGAGATTTCCAGCCTTTTAATTTCGCATTAAAATTCCTGTTGCTTAAGGCAAACGTTAAGGGCTGGTGGTCGGTGTGTATTTTGACCTTTTTGGCTCCGTAAAGGTATGACCTCAGATTGTCAAGAGCCCATACGATGGCCAACATCTCTTTTTCATTTGTCGCATAATTCTCTTCGGTTTTATTGAGAGACCGCGAGATATATGCTATTGGCCTGTCGGCATTGGGTCCACCTTGCGACAGGACTGCTCCTATCGCATAATTCGACGCATCGGTAGTGAGATTGAAAGGTTTTTCAAAGTCAGGGAACGACAAAGTTTCAGATGACGTCAGCAGCGTTTTCAAGTCGTTGAAGGCCTGCAACGCTTCCTCGTTTAGTGTGATTGGGACTCTCCTAGACTCATTTGCCTTGATCTGGGCGTTACTCCCACGAGTGAGGTTAGTAAGTGGCTTGGCAACCTTCGCATAGTCGCCAATATATTTTCTATAGTATGACGTGAGGCCTAGGAAACTTTTCAGCTCTTTAAGATTTTCTGGAGGAAGAATCTTTTCGATGGCTATTACCTTTTTGGGATCGGCTTTTATGCCATCACGGGTAATGACATACCCGAGGAATTCCACTTCTGTCTTCATGAAATGGGTTTTCTCAAGGTTAACCTTCAGGTTGGCCTCCTGCAACTTTGAGAAGATCGTGTCGACATTCTTGAGGTGGTCGTCCTCGTTCTTCCCAAAAACTATGACATCATCGATGTATACATAGCAAATTTTCCCTATGTATGCTTTGAGTACGTCATCGATCATCCTCTGGAAAATCGCAGGGGCGTTCTTCAATCCGAAGGGCAACCTCAAGAATTCGTATTTTCCATTCATCGTCGAGAAGCAGTTTTCGGTATGTCGCAGGTTTTCATCGCGATTTGATGAAAGCCCGAAGTCAGATTAAGGGTTGTGAAGTATGCTGCCTTGCCCAGACTGGCAAGAGTGGTGTTTATGTCTGGGATCGGGTATGTATCCGATATAGTGACCGCGTTAAGCCTCTTGTAGTCGATCACCATCCGATACTGTTTTTCCCCTGACGGTTTCGGTTTCTTGGGAACCTCCCATATCGGTGAATTGTAGGGGCTCCTTGAAGGTCGTATAATACCTCAAGAGATCTTTTATTTCTCTCTCTACCTCTTTCCTCATACAGGCCGGGTACGGGTAACTTTTGCTATAGATTGGTTCATCCGTACTCGTTCGGATTTCGCTCTAACCGTCGTTTTAACAGCTTCGACTAGGTTAATAGGGCCAAAGAGGGAATCGTATCTCTTAATTAGGGAATGTAGGGAATGTAGAATGTAGTTTACTTCCCTGGACACCTTGGCTTTCAGTGGGATCGTTATATTTGGTTTTAGTTTAAGCGTATTTTCCTTGCGGTCAATGACCGCTTCAAGTTCTTTCAGGGTATCGTCCCCTATGATCCCATCGAAAGAGGCAAGACCAGGCAAGACATAAAAAGTGAATAATGTGTTATTTCCCAATTTTTGTAAAAACCTACCGCAGAGCTTTTGCTCTATTTTTATGTTTCCACCTGCTGAATTAATATAAAAAGGGCGAACAAGTTGAGTCAATGGGGATGCAGTTTTTGTAACAACGGACGGGCTAAGGAAGTTTTTGTTGGCACCCGTGTCAACGAGAAAGTTGAGGGTGAGCCCGTCCCTCGTCAGATACTCTAAATATGGAACGCTGGATGGCCGTCCTCCATAAAATTTACTTCGTCTTGGACTTCCTCCTCCGCTACCTGATCATAGTCAGATTCCTCGTGCAAATGGTATACCCTCTGTTGTTTTTGGGCATACCTTTCCGAATTTGCTTTCCTCTTAAAAGGATTGGAACCGCGGGGGCGGTACATATAATTAACGTTTTTAGTTTGGATCGGCTGGTCTACCTGCATTTGTTCATGGGGTTTGGAAGCAGTCGGCCTGAAGGGTGGATCACTTCCAGCACGCGGGGCAGAGTGATTCGCTTTTTGCCTCCATTGATTAGACGTGCGAGGAGAGGATCTCTTCGGTAGAAGAGGCGGTCTAGACTCATCGCCGAATGTTTGGTTTATCGGAGCCGTTATGGTGTTATGTGCGGAATGGTTATGAATCGCATGACTGCGAAAATTGAGATTCTGCATCTCTAGGCATGCCGAATAGGCTTCTGGCAGAGTTCTCGGTCTTTGTACGATTAGTATTCTAGAGAGGTCGCCGTTAAGGCCGCGGATGAAAACATCCAGGGCGCAATTTCGGTATGTTTCCACGAGCGCGGTAACCGTTTCCTGACTGAACGTCTCAGTCTTGATCTTATTGATCATCAGCGAAAGCTGATGGTTTACCGCCGCGTAGAACTCGTCCAATTTTGAATTTTTCTGGGACAGTTAATTGAGCTGATGCTCGAGGGTCCGCATATCTCTCTTGTCTGCATAGTGCAGAGAGAACCATTGTTTGATTGCCTGCCAGTCATCGTCAAATATATTGTACGATACTAGGGCAGCATCCGCAGGACCTCTTATTTTTTGCCTAATGCGTTGCAAAATAGCCCTATATAAAGGCTTTGCCCTAACGATTTCAAAATCCTTGAGGATATCCTCCACTACGTGCACCCATGTCACGTACTGCGTTGGGGTTCCGTCAAAGATTTGCAGTTCTTTAATGCAATCTGGTAATTTGGATATTTCCCTTAAATCCGCCTCGGTTCTCGGGGCACAAAGCTCAACCGGCCCCTCAAAGCTTTTCAGCTGCGCGAGGATGGCGTTCACCGCTCCGGTCAATTCCGTTAAAGATTTAGTAACAGCGTCCATTACAAGGGGAAATTCGATAAAAAAGAAAAGTACCTTACCTTGGACCTAGTGACAGTTGTCAATATATACGAGTATCTTTAATATATTTTGTTCTTTTTTTATCACACCAAGCACGCACTCACAAGCACAATAATTTTTTTTTTTTTTTTTGCGTGTAGCTAGGTGAAAATCGTTAAAAGGCATCGCTTGCGAGCTTTGCGAGAGTGTGGGACTTGAATCATCCACTAAAAACACCCAGGGAAGGCATGATGTTACCATCCTTCCAGTAATCGCACCTAGTCTAAAGACTAATCAGCAATTTTGTTTTAACATTTGCTTATGTACTTATGTAGTGTTTTTAGGAACTAACTTTGGTTTGTTACCTTTTTTTCTTAATTCATTATCACTTTGTTCGTGTGATTATGTTGTAAAACATATTTTTCTTTCCTAATTACCTAGTTAACTAGTTCAAATGGTTTAACTCTATGCAATCTTCTAACTAAATTGTTGTTATTAAGTAGTTGAACTACTTCTAAATTAGCATGGTTGCGAAGCCTAACTTCATGTCTTCTTGCGACCTTCCGAACCTCGTCCTCTACCATTTCAATTTTTAGATCCCTATGTAGATCAGCATTACGTATGTACCACGGCGCATTAACAATATTGCGTAATACTTTGTTTTGGAAGCATTGTATGCTTTGAAGATTTGTCTTTCTTGTGCACCCCCATAACTGGAGGCCATATGTCCAAATTGGTTTTAATATTTGCTTGTAGGGAAGCAGTTTGTTGTAGATTGAGAGGCATGAATTCCTCCCTATGAGCCAATACATTTTATTGTATCGTATATTTAGTTCATCTCGATTTTTTTTGACATGTGTTTTCCAACGCAACTTTGCGTCCAAAGTCAAGCCCAAATACTTAGCTGAGTTCGAATGCAGAACTTCTTTATTATTTATGTACACAGGTATGTGTTGTACGTTTTTATTCGTAAAGTTAATATGAACCGACTTTAGTTCATTTAATTTTATTTGCCATTTTTTGGTCCATTTGGATATATCGTTTGCTGTCCTTTGCAGTATTTCTGTAACTTCCTGTACGGTTTTTCCTACTGCAAGTACAGCAGTATCGTCTGCAAAAGTGGCCACAGTAGTTTCGTCAATTTGTGGTAGGTCGTTCGTGCATAGGAGGAACAGTACTGGTCCCAACACACTACCTTGCGGTACTCCAGCTTTGAAGTGTTTCAATTCGGAGTACTCATTCTCTTGCTTAATTCTAAATAATCGTTGCATTATATACGACTCTAGTATTTCATGATACTCTTTTGGAAGATATTTTTGTAGCTTACGGATTAATCCTTTGTGCCAGACTTTATCAAAAGCCTGTGTTACATCAAGGAAGATGGCAGAGCATATTTGTTTTTCTTCTAAAGCTTTTTCTATTATATCAGTTATTCTGTGGACCTGATCTATTGTTGAGTATTTATTTCTGAATCCAAACTGATGGTTAGCGATCAGTGTCTTTTCTTCTAGAATCGGATGGAGTCGTTTTAGGAGCATTTTTTCGAATAGCTTTGACAGGATTGGCAGCAATGATATCGGCCGATATGACGTTACTTCACTGGGCAATTTTCCCGGCTTAGGTACCATGAGAACTTCCGCAACCTTCCACATGCGCGGAACATACCATAGTCTGAACGCAGCATTTATTATCTGTGCTATTTTTTCATACCTTTCTTAGGCAGTTTCTTCAGAATTTCGCCCGTTATTAGATCAAATCCCGGGGCTTTTTTCGGGTTGATCTTTTCTTTTATTTATTTCTTTGGCTATTTCCCTAGAGGTTACTGCTAGAATCGATCTCTCGTCTTCGCACATTTCTTCCGTTTGTTGGAAAATATCATTATGGTCGTATGGCTTGAAAACGTTTTCAAGATGTTCCGCAAATAGATCCGCCTTTTGTTTGTTTGTTTTAGCCCAGTTATCACTGCTGTTTTTCACTACCGGAATGACCAACGGCATGGTCTTTTAATTTTTTTTGCAGCCTTCCACAGTGAGTATTCTGTACTAGCATCGTTTGTCAGATTTGTAAGGTATCTTTCCACCGATGCGTTTTTAAATTCTGCTATCCTTTTTCTGAGCTTATTGCTTAACCTATTAAGTCTACTTTTATCACTTGGAGCTCTTGACAGTTGCCATCGCTTGCGAGCTCGTCTCTTTTCTGATATAATGTCGCAAATTTCGTTGGGATACACGTTTCTTTTCACTTTGCTATTTAATTCAGGCGTTGCAGCCCTTGCAGCCTTTTGTATAGCTAGGGTGAAGGACTGTACTTCACTTTCTAATTGCTCTATTGTATTAATTGTTGTGGATAGTTCGATGCGTTCATCTATTAAATATCTGAAATATGTCCAGTCAGTTAGTTTGTTTACTAGACGTGGGTTGTGTTCCTTCATTATTATTTTATTGCCAAGTGTTAGCAGCACAGATGAGTGATTTGAGTCAAGATCTGGCCCTTCCTTAACTTGGGTAGTATTTGAGGAAATATTCTTAGTTAAGTAGAAGTCGACAACATCCGGGATTTTGTTCCTATCTGTGGGCCAGTAAGTAGGATTTCCTGTTGAATGGTAGTTAACATTGTTTTTTTTAATATATTCAAGGAGTTCTCTTCCTCTTGTATTTGTTAATCTTGATCCCCAAGATATGTTCTTAGCGTTGAAATCTCCGCCTATTATGAATTTATTTCCGAATTTACGGAAGAGGCTTTCAAAGTTGTTTTGTTTTAGCCTGTAGCTAGTAGAACAATATGCCGCTGCTACCGTTATCTGGCCGCTACTTGTTTTTATGTTTACGGATTTCGCTTCTATTTCACACGACTGATATTCTTCATCTTCTTCGTGGCTAACATCTTCCTTAATTATAACTGCGGCCCCTCCTCTTGCTGTATTTTGAGGATGTGGGGTTTGGTATGTCTTGTATCCGCGAAGTTCGCATTTTGTTCCAATTTTAAAATGTGTCTCGGAGACTAGACATATATCAATTTTGTTTATGTCGAGAGTCGCTTGCAATTCGTCTTTACGATTCTCGAGACCATTGGCATTCCATTATAAGATTTGTATGTTTTTAGCCATTATGATCTTTTAGGTACAGTTCTTTTATTACTGTTTTGTTTTTCAAGGAGAGATATTCTTTCCAGAATTTTCTTATTATTCTTTTCCATGTCTCCCATTCTGTTAAGGATTCTTTGCATGATATCCTCCATAGCATTAATGGGAGGCTTGGGGTTTCCGACTGGTTGTACAACGTTTTTCGAAGCAACCTGTGCATATGTTTTCTGTGGACCGGTTATGAGGCTTAAGTTTTAATTTTCGCTTAAGGGTAGATTTCCTTTAGTTCCTTTAGATTTCGGTCTCAAGTCTTTTTTGTTTCTTTTTTCCCCGTTTTTGGTTGCGTCTTTTTGAACAGGCTTTTGCATTTTCTTTTGCTTGTTGCCTTTTACTTGCTTTATCTCTTTTGCAACTGCACACCCTCTGTAGTTAGCTGGGTGTCTTTCGCTACAATTGGCGCATTTAGGGGCAGCATTTTGTTCCCTTATGCAGTCTTTTGTATGGTGGTCTCCTGCACATTTAACGCATTTCTTGTTTGAGTTGCAGTATTTGTGAGTGTGACCATGCTTTTGGCAGTTCTTACATTGAGGTACTAGCTTTGATTTCCGCAAAGGATGAATTTGAACTTTCATTCCTAAGATATCTTTAATTTCATAAATTTTTTTGATGTCTTCATCTTGCTCAAAAGTAAGCATGAACATCGGGAGCGGTGCTTTACTCTTGTACTTAAGCATGTTGACAACTTCATTTTTATTGCTATTATTGACCTGTTCTTTAAGCTGCTGTAGCTCAAGCTTTAGTTTATCAATTTCGCTTGCGAGTTTTTCACTGAGTTGCTTAAAATTGTCTCTTTCTTCACAGGTTTTTTTTTGTAACAAGCTTCCAACATAGGATTTTCTTTTGTTGGTTGGGATGGTGGTGTTCTTACCAATTTACGACTCTTTATGAAAGGCTCATCTTTTAGCAATAAATGGTTCCCCCCAGAATCCATGGAACCGACCTACGAGGATGGTGGATTTAGGTACCAGTTTACCTGGCGTACCACCTGGGGTAGTTATATCATTTGTTTTGTTCATTGCATATTTTCCTTTTTTTAACTTTTTTTCAAAAAGTTTAAAAATTTGGACTTAGTCGCCTCTTACGACAGGCATGCCTACCTCGGGTAAATTCTGACCCCTACCCGAATGGGGGATTTGAATTTTAGTCGCCTCTTACGACCGGCATGCTTACCTCGGGTAAATTCTAACCCCTATCCCGAAGGGGGCACAATAAATTCTTAAATTTATTTATCGATAATACGATCTTATCTTTTATAATGGAGGAGATTCTTCTTCCTCTTAATAAGCTTTAGCTTTTACACGACTTGGGAGGTGTCTTTCTCCCCTTTTATGCACTAACTAACACTTTTGATCACAACACACGTATATTCTTTTTTCCTCTCTGTTCTTTCAGAAAAAATGGTTTTCGTTTTCTAAGCACAATCTTTTTTCTTTAAAACAGCTTTTATTAATATTTTTTTTCTATGTATGTTTTTCCTTAATCCTTACGTTAGGATTGCGACGTTCATGTTATTTTCGGTATTCGTCCGGTGGGAATTCGTTGTAACGTTTACGTTCGCGTTCGCTAAGGAAAGAAAAGCAAATGATTAGTTCGCATTCTTTTATTGGGTATAGCTCTTTCGGAAGGATCGTGTTCTCCGTTTTAGATGCGAGCGTTTATAATTGTAGGCATCCTACTAAGGCACGATTTGCTTCACACGAATCCTTTTGATTCTTTCGTGATCTCCAATCGTGTATTCTCATGGGTGCAGTGATTTGCGTTCAATGGAACGTATAGATATCGAATCCTGGTTAGAGGATAGCGCTATCACCAGAAAAAAGAAGGATGTCGTCTACAGAGCCGTCCCTGCTCGGGCGCCAGTTAAATTATCGCGAAACGCGTATACTAAAAAATAAACGCGGGCCGAAGCCCGCGCGAACACCAACCGTTCGCTAATTTAAAACACGACAAGTTATATCTAAATATTCGATTTATTCAGCGAGCTCCGAACTATACAATCTCAGAATTAAGACTAACTTAATAACTACAATATCGTCCTCTGGATGGATCTGTTCCCAACATCAGAACTGCTGACTCCTCTATTCCGGTAATCGCACGCGCATCCGTTGAGTCGCGCATGCAGGTAATCCGATTCCATGCACTGTGATCGTGAGAACAAGTCTGTGCATGAAAGTGTCAACTCAGCGAATACCGTATGATTCGCTGGCATGCACCTGACTCGTGCATCGTGTTAACTAGATATCTAATATGTTTGCTTAGAAAACTTTTCAACTTATTTGCTTCTAAACAAAAATATTTACAAATTACAAACTGACAATCACGCTATTGTCATCAATCCTGATAAAACACCAGCTGTAGAGCACATGCGTGGATTTCATGCACCTGGTTTTGACGACTTTGCTGGAATCATGGTTGGCGACCGTACAGCGACGCGAAAAAAACGTGATTTGAAGAAGAAATAATAATCTTTAGTTCATTGCTGATACACACCGGTCTCCAATATCCGCTAATGTTCTGAAAGGTACAAAACGTCCACAGCGCTCAATTCCTCTTTAGGTCATAGACCACATCCCAACACACTTACAATAAGTTAGTTATTTTCTATTTCCCTACGAAAATATTCACTAGAAATAATTTATATGGCAAAACAACGTTTGCCGGATCAGCTAGTGTTATATAAAACAAATTACAAACTACCTATTCTACTTACATAAACTACCTACTTAACGTATTCTAACTATAATAAGGATTCTGAGCACTCGTAACCTCACGCAACAAGAGGTCAAAATCCCAATTGCTGTCCGGGCACCTGGCGCCACGTTGACCCCGGGTATGTTGACCCCACTCCCCTCAACAACCCACCAAAATTCGGAGAATTGCTTTAAAGTATCGAATTTATCCCTCTTCGCTGTTGCGGTACTAAAACGGAGGAGCTGATGAGTATTGGCAACGTCCCCGCCGCGGATGAGCCGTTTATCTCTCGCGCTGCGGTAGCGGTGGTATAATACCGGGATAACATCGTTCGTCTGGACCAGCCCTTTTGCATCAATATGGATAAATATTCCCGTGGGAATAAAGAAAGACCGCAGCGTTCTCTCTATGTACATTTCATTGCGGCAGTAAGCCCCAAAGATCAGCCTATTGTCGCTGGCCATCGCCCATGCAACTTGCCTTCAAGTCACCATAATAAGGAAATAGTCAATCCTATTAAACTGAGCCCCATCGTATAGGACCTTGTTGGGATAGTATTTTAAAAAGTTGGATTCAGGCGTTCGAAACAACCGCAGACAGACCCAAAGACATTGTCTCTCTAAAACTCGAAGCTTTTCATTAAGCGCTATATTAAACCACAATGGAAAACCATAAGCGATGATCAGCCTTATAAGAGCCACGTAGCATATCAGCTTGACTCTGCAATCAAGTTGACTGCTATGAAACAGTCTCCTTGTTAGAGCATAAGCCTTCGTGGCCCCAGCAAGACAAGCACATATATATCTATCGAAATACAGATACTGGTCAAGCCAAATACCCAGATATCTAACTACGCTTCTCACCGCCAATGGCTGCCCATTTTGTCCAATAATGGCCAATTTCTTCCAGTTTTTTCTGGTATCCCTAGAGGCCCCAGTCAATGTTGTTCTGAACAAGATTGTTTCCGTCTTCTGGAAGTTGATTTTCAACCAAATCGTCGGCATACACTATAGCACGTCTGAGTGAGCCCACCAGATCGCTCGTGTAAACCGTGTCAACCGTTTTTAATTTCAGCTCGAAGACACGTTGCCACATTGGACAATGAACTTCTTTCCCATAAGCATATTATAAATTACATATAGCAAAGGTTTGTTCATCCCCCGGTGGTCAACTTGTAGAAAGGTCCCTCTAACCATACGGTGTCGAAAGCCTTCTCAAAATTAACCAGACAAGCACCCTTGGATTGGTTCTTGCATTTATTCCACTGTCGGAAACCAATTTCGAAGCGGCATGAACAGTATCATGCCCCACCCTGAAACCAATCTGGTTGTCCGGAATAATGTTAATGTCCTTGGCCCACTTCAACAGGGCTCTATGGACAACCTTTTCAAATACCTTGCTAATATTCGGAAGCAGACTAATCGACCGGCGATTGACAGGGCTCGTCTTATTCTTACCCTTTTTTGGGAATGGGTGCACCACAGCTACCTTCAAATGCACCGGATAATGTGCATTATTCAGCGCATTGTTGAACAGCGTGGTGAAAATATTCACAGCCTCCAATGGCAGGTGTCTTAATACGACGTTGGGATACCCTCCACCCCGCCGACTTTTTATTCTTTTGTGACTCGAAAATGCACCAGCAAGTGCGATGCATCTCGCCCATTGGCGACAACTGCATTAGCATGGTTTTCAGACAGAAATGGCTCACCAGAACCTTATTCTCAATGTCGCGTTTACGGTGAACAGGATTGTTCACCGTATACACGGCCTCGAAACACATCAAACTTTTTGTCAGAACTTCGATACGCATTTCTCTTTAAACCAGAATCCTTATGAGATGGAAAATCCAAATTCTTATCCACCAGCCTCGGAGAACCCATTGGATACCGAGACATTACCAACTATAATTCTAATTTATTACCCTACATCACAGTACAAAGTATAAGCAATAACCTACTTAAACGCTTATAGACACCGGCAGCAGTAAAACCTTTTTATGTCCCGATGTAAACATAAATAATCAAATAAATACCATAGATCCCGTAGAAATAAAAACAATTTTTAGCACACAATTTGTAAACGAAAAAAAGGTATCTAATAGACCTTAATGATAAGTAAGGTTGAAAACATAGTTGAAATCCTGAAAAACTACCCGAACACCAAAAGAGTAACAGCAATATCAACAGACGATCACATATTCCAGGCAGTTCAATCTGCTTATACAACGTTTTTCCATCACAATCAAATGAAACTTGTTAGAAGTAGCTCTTCACAGAATAGGACGAACAAGCAAATATAGTGCGGACCTATCACGTACAGTCTAACCATAGAGGGAGACCTTGGAATACCTGAAAAGAAACTATTATTTTAAAAATTTAAAGTACGTCATAACCAATATAATCAATAACTGCGATATATCATATATGGCAACGATACAAATATGATCGTTTAAGAGTTCCTTTAAAATTTGAACTAACAAAAACTCCATCAAAACCTTTAGAGATATTGCATTTTGATGTGTATTCGGTACATAACGAAAACTTTTTGACGATAGTGGATAAATTTAGCAAATTCTCCAGCGTGTATCTCTTACCAGCACGAAACAGTATTCATCTCGTAAAATGTTCAAAACATTTTTCTCTCCCCATGGTATTCCCAAGAAGATGATCATAGATAATAGTAGCGAATTTGTATCTGCACTTATCAAAGATTTTTTTAAAATACATGACATAAACTTATATGACATAAAAACATCTACTGTAGAAAGATTGCATTCTACTCTTACAGAAATAATAAGGATTATTAAAACTAAAAATCCATATAGGCCAATAAACGAAATAGTTGACGAAGCTGTTCTAATGTACAACAACTCTATCCATTCTGTTACTAGGCTTTCTCCTTTTGAGATTCTAAACGGTCACATTAATAGATCTAACCTTCTCTCACCTATCCCGAATATTATATAAAGGGTCCGCCAAATAATTCTTTTTTTTTTGAAAATGCTAAAAAAAACTTCTGAATATTTTCTCAAATTTCTTTTTGTATTTGAAAGTACAATCCTTCCGGTTAATAATGGAAATTAATTTCATTCAAATGGCTGCCTCGGCTGGCCATGCAGTAGCCTACACGATCGGTCCAATTTTTAAGCACATTATCGATTGTGTGCAGCTGTATTTCACCAATGGCTTCACGAATATTGTCCTTTAAAGCGTCAATTGTCTCTGGCTTGTCGGCGTAACACTAATCTTTTACGGCACCCCACAAATAATAGTCCAACGGTGTCAAATCGCAGCTCCGAGGTGGCCAAACGACATCAGCTCTGCGGCTGATAATGCGATCTTCAAAAACAGGGCGCAAAACATCGAGTGTAGCTTCGGCTGTGTGGCACGTAGCGCCGTCCTGTTGAAACCAAATGTTGCCAATATCCTACTCTTCAAAGTCTTTATGCAAAATTCGTCTCAATGATGTCTCCGAAATGTTCAATTGTTGAGAACGACGGTGAATTGATGTTAATGGCGCTACACGCACACTTTCTGCCATAGCAGTAATATTCTCGGGTGTACGCACTGTTTTTGGCTTTTCACGCTTTGGTTTATCGATGAGGATGCCAGTTTCTTTCACTTTTTTCACAAGATAACTAACATACGGAGCTGACGGTGGTTCTCTTCTTTCAAAATCCGTACGCAATTTTTGCACACATTCTGCAACATTACCATGATTTTCAAAGTAATGTCGCAATATTTCCCAGCGTTGTTCAAGCGTATACATAATCATATTCGTTCAGCGGAAGGATAAAATTAATTATCTGTCAAATCAGACATGAGCTAAGTGTTACCATTCATGAAATAAGCACTAGTTGAAAAAAAAAACGTTAGATGGCGGACCCATTAGAACCGAGAAAGACTACTTACAAGAACACATAAAAAATTATGAAGTCCTTAGTAATATTATTTACAATAGAAGTTTAGCATATAAAAAGAACGTTATCGGAACAATAAATGAAAATCGTAAGGATCCTCCAAACTATGATTCAAATGAAAAGGTATATGAACTCGACGATAGGAGGAACAAACTAGCCCCCTGCTTTAATAAACACACAGTTGAAAAAAATAACGTATGCATTAACGTAGCATATAATGTGCATTTACATATAAGCAGCATAGATTCTAGAAGAAAAATAAAATACCTTGAATAAGAAAAAAATCATAAGGACTGGCTACAGTCCGCTTGGGCGAACAGTTGGATACCCTATTCTCATTCCTATCCCTCATAAGTGGGCGTGACAAAAGTCTAAGTACTCGTATGGTTGAATTGTTAAGAACGCTCTACATCTTTTGTTATATAACATTTAAAGGATTTAATAGAAAAAAACGAAGCTTTTGTAAAAAAAACGCTCCCTAGCTGAAACTTTGGTTTTTCAAAAAAAAAATATTTAAAATTGGTGGCGTGTCAGTGGGCGGATTTTGAAAATATTTACACATGAGCATAAGGGCCCCTAGGGAGTGTATATTATGAATTTCAGCTCCCTCGCTCAAACTTTGGTTTTTCAATAAAATTGTTTTATTTAAATGTGGGCGTGTCAGTAGGCGGATTTCAAAAATATTAAAACATTAGTATAAAGGGCAACTAGAGAGTCTATATTATAAATTTCAGTTTCCTAGCTCAAACTTTGACTTTTCATTAAAATTATTTTATTTTATTGTGGGCGTGTCAGTGGGCGGATTTTAGAAATTTTATCTCCCGAGCAGTTTTCGGAGTCAAAGATCATATATAAAAAATGTCAGCTCTCTACCTCAAAATTCGATTTTTTCGGTAAATTTGTTTCAAAAATTCTTAAACTTGATTATTTCGGGACCCTAGAAAATGTATGGTTAAAATTTCAGCTCTCTAGGTCCAGTTTAAAGGCCTAATTTTTGCCAACAGACGGACGGACATGGCTAGACCGACATTACTATCGATACTGATCATAAATATAGCACCTTTTAGGGGTCTACGAGCAATATTAAGGTATGTTACAAACTATATGTCAAAATTAATAAAAAACATTGTATATGCATTTTCTTACGTTTTTAATATGAAACTAAATCTCTTGAATCCTCTTAGCGGGGTCAGTCACCTTGACGTGCGCACCATCACCGCAAACAAATTCGATGGTGCCGGTGCGGAGGCTTACGACGTAAAGAGTCATGGGGCTTGTAAGGGCCAGGCCGTCTGATGAGCGTCAACCAAGAACTGACCAGGACTTCACGTCCGCTCCTACCCCACCCTTACATACCCCATCTGCCCCCCCCCCCCCCCCTTTTGCTTACCCCCCCCCCCCCCTCCTTACTTACAACTTTTCGGCAATGCACGGGGACACAACCCCGACAACAAATCCCCAAATCTAAGGTGAAACAGCTAGCGCCGAGAGATGAATGGCTAAGGGGTTCTTAGTCGATAGCAGCGAACTTCGGATACCAGGCGACCTCCGATTTCAAGATAGCCTTCCTGTGGTTATACGGGTAGACCACGGGCGACCTTCCTTTCCCATTTACTCGTGGGAATCAAAATAGATCCGTTAAACAAAAAACAAATAGATAATGATGCCTCTACAACTGCATCATCAACTAGGGATGTTTCAGAACACCCTGCTTTACCAACTGGGGAAGTTTTAGAACACCCTGTCGTAAATGACGCGACACCTGCCAATCGGAAAGGGTTACAAACCACGGATTCGGAGATGATGAGCTTAGAAGAGAACTTGTCTCCTCTTAGTGACGATATCTCTGAATCCAGCACGCTATGCAATGTTAGCATACTCTCGGATGAAGTGCATCCCATGAATACAGGCGCGCCGGAGACCTCTGGCATAACTGAACAGACTGAGTCTAAGCGCGTCAAATTCACACCATCCGAACAGCGCCGTTTTAAGCGTGCGCTGAAAAAGGGGAAAACCGTAGAGCAGGCCAGAATACATGCTCTGTCGACAGAGGTCGACACAGGCTCCGAGGTGAAGCGTACAAGATCCGAGGACAATACGCCGCCCCAATCCGAAGCGAAACGGGCTCGCACAGGAAATACAGCCGTCGACAAAGTCTCCTATAGAGATATAGCGAGCTTTGTAAGACTGGGTGTAGTACCTGTCGATCTGGATCGCAATCCTCTCAGTAATGAGCAAATGGCTCAGATTCAGGAGAGGATTAGGGACATCACCATCAAACAGCGTGATGAGGGGACCAAAACAGCCCTCCGCGGTACAACTTTCAAAGTGGATGAGCAATAACTTCGCGAAGCTCAAAGAGAAATGCGGGATGGAAGTGACGCTTGTGGGGGAAGAACTTTTCCCGAAACCATATATAGTCAGAGCCTTCTTCCCACATAGTACCGGAGTAGCGAATGAAAGAATACTGGCAATTCTAGATGGCCAGAGTAAAGAACTCAACACCAGAACGTGGAGAGTTCTGCAAAGATCTGACGACAGAGATGTCGCTCATATGGTCCTTGCTGTAAACGAAAGCACGATGAAGCGACTTGTTGAGCTAAAGGGGATGGTCTCGTTCAGGTTTGGACAGATCAAAATAATCCTCAAGAGCGCGGACAAATCGACGAATCAGGCATCAAGAGACAACCAAAGGAAGGCTACAACATCAGGGGCTAGTATTAGTACTGCCACTGATGCAACAGAAAATGATAAGCCATCCACAAGCGCCAACAGTAGCGCCACACCACCAGTGGCTGGCATTAGTGCTGCCACGGGTAACTCAGTTGCTAAAACAACTGTGGTGCTGGATGCTAATACAAAGGCGAAAAAAACGGACAGCACAAACGCGCACCGTAACCGCTTTAGGCCAAAACTGGCGGCCGAACAGGCACATACAAGCAGGAAAGATGGACAGAACACCAGAAGTCCAAGGGGGAGACAAAGTGGTCTCTCTCAACAGGGTTACGTACGACGAAGGGGTGATAACAAACCTCATAGAGTGCTTAATCCAGAGTACGTGAAGAAGAAATGACGTCTCTAACTGTGCTGTAGGCAAACTTGCACCGCCCTATGGGTGCATCGGACACCTATAGCCAAAGATGCGCCGAAAGGAATGTCGCTCTTGGTTTAATCCAGGAACCATGGACAACTACAGGCAAGATCTTTGGTCTTAACAGCAGAAATAGAGAGCTAATTTTTGCCAAAGGTAATTTCAGACCTAGGGCAGCTCTTTCCATTGCGAAAGATATAAAATTCTCTCTCATTCCAGGTTTCAATACTATGGACCTGGTGGCCGTTTTAATTGAACGCCACAATGGCCATGTGATACACAAGTTCGTATGCGCATCGGCGTATTTTGCTGGGGACATAGAGGAGGTACCACCTACACCAGTACAGGAACTTGTCCAGTACTGCCAAACTCAGCAAGTACATCTGGTTGTCGGCTGCGACGCAAATGCACATCACCAGATTTGGGGCAGCCGAGACACAAACAAAAGAGGTGAGTTACTGTTAGATTATCTATATAGTAAAGACCTAGTTATTCTAAATAAGGGAGATAAGCCCACTTTTAGGAACAGTATACGAGCAGAAGTTTTAGACTTTACTCTCTCGTCTCCTTTTATACAAAACATTGTAGAGGACTGGCACGTGTCTGATGAAGCTTCTCTGTCTGATCATATGCATATTATGTTCAGGCTGCGATGCAACACCGAGTGTGTGCCGGTCAATTACAATAATAAATTAACTAACTGGAGAACATATAGTGAAAATCTGGCAATCAGAACTGATCTGCTACCAGATTCACCACTAACACCGAGTGATACAGACGCTGCACAATGTCAGCTTAACGAAATCATTATCTCATCCTTTAGGAGTAGTTGTAAGGTAAAGCGCACCGTGGTAAAAATATGCGTACCATGGTGGAATGAAAACCTGGAAACTATCCGCAAGAAGGTGAGAAAACAATTCAATAAATCGAAACGCACCGGCGTATGGGATCAATATCGATCCCTGTTAACCAAATACAACCAAGACTTGCGAAGATCTAAAAGGGCCTCATGGCGCGCAAACTGCAAAAAGCTGGAAAAACTACCAGCAGTGCGCGGCTCCAGAGAGCACTTTCAACAGATCCTTCAAGGTAGGTAGTGTAGTAATTATTGTAAGAGTTAAGCATGCAACTCACACTGTCAGACCATATTTATACTCATGTACCTTCATTTATAAACTGTGATTATATATATACACATACAGTATAAGATATCTACTTAAATTATTATATTATATTTATATATACACACACATTCATACATATGTTAGCTTAAGAAAAAGAATAAAGAGAGCGTCAGTTTTATGATCGCGTTAAAACCAAACGGACGTGTCATCATTTAGTGAAACAGTACTACAAATTCCTCAGAAGTGGGATTACACAAAAAACAAAAAAACAAAAAAAAAAAAACAGAACGAACAAAATAATAGCTTGCCACAAGTGAAATTGTGTGAAAAATAAAATTGGCGTTACAGATTGTGTGTTTACCACAAAGTTGGTTGTGTCGCCGCGAATTTTTTTTTGTCACCGATTGTTCAGTCACCGCGAAAATTTTTTTTTATTCTCTTCGCAATAACAAACAGTATTGAATTCAAACGAATTCATAGCAGCAGATGTGCGAGGAGAACATCCAAGTAACGGACGACTACAAGAAGAGATCGAAATAGCCGCTAGACACTGCAGCTGAAAAAAAAAAACAAAACAACGTCATAATGAGTGAAAATGAACTGTGGCAGCGGATCGCAAAATCAAACGATAGAGCAGAAGCTAAAGCAGAAGGTGGGGAAAAACGATCGGACGGTACGACAGGGGAATTTAACGTTGCGAAACAAATTGGATTGTGGAAGGAAATGTTGCCAGAATTTAGCGGAACGGCAAGTGTTGATGTGTGGCTGGCACAGCTAAGGAATGTCGAAGAAGTGTACGGTGTGGAGAAAAAAAATTTGCACGCACTTTTCGTAAGTAAATTGAAAGGCAAGGCACAAGAATGGCTGCACGCACAAGCAAATTTTTTAGACGACGACGTAGACAACCTGACAGAGGAGTTGAAAGAAGTTTTTGGTACAAAACAAAACAAGATGGAGATGAGAAAAAGATTTGAAAACCGAAAGTGGAAAGTGAGCGAAACTTTCAGTGAATATTTTGACGACAAAGTGAGACTGGCGACTGGATTGAAAATGGACGAAGAAGAATGGATTGAATACGCGATTGAGGGATTTTCTGATGACAACATAAGGTTATATGCCCGTGTCCAGGGGTATACAACAAAGGCAGGACTACTTCGAGCGTTCGGCAAAGTAACTCAGCGGAAGGTGCAAACGAGATCGACTGCTAATACATTTAGCAACAAACAGACGGGATTGACAGCAGATAGAACGGCAAAAGATAGACAAGTGGAAGGACAAAGAGTTGTAATCAGGTGCTATAATTGCAACTTGGTGGGACACATGGCAAATGGGTGTTCTAAGCCAAAGAGGAAGTCAGCAGTACATCAGTTGTCAGAAGATGACAAGGCCAATGATTACGTAAGACGTTTGTATTTTAAGTTTATTGTTAATAGTGATAGTATCCTCTTTGACTGCCTCATAGACTCTGGAAGTCCGATAAGTATGGTTAGAAGATCGTGTATACCGACTAATATATCCATATATAAATGTAATACACGGAAAAAATATTTCGGGTTAAATAAAAGTTTGATTAAAATATATGGAATGGTGTCGTGCGTCGTTTTTTATAAAAAAGTTGGAATTAAAGTAAATTTTATGGTAATAGACGATGGATCGACGAGTTATGAGGCAATCTTGGGGAGGGATTTCCTAAAAAGTGGAAAATTTAAACTAGTTTCACAGTTAGAGAATAATACAACTTGCTCAAATGAAATAGAAAATGATAGTGAACGTTTTGAAAAACAGCTCTTGTTAATCGACTGTAAAGATAATGATAGTTCAGAATTGGATTTAGAAGTTGGTGAAGACGTATGTTATGGTCATAAAGAAAAGCTTAAAATGTTATATAGGTCAAATTATTTGCTTGCCGATCGCCCTACGGAACCGGTAATAAAAACTAAAATGAATTTAACGCTAAATGACATAAAACCGTTTCAGTGTCGACCGCGTCGTTTGTCGTATGCCGAAAAAAATGAACTTAGTTCGTTACTAGACGAATATATCAGTAAAGGGTATATTAGAGAAAGCGAATCTGAATACGTGTCGCCGATAGTGCTGGTGAAAAAGAAAACAGGGGATCTTAGAATGTGTATAGATTTTCTTACGTTAAATAAAGCCACTGCAAAAGATAGTTATCCGATACCGATGATCGACGATTTACTAGACAAACTGGTAGATAAGACAATTTTTTCTAAACTAGACCTCAAGAACGGGTTTTTTCACGTATACATGCATGAAGACGCAGTAAAATATACGTCGTTCATTACGCCGTTGGGGCAATACGAATTCTTGCGAATGCCGTTTGGTTTGAAAAACGCGCCGTCAACGTTTCAAAGACACATTAACAAGATATTTGCAGACATGATTAGGAAAGATGAAGTTATAGTATACCTAGATGATATAATGATAGCTACGACGACGTACGAAGACCATTTTAGAATAATCTCTGAAGTTTGGAGGAGGATGGTAGACAATAGATTGGAACTAAGGATAGATAAATGCAAGTTTCTACAAAAGAAAATAAAATATTTAGGTTTTACGATTACGGGAGCGGGTATACAGGCAGATGATAGGGGTATCGAAGCTATAAAAAAATTTCCGGTTCCACAAAAAACTCATGCGGTACAAAGTTTTTTGGGCTTATGTTCTTATTTCCGTAGATTCGTTAAAGATTTTTCCACCATAGCAAAACAACTGTACGATCTTACAAAAAAAGATAGGGAATTCAAGTTTGGTGACAAACAGTTAGAGGCCTTCGAAAACTTGAAAAACAAATTGATAGAAGCTCCGGTCTTGGCACTGTATAGCCCAAAGGACGAAACAGAACTTCATTGCGACGCAAGTGCACAGGGATTTGGAGCGATTCTGCTACAAAGAAAGCAAGACGGAAAGTTACATCCGATTTTTTATTTTTCAAAGAGAACGACAGATTACGAAGCAAAATTGCATAGTTTTGAGTTGGAGGCGCTGGCAATAATAAGTGCTTTAAAACGTTTTAGGGTATATTTAGAGGGTAAAGAGTTCAAGATCGTAACTGATTGTAATTCATTGACCCTAACGCTAAACAAAAAAGAACTCAACCCTAGAATTGCCAGATGGGCGTTAGAACTGCAAAATTTTGATTACACTCTAGCACACATGGCAGGTACTCGCATGCAACACGTCGACGCGTTAAGTAGGTCGACAAATATTCTAACGATCGAAACGAATACTTTCGAGGAAAACCTGATAGTATGCCAAGGAAAAGACGGAAATATAGTTAAGATTAAAGAGTTGTTAGAACGATCGAACCATAATTTATATGAAATGAGAAACGGAGTGGTATATAGAAAGAAAAATGATGGCAGTGTCGTGTTTTGTGTACCAACAGAAATGGAAAGTCACGTTTTGTATAAATATCATGACGAAGTAGGTCTTGTAGGAACAGATAAGGTGTTAGAGTTGGTGTCAAAAAGTTACTGGTTTCCCAAAATGAGAGAGAAGATAGGATCGCACATAAAGAACTGTTTGAAGTGTATTGCTTTTTCGGCTAAACAGGGACGTGAAGAGGGTTTCATTCACAACATACCTAAAGAAGAAAAACCGTTCGTGGTAGTACATGTAGATCATTATGGTCCAATAGACAATTCAAGGACGGTTAAAAAATATATACTGGTAGTAATAGATGCTTTTACAAAGTTCGTGAGACTCTACCCGACTAAAACTACAAATACAAAGGAAGTAAATCGAGCGTTAACGGACTATTTTAGAGCGTATAGTAGACCAAAGTATATTATTTCAGATAGGGGTAGTTGTTTTACCTCGGCAGAGTTCAAGGACTTTTTGTCCAAAGAAGGTGTTCAACACATAAAGATTGCGACAGGTTCACCCCAAGCAAACGGACAAGTAGAGAGAGTAAACAGGAGCTTGGGACCAATGATAGCAAAGTTAGTTAAACCAGAAGAAGGGGTATTTTGGGACCACGTTTTAGAGGTAGTCGAACATACACTCAATAACACGGTGGGCAGGACTACAAAAGAACATCCTAGTGTAATGTTGTTTGGAGTGAATCAAAAAGGCAAATGGTCGGATGAACTTAGGGAAAATTTGACAGAACTAGAGTCAGGAGACGTACGCGACCTGGCAAAGACACGTAGCAAAGCAGCTCTAGAACAAAAGAAGTCACAGGCATACAACAAACGATACGTAGATAAAAAACGGTGCAAGCCCACGAAATATAATGTAGGAGACTACGCTATGATAAAAAATTTTGACTCGCACCCGGGGGCGTCTAAAAAACTGATACCGAAATTTAGAGGACCCTACCAGATCGAAAAAGTCCTACGAAACGACAGATATCTGCTTAAAGATGTTGACGGTTTTCAACAGTCGCGACTACCTTACCAAGGAGTATGGGCGGTTGGCAATATGAAACCATGGCTGAACAAGAGTAAAGCGAATAATTGATTGTAAATTTGCAAGATCAGGTGATCTTAATGGTCAGGATGGCCGAATTGTAGTAATTATTGTAAGAGTTAAGCATGCAACTCACACTGTCAGACCATATTTATACTCATGTACCTTCATTTATAAACTGTGATTATATATATACACATACAGTATAAGATATCTACTTAAATTATTATATTATATTTATATATACACACACATTCATACATATGTTAGCTTAAGAAAAAGAATAAAGAGAGCGTCAGTTTTATGATCGCGTTAAAACCAAACGGACGTGTCATCATTTAGTGAAACAGTACTACAGTAGGTTGGTAGGTGTGGCGGTTTGATAAGACAAACCCAATTAGCACTGAGTGCCGTTTTGTTACCACAAACTCACGTAAACCTGGGTATTATCGATTGGTGGGGGGAGGCTAAATCCAACCTGCGGAGTTCAGGAAAGTTATCAGTTCCTTGATACTTTTCTCGGAGACTTCCTCAAGTGTATTGAAGAAAGGGCTTCCCAATGTACGTAGTCTGGTCCTAGCTAAAGCCGGACAGGTACATAAAAAGTGAATTAGGGTTTCTTTTTCAGTTGTCACTTTGCAACTGCGGCAGTGTGTATTGTATGGGATGCCCAGCTTGGCCGCATGGTCGCCTATAGGCCAGTGTCCCGTGAAGATCGCTGTAAGTCTTGCGATGTCTTTTCGGGTTCTACCTAGAAGGTCGGTTGTTTTTGCCTTGTTGTAGTTTGGTCACGTTTTTCTGGATATGATGCATGCAGTCAGCCTGCTCCATCTGAAGTTGGCTTTCTTATGGTATTCTGCGGTGATATTTGCCTTAACTGCTCCGAGCGGAATGTGGACTAGTTCTGCCAGAGAGCAGTGGAGAGCTGAGCCTTGACTGGCCAGTTCGTCGGCATGTTCGTTTCCATAAACGTTACTGTGCCCTGGAACCCAGATCAGAGTAACCTTGAACTTATCAAGCAGGGCCAGCTCATTACGGCATTCTAGTACTAACTTAGAGGATATAGTGACCGAAGCGATCGCTTTAATGGCAGCCTGGCTGTCAATAAGTATGGCAATCCTTTGCCTCGGTGTTACATTTGAGTGAAGTTTGATCTGGCGACAGGCTTCACGGATAGCCAGTAGCTCCGCCTGGAAGACGCTTGCAGTATCCGGAAAGACATTCTGGGAATGATGTAGTCTGTTGAAGGCGGAACTAGTTTTCTAGGTAGAGAATCTAGAATACTACTGTTGCCGTAGGGTTTTGCAGTCCAGCATCCAGACTCTCTGAGTCTGATCGCGCTGTGTGCTGTGATGTTTGTTATATGTAGATCAAGAGGTAAAAGATGCAGTAAGACTGTGAGTCCGTCTGACGGTGTTGACCGTAGAGCTCCCGTTGTTCCTATGCATGCCGTTCTTTGTACCTTATTAAGTTTGGTAATATTGTAATTTTTCTTTAGAGCCGGCACCCATACTATTGACCCATACGTGAGGATTGGTCGTACCACGGCTGTGTACATCCACAGGGTCAATTTTGGTTGCAGGCCCCACTTTTTCTGAAGGTTCTGCTGCAGGCATAGAAGGCTATACATGCCTTCTTTACCCGTTGTTCTATGTTTATTTTCCAGTTGAGTTTAGGATCTAGGATAACTCCTAAATACCTGGCACTGGTTGAAAGGGGTAGGGGTGTGCCGTTTAGGCGAGGAAGCGTAAAGTCAGGTATGTTGGTTTTGGTGGTGAAGAGCATCAGCACAGTTTTCCCCGGGTTGACTCCCAGACCGCATTTTTTTGCCCAAGTGCTAACTTTGCTTAGAGCATTCTCCATGATTTCACTAATCACGGAGGGAAACATTCCTGACACCAATATCACCATATCGTCCACATACCCGACTACTTTGATTCCTACTCTGTCTAAACTTATGAGAATTTTGTTCATTACTAGGAGCCAGAGTAGGGGTGAGATGACTTCTCCTTGAGGTGTTCCCCTCCTGGCATATTTGGTTATATTGCTATTTCCTAAAGCTGCTTGAATGATTCTAGTGCTGAGCATGGAAACAATCCATTGACTTAGATGGTTTGCTATTCCCAGCTCCCTCAGGGACTCTAGAATTGCTTCAGTGTGCACATTGTTGAAGGCTCCTTCTATGTCTAGGAAGGTAGCCAAGGCGTATTCTTTGTAGTGTAGGGATTTTTCTATCGTACGCACTACCTCGTGAAGAGCTGTTTCTGTAGATCTTCCTTTGAGGTAGGCGTGTTGAGATTTGGAGAGGAGTGAAGCTTCTATTGCCCCTCTCAGGTGGTTGTCTAGGAGACGTTCGAGCGTCTTCAGTACGAAGGAGGTCAAACTAATTGGTCTGAAATCTTTCGCAGTTTCATGACCGCGTCTACCCGCTTTTCGAATGAAAACAACTCGCACTCGTCTCCATGAATAGGGTACATGATTGTAGAGTATACAGTTCCTGTATATCGATGCGAGCCATGGAATTGCCAGTTCCAGAGATTTCTGGAGCATGATGGGCAGAATGCCGTCCAGGCCAGGCGATTTAAAGGGAGCGAAGCTGTTTATTGCCCAGGAAATTTTTTCCTCGGTAATAATGGATGTTATATTTTCCCAGGCGTCGGGTTGTGTGCGTTGTGAGCTGGATGGCTCTGCACCGTAATTATTGCATCCGGGAAAATGGGTGTTTATTAATAGTTCTAGGGATTCTGCAGTTGACTCAGCCCATTCTCCGTTCTCCTTTCTCAGAAGTGATGGGTTGGAGTGTTCTTTGGACAATATTTTGCTGAGTCTTGCGGAGTCCTTGAGGGTTTCGATGGATTGCCAGTACTCTATCCACGACTGTGTCTTGGCCGTTCTAATAGAGTTCTTGTAGGTTTTAAGGCAGCGAGATCTATGTCGAAGAGTATCCAGTTGTGGTCTGAGAAAGATTTTTTACTGGATACCCTCCAATTTTCAACCTTCATAATATTGTTATTATTACAGTGAGTAACATCTATAACGCCTTCCCAGCCGTTAAAACTGTCCGTACTCAGAAAGATGAAGGTCGGGGTGTTAGCTTTGTTACATATTATTAGGTTATTTTCAATAATGTAGTCAAAAAGAGACTCACCGCGTTCGTTTGACTCCGAGCTGCCCCATAGCACATGCCTGGACTTTGCATCGAAGTCCAGCAGCAGGTTGGTCCTTGTTGTTGTTATGGCGGTTATCATTGCCTGGACTTCTTCCGGCGGTACTTGCCGGTCGTGTGCCATGTAGGCGGATGCGATTAACAGGTCGGCTCCTGCTTTCTCCATCTTAACAACTGTTAGATCGGCCGAGCTAAAACTTGGGCATAGAAAAACTTTAATATGCTTTTTAGCTAGAATGCAGGTTCTTGGCTTACCATGGTTATTATTGCTGCGGTTATAGTAGAGGATATATCCGGTGTCGTTAAGGCCTCTTATATTGGGCCCGTTCACCCAAGGTTCTTGGACAATGCCGATGTCGATGTTTTCCTCTTTGAGGAAAATCATCAGGTTATCTGACGCACAGACTGAGTGCTTCAGATTAATCTGTACGACTTTCAGCATTGATTGGTTTCGGGTGTTTGTTCGGTTAGGGTGGTAGTACGGTTCGCCTCGATCCTCATGTCCTCCAACAGCTTGTTGGCATCGTCGACTTCATCTAAGTCGTCGACCTGACACGGGGACCTGAATATTTTAACTTTGGCATGGCTTATGCCAAAGCGGAGCTTGCAGCCGATCTTTTCAATGCGATCCGCGCTCTCTTCCGTCACCATTATTAGGAAGGATAGGGTGTTGTTGTGAGGTTCCTCAGCCTTGATGACTTTCCAGTCATCCATGGGAACCGCAGGGTTGTGGAGCTTGAGACAATTGATCAACTTATTACTGTCGATGGTCATATTTGGCAGCCAAATGCGAATTCTCGGTCTCCTTGGTATCTCTCTGGCCAGGATCAGCTTAAGCTTTAAGCCGGTCCAGTCGTCACGGATCTTGTGAACGCAGCCGCTTAGGAATTCCTTGGAGAAAGCGTCTTCACACTTGATTACCCTGTAACCTCTTATGACTTCAGCTGAGTCAAAGCAGGGGAGGGGTCCGCCATGGTTATTTAAGAGATGGTCCATCACCATCTCGGAAAGTTTATTTTCAATGGCACCCCAAACGTCAGCCACTGTCTTGCCGCTGGTAGAGAGTTCATCCACCAAAGCGACTTGTAGGTCGTCTCTGACAACCTCACTGACTGTTCGTGTCATCTGGGGTGCTGAGATTGGGTTGTGGTGCTTGGCGGTAGCCAACTTTGCAACTTTGCTTCTTTGAGGGTCAGACTTGACCTCCTCTTGTGAGCGGTTGCGTTTAGGTGCTTCCGTCTTGTGTGGTGGTAGCTCCCTCCGATTCTTGATGAACTCATCAATAATCTGCTGGTGCTTGAGTTTTTCAGCTAGGTCCTGCGGAGTAGCCGTGTCGGCCTCTTCCTTCTTGGTAATCTTACCCAGACTGAAGATGGCCCTCTGGTACGCGCTCTTTCTGCGATTACTAGCTGATTTGTGGGTGTTTACCGCACGCTTTTGGGCACTAGGTCGAGTTTCCTGCGCAGCGGGTGTAGAGGAAGTACATGGTTTGTGGATAGCAGGTGTAGTTTGAGTGGAGCTCCGCTCAGAGTCCCCGCTTCCCACGATTGTCTCCTGACTGGACGCGAGCAGTTCATCTTCTGATGAAGTGCCTGGGTCTTTTTTATTTTTTTTGGTTTTTTTTTTCTTTTTTCGGCAGAGCCGACTTACCGGGATAAGGCACTTAGATACAACCGGCCTTGCCTGGGCGCCGGAGGGGACCGTAAACGGCCAGTTCTCTTTAACCACTATCTGACCATGCAGCCCTCGGCATGGGTCGACACCTTGGCTTAAAAGTGGGATTTAGATAGGGTTTACTCCCTTCCAAAGTGGAACTTACATTGAATCGTACCGGGGCATCCCCATATCCGCCACCCAAGGGACGCGCCTGGTAGAGGACCTACCCCCGCAGGCAGATCCTTCAAACTGCATGGGATTGCTCAGCAAACCTGATGGAACAATCACGCGACCGGGAAGAAACTCTCACAACCTTGCTGCAAGTTCACTTCCCTGGTTCCCTAATTGTCGATCACACAACTGATCACACTACTGAGGTTTCATATCCAACTAACCTCAGCAGAAATATTAGTTTATCTGGTAAATTATTTAGTCCAGATAAGGTAAAATGGGCCATAAACTCATTTAAACCATTCAAGGCACCAGGAAATGACGGAATTTCTCCAGCCCTCATTCAAAAGGGTATGGAATTCTTCCTACCTAACATGATTGCCTTATTTAGGTTCAGTTTCAACTGGGGCTACATACCACGCACTTGGCGGGAGGTCAATGTAGTATTTATCCCCAAACCAGGTAACAAACCTAGTGAACTACCTAAATCCTATCGTCCCATAAGCTTGACATCGTTTTTCCTGGAAACAATGGAAAGAATAATTGACGTTCATATCAGAGAATGCTTAGCTATTAGCATGCCTCTACACCCCTGTCAATATGCGTATCAAAAAGCAAATCAACGGAAGGCGCCCTGTTAAAACTAACAAATCACATAAACAACGCCTACCGTTGCAAAGAAATTGCACTATGCGCTTTTCTTGACATAGAGGGTGCTTTTGATAACACCGGTTATGATTCAATATCAAATGCTTTAATTCACCGAAAGGTAGACTTTCCCACCATAAACTGAATAAAAGCGATGCTCGAAAGTCGTAAAATCACTGCTTCGTCAGGACAGACTTCAGTATCAGTATCAGCTATAAAAGGCTGTCCACAAGGAGGAGTTTTATCACCCCTCCTGTGGTCTTTGGTCATAGATGAACTACTTCAAAAACTAAGTAATTTAGGCTACGACATAATAGGGTATGCCGATGACTTGGTCATCATTATTAGGGGCAAAGAATCAAACGTAGTTACTTCACGTATGCAAAACGCCCTTAAGATAGCTATAGACTGGTGCGTCAAGGAAAATCTCTCCATAAACCCCAGTAAAGCTATCATAGTTCCTTTCACAAAAAGAAGAAATCTCAGCTTAGCCTAGATTTCACTAAATGGCACGACCATTGAGTATTCCGGCGAAGTCAAATATCTTGGAGTAATCCTGACAAGAGACTAAACTGGAACTCTCACATCAACAACAAAATCACTAAAGCTAACAGAGCTTTATGGGCCTGTCGGCGCAAATATGGCAGAACCTGGGGAATCTCTCCAAAGATTGTCCACTGGATCTACACAGTGATGATAAGACCCATTATAACATACGCCTCCATTGTATTTTGGACAAAATCCACACAAAAGGTCGCAATAGAGAAGCTCAAAAAGGTACAACGGCTTGCGTGCCTTGGTATCTCCGGAGCCATGCGAACCTGTCCAACGGCTACCATAGAGGCAATAACAAGTATTACACCTCTCAACATATACATTCAAAAAGTGGCGATCCGCTGTGCAATAAGTCAAATACAGTTAAACGAGATAAGTCTTAACGATCATCCGGAACTTAAGACACTTCTTGATGAACTACCAGAACTCAACATGAACTGCGCGGTCACAGACCGCATTCATAAAACACTATGCTTCAATAAGCGGTTCTCCACGGAGATCCCCAAGAGAGAAGCATGGGTTAGTAATAACCCACCTAACAGCCACAACGGCATAAAGTGGTATACTGATGGTTCTAAAATGGAAGCGGGGGTAGGAGCGGGAATATACGGACCAAACAAACGCTTTACGATACCCATGGGAAAAAGACCCAGCGTATTTCAAGCAGAGCTCCACGCCATTCAAGAATGCGCCAGCCACATAAATTTATCTGGTATAAAAGGTGCAACCATCCATATATTCACGGATAGTCAAGCAGCTATAAACGCCCTTAGCTCGCATACGATTGACTCCAAATCAGTCATGTACTGCTTCAACACCCTACAGGCACTCGGAACAAGTAACAAGACCAAGCTATGGTGGGTTCCGGGTCATGTCGGGGTGGAAGGTAACGAAAAGGCCGACGAACTGGCCAGAAAATGTTCGGAAACTCCCTTCATAGGTCCCGAATCCTTCTGCTGCACTCCTAGATCAGCAGCAACGGCAGCAATAAAAAGCTGGGAATACAGAAAATGTATCCATCTTTGGGAAAGCATCCCAGGTTTAAGACAGACCAAACAAGACATTCGGCCTTTCAATAAAAATGCCAGCAAATGCCTAAACCTAAGCAGGCATGATATCAAAAACTTAGTAGGTTACCTTACTGGCCACCATGGTTTAAGATATCATCTACACAAAATGAAAATAGTAGACTCTCCTGAGTGCCGAATCTGTCTTGAAGAGGACGAGTCAGCTGAACACATTTTATGTGAATGTCCGGCCCTAAACAGAATTAGAAAGAAGATCTTTTTCAGGGAACAAATGTGCCCCGAGGATATAAAGAATTCTTCTACTAGTAGAATTGTCCGCTTTACAAGGAAAGTGGAAACTCTACTAGTCTAAATTTTGCTGGCCCACACGGCACAAAAGATCTTTTTAGGTCGAAGTGCCCCATATTTAATCGCCTTGGCGAGCCAGAATTTAAAAAAAAGAAAAAATCTCTTGAATAATAAATAATTATCATAATTTTTATTATTCAATTTTTTTATTATTATTTATTATTTTTTATATTTTAATAATTTGTATTGTTAGAATAAAAGCTAAAATAAAGTGGCAACCAACTATCACCCGCCTCACTACGCTCACAATTTTCCTAAACCACTTAATTAGATGGACAAATCTTTAAAAACAAATGCGAATTAATAATACCTAAATGGTATCATCAAACCAATCAATCCAGCATTGCTGTGACCATCGATCCTCTCAGTTCACACTTAGGCGGGAAGAGATACGAGTATGAATGATGGTACTCATTCATTCAATAACCATAATCAGAATAGATGTCGAGTCCGGCAACAGCAACATATGAAATCAATACAAACTCAAAGTAATCTGTTTGATGTCCATTTCAGCAAGAGCAGTATATGAAACCAGCATTGCTCGTAAATACACCACGTTACCAGTGTGCAATGTCAAGCTCAGTAACAAAAGCGTATGAAGCCACCAACAAAAGTTTGGCTTAGCTTGATTTGAAACACATGTTGTAGCATCAACCGTAGTGTTCATAGCTTTGTATAAATTTCGGTAGTCTTAGACGAATCGTCAAATAAAAATCTTCTATCACAAAATTATTAATAATAAGTTTTTTATTTAATCCATGTTTTTTAGAAGAAAACATAACTCAGGCCGTTCCAACGCATCAATGATTTTTTTTTTTTTTTTTTTATAATTCGCTCACGCTAAAGGGGCTTTGTTGTTTCTGTATATGTACAGTACAGTACCCTTATAGTGTTAAACACAGCGCATGCATTTTTTGTTGAAGAGTAAGCTGCAACATTGCAATGTAGTATTGTATTGCATGCTACTTACTATTCGAAAGAGAAGGAAGAAAGGAAAGAAGTTTATGGTGCTTAGTATTTTTTTTCTCCACGGGTGGCGCCTAAATAGGGAGATCTCTATTTATGTAAATTCAAATAAAAAACATAGGGACGGGCTACAGTCCACTTGGGCGAACTGTTGGATACCCTATTCTTATTCCTATCGCTCATAACTGGGCGTGACAAAAGTCTAAGTATGGTTGAATTGTTAAGAACGCTCTACATATTTTGTTATATAACATTTAAAGGATTTTATCAAAAAAAACGCTCCCTAGCTCAAACTTGGGTGTTTCAATAAAATTGTTTTATTTAATTGTGGGCGTGTCAGTAGGCGGATTTAAAAAAAATTAACACATGAGCATAAAGGGCCCTTAGAGAGTATATATTATAAATTTCAGCTCCCTGTGGGCGTGCCAGTGGGCGGATTTTGAAAATATTTACACATGAGCATAAAGGGCCCATAGAGAGTATATAATATAAATTTCAGCTCCCTAGCTCAAACTTTGGATTTTCAAAAAAAATGTTTTATTTATTTGTGGGCGTGTCAGTGGGCGGATTTTGAAAATTTTTTATCCCGAGCAGTTTTAGGAGTCATAGATCATATATAAAAAATTTCAGCTTTCTAGCTCAAAATTCGATTTTTTCCAAAATTTGGTTTTTGGAGTTTGTGGGCGTGTCTGTGGGCGGATTTCAAAAATTCGTAAACTTGATTATTTCGGGACCCTAGAGAGTATATGGTTAAAATTTCAGCTCTCTAGGTCCAGTTTAAAGGCCTAATTTTTGCCAACGGACGGACATGGCTAGATCGACATTACTATCGATGCTGATCATAAATATAGTAACTTTTAGGGGTCTACGGGCAATATTAAGGTATGTTACAAACTATGCGTCAAAATGAATATACCCCTAGAATAGGGTATAATCATGGCCCTGGCCGGGATTTGAACGCACGACCTGCCAATCAGTTAGTGAATACACTACCATCGCACCAATGCCACCCGCTGCAGTCAGCGCATCAATGATTTTACGTATATGGATATCGAGCAATTGTTCCAACGTTTTTAAGAGGAAAGATGATATACTTCCACTTCTCTCCATATCGCGGGGTTGCTTACTAGATTTAAAAACCTCTTCACGATTACTCAGGCTATCGCAGAATGATATCTGAGACCACTTTCAGCTCAGCTGGTATTATGCCAATTTGTATGGGTTGAAGCCCTAAAAGCAGTTTCTTTTAGGGCTGCAACCCATACAATCAGTTGTCCCAAGTCATCAGACACGTCTCAAACTCTTGGCTAGATTGGAAAGTTTCCTTCAATCTTTTCGACGTGGTCGAAGTTCTGAGTTCCACCATTGTGGATTTTTCCCTCCTTGGTCGGACAAGATGACAGGAAGAAAAAAAACACTTTGTTGGTGACCATTGCCTTAACAGGGGGGACTTCTAAGTTCAGGGGTCAGTAACATCTTTATTAGTCCTCTGTTTTTCGGCCATTCTGTTTTTCGATAGTTTATGAAAGCCAGTTGGATCATCATTAAGACTTAAATGAAGATAACAACGCGCGGTCTAAAAAAGAGTGTTCTTCTTAAATGAATATAATACCTCGAACGCTGCTGCACCAATGGAAGAAAATAAAACTGTGGGAGTACACCCTCGCGCAACTTGCGATTGCAATTGTAAATTCAAGGATAACTTTCACCGGACAAGCTACGTGCGAATAACAATTGAACGCATAAATTATCCTCTCTCCACAGTGCCACATTTCGTGAATGAGAATTAGAATGTTGTTCGTTGACGCAGGAGTGCCGGATGTGTAGACCTCCTCTTCTCCAGTGAATGCAATTCCGGCATTATTATTATTGTTTTTTTTTCTTGTGTCCTATACTCACTTCTACCTTACTACGTAAGCTGTGTAAGAAATTGTTATTCAAGCTAGCAAACCAGGAGGTAACCCAAGCAAAACAAATGTAAAAAATATTCCGATGCAACTGCACAACATCAGTATGTAATGGCATAAATGTGGCCATCAACAGAAATGCAGGATTGTAAGATACGGAAAGTCGTTGTTGTTGTTTGCAATACAGCTTCTATTGCTCACAGGTGATGATGGTGTTGCTGATGTTGGTTTGGAGTGAAAATGTGTTTTTCCTGCGATGCTTAATGCGATTTCGGGTAGAATTCAGATTCAGGATTTTTTTCTGCAGCCAATGGTTTTTGTTTCAATTTGTTTTATAATGAAAGGAAACAAAATGCGAGCACGTCCTAAGAACTCCAAATGGGGCCTTAATTAAGTTGAACTCGTTGCGCAATTTGTTGAAAAGCTTTTGTTTGTGTAAGAAAAGTAGTTCGAAAATTTTGGAAAATATTTGTTGTAAGTTTATTTAATAGTATGCCATTAAAGAAATTTATTTTATTTCCACATTGTTAGATTTTCCATATTCAAGTTCATTTTAAATAGATGGCTACATTTTGATGCTGTTTAATATGCGCTTACAGGTCAATGATCAAAGCATTTGTGTAAATACGTGTATTGCATTTTTGACGTTACGGCTTCTGTATATCAAAATATGCCAAGCTGCAGGTCTAAAATCATGCCATCGCAGGATGGTGAGAGGCGGAGATATATCAAAGGAAACAATAACCTCTTATTTTTGTCTTTTAAAAGACCAAGAACTTTTCACTTTTCCATTCCATAACGGAAAACTAGTTATCATAATAATTTACAAACCTTTAAAACCAATGTGCATCGGTTTCTCCGCTCTCATCCTTGTCCCCATTTCCTTTATGACCGCACCGTGTAACTATAAACATAATCGTCATTATAAGCGTACAAAAAAGGCAATATCAAGTAAAATGTCCGTACTATCACGAATGAGATGCCGACCTAAAAGCTCCTAGATCACACAAACATATGGTTGGCTTCAGGGATGAAGTGATTCAAAATCGGGAGGTCTGCCTTTATTTTTTGAGTTCGAAGTGGCTAACCCCATACCTATGACCAGTTGGGATGCAGTTAAGTGGGAGGGTTATGATACCTTTAGTCCAGATCATAACCTCGACGTTAAAGAGACAGAAGAAAGGTACTAAAAACGCATTTAGTGCGAAAAAAATCTCATAATATGGAGTGGAGTAACTCGTCGCTTGAAAAGCAAACTGACAATGTCAAAATTCATACATTTTCAGAGAAGCCATTTGACGTTTTTCATAACTTAAAACATTTATTTTAGTTTTAAATTTCAATGAATACCAAAAAGTTGTAAAGTAAAAAAGTATTTTTTTCTCTTCTTTCAAGTGGTATATTAAAGTTACTACAAAAAGGCGTTTTTCAAAAAAAAAATTGCTATAATGTCATTTTGCATCAAACTCATTTAAAAAAAAGTGTGAAAAAGTGTCGTTTTGTTTTGAAATAAAACCAGCAATGTTTATTGTCAAAAAATAAATTGTTTCGTTAATAGATAGCATAAAATAAGTTACATTTTACTATTCAGTGTTTTACAAACAATATAAAATGTTAATTATTAAAACAAAAATTAAGTAGGTAATTAAAAAAACTAAAAAAAATAAAGATTATCTAACAAAAATAATATTGTTCGTATTTTGTAGAAACAACCCACTTTAAACTGTAATAAGTTATAATAAAAAAATATAGGAACTTTAATGAAAACATCGATTATAGTAATATTATATAAAATAATATCTATCTTATTGATAAAGTGACACTTCTTAAAGTAATCAAAAGAACTTTAAAGCTCATTAACTAGTTTCGTTCCAAGGTAAAATGACTTAACGCAAAATGAAACGTTATTATGTACTACAAAAATAACTTACTGAAATTTGGCAGTAAAATGACACAAAACGAAAAGTATCACTTTTCAAGAAACTTATTTATCACCAGTTTTACGAGTACAAATTCAAAACGACACTTATTTCCTCATGCTGTCAGTTTAAGAGTTATATTTATGACGGTTTGATAGAAAATTTGTATTTTTGTTTGCGATTCGTTCTGTATAGTTAACTCAAAATCGTCAAATTTTGACTTATGTCAGTTTGCTTTTCAAGCGACGAACTGTAGAAAAGTTTTCAATTTAGCAAAGAGCTCGAAAGAAGTTTGGGATTCCTATAAAGAATTAAGGAAAGCCAAGCGTATACCCGAGAGACTCTTCCGTGATAAAACAGGATAAACTTCAGATGCTTCAAAGCTTATTAAAATCCTATGAACTAATCCAGTAAAACCAGATAGCTCCTGGACGATCACCAGCGATGAATCGATAAAGTTGTATTACATCGCAATACATAGAGAGCGTTCACGCAGAAAGCGTTTCAAACGCCACGTTTAATTTATAAAATTGCCGAATATTTTCCTGACGCTGCGCGTTCAATGTCCTTTAAATTGTTTTTTTTTTGTTGCTGTAAGGCTTAAGTAGCCTCCCGGCAGCACATTTACGACTGCCATGCGCTCGCAAGGCAATTGGAATTGGGATTTTTACCACTTGTTGTTGAAAGGCAACGAGTACTGATCCAAAGGCTTAATCCCTGGCTAGAACGCTGTGTCGAAATACCCTCATTGTCGCCTAAAATAATCTCATCGTGGCGTTAAAAGCGTTCTGGGTGGCGAAGTCTTTCATCTGCTACCATTTTGCTTGTAACTCCCAAGTTTCTAGTAGCATTAGGTCTGACAAATTGCTCTGGGCGCTAGAGATCTTCAAGCAATTCAAATCTGCAGGAGCCCATGGCATAATAATAGCCGAACTGCAAGTAGCTTCAGAAATCATCATACCAGTGGTAGAGATGATCTGAAAGAGCTGTGTAGATCTGAACCATATTCCTTTGATATGGAGAGAAAATTAGTTCGTGTTCATGCCCAATGCCCAATGCCGGTAAATGTTCTCATGTAAGTCAGAAAGATCTCAGACTTATCAGCCTATCATCATTCCTTCTAAATGCTAAAACGAATGATCGACATCAGGTTTTAAGCCCTTTATAACTACACTTTATAATTGAAAGCAAACGGCCTTTAATGTTTTGGTTTCATAGGTGATCTGATTGACCGATTTGAATATGGCTCCGTCACTGTAAAGAAGTTTGCCCCTTGTGTATAGAAGATAAGCATGTTTTTCCAGGGTTCGATTTATGGGTAAAGGGGTAGTATATACCTGCACCCGCTATACTAAGGTCAACGTATACCCATTATGATGACTTCCAGGATTTAAAACGAATGATTTTGAATTTCGCTTACTGAAAAATGTGTAATAAGTTGACTCATTTATTCCAAGCACACCATTTTGATATCCCGCGCTCGCTAGTGCGAAACATTACACAAATCACAATTTAGTTCTATATACCAAGTTAGTTCCCACTAAGACATGCATCCTGATGCAAAATTGCTCTGGATAAATCAACCATAATGCTAAAATAAAACGTATTACTTTTTGATGCGATATTCCTGCCATTCTCTGTATACAATTAATTCCTGCACTACGAGCAGGTTCTTAAATCAATATTCAACAGCTTTGTACATAAGAAAGAAAAACTTACACAGCATACATGAGGTACAAACAAATCGTTAGTTTATGTGCATCTTTAGGTTCAAACTGCAGAGTATGAGGTCAGGAAGGCCGCAAAAACTAGAGTGATTAACCTTCGCATGGACACATCTTTTTATGTACCCGAATGGACTGTATCTACATGTGTAGATAAAAAAAATCCCATACATTTATTTTGTACGAATCTGGTCTAGGAAATATTTTTTTCGTTTTGTTTCTTATACGAGTATCTCATGATTTGTATTTACTTTACTTCGTCGCTTCAGAGCAATTTCGAAATTTATCCGTTTTGATTCGGAAATTACCAGAGCTGATCGAATAGCATCTGACAAAGCAGCACCTATAAGGGATGTATTTGAAATGTAAAATTTCAATGTTGGACAATGTTATCGGCCTTCTGAGTCAATTACGGTAGATGAACAACTTTTCCGCTTTAGACGACGTACTAAATTTACCGAATACATACCATCCAAGCCAGCAAAGTATGGCATAAAGCTTTGGTCAGCCTGTGATTCGCAGACAGCCTCTCCATTGAGTGGACAAATTTATACTGCTGAAATTGGTTCCAACAGAGAAGTAAACCAGTGTGAACGGATTGTGAAGGAACTTACCAGATAAATTTAAAGCTTCAAAATGCAGAGAAATGTTGTCCACCGAATTTGGATTTTGTGAAAATGCTGTGCTTTGCTCTTTCGTCACAAAAAAGACAAGGCTGTCGTTTTGCTGTCAACCTTCCACCAAACTAAGGCACTCTCCGAGGGACCACAAAAAAAACCAGAGATAATCCTGTATTATAATCATACCATAAGCGTGGTTGATACGATGGACAAAATGCTTAGCCAGTATACCACAAAACGAAGGACGCTACGTTGGCTGTTGGCTTTATTTTATAATCTGCTTGACGTATCAGGACTATCTGCATACATAATTTATGTGAAAAATAATCCACAAGGATCAGCAAATATTGCAACAAAGAAAAGTCGCAGAATAAATTTCCTTGAAAGCCTGGGTGAGAGCTTGTGCTTCCGCAGATACGTAAAAGAACACAAACCGAAGAATAACGTGCCAAATTCGTATTCGAAGTGCCATGGAGTGCATTCTAGGAGAAAATGTTGGACCTGGAACAAACATCGAAGGTTTCACCCGAGATGAGCGCGAAATAGATCCTGCCGTTCCTTCAGGCTAGATTTTTAGTCTAGGCTCTAGGTGTAACAATATGTCTTCTTGTTTCCCCCTATATTAGCCCCGCATTTGCGAAAATATCAAGCAAAATGTATGAAAAAAAAATTATCTTTGTGTAGATACTGTTCATAATATGTGCAAAAAAAACGTCGAAATGTATAAAAAGGTGAGAAAATCTGAGAATTTTTTTTTAAATCTTTTGTTTTCCTACTAAGATCAAAAAGTTAGTTACTGAGTAAAATTTTCTTCGAGATAAGTTAAGCCCTAACAAAAATATTCAATAAAGAAACTTCAAATATCTACATGTGTAGATATGGTCCATGCGAAGGTTAAACATACCTTCATGCATAAGTACTCGAAAACAAGAGGTACTCTCGTAACTGTCAAAATGGCATTCAGAATCCCAAGAATAAGAAATAAATTACTGTTTAGATACACAAATAATACATTCTCTTGGCGTTTTAAGTGAATTACCACGCTATCGCAGAGCTCGCATGCGATGTCTTTCAATGAATTTCACCAACTACACTAAACAAAAGATTTCTTTTTTTAATTACCTAGGGTTTCCATGTCAGTTTGCCGTCTTAGATAATTTGCGTGGTTGTTAATAGGAATACCTTTGGGAATTGGAATTTAATTTTGTGATGTAGATAACTTGTACCTACTCTTATATTATTCGTTGATGTTGATTGTCCATATGTTAAATAAACTATGTGGTTCAAAATGTTTGGCAATTGTTTTTTTTAAAGCTTCTGACTCGCCTATGTGATTTTTACCTATTTAACAATGCAGCGATAGTATACGATGAGAGCGAGAACGAGTCTATCGCAAGTTGTCATTTTTGGCGTTTTCAATTAGCGAAAATAATGTGAAGTATCTTGTTGGTATTGGTCTTGGCCTTAAATGTTATGTATGTGTACAGCTACATACATATTTTTAAAATTGGTTTGCGCTGCATTTCTCAGTTGATTTGCAAGAGATATTGCGCCCGATCTGTAAATGTTGATCTTATTATACATGGTTAATTTGATTTCATCATTATTTTATATCTACTAACTATTTTCATAAAATGTAATTAAAAAAAAAGTTAACTTAACCCTAGAAAGCCAACGTTGCTGACTACGCCAAATAAAACATTCATTCGCCAAATCGACGAACTATACTCAACTTTTTTTTTTTTAGGTTTCTAACATTTTACATTACATTTTTATTGAGTTTTAAAAAATCAATACATTTGTTTTTGTACTTATTGTATACCAATGAAGACGACTTATAAATATTATGCCTGGCTAACTACATTGAAGAAAATAGCTCCGTAAGCTTTTTAATAATTATATACATACGTAATTTATTAAGTAAATACGGTACGTTTTCGCTGTATGCTTGCTCCCGACATACTTAAATCAGTTTCTACAAGGACTTAAAATATTTATGACTAGATACAATATACTCGTACATTTAAACAAAACAAAAAAAGTGAGTGGCACTCGGGGACTGCCGCGGTAAAGCTATTGCATAGAATTTTGTATCTTTTTCTTTTTAGCTCTTTAAGTTTTTCTTCTCTATGAAACGAAAATAGCTAGGTATAAATAATAGGTATAAATAATTAGGTATATATAGTGTAATTACACACCAAAAAAATTATTCATTAAAAAAATTTGAACAAAAATAACGTTATTAAGAGTTTGATCACCGAATTTCGTGCGATGTATATTTATATAGATATAATATCATATGTGTATTACATATGTGTAAACAATACCATTGACACGCCCACAATTACCACAATGTAATTGTTGGCGTGTCAATGGGCGAATTTTGAAAATATTAACACATGAGCATCAAGGGCCCCTGGAGAGTCTATATCATCCCTAGCTCAAACTTTGGTTTTTTTTTTGTGGGCTAGTCAGTGGGCGAATTTGGAAAATATTTACACAAACATGAGCAACAAGGGCGCCTGGAGAGTCTATATTATAAATTTCAGCTCCCTAGCTCAAACTTTGGTTTTTTGTTGTCCGACCTGAAAATCTGACGATGACGGTGACGCTCAATATTTCCTCACAAACAGCTGCTATGTTTTTATTCTCGTTTTGACATTACTGAGAGGTAGAGCATACTGCTCCTCCGAAGATTAAAGCACCTTCTTCCGTTGTCCAATCGGCGGAGCAGGCTCCTGAGGAGACCGAGGAGTCTATAACCATCTCGGAGAGCATGATCTCTGAGGGGGAAATGGACAACACGGTCATCGACCTCTTCCAGGAAATCACCCAGGACGAGGAAGATACGTTGCTGAAGGAGGACGGGGCAATTGCCCCGCGCGAGCAATAGCTCGATGAACCCCGCCAACAGAATTTTACACCAAAAAAGTAAATTTACACCATGCTATGGCCGCCTCGGCGACTATATCTAGGATGTTTACCTGCCAAAGCCTAGGGCTAGTACTGATCCAGGAGCCATGGATCCTGAAAGGACAAGTCAGAGGATTGGCGAGCAAGGATGCAAAAGTAATATGGGACACTCGGGCCGAGAAACCGAGAGCTTGCATTCTAATAGGCAATAAATATAAATTTATTCTACTTTCAGAATACGCGACACGAGATCTGGTGCCAATACAGGCACATCTGGACGTTGAAGGATGTCACCGCACCATTGTCATCGTGTCGGCGTATTGTGCAGGGGATGAGCCGGTTGTATCATCCCAAATGCAGCGACTGGTGGAGCATTGCAACAAGATCCGCATGCCGCTCCTCATAGGGTGCGATGCAAATGCCCACAACATCATATGGGGGAGCACCGACACCAACATCAGGGTGAGTACCTACTAGAATTTATTATGAGTTCGTCACTTGATATTATAAACGTGGGAAATACCCCTACTTTTGTAACTAGGGTCAGGGAGGAGGTACTCGACCTCACGCTTGGTAGCCCAAGCGTAAGTAAACTAATTAGCAACTGGAGAGTATCTAGTGAGCCGTCATTGTCTGACCATCGAATAATAGTGTTCGACCTGGACAGCACAAGTATCACGAGAAATCCAGTAAGGAACCCTAGGAAAACCAACTGCGAGACTTACAGAAATGCTCTAGAGAGCAATCTGGGGCGCCTTGTTTTGAGGAAGGCTCCGGGCCACCCCCTAGAGCTAGAGAGCGCAGTGGAAAGCGTAACAAACGCCATCATCACTGTGTTCGAAGAAAACTGTCCCCTTAATAGAGAAAGGGACAGGAAACAGACGCCATGGTGGAGCAATAACTTGTCAAAACTGAGATCCGAGGTGCGGAAGCTATTTAACAAAGCAAAGCGCAACGGAGACTGGCAAAGCTACCAGATGTCCCTTACAACATATAATAAGGAAATTAGAAAACCTAAAAGAAATAGCTTCAGGAAATTCTGTGAGACAATCAACAGCCCTCCTACTGCGGCAAGGCTACATAAAGCTCTTGCGAAGTCAGGAGGAGTACCGATGTCTCTGAGGAAACCAGATGGCGAGTACACGGAAGACGAGGATCAAAGGGCACTATTGCTACTAGAAACTCACTTTCCTGGCAGCTCGCCTAGTACTGAGCTAGGAATTAGTACCACTTCAATCAGACCTCGGAGAGATGACTGGGAAAGAACATCAACTATCTGTTCTGAGGGTCGACTGAAATGGGCAATAAATTCCTTTCAGCCTTTTAAATCTGCCGGAGTGGACGGCATTATACCCGCCCTACTACAAGAAGGGCAAGGGGTACTAATACCACACCTGCTAAAAATAACAAGGAGCAGTATTGCCTTGGGCCACATACCAATGCAATGGAGATGAGCAAGGGTTGTGTTTATACCAAAAGCAGGGAAAAAGACCCCACACAGCCAAAATCGTACAGGCCCATCAGCCTTACGTCATTTCTTCTGAAGATGACAGAAAAGGTTGTGGACAATTATTTAAGGGAAGATGTACTGAACACATCCCCCTTACATCATCGTCAGCATGCATACAGAGCGGGCAGATCAACAGAGACCGCCCTATATCAGCTGACGGAGATAATTCAAAGTGCTTTGGAAGCAAAAGAAATAGTACTGTGCGCTTTCCTAGACATAGAGAGAGCATTTGATAACACCTCACATGAGGCGATTAAAGGATCCCTGGATAGGAAAGGAGTTAACAGTACAGTATCCAAATGGATGTGTGAGCTGCTGAGCACTAGATCAGCAGAGACTCAAACACCATCTGGAACCATCAGAGTGAACACAACAAGAGGATGCCCACAGGGAGGGGTACTATCACCCTTAATGTGGAGCCTAGTTGTAGACGAACTGTTGGAAAAATTAACCAACCTTGGCATCAACTGTCAGGCGTACGCTGATGACATTGTATTGATTGCCAGGGGCAAGTTCGAAGAAACCCTTGGGGACATTATACAAAGGGGGCTTAAAGTAACCAAGTAATGGTGCCATACTGTCGGACTTAACATCAATCCGGCGAAAACAACGATAGTACCATTCGCAAGGAAAAGACAACTTCAAAGACTTAAGGACATTAGCCTATCAGGCATGACACTAATACCAGTCAAAGAAGTAAAATATCTAGGACTCCATCTAGATAGTAAACTCCTCTGGCGAAAAAATACAGAGGAGATATCCAAAAAGGCCACCCGCGCTCTCATGATATGTAGGAGCCTAGCGGGGAAGTCATGGGGATGCAGCCCAAACATCCTGCGATGGATGTACACTGCAATCGTGAGACCAATGATCACATACGGAGCGGTAGCATGGGCGAAACGAACCAGTCTAGTCACAACACGAGAAACACTCGGCAAAGTGCAAAGACTGGCGTGCCTGTGCATTACCGGAGCAATGCGTAGCTGCCCGACCGCAGCCATGGAGGTGTTATTGGAATTGACCCCTTTACACATCATGGTGATGAACGAGGCAGACAAAACAATCCTTAGGATGGCAAAGGAGGGAATTGGGAGAGGGAAATGCATCGGTTCGAAAGAACACGGTGGCTTACTCAAAAAACTCCCACTTCTTGGCTTACCTAGGGACGATAGCATCAGGAAATTCAACTTCGAAAAGAATTTCCAGACAAAGCTCAGCAATAAGGAGAACTGGAGCAATGAATCCACAACTTATGGACTGAGCAACAACACAACAAAGTGGTACACGGACGGCTCGAGGACCGAGGAGGGAACTGGTGCAGGAGTGTTTGGGCCAGGAACTAAGCACTACGAATCCATGGGCAAATGTACCAGCATCTTCCAGGCAGAAATATGTGCCATAGACAGGTGCGTTCGAATCAACCTCGAGAAAAACTACAGGAATTGCAACATAGCAATAATGTCTGACAGCCAAGCAGCCATAAAGGCTCTTGACGCCTACGTTATCAAGTCAAAACTCGTGTGGGAATGCCTACACGGACTGAATAGACTAGGCAAGAATAACAGAATTTCCATCTGCTGGGTACCTTACCATGTTGGCATTACAGGCAATGAGGCAGCGGACTCTCTGGCAAGAAAAGGGGCAGAGGAACCCTTCATAGGACCTGAACCATTCTGGAGGATAGGAGAACACACTATACGCGAAGAGTTCAGGAGACTGGAGAGAGAAACAAGGGCAAAAGCCTTTCTCAACCTCCAAGGTCTGAGGCAAGCAAAGAAACACTTAGGAAATTACAACCAAAAGAGATTCAAAGCTTGTATCGGCCTTAACAAAAACAACCTAAGAATCCTAACAGGCCTCCTCACGGGGCACTGCAGACTCAAGGAGCACCTGAGGAAAATGGGCATATCTGAGGACGGGCTCTGCAGACTATGCAGTGAAACCGCCGAAATTCCAGACCACATACTGGAATCCTGTGGGGCACTGGCCCACAAAAGGATGAAATATTTGGGCAGGCACCAAATAACAGACAAGGACATACAAACCATGGACCCACAGCTCATTCTCAGATTCATCAAAGAAACTGGACTGGACGCTGTGCTCTAAGGAGTGTGACCTGCCAAGGATAAACCAGAGCAATACCTCGACATGCTTCACAAAGAAGTATCTAGAGAGGCTCTGAAAGAGGGCACGAACCTCTCCGAGGCACAAGCAAGGGGACA